>OY728127.1:304583683-307083683 GCA_963277665.1 Viscum album
ATTGGAGTATAGGACATGTAAATAGCCCACACGTCGTGTTGACTATTTATTACATGGTCGATAGTCTGCTATGTTGGGTATAGAAGACCTAGCTCTTCTCAAATCCAATGGGGATACACTTCATGTGCATGGGATGTATGGTGTGTTCTTTGGATGACTGTGTGCTAATCTATCTGGGTCAACATATGGTGTAAGAATTAACTACACTATGAATCATCAATGCACAGAGTTTGAGTAATTTCAAAATTAACTCCTGTTAAATTAAAGAAAACAGGATGGAGTAAAACTACGCATATAGTGAATATAATTTTTGGTTATACAAGATGAATCCTTGGAAGCTCCAAATGAGTTCCTCAATTTTATTTTTATTATAAAAAGAAACATCTTCATTAAATATAAGGGAAATAATGTTGGTAGAAATATATCTCACAATTCATATTTAAATAATGATTAAATATTAATTGAAAAACTATTTTAAAATGCCTAAATCAATAATGATCCATTAATTATTAAAAAAATTATTTTCCGGCTTAAATACCACTTATAGGTTCTAGGAACTGCTGAAGCTTGTGATGGGTGGTGACCAATATTTCTTTTTTCATGATCGATGATCTGTCGAAGATCTATATGATATTTAATCATCAGGATCAATGAAATTGAATCAAATATAAAAAAAATTCCAAAACTGAGATAGGGAGATCAACAAATATTGTTTATAATTAATTTAATTAGATAAATAATTACCTCTATAGAATTATTTCTTCATTGATGAATCTGGAGAAAAATATGCATTTCACAATCGTTTCTTTATAGAAAACAATTTTAAATTTCATCTAGGGATGATCCACATAGTCTTTAGGACTCTATAGACATTATCTAGGGATTCTCTGGGTGTTATCATGGATGATACTTGAGCATGCACTTCCCACTGTGATCACCTTGAAAATCGCATCCAAAATGTTCTCCTTAATCTGGTGCAGGGGGATTATTGTATGTTTTTGGGAGAATTCTTGGAGAAAGGTGGATCTTAAATATTGGGAGTATCCTCTATGATTTTTTATGCAAAACTGGAAAATGACTTGAGAAAATAAGATATTTTTGTATTTATATTGGTGGGGTTAAAATAGAATAATTTCAAAAGTTCCCTCATTATGTTTTTAAAACTAGAAAAACCCCATGTCAAATATTAATAGAAATATTTGTATTCCTCTCCATGTGATGAACTGTAGAATTATAATAAAGGATTATTTAATTATATAATATTCCATATTATCATCTATCACTGGAATATTTAATTCATTCATCCATTATTCAATAGTATTTATCGAACCATGAATAATGTCTATTTATTTATTAAATAAATTTCAATTCATTATTTTCCCATAAATAAATAAATTGTATATTTACAAAGAGAAAATAAATATTTATATGTGATCAATCATGCATGAATAATTACTACACCATGTATGTGAATTATATTTATTCAACCTAATAAGTAATTAATAATAATATATTATTTATTTTATATTCTAGACACACTTAGTGTGTGACCCTCTAGGACACTTTATTTGTGTCATTAGGTGAAGAAGACAAATTTCTAGGGTTAGTGTCTAGCCCTACACCAAAGAACCCATTGAATAAATAAATAATGCCATAATGAAATTTAACCTCATTCAAACATTTTGAAATATTTTATATTTATCCTAATATCTAAAATTGAGTAGGATGTATTCCTGTCTGATCAACCTATATGCTCAATATCTCTTTTATTTGACTTTATGGAAATAGAACTTGCCTACCGATCATTATGTCAATGAATTTATATAGGATAAATCATTTCCATAAACAATCCTAAGATATATTATTTTATTAAATAACAGTAGGAGAAAAAATAATTTTTGGCATTACTCATTAATGAAATATTACTCATGATGCACCCAAAATATAAAAACACACTGCAAACATTTGTCATCATGGTTTGTTTCAATACATTTTAGTGTGTAACTCATAATACTCATTAATAATAATCATAAACTCTGTGGACTGATACAGATGTCTACTGATAAGAATATCCAATTACATAGAGAAATTATTATTTCTTTTTGGTGGGTCTCACTCTCATAATATCCATATTGGATATTACCATGGTCATACACCATGATATGGAGTATAAAAGTCCTATTAATCTCCACACATGAGATCTTGTATCATTTGTGTCCCTCAAATGATTTCATCCAGAGATAGTACTTATTTTCAAGAATAAATTCATAGCACTTCTTGGTTCTCATTATAGTGGTGAACTTCTATTTCCATTTATGATGACAAAGACTCTTAAGACTATATAACATATTATTTTAAAAAGTAGAACAATCATGTTGTGATAAAGAGATTATTAATATTTAAAACCCTGAATTCATGTTTATCATTATTTATAAATAAGGTATCTCTAGAGAGCCAAATCCAACCAGAGGGTCATATAAGTCTTAATAAATCATGATATATATTATAGAGGAATATTAAACTTAAAGTGATTGATCCAACACTTTCAACGATAAGGGATTTGGGCTTCATTTGAGGGAGATAGATCAAAAAATGATGGAGAGTTTGGAAGATATATAAGTAAATTGGAGGAGGATGAGGTCCTCTAGATTGAAGATATTATGATATAAAAGGAGGTTTAAATATTCGAAAATGTAGATTTTGTAAATTTAACCCAAAAATAAATAATGCATGGTCTGGCCAAACGATTGGCCACACCGTTTACTGACTATGAGAAATTATCTTCCTATATGGGGAACACCACATGGTTAGTTGCATGGTTTTACAAACCATTTACAATATATATGGAACCAATTTATCCAAAATATATAGGTGTACACATAGTTGTACGCTCTGGGTTGCACAGTTGTTGAAAAAACATGCAACCCTTTTCACCAAACCGTCAACAACTACAAAGCTTAGGGAAACCATATAGGCTTGGCAGTACAATTTCCTTTAATCATGAGGCATGGAGTACTTCTTCTTATTTTTTCACTTTGAGATTATAATAGGACCTGAACACATCCATACCATTTTTGAAAATTTTTGGAATATCTATTAGATCGTTTTTAAGGAAAAAAATATTATTAATGGCAAGTAATTTTCAGAAATTTTGGGATGTTACACTCTTTATACATTAATAAATATATTCTCCAAGTTTCCCTTATAAGTATTTATAAGGCCCCAGCCTTAAACCTTACTTAATCTTGAGTTATTACAAGATTACACGTTGAGGATCTTTTCGGGTTTAGAGTTTTAGAGAATTAGATCATAAAACTTGAATTACATTCCACATATAAACAAAGTGGTTACATAAAGATAGTATTCCTCATTCCCATCAATGGAAACACATTTGAATTAAAACATGGATTCTTTTTGACACATCCTTGACCCTATCATCTTATCATGTACCATTCCCTTGACCTGTGAAAAACATTTCAAAAACATGGGATGAGCATAAAAACTCAGTATGGGTTATAAAAAACATGGAAAGGAAACAAGAGTTCATATATACATAAGAATGAAATCATACTTTACCCATAAAACATAGGCACATTAACATACCTCATAAAATCATGAATAAATCATAGAAATCATAAGACATAAAGGTAACTTGAGGCATTCATAACATTCTTACGTTGGGAGTAACCCTCTTGGTTATGTTTGGAATACCCATCACAGTATATTCCCTAAAATATCTTCGGAGAAACCTTAACGTTTCACTCCTTCGCGTTACCCAATGCATTGGAGAGCTATAACGGGCTCACCCGCCCTTAGTTTATCACGGAACCACCCGTCTTCATAATAATGCCCGAGAACCATAACATAATCATATCACATAAAACATGCATAAAGGAAACATAACATTTCCACCATTCAATCACAAGATATCAATACCACACATTGATATAAAAATATTATGAAAACCATTTTCAATACCAAAATAAAATAAAAGTAAAACATGGTATTTATTTTTCTTTTAAAAAGAAGGAATGTCTTGTAGAGGAAGCCGAAACTCAAATTACGGTCACGACGGCGGAGAAGTCGTTGTCGCTGCATACGTACGACAAAAACAGTCCCATTTTTTCATTTAGTAAACGCTTCGTATAAAAAAGATTCCTTATGAAAAAACATAAAAGTCAAAGGGGTTTATACACCGTATAAAAGAATGTTGTGTATAAAATAAAATATGCCTCAATGAAAGGAGATTGAGACGAAGTCCCATACCTCGGGTCCGACTTGACTCGATCGTTCTTTAATCTCCTGAATAATAAACTTGAGTTAATATCTACTTGCTTATGAACCTATTTCAAGTTCATTATTCCTTTTATACCATGTTATGGACATCATGTAATCATTTAAGTTAATAATGTTCATTTTTTCGGTATTTGGTTCTTAAGTCAAAAATAGACCTCTTACACTTACATGTTGTTAATTTGGTCAAAGTTTCATTATATTCAGAATATTATTCATTATGTAGATATCATATATGTCATATATATCTAGTACATGCATGCATTTATAATATTACATAATCATTTAGAGGTAAGAAATGAAATGCACCGTTCATGGAGACGGTAAGTCGTACGTACGCATGAACGCTACTTCCATTTCTATTTCATATTTCATGGAATGGATTCATAATGGTATAAGAGTATGTTATAATTCCAGTATAATAACATATATAATATCATTAACGTTATCCTTTACACATCCCACATATGGTATTAACGAATCAAATCACTTTTAGGGGGCGGTAGTCCGCACTTCCTAAAATGAAGATATCGTGTTTACCCATAATGGAAACCATAAAGGTATGACCAAAATGAAAAAACAGAAGCATAAGGAAAACATAAACATATTATATATCATATATAAAAATACTGACATCATAATGGCCACCTTTGAAGGTGTTAAATGAGTATTGAACAATCATCGTTTCGGGAGGCAGAATTTTTCCATCCACGGAAACCATATGTTCTTTAACCATTTGATGTAGTTGTGTGAGAGTGTAGCTCAAATAAATCATATAACAACATCCTAGTATATTGAAGATACTGGTGTTGTTACAAAAGAAGTAAATAAAAAGAGTGTAGGGGGTTGGAGAAGCAAAATAAAACAAATGAACATGAGAGAAAGAATTACCTTTAAAAGTGTAACTCCTTTTGATTTGAGCCTAAAGGCTTCCTTTGAAAGGATTCTGCCCAAGGGGAATCCTCTAGGATGAGCAGAGGGATGTGGAGAGAGTAAATGGGCAGGGGTTGGACGAGCCAAAGGCTTGAGGAATGTGTGAAATGAGGTAGAGGTGGGGGCCTTTTATAAGAGGAGAGGAGGGGCACTTTTGGAAAGTAAAGAAATATTACATTATTTGAAAATGTGTTTCGGTTTCAAAAGGTCCCACATTGATATAATTCGTGGATAAGGTGATAAGGGTTCGAAATCCACTCATCTAATTGGTTTTGGACATGTTTAGTTCATATATGTTATATTATCTTTCCATTTTATTTAAATCATCAAATAATGATGCCATCGCTGCATCATTATTATGTCATTAATAATTAAATATATTTAATGTCTAAAAATTATAAGAAAAAAAAAATATGATATAGTAAATCTTTCTAGCTTTCCAATGACTATTTATAATCAAAATTTGGACTTGTATAACCCCACTTAAAAAGTGTTTTCATAAAACATATTATGTTTGTGTCATATTCACTTTAACATTAAATAAAAAGTACTTTATGTCATTTCCCAACAAAAGTGGATCCATGGGGTCCCCAAGTTGACCCATGGCTTGTAATGGTCGGCCATGACACAACCAATGAGGTTGGGACATGTGTCTAGGTCAATTCATATTATTAAAGTATTATTTATACCTTAAACTACACTAATTACCACTAATAGCGATTAAAAACTTAATAAGTTACTATTCACCAAAAAATTATTTTAATCTCATTGAACCATATTTTACTTCTTAATGACAACCATGTATGTCGGATTTTCAAAATTCAATACACATTAGTGGTAAACTTTCATTTAACTGAAAAATCAGTTTGCTTGATTACCACTTAGTGGTTTCACTATTCATCAAAAATTGAAGTTTTTCAGAAAATTACCAAAAATTCACCCTAAGCTATATTTGATATTCCGATTTCAAAAATGAAGTCCATTTTACAAAATTCAAATCATATAAGTCACATTAATTAATTCAATAATTAATTCCCGCTGCTAGAGCAAATAGCGTGTTTTTACAAAACAATAAGTATCAAAATATTAACACCAGTTTAAGTCTAATTTCAAAGTGAAATTGATTCCAATGACCACCATTGGATAAAATGGTAAAAATATATTCTAATTTCACTTCAAAAACAATTCAAAACATAATCTAATCATATAAATAAATTAGATTAAAAAGCAGTTTTGATGTAAAATGCAGTATTTTTCACTATTCATTAAAAAAATGAACATTGTCAGAAAAATACCAAAAATTCACACAAGGTAAATTTTGATGTCCCAATCATAAAGGATAAGTATATTTTGACAAACATAGTTTATAAAATTGTCAAAATATAGATTCAAAAATGGTTTGCCATCAAAAGGCACTAAAACAATCTTTTAAGAATATTAGTGTATTCCATGCATAAGATTGTATTTATTTTCATTTTAAGCCTCTATAACACTATCTTAATAATTAATAGACATAGATAAAAATATCTATTATTCATTACTTACTTGGGATGTTACATCCTTCCCCCCTTTAGAAAATTGCGTCCCCGCAATTTATTTACTTATCGAATAAATGGGGGTACTTATCCCTCATTGCATTTTCAGATTCCCATGTTGCCTCTTCAATCATGTGGTTTTTCCACAAAACCTTTACCTACTTAATCACCTTATTCCGTAACACTTGCTCCCTGTGGTCAAGAATCTGGACAGGTTGTTCCTCATAAGATAGGTTCTCTTCCATCTGAACTACCTCTGGACTCAAAACATGAGATGGATCTGGCATATACTTTCTCAACATTGAAACGTGAAAAACATTGTGTACCTGAGATAAACTTGGAGGTAAAGCCACTCGGTATGAAACTGATCCAACTCTTTCCAGAATTTCGTATGGTCCAATAAACCTTGGACTCACCTTTCCTTTCTTACCAAATCTCATCACACTTTTCCAAGGAGAAACCTTGAGAAAAACATGATCACCTACCTCGAAAGATAGATCCTTCCTCTGGTTATCCGCATAACTCTTCTGCCTGCTCTGAGCTGTTCTCATGTGTTTCTAAATCAGCTGAACTTTTTCTGCCATTTCTTCTACCAATTCTGGTCCCATCAACTTCCTTTCACCCACTTCATCCCAGAAAGCTGGAGTTCGACACCGCTTCCCATATAATGCCTGAAATGGTGCCATCTGTATACTAGAATGGAAACTGTTATTATATGAAAATTCAACCAAAGAAAGATGTTGGTCCCAACTTCCCTGATAATCCATAGAACAAGATCGTAGAATATCCTCCAATGTCTGAATTGTTCGTTCTGACTGCCCATCTGATTGAGGATGAAAAGCTGTACTAAAATTTAATTCAGTACCCAACGACTTCTGAAGGCCTTTCCAAAAGTTAGAAGTAAACCTGGGATCACGATCCGATACAATGGAGAGAGGAACTCCATGTAACCTGATTATCTCTTTAAGATACAAACGAGAAAGTTGATCAAGAGAGAAAGTATCTCGTATAGCAAGGAAATGAGCAGACTTGGTCAAGCGATCAACAATAACCCAGATTGCATTATTACCTCGAGATGTCTTCGGTAATCCAACAACAAAATCCATGGATATATTCTCCCATTTCCACTCTGGCACTGGTAAAGGCTGAATCATCCCTTTCGGTAACTGCCGCTCTGCTTTAACCTGCTGACAAGTCAAACACTTCACAGTAAAATCAGCAATATCTCTTTTCATTCCATCCCACCAGTAATACTCCCGCAGATCTCTATACATCTTAGTACTGCCCGGATGAACTGAAAACGGAGAACTATGAGCTTCACATAACAAATCTCTCTTCAACTGTGAATCACAAGGCACACACAATCTCTTCCCAAATCTCAAAACGCAATCATTGTCAATGTTGAATTCAGGCAACTTACCTTTCTGAACCAGCTCTACCTTTTTCTGCAACTCACTGTCTTGCTTCTGTGCTTGCTTGATTCTATCTTATAGAGATGATCTCACTGATACCTGAAACAAAACAGAAGGACTTCCTGCACCAACAACTTCTATGCCAAATTTCAACAAATCCTTAACCAAAGGATCACGTTCCAAACGCAACATTGTTAATGAAGCATTACTTTTTCGACTCAAAGCATCAGCCACTTTATTTGCTTTTCCCGGATGGTAATGAATTGTACAATCATAATCCTTGATTAATTCCAGCCATCTCCTTTGTCTCATGTTTAACTCTTTCTGAGTGAATATATACTTTAAACTTTTGTGATCCGTATATATTTCACACTTTACTCCATACAAGTGATGCCTCCAAATTTTTAATGCAAAAACAACAGCAGCTAATTCCAAATCATGTGTACGGTAATTTACCTCATGAGTTTTCAACTGTCATGAAGCATAAGCAATTACCTGATCATTCTGCATTAGGAAGAAACCAAGTCCTTTCAATGAAGCATCACTGTATATAACAAACTCACCAATCCTGGAAGGTAGTGCCAAAACTGGAGCATTCACCAATCTTCTTTTCAATTCCTGAAAACAATCATCACATTCTTTTGTCCAGATAAACTTAACACCCTTCCGAGTTAGCTTAGTCATTGGACTAGATAACCGTGAAAAATTTCTAACAAACCTTCGGTAATAGCCCGCCAAACCAAGGAAGCTACGAATCTCGGTTACATTTGTGGGTCTTGGCCATTCTTCCACAACTTTTGTTTTTGCAGGATCAACAGTTATTCCATCTTTAGAAACAATGTGACCAAGGAAAGAAATTTTTTGCAACCAAAACTCACACTTGCTGAATTTCCCATACAGTTTCTTTTCTTTTAAGGTTTGCAAAATAACCCTTAAATGTTTTTCATGCTCCTCTTTACTTTTAGAAAACACCAAAATATCATCAATGAAAACCACCACAAACTTATCCAAGAACTCATGGAAAATTCTATTCATTAAATCCATGAATACAGCAGGTGCATTGGTTAGCCCAAAAGGCATTACTACAAATTCATAACGGCCATATCTCGTACGGAACGCGGTCTTCAGAATATCTGCCTCCATTACCTTCAGCTGATGGTACCCCGATCTCAAGTCAATCTTTGAAAAAAACTGAGCTCCCTGGAGCTGATCAAACAAATCATCGATATGAGGAAAAGGATATTTGTTCTTAACAGTGATATTATTCAAGGCTCTATAATCAATGCAAAGTCTCATAGAACCATCTTTCTTTTTAACAAATAAAACAGGAGCACCCCATGGTGATGTGCTAGGTCTAATGAAACCTTTCTCTAATAAATCTTGCAATTGCTCCTTCAACTACAAAAGTTCAATTTGTGCCATTCGAAAAGGGGGTTTTGAAATTGGCTTAGCATCAGGAACTAAGTCAACAGTATACTCAACTTCCCGATCTGTTATTATTCCAGGCAACTCATCAGGAAAAACATCAGGATACTCATTTACCACTGGCACATCATTAATCTGAATAGTTCCTTTATTTTCAACGACGTGTGCAAGGTAACATTCATTTCCATCTTTTACAAGTTTCTCGGCCTCTTGATATGTTATCAAAAGTAAGGGTCCATTCTTGTAAACAAACTGAAAGTCTTTCTGAAAAGAAACTTCTTTAGCTCTACAGTCAATCTTAGCATGGTAAATAGAGAGCCAATCCATACCCAGGATAACATCAAACTCTACTAGAGGTAGAACAATAAGGTTTGCAAGTAGGTTCTTTCCACAGATAAGGATAGGAAGATTCTTATAAATTCTTTTTTCCTCAACACTTACCCCAGGTGTTTTTACCAAAAGTTCAGGAGTCATTTCTTGAGATGGTATTCCAATTTTACTAGAAAAGGTTTCAGAGATGAAAGAATGTGTAGACCCCGAATCAAACAACACACTGGAATAATCTGAAAAAATAAACAAAGTACCTGATACAACTTCATTTGATGGCCCGACATCTGCTGAAGTAGTTGCAAAGGATTTCACCACCCCTTTCTTCTTCTAGTCTAACTGCTTCCCATCACTCAAGCTCTTTTTCGGACACTCATTTGCATAGTGACCCATCTCATTGCACTTAAAACATTTCACTAACTGTAAATCAAATTTGTTCTTACCTTCACCTTGATCCTTTTCAGTGCAATCACGAGCCTTATGTCCCATCTTACCACATCGGTAGCACTTCCCAGAATTCAGAAGACATTCCCCAGCATGCCTTTTTCCACATTTATCACAAACTGGAAACTTAGTTTTCTTACCATCTGACTTTTTTGAAGAATTATTACCTTTCTCCTGCCACCTCGGTCTCTTCTTCTTCTGGTTGTTATAGAAAACTTGGTCATCGGCAAACTCCATTTCCACCTTCTCAGCACATCGAACAAGCTTTTCATAACTTTTAAACTCACGAGAAGCCAATTCCCTTCGATACTTTGGCTTTAATCCTGAGTAAAAACGATTGATTTTACTATCAAGGTCCCGGATAAAATTTGGAGCATACCTTGCCAATCGAGTGAACCTTTCTTCATAGGCAGCCACTGAGTCTTCCTCTTGCCTCAATTCCAAGAATTTCTTTTCCATCCTAAGTCGAACAGCCTTAGGAAAATACTTCTCAAGAAACATACCTTTGAATTCATCCCAGTCAAGAGCATCAATCTCATCGGCATCCCTGATATTTTTAACCATAGACCACCACTGATCTGCTTCACCCTCCAAACGGTAAATAGAAAGACTAACCTTTTGATTGTCTGAACACCCCATGACATCAAAAATCTTCTCCAGTGCTTTAATCCACCCTTCAGCTAGCACAGGGTCAGATGATCCTCTGAATGATGGTGGATGTTGCCTCATGAAATGTTCCACCACTGACATGTTCCTCTGCGGTTGATCTGGCTGATCTCTTGCATGGATACCACCGCCATTTATCACTTGAGTCAACTGCGCCATTACTGCAACAAACTGTTCAGTTCCAATTCCAACCATTTCTGGATGCTGATTCGGAAGGTTATTTCCTTCTGTATGCCTTCCTAGCACTGCTTCCCTGTTTCCTCTGCGGAAAACCATTCTGAACAAACATGTCTTAGATGAAGCAACATGGTAATCTTTAAATGCTATGTCATTTCGAAAAAAAATATTTTTGGATAATCATTTAATAGAATTCTAACTCCTAAAGTTATCTAAACCGACCTTTGATACCAACTATAAGGCCCCAGCCTTAAACCTTACTTAATCTTGAGTTATTACAAGATTACACGTTGAGGATCTTTTCAGGTTTAGAGTTTTAGAGAATTAGATCATAAAACTTGCATTACATTCCACATATAAACAAAGTGGTTACATAAAGATAGTATTCCTCATTCCCATCAATGGAAACACATTTGAATTAAAACATGGATTCTTTTTGACACATCCTTGACTCTATCATCTTATCATGTACCTTTCCCTTGACCTGTGAAAAACATTTCAAAAACTTGGGATGAGCATAAAAACTCAGTATGGGTTATAAAAAACATGGAAAGGAAACATGATTTCATATATACATAAGAATGAAATCATACATTACCCATAAAACATAGGCACATTAACATACCTCATAAAATCATGAATAAATCATAGAAATCATAAGACATAAAGGTAACTTGAGGCATTCATAACATTCTTACGTAGGGAGTAACCCTCTTGGTTACGTTTGGAATACCCATCACAGTATATTCCCTAAAATCTCTTCGGAGAAACCTTAACATTTCACTCCTTCGCGTTACCCAATGCATTGGAGAGCTATAACGGGCTCACCCGCCCTTAGTTTATCACGGAACCACCCGTCTTCATAATAATGCCCAAGAACCATAACATAATCATATCACATAAAACATGCATAAAGAAAACATAACATTTCCACCATTCAATCACAAGATATAAATACCACACATTGATATAAAAATATTATGAAAACCATTTTCAATACCAAAATAAAAGAAAAGTAAAACATGGTATTTATTTTTCTTTTAAAAAGAAGGAATGGCTTGTAGAGGAAGCCGAAACTCAAATTACGGTCACGACGGCGGAGAAGTCGTTGTCGCCGCATACGTACGACAAAAACATTCCCTTTTTGTCGTTTAGTAAACGCTTTGTATAAAAAAGATTCCTTTTGAAAAAACGTAAAAGTCAAAGGGGTTTATACACCGTATAAAAGAAAGTTGTGTATAAAATAAAATATGCCTCAATGAAAGGAGATTGAGACGAAGTCCCATACCTCAGGTCCGACTTGACTCGATCGTTATTTAATCTCCTGAATAATAAACTTGAGTTAATATCTACTTGCTTATGAACCTATTTCAAGTTCATTATTCCTTTTATACCATGTTATGGACATCATGTAATCATTTAA
Source organism: Viscum album (assembly GCA_963277665.1). Lineage (NCBI taxonomy): Eukaryota > Viridiplantae > Streptophyta > Magnoliopsida > Santalales > Viscaceae > Viscum > Viscum album. The sequence goes on from OY728127.1 coordinate 304,596,319, forward strand.
GTTAATAATGTTCATTTTTTCGGTATTTGGTTCTTAAGTCAAAAATAGACCTCTTACACTTACATGTTGTTAATTTGGTCAAAGGTTCATTATATTCAGAATATTATTCATTATTTAGATATCCTATATGTCATATATATCCAGTACATTCATGCATTTATAATATTACATAATCATTTAGAGGTAAGAAATGAAATGCACCGTTCATGGAGACGGTAAGTCGTACGTACGCATGAACGCTACTTCCATTTCTATTTCATATTTCATGGAATGGATTCATAATGGTATAAGAGTATGTTATAATTCCAGTATAATAACATATATAATATCATTAACTTTATCCTTTACACATCCCACATATGGTATTAACGAATCAAATCACTTTTAGGGGGCGGTAGTCTGCACTTCCTAAAATGAAGATATCGTGTTTACCCATAATGGAAACCATAAAGGTATGACCAAAATGAAAAAAACAGAAGCATAAGGAAAACATAAACATATTATATATCATATATAAAAGTAGTGACATCATAATGGCCACCTTTTAAGGTGTTAAATGAGTATTGAACAATCATCGTTTCGGGAGGCAGAATTTCGCCATCCACGGAAACCGTATGTTCTTTAACCATTTGATGTAGTTGTGTGAGAGTGTAGCTAAAATAAATCATATAACAACATCCTAGTATGTTGAAGATACTGGTGTTGTTACAAAAGAAGTAAATAAAAAGAGTTTAGGGGGTTGGAGAAGCAAAATAAAACAAATGAACATGAGAGAAAGAATTACCTTTAAAAGTGTAACTACTTTTGATTTGAGCCTAAAGGCTTCCTTTGAAAGGATTCTGCCCAAGGGGAATCCTCTAGGATGAGGAGAGGGATGTGGAGAGAGTAAATGGGCAGGGGTTGGACGAGCCAAAGGCTTGAGGAATGTGTGAAATGAGGTAGAGGTGGGGGCCTTTTATAAGAGGAGAGGAGGGGCACTTTTGGAAAGTAATGAAATATTACATTATTTGAAAATGTGTATCGGTTTCAAAAGGTCCCACATTGATATAATTCGTGGATAAGGTGATAAGGGTTCTAAATACACTCATCCAATTGGTTTTGGACATGTGTAGTTCATAGATTTTATATTATCTTTCCATTTTATTTAAATCGTCAAATAATGATGTCATCGCTGCATCATTATTATGTCATTAATAATTAAATATATTTAATGTCTAAAAATTATAAAACAAATACTATGATATAGGAAATCTTTTTAGCTTTCCAATTACTATTTATAATCAAAATTTGGACTTGTATATCCCCACTTAAAAATTGTTATCATAAAACATATTATGTTTGTGTCATATTCACTTTAACATTAAATAAAAAGTAATTTATGTCATTTCCCAAAAAAAGTGGATCCATGGGGTCCCCAAGTTGACCCATGGCTTGTAATGGTCGGCCATGACACAACAAATGAGGTTGGGACATGTGTCTAGGTAATTTCATATTATTAAAGTATTATTTATACCTTAAACTACACTAATTACCACTAATCGCGATTAAAAACTTAATAAGTTACTATTCACCAAAAAATTATTTTAATCTCATTGAACCACATTTTACTTCTTAATGAAAACCATGTATGTCGGATTTTCAAAATTCAATACACATTAGTGGTAAACTTTCATTTAACTGAAAAATCAGTTTGCTTGATTACCACTTAGTGGTTTCACTATTCATCAAAAATTGAAGTTTTTCAGAAAATTACCAAAAATTCACCCTAAGCTATATTTGATATTCTGATTTCAAAAATGAAGTCCATTTTACAAAATTCAAATCATATAAGTCACATTAATTAATTCAATAATTAATTCCCGCTGCCAGAGCAAATAGCGTGTTTTTACAAATCAATAAGTATCAAAATATTGACACCAGTTTAAGTCTAATTTCATAGTGAAATTGATTCCAATGACCACCATTGGATAAAATGGTAAAAATATATTATAATTTCACTTCAAAACCAATTCAAAACATAATCTAATCATATAAATAAATTAGATTAAAAAGCAGTTTTGATGTAAAATGCAGTATTTTTCACTATTCATTAAAAAATGAACATTGTCAGAAAAATACCAAAAATTCACACAAGGTAAATTTTGATGTCCCAATCATAAAGGATAAGTATATTTTGACAAACATAGTTTATAAAATTGTCAAAATATAGATTCAAAAATGGTTTTCCATCAAAAGGCACTAAAACAATCTTTTAAGAATATTAGTGTATTCCATGCATAAGATTGTATTTATTTTCATTTTAAGCCTCTATAACACTATCTTAATCATTAATAGACATAGATAAAAATATCTATTATTCATTACTTACTTGGGATGTTACAGGATTATTCAACATTAATAGAAAATATTTCAAGCCACTTTGAATTTACCTCATCCTCCCGCTCCTAGGTATTATCTTGTATATTCCTATGATTGCATAACATACAGACTCTATGAAATTACCTTCCATTTAAAACATTTATTCGATGACCAATGATACATATCATATTCTCCTTGAATGATTCATAATCTTCTATCTCAATCTTTTCATGGTCAATTAAAGAGACAGTTCTCGAAGACATTGTATATGTTGAGATATATGGAAAACATCAATCAAGGAATACTACCTCTATTTTAGTAATAAAAAATATGCTACAGATCAGACAAACTCTTTTATCTCAAGAGGCTTGATATATCGAGTTAATAACATTCACTATCTCTTAATTCCTCTCTGAATAATCCTAGATAATAGATACAATATTTCTGGATGTCCTGCATCAAAATCCTTTGGTTTGATGTGATGGTTAGAATATGAATTCTATCTAAACTAAGCTATAGACAAGTGCTTTTAAATCCATTGGACATGCTCTGATGTATCAGGAAAAAAATGAGGACCAATTAGACAACCCTCACAAACTTCTAGCAAGAAAAAAGGTGAATGGAATATTCTACCATAATGTTCATCATATGGAGCTTTCTAAATTGGCTTATAAATTAAATCATGTTGGAAAACTCTACTAGAGTGATATTCATTACTGAATAACACCATTGAATCAAGAATATATTTTTGTAACAAATCCAATAGTACTCGAATGTTGTTCTTATACATCCCTTTAGTATGAGGGTGAATTCCATAACTCAATATAACCTGTTAACTGAGTTCCTTCAAGAACCCTTCCAAGATATGTGATGTAAACCTAGAATATTGTGCCAATATAAGAGAATGTGGAATAACCTAATGTCACACTATATCCTGAATGTAAAGACATCCTATATCATCAATAAATAGGGTCTTTTGAACTTCAATTATGTTAATGACCATAGTCATCCTATCAATGATTACCCATACTGCATCCCAAACTTGATGAGATATCAACAAGACATTCATGAAATCTTGGTTGAAATTGTCAAATTTCTACCTATGAATGGGAATTGGTTATTGAAGCCTAGAAGGTGTATAGTGATCTACCACCACCAATTGAGATATGGATCACCAAGTATTAAAACCTTCCATCTACCTCTTCATACCTATTAACAAGTACTTATGACCCGCATCCTTATAAATATTCTTGTGATATTGGGTAACTACCCATATAGAGGCATTTGATTCTCTCACCCCCTCTTCATGCATATTATAGGTAACATATATGCACCCATTAAATAGAAGTGTCTCACTACAATCAACATCCCAAATAATTGGTTGTTTATGTCTAGTGATGTGAACCCTCAAAACAAGGCCGTTATAAAAAACATTTTATTTATGCCAACCCACTTCAATGGGAGGATATTACCACTAGAGAGACTAAAAATGGCTGCCCCTGGTTTCACTGATCATCCATGTGAATCTCAAAATAATATATCCATTAGATACCACTCACATATATCCTCCAAGATTAATTGAATCTAATTATTTTGGCTCAAGGTATCAGGAACAATGTTTTTTTTCAAGTGTGAAAGAAATCCCAAATTCAATGAATTGTGGGTATCTGACCCACATGAACTACCTCATATTCATGACTCATTGGGTGGATATGTATTTCATATTTTAATGATCTGTGTAGAAAAAAAAACTCTCACCAAATGGGTAGTGATACTAACAGTGCAGGGAATGAAGATTGGCTACTAACTCATGGTCACGAGTAAGGTAATTTCTCATTTGTGGCCTCAGCTGGTAGGTCCCCTATGCCATAACTCAATTACCTTCCATCATAACTTCCCTAGGCCAGAGTCATGAAGAATAAAAATATATTGTATAACTCCAAACCATATTTATTGGAATTTGGATCAGCATTGATGTAATTTAACCCTTTAACTAATGAAAATCATTCCAATGATATTTGGACCGTATGAATTATACACCCTTCATAGCTTGTTTCATAAGAGGCGTTGCTAGGTTGGAAAAGTTTGGAATGAACCATATGTAATAGAAATATTTTCCTAATAAAATATGTATATAGAATACATTTTTTGGATTCCTTATTGTAATAATGATTCTCAACTTCTCTTACTCCACTAATACACCTTCCTCTAATATGATATGACCCATGAAGTGAACCTGTTTTATCCACAATTGGTATTTACAAGGTTCACATATAGCTGTTTCTCTCTCAATGTGCTCTTGAAAATCTCAAAATGATTTGAATTTCCATCATTGGAGAGTGATTTCACTATGATATCATCTATGAATACAGCCATGAAAGAGTCAAGATACGAGTGAAAACATGATTTGTCAAGGAGAAGAAAATTAATGGTGCATTTGTTAGTCTAAAAGACATATCAGATAATTGTAAAGATGATACTTTTTATAGGATGTTTCACATTGTATATATGATAATCTCACACAAACCTGATGGTAGACTAACCTCAAATAAGTATTGGAGAGAATAGGCTATCCTCACATCTAGTTGAAGAGGTATTTGATACGAGGAAGTGGATATTGATTCCTTTACATAAGCTTGTTCATTTTTTTGTAAACTACACCCAATTTAAGGTGACCATATTCCATTTGAAAAAATGTTCTGGTGAACCACATATTTATGAGATGGTTCTAATAAAATAACTATCCTCTATATCATTATTCCTACTCTTGGGTTTTCAAATTTATGTAGGTGTCATCCTATACGGTGGAAAGGAAAATTTTTTCCACCATAAACTACATATATGGTGAAATATATCGATCTATATCACCCTCAAGAAGAAGGATGGAGAATAGAACATGTCCCTAAAATGATAACCTATAGGAGGTAACTCTGATAACATCATTTCATGATCACTCATAAAGAGACTCTTAAAAAGTGTTTTCACTCTGCCAAACCATGTACTCTTAGGTCAAGATCAATCTTTCTAGATATCCCATTCACCCTAATGGATATCTGTGTTTTACTTACGATACATGGAGGACACTCGACGATAATATAAATGCACATTTGAATGATAATCCATGATCTAGTCCATACTAAGAATATCATCGATGCCGGTTATCTCTATGAAGAATAATATTTAAATAAATGACACCAACTTATTTCATGGGGCACTGTAGAAAATGGAATATTTCCTTTCTTTGGGTCTATAACATCATGTCATGATACGTAACACCACATAGTGAAATTCTTTCGAGTATAATTATTTCCACAACCATAAATTATATGAAGGAGTGGGATGCACCTTTATCGTATTAAGATAAAACAAATGTAGTTGTCACTAGAATATTACCTATAACCATAGTCGTCCTTGTAATATGTTCCATGGGAATGGGATGAAAATCTTAAAGATAGTCTGAACCACATCCCTTTGATGTGGCATAACTAAATAATTTACAAGAACACTATTGTTGATGATGCACTATTCCATGGCTACTACAACATCGTCTTGATTTGAAATTAGAAGTCCAACACACAGCATGATGTAGTGTCACATATCCCATATCAGATTTAGGTGTTTGTGCATATCCCCTATCAGTGGTCACTAAAGGAAAAGAATGGTAGAAGTACTAATGGTGACCCATCCCACTACATGTTCGTCAATCAATTAGGCTCCCCGTCCACTGGGGAATATTTTACCTGGACTGTTTCACTGGTGAAATATTAAAAAATCAGCGTAAGTCACATGTATGGAGGTACCCCACGTGTTCCTTATAAATGGTGTATTGAACTGTTAGATGAACCAACTAATTGACTCATAAATAAACCTCTCGTGACTACATTGTCAACTTCACCAAGACTTAATTTCATTATCTGGTTCTGGTTCACTATCTTTGTCACAGTTTTTAACTGAAAGACATTAACCTATGAGTGGATAGCATAACCCGGACCAAACTCCATACTCCTCATAGTATCCAACTCATAACCAGTCAGAGAATGAGAAAAACAGTAAATCTCAATGAATTCAGTAGAATATTCTAGAATAGTCATAGTACCATGTTTAATATTCACGTCTCTATGGAACGATCAGCTCTACTAGTCTATGGATATACCTAATCATAGAAGGAAATGTCAAAGCCTACCTGGACCATATCTTGGTAATTATAATACATTGATATGATGTCCCAAAAACTCTTGAAAGATTCAAGAGACGTGTAATTTATGATCTTGACCCTCCACACTAGAGGATTTTGAAGATGATAAAAGAGAGCTATCATGGCCACTATACCAAATTTTATAGAATGAGTTCTACCATCAACAATGATGGTAGGAGGATGCAGCTTCTAGAATACTTGAGTCATAATTTCCTTTGAGGGGGAAGGTTAGGGATACCCTGAACATAATTTATAAAGCTAAGGAATCTATCACGAGTCACAACACCATCACTCAATGATTGATTAGTAGGAGGTGCCTCAGGGGGAACTATATGAGGTAAAATGAGTCGATCATGGCCACCTCTTAAAGAGTTTTCACATCATCACATTCATGGAGTACATCAAAATAACATCAAGTTGGAATATAGAAAAAATTTTCATTCTCCTGCCTTTGAAAATGATTTCAAATATATAGGAAAAGTAGATAAGGAATATGATAAAAAAATATAAGGTACAAGTCCTCCCAAAATAAAAAACAAATAACCTACCCCTAGATCTCGAATTTGGTTATAAGAAAATATATAAGGATCACTAAGAAAATGGAAAAAATTTCCTTTTAAACATTTATTTTCATAGGTATGGTCAAGGTCTCACAAATCTCATGTTCAAGGACCATTTCATTTTTAAGTGTTTTTCACTTTAATTCCAATATATATTTAACGGACTCTTTTACATTTTTTGAATTTGGTGGATCTCCATTCTAATTAATGTGATAAAACCCCCATGAGAGGAAATATTTTACACTTAATATAAATCATAACATAATCCTACCTGTTTAATTGGAACACATATATAACAACTAATAAACAAGGACAAGAAGGAATTTGAACCAAGAAAAAACCAACAAATTCCTAGGTGAGAGGAAATGAAACATAAATGTAGATATGACATGGTTATATTCCGAAAAATGAAATTCATATATTTTCATATATGATGCATGTAATGAAGCACCCTTATTTTGGTAGGCTATACTAACAATAAACTATTCAATAATAATAGTATGATTACACCGAAAAACATTATTCCACCAAAAAGTGATGTTGTATTAATTATAAATTACATAATTAATAATAGTAATTCCCCATCACATTTAATGTGGGTTTCCACTATATATGGGTTAGCTATGTCCATGTGAATGGTAACGACCAAATTCCAATATACTTGTCTCTGGTCTAAACCCAAATAGTAATACAAAAAGTAAAAAACCTATGATACCCCTTTATAGAGTTCCACCCAAAGATCCATTGAACCTGTCCCTATGACAGTCATACATAAGGCCTCAACTGTGCGTCCATGAATACTAGAGGATACTGACAAGCAATGAGGGACTAGGGTGTGTCATCAGAGAGACAATTCCATCATAGATCATATTGTGCACATCAGTAAAAGATAGATAATAAATACATAAATAATATGATGAAACATGATGAACCATAATATCAATTATATAAAACAAGCATAAAACAGAGATAACTTCAAAAAACACAATAATGAGAACAATACTGTACACAAAAATAAAGATAATGGAATGTAAAATATATATACAAAATGTGAGTATGGGGAACTAGGGATATAAGAATATACTATATAAGGTAAAAATATTCAAAAAGGTAAAAACTGTTACTATACGAATCTTGAGAAAAATCACTGTCCACTCCCATATTCTCAATCATAATCCTCAAAATCAATCATGAAATAGAAATTTGAATGATTAAATTTATCCATACCTATTATCATAATATTTTCATCGGTGCTTGGGGTAGCCCATGTAGATTATGAGATAAAATATCACTACGTTGGCACCCTTGGTGTCTAGGAAAATAAATTTCAGGAAATAAATAATCATCAGTGTTCAAAAATATAAAATGTTTGGAAATAAAAAACGAAATAAGAAGAACCTTGGTCCGAGTTCCTAAATGGACACCTAGCCGATACAACCACCTTTAGCCTAAGTTGGATATCTTAAAAAAGGTACCTATAAAATAAATAAATTTATATAGGGGCCATTGAAAATAAATAAGATAAGGATGGAATACCCCCATGGTTATTCATTGTCTTGGGGTCACATTTTTATGTCATCATAATAGGTGATCAAATCCATATATGAGGCAACACATAGAACATGTAATAAATCATTAAAATACATGATTTGTGTCTAAAACCCGTCCAAGTTGATCTAAATAGAATCCTAATGGTCACTATAGGTGACTCTGATAGAACCAATTCCATTGATTCCATCCAAGAAAACCATTATATATGTTCCTTTTATCACTCATGCTATGGTTTCTCTGATTCTGTACCAAGTATCTCAGATAGGAGACCAGGAATCACTTGAATAATTGCGTATACATATTTCCCAAGAGTCTATCTATGGTTTCTCCCCTAGGAAACTAGTGTCACTTATGAGTATATATAAAATCACCCACATATCACGTACTTTTAATTCCAACATTTCTTTACTAACATTCCCAGTATATCCCACTGATCATGGAAAGTCCATCTATTCCATCCTTAAATTGGGACTCATTTTCTCTCCCAACCCAATGTAGGTGAACCATAGTAACCATTCACATATCAAAAGTCCTATCATTTTTAGAATTTCATGAAAAAAATGAATCATCTCAATTTCATTATCTCACTAAATAACCAATCTACGAAAAAAATATTAACAAACATGGACAAAATTATATAGTAAACTCTTAATGCATCAAACAAGACCACAAAAGTCATCAGGAAAAAGCATCAAGGTTTTAAAAAATTATAATCAAATGTAATCAATGAATAATTGAAATCCCAAGATATAGATAGATTAAACATGTAATGGGGTGTCTTGGCTAATATTTAATGATTTATACCCATACATAAACTTTTATAATCATTTAAAAGTAACGATATGTGGAATACAATAAAGGGAATAAAGAATTACCATTTTAATTTAAAACATCAGTCATAAATCTCAACTTACAGATACCCGGACAACCATTTTTTATAATTCCAATTATTATTTAATGCATTTTATTAAGATTTGACTCACACACCAATGGCGGTCCCTAACACAAGGCAATGGGAAATTTACCATTTAAGTTGGTACATCGAAAGTGGTAACCAACAACAAGGTGAACAAAAAATGTAGGGTTTTCTCTTCACAAAGGGATAACAAATAGAATGTGGAAGCTTGATATAGATTAGGTAAGAAGATCGATCTTGTAAAGATGGTTTTATTTCTTCCAAACTTGAGTTATTATGACTTCATTTGAGGGAGATATATCAAAACAATTTGTAGAGGGGGGGGGGGAGCTCCATTCACATTTGAGGAGGAGCATCCCAAATCAAATAAATATGAGAATAAATATAAAATTTGAATCATTAAATAAGTGTATTTTTATAATTTTTTCAAAACAGAATGTGCATTTCATGGATTCTTGGTTAACCAAAAATTCCACCAATTATGTGCTATTATCTACTTCTAATGGGCACAAAAAAATGTTAGTCGCACAGTTTGAATAAACATGAAAAAAATATACGAATCCTATCCAGCCCAAATCATTTCATTGTCACACAACCATGAGCCCAGGGTCACATTGTGGCCGAAAATTTGTGTGTTCCTCAGAAGCCCACTATTTGGAACCTTACAGTTTAGGGATTCTTTGCAGGATAGGCATCCCAGTTTCCTCTAACCCCACACCCTAGTCTACCTCTCTGTATTTTGGGGTTTTATGCATAGCTTGATCCCAAGACACACCTAAAACTTCCTTTTTGATTTTTATTAATTATTTTAGGGTTGTTTAAGGTTATTGAATCCTAAAATTACTGGTCCATATATTGAGAAAAGATGGGATGTTTAAAATTTAGCATTATCTAATTGACTCAAAACATCTAATACCCTCTTTATTTTATCTAGTTGTAAATTAATTTTGAAATGATAATCCTCTATAAATTATAGAAGTTTCCTTTGTAAAATTTTCAAATACATAGGATTGAAATTTTTCTTCAAGATATTATAATCAATATATATTTTACAGGATACTCCATAAAAATGATCTCTCAATATTATTAATGTAAACACTACGCACTCCTTTTTAGGGTCGTGTTTAATATTATTTTTCTTAGGATGTTTCGATTTACATGATTCATATGAAATAAAGTTATAATTTAGCATTAAGATGCAATGTAGACCTATCAATGAAGCATTATTTCAGAAACACATGACACCATTTCTAATGCAAGGGCTAAAACTGAGGCAATAAATAATCGCCTATTTAATTACTATAAAAATTCCCCAAATTCATTTATTCAAATGAACGTAACATGTTTTCATGTATACATTTCTTGCTGGATTTACAAAAATAAAATGATTTCAATAAACCATTAGTATTATACTAATAATAAAAATAATTCTATGTCACGACCCCCTCCCACCAAAGATGCCCCTCATGAGCTGGAAATGGTGAAAGGGAGATAATGACCCCCGAGTCCTGCCTCCAGTAGGCCCCGGGGTGGTGACTAGCACCAAGGGTATGAGTTTTCTCAAATTTGGGAGGCATTACCCTATTTATTATTTAGGATCAGGAGATAGGACAAGCCAACAACCAAAAAGGAAAAGAACAAGTGTATAGAAATAAACCCAAACCAATCCCGCATGCATGTTTTAATAGTTCTCAAATAAGGTACAGGTACAAGAATGATCAAAAGTACAATACCAAAAGAAACAAGTACAGAAAACTACAGCAACTCCAACTGTCCCGACTAGTAGGGTCCCGCACGGCCCTGGTAGTCCTCCTACAAACCTGAAAGTAAATGTAGGGTGAGAATACAAGTATTCTTGGTAGGGAAACCAAAAGTTCTTGTGCACAAGTGGGGATACATCCTAATGTCCTGTGAGAATAACAGAAGAAACATAGCAAGGAATTCTTACAACCCAACCTTACCAACCACACTCACCAAAAGACAATCACAACAGGTAGTAGTATATAAGAACAAGAGTATTGGGTACCCCACGCCATTTTCTCCCACTAGCTAGTTGCTCTTCCTAAAGGCGTATGTCCTGACGCTACCACACTCTTCCTGCCCGCACACACCTGGGCCTCACAACCACGTATCTCGCCCGCACACACCTGGGCCTCACAACCACATATCCTGCCCGCACACACCTGGGTCTCACAACCATGTATCCCTCCCGCACACACCTGGGCCTCACAACCACGTATCATGCCCGCACACACTTGGGCCTCATCCCGATGGTTCTTGGGAAAATAGTAAAACATGCCCGAAGAGTCTTGGGATAAACCACCCCAATCAATACCTACCTGAAGGGTCTTAGGTATAAGGTCGCCTCAAGCCATCACAACCAAGGGAATAAGGAGCAACAAGGAGCTAGTAACTAGGGGAAAACACCCTCTCCCATATAATGGGAGTGTTCAGCACTATGGACTCAACATGGGTGGGGTGCGATAAAACACAAAGATACATATGTATATATATATATATATATTGATACTAAAAAATCATCCCAACCTATGACTTCTAACAGAAAATTGAGCACGTACCTCGAAACTGCTACTACGAAGCATGCATACGACAAAAAAACCCCAAACCCATTTAGGTTTTAATGTTTCAACAGAATCAGTTTATTAGTTCCTCAACTACTGGGCAACTATCCACAACCAACCACATCGATCATTCATAAAAAATATCCCTGTCATCCACAAATCATGTTAGGAAAACAAAAGCAACACAACCAAGTCCTTCTTATTAACCAACCAACCCCATTAACTATTATTCTCTTTCTATTACCATGCCCCACCATTCATTAACTCTTCTACTTTTATTTATTAAACACAACCCATAGTTCGTTCACATTCAATCCCATCCTGGCAGCCCCGCTGCCAACCATCATAACCACAACCACACCGAAAACTGTACATCATTATCACTTTAATACCACTTATTGTAGCCCCACTACCCATCACCAATATAGAATTCACACAACCAAGCCAACTGCAACCCTGCTTCTCACCCGATCCACAACAACCCACAAAACACCCCCTTTACATAAAAAAACCCCAATAACAGCCACATGTTCATTACTTCAGTTTAGTTCAATCGGGGTGATCACACAAGGGTTCCAGGTTTTCATTTAATCAGCCAACTTTATGTGATTAACCAATTTCCACATTCCATGATGTTTCCATCCCTAAACGGTCTAGAAAGATAGGGCAACATTTAATTTCGCAAGAAAAGGCCCCCAATGACTGTTATTTTTAGTAGGCATAATCCTATTCATTTCACAACATAATATCACAGGATATAAAATAATGTAACAACATTCACAAACTTCCCATCCCCGTTATATATACCATTTATTGTCTTTATTTAATGGTTCAATCGTTTCTCATGAAAACAAGAGGATACCCACCACGTATGATGCCCAATTTAGAGAGATGAAGGTAAGATCCCTATCTCAACAGGTTCTGATAACAACGCTCCTCCCCGGATCAACTTTAAGAGACGTCCGTCGGCGTCCGTCACTTCTGGAAAAGCCCGTAAAAACCTTCTTGGGTGGAATCTAGGAAGGAAAGGCCGACGTATCCAAGCTCAGAAGTTCCGCCTCGTCGTTACGATCCTGTGGCCACTGACGGATCGTAAATCAGAGCTCGAACGAAGAAGTTATGAAAAAAAGGAGCCTTCGAGTCTCTTGGTAGAGCTCTACTTACAGGAATGGGGAGGAGAGGGGTGAGTTTAAAAGGAGGAGGGGACCCCTCCTTTTATAGGAGAGAAAAGAAAAAGTATGCAACATGTACTTTATGGTACACGGCGTGTACTTGCCCATTTCACGCAGCCACCACACGGCTTCCAACACGGCCTTTAACACGGAACGCGGCCGTTGACTAGTCAAAACATGGCTTGAAGGTAACGCATACGTGGGGAGGGACTACACGACATGTAGTATTGGATACATGGCATGTACCCATTTATTTCACATGGCTCCAACACAGCACACAGCCGTTGACTGGTCAACACACGATAACACATACGCGGGGAGATACTACACGGCGTGTAGTATTAGATACATGGTGTGTACCAATTAATTTCACATGGCAAGGACATGGCCTTCAACATGGGGTATACCCGGCAAGGGGGTACACGGCGTGTAGTTTCAAAATTATGGAAAGTGTAGGAAAAGTCCATTTTACCCTCCAGAACACTTCGTGGCCTTCTTATTGACAAAGGAATGGGCCGGAGAGGTCCGGGCCATTACATCATATACCTCTAAAAATATTATCGTCCCCGAGAATTCAAAAGCCAACCCGGAGGAACCAAACAACACACCTCTTAGGGCCCTTTTTATAATAGGAACCCAACCATTAACCCTAATTATAGGTGTTAGAAATTCCTTCTCCAATGTCATGATATTATCCGCTTTAGGTGGAACTGACTCGCCTGCACCGGTTCAGTCGCATCCTCATTAATGTGTCTCGATTAAGAATAGGGTCTTGCCACTTCCATAAATTTGGATTTCCAACTTGCACCGCCCCCAACACCACACAACCCACACATCCGGACATGTTACACATTACCAAGGAATAAAGAAACAAAAGGTCTCACAACCGACAAGCCATGTATGTCACGATCCGTCCTCGGGGCCCGTGCCGTGACTACCCCAAGCCCGCCTTCCATAGGCCAGGGGCGGGCGACTAGCACCAAAGGCATAAATCCCGATAACTGGGAAGGCATTGCCTTTATAAAAGTTAACAAAACACCACAGAGTACAAGCGGAAGAAAAACACTAAGTATAAAAGATAGTGCTGAAAAGTAAATGGGCCAGAATACAAACCCAAATGAAGGTACAACTACAACTAAACAAGTACAACAGAAAAAGACAACAGCTGGAAGAACGAAAGTGGCTCCTGGGTCGTCCTCCTCGGATCCTACCTGAAGGGTAGGTACAGATTGCGCAGCTCCTGGATCGTCCACCACGGATCCTACCTGAAGGGTAGGTACAGATAACCTCCACAATGCTTTTGCCCGTCAACCTCCTCCGAGTGTCGTCTCGCCATGAAGTCCACCTCCAGATACTTACTCATCGTGTAATACACCTCTGGGTACCGTCCAGTCTTCGAACACTCGGCCTCTGTCAGCACTATCCGCTGTCTCCAACCAACCCAACAAGGTGCGGGCATAGCCCGTGCAGGGGTGAGTATAACGATACTCAGTAGGGACCCCGAGACCCTCAAGGTCTCACTAAAGCCAACATGGATAACCACAAAGAAGATCTCAACAGATAACCTCTACTTAGGTATACGCCCATACATATACCGAAGTCATCAAGTAACCCATCTCAATCATGAGGAAACACAAGGGTTATGAAATCAACAGATAACCACTACCCAGTTATATGCCCATACATATACCTATTTTATCAAGTATCCCATCTCAATCATGAGGAAACACAAAGGTCATAGACTCAGCTCAAACCAGGATTTTCATTATCGAAACTGTAACTGCTGAAGAGCCCCGTCTCTAGAGTGTACAGTGGTCCTATCACGACTCGGAGGTACTGCTCACTAACCTAAGACTGTTGAGGTACTCCTCCTGTTGAGTACTGTGGGTCTACTACTACAACAAAGCGCTTCCCACCATGGCTCTGCCGCTACAACCAAGTGCTCCCCCTCATAGCCTCAAGAGGTACTCCTTCTGTTGAGTACTGCGGGTCTGCCGCTACAACCAAGCCCTCCTACGCCGTGGGTCTGCCGCTCCAACCAAGCGCTCCCCTTCATAGCCTCCAGAGGTACTCCTTCTGTTGAGTACCACGGGTCTGCCGCTACAACCATGCGCTCCTCCGTCGTGGGTCTACCGCTACAACCAAGAGCTCCCCACTAGGCTATCCGAAACACACCGAGTCGATCGGTCAAGCAGTCGTCAGGTCTCAGCCAGCTACACTGTCTTCGTATTCTGCACGCTAATCTCCGGGAGGGTCCGCTCCACGAGCTGCTGGTCGATACTAAAAGTATCAAAAGGTCCCATGAAGAAGTATCTCAAGGGGCCGCCTCGTCATAGGGGTCTCAATGCAACATATGGCGCGTCAATCGGACGCCCGGTTTGTGAGTTATTAGCCTTTTCGTCCTAGGGGCCCGGTTGGTTTCGTGAGCGAACCAACCCCTTCGTATCTCAATTGTACCCTGAACTCTCATAGGTTATACACATAGGGAACGTCTCTCAACGAGATCACCAACTCCGCTGACGGTTTGTTAAATAGATGTCTGGTCTGAAAGATAACAGCTTTTCCGTTCCAAGGGCTCGGTTGGATTTCGGGTGCAATCCAACCCGGCCACTATCCAACTGAAACCAAAACTCGGGTGAAGTATTCCAAAAGTTCCGTCTCAACAAGAGGAAATTAATGAGACAGACGGCGCGTCAATCGGACGCCCGGTCTGTGAGTTATTGGCTTTTTCGTTCCAGGGGCCCTGTTGGATTTCGTTAGCGAACCAACCCGAACGCACTCCGACGACATCCCAACCTCGAGAGGAGTAAGTCAAAAGATTTGTCTCACTTAGAGGAATTCAACAAAGTCAACGGCATGTCAATCAGACGTCCGAAGCTGAAGATATGAGCGTTTCTGCTCCGAGGGCCCGGTTGGTTTCGTGTACGAACCAACCCGACCGAACTCAAAGTATTCCAAAACCTTGAGTGTGATATACTGAAACGACCGTCTCGATCCAAGGATCGCATCGCCACTGACGGCATGTCGTTCAGAGGCTTGTAGCTCAAGTTATGAGCAAAAGACCGAAAAGGTCCGGAAATGGGGGGTCTAGGCCCAGACCGACCCGGCCCGACCCGCCCTGAGTCAGCCCGAACCGGGTCGACCCGACCCGGCCCGGTCCGGCCCGGCGGGTCGGCCAGGCTCTGCTCGGCCGAGTGAGGGAAAGCCGCGGGGGACTTGCTGCCCCCGCGTGAAGGAACGCCGCGGCCCCGGGTGGGGCCGCCTCGCCAGCGGACACGGCGGCTGGGCCGCGTCCCTCCTCCCGGTTCCGCGCGGCCGCGGAAGCGGCTCGTCGCCGCGGCTTCAGCGGCGGGGAGTTTTTTTCGGCGGCGCGCCGGTGAGAGCTTCCGCGTGCCACCGGACGTGCTCCGGTGGTCCGTTTTGCATGCGGTCTTCGCCAATGGTCCTCCCGGGATCCGATCTTCACTGCCAGGCCCTCGAATCGCCCTAGCGGCCCCGTTTGTCGTCGTCCGCTGTTTCGCGCACCAAAACGAAAAGGTGCGGTGGGTTCGGACTTGTTCGTTAGTCCGCACCCACAGCGTTAGCGGTCTTAAAGATATTAACCCAACAATATTTAAAAGACCGAGAATTTAATCACAATGATTTAAAGAATTAAACCCCTACCTCGTCATACGTGCATTCTTCTCGGAATTGATCGTCGCGGGAGAAGAGGATCGTCGCGTTGCAGAAGGGCGTCGCGTCATCGCGGTATACGGCGTTGCGTCGGTGAACTCCGAGGATCAAGAACATACCGATTTAATTATAACAATTAAATCATTGTTGTTGCTATAAAACACAAAGAATTTAAAGGTCCGCAATCTCTTACCTCAACAGATGATCGAAGATTTGTCGCGGATGAAGGAACGTCACAGAAGAACATTGTGGGAGAAGAATCGTCGGCGTCATGGTACATGGAGTTGCGTTGTCGATCTCCGAGGGCTCGACGTTCTTCGTCAAAGGCTGGCGTTCTTCACGTTCTTCGCGTTCTTCGCGTTCTTCACGTTCTTCGCGTTCTTCGCGAAGGAGGTTGAAGGAATTAAGGTTCTGTCGAATCCTCTCAATTAACAACACAAAAGAAGAAGGGTGTTGGTCTTATTTTATTAACATGCCGACAAACGAAAAAAAGATAAGTTATGTAACGACCCTTTAATTCATAGAATTAATTCAACGAATAAAACCACCCAATTAAAATGAGCGTTTAATAGATTAAGAAACGCCCCACTTGACTTTCAATTAATAGGGGTTTTCGCGGGTGCATTACTTAGTGGAAAAGAAACGGTGGGGATCGTGTGGGCCCCACCTCACAAATATCCTACCAAGAGGGTAGGATATTTTTGGGTTCCACCCTATCCACTTCAACTCAGCTTAAGCAGCTTTATGTGGCTTTTAAGTGGCTTTAAGTGAAATAAAAATAAAGTTGTCACACCACTTTATTTTATTTCTTAACTTAATGCCCAAAAATTTAAAAGCCACACCCGAGCAAACAAAACTCCGGATGAGGCATTTCTAAGCAAGTACTGGTGCTGCGATTCCATCGGTGCCCTCGAAATTTGATTCTGGGCACCGGTTCAAAAGTAAGAAAAACCCGATCGTTCATTCACTAAACATACCCGAGCCAAACTTCAGAAAATGATTCCGTAAACACCGGGCCTCAGAATCAAGTGCCGTCAGAAACTGAGTTCTTGTAAAACTCCAAAGAAAATTAAGAAAAAAATTTCCTTGAAATTTACGGGTCTTTATATCACTCACACCTCAGAGCTTTACGTCCTCGTAAAGCTTTAACACAAACTATGGTTACAAAAGCGGTACTGAGAACGCATCTGAGCCTTCCGCTCCCATGTGCTCACCTGGAGGTTCCTGTGCTGCCAAAGAAAGTGAACAAGAGGAATCAACCGTCCTCCTCGGATTCTCTCCTTTAGATCCTTGATCCCCACGAGAACCTCCGTGGAAGTCACCTCATCGCCATTGTCCAGCTCCTCATGGTTGAGGATATTCGAAGGGTCGAGCACGTATCTCCTCAGTTGATATAAGTGGAAGTCATCGTGCAACTGGTGCAACTGAGGTGGATGGTTCAAGCGGTAAACCACCCCGCCTACCCAGCTGAGGACCTAAGAAGGTCCGCTGAACCTTGGAGATAACTTTCCACCTTGGCCATATCTCCATAAACCTCATCGAGGTGAGACCCGTATAAGGATGTGATCATCATCCTCGAACTCTAGAGGTCTCCAATTCCTGTTAGAACTGAAACTCGAAACTACTGTTGCCACTAGGGTAAGGTTGACCGACTCAAGAGTGATCGGTCGCACCCTCCTGTGCATGAGTTACCCTGTGCCACCTGGGGTTTCCTTTTTCGCCGAACAAGGAAAACCCATTCTGACGCCGTAGTTAAACCACAACCTTTTTGCCTAATACCATAAATTTGTGTATGAACTGTGATTGCCCAATCCATACTCAATCCAACATCGTATGTCCTCGACACTTCCACCAAGGGATTCGAACCAAAACTCTCGCCTCGAGGGTCTAACCACACCGTCGGCGTAAGTGTGATTATTGAGTCTTCTACCAAGGTATCTCCAGATGTGAGGGTCATGTCCACGGATTACTAGAAACTCTAGGTCTGGAACAAGATTTATGAAAGCAATGAATGATTCATATCAACATCAGTTACTACCGCAGCTAGTATTGGACACAGACTGTCCCTTGAATCATTTTTAGAGCCATTGGGTCGCACTCCTTGACCGCATGCAGCTGAACTCTTCCTCCTCCCTCTATCTCCTTGAGCCTGGCGGGGATAACTAAGGCGGGTGGTTGTAGCATGTTAAGATGTACACCACCTCATGCTGCTCTCCTAGCTTTTCCTCCATGTCTGCTGCTTCGTAGACTCATCTCTCCTTAATGTTTCCTCTTATGGAAACTTTTATCATGCCCGAGTCTCTAAGACTGGGGCCAGTTTCCGGTTTCTTACCGCACTGTGCAGTCTTCATCCGCTCCTAGATGATCTGCACCTTCTTTGCCTATGATCTGGAAGAGATGCTAAAATTTCTCCATTTTCGAAAAGAGAAACTTGGTCTCATCCCCTGGATGAACCACACCCATTGCCTAATACAGCCAATCCTGACATGAATGATGCATTCATGCCATGGATGACGTCATAAGGCCTCGACGTAACTACAAAGAGATCCAACTGTCACTCTCGCCTCCAAGGGTCGAGTCACACTGTCGGCATCAGTGTGAGGTCACTGGGTCTCCTCCAGTAGTAATCTCTAAAGTGAGGGTCAAGTCAATAGTCTTAACCAGGACCACTCAGTATCAACCAAACAAAAAGGACAAGAAAGCAAAATCACAAGATAAGTGTCTTTTTATTATTGCAGCTCATAGTACAAAGACACGAATACAACTGCAACATGGAACTAGAAGTACAAGGGACGTATCCACTAGTTCCACTCCTGTCCACCTGCTCCTAGAGCTCTACTGCCTTGTCCACTGCTCGGCTGTTGCTCAAGTACCCTCCGCTGCTTCTACCTCGGAGGCTCCTCCAAAGCCCGCGGATCAATTGTACGAGGAGTCGGACAGTCATGTGCCAGGTGACCCTTTCCGCCACATTCATTAAACTTCCTACTCCTCGTACGACTAGCTCTAGTCCTCTTGGACATCTGCATCATCTGTCTACTTCCCCCAGATGACTCAGCTACTGATCGAAAACCCTATCGCAAAGGCAGAATCTCTTGTACACGCTGGGGGTGTAGAGCTACTGGCACAAACTCCACCCTGAAGAAGGTCTCGAAGTCTTCCCATGTGAAGGTCACCCTGTCGCAAAACTAGAACAAGTTTCTCCACCACCTGCCTGCTGCTGCCTGAAGAAGGCTGGAAGCAAAGATCACGATGAAGTCTACTGGCGTCCCCACTAGCCTGAAGACTCTCACCACAGCCTCCAGCCAATCCTCAGCCGCCTGCGGGTCCGTCTCTCCCCAGAACCTGGGTGGCCTCTGGCGCTGGAACTCGTGCAACAAACTTAAGTGGCGTGCATCGCCTACTGCTGGGGCTGGTGGCATCGGTGGCCCAACGTATGGTAGTACCACTGGTGCCTCCGCTGGTGCCTCAACTGCAACAGGGCCCTCTACCGAAGCCTCGTCGCTCGACAGGCTGTCAGCACGTACATCCCTCTGAGCTCTAGCTGGTCATCCGAGAAAAGGCATCCTGAAAGAAACAACGTGACACGGTCAAACGATTATACCTAGTGAGCTGACCTGGTTGAGATGATTTTTAAAAACTTCTGGAAACACACACGCAATCAGTGGTTTCATGCATTATGTTGGAAATCAGAAGTCAGGGTCCTGGTTTACAGATACGTAGGCCGCCGCACCAACACTGGACTCCCTGGACTGATAACCACACCCAATACGCTAAACACTATTTCTTCACATAAAAATATCAATGTCCCAAGTTCTACGGTAGAACTGAACTCCTTTGATACCAATTTGTCACGATCCGTCCTCGAGGCCCGTGACATGACTACCCCATGCCCGCCTTCCATAGGCCAGGGGCTGGCGACTAGCACCAAAGGCGTAAATCCCGATAACTGGGAAGGCATTGCCATTATAAAAGTAAACAAAACACCACAGAGTACAAGCAGAAGCAAAACACTAAGTACAAAAGATAGTGATGAATAGTAAATGGGCCAGAATACAAACCCAAATGAAAGTACAACTACAACTGAACAAGTACAACAGAAAAAGACAACAGCTGGAAGAATGGAAGCGGCTCCTGGGTCGTCCTCCTCGGATCCTACCTGAAGGGTAGGTACAGATGGCGCATCTCCTGGATCGTCCACCACGGATCCTACCTGAAGGGTAGGTACAGATAGCCTCCACAACGCTCTCGCCCGTCAACCTTCTCCGAGTGTCGTCTCGCCGTGAACTCCTCCTCCAGATACTGACTCGTCGTGTAGTCCACCTCCGGGTACCGTGCAGTCTTCGAACACTCGGCCTCCGTCAGCACTGTCTGTCGTCTGCAACCAACACAACAAGGTGCGGGCATAGCTCGTGTAGGGGTGAGTATAACGATACTCAGTAGGGACCCAGAGACCATCAAGGTCTCACTAAAGCCAACATGGATATCCACAAAGAAGATCTCAACAGATAACCTCTACTTAGGTATATTCCCATACATATACCTAAGTTATCAAGTAACCCATCTCAATCATAAGGAAACACAAGGGTTATGAAATCAACGGATAACCAATACCCAGGTATATGCCCATACATATACCTAAGTTATCAAGTAACCCATATCAATCATGAGGAAACACAAAGTTCATAGACTCAGCTCAAACCAGGATTTTCATTATCGAAACCGTAACTGCTGAAGAGCCCCGTCTCTAGAGTGTACAGTGGTCCTGTCACGACTCCGAGGAACTGCTCACTAACCTAAGACTGCTGAGGTAATCCTCCTGTCGAGTACTATGGTTATGCTACTACAACCAAGTGCTTCCCACCATGGGTCTGCCGCTACAACCAAGCGCTCCCCCTCATAGCCTCAAGAGGTACTCCTTCTGTTGAGTACCGCGGGTCTACCGCAACAACCAAGCGCTCGTCCGCCGTGGGTCTGCCGCTCCAACCAAGCGCTCCCCTTCATAGCCTCCAGAGTTACTCCTTCTATTGAGTAACGCGGGTCTGCCGCTACAACCAAGCGCTCCTCCGCCGTGGGTCTGCCGCTACAACCAAGCGCTCCCCGCTGGGCTATCTGAAACACACCGAGTCGATCGGTCAAGCAGTCGTCAGGTCTTAGCCGGCTACACGGTCTCCGTATTCCGCACGCTCTTCTCCGGGAGGGTCCGCTCCATGAGCTTCTGGTCGATACTACATGTATCAAAATGTCCCACGAAAAAGTATCTCAAGGGGCCGCCTCATCATAGGGGTCTCAATGCAATATACGGCGCGTCAATCGGACGCTCGGTCTGTGAGTTATTAGCCTTTTCATCTCAGGGGCCCGGTTGGTTTCGTGAGCGAACCAACCCGTCCATATCTCAATTGTACCCCGAACTCCCATAGGGTATACACATAGGGACCGTTTCTCAACGAGATCACCAACGCCGCTGACGGTTGGTCAAACGGACGTTTGGTCTGAAAGATAACAGCTTTTCTGTTCCAAGGGCCCGGTTGGATTTCGGGTGCAATCCAACCCAGCCACTATCCAACTCCAACCAAAACTCGGGTGAAGTATGCCAAAAGTTCCGTCTCAACAAGAGGAAATCAATGAGAGAGACGGCGTGTCGATCGGACGCCTGGTCTGTGAGTTATTGGCTTTTTCGTTCCAGGGGCCCGGTTGGATTTCGTGAGCGAACCAACCCGATCGTACTCCGACGGCATCCAAACCTTGAGCGGAGTAAGCCAAAAGATCTGTCTCACTTAGAGGAATTCAACAATGTCAACGGCACATCAATCGGACGTCCGAAGCTCAAGATATAAGCGTTTCCGCTCCGAGGGCCCAGTTGGTTTTGTGTACGAACCAACCCGACCGAACTCAAAGTATTCCGAAACCTTGAGTGTGATATACCGAAACGACCGTCTCGATCCAAGGATCACATCGCTGCTGACGGCGTGTCGTCCGGAGGCCCGTAGCTCAAGTTATGGGCAATAGACCGAAAAGGTCTGGAAACGGGGGGTTTGGGCCCGGCCCGACCCCCCTGGGTCAGCCCGAACCGGGTCGACCTGACCCGGCCCAATCCGGCCCGGCGGGTCGGCCCGGCTCAGCTCGGCCGAGCGGCCGAGCGAGGGAAAGACGTGGGGGGCTTGCTGCCCCCGCATGAAGAAACGCCGCGGCCCCGGGTGGGGCTGCCTCGCCAGCGGACGCGGCGGCCGGGCCGCGTCCCTCCTCCCGGTTCCACGCGGCCGCGGAAGCGGCTCGCCGCCACGGCGGGTTTTTTCCGGCGGTGCGCCGACGGTAGCTTCCGCGGGCCACCGGACGCGCTCCAGTGGTCCGTTTTGCATGCGGTCTTCACCAGTGGTCCTCCCGGGATCCGATCTTCACTGCCGGGCCCTCGAATCACCCTAGCGGCCCCGTTTGTCGTCGTCTGCTGTCTCGCGGACCAAGAACGAAAAGATGCGGTGGGTTCGGACTTGTTCGTTAGTCCGCACCCACAGCGTTAGCGGTCTTAAAGATATTCACCCAACAATATTTAAACGATCAGAAATTTAATAACAAAGATTTAAAGAATCAAACCCCTACCCCGTCGTACGTGCGTTCTTCGCGGAATTGATCGTCGCGGGAGAAGAGGATCGTCGCATCGCGGAAGGGAATCGCGTCGTTGTGGTAAACGGCGTTGCGTCGACGAACTCCAAGGATCAAGAACATACCGATTTTATTATAACAATTAATGCCTTGTTGTTGCTATAAACCACAAAGAATTAAAATGTCCACAATCTCTTACCTCAACGGATGATCAAAGATTTGTCGCGGATGAAGGAACGTCACAGAAGAACGTCGCAGGAGAAGAATCGTCGGCATCGCGGTACTTGGAGTCACGTCGTCGATCTCCGAGGGCTCGACGTTCTTCGTCGAAGGCCGGTGTTCTTCGCGTTCTTCGTGTTCTTCGCGTTCTCCGCATTCTTCGTGAAGGAGGTTGAAGGACTTAAGGTTCTGTCAAATCCTCTCAATTAACAACACACAAGAAGAAGGGTGTTGGTCTTATTTTATTAATATGCCAACAAATGAAAAAAATATAAGTTAAGTAACAACCCTTTAATTCATAGAATTAATTCAACGAATAAAACCACCCAATTAAAAGGAGCGTTTAATATATTAAGAGACGCCCCAGTTGACTTTCAATTAATAAGGGTTTTCGCGGGTGCGTTACTTAGCAGAAAAGAAACGGTGGGGCTCGTGTGGGCCCCACCTCACAAATATCCTACCAAGTGGGTAGGATATTTTTGGGTTCCACCCTATCTGCTTCAACTCAGCTTAAGCAGCTTTAAGTGGCATTTAAGTGGCTTTAAGTGAAATAAAAATAAAGTTGTCACACCACTTTATTTTATTTCTTAACTTAAAGCCCAAAAATTTAAAAGCCACACCCGAGCAAACGCAACTTCGGAATAGGTGTTTCTAAGAAAGTACCGGTGCTGCGATTCTATCGGTGCCCTCGAAATTCGATTCCGAGCACCGGTTCAAAAGTTAGAAAAACCCGCTCGTTCGTTCACTAAATGTACCCGAGCCAAACTTCAGAAAAGGATCTCGGGCACACCGGGCATCGGAATCAGGTGCCGTCAGAAACTGAGTTCTTGTAAAATTCCAAAGAAAATTAAGAAAAAAATTCCCTTGAAATTTACGGGTCTTTACAAAGTATTCCATATCAAAGGTACAAAGTACAAAAACAAAGCTCAGAAGAACAAGGCAAAACACAAGTCAAAAAAACTCCGGGTACTGAGCGCGCATCTAGGTCTCCCACTCCCAAGTGCTCTCCTCGAGGCAGCCATGCCTCCACAACACAAGAACCAAGGGAATGGTTCGTCCACGGAGCACATTCTCTTTACGATCCTCAATTCTGACTGGTCGTTCCTCGATGGTCTCGTCATGTACTATATCTAACTCTCCCCTGTCGATAACGTGAGAGTCGTCACGTAAGTATCGACAAAGTTTGGAGACGTGGAAGACGTTATGAACTTTCTCCAACTAAGGTGGAAGGGCCTGTTGATATGCCACCTCGCTGACTCACCTCAGCACCTCAAAAGGTCCGATGAACCTAGGTGAGAGCTTGCTCCCTTTCCCAAACCTCCAATGCCCCCGTCGAGGGGAAACCATCAAGAACACATGATCTCCCACCTCGAACTCCAAGGGCCACCTCCGACGATCAACATAAGAATTCTGTCATTCCTGGGCCGCTTTCATCCTCTCACGTACAAGCCGGACTTTCTCTGTGGTGCTCTGCACTTCCTCTGTCCCAAGAGCACCTGTCTCACCAACCAATTCCCAGAAAATGGGTGAACGACATGGTATTTCATACAAAGCCTCAAATGGTTCCATTCCAATAGTAGAGTGGAAGCTGTGGTTGAAGGAAAACTCTACTAAAGGCAAGTGTCGTACCCATGATCCTCCAAAATCCAGAACGCATGCTCGCTGCATGTCCTCCAATGTCTGGATAGTCCACTCTGTCTGCTCATCAATCTAGGGGTGGAAAGTAGTGCTAAGGCGTAGCTTGGTGCCAAAAGCATGTTGTAAACCCCTCTAGACCCGTTAGGTAAACCGAGTATCCCGGTCTGAGATTATAGTCTTCAGAACTCCATGAAAATGCACCACCTCGTCTATGTACCTCTGTGCTAATGTACTCACTAGGCCCGACTCCTTATTTTCTAAGAAGTGTGCTGATTTCGTCAAACGATCCACCACCAACCAGATAATATCATACCCTCCCTGAGCTCTGGGTAGTCCTGTGAAGAATTCCATCGAGATTTCATCCCACTTACACTCGGGGACATCTAAAGGATGCAAAAAACCACTGGGAACACGGTGTTCAACCTCCACTTGCTAACACACTAGGAACTTAGCCACGAAATCCACCACTACCCGTTTCTCCCTGGGCCCCCAAAACTTTTCCCTCATTCCTCGGTACATTTTTGAAACTCCTGGATGTACTGCCAAGGCTGAGATATAGAACTAACAAAGAACTTTCTCACGCATCGCCTCTGGAAAAAACAACCATCCAAGGAAAAGCATTCAATGTCGGCTGTCCTCTGACCATCCCTCTGGAGAGTTTCCCTAATCGACACGATCCCGCATTACTTCTGACTCATATTACCCCCACTGAGACTCTTCCACCTACTGCAACAAGGTGGACTGCACTGTCATTTAAAGCAAACAGCCTCTAACACCTTCTACCCTGGCATCCAAGTGCAAGGCAGCCAACTCTGCCATCGCTTTCCAAGCATCAGTGTATTCCCGAACCACTTCCTTATGCGACTTCCTTCTCAAGGCATCAGCCACAACGTTGCCCTTACCTTCAATGTAAGTTATATCGAAGTCATAGTCTTGTAGAAACTCGAACCATCTCTGCTGCTGCATGTTCAGGTCACGCTGAGAGAAGATATACACAGGCTCTTGTGATCTGAGAGGACCACAAAGCGCTAACCAAAGAGGTAATGTCGCCACAACTTTAGTGCGAACACTACTGCTGCAAGCTCTAGGTAATGGGTGGAATAGTTACGCTCATGAGGCCACCACTGCCTAGACCCATAACTAATCACTCCCTTCATCTGCATCAGCATGCACCCCAGAACAAGGCCACAAGCGTCACAAAACAGCTCATACAACAACCCTTCCTCTGGCAACCTGAGTATGGGTGCACTGACCAACTTATCCTTCAGGTAGTTGAAAGCTTTGTGGAACTGTTCACTCTATAGGAAGACCTGGTTCTTCCTAGTAAAAGCTGTCAATGGAGCAGTAACTCGAGAGAAGTCCAAAACGAACCTCTGATAGTAACCTACTATCCCCAGCAAACTACAAACTTCTGCCATGCTCTTGGGTGCTGCCCAAGAAACTACTTCCTCCACCTTCGACGGGTCCACTGACACTCCATGCTGAGACACCACGTGCCCAAGGAATTGTACTTATTACATCAAGAACTTACACTTTAAAAACATCCCATAAAGATGGTGGTGTCGAAGGACTTCTAAGACTGCCCTATGATGCTCAACATGCTCCTCCTCTAATCTTGAGTAGATCAGAATGTCATCGATAAACACAACGACGAACCGGTCCAAAAACTCTTGGAAGACAAGGTTCATAAGTCCCATGAACATGGCCGGTGCATTCGTATCTCCAAACGACATCACTAAAAACTCTAAGTTCCCATACCTGCACCTGAAAGCAGTCTTCTAGATGTTACTGTCCTTCACCCTCAGCTGATGATATGCCGATCGTAGATCAATCTTAGAAAACCAACATGCTCCCCTCAGCTGGTCAAATAGATCATCTATCCTTGGGAGGGGTAATAGTTCTTGACCGTTACCTGGTTCAACCTTCAGTAGTCTATGCATAGCCTGAGACCACCATCTGCCTTCTTCACGAACAAAACTAGAGCACCCCATGGAGACACGCTGGGTCGAACAAAACCCTTCTCCATCAGATTGTCAATCTGAATCTGCAACTCCCGCAACTCCGAAGGTGCCATCCTATAAGGGGACATTGAAATCATATGGGCACCAGGCTGTAAGTCTATCCCAAACTCAACGTCACGTCGGGGGGGGGGGGGGGTAGAGTCACAACCTCCTTGGAAAAAACATCGAGGAACTCCCCAACAACCTCTAGGACATCCATCATCTCTGCATCAGCTGGAACCACTGATAACCCGCCTAATAGATAAAAGAGAGGCTCCACACACCGACTTCCCACCTGATAGATCCTCTCACCAAAAAAATCCACACGGTGCCCGTCCACATCAGAGAACACGACTCTTCTCCGAAAGTAGTCGATAACGACACTAACAGAAAACAACCAGTCGATGCCTAAGATGACATCGTATGGCTGCATATGTAACAGAAGAAGGTCCCCACTAGACCGATGTGGTCCCAACGTCATCCCACATCCCTGGAAAACACAAGATACGCTGGTCTGGCCTCCAACTGGTGTACTCAGCACCAGTGGTACGGAAAGTCTCTCAATGTCTAGTCCCAAAGCATGGGCTAGTCCAGGTGCAACAATGGAGTGCGAATATCATGAATCGAACAAAGTAGAAAAGAGAGTGCTGAACAAAAAAAATCGTACCTCGCACCACCTTTGGTCCTGCTGGAGCTGCCAACTCTACTACGTGCAATTGTCCACGCTCAGCTCCTCTTCCTCTCTAATGTCGTCCACCTCCCCGACCAAGCCTTGGTCGAGGCCCCTGAGGAGCACCCTGAGGTCGGCCTCCTCCCGCAAGGTCTACCCTCGGAGGAGCATGGTCCTGCTGCTGCTGGAAGGGCCTCGTCAACAACTGGTGCTGCTAAGGTCGCCGCTGAACCTGCACACCTCCACCGTTCTGAGCTCGGGTCGGGCACCAACTCTGAATGTGCCCGAAACCTCCACAAGAAAAACACTTCGGTCCAGGGTTCATGAAAAAGGGACGTGGACCCAAAGATCTGAACTGGAACTGATGGGGCCTAATCCCCACTGGCCTGAACCTAGAAGGTCCCATCACAGGAGACCTGCTGCTGACTGCCTTCCCCTTCCACGAACCTGGCTGGATCCCCTCTCGTGGTGCACCTCTCAGCGGGTGCATCCTCTCTACGACCTCTACCTTCTTTTGTACCGCCATGTATGTCGGAAGGGTGAAGGGGGTGACAGCATACTGGAGAGAAGGACGAAGCGCCTCCTCCAAACATCTTGCACGAGACTCCTCATCCGAAAATAGATCTGGAGCAAAGTGTAGGAGATCCTGTAACTTGATCCCCAACTCTCGTACTAACATACTCCCCTGCTGGAGGGAGAGTAACTCCTGCCGCTTCTCCGCCTTGATCATGGAAGAATGACATTCCTCTCTGAATTCCATCACAAAGTCATCCCACGGAACCTCTGCCTCTATCCTCTCCCCTAGTTAGAGCATCAACCACTTTCGTGCCGCACCTCTCAACTGACTAACTGCTAGGGGAACCCAGTAATCCCTTGGAGCAAGGGTCAAGGTAAAAGCAATCCCTAGCTCCTCAAGCCACCCCTCCATCTCCATATCTGAAGTAATACCCTAGTACTTCTTGAGGGTTTTCCACTAGAAAGAATGGAGAGTCTTCTGCCACTAGCTATCATCCTACTCTCGGTCAATCCTCAACTGATCGACCGCCTGAATCTGCTGGGCCTCGGCCGTCTGAGCCACCCGGGGACGACATCCAGGTGTCATAGCTATACGGTAAACAAGGATCACCTAAGCCCAAGTAGTAACGAAATTTATCAAGGTTTTATTTTATTTCAATTTCTTTCCCAAAACACCCTAATCAAGTAAAACACAATCATGTTGATGCATGTACCTTCCCTAGGGTCTCTACCCTACAATCAATGTGGTCTCACTTGGTCATTCGGTAGGCTCAGAGTCCTTGCATCGGATCCCGGGGGGCCCTAAAATCCCGTATCCTAGCGGGTCTTCCCTGGCCTATGTCACAAACCAAGATTAACCAACAATGTTTCCCTACCGTCCCATGAAATCCTCACTGTTCCTAACTCCAGACTCCATCCTATCTCTCAAAAATCACCTCGGATACCATTCTGTCACGACCCCCTCCCACCAAAGATTCCCCTATTGAGATGGCAATGGTGAAAGGGAGATAATGACCCACGAGTCCCACCTCCAGTAGGCCCCGGGGTGGAGACTAGCACCAAGGGTATGTGTTTTGACAAATATGGTAGGCATTACCCTTTTTATTATTTAAGATCGAGAGATAGGAAAATTCAACCACCAAAAAGGAAAAGATCTAGTGTATAGAAATAAACGCAAACCAATCCCACATGCATGTTTAAATAGTTCTGAAACAAGGTACAAGTACAAGAAATCCCAAAATTTCAATAACAAAAGAAACAAGTACATCAAACTGCAGCAACTCCAATTGTCCCGACTAGTAGGGTCATGTACGGCCCTGGTAGTCCTCCTGGAAACCTGAAAGTAAATGTAGGGTGAGCATACAAGTATACTCAGTAGGGAAACCTAATGCTCTTGTGCACAAGTGGGGAGACATCCTAATGTCTCTTGAGAACAACAGAAGACACCTAGCAAGGAATTCTAACAACCCAACCTTACCAGCCCCACTCACTAAAACAAAATCACAATAGGTAGTAGTATATAAGAACAAGAGTATTGGGTACCCCACACCATTTTCCCCCACTAGCTAGCTGGTCTTTCTAACGGCGTACGTCCTAACGCTACCACACTCTTCCCGCCCGCACACACCTAGGCCTCACAACCATGTATCCGGCCCCCACACACCTGGGCCTCACAACCACGTATCCCGCCCGCAAACACCTGGGCCGCACAACCACGTATCCCGCCCGCACACACTTGGGACCCAAAACCACATATCCCGCCCGCACACCCTTGGGCCTCATCCCGAAGATTCTTGAAAAAACAGTAAAACCTGCCCGAAGAGTCTTGGGATAAACCACCCCAATCGAAACCCACCTGAAGGGTCTTAGGTGTATGGTCGCCTCAAGCCATCACAGCCTAGTGAAGAAGGACCAGGAAGGAGCTAGTAACTAGGGGAAAACACCCTCTCCCATGAAATGGGAGTGTTCGGCACTAAGGGCTCAATATGGGTGGGGTGATATAAAACACAAAGATACAGATGTATATATATATATATATATATAGATACCAAACACTCAGCCCAACCTATGACTTCTAATAGAAAACTGAGCATGTTCCTCGACACTACTACTAAGAAGCATGCATACAACAAACAAACCCCAAACCCATTTAGGTTTTCATGTTTCAACAGAATCCGTTTATTAGTTCCTCAACTACTGGGTAACTATCCACAACAAACCACATCGATCATTAATAAAACATATCTCTGTCATCCACAAATCAAGTTAGGAAACCACAAGCAACACAACCAAGTCCTTCTTATTAACCAACCAACCCCATTAATTATTATTCTCGTTCCATTACCATGCCCCACCATTCATTAACTCTTCCACTTTTATTTAGTAAACACAACCCATAGTTCATTCACATTCAATCCCATCCCGGCAGCCCCGCTGCCAACCATCATAACCACAACCACACCGAAACCCGTACATCATTATCCCTTTAATACCACTTATCGTAGCACCGCTGCCCGTCACCAACATAGCATTCACACAACCAAGAGAACCACAACCCCGCTGCTCACCTGATCCACAAAAACCCACAAAACACCCCCTTTACATAAAAAAACCCCAACCGCACCCACATTTTCATTATTTCAGTTTAGTTCAATCGGGGTGATCACACAAGTTTTCCGGGTTTTCATTTAATCAGCCAACATTACGTGTTTAACCGATTTCCCCATTCCATGAAGTTTTCATCCATAAACTGTCTAGAAATATAGGGTAGAATTTAATTGCACAAGCAAAGGCCCCCAACGACCGTTATTTTTAGTAGGCATAAGCCTATTCATTTCTCAACATAATATCACAGGATATAAAATAATGTAACAACATTCACAAACTACCCATCCCCATTATACAATCCATTTATTATCTTTATTTATTGTTTCAACCGTTTCTCAGGAAAAAATAAGGATACCCACCCCGTATGATGCACAATTTACAGAGACAAAGGTATGATCCCAACCTCAACAGGTTCTGATGACAACGCTCCTCCCCAGATCAACTTTAGAAGACGTCTGTCGGCGTCCATCACTTCTGGAAAAGCCCGAAAAAACCACCTTGGGTGGATGCTGGGAAGGAAAGGCTGATGGATCCAAGCTTAGAAGTTCCACCTTGTCGTTATGATCCTATGGCCGATGACGGATCGTAAATCAGAGCTCGGGCGAAGAAGTTATGGACGAAAAAGAGCCTTCGAGTCTTTTTGGAGAGCTCTGCTAAGAGGAATGGGGGGGGGATGGGTGTGTTGAAAATGAGGATGGGACACCTCCTTTTATAGGAGAGAAAAGGAAAAGTACATGGAGTGTACTTTATGGTACATGGCGTGTACTTGGCCATTTCACGCAGCCACCACGCGGTTCCAACACGACATTCAATGCGGAACACGGCCATTGACTGGTCAACACACGGATTGAAGGTAACTCATACGCGGGGAGGGACTACGCATCATGTAGTATTAGGTACATGCTGTGTACCCCTTTATTTCACACGGATCCAACATGGCACACTGCCGTTGACTAGTTAACACACGGTAACACGTACGCGGGGAGAGACTACACAACGTGTAGTATTGGATACATGGAGTGTACCCATTTATTTCACATGGCTCCAACACAGAACATGGTCGTTGACTGGTCAACACACGGTAACACGTATGTGGGGAGAGACTACACGACGTGTATTATTGGATACACGGTGTGTACCCCTTTATTTCACATGGCAAGGACACAGCCTTCAACAGGGGGTATACCCGGAAATGGGGTACACGTCGTGTACTCTAACTACACGGCGTGTAGTTTCAAAATTCTGTAAAGTGTGGGAAAAGTCCATTTTACTATCCAGAACACTTCGTGGCCTTCTTTTTGACAATGGAATGGGCCAGAGAGGTCCGGACCATTACATTCTACAAATTCAATTCACATTTATAGATATTTCTGATTTTCAACCACTATATTTTTAATTGGATCAAAATTTATCCAAACATTATTTATGATATCTCAGAGTAATGAAAAATATTGTAACCAAAAAACACATTTACTAAAATTTCAATATAACAAGTTTTAATTTAGATTTTTCTGATTAATACATTGATGTTTTTCATGATCCCCATAAGATTATGAATAAAAAAATATTATTAATTAATAAATCCAAAAAAAATATATTTCCATTTCTTGAATACTATATTAATATTATCCATGAATGAAGTAGCATCATTTATCCACCCAATGGGAAATCCCACTATCTCGAAATTAAATTTCCTAGAATGAAACACCATATTAGGGATGTTATCATCGATCACCATTAAAAAATGGTATCCAATCCTAAAACAACCTATAAATAATACAATGCTCCCTTGAGTTGATTAAACAAGTCACTGTTGTGAGGAAACATATACATAATCTTAAAATTAATGTTACTAAATTCTATGTAATAGTAAAAATCATAATGATAATGTATTTATTTATAAAAATAAAAATAGGGATACCACTTAGGATGTATTAGGATTAATGAAACCATTATGAACAAACTCTTATTATTGATTTTTCATTTTTAGAAGTTCTAATTGATCAATTTTAAGGTCATTTTAAAAATTTATTAGCTTCAAAAATAAATTTAATAAAAAAATAAACTACCTATTTATGTATAAGTTGAGATAAGGAATCATCGTAACTCCCTGCCCCTACCTCATTGGCTTGAGGAGGCGGTGAGGGTCACTTGGCCTTAAGCGACGTTCACAAGGTGCCAAAGGATTACAATAAATTCCAAGGGCTTCAAGGAACAGTGGGGAATGATTTTCACTTATGAAGATCACCCAACTCAACCAACCAACAATGAAAGATGCATGCACTATCAAACCCAACCATATGATACTAACCATTCCATCATATAGACCAAAACCATTCAACTAGACACATGCCCAAAACATCAATGTATAAAGCGGAAACTAAAAAGCAGAACACCATGTTCCATGACACCACCACAACTCCACACCAGGTTCCAGGATCCAAGCTCCACCACCGCATCTCAAGCAACACCATGAACCACTAGCAATGTGATGCCTTACGATTACCTGTATCTGGGTACATGACATATGTAAAGACACTGAAGTGCTAATGTAGGGGGTGAGGACAACTACTCAGTAGGTATTCCCCAAATGACTTCCCTACACACACCACTAGGATAAAACTGTTATCACATTTATATAAAGCAGTTTATATAAAATAATAACATGTGCATCCATTACCATCATCCAAACACACCCTTACCATGCAATCTTGATCAAACCAAGAAAACCCAGGGAAATCCAGACAATCATGCCGTAAGCCAAACATGCCACACAAGGACACCAAATCAACCATGACATGAAAGGAAGCCAATTCAACCATTTCACATTTACACAACCAATTCAGTCTGTGAAATGAAACATACAACAATAAAACTGTTACGGTGGGACTCCCCGCCCAACTCGTTCACCCCATCTTCAGCTAGCTGGACTTCCTTCCCATTACCTGACCACCCAAAATGGTGGGACTTCCCGCCCATCCTGTTCACCATATATATTGAGACTTCCCACCCACTTCCACAAAACCTGCACAAGCCAAAACCAAGCATGTAACCCTCCAAGGCCACAACAAAATTCAATTCACCATTTCCATTAAATATCCATCCACTTCAATAAATCAAACATTTATTGAAAACAACCATCAATCATTTTATATAAAAATCCACATTTCAATAAAACAACCCTTTTTATTGAAAACCATTTTCTCAAATAATTTTAATCAAACCAATAATAAAGCTCATTTTATAATACCATTTTAAAATCACATCTACAAAATTTCGCCAGAAGCCCTTTTCCCCAAAAATACCCAAACCAATACAAATGGGATTTCCATCCGATTTCATACATCTACAACACAATTAATTTTAAGCAACAAAAATTAATTGTAACTAAACCACTATTTCTTACCAAGTGGATTCGTGAGAGAAGCCACCTACCTTTAGGGATCTGGTGAAATCGACCCACAAGAAACTACTCCTCAAAACCGGCGAACACACCATCGAAACCTCTCTAGATCTCCTTCCCTAACATCCACAAGCCTTAAAATTAAAATCAATGGAAACCAAAACCCTAGATATACACAAAGCAAGTGTAGATCTAGAAAACTGTGAGAGAGGAAGATGTAGATATAGAGGAAAACACAAAGAACCCATGAGAATAGACTTACTAGGGAGAAACAACCTTCAATCCACCATCAAAACCCTTTTATTCGCTTCTAAAATCAGTGGCAGATCACCTTCAACCCCTGAAAACCCAAAATCCCGAGTGAGGCTCAAGTGGTAGAATATTGGGAGTGAAATGAGGCAAGAATGAGTGATCCAAGGTTATAAAACCCTACTTTTAAGTGGACGCACGGTTAACCCACAAGGTTTGTCAATCTGTGCACAAACCATGTTCACGATACTACCTCGAGAGGAGGGGTACACATGGTTTCCTTGCATGGTTTGGATAACCCTGCGCAGGTCGTGCAGAGGATATTGTCTCCCCCTGCCTGGTTTGTTGGAGAACCCACACAGTTTCCACTAACCGTGCCTCCTAAGAAAAGCCTCCAAACATATTCAAAACCATACCAAACACACCGAACCTCTTCTCCAACTCATCCCATGCACTTTATGAACATAAAAATGCATAAAAAACGGTACATACCTCATATCGGGGGTGATACTATCGCCCCACCATTGGAATTTCCATCCTCGGAAAATAGTGAACCCACACTCTGCCCAATGTGTTTGGGCCATTGCACGACCATGTATTTCTCTCGCTCCCAAGTCTCCTCTTGGATCTGGTCATTCTACCAAAAAACTCAAACCAGACCGATGATTTTTCCCTATAAGACATTCTCTTGCCTATCCACAACCCACACTGGCACATGCACCAATGAAGCATCCAGCTCTAGCTTAACATAATCCCATCAAATAGCATTTCCCAAATCCAGCCAATACTTTTTTAACTATGACACATGAAACACATTGTGCACCGCACTGAACCTAGGTGGAAAATCCAAATGATTAGCCAACTCACCAACCCACTCATGAATCTCAAAATGTCTAATATACCTCATAGATAACACTCCCTGCTTCACAAGATGACGATGTTCCATCCTAGGAGAGATCCTCAAGAAAACATGATCTCTCTCCTCGAATAACAACGACCATCGACGATGATCTGCATACGATTTCTGAAGACTCTCTGTCATCTCCATTCTCTTTATGATTAACCCAATCTTACTTGTAGTTTCCTCGACAAGGCTTGGTCCATCCATCGAGGACTCACCCGTTCCCGCCCAGTATAGTGGAGAACAACACGACCGCCCATAGAACGCTTCAAACTGAACCATATGTATGGATGCCTGATAACTGTTACTTTGTGAGATTTAAACTAGCGAAATGTTCTCCTCCCATGAGCAACCAAAATCCATTACACAAACCTGCAACAAGTCCTCCAAATTTTTATTGTCCTCTTTGATTGACTATATGTATGACGGTGATACGTTATGATAATAGTCAACTGTTCCCCAAGGGATTGCTGAAAGGATTTCAAAAAATAAGATTTAAACCTCAGATTACTACATAATACAATTGAAACTGGAACACCATGCCTCCTTACCACCTCCTGGATATAGATTTTGGACAGATCTCCACTGTATGAGATTCATGAATTGGAATGAAATGGGAAGACTTTGTTAGCTGATACACTATCACCAAATGGCATTGTTCTTTTCTGACCATTCTTGGGAGATCTATAACAAAATCCATTATTATTTTCTCCCACATCCTAACAGGTATTGGTAAGGACTGCAACATTCCCGCTAGCCTCTAATTCTCTGCCTTGACCTGCTGACTGGTCAATCATCTCAAAATAAACACTGCCAAACTGCTTTTCATAGAAGCCCCCCAGAACTGCGTTTTCAACATATTAGACATTGTCTGAATTCTAGGATGAACAACCCACCTGGAATGATGATACACCCTGATAATATCTTCTTGAAAAGAAACTACTATATCCATTCGATTCTGAAAACACAAAAATGAATCTTCATTCAGTAACCAACCCTCAATGGTCTCCCTACCATTGATTTTTCACCCCATGGTCACACACTGAGAATCAGATATCATCACCTATTTAACCAGTGAAACCATGTCATGAATCAACAAGACCAAAAAGAAGACCGCTCTATCTCCCTGGTCCTCACATTCCTACTGCATGTCAGTTATAACCGACATCAACTGCCACTGGTCTGATGCCTGTTGCACAGCCTGAGCATAAGATTTTATACTTAATTCATCTGCCACCAAATTTCCCTTACCTGGTGTATAAATCAAGTCAAAATAAAACATCTAAAGATATTCCATCCATCTCCTTTGCCTCATGTTGAAATCCCTTTGTGAGAAAATTTTATTAAAGCTCTTAGGATCTGTATATACCATGAATTTTTCACCGATGAGATAATGACACCACAATTTCAAAGTATGGACCACTGTAGCCAATTCAAAATCATGAGTTGGGTAGTTCTTCTCACGCACTTTCAACTGTCGTGAGCCATACGCAACCACATGATTTACATCCATGAGAACGCATCCCAACCCTAATCCTGTTGCATTGAAATACTCCACGTACCATTTTCCAAGCTCTGGAAAAACCAATATTGGTGCTGGTGTAATGTGGCCCTTTAGCTCTTCAAAACACTGCTGACATAGTTCACTCCACAGGAATGGAACATTATTTCCTGTTAGAGCAGTCATTGGTGAAGACAAACGTGAAAAATCACAAACAAAACGTCGATAATATCAAGCAAGACCGACGAAACTCTATACCTCAAACACATTCTATTTTGGCTTCCATGAGATAGCATCCTCTATCTTATCTAGATCCTCTAAAACACCTCTTTCAGAGATCACATAGACAAGAAAACAGACTTCCTATATCCAAAAGTCACACTTTGACAATTTGGCATACAACCGATGATCCCCCAAGATCCCCAACAATATCGCCAAGTACTGCTCATGCTCCACCCTTGTCTTTGAATACACCAAAATATCATCTAATACACCACCAAAAATGAATCCAGATATCTCTAAAATATCTGATTCATCATTTCCATGAATACTTCTGGAACATTCATTAGACCAAAGGGCATAACCACATATTCATACTGGCCATATCTATTTCTGAAAGTTTTTTTCGGAATATTGTCCTTTCTCACCGGCAATTAATGATATCCTGACCTCAGGTCGATCTTAGAGAACCACTGGCCTCCCCTCAACTAGTCAAACAAATCATCAATTCGTGGAAGTGGATATCTTTTCTTTATAATAACATCATTATGTTGATGATAATCAAGACAGTGCCTCAAAGTTCCATCCCCTTTTTCACAAACTACACTGGCGCTACCCATGGAGACATTCTAGTATGAATAAATCCTTTGTTTTATAGCTCTACCAGCTGGACATTCAATTTCCACAATTCATCTGGTGCCATCTGAGAAGACAAAAGTGAGACAAGAGTGGTTCCCGGAATGAGATCAATCGTAAACTCCACTTCTCTTACCGGAGGTAACCTAGAGAATTCTTCGAGAAAAACATCCATGAATTAATCCACCACTTCCGAAAGAACACTCTTCTCAACACCCTCTACTAATTCTAATGACTACACCGCAAACTGATACAATAATGTGCCCACTTTTGGTGCCAACAAACCCATTTCACCCTACCTTTCATTCCTCTCTCCTATAAAGAGATGTCTAATGACCTTATGTGTCGTAAAAGACATTGTACGCACATTACATTCAATGTGGTCCTTAAACGCCACCAGCTAATCCATTCCCAGGATTACATCTTACCCATCCATCTCAAGCACTGAGAAATTCCACATTATCTCAACCTCTCCCACAGCGATACAACAAGTTGTACACAAAAAGGCTCGACACTCTCTTATACCTAGAGGAGTTTGATGTTTCAAAACCGAAGGAATCATTTCTACCCTTAAACCCAAAAACTCAACCACACGTGTAGAAATAGAGTTCCCACCCTAGGAATAAGTATCACTGTTATGATTGAACACATCCTTAGAGTTCCCACTATTCTTCATGGGTACCCCCATGCTTCCTCTTCCCGAAGCTCCAAACAGATCCCACTCAGCCACTGATGCTCGATTCACCATCTCTATGTAATCACCAATACACAACACTATTATGATTGAATGGATCTATTGTCTTAACCCCAATTCGAAGATGATTTCCTATGATGTTCTACTTGCCTCCATGGGGTAAAACCGCACTAAGCTAGTAAACATAGCTTCATATTTTGTCAAAGACATATGATCTTTCTTTAGACTGAAGAAAACTGTTGTGTGCTAAATTCTGTATTTATGTGGGTAGAATTTTTTTATTAAACAATTCCTCAAAACCTTCCCACATCAGACCCTTGTCTGTCCCCCATTGGACTAACAACTCCCACAATTAAAGAGAAAGATCCTCTAGCTTATAAATTTCTAGCCTTACTTTCAAATCTATTAGTATATCCAAGAATTCAAAAATTTTGTTCATTCTGGACAGCCAGGCGTATGCCCTTTTCGGGTCTGAATAACCCCTAATGACGGGTGGATCCTACCTTTGAAACTGAGCCGAACAATCAACATACTCTCCCTCTTCTTCTCTATTCACACTTCCCACAGATTGGAAAGCTTGCACTATGCTTTTGACTAATTGCTGGTTCACCTGGGGCTCAGGTGCAACCCCATTTTCATTGGCCACTTCCAGTTGGTATATATGACACCTACCAGGTGTAATTTCTATAAAGACAAAACAAACAACCAAGAGTCTCCCATCCGTAGACATCATGAATTACCATTTCAATTTTCCTTACACAACACCATCACAACAAGGCTTTCGACCTTTTCCACAATTGTGTGTTTCTCCATTTTTTAAAATCAAACCAATTTCAAAATACCATGTTTATTCACATTTGAAACTCACACATTTGAAAAACGATTTCTCAATTCAGCCCATGAATCATTATTACCAATTAGATAAGCAACCTAGAGGGAATTCATTTATAGCATATATGCCATGCACATCTCATTGGCTACACCCACGATAATGATATTCCCAATGCCTATATGTGTTTCCAAAAACACTAATGTACCCAATTCCCCGATAACCTGAAGTTCAACATAAAAGGGTTAGCTATGTACTTTTATGCTATACATTCCATGTTCTGACATTCCGATGCCTTGTTACAATCCTGACTCAATCACTATACCACGACAAATGTGAACTTCAAATCTGAGAATCAACTCTAAACGACCAAACAAGCTGATACCTCTTGTAACACCCTGCCCCTACCTCATTGGCTTGAGGAGGCATTGAGGGTCACTTGTCCTTAAGCGATGTTCCCAAGGTGCCAATGGAGGGCTATAAATGTCGAGAGCATCAAGGAAGAGTTGGGAATGATTTTCCCATAAGGATATCACCTAACTCAACCAACCATCAATGAATGATGGATGCTCTATCAAACCCAACAATATGATACTAACCATGCCATCATATACCCCAGACCGTTCAACTAGAGATATCTAAAAAAAATTAGAGTACAAAGCGAAAACTAAACAGTAGAACACCACGATCCATGACACCACCAAAACTCCACACCAAGGTCCAACCTCCAAGCTCCACCAACACATCTCCAGAATCACCATAAACCACTAGTAACAAGATTCCTTATCTTTACCTATACCCTGGTACACGACATCTACAACGTCACTAATGTGCCAAAGTTGGGGGTGATTACCACTACTTGGTTGGTTTTCCCCAAATGACATCCCAACACACGACACTAGGATAAAACCGTTTTCACACTTATATGAAGTATTTTATATAAAATAATCACTAGTGAATTCATTACCATCATCCAAACACACCCATACCAATCCATCATTCTCAAACTATGTAAACCTAGGGAAATCCAAACAATAATGTCGTTAGCCAAACTAGCCACACAAGGAAGACAAATCAATCATGCCATGCAAGGAAGCCAATTCAACCATTTCACATTTCCGAAAAAAATTCCATCTATGCAAAGAAACACACAACAAAGGATCCCTAATGGTGGGACTCCCCGCCCAACTCGTTCACCCCATCATCAGCTTGCAGGTCTTCCCGCCCACTACCTGACAACCCAAAATGGTGGGACTTCCCACCCATCCCATTGAACTTTTATAGTGAGAATTCCCACCCATTTCCACACAACCAAGACAATCCAAAACCAAGCATGTAACCCTCCCTCGCCACAACAATAAGCAAATCACCATTTCCATTACATGTCAATTCACTTAAATAAATCAGACATCTATTGAAAACAACCTTCAATCATTTTCCATACCAATACACATTTCAATAAAACAACCTTTTTATTGAAAACCATTTTCTCAAATCATCATAATCTAGCCAACTAGACAACTCATTTCAAAATCCCATTTTAAAATCATATCAATATTATTTGGCCAGTAGAGTTTTTTCCAAAAAATTCCCAAACCATTAACAATGGGATTTCCGTTATATTTCTCACATCAACAACGCAATTAATTTTAAGCAACACAAATTAATTGCAGCTGAACCACTAGTTCTAACCAAGTGGAGTCGAGAGAGAAGCCACATACCTTTAGGGTTCCAATGAAATCGATCCACAAGCAACTGCATCTCAAAATCGGTGAACGCACCACCGAAACCACTCTAGATCTCCATCTCTAACATCCACAAGCCTTAAAATTGTCATAAAAGGAAACCACAACCATAGAGCTATACACAGTGGGTGTTGATCTAGAAAACTGAGAGAGAGGGAGATGTATATCTAGGGGAAAAGACAAAGAACCAAAGAGGAAAGGCTTACCTAGGAGAAACCACCTTCAAAACACCACGAAAACCCTTCGTTTTGCTTCAAAAATTAGTGGAAGATCACATTCAACCCTTGAGAACCCACAATCCCGAGTGACGGTCGTGTGGGAGAAGATAAGGAGTGGAATGAGGCAAGACCAAGTGATCCCAGGTTATACAACCCTATATTTATGTGGCCCCACGGTTAGCCTGCACTGTTTGACTAACCGTGCACTAACTGTGTGCACTCTACTACCTCGAGAAGAGGCATCCACATAGTTT
The DNA here is from genome assembly GCA_963277665.1 of Viscum album. Lineage (NCBI taxonomy): Eukaryota > Viridiplantae > Streptophyta > Magnoliopsida > Santalales > Viscaceae > Viscum > Viscum album. The sequence goes on from OY728127.1 coordinate 304,638,221, forward strand.
CTTTGCACAATTTGGAAAATTGTGCACAACCTGTGCGAAGGCTACTATCTCCCCCTGCATGGTTTCCTGGAGAACCCGCACGGTTTCCTCTAACCGTGCTCAAACTGTGCTTCATAAGAAAATCCTCCAAACTCACCCAACCTCTTCCCAACTCATCCCATGCACTTTAAACACATAAATAGGTCTAAAAGAATTATACATACCTCAATCCATGGGTTCTAAAATCATGAAAATAATCTATAAATTATTTTACTAAAAACAACATTAATATACAATTATCTCTTAATTTCAACATTAGGATGGAGGAAACATTAATTTCCATCCAAAAATTATTTCTCAGCTTTTTGTTTTGTTATCAAAGGTAAGAATTGTTTATTATATAAAAAACTCATTCCAGATGATATCTTATTTACATAAACAAACTATATTTTCTTTATAAGCTTATGTCCATTCCATATCTAGAATAACATAAAATTATATAATTGGAATGTCAAAGAATGCTTGTTGGGAAAACACTTCCATAGATGATATCAAACCGATATAGGTATGTTCTTCATTTATTAATACTACCCCTTTATATTATAATAAATATTATGGATTCATTTCATGAGGTGAAATATTCAATTTTAAATAAACTATCTCAACAATGATTGAATGTGTAAAAACGATATCAAACAATCTATTAGCATAAATGAAAAAAAATTGAAATTTACATGTTACAACATCATTCAAAAACCCAATATATGTTGAATTAATTCAATAAATCTTTTTAACCCACCCATATATGTATATCCTTATTTTACTCCATCATCCATAAAATTCTATGGACACACATCTACATGATGTCTAGTATCATTAAATTTATTAAACCATACTACATACATATCAAAATTGGACTTACCACTAACAAGATCTTATTCACAATCAAAACTCACTGAAAATAATATGAAATTCAGTAAAAAAAATTAAATTATATGGAATTATTTTGAGACTAAAAAAATTCAACGGGATGAGAATACGAGGCCTAAAGAGACCGAAACAGATTTTTGATCCTTTTTAAGGTACATTCAATAAACGTGCACGCGGAATTTTCTATCTTTTAAACCGGTTCTTGGATTAAAAATTTGATGGAACTGTTGAATTTGTAGTGCCAGGATTTTCTTTGGTGAAGCATAACTTTGATCGGAAAGGGCTAGATGGAAAAGTTATCTTTTGGGCTTTATGAAAAAATAATAAAATAACTCTTTGAGTTATTTTATTCTTTTCTTCAATAGATGAGTGACGGTTGGTGAAAGTGCAGTATAATGATGAGCATTAAATGATGGTCATTTAATGAATCCATTATTTTTTTGGGAAACTGAAAGACTCATTCAATTAATGGATCATTAACTAAGGATCATTAGTAAACCATATTAATGATCAAATCATCAAGATTATTTTTTTCAACCCACTGGCGATCGAATGAATGACGATGGGAGACACCTCTAATATAACAACAATTAAATCAGCCTTTTATGAGGAATAGAGAATGAATGAAAACTGTTGGAGGAACGGTTCCATAGATCGATGAGCATCGAGGAACGTCGAACAACAACCAATAAAGAATTCCATAAATTGCCCGCAAGAGATTACACTGAATCCAGGTTGGTGTTTTAATTCCTCTATGTGTTTAATGATTCATGTTATCCTGTTCTGGAAAAATACAACGAATGTAGATCAACAGAAAAATGGGTTGATCCATGAATCATTCGTTCTTGTGGTGGTTCCATGATCTTGATTTGGGTATTTTCTTATTCTATAAGAGGAATGTTATCACCCCCATGATAAAATTCTAATGTCGATGGTGCGGGAAAATCCGAACAAGTATCAAACCCTTATTCTCCCTTGGATATTGTGTGTTCATCATGGGAGACCAGGAAATGTGGTTGATAGGAAAATCCATGGGGTTTGCAGTGAAGGTGGTGACCCGAGAGGCCCATATACGTAAAGGGTATGGAAAATAAATCACTAGTGCGGCACCACCAGTGCGGTGGTGGTGGCCGGACCATGCTTGTTCTGTGGAGAAGGAAGTGCATGTAGGCGCAGTGGAGGAAAGGTTTCGAGGACCACATCTGCAGTGTGTGGAGATCATGGCACTGATGCGCCACATATAGAAGAGTAGATTGCTCAGGCTGCTCAGATGGTGCACAATGGCAGGCGCCTGCCAGTCATTTCGGGAGATGGGGCAGTGCCATGCTGGTGTTGCCATCTGGGAATACCGGAGGCCCCACATCCGGTCCAGCGCAACCATCCCTCACCGCATGGGTTTGGTTCTCCACATGGGCCAACACCCGCCATTTGGAAAAAACACGTTCCAACTAAGTTGGACCCATAGGCCCAATGGGTCGGCCGAGCTGGACCCCGACCAGATTCGAATCCAACCAGCCTTGTTTCACTAAAACTAGTGTAACTCATAGACCTGACATGTGAATGGCATGCCTTCTTTGGCGTGAGGACCCTTACGACGAGGTGGTAATATTAATATAATAAACCTATGTTTTGAAAGATGTTGAAGTACATCTGAGTTGGATCGAACTCAAATCCAATTGGGCCATATTTTTGTTTTTTTCCAATATCATACAACTCGTCTGTCTGATTGATGCGCCATATATCGCATTGGAACCCTTATGAAAAGATGGAACTTTAGGATCATCTATTTGGAACATCGTGGTGGTTGATATATGACCAGTGTCCTGTAGATCGAAGCCTATAGAAATCGAGCATGCTTTGTGAGGGAATCTAGTTGATAGCTCTAATGTGATAAAGGAATATCGATCCTCTGCGGGTCATCAATTAATGATCCTTTGTGGTTCAATACAAAAAAATCCTCTGTGGGTCAGTAGTTAGTGATCCACTATGGGTCTTCACATAGAGATCTTCCTTGGGTCAGCAGGTAGAGATCCCCCATCGGCCAGCACATAGCGATCCTCTCTGTGTTAGCACCTAGAGATCCTATGTGTGTCAGCACTAGGGATCCTCTATGGGTCAACAGTTAGCGATCCTCAGTGGGTAAGCACCTAGTGACCTTGTGCGGTCTAGCAGCAAAGGCCTCTCTATAGAATAATATGTTTAATAATTATGACTAATAATCATTATTTAGGTTCTTTATGTTGTATACCTAGTGTGAGATAACTTTTCTGTTCTGTCTGATGATTCAGATCATGATTTGTTTTTTTACCCTTGTGGAACTCTGAGAGACCATCAAGGGTCTCAGGGTCCCTACTAAGTATTTTTTTACTCAAACTTGTAAGGGATTCACACAAACCATATTGTTTCTTGTGCAAACAACAATATGGTTTATTGAGTCTATGGATAGCCAGGTCTTTATGGTACACAGAGGTGACTGATTAATGTGGTGAGTCGCAGTGACGAGCTATTCCTAACCTTCAGGTTGGATCTATATTAGATGATCTTAGGAGCTTGTATTTTTTTTGTACAAAACTTTCTGTTAGGCTTGTATGTGGGCCCCTTTTTTTTCTTTTAGTACTTATGTTTACTCTCAATGGTGATTCATAGTGGTTTTTGTACTACTTCTTTTCCTTATTTTTTTACTCGAATGTAGTGTTCCCTATCTCTATGTGTATTGGTTTGAAATGATATTCCTTTTATGGGTTCTTCCTTTCTAGTGGTAGTCACTAGCCCTGGCCTATGGAAGGCGAGCTTGGGTTAGTCATGGGATGGTCCACAGGGGATGGGTCTTCAAAAAGTGGTATCAAATGATGTTTGGTTCTACTAGAAGAAATAAGAGTCTTTACATTCAATGGGGAAATAGTGTTAAGTGTTTTGGGTCCGGTTTTTAGTTTGGGTAGTCCAGTGTTGGTTCGGTGGCCAACATATCCATACCCCAGGACCCTAAATTCTAATTTTAGACTCAATACATGAAAAAACTATTTCCAAGTGTCTTGAAAATATTTTACTCTTGATCTATTTGACTCATCTCATTAGATATATCTTATTAAGGCTTTGTGTGGACTATCAGTTCGTAGGACCTAGTGTTTCTCCATGGACAACCCCGATGTTTTTCATTAAGAAGGTAGATGGGATTTTGAGGCTTTGCATGGATTATCAATTCCTGAATCAGGTGACCATGAAGAAAAATTATCCTCTTTAGAGTATTTATGGCCTCTTAGATTATCTTAAGGGATCTCTGTGGCTTTCAAAGATAGTCCTCAAGTAATGATATCATCAGATCAGGGTATGAGATGAGGGCATACCCAAGAAAACCTTAAAATTTTGTTATGGCCACTATGAGTTCTTGGTGATACCTTTTGTAGTGATGAATTCCCTATCAAGGGTCATGGGACTAATGAAGACGATATTCCAGCCTTACCTTGATCGCTTCATGGTGGTTTTCATGGATGATATCTTTGCATAATCTACGTTTGAGGAGGAACATGCCACCCATATTCAGATATTTCGGGATACACTCAGAGAGCTCCATATATATGGTATGCTCTCAGAGATCCAGTTCTAGATACAAGAGATCCACTTTCTAGGACATGAAATCTCGTAGGGTGGAGTTGTAGTGGATCTGATAAAGATAGAAGAAGTTATTTCTTGGTAGCTACCGAAGTGTGTGAATGAGGTGCGAGTTTCTTTGGGTTGGCTAGGTAATACATGATATTTCTACCTGAATTTTCCAGAGTAGCAGTACCCATGTCATCATTGTTAAATAAGTGTCATCCCTTCTCAAGGACGGGTAGATTCTAGTTGAGTTTCCAGGAGCTGAGGAAGAGACTGATGAGTTCCCCCAATCATGGGGCATCAAGAAGGGGATGTTTGGTATGTACTCTACTACGATGCTTCACAGGAGCACTAGGATGTGTCTTAATTTAAGATTGAGTGGTGATCTCCAATATATCATGAAATATAATAAAACATTAAAAAAACAACATGACCCATGAACAAGAGTTAGAAGTATTGGTCTTTGCAATGAAGATTTTCTGTCACTTCTTGATGGGTGAACAGTTTAGAGTCTTCTTTGATCACAAGATTATTAGGTATATCCTCTCACAGAAATTCCTAACCCCAAGACAATGGATATGGATGGAGTTCCTTCAGTACTATGACTTTGAGATAGTCTATACTCCTAGGAAAGGGAATGTTGTAGCAGATTCACTCAGTAAGAGGTCGGTTCTACAACTCCTGAGTGAGATGACATTACAACTATCCGTGTTGCATATATCCTTTATGGAGAGTGATGGAGCATAATACCATTAGTATATGACCATAACTTCTTCACTATTTCAGTGTGAAATGGGGGTATAGCTTGGGGACGTTGACTATGAGGCCTAACGTGCTCATATATCATGAGGACAGGCTCCTGGTATATTTTCGAAAGAGGGGGATCACATTATCTTTTTTAGAGGACGCATTGTGGTACCAGTGATGCTAGATGATAAGGTGTTGAGGGAGTTCCATGCATCCCCTTTGGTGGTACATCCTGGTGTGGGGAATACGTACTAGGACCTTTTATGTTAGTACTGTTGGGCTAGGATAATGAATGCAGTGGCATTGTTTGTTTCACGATTCCTCACTTGTCACCAAGTAAATGTCGAGCATCATTTCCCAAAGGGATTATCAGAACCTCTTGAGGTACAATAATGGAAGTGGGATGGTATGTCCATGGACATTTTAAATAGGTTACCACACCCGTCCATGGGTCACGACTCAATCTAGGTGATTATTGACTGACTCACCATGTCTTCCCATTTTCTACCAATTTGAGAGTAGGGATCGGTAGACATCTTGGGACGACTCTATGTTTAAAAGATATTATAGATTCAAGGGGTAACATCCATGATCATTTCATATTGTTACACTCGTTATATATCCTGATTATATCAGGGTATTTTGGAGGAGTTTGGGAATCATCTACGCGTGAGCCACCGCCTTTCACCCTCAGAAAGATGGTTAGATGGAGCAGACCATACACACATGAGGACTAGATTCGTTCTTGCATCCTTGATATTGGTTATAGGTAGGTGTGCCACTTTCCAATGGTGGTGTTCTCATAAAAAACAACTATCACCCCACCATTAGAATGGAACCATTTGAGGCCTTGTATGACCAACCATGATGAATTCCTCTATTCTGGAAGGACCCAGGAGATTCATCACATTTGGGTGCTGTGTTGGTATGACATACCACTGAGAGGGTGCAGATCATCCAGTTGCGGATGAAGTCTACACAGAGCGGGAATAATTCCTTGACTAAGAAGAGATAAAGACCCCAATAATTCAAAGAGGGAGTTGATTTCATTCTATGGGTCTCACCCCATTGAAGATTGCGGAGATTTGGTTGGGGAAGAAAGCTCGCTCTGAAGTTCATTGGACCATTCAAGATTTTCAATAGAGTTGGAGAGTTGGTGTACCACCTAGCTCTTCCTACATAGATGTACCGAGTTCCCAACGTTTTCCACATGTTGTTACTGAGGAGATACATCCATGACCCATCACTTGTCATCAACTGGGGATAACTAGACATTAATATTGGGGTGACTCTTGTAGAGTTCACATTGGAAATTGAGGATCGATTGGAGCGGGTCCATCATGGATGGCCAATTTCACTAGTGCATGTTTAATGGAAGCTTGGGAACCTCCAAGAGTTCACATGGGAGTGGGAGGCTTAGATTCATGTCCAGTATCCCCATTTGTTTTATTACCTTTTTTGTAGCTTTAGGGGACAAAAAGCCCAAATTTGGAGAGAATCTAAAGTCCCAGAAATTTAGTATATTTTTTTTTTAATTATATAGAATTATTTTGAGTCTTGTAAAATTCATGGAATGTGAATCTGAGGCTCAGAGTGATCGGAAAATATTTTTGAAAATATTTTATGATACGTCCTGTAAACATACGAGTGGGATTTTCTATCATTTGAAAAGCTACTCAGATTAAAAATACGAGGGAACTGTTGAATTCTCAGTGTCGATATTCTCCTAGGTGAATCTTATCTTAGACCAGAATGTATCGGAAGAAAATTTTATGTTATGGAATTTTCAGCTAAATAATAAAATAACACATTGAGATATTTTATTCTTTTCTTAAATTGTTGAGAGCTGGTTCGCAAAACTATAGAGTAACGATGAGAATTAAAGGAGGGTCATTTAACGACTCATTTTGTTTGTGAAACCACATCTCTTGTTCAATTAACAGTTCATTTATTAATGTTTAATAATAGACCATTTTGATGAACACAACATCAAGATATTTTTTTCATTATTCAACCCATTGGTGATCAAATAAATGACTATGGGAGAAACCTATGATGTAACCTGGGTGACATCACCATTCAAAAAATAATAGCGAACGAATGATGACTATTTGAGGAACCGATCCTGAGACCAGTGAGTAGTTACGAACATCAAATGTCAAAGAACATGGAATTCCTTCCTTTATCCTCAATGGATTCCACCAAATCTAGGTTAGGTATTTAATTGATCTAAATGTTTAATGATTCATTTATCACATTCTTGAAAAAAAGAAATGAATGCAGATCATCCAACAAAAATGTTAATTCATGACTCGTTTATTCTTGCGAGTGTTTTTTGTGGTTTCTTGACTTTGGGATTTTCATATTATATATGATGATTGTTATAACCCCTTGATAAAATGATAATGAGAATAGTGAGGGACAATCTGAACAAGGCCTAGATCCTCCCCCACTCTTGGATATTGTGCGTTCCTCAAGGGGAACCCAGAAACGAGGTGGAAAGGTGAATCCAAGGGGCTCACAGTGATTGCGGTGACCTGAGACGCCTCTAGGAATAGAGGGGATGGATAACAGACAACGAGAGCTTCTCCGGTGGCCCGTAGAAGGATCTGTTGGCACAACGACACTATAAATCAGCAGAGGGGTTAGTCCATGCTAGCCGCATGGATAATTTATCTCCCGCAGGTGCCATAGTGGCAAGGTGTCATGGTACATGACTAAAGTGGGTGGAAGAAACATCGCTGACGCACTGCATGGAAAAGAGCGACCCACTCGAGCTGATCAGCTGGCGCATAATGGATAGCTCATGTCGGCCATTTCTGGATAATTGTTGGCACCCCACTAGCACTACATTTTGGGATAACTGGAGACTCTGCATCTAGTCTAGCGCAACAGGCCCGCACCACATGGGCTGGGTTCTCCAAGTTGGTCGAACCCCGCCAGACGGTCTGTATAACAACCTTTCTTTTATTGCACACATAATCATAATTTATTACATGATATTCCACATAATATAGAATAGAAGATCAAGTTTTTTAGTTTATTTTGTGATTAGGATCATTACATAAATACTTAAAACATGAAATACAACGTCTTTATTGAAAAAATACTTTACATGGCCACATAATTCCTTTTTACTTAGTATTGCATGAGATAACCTGAGGACATACATAAGAACGAGGTGAGATATAAATCCCAATAAGGGAATAAACATGGAATAACATGAGGAATACAATACTTGATGTACAATAGGAATATCAAAAGATCACAAGAGAAATGTGAACATAAAGGCATGATAAAGAATGATAATCATAACCTGGAGATGTGGGAGCAACATTTAAAATGATATTTGCATGATCGAAGGCTCATTGCAAATGGAGCATGAGTAAACCCTCATTGGACAGGGAGCATGAGTAAACCATCATTGAACATGAATTGTAATGAGTCAAAATTCATTACACCTACCATATCATGATATTATACTTTACCGAATGCATTGGAGCACTATCTGGGCATACCCTTCTTAAAAATTTCATTTCATGTATAAGTGTGCCACCTGGATCATATAACATGGAATCAACTAACATCATTATTTATTCCACGATTAAAATAATAAGAATTAATACATGACTGTACAATTAAATATGTTAATTTGTATAATGTTAAATACAATTGATAGATACATGGTAATGGTATTCACTACACAATGATCTTGGCTTGGAAAAATGTGGTGCAATTTCGGCAGCATAACATCATGACATAAAAATTAAAAAAATGGTTGATGATAGAAAAATTAGTGTCTCATCATATTTACATGAAATTTAATGTAAGGGGTCATACTGATATATGTCCCAACAAATTTAATTGAATTTAGATACTAAATACAGATTAAATTATTGAATGTAAATGATGAGAGATAATTCCTTACAGAATTTCGGCACGGTAACAGGGGTACATGAGAGGCGTTAATGTGAGAGAAAATGGATATATCATTCTTAAAAAATGAATAAGGAATTATATGTAGGTGAAAAATCATAACCCAACTTTTATATTTGAAAATAATAGGGCACAAAAATATAATGAAACATGGACATAAATTAATAAAGTAAGAATCCCTTCCTTGGTATAATGATTCCAAAGGATTGGGAGGGGCTTGAGAGAGACTTCTTGGGAGCATGGGGCTCCATGGGAGGATTCTAGAGAGTGGGGTCGATATTTTTGACTAACTAAAAAATATGTGAGTGAAGAATAAGTGGGAAAATGGGTGGGTTTATATAGGAAAACAAAGGGAATTCTTTATTTTTTAGGTTTGGGACACCACACATTAAACTAATCAAAATCACAGACCACCCTATGGGTTTTCCCTTGGATTTTGACAAAGTGGAGTAGAAACAAATATTTTATAAGGCCAATGGAACAAATTTTTAAAATAATACGGTTGCTTATGTGGAGGTGAGTCACACTCTCAAGGAAATCAATTTAAAAAGAAAAAATGTTTTATAATTCATTATAGTTCCACTAAAACATTGTAAAATAAATCAAACTGATATAAAATTACATTATTTTAATGATAAAACTTATATTTTCTGAACATATTGTATAGAGTATTTTATTACATCACTATTGGTTCATTATGATGTCATAAAACACATTATATATTTAAACGGTATTTAATTTTAACACAAAAATTCGACTGTCTCAGAAAATTATGAAGAAATCTCCATCGGATAATTTTGACATCCTTATTCCAAAAATATATTCATTTTATTCAAATAATTTTCCAAATATAGGAATTTTCACTTTTCAAATAAAAACTGACATCTATCGAAAATTTATGGATTTTGGCAGAAATAGATTTAAAAAATTAATAAATATTACAATTATATTCATTAAAATTATATGATAATTTATACATAATAAAAAGTAATTTACTAATAATAATATTTTATAAAAATAATCTTTAATTCCAAAATCCATTAATTTATCAAAATAGATTCCTTAGTTTAACATTAATTAAAAAAATACAATTTATGCTTTAAAAACTATTTATAAAGTAACAATAATAAAATGAAAGAATATTATTTTATATATATAAAATAATGTAAATAATCATAATGATAGTTTCTTCTTGCATAACCTCTTAAAACACCCACATAAGACCTTAGGTTGAGGTTCACGATAGTGACAAACTCTTGTGGTGCCTCAAATAACATCGCTCGAGTGGTAATCTCTATTAAATTACACTTCTCCCATAGGCAGTTCCACTCAAGCCTAATGAATTCAATCTCATCTTGGGATTGGTCAAGAGATAATACAAATGATGCCACCTACTTTCTGAGCTTTGACAAATGGTCTTCATACGGTGCATGTCTACTGGAAGAGTACATCTCTTCCTTTGTCCGAGTAAATTGGATTTGATAAAGACCTATATTTATATAAATCATGTGATCACTATTCAACAGCTATATTAACAATGGTCACAATTTTTATTTATATTTTAAAAAACTTAAATCATAAAACCAAATATTTACATATGTTATATAATCATCTCACATAATAATAAATTTAAATAGAACAAGTGGAATTTTTATTGCGAGATGTTTGGGTCATTTAAATATTTTACCACATATGAAATTTTACCCTCAAAATTTCCTATTCCCTCACTAAAATTGATTTAGGTAACTCTGCTTCATCACTTCATCTGATTCCCAAATCACTTGAACAAACTTTTTGTTTCTCCACAAAACATTCACGAGGGGAATTATTTTATTTTGTAGAACTTTTTCTCTACAATCTAAGATCTTCACTGGTTGATCATCGTTAGAAATATCATCCTCGAACTACACAACCTTATAAGAGAGTACTTGGGAAGGGCCTAGTATGTACTTCCATAAGAGGGATACATGAATGACATCATGTACCTTGGCCATTGTAGGTGGAAGCGCTAGTACATTGGCCATAGCCCCAACACGATCAAGAATCTCAAAGGGTAAGATGTACCTAGTACATTACATCCCTTTCATTCAAAACCTCATGAAATTCTTCCATAGAGATATTCATAGAAATACCATGTCTCCAAAATTTGAATTGAAGGTCTCTTCGACGGTTTTCTATATAACACTTCTTTCAACTTGGGGTGACTTGATTTGTTGGTAAATGGTTTTCACCTTCTCTAATATTTCATCGACCATTATAGGTTCTAGTAGCTTACGTTCACTGATGTCATCCCAACACACCAGTGTTCTTCACCTTTTCCCATAAATGGATTCACATGGTTCCATTTGGAAGCTCGAGTGGAAATTTTTATTGTTGGAGAATTCAACCAGTGGAATATGTTTCTCTCATCCACCTATGAAGTCCATAGAACATGATTTTAATATAACTTCTTCTGAGTGAATAGTTCGCTCAGATTGGCCATTAATTTTAGGATGATAGACCATACCAAAGTTTAATTCAGAGCTTAGATCATGCAATATGGTTTTCCAGAACATTGAGGTGAATCTTAAATCACAATCAAATACAATAGATAGTGGTACTCCATGAAGCCTGACCACTTCTATGATGAAAATATGTTCAATTTGATATAATGAAAAGTCCTATCTAATTGAAATAATTTTAGCTATCTTTGTAAGATGATCCACAACAACCCATATAGCATTGTTTCCTCTGGATGTCCTTGTAATTCCAGTGACAAAGTCCATGGTAATGTTTTCCCACTTCCATGTTGGTATTGGGTAGTGGTTTCATCATACCCTTATAATTTTTCCACATAGACATCAATTGCTAACATACCAGGCACTATGATGTATATTCATCAATATCCCTTTTCATATTGTCCCATCAAAATATTTATCTGAGATCTCAATACATATTTGTGCTCCACTAATGAATAGGGAAGAATGACCTATATGCATCATTCAGAAGATCCTTTTTTATCTTTGGATCTAATGTTACACATAATCGTGACCAAAATATCACAATTACATCCTTATAAACAATGAATTCTGGGATTTCCCATTTTTGATAGATTCCACCATTTTTAGAATTTCCACATCATTTATTTCAGCATCCATTAACCATTCCAAAAGAGACGGTGGAGAAATAATTTTTGAATGGATTGATGTTTTTTCATTATTTATGATTCCCATATCCATATTCATCAAATCTAAGTAGATTTAATCCCTCTAAATTCTCATCAACGACAGAATCATTGGATCCCTTATACATATAGCATCTGGCACATTGTTCGTGTTCCCAGGGTGGTAATGGATTGAACAGTCTTAATTTTGATCAGATCTAACCATATTTGTTGGTGAATGTTCAACACTTTCATTGTGAATATATAATTTCGGGTTTGGTTATCTGAGTATATTTCACACTTCTCCCAATAGAGGTAATGTCGCCAACAAATTAAACTGAAGATCACCACAGCCAACTCCATGTCAGGTGTTGAATAATTCTTTCTCATGAACATTCAATTTCCTTTAAGCATAGGCATTGATTTTCTCATTCTACATCAACACACAACTCATTTCTTTCTTTTAAACATCACTAAATAGCACAAAAAGTTATCTACTTATGGGTAATGTGAGAACATGCCCAGTGATAAGCACCCTTTTCAACTCTTTCATGCATTCTTCATATTCATCACTCAAATAAATCATTACTCTCTTCTGAGTTATCTTAGTAAAAGGGTTTGGGAATTGTGATAAATTTTTCACAAATCATCGATAATATCCAATAAACCCAATAAAGCTATGGATATATGTTACTAATGTTGGCCTCATCCATCCCTCAATTGAAGCTATCTTGGATGGATCCAAAGATATCCCATTTTTTGTGATGATGTGACCCAATAATGAGACATCCTTCAACAAGAACACAGACATGTTGTAATTTTTATTGGTCTTACCCTTCCACAAGGTCTCTAGTACAGTTTTTAAATGCTCCTCATGAGCCTACTTGGATTTGGAGTATATTAGAATATAATATATAAAGACTACCACAAATTTGTAGAGGTAATCTATAATACTCTCTTCATCAAGTCTAGGATGAGTTCTAGAGCATTAGTGAGTCTGAAAGGCATTACTATGAATTCATAGTGCCTATATATTGAATGAAAAGAAGTCATGTGGATATCATCCTTCTCCACCCTTACTTGATAATATCCCAACCACAAATCTACCTTGGATAAGTATTGTGCTCCACAGAATATGTCAAAAAAGTCATCAATTCATGGTAGAAGATACTTTTTCTTTATCGTGATTTTTTTGATCTCACATTAATCAATGAAAAGGTGCATCGACCCATTATTCTTCATGAAGACGACTGGAGCACCCAATGGTGATGCACCTGAGTGTGCAAACCCTTTATCTAGATTCCCTTGTATTTGTTTAATCAGGTCCTCAAACTCCATAATAGCCATTCTATACGGAGTGTTGGATATTGGAAACACCCCTGGTATAATGTTAATTGATAATTTAACATCTCTTCTAGGAGGAAGTCCTGGAAATTTCTCACGAAACGCTTCAACGAATTACATCACAATAGGAATGTCTTCAAGGATGGTTACATCCTTGGACTCAATCATCAAATCTAGATATGTGTTCTTATATGAAGGTAATATCCATTCTTGAAATGATGGAACTAAACTAGATTCATTCTCATCTTTGAAGTTGTGTAGAATCGGGGGTCGATTCTCCGCATGGAGAGTGATTTAACTCACACGGAAATTTATGTTGGATCTCATTAAGTAAACTCAATCCATGTCTAAAATTTCATTAAATTCAACTAGATAAAGTATGATGAGGTTTGTTGGGAAGTTAAATCCACAAGTTATGATAAATTAGGAATTATATTCTTGGGATTCAATGATTGACAACATTGATGTAATCACTAACATCAATACTTCTATGATTTGTGGTGGTGTTGGTATTTTTCTACTAAACATTAGTCATATGAAAGAATGCATAGAACTAAAATAAAAAATTATGTTCTATATTCATGAATGAATAACTAGCATACCTATCACCACTTCATTTTTGGGATTCAATTTGGCAGAAGTGATTGAAGAAACTCTCCCCTACTACCTTGGAGGTTTTTGGTTTCCTCTAAAAACCCTTGGCTTAAAGAACTGATATTCAAGGTGCCCTGGTTCTTTGCAGTTGAAGCAATGAACAACCCGTTGAGGTTTGAATGGAACTTTACTCTCCTTTATCACAAACATAGGTTTTTCTTGTTGGTAGTTAATAGCTAGGTGTCCTTCTCTTCCACACCTAAATCATTTCCTTATACCCTTCAAAAAAATCTGGGTGTGCTTTTTTCTGCACCTTTGAAATGTGGGGTGCTGGATCTTCATAGCACTGTTGGAATTATACATCAGACCACCAGAATTGAATTCCACCTTACACTTGTTATCCCCAATTTTCCTAGGAGATTTTACGATCTCCATTTAAACCTTGAGGGAACATCAGACAATTTCCTCATAGTTGTTAATGTTTCTGATCACTAGGAATTCTCACAGGCTAGGTTTTGGCCCACAAAAGAAGAAGTCAGTGATGCATTCTGGGGGAATGGAAAAGCTGAAGGCATATCATGAATTGCTTGGGATGTTTTCCTCATACACTCTGACAGTTTCATCGTCTTTTGGTTTGATGGAAAGGAATTCCCTTTCTATCTTACACCGTATGGTGCACAAAAAATATTTATCAAAAAAAATATTCTGGAAATCCATCCATTCCAATGCCTCAATCTCGACCTCAGACTTCATATTTTTGATCAATTTCCACCATTGATCTGCTTCACCCTCCATACAATAATCTTCCATGAGAACCTCCTCTTTTTAAGAACATTGATGGATAGAGAATATCTTTTCAATGATGTTGATCCATTGTTTGGCGAATGAGGGATTAGTTGATCCATTAAACGCAAGAAGCCTTTGGGTCATGAAGCTCTCGATAGAGACTTGTTCTTTCTTATGGGGGTTTGAATGTTCATCTTGAAACATGTTTCTATTAAATGCATGATTCAACTGATAGATAATCGTGAAAAAGATCATGATTCCCACTTTAATCAGATTGGAGATCTCATTAGGACAGTCATCGTATTGATCATCACATCGGTTGTGAGCCCAAGTCCTCTTATTACCGGCCATTGGCTGGAATGAAAGGAAAGATAGGGGTAACACATAAAGGGTAATCCAAAGGCAAAAACAAATGACTTATAAATTACTTTTATTTTTCTTAACCTATGAATCTATAAGCATCAATTTATGTTGTCCATGATCTACTTTCTTACATGTATTGTTAGGGATTTTTTTTTAAATTCACTCAATAATGGTTCATACTAATGTTGTTAATTTACCAAAGCATATCCACCAAGAGTGTCATAACCAAGAGCGTAGAAAATCCTATTTTGATGTAACAGGATACCCTGGGTTAAGCCTGAATCATTTTTTTAGAGTTTTCACTCCTAGGTACATCTTTTCCAGAGCCACCTCTACCAGCTCATATCTAGACATGGATGTATTATCAAGATAAATCATTTTATCAACACTCAACAAAACATAAGGATGTTTTTTTATTATACTTAGTCTAGTATCTAAGGCTTTACTAGGGTTTTCTAATCCTAATACAATAAAAAAACAAAACCTATCCTCTGATACCAACTATAACAACAATTCTTTTATTTCACAATTAAACATAATTTATTACCTGAAATTCCACATAATAAAACATAGAAGATCGAGAGGTCTAGTGTCTTAGTGCTTATGATCATTACATAATAGATTAAAACATGAAATACAATACCTTAATTGAAAAAATTCTTTACATGACCACAACATTTGTTCCTACTTAACATTCCATGGGATATCAAGAGGACATACATAAGATAGAGCTGAGCTATAATGCCGAGTAAGGGAATAAACATGGAATAACATGAGGAATACAATACATGATAAATAATAGAAATATAAATGGACCATAAGAGAAACATGGACATAATGGCGTGATCAAACATGTTAAACATAATATGGAGATGTGGCAACAACAATTAACATGATATTAGCATGAGCCAAAGCTCATTGCACATGGAGCATGACAAAACCATCATTGCACACGAAGCACGATTAAACCCTCATTGCACTTGAATCAGCATGAGTCAACAATCATTGCACATAAATTATCCTAATAATATACATTACCCAATGCATTGAAGCACTACCAGGGAAACCCCTTCTTAAACATTTCATATCATGCATAAGTGTTCAACATGGATCAAATAACATGGAATCAATAAAATCATATGTTATTCCATGATTATGGAATGTGGAATAAATACATGAAATTACCATTCAATATGTATATGTGAATAAAGTTGAATATAATTGATAGATACATGGGTATGGTATTCACTACACAAAGATCGTGGCTTGAAAAAACGCGATGCAATTTCACCATAAAAATGTCGAGATATATGAATTTGTAAAAATTATTGATGATAGGGAAATCATTGTATTTTAATATTTACATGAAATGGACATTAAGGAGTTCATAAAGATACATTTCCCAAAAAATCTAATGAAATTTATATATGTAATACAAAATAATTTCTTGAAGATAAATGAGGGGAGATGAATTCCTTACAGAATTTCGGCATGGTAATGGGTGTACATAAAAGGAATTAATGATGGAGAAAGGGGATATCCCTTCATTCAAACATGAAGAGGGTAGTATGTGGGAGGTGAAAAATCCAACCCAAACATTTATAATTGAAAATAAAAGGTAACAACAATATAATGAAACTTGGATACAAATAAGGAATGTGAGAATCCCATACATGGAAGCGTGATACCAAAGGATTGGGAGGGGCTTGAGAGAGACTTCTTGGGAACTTGGGGCGCCTTTGGAAGATTCTAGACAGATGAGGGTAGAATTTTGATGAACTCCAAAGGCTTTGAGTGAAGATGAAGTGTGAGTTTGGGTGGGTTTATATAGGAAATGAAATGGAATTCTTTATTATTAGGTTTGGGACACCACAAATTAAAATAATAAAAACCACAAACCAGCCCATGGTTTTTGCAAATTGTTGTTCCAAATGGGAGTGAAAAAAAATATTTTATATGTAAAATGGCAGAAATTATTAAAATAATAGAGTTTCTTTTGTGGAGGTGAGTCAACCTCTCAAGGAAATCAATTTAAAACGATAAAATGTTTTGAAAGTCTTGAAGGGTCCACTAATGCTTTGTATAATAAATCAAAAAAAAACTAAAATAAAATTATTCTAATGGTAAAACATATATTGGCTGAACAGAATGTTTATTGTATTTTATTACATCACTCATGGGTCATGATGATGCCATAAAACACAATATATATTTAAATGGTATTTAATATTTACACAAAAATTAGACTGTCTCAGAAAATTATGAAAAATTCACCACTAGATAATTTCAACATCCTAATTCCAAAAATTATATTCATTTCATCAAAATAATTTTATATATATGGGAATTTTCACATTTAAACTATGAACTGAAATTTATCGAAAATTCATGGGTTTTGACAAAAATAACATTCAAACCATAATAAAAATTATGATTGTATTCATAAAAAATATATGATCATTTATACCTAATAAAACGTAATTTATTTATAATAATATTTTATAAAAATATTATTTAATTCAAAAATCCATTTTTTAGAAAAATATATTCCTTAGTTGATCATTAACAAAAAAATAATTTTTGTGCATTAAAAACTATTTACAAAGTAAAAATAATAATATGAAATTATCTTCATTATTATATACAAGAATAATGTAAATAATCACAATTCTAGGGTCTTATTACACAACCCCTTAAAACACCAGCATAAGACCTTAGGGTACGGTGCACGATAGTGACAGAATCTTGGGGTTGCTTGGATAACATCGCTCGAGTGGTAATCTATATCAAAATCCACTTCTCTCAAAGGAAGATCGGATAAAGCCTAATTTATTCATCCTAGGATTGGGACTGGTCAAGAGAGAAGCCTAATGATGCTGCCTCCTTTTTGAGCTATAATAAATGGGCTTTGTACAAGGCTATTCTACTGGATGAGGCCATCGATTCCTTTGTCCAACTAAATTGTATTTGTTAAAGCCCTATATTTATACAAATCATGTGATCACTATTCAACGAATATATTATCAATGGTCAAAATTCTTAACGTTATTTAAAAAAAACCCAAATCATAAAACCAAAGAATTGCATATGTTATATTACCATTTCAGATAATAATATATTTAATTGGTCTATGGAGAATTTTTATTGATATAAGTTTGGGACATTATACTCCGGGCGTGCACCAGTCGATCTAGACCCGTTCCGGCCTAGATAGACCTATGGGCCAAATGGTCCAGCTGGGTTGAGCCCCTACCGGACCAGGACCCGACTTGCCCCCTTTCAGAAAAACTGGCGTTACTCGCAAACCTGGCGTCCGATTGAAACGTAAACTGCAGCATCAAGACCCTTGCGATGAGGAGTTCCATTTGAGATAATCAACATGATATTTGGTAAATTATGTAGTATGGCTAGGTTGGATCATGATCGAATCTAATTGGGCCATATTTTACCTTTTTTACTATATCTTACAGATTGGGAGTCTGATTGATCTATGGTTTGCAACGTTGTAACCCTTTCGACATGCCGGTCCATGGGATTACATCTAAGTTGGACTCTATGGAGGTTGAAATACTATTCGTAACTTGTGGAGAAGATCATCCGGAAATCAAACATGCTATGTGAGGGATTCTAGTGGTAAGATATGATGTCAGAAATGAATATCGATTCTCCATGGGTCAGAACATATCGATCCTCTGTGGGTCAGGACTTATTGATCCTCTGTGGTTCATCACTTAATGATCCTTTGGGGGTAGGCAGTTATTGATCCTTGGTGGGTCAGTAATTAGCGATCGTTAGTGGGACAACGCAAACCGATCCCTTATGGGTTAGCATGTTTGGATCCTCAATGGGTGATAACCTAACGATCCTCTATTGGTCAGCACATATTCATTCTCTATGGGTCAGCACCTAGAAATCCCTTGTGGGATAACACGTGGAGACCCTTTGCGGTGAAGCAAAAAAATTATCTCAAATGAATAAGTTGATCTGGATTTATGACTAATCATCTTTATTCATGTTATTTAAGTTGTATACCTGGTGTGAGTTGCCTTTTACATTCTGTCTTGTTATTGATATCATGCATTGTGGTTTTTTCCTTGTTCAATTCTGAGAGACCTTCGGGGGTTTCAGGGTCCCTACTGAACATTGTTATTACCACCCCTATACAGGCCTCACCCGTACCTTGTTGTGTCTTGTGAAGATGACATGAAGCATGATTGGGAAATTGGGGAGATAAGTCTAAATGGTACATGAAGGGGACATATTTTTGTGGTTAGACGCAGTGACTAGCTTTACAAACCCTTCAGGAAGTATCCTTGGCGGACTATCTATCGAGATTATTTTTCGTTTTGTTGTACTATTCATTCAATTGGGCTTTATACTATCCCTTTTTTACTTTTAATACTTTCTGTTACTCTTAGTGGTGGTTAATAGTGGTGGTTGTACTGATTTTTTTTCTGTCAAGTATTACTTGTATGCAGTTTTACCTATCATTGTGTGTAGAAGTTTAAAACAAATGCCCTCCTTTTTGGGTTTCTTTTTTCCGGTTTTAGTCACCAGCCCCTGGCCTATGGATGGTTGGCTTGGGGTAGTCACGATAGGGGCCCCAGGGGACAGTTTGTAACAATTATATTACCAAAACATTACATATAAAAATCACTACTCATATTTCATAAGACATCATCAAGGGTGATTCTTACCAAACCAATTATAAACTAAAATGTTGATATTATTACCTTCTGATTTCTTCTATGTACACTTCAAATTTTTTTCCTACCTAGATCTCATTTTTGTTTTTTTATGAAATACACGGTCATCATCGAAATCAATTTCAATATTCTAAAAATCATGAAAATATTCTCATAAAATTTAAATTTTATATAATCCCAAGATCATTCATATCATGGATTTAATAAAGATAAAAAAAGTAATTAATTTTACTACCCTGATCATGGATTACATTTATTGATTACTATTTCAATCGGGTGAATGTTTCTTTCTATGTTGAAACTGAATCATCCACATTATACCTCAATTACTAGAATTTCATTTCCATCATCTGTTGAATCACCTTAGTAAAAAACATACCAAATAGAAGAGACTAAAATGTATCACAATACACAGTGTCAAACTATTCTCTTTCTCTATTAGTCTTAACCATTAAAACAAATGGATATTATTAAACATAAAAATATTAAATAAAATGTGTGTCATATTGGGATCTTAATAAACCATGAATTATAATGAGTTTTCAAGAGCTTTAATTCAACCTTCCACTCTCACTGAGTGTGAATATTTCATGAATGTTGGAGGGTGTTGTCTTGTAATCTACTCCACTAATGAAATGATCATTTATTATAGCTATAGTTTGTCCTTATCATGGATAAAACACCATTTATGTATTACATTGATAGATATGTCATAGAAATATAATACTATATTAAAATTCAAACTAATCGAGGTAGCAGATTTGGTAGGATATTTTTCTCTTGGTGAATTCCTAATTCTGCTACCATATTTCTTATACCAAACACCATTATTAATTGACATTTTTTATATTAAAAATCTTGTGAATATTTAAATACAATATCATGATATACAGAATAAAAATTTTCTTAGTTTATTTACATATATTACCCAATACATTAAAGTATTCCAAAACATTTATCAAATATATATATAAATAACATTTTCTTCAAAAGTATATAAAATTGATTCGATTAAAAATAAATCATTTCACTTCATTCATGTAGATAATTTAGGTTTAGAGTTCGAGAGAATTTTTTGACAACTTCTACATAATTAAGTATTAGACAACATATAACACAGTAAAAATCTATATCCATTTTCTCCATAATATATAACACAAAACACTTGTTTTTATTTTATGTCATTTATTTGAAATTTTCATCTTGACCTCACCCATATCCTTAACCAACCTTGATAACCAATGATGACAATTTCAAAAACAAATTATGACCATAAAATGTTCAATAAAAAATATTTTAAAAATAATTAATGTAAAATATTAGTACATGAATAAGATTTGAACATATCCTTTATCAAAATAAAAATTCACCTAAAAATAATCATTTTATTACCCAAAAAAGATACATATCTAAAAAAGTATTTTTATGAAATATTTTATAAAAAATCATAAAGGAATAAAATAATCTCATAAGGGTTTATCATATATTATAAAATATCAATTATTTTTTTTCATTTCACTATTCAATTTAGCATAATTTGACATTAATAATTATGGAATGTATCATACCTTGTGAAATCATAACATATTCTAGGAAATTGATAGTAAAAATAGTTAAATTATATAGGTAACATGGGACATAATTTTTATATAAATCTTACTATCAGCCTAAAAAATGGAATATTTTTCTCAGTAAATTCAAATAATCTCTTTGGAGAATCCTATACAGTTAACTCTATCATTTTACCCAATGAATTGGATAACACTATTGGGATCAGGATCTATCATGATCTTAATCATTGTTACCTGTTATGATTAGATTTATCTGGATCACCTATAATCATATATAATTAATAATAAAAATAACATAATAATAATAGAATAATTATTTTCTTTGCAACTTTATACTCAAAAAAATATTATTTTCACTCATAAGAAAAAAAATCGGATTTTGAAAAATTCATTCCATTTAAAACTTATTTTTAAAATAAAAAAAATAAAGTAACAAAAGGTTATTCATTGAAGAATATAATAATTAATTTAATGGAATCCAAACATCAAATAATAGTAATAGTTTTATAAAAAATACATTATCTTTATATAGGATAAAATATAATATTCCTTTGAAAATTTTGAAATTAATTTTTTATAAAATACGATAGAATATTCCTTTTGAAATACATTGAAATAAAGTGAAAAGTTAAACAAAAATCCATTAAAATTCATTTATAAACATAAAAATGATTCTAAAAAATTTATATCAATAGTTTTTAACTAAAAGAAAATTATTAATAATATAATACATTATAAAATAAAAAATGATATTATTAAGGTCAATTATCCCTTACCATGAGTCTGACTCATCTTGTACATTCCTAATTATCCAAAATATTAATATTTTATTATTTATTTACCCTATTATGTAAATTTTTAATAAATATTATTCTATTACTTTAATGTGTCACCATGTTATATTTTATTAATAAATAAATTGTGTTCACATTGGATGTTTTGATGATATTCACCTCATTGGTATAAAATCACATTTTTAGTTAATATGGTCAAAGGGGATATAATTCCATCAACTATAAAATAATAAACCTTGAATAATCATTATTTGCATAAATTAATTATACTTTTAAATAAACTATGAATGGTGTTTTTCCAAAAAAAATTATTTTTCAATCCTAGACATGGTAGGTAACTCATATGAATTTTTAACAAATAATTTTTTCAATGTGCTTGAGGAAATAAAACAAAATATTATTTTATATTTCCAAAATTATGATTATATTAAAAACATCATATTATTTCATTTAATACAAATATATATATTATGCATGTAATGTGGTCATGAAAAATTAATCACATCTGTTTGTGAAGGTGGAAATCCACACTAATGATTAAATGGATTTATAATTTCTCAATAAATGAAATTTTAAGAAATAAAAGGATATAAAAGCCTTCTAGATTGATAAATATGTTATGAAAGTCATAAATATACAATAAATACATAATTATACCAAAATCCTTCCTATTAAGGGGTTTTGATCCATCTAAAGTGTGTAGGAAATTTGGAGGGATATAAAGGATGGATTTGATCATAGATTGGAAAAACCAAACGGCTCTTGAATTTGAGAGGTTATAGGGCCAAGGTTTATATTGAAATGTTTTAGAGATGACACAGTTGAAATTTTTAAATGCAATGACAAATGTTAATGGATTGCACATTCCAATTGGGTCCAAAATAAAAAAGTTCATCATATAAGATGATATAATCATGAAATAAGGATAAAATTTATATTTTAGAAATTTCCTTGGTCATTATAGGACTTATTATGTATTTTTTACATTCATAAACATGTCTTATCCTTTCTTTGGGTAAGCAGTCATTAAATTTTTTTACATTTCATTATGAAATAAAATTATTTTAACCATTTTTCGTAACATTAATTACGTTGATTAATAAAATTGATCTATTTGATGAAAATCAATTCATAGATGTGGTATCATTTATTTATAAAAAATTAATAAATGTGAAGAAAATATATTTTTAGAAAAATATATTATATGTATTAATATATTTTGATACAGAATTCAATAATAAAACTCATTACAAACACCATTATGGGTTTATATATAATATAATTAGACTAATGATACATAAAAATAATAAGAAAATAAAATAAAACTCTATAAATTTTTGAAATGAAAAAAAATATTTCAATATAAATTAGTATTTTTATCTACTCACTAAAAACCCATACATTTCTGAAAATTGCAAATAATTCATCCCAATATAATTTTTATATAATTAATTCAAATATTATTTTTATTTTTTCAAATTATATTAAAAAATATTGAATCTCTAGATCTAATTTAATTAATTTGATGTATGAAATTGGAATTTTGTTTGAAAGAATGTTTTTTTAAACATCAAATATACATAAATTTTATCTTCACAAAAATTGACAAATCATGTAGTCAGGCCAGGTTTATCATTTTGTTATTATTTTTCTATGATAGATATTTTTTTCATTCACAATGTTTTATTTAAATTATATCTCCATGAATTACATTTTATAAAAATGAAACTTATTCTATAGGGTTACAGAATATTGATTTTTTGATTCATAACTGAATACATATCTCGGTCAAATTGATATACATATTTTTAAATAAATTCATCAACTAAGGGATAATTGTTTTGATATTATCTTGGATGAAACTATCAAGGAATTTGAAAAAAGTTTGATAATGAAATTCAAGATCTTATTGAAATTGAATATGGTGGGTAACTGAATGAAGGATGTGACTATAGAAATAATGATGTTAAATATGATGAATAAGTTAATACATTCTACTTATAATTATGAGGGGTTGATATTAATATTTTTAGTAAATATTAAATATTATTTAATAATTGATTTATGTATTAATATCATTAAATATATGAATTGTTTAAATTATTTAGATGTATCAATAGGTATTCAAAATTATGATGTGTATAATTGAAAAGGATTTGCTTCCTAGTGATAAACCTAATGTTTTACATTTTGATCCATATAGTATAGATGCTTCCACTGAACTCTCAATTATGAGCGATTGATACCTTTCCATATTTTTCATTCTTCCCCATATTCCTATGTTGTGTTCATCTCATGATTTCAATTTTCTACTGATAATGTAAGATAAAATATGAAATATATTTAAGAATATTTAGATTATATAATTTAATAGATTTTACATAATTTTTTTTTTATTTTCAATATATTTATAATTTATTTATTGGTTAGTGTGGTTTTGTTCCCTTGAAATATTTTTATGCTCCATGGGTATCAATGGATTATACTCATCTCAATGGGAATCATCCATTTTTTGAGAATATGATGTAATATCAAAATTAATGTACATTATTTAATATTAATTCTATAAATTTGTAATTTATTATTAAATATTTCTAGGGATTATGGCCTCTTGTTGATGATTTCATGACACCAACATCTTAAAAGGAATTAGATGCATCCAATCATAATTTCATCCACCATCTGTCCCACATGAATCAATATGGGTCTATGGATATACATAATTACATTATATTTATTTAATATTTTGTGTTTTATTGACTATATAATATCCTAAACTATGTTAGGTTGGGATTATGAACCTTTAGAATTGGATATACATTTACTAAGAGATCTTTTCCTAGTCGATAGAATCATGGAAGGAGGGATTTCTTACATAGATCATGAAGTCATAATTTTATAACATATAACTGGTAATGGGTAAGTATCATTAATTATTACATTATATATAATTAAAAATCGAAATGTATATGCCAAATTAATGACTGTGGTGATTGATAAATTTTTTATTGATATTGATATGTAAAATTGGATGTTAAATGATAATATTAATAGTCATATTACATACAAGAGATAATGAAATGTTTTCACAACCCACCCCAATTTGGAATCACTATCCATCCTATTATATTGATGGTATTAAACCTCAATGTCTTACTTCAATATGAACCAATGGTATGAAACCAATCTATGATATAACCAAATAAAATTAGAGTAATTACACCAAAATATCCTTTGAATAAAAAAATATGTTCACAAATATAAAACATAAAAAAATTAACCAATAACAGACATAATCCCATAATTTATGGATATTCCCTAAGAAAATAAATCCAAATACAAAATGAAAACAAAATTTTTGGCAGTAAATCAAAATCTCTATAATAATATTTTCCATCTATATAACCCAATTCATTGTGGAATTTTAAAAAATAGCTTATATATTCTTTGGGTGATAAAAATATGTATACTCAGTAATATCTCTCCAATTATGTTTAATTTTAATTTGGAATAGGAACACCAATGCATAATTTTACCAAGAGTAGAACAATAATGCACCTATAAAGTAAACTACCATTTATTCTCACAGAGGCACCCTCACAAAATATCATCTCTGGTGGTAAAATAGTATCAAGAATTAAAATTAGTTTTCCCCATAACCACTTCCCTATAGATTTTATACTCTCTCACACCAACATTTAATATTAAAAACTCAATCCATTCTATATAGATCTAATGTGGGTTGGGTCTCAATACTTTAAATCCCACCATATTAAAGATCATATATCTCATATTGGTCAATTTTAATAGGAACATCACCATATTCATATCCAAAATAACATGTTAATAACTAATAAATACATCACTAAAAATTATAGTAAGGTATAATGATCATGAAGAACATATGTATCATTTACTCATCCTATAATGCATGGAACCTGTTATACATACCATTTAAATATCATCAATTACCCAGCATGAATACATCATTTTAGGGTATCATAACCCTACTGGAAATCAACAATGTGCCCTCCTTATACCAATCATGATCCAAAACATGTTAAATAGAACTATATAATACACAATATTTGAGAGGATGGAATAATAGGTAATCATTAATCTTTATTCATCAATTACAATTTGGGGAAAACCTAAAACAAAAAACAATTTTTTGATTTTTAATAGTTATCTTCCAAAATTTGTGTCCCTATAGATATCATAAAGAAATATATGATATGTGTGTGTGTTGGAGAAAGAAAAAATATCAAACTTGTTGGTTTACACCAAAATATCCTCATAAAAACACAAAATCATCACAACACTACCATTTCCACAAACAACCATAAAATAATTTTATGGCACAAAAACAGATCCACATTCATAAAAAAAATTATAATTTTTTTAAAATATTCTAATTTATCATCCTATTCAGTTCTACATTAAATTAGAATTCATTCTAATTATTAGTTATTTTAGTTATGTCTATTTAATACATCATACCATTCATTATTATTTTAGTTACATCCCTATGTTTTAAATTCAATCCCACACTCATTAACATATTTTTCATTAATATTATTTTTTCATCCACTACCAATAAACTTCAAAAATATTCTCACACTCATCAAATACAGAACCAATACATTTATCATGATACCCTCAAATTCTTGCCTCACATTATAAAACAATCCCACACACATAACCCAGCAACCCAACAAAACACCTAGAAAAAACCCAATAATTATCCAAAATTTCTATATAAACAAAACCACAAAAAATTTAATTAATTTAAAGATATAAAAATGTTCATAAAACAACCAATTTACGAAAAAATATCTGATTGCGACCCCTTTTTCATATAAAACAACATTATTACATCATCAACCCATGAATAACTAAATTAGATTCTATATTTAGTAATCTATCCTTTAATAAATAGTGAATTTTATAAATTAATAAAAATCCCAACACATTATTATTAGTGGGATAAATGATAATCAACAATAATAACAATAGATAATATTGTGAATAGGCAATTATATTGAATTATTTATGACTCATGTGAATCTCCCTTACCCATTAAATTCATTTAATTCCAATTCAATATATTTTTTAGGAAAATATATACAAATTGAATAAAGATAAATATTAATAATTATTCAAATTCATATAGAATATAAATGGGAGTTCTCATATATCCTTCCACAACTGATGTTCTAATGATTTCTATGAAAGAATAATATGAAGGAGATATGATCTAAAAGAAAAAATTACATGAAAGGAACATCCGTAATAGAAAACACATCCATAGATATAAGGTGAAAATTAGAAAATTATCCTAGTAAACTATTCCCAAATTTATAACCATCTTTAATTCAATGTATAGAAGAAAAAAATAATGAAAGGGGAAGCAATAAAAATTGGAATAATTCTATATATTAAAAATTAATAGTGTAATATTCATCATTGGGGTAGTAGGATATTACATAAACACAACTCATTCAACTAATAATTTGAGACATGTCAAATGGATAGGAGATTAATTTTGTTAGATACCAAATATATATCTATGTGTTAATTATTGAGTCGCAGTTTAATATGTTATTTTCACAGTGTGACTATCCCAAAATATTAACTCATGGGCCTATGAGTTGTTTAAATGTTTTATATAGTTTATTTTCACTAATGATATTAAATTCTTGATGAATATCTTATGAATCTCACTCATTCAAATCCATGTAAACGTATTTGATCGTAGTTAACTCTTTATGGTCTAACTATGAACAATACTATTTCAATATGACATAACCTAAAAAATAGTAACCTAGAAATAAACTTCCTTATCATTTCACTGGGCATTTGTGAACCACATTTTTCTACAGATATGATAAATTTAAAACATGAATATAATAAATTAGTTATTGGTTAGGTCAGTAAGAATATGAGTTACTGAATTATGAAATTTATAGAAATATTTTTCTCTTAAAAATTTTTCATTAGTTTGTAGTGACTAAGTAATAAATTTTGAATGATAATAATTGGATCAAATAAGTCAAGAATAGATTATTTTTAAAATTGACATGTCTGAATATAAAAATTATTGTTGTACTTGTTGGGTATTCATTTATATGGGATATTTCTCAATTTCAAAAAATAATTTTTTTTTAAAAAATTATATCATTTTCTATTACATAATATAAAAACGTAATTCCAGATAATATTTTACATTTTTTACAAAATATTAACCTATTGGAGAATATTTAAAAATCATAGTTTTATTAATAAATTAACATTGAAGAATTAATTATGATATAACAGAGAATTAGAAATATTTGAATCATTTCCTTTGACCAAAGAGTTTTTTAATGAGTATATTTATTAATTTAAAACTATAAATTTGTAACCCTTATCCATGGGAAACATGACAGATCTCATATTAGAGTTTTAATTGACCTCAAGCGCGCCTCCCTGAAAACTTTTGGATATCGACAAAAATATATAACTTAATCTATATATTGGTGATATTATTCCCTAAATTAAAATTCATAAAATCAATGGAAAAATTAAATAAAAATAATAAACAACCTTAAAAATAAAATTATACTGGATAAAAAAATTATATCTAGTCTTACAGAAGTTTTTTTCATAAAAAAATCAATGGGTCACCCACTTGACTGTTCCCATATACAAAACAAAAGAAACAATTGACCCATGCACACTGGAAAAAAATTCATCCTTAAGATTAATCTCAACCCCCTGATAACCTAAATATTTTTTTTATCTTGATTGATATCACATCTTGTTTGTTTTCTTAAAATGCATATATAAGGTCTGCATGATCATAGGGATTTATTTTTTGTGTATCGGTATATAACTCAGTTATGTATAACCCACAAAAACAAATATACACCTACATATTAATATGTATTCGTAAGTAATGTAAATATATAAATAGTCTATCCTATTGAGTCTTTATTGTCGACCCAAATCTATTACGATTGTCGAGGAGATACAAATTCTAATTAAGTCAGTAAGTGCCTCTTATGCTACAAAGATACTAACAATACCCACAACAACCCAAATTCACTATCAAATCATTACCTCATGTCATCACACAAATGGATATCTTCTTCCCAAATACCCAATATAGTGTCCCAAGAGAAAAATTACATTAATAATACATTAATAACATTATTTAAACAATAAATATCATTGTAAAAACTCATTACAATGTTAAAAAGTTTTACTTTCATGGTGTTTATTCTTGTAAAAATAATTTATTATTAATAATGAAATACTTGATCTATAATAATATTTCATAAGGCCATTTTCTATGTATATCAAAAGATTAAATATTATTCAATATTTATTGAATCAAACCTATGAGAAATGTGTGAGCTCAAATGCCCCATAAGGGATAAAATATCGTAAAATGAAGGAAAACACGTGGAATACCAAATTTAAATAAAAATGGTCAAAATACCATATATGATAATCATAAAATATGTTTGAATAGATTATGATATCAATGAAATAACTAAAGATTTATAGAGTGTTTTGATGGCTCAAAATATATTTCAATAGTCAAATAGGACAAGAGCATGACATAAATGTGAAGAATGCCTAAAAAATATGTATTAATCTGGAAAACATGTAATTAAATGTAATATCAATTATTCTATTATTTTTATCCTACCATTAGGAGAAACTATGATATGTGTCACCATAATATCAATATGGATACCTATGTGAGAAATCTCGTAATTCCAATACGTATGAGAAAAAACTCATTATGTTCATGCATGAAAATGCGAGCAAGCGAACCATGCCCACCAAAGTGTGAACATACATATTATTTACATTATTGAATAAATCATTAGGTAAAAACATAATACAATAAATTTTAGTGTGATATTTGACCTAGACTTCATTATCCACAAACATGTGAGCTAGTTAAAATAAATCATCATCATATTTTAAAAAACCAATGAAAAAATAGTTTTCATAAACATATCACAGTACATGAACATAATAATTCATAGGATAGAAAAATTTTATGTTAAAATTGGATTAATAATATAATGACATATAAAGGACGAACAAAAAATAACATAATGAGATATATGTCATTTTATTATTATGAAAACCAAATCACTAAAGATTACAAACTTAATTTTGTATGCATTTTTCTAAAAGTCATTGTTAAGAGTCCATTCTCAAAATTTATCCTATGTTTCTATGATAATCGAAATCAATTACTATCAGGAAAATGAATAAATTACCTATTCCCAATAAAGTTGGACAAACATTAATAAAAAAATTACATTGGAAAATAATTTTTAGTAAGAAATTAATAACTCAAATAATGGATTTTTAGTTACCATGTACATTACCTTAATAATGAATTCAAGGGAATTTGTTTAACCTATAGTATTTTAATGATAAAAATAATATTTACCAATTTTAGAACATTATAATTATATATATACATTTATACTCCTAATTAATATTTTTTCATTTAATGTGTATGATTTTTTAAATCTTTTTTCAACATTAGATGTCAATATCCACAACCATTTTTTCATTCATTATATTGTTAAAATAATAAAGAATAAATTCATACCAAATTAAAATATATATATATGTAATGAGACTATAACATATTACTAATACTAATTTTAAATCTCTCATAACATTTCTTATGTTATTTAGTTATGCTGCATTAAACAGGAATCGTCATTGGAATATTTCATTAAATATAGAGGATGGAAATATAGTTTAATAATAATAAAAATATTGAATTTATTATATCCATAAAAACATAAAAATAATGATTTTATTATTATATTATTAAACAACTATCTTTCCTGCTTCAATTTTCATCTATAATATATATACATTTATTCATGTAGGTTGTTAAACCAACCCAAATATGTACATTCTCTAACACGATTATAGAGTATTGTTAAGATGGTGTTTATTTTAACATAATATCAATATGAAAATTATAATGATATTATTTCAATGATATAAGAATATTGAACTATATTTTATGTTTTTTATAATTAATGAAAAACATGAAGTAAAATAAGAAAGCAATCCTCTTGGAGGTTATAGTCTGTGCACATGGAATACTGATGTTTCATTATTTTTACAAGTACAATGAAATTAGTAAATAAGGAATTTTAAATTAATATATCAACATAAAAATGTTGTAAGAATATTTATTTCATCTTATTATTGTGGGTATTATGTATTTAGATGATTTAAATTAAGAAGAGAAACTTAAGGTTGAGAGAATACTTATGTTCGAGACTTTATTTTTTCTTGGAAAACTCCATGGAAATTAAGGGTCTATGAATACTATTGAGGAAAATGGGATTTAGGAAGTGAAATTGATTTTTTTGGAAGATAAAAAACATATATTCAAGGAGTACATATATTTTTATATATATATTTTAATGGTGGATGTTGTATACTAATTTAAGAGGAAAAAGGTGTACTTTTGGAATCACTCATTATTTTTTAGTAATGTCAATACACTATATAGGTCTGATAGATAGAAATTTGAAAAATTAGATTTTGTGGTATATTTTTTGATCGAGGATTAAAATAAATTTTACAAGTATCATTTAATATTTTTTGAGAAATTTTAGTATTAATATTTCACATTACATTTCTAATTTTATCATGGAAAGTAATTTAAAACTATGTTATTTCATTTTACAATATAAAAATAGAACAAAAATAATTAGATAATTTTTTACAACTGATTATAAATATAAAATTAAATTTATCACATTAAATTCGTTTCTTTAGGGAATTTAATTTTAATATAAGTTCTTATAATGAACAAAATCTTGTTTTACTGAAATAATATAATTTTCCACAAATAATGATTTATGATTCGAATTGAATTATACCAATAATTTCTTATAAATCATTTGAAATAATTATTATCAATATAATAGTTTTTATTTATAAAACATATATATATATATATATATATATATAATTTCATTTTGTCGCATTATAATTAATTCATATTAACAGAAAAAAGAGTTTTTCTTAAAATGCTACATGAATTTTTAAAATACTAAACATGTTTCTATATATTAAACATTGAATTTCAAAATTATTCATTATAATTAATAATATAAAATTTTTTTAAGAAAATTCTTCTAAATATTTTAACATATTCATGTTAAATATAATATAATAAAATTGAAGATATTAATTAAATATTGTTTTCACTATTCACTGAAATATAATAATATCTAAACAAATATAATCATATTATTATGCTAATATGAAATTTATAAATCCAAAAAAATATTACTTTATTTGTACAAAAATACTTCAATTTATAAATTAATACAATTAAATATAGTGAAAATAATATTTTAATGGTAAGGGACCACTTGATCTAGATATAATAAATTATTAAAATGAATTAATTCGTAGAAAAGGCATTTCATTAATTTCCATGATATAATTATTTATTATATATTTAATTTTCTATTTTTTACATATATATATATATATATTATTATGAAAAAGTATAATCTCCATTTATTCCTGTCAATTTTATGCCCACAATACAACGGCCTATGTTTTTCTGGTTTTGAATTTTTTTTAGGGAAATACATCAAATAAATTATTTAATTATAGAGGAAAAAATAATTCATTTAATTCAACCCCCATAAAAGAATTACAACCTCATAATTTCATTACATTGATAAAAACTATAGAGTTTATTATTTTTCCATCACATCCTTAGGTTTCCACATTGCCTTATAGATCATTTGATTTCACCACGGAACCTTTAACTGATGAGTGGTAATGTTATGATGAACCTTCTCTCTTCAATCAATAAATTCCAATATTTTTTCTACGTATAAGAGATCATGTTATAGTTTTATAACCTTAAATATTTTCTGATTTGAAGGTCTCTTATGTACTATCTAAAATGTGATATGTGGAACATATAATGATGTTGGTAGAGCTGTGTAGTGTGTGATAATTGTGAGGCTATGACCCTGACATGACCAAAGATATCACATGGACAAATATGTCCTGAGTTGAGATTCACGTTCATCTCAAATCTCAAAACTCACTTCCATAATGATATTTGAAGAAACACCATTTCAATAACTTCAAACTCTATAACTTGTAGATGATTAGGTATATAACTAATTGTTTGACTTTGTGCCTCTGAATTGTTTGAAAATTATCTATCATTTCATTGATCATTTTTAGGCCTATAATCCACCTCCATCCAACATCATCCAATCATATTGTATTCTGACATCACTTCCCGAACAAACCCTCATATAGTGTGATTGGAATTATATAAGGGTGTTTTATATGAAAACTCTAAAAGGGGGGGGGGTGATGATTGCAACATCCATGGAAATCCATTTAACCTTATCTCATCAGGCCCGGTGGATTTTGATTTTTCCTTTTTGATTTCCATATTTATGGGGTTGATATATAGTGATATTTCTACAAAATTTATATGAATACTTCTCTAGAAGCTCGAATTATTCCTTGAATCCTGATTAGACATAATGGATAATGGTACCATATGCAGTCTCGACACCTCTCTTATATATGTCTTGGAAATTTGATCCCGAAAAAAAATTTCATGGATGAGAATATAATTAACCAAGTTTCTAATCAAATTGAATAAAAAATATAAATATAGAAATATTTTTTTTGGAGTTCAATGATAATGTTCATAATGATTTTTTTCTATTTATAAATTTGTTTGGGTAATTTTTGAAACAAAATTTGTAACTTTTTAATTCACTGTTAACTTGGTGGGATACCAAGAATCAATATAAGTATTATGAAATATCATCATTCATAATATACCACCATTTTTTCTTATATATCAATACATAAATATTCATAATAGAATTATTGAAATGGTTGATCTATGAGCATCATCAAAAAATTTCATCTTTATATTCGATTTTCAAGAAACACTCATGAATATTCCAATTTGTATAACATTTTCTTTAACAGTGTTGAATTTGTAAATACTCAATACCTTTTTCTATAGCTCCTTATCATCTATCTGATATTATTGGTTCTTTAGATGAAAAATTTATTGAGTATTCATTTGATAATGATTGTATTTATCTCCCCCCATTTTTGCATAAAGATCCATGCTCAACAAATCCATTATGATGAGGTGTTTTTCAATTCTAATTATTGATTGTAATGCATTGTCTTTCTGGCGCATATAATCTGCAACATTATTAACCATACTCATGTTGTAATGTATTTTTTTCATAATAAATTATCAAATCCAAACCTATTAATTGTAACACATTTTTTTCCTTCTATGAAAATAAATATTTCAATATATTGTGATGCATATATACTTATTTGACACTTTCCTCCAGAGATATAATTTTTCCGTATTATAAAATAAACTATACTTGATAAAAAACTAAATCATGTGTCTAGTAATTTTTTTGATGAATCATTAATTGATGTAAACCATAAGTAATTAAATCATCATTCCACATGATTATTTTCCTATAACAATTTTTTGATGCATCACAATATATTAGAAAACCACCGAGACACCAAGTTAATTATTGTAAATGCGAAGTTCCAAAAACTTCTTCGATTCCAAAAAAATATCTTCACATAACTCTGTCCAATGAAACATTACACCCATCAATGTCAACAAGATTAGTGGTTTTTTATCCTTGATAAATATACCATAAATAATATATAATATAGTATAACACACAACATCTAATAATATCATTTATCATTGTTCTTTTAGGACATCTCTTGATATGTTCATTCTCGGATGGATCAACTAATAATCCTGTACAAGTTAATACATGAATAAAAAATGAAACAAAACATATTAATTATAATTTAAATTATTATGATTTTCCATAGAATGTCATATTTATCAATGTATTTTACACAATTTCCATGGAATCATCATGATATTATTTTATATTTAAATAGAAATCATAAATAATACAAATAAAATGAAAAACAAGGTCAAGGATTTCATTAATGACTACATTAATTAGATTCATAAATATAGTATGGTTGTTTGTAAGTAAAAAATATATTAGTATAGACTCAATGTGTATATAGAACATATGGAATGTTTTCTTGGGAATTACCTCTTTTTTGAAAATTAACTAATGGTATCCAAATACACAAGTATTATTCTTGATGAATTATTCTGCTCAGATTCGATTGAGTAATTAATCAATATGTGGATGAGGAAATTTTTTTATTTTTATTTTATTATTATTTTGATAATCAATTCAATTACATGAATATCTATTATATTTTTGTAATAAGAGGATTGGTTCAACCACTGTTAAAGAATTCGGGTGGGAAAACCCTTGTTTTACTTATAATGAAATTGACTTTTAATCCTATAATTAAATGGGATCTATTTTATATGGGAAATTTGAGATATTCATAAGACTGAGAATAAATTTAATTGAGATATCATCTTCATCTCCTTGGTGATGAACATGAAGTTCATCTGAAAATAAATTATTAATGTCATCAATGTTTACTTCCTCCCTAATCATTTGAGATAAGTGTCCGTTGTTTTAATGTACCATAACTCATATAATGTAATTTACTTCTATAGGTAATTCATACTCATACTTATGTTGATCTATAATTGAATTGTTTTTTATATGGAATTATAATTCTTTCTCGTGATGGTTCATTTTATCATTACATAGAGAAATCCAATCCATATGAAATATTACATAATATTACCAAAAAATAATATGAATTGTTTATACATGAAATTTCCTCCAATAAATATCAATATAATTATATTTTTATAAATATCATAGATTTTGTTTATTTTTCATCACTTCATTGTTTTATCTACAATGGAGGTAGTGACCAAAAATTCCATTATTCTGTCCTTCCATATTGGAGGACATGTAGGCCTATTTAACTAAGTAGCATGATGTATAGTCAATTGATTGTCATAATTTATGAATCCCTAGCACATGAATAATTTTTGTGTAGGAGGATCATTAGAAGGGATATTCTTTTCTTAGGTTTCATTAATTTATTTCTTAGACTTGGATTAGTAGTTGTGGGGCCACTGTCATCCTTTAACACACAAAGAAAAATACTCTAATCGCATTAGGAAATTAAACCATTATTTTCTCACATATTTATTTTGATTAAAATATATTTTTTTCTTCCCATCGTTTGTCTTATCATCTGCTAATACCAAATACTCCTCTTTTATATACCTTTACATAGAAAATTTTGAGGTTCTAGTTTCTATCTTAACCGTAAGATTCCATCAAACAATAATTTCATAGAATATATGGTATTGTATGTTTAGTACATAAAAATCTTTTTATGTAATCATGTAATCTATAGAATAGTTTTACATTAAATTAAAATCATAAAACATGATTCATTCCTCAAAAGACTCGTGATATTTCCCCCACTAGAACTAACAGATGAATTTTCTTTTTTCTTAAATTACAATAATTCCAACTCCATTATAGTAAAAATATTTTATAGAAAATATTTTATGAAAAATATCTAATGAAACTCATCTCATTCTACGGTGTATATATCCTTATTTTCTGAGGTGTTCATACAGAGACATAACAACTGGTAATCATCACCTTAAAATTATTTAATAGAAAAACAAAATAAAAATTTTTAGGGAAGGGTTGAATGGAAAACATATAATCCAATTAATCAAATTGCTTCTCAAAATGAAGATTAGAAATACTTCTGAAATATAGTTGGATTTACCTAAAACTTACCAACTAGTTAGTTTCTCCCCTTATGGGGTGTGGTAATGTCATAGACATTATGCAGAAGAATGAAGGTTGAGATATACTCGACCAAACCCTTTTGGGTTATTACCACTTATGCATCTATTACAAAACCATTTTCACATACAGTATATATAAATGGATTTATATCTAAGAAATCAAAAATATCCATATTCTATTAAAATACAAGGATGTTGTATTAGTCTTATCATTATGGTATTCGCTATGTTTCTCAAAACAAATCTCAAAAAATTACGAAACCATTCTCAATTAAAACTAAAGGAAACAAGGATGAAAGTGAATTAAAAAATATATTAATAACATGATTTAAATAAAAAATCTCATAACATCCACTCAAAATAAAAAACAATTAGTTTAGTTTCATGGAAATTAGATACATAAACCTATTATTTATCTAAATGTGATAACATTTATCCATAATCAAGTACCTTAATGACTTTTTATAGATTTATAACATCATAAAACCATCTTTAATACCTATGAATATGAAAAAATATGAAATGGATGAAAAAAACCTTATTTAGGTAAAAACATACTATAACATGAACGAATAAAATTTAAAGACATAAATATAATAATAGATGACAAAAATTGATTGTTGATAGTCATAAAACAGGTTAGAGTTACATATGATATTAATAAAAAATATAAAAAAATCATAGAGGTTATGAACCATTTTAAAACACATATCAATAGTTATATAATATGTGGGCATGAGATAAAATTTAATAATACATATCAAATAATGTGTAATCTATAAAACATGGCATTTATTGGAAATGAAATTTATCTTCAAATTTAATAAGAACATGATGGAAACATAGAAATTTTTCACAACCACAATATTATAGAATCAACTATGAGGAATCACATTATTTTCCAATCTTATGTGAAAAAAAACATGCGTACACACCTAAAAAATTGATCAAATCCTTCATGCTCAGGCATGTGTGAATAAATAAATTTTCTCATAACGTGAATCAGAACAAGAGTTCCATAAATATTAAATAAAATTCAATAAAACTGATCAAATACTTCATGCTTAGTCTTATGTAAATAAACTAATTTTTTCCAATCATAAATTATAACGGCAATTCCATAAACATTAAATAATATACAGTTTTATATAATTAATTTATTCTCATAAATTTTGTGATCTTTTCAGGCTATTATTTCTAGATAATTTCGTCATTACTCAAATATGGAATAATATATAATCCAAAGTGGACACATTAAATTAGAATCCAGTTTTTCCACAATATCTATCTTTTAAAATAAAATATTACTTCATTTCATGAAAATATTCATGAAATTCATCATGATTAAATATTTTACCCTATAAATACCAAAACCCTAAGACATTGTTTTTAAAATTTATTAAGAGAACAAGAATATCAATAACTAACATAAAAATAAAGAAAAATCTTAGGGAAAAGAAAAACACAAAAAACCACAAAATGTTCACCTTACTCTCAATGTTATATGATTGAATGAAACAAATAATTTCCACATTAAAATAGAAAAAACATTTTTTTCAAAACCATTTATCATTACACTCCATAGAAATAAAATAAAAACTGATTTAGTAAATATAGAGAATCAAATAAAACACATTTTATACCTATGTTAGAAATAACTACAACCTAGTTTAATCTATATGAGAAATATAGTGGTAATTCTTCCCTTGTTTACATTAATGACTTGTATCAATACCCAATGCATTGGTTCAATATCTAGGTACCCCCATCAAACATTCTTTATCAGCCATATGATGGAATTTGGGTACACCCACTATATATGTTATATTGGGCTCACTCATGAGCTATAATGGGTATCAACCCTTGGTAAAAACTATAAATGGATAACACGATTC
This sequence comes from Viscum album, assembly GCA_963277665.1. NCBI lineage: Eukaryota > Viridiplantae > Streptophyta > Magnoliopsida > Santalales > Viscaceae > Viscum > Viscum album. Next base: position 304,677,420 of record OY728127.1, read on the forward strand.
TCATATGACACTCAGGTACCATATCATGATTAAAACATTTTATTATTTCACTTATTCAACAAAAAATATTTAAAAACCTCTTTTAAATTAGAATGAAAAAATATAGATGTCAATGTAACCATTTCATATAAAAACACATTTTCTATAAAAACATATAAAAGGGAAATAAGTATTTAATTTGAATAATATATAAAACCAAACATATTTTAGTAAATATTAAATTTTTTTATAGATGTGGAATAATTTATTATCTTCATATACATTAAAATATAACATTCGTTTTTTCATCTCTAAAGAAATATATTAATTACACATGAAGAATCAAATTTTATAAAAAAACTAATAAAAAAATTCCATTATAAAACACTCATTTCTTTGTAATTACATGAATCAAGTACTTTTTTAAACTCTAATATGTAATAAAATATATATAGAAATAAAAATATTAAATATTAAATTTTTATAGAAAATTATATTACCTTGAGATTAACTAGTCATGCATGTTCTTTGTATTTTTTAATAATAAATATATGTTAATTTTTAACTTTGTTGAGATTTTTTTTGGTTTATTATTCATTTTATTTAAATTATTAACTTTTTATATACAACTAATTAATTATTTAAATATATTTCGTATGTTTTATTATGATAATAAGATTATATTTTTAAAAAGACTATTGTAGGGTAACTATGGAAACAATGAAATTATTAAAAATTTTCAAGAATAATAATTCTGAAATAAATATAATTTACATAGATAAATTATTCTTTGAATATAATTATTTTTGATAGTTATGAATAATGAACTATGTTACGATCCTAGAGATGGTATGTTTTACAAACACATGAGTAACATTTGAGTTTTCTATATATCGAAATAGAAAATTTGAATGTATTAATTAATCATTAAAAATTATAATAATATAATAAACACCATATTATTTATTTTATTATATATAAATATTTCAACCATATGATTTGGTTGTTAAAAATATACCACACTTCATCGTGGAACCAGACAACCGCACACACACACAAACGATGTTATCATTTTTCAATGAGTTTAAAGGAATGATAGATATGATATATTATCATTTAATTATAATAAATTTATCATTCATATTGGAATTATTTAATTTATATAACATTAATTCCTTAAATTTATCCTTATTTCCTTCCATGTAATGAATTAGTAAAATTGAATCACTTCACTTCACCATGCTGCAGTCTGTCGTACACATGAACAACGTTATTGTATAACCCACATTATAGATAGTTAGAAGGTATATGTGATATTGTAATTTAATAAGTACTATTTTTTCAAAAATGTTATACATATATACATATAAATAAACACATAATTATAAAAATATGTCAGAGGTAAGTTTAAAAAATGATTTGCGTCGGTTTAAGTGGTGTTAGTCCACTGTATACGCAAATGGTTATTTTGTTTCCCATTAGAAGGAATATGAGATGTATTTAAGTTATTAAATGTACATAATAAAATATAATTAAATGATACATACTAGTGTTTTTTATCATTTTAATTGAGTTATATATGAAGGGGTGGAATTCAAATTATATTTAAATGATTGGTTAATCCCGATACCTTCTCTTTAGATAACATTTTTAGGTAAGCAACAAAATCATTCATATGTTAACATTATGATCATACAATGGGATCTTGGTCATATGTAGGGATGTATGTAAGGTTTTTGGGCATGCCATTATAAGTCAAAAAGTATTTTAAGGTGTGAAATGAAGAGGATAATGAGTCACCTTTTATAAGTTTTGGAGATGACATACTTTGATTTTTTTGAACAGGTGAACGAGTTTCTCTCACCTGAGAACATATACAAATTGGACCATTAAATTTTTTTAATGATACATTTATTAAATAATTCCATCCAATGATAAATAGACAAGTTTTTAGAACATTTTTACACTTATCATTTTAGTTTAACAACATTGATTAACTTGTTTTCTCTTAATAGTGGTAAATGGTTTTTATTTTTTTCATTATTAAATATGTACTAGTATTTTTTTTATCATATTAGTTAATATAATTTATTATCATTAAAAATATTTAATTTATTTTAATCAATTATATTCATATAATTTATATAATTTATTTTAAAATACAACCCATAAACATGATGAAAAAATGGGGTTTTCAATAAAAATGTTTGAAAACAAAAATGTTGAATTTAAATTAACTCCACGACTTGTTAATATATTTTTATTAATTTATATTAATAGTTTTTGATATATCATATAACTATTTTATTTCTATATATCCTATATATGGGTTTTATAATAAATTAAAATATAGATACATTATGCAATATAAAATAGTTTTCTTTAAAATACCTTCATTAATCATAAAAATAACTAATACAAAAATCTATTATAAAGATTAATAAAATTTAATTATGTTGATTTTATATAAATACATAAAATATCTTTTATAAAACCATATCTAAAACATAAATTTACATTCCAATTACATAAATTATTACAAGAAATAATTTTTTACCAAAATCATTATTTTTCACTATTGACCGAAAAAGAAAGTCTTTCCCAAAAAAATAAACAATTTACCCTATGATAAATTTTTTATTATGATGTCAAAAATTTAACTTATTTTTGATTAAATTCATATATTTTAGATATAAAACATTTAAATAAAACCTTATAATAAAATAATCTAAAAAAATAGTTTTCTATTTAGTTTATACATTAATTAATATGTTTATAATGAAGATAAATATATAATTATTAAATATTAATAAACATGAAAATGGTTTATTCTATCATTTTATGGGTTTTTAAATTCTTCCCCCCATTTGGAAACAGTAGCCTCACAATCTTATTCACTTGTTAAATAAGTGGGGATTTATTTCCCTCTTATAATTTTGATATTCACATTCTACTTCTTCAACCATATATTTTAATATAAAACCAAAAAATGATTAATTAATGTATTCTATAAAAATTTCTCCATACTATCATTAATATGTACATTATATTCATCGTATGAAATATTTCCCTCCAACTAGATTACTTTATGGAACGAAACATTAATTCAATCTTACACATATATCCTTAACATTGGAACACAAAATATTTTATACATTATAAATAACCTCTTGATAAAGTCCAAATGAATTGAAACTTGTTCAAATTTATATTATATTTCATTTGTTCGAATAAATTTTTTTTAATTTTCATTTTTATTATATCTTAGAATAGTATTCCATGAATTTTCTTTATGAAAAAGGTGATCAAATACCACAACATAAAGATATTTCCTTCACTAATATGTATATTTTTTCATTATATGAGGTGAACGCATATAATTTTGAATCAATTGAACCTTATTATCCATTTCATCTACCCAAAAAAATCTATTAAACTATCTGTATACTAATTCATCCTAAAAATATTTAATTCTACAAAAATTTACATATAATGCCTCCAAAGATTCCATATGTAAACTAGAATAAAAAACATTATTAAAAAAAACACATCCATGGACAGATGATGATCCCATATTCCCATGTAGTCCATTGAGTAGAAAAATAATATATCATCAATGGTATGGGTCATTTTCTTGGATTTTCAATCTGTCTAATGATTAATTATTTCTCTAAAATTCAATTTTGTAATCACTCATTTATGTAGTTCTATCAAAAAATGGATGTGAATAGGGAATTGCGATCAGGTATAACGGAGTGGAAAACTCAACGTAAACTCCCTATGAACTTTTTATACATTCAATAAAGATGATCTAAATAATTAGTTTCCTAAATGGGGGGAAAATATTTGTATTTAGTTAACTAATCAATTATAACACAAACCGCATTATTACCACATGATGTCCTTGGGAATCCTATAATGAAATCCATGGATATATATTCCCATTTCATTATCATTATTGGAAAATCCTAAAGAATATTCCATGGTAAATTTATCTCTAATTTTTCCTATTTAAAATCCTAGAATTTCTAGAAAATTTAGAAACATCTATTTTCATTAATTCCCACTAGTAATATTCCTAAATTCCTTTGTAAATCTTAGTATTGAAATTATGGAAAAAATGGTGATATATGAGCTTCAATAATCAATTCGCTTTCTGACTGGGAATCACATGACACAGATAATCTCTTTTTAAAGCTCAGAAAACCATCTTCTTCAAAATAAAATTTGTGTAATATACCCCTTTTATCCATTTCCATAATTTCCTATAGTACATGATCATCCTTATTAGCTTTCATAATTATTTCAAATTGAGATTACCTCACTAACACTTGAACTGAAATAGTGTAGTTTCATATATTAACTCCATATTGAAATTTTTTCATCAAATCATTAACCAAATGACCATGTACCAAATTTCTCAGGGTTAATGTAACATTACTTTTATGTCTTAGATAATCTGCTTCTATTTTGAATATACAAGATCACAATGAATTCTAAAATCATAATCCATGATTAGGTACATATGCCTTATCTTTGTCAGGTTTCACTCTATCTGAGTAAATATAATTCATGATTTTTGTTATTTATATATATTTCTAACATTACACAAAATATATTATGGATTCATATTTTTAAATAAATAAGTAAAATATTGTGTCCATAATTATTTTAGGGTAATTAAAATAATCATGTTTCAATTGAAATGACGTATAAGTAATTTCATGATGATTCTACATCGGGACACAACCAAGTCATTTTAAATAAGTTTCCCTATAGATAATGAATTCATAATCTCTATAATGAAATATAAAATAGATAATCAATTATATTAATTTTTTATTTATTGAAAAATCATCAAATTATTTTTCTGAAATGATATTTTTTATTTTTTAGTTAACTTAGTCAATGTTCATGATAACCAACAAATGTTTTCAACAAATAATTTATATTAAACTGATAATCAAAGAAAACTAATAATCGGTATGAAATTTGTGGCAATTTTCAATTCATCAATAATACTTCATTGATCATGGGAGCCTGTTATCAGTTATTTAGAAACAATATGTTTATCGAAATAAATTTTTGGTATCCAAAAGTCACACTTAAAAAATTTTCCATAGAGTTTATTTGTATTTAAAGTTTCAAAAACAATTGTTAAGGGTATATAATATTCCTATTGAATATTATAAGATTTAATAATATCATAAATAAAAAAACCATAAACTTATCCATGAAATAATGGAAATATAGCCATATGATTAATTAATATAGCTACTGTGTTGGACAAAAATGGAATTACTAAAATATCATAATTATAATAAATATAATGAAATTTTTTCTTAGGAATATCTACATACATTAATTTAACCTGATGGTACCCTGGCCAGAGATAAATAATTGAAAAATAATATGCTCACATGAACTAATAAAAAGTCATTAATATGAAGAAAATGATTCATTTTCTTGACAGTGATGTCATTCCAGGATCAATAATCACATAGAAATCTTATTGAACAATTTTCCATTATATTAAATAAAATGAGATCACCCCACAGTGATGTTCAAGGATGAATGAATCATTTATATAAAAAATACATTAATTTCTATTTCTATTATAAAAGTAACACTTCAAAAATTTGATAAGGGTGTTCTAAATTGGCCTACAATCAGTCACTAATACAATAGAAAAATCTACCTCCCTATCAAGAATAAAGATAAAAAAATATTCCACAAATACATCAATGTATTCATTCACCACTTGTATATAACTAGTTTGAATAGTTTATTTATTTTCAATGATATAACCTATATAAGTTTCACTACTCTCAAAAATCAATTTATCATATTCTTGTTAAGTTAACAATGGTTGGATGTATTTCAATAAAATATTTATAAATCAATAATCTATCATACCTTGATAAAAATTTATCCAATCCATACCCAAAATTATATCTATATCTAATATAAGTGGTTTAATAAAAATTAATGAAATATATAGTTCCATGACAGTGATGCCAATAAACACTTCCTCAAGCCAGTGGGACACAGGTCCTCACGAAAATATCAAAAAATTCAAAATCCTTTAGATTAATAGTTATAGGATATGGTTTGTCTATGGGAGACTGTTACTTGATATTTAAGTGTAGAAATGTTATAGCAAACATATCATTTAATATCGGAATCGATAAATCATCCATATTAAAAATAAACATCCATGACAGTAGTAGTAAATAATGCCCAATTTTAATCACATAAAAAAATTATGATGATACATGAAATGTCTCTACACAACAAGAAAAATATTTATCTAGATATCCAGTATAATTCATATATCAAAATTCCCAAAAAAAATATCCCTACTAGAATCAAAAGCTTCAACCTAGTCAAATTGTCTCCTGGTCCTAACCATAAAACACAGTCAAGAAAGGAACTATGTGTTATTTACAAGATACCTTCCAATATCCATATAGTTTGTATGAGTACCCAATGATATCCAAAGACATAGTGTGAGAAAAAATCCTAGTATCCAACCACCAACGCTGTCTATAAAAATTCCAGGATGTGTAATAAAATTTAAACAGTGTGAAATTAATATAACTGGTATAATAGAAACTAAAAAAGTTCTCTAGGATTATATAAAACAAGTAATGTGAACAAATATATTGAAACACGGATCGCTACAAAAATAACGGTAATCATATAATAACAATGCAACTGTAATATAATAGAAGTAACTATCATGGTGAATCCATATATCCTAAATCATATAAACCTTTTCCGTGTTGTATATCTAGAACATTATTCGATCCATGTCTATGTTATATAATCATGAATTTCAAAATCACCATGTGAGGGACATATAATTTTTTTAAACCCCTTCGGGATGGATCCAATGTATAGTAATCCAAGCCATCCTCATCGAGTAGCAGGATCTTATCAAGTGAAACTCGGTTATACTTGTAAATGTTTCCAAGGAATATGTCAACCTAAAATTGCCATGCTATGTCCAATAAATCTAAATACATGGGGTAGAAAGGCCCAATGAATCTCAGATAAACAAGGCCTAGGTATCAATCTCATCCAGGTCATCCACAACCACTATCAAGATTCATGGGATAAACATCCATGAAATATATTGGAATTAAGATCCATAGAATACCAACAATGGAATCTAATAATTTTAAATTCATTAATTTTTTTTTACATTTTAATTAATTTGAAATCAAAATCCATGATTTGACCCCTTCAAAATAATTCACATTTAATAAATTTAAATAGATCACATCACTGGAGGAAAACCATCTTCTAACATGTCATTTCAATTATAATCAATCATATACATTTTTAATTGGTATTCCTATAACTAATAAGACAGTCACACAAACCCCATTTGTGGTATAATAATACTCAAAAGTAAAAGCATGTCCCTATGGTGGCCATGATTGGGAAAAAAACATGTATTAATCCAATAAGAACTCAATGGAAAGTAAAATTGGTTCAAATTTGAAAAATTCAACTAATAATCATTGTAATGTCATATGTTCTGGTGAATGGTATAATGGAAACTAGGAATATAATGCACCAAACCGCAATGAAATGGAATGAAAAACCTATAATAGTCCTATAGTATAGGGTTTTTTTAGTATCAACATCTAATTCATTTCATATCAAAATAATAAAGATGATCTTGAAATGAACATGACAATATTTCATATTAGCTTTCAAGTAAATAAATCATTATATATGAAGTCAAACAAATTCTGAAAAAATATGATTGAAGAACATACCACCATGAAAACAATGAGAGTAATGATGTTTTATTCTGAGATCAGACAATAAAATGATACCTAAACATACAGACTAAGTCAAAAGTGATCTATCATGGTTGATTCAATGCTATTGAATTATGAAATATAATGGGGTTTAATTTTTAAACATTATTAAGGGATAAATAGTCATTTTTTCTAAAATATTGGTCCATGTGGTTTGGACATAGGGTTGGTCATGTTGTGCACCAACTATGTGCTTCTCACCCCAAGTTTCATCCATAGTCAAAAACTATAGAGTCGTTCACATAGGTGTGAACATCCATAATTATGATTTCTTAAAACTTTTTGGGCTCATTCATCCCACTACCTTGGAATAAAAAAAGTTAGGTAACCATGACACTTGTCCTGTACAGTTTTTCCTAACTATGTGTACTTCCTTATTTCCCAAAAAATATAGTTTTGGGCTATGAACATGACCTAGACACAATCTGCCATGATCACATTGGGTACTCATATTTGGCCATAAAAATAATTTAAACTTAGTAAAAGTTAATTACACCATATTAAAACCCAGGTTCTGACAAAAGAATATCATGCTGATAACAAAAGGGATCTTCATATAATGATTTGTTTCTTTAGTATTTCCACCTCAAATTTTCGAGAAAAAGTTATATATTGTTTTCACGTGGATATATTTATATTTAAAAAGAAGATTTAATATAAATAGATGGATGTGTTGTTCCAACATCAAATAATGAATCGTAATAATTAAAATAAACATGTATTCTACCATTCACCACTTTATTCTATAGTACAACGTCAATTATATTAATATAAAATTACTTTTTACACATTTCTATTTCTCATATTTATGATTTACATCCTTCACAACTATCTTTAGATACATGATATAATAATTTGACTAATTAATGTAACTAATACATTTTTCCAATGGATGTTTATCATTTACCCCACTTTATTATTTTCAAAATTCATTTCTTTATATTCCCCTGTGTTGTGACCAAATTTATCACCGTGTAATCCGTTGTAGATCATATCAAACATTATTTTAATCTTGCTATAAAAACATGGATTATTTATAGGGAATAACTTATAAATTATTATTTAGATACTCCTCTATTTCGATACATCTCAACCATTTCATATCGTGGTTGTATCAGGGATCAATAGTGTCTTAAAATTTCATTTCAATATTTTAATACAACAGAAAAAATTTCCCATTAATTTTAGATTCTTATGTGTGAAATGATCATCCTTCTCTTGAAATTGACCAGGAGTAAAATATATTAATTTTACTATCAGTTTCATAAATATAAAAATTACACAATCCTCACTAATATAATGATGTTTTGATCATATTAAAACAAAAATTATTCATTAGTATCCATAATTCTAGAATTTTTTTATCCATCCTTATTTACAAAACCAATGGGAAATATTTCTAAAGAAAAATATTATTAAATGTGTCTCATTCTATAGAAACGTGTTCATATATAGGTTTTGTATTCTTAATTAAATACCTCCATTGATATTCATCACATTCAAAATGATACATGTAAAGATATGGCTTTTGGAGTTGTGAATAACCACGTAAAAAAATAATTTTTTTGTGAATAGATCAATAATTTGGCTACCACTGGATAAATGGTTCTATTAAAATCTATAAGTTGTTTTCTTATAATATACTACAGTACTGTCATTCTCCTCTATTTTTTTTATCTTCCATAGCTTATGTATGGATACCACCCCATTTATTTCTTGGGATAACTAATCCATCACAACAAAAACTGACTCAATTCCCATTACAACTATACCGAGATACTGATTTAGAAGGTTATTTTATACTATGTTCCTTATTTCCATGGCTTCTCTTTTTCAACAATAGAAAGAAATTTATAAACCTAAATATTTCAGATGATGATACGTTGTAATCATAAAACAGTATATCATTTCAACTTAATCAAAATTTATAATATATCAATGGTATATTATTAAATTTTTAAAAAAATATAAGGTTATATAACCCTCCCATTTATACAAACTATAAGGATAAATCCTAAAACATTACTAAATATTTAATATTATTTATGAATGCACTATCAATTTTTTATAATTTTATGCTTAGGGTCTTAAAGAATTAGGTGGAAACTCAAACATTAAAACCTATATAATACAAATTTAAAACCGCTTACCAGTATCCATTTTTTAATCATATAATTATTTTAAAAGAAAATGTGGTTTTATTAATGAATAATCATCATTACATTCAACATTACTTCTTCTATTCCCATATGTATTCTTAAACGATATTGAAGACACTTTAAAATTTGGGATCATGAAAAAAATCTCAGCAAGGGGTATAAAATTAAATATAATTTTCAGTCTTGTGAAAAACATGAAAAACCCTAAAATATTTAACTGGTTTTCAATTTTCATTGACTGAATGAAATAAATAATTTCCATATTTAAAACACGAAAAAAAATTTCAAAATAAAATCATTAAAACCATTTTTGGAAAATAAAAACCCATTTTAAAATTTTAGATCATGTCATTCATAACCTATTTAAAACATGTGTTAAAAATAACAGGAACCTAGCTAAATCCATAGGAAAACCCCTCAGGTAACTCCCTTATTCCCTATTAATGTGAGTAACATTATCCAATGCATTGGAGGACAATTTGGGAGCACCAATCATATAATCTCAATCAGTCTTACTATGTTCTATCTAGCTACACCCATCATTTAATCTATATTGGGATCAACTATCTACTACAATAGGGATCAACCCTATTTATTATCTATATCATGAACACCTATTTCTCAAAAAATCATTATGTACCATAACATGAATAAATAATTTTATTCTTTCTCTTAATTATATTACATATTCATAATGCATTAAATCCTAAAATTCTAGATGTCAAAATACCATTTTCATTAAAAACATATTCATTTCCATAATTCCATGTAAATAGGTAATATCATATCTAGTTAAATAAAAAATAATTCCACTAAATGTATAAAACCATATATTTATTGCTATTGTGGTGGTAAAATTCATTTTTTTGATATACAGTAAAATAAAAAATTTATTTTTCTTAATGAAATTAAAACATGCATAAAAAAGGATCACATTTTTTGAAAAAAATTAAAGAAATAGAAAATTGTAATATAGAAAACTATAATTTCATTATAATTTCAGTCAAAAAATAATATTAAAAAAGGTTATTTGGTAGAAAAATAGGATTAAAAGGAAGACATTTAATGTAGAATTTATTTAAAAAAATTAACATACCTTGAGTATGACTCTTCACATACTTTTTTATCTTGCTCGAAAAAAAATATTTTAATTATATACATTATTTAGAAATAATTTCAGGATAATAATTACTATTATTCAATTTTATTCTATCTTGTATACAATTTTTAAATTAATTTAGTACTTGTTTGACGATTTGATGATATTTAGTTTATATGACTAAAATGACTACGGTAGGTTGACTATGGTAAAATTAGTCACTATTTAAATACATCTATATTATGTATAATGAAAAAAAAATATTTTTTCATATATTTTACATTTATAAGAAATCATGAATTATTTTTATTAAAAATGAACTATGTTACATTCGTTGAGATGGTATGATGTATATATGAATGAGTAATGTTTCCATTTTACAGTGACACTATTGAAAGGAGGAAAATATTATAATGACTTTATAGAATTATAATTATGAAAACAATTATTTCCTTTATGTAAATATATATATATAATCTATGTTATATGGTGATGAAAAAATAATAACATCACATCCTGGAGGTGGTATTCCACATATATGCTCGAACGACATTATCATTTTTAGTAAGTATACATGTAATAATGAAAATGATATATTACCTTTTATGAATCAGTAATATGTAATTTATATAGTTATGATGAATGATATAAAACTTATATTCATTAACTATATCCTTATTACCATCAATGTACAATTTTCTTGAAAAAATATTTGTAATTCTTCGTGAGGGAGTATTCCACTGTACCCAAGAGAGACATTATCATATCCTAGAGGAAATGAAAGGTAAGAAGTTATACATGATTTAAAATTATATATTTATAATTTTGATAAAAATATAATATATATTCACTTTCTGTAAATCATTATAACATAACATTAGAGGAAATGATAAAAGAAGGAATAACCTAACTTCGTGAGGTGGTATTCTGTTGTTCACATGAATATTGGATTAATTTCCCATATGAAAGATGTGAAGATGGATTTTGGTTGTTACATTATAATTATAACATAATATTCTATTTTATTTAATTTTTATTTGTTATTATCTAAATTTAATTTAATTTTATGGTTGTGTGTGAATAAATAATATCAGAAAGAACAGTTGAGCTTGATAACTTTTTTTCAAAAAAATTCCTTATGTAACCACAAAAATCCTTCTTAGGAGGGAATCTGGTATTATAAGAAGGAACTGGGTCATGAATATGGAATTATGTAATTTATATTGATATTAATTATCTGAGAAAAATTCATTAAATATGTGAAATGTATAAGAGAGAGGATGACCTTTTATAAGTGGGGGAGAGGACACACTCATAATTTCTGAAAAGAAAAAGGTGTAACAACATTTATAACTTGAATCAAGGATACTGAATAGTTTATTACTTTGAATAAGATTTTATTATGACAATATATGGGAGTACTATAGAGTTTAGAAATGTTTTCATGTCATTTTAACCATTATCTTTTATAATAAACTCCTCGTAAACTTGTTTCCACCTTAATCGTAGTAATTTTTTTACTAATATTGCTACTAATCACGCTAATATATTATGACTAACTTATTAGATAATAATTTTATTTTGATTAAAAACATGGAATCCATTTTAAAAAATTCAATTTATATAATCCTCATATATTAATTTAAAATAAAATGTACCAATGAGATGAAATACATTTTTCCAAAAAATATTTTTTTCAAGCATAAGTTGGTTTTTTATTAACTCTTTGAATAATTAAAATCATTTTATAAATTTAAATTCATATTTATGGATATATATTTTCCATATATATTTTTTGAATCACACCTTATTATGTGTTTTTTAATTTATTTCAATCGGAAAACATTATGCACTTTTAAACAGCTTTTAGATACATCTTGTTTTTAGACCAAAATTAAACATATATTGAATTAAAATATAGGGATAATTAAGTAGAAAAATATAAATAAATAATATTTATTTTAATAAAAATAGTATTAATATAATTTTGTGTCTTTTAAATTAATTGACTTAAAATAAATATCTTTTTTACAAATAGTCTCATTTTTCTCTATTCAATGTAAAATAACTATTTCCCAGAAAAATCAAAAAATCCAACCCTATGTTAATATTGATATGTTGATATGAAAATTAAAATTAATTTTCTGACACTAGATTTCTATAATTGAAATATTTGTCTTTTAAATAATTCTTATAATAAAGAGATTAATAAAAAATATTTCTTTTTTGAATTATATACAAATGAAAAAATATAAATATATAAAAAAACTAATTATTAAACATAAATAAACATTAAACTGATTATTTCTATCATTACATGTCTTTTTACATGAATATATCATGTGTTATAAACCTAAACCAATGAATTATATGTTGATATTTTACCCCACCTATCATAATACATTCATTTGTGTGGCTCATAAAAAATCAATATATTATCTTAAATAACGCAAGGAAAAAATGGAATTCATAAACATATCACATCACGTGAACTTATGAATTCAAATGAAATTAAAATATAATTTTTCATAATTATTAATATATAATGTTATATAAAGGATGATCAAAACATTACATCAGTAGAGATATGTCATTTGATGATATTAAAAACCAAATCATTAAATTGTTTTTGGAATCATTTTTAATCATCCTTATAAAACTCATTTTTATGTGTCACCATTCAAAATATATCATTTATTTCTAAGAAGTAATAAAATTCTACCAATACTAAAAATTAATTGTAATGACCCGGAAATTTTAAAGAATTTTTTTTCTTAATTTCTTTGGAATTTTACGAGTCTGTAGCATCTGAAGGCACTCGATTCTGAGGCCTTGTCTGCCCGAAATCAATTTCTGAAGTTTAGCTCAGGTACCATTTGGGACCGAACGAGCGGGTTTTTATATCTTTTCAATCGGTGCTCGGAATTTAAATCTGAGAGTACCAATGAACTCATAGCGCTGGTGTATGCTTAAGGAGACCCTTACAGTAGTTGCATTTAGACGGGAGAAGAGGTTGTTTTTCGGTTGTTTTTAAGGAATAAATAAAAAGATGTGTTTGATATTTTTATTTGTGGATGGTGGTTATTATCCCACAAAAGGGGAGTTAGAGGTGGGTCCCACACCCACCTAACCTCCCAAGGGAGGGTTTAGTGTGGTGGGGCCCACATGAGACCGTAACTCCTCACCTCCCCCTCAACTCCCTAAACACCCCTTTATCACCCCCTTAAATTTTTTGTAATCTCCTCTTTAATTATGTTGCCTCTCCACCTTTCTCTCCTCCATTAAAGTTTGCCTACACACATAATTAATGAATTGATTCTTTGAATTAATATGAAATGGTAGGAATTTCTTTAAAATGTGAGAAGTCTATCATAATATTTTCCTTAGCAAATAATTCGGTGGGGGAACCTCTGATGAAATTAGAGGAGCTTCGTTCTCCAACCCTCCGACGAAGAACGAAACTCTCTTCCATGAAGAGCGACGACACGCCTTATATTATTTTCCCCGCGATGCCATCTTCCGCGATGCCTGAGGTACGACGACAATTATCGAGGTAGGGGTATTTTCTATATTTACGTTTATGTGTTTTACACCCACGACCATGGAAGACTTTTCTGTAGGGTCTTTATTCGAGCCTCTAACATGGAGGGAATGGGGTAACGAACAAGCCCGGACCATCCACTGATTGTATGTTTGTGCGCGGAATGACGGGCGATGTGAAATGAGGCCGCATCGGTGATTTGAAGCTGTCGTAGTGAAGAAAAGGTCCCGGGAGTGCTGCAGTCACAGATGGTGGTCGAATCGAACCACCGGAGTGCATTTGGTGGTCCGCGGAAGATGATGTCGGCACGCCTTGCCGGTGCGGCAGCGCCGGTGACCGTAGACGGCTGCCGGCGCGGGCCGGCTGCCTGAATGCGGCGGCACCCCAGCGCACCGCCAGAGAAGATCCACCAAACCAACAGACGTGGCGGTGATGTGGAGGATCCCACGGTCTCACCGAATCAGGGACTACCAGGGGTGGCGCATGCTGGCACAACCAGTGTCAATCAGCAGAGAGGTCGCACCTCCCCCTCTCCACGTAACGCTCGACTAGGCTGGTCGAGCCTCAGTCGGCCGTGGGCCGGGCTGCGCCAGCCAAGGGCTGGTCCGCGCCAACTGGGCCGGACGCGGACCTGAGTTGGATCGACCCATTTCGGGCCGATCTAGGGTGGGTTGGGCCGGGTCGGACCGGGCCCAGACCCCCCTTTTCTAGACCGTTTTTTGTTAAACGACTATATCATGAGCTACAGACCTCCGATCAACGCACCGTTAGTTGCGTAGGATTTCTTGGATCGAGGCAGTCCTTTTTTTATATTACACTCTAGGTTTCAAAGAAGTTTGGGTATAGCCAGGTTTGTTTGAACTCGAAACCAACCAAGCCCTCGAAGTGGAAACGCTTATATCATGAGAACCGGATGTCCGATTAACTTCCCGTTGACTATGATAGATTCCTCATGATGAGACAGTTCTTTGGGAATAATCCACTTGAGGTTCGAATTAGTTTTGTAGTATGGCCGAGTTGGATTTAGCTTAAAAACCAACCGGACCCCTGGAATGGAAAAGTTAATAACTCACAGACCGGGCGTCCAATTGACGTGCCATCTGTTGCGTTGAGACCCCTACAACGAGGCAGTCATTTGTGATAATTCTATGTGAGAATTTGTGACACATGGAAGTAATGACCAGTAGCTCATGGAGTGGACCCTCCTAGAGACGAGCGTATGGAGTCCGGAGACCTAGTAGCTGTAGACCTGACGACTGCTTGACAGATTCATCTCGGAGTGATTCGATTTACCTAGTGGAAAGAGCACCCGGTATTTGGTGGTAGACCCGCATAAGATGGCGAACCTAGTTGTTGGCAGCAGACCCACGGTACTTGATAGGAGGAGTACCTCTGACGGTTATTAGGGGGAGAGCCCGGTATTTTGCGGCAGACCGACAATGGACGAAGCGCCTGATATTTGGTAGTAGACCCGCGATACATGACAAGTAGAGTACCTCAACAGTCTAAGGTTAGTGAGTAGTGCCTCCGATTTGTGACAGGGCCACTGTAATCGATATAGGAGGAGTTCTCCAGAAGTTGTGGTTACATTTATGAAAATCCTGGTATGAGTTGAGTGAATGGCCTTTGTGTTTTCCTCATGATTGAGATGGGTTACTTGATGACAGAGGTATATGTATGGGAATATACCTACGTATAAGTAATTTTTTTAGATCCTTCTTTGTGGTTTATCCTTATTGTTTTTATTGAGATCTTGAGGGTCTCGGGGTCTCTACTGAGTATCGTTATACTCACCCGTACACGCGCTATGCCCACACCTCGTTCTGTTGCATGCAGACAACATACAACACGGAAAGCGGCCACGTGTACGAGGACTAGAAGGCACTTAGAGCTGATTGACGGATGAGGGCACTTAGGAGGCTATCTGTACCTAACCTTCCTGTAGGATCTGTGGTAGATGATATAGGATCTGTGCTATCAACACCTACCCTTCATGTAGGATCAGTGTGGGCGAACCAGGAGCTGCTTGTTACCTTCAAGATATTTTTTCATTAACCTTGTACTTTATAGTTGGGCTTGTATTCCTGGCCCCTTACTTTCAACACAATTTTTGTCTTCAGTTTTACAGAGTGTTTTCTTCCTCTTGTACTCTGGTTTTGTGCGCTTACATTTCATAAAGGCAATGCCTTCCCAGTTATAGGGATTTACGCTTTTTGGTGCTAGTTGCCAGCCCCTGGCCTATTGAAGGTGGGCCTGGGGTAGTCAAAGAATGGGCCACGAGGATGGGATGTTACAAATTGGTATTAGAGGAGTTGGTTCTACTGCATAAATTAGGACTCTGATGTTTATTTTCTGTGAAGCAATAGTGTTAGAGGTACAAAGTGTTGTCTTCATTTCAAGGTGTTCAGTGTTGGTGCGGGCAGCGGACGTATCCATACACCAGGACCATGAATTCTAATTTTTGTCTCATTACACGAAAACACTGATTGCGTGTGTGTTTTTAAAAGTTTCCATTAAGTCAACTCAAACTACGTCAGCTCATCAGGTATAGTCTTTTGACCATGTCACAACTGTTTCTTTCAGGATGTCTTCACCTAGTCAGTGATCGTGGGTACCGAGTGGAGAGTGTGATGATAGGTCACCAAGTAGTGAGGCCTTAGTACAAGGCCCTCTTCTAGTTGAGACACCAGTGGAGAGTGCACCCCACTCGAGCGTGTTGCATGAGTTCCAGTGAGAGAGGCCTCTGACGTTTCGAGGCGAGTCATATTTTCAGATATCCGGGCACTGGTAGGAGTTTTTAGCACGAGATTTCCAGACAGCTGGGACACACACTGACTTGATGGTGTACCTAGCTGTTAGTCTCTTTCAGGGAGCAACAGATATGTGGTGGAACTAGATGCTCTAGTTTTTCGATGAGATCACCTTCACCTAGGGAAACTTGGAGAGTTTTTTCAGTGTGGAGTTTATACCAGTGACTCTACAATCTGAGCGTGCTCAGGAGCTGCTGGCCTTGCCATAGGGTTTTTTCGACTGTATGTGAGTCTTCTATAGCCGACTGTAGATAGATGACACATAAGTCCAAGTGGACTAGGCCAACAGGTGGGCGATCTTGGGATATAGGTTCGGTTGTGTGAGGCACACAAAACATATCCATCCATTTGAGGAGCAGGATGTGTTATGCATGCGGCAAGTAGGGTCACTTGGCTCGAGACTGCCTGCCCTGTCCAACAGATGAGCATCAGGTAGTAGAGAAACCTACCAAACCGGGGCAGAGGATTTGGTCGTACAGCCGGTGGTGTATGACTCTTCGAGGAGTTTCCACCACCAATAGAAGATCCACCCCAGCCGTAGGGAATGGGTGGATATGGGAGAGCACAGCTATAGTCAGCTGAAGCATATGACCATGGAGCTCCAGAAGCATGTGGACAAGAGCGAGACTAGTTCAGGAATGGAGGCCTTCGTTCTTGGTGATTATAGTTCCCATGTTGTTGTTGTTTGTGGATTTTGTGTGTCTTTGAACTTGAGCATCAATAATGAAAGACACTTTTCTTTGTGATGTTTACTTTCTTGTCCTTTTTATGGTTGATACTAAGAGGTTCCTATTAAAACTTTTAACATGACCCTCACTTGCAAGATTCCTGTTGGAGGAGACCCAGTAACCATGAACTGATGGTGACAATGTCACTCAACTCTTGGAGGTGAGAGTAACTGCTGGATCACATAGTAGTAGCATTGAGGCCATACGACGTCATTCAAAACATGAATTGTACCGTTCAAGTCAGGATTGACTGTATTAGGCAAAGAACTTGGTTCATCCAGGGGATGAAACCTGATTACTTTTTTTGGAAGAGAAGAAATCTCAGCAGCTCTTGCAGAACGTAGATGAAGAAAGGTGTAGATGAGTTCTTACAATTGGCTAGTCTCACCCATTGTTCGTTGAGCGAACGTTTTACAATTCTCTCCAACTCAATAGTATCAGGGGTATCTTCTCTCCGAAGGCCCTGAAACTGAGATAGCATCATTGGCTTGGGTTCCTCCAGGACTATGGCTTGGAGATATCCTATACTCCTGGGAATGGGAACGTTGTAGCAGATTCTCTTAGTAGGAGATCAAGCATTCAGCTGTTATGAGAGGCGAGATAGCAGCTGGCCGCGTTTCCGATATCCTTTGTGGATAGTGTTGGAATCAGCACGTGAAGAACCAGCGATGGTTCTGGCTACGAGAGAGAAGGTGCAGATCATCCAGGAGCGAATGAAGACTACCCAAAGTTGACAGAAGTCCTATGCTGATAGGAGACGAAGACCACTGAAGTTCGAGGATGGTGACCATGTCTTTATATGAGTCTCATCTTGATGAGGTCTACGGAAATGTGGCTGAGGTGGAAAGTTATCTCTGATATTCATCTGACCTTTCTAGGTCCTCATTAGGGGGGGGGAGAGGTGACTTACCACTGGCCTTTCCACCTCAGTTGCACCGAGTGCACAACCTCATCCAAGTATCTCTACTGATGAGATGTGTGCCCGACCTATCTGTCATCATCGACCACTGAGAGCTGGGCATCGATGATGAGGATCGATAGGAGCGGATCCTATGGGGATGGTCGATTACTCTTGTGTGCTTTTGCAGGCAGCATGGGAAGCCTCTATGAGAGATCATGGGAGAGGGAGGCTCAGATGCGTGCTTGGTACCTCCTTAGTTTCCATAGTTGTTGTTATATCTTCACGGGGACGTAAAGCCCTGAGGTGGGAGTAAAGTAAAGACCCGTAAAGTTCAAGGAATTTTCTTCTTAATTTCTTTGGAGTTTTACGAGTCTATAGCTTCATGAAAGCACTCGATTCCAAGGCCCGGTGTTCCTGGAATCAATTTCTGAAGTTTATCTCCAGCACGTTTAGTGAACGAACGAGCAGGTTTTTATATCTTTTGATCCAGTTCTCAGAATTGAAATCTGAGGGCACTGATGAACTCACAGCGCCGGTGTTCACTTAAGTGGACCTATACCGTAGTTGCGTTTGGACGAGAGAATAGGTTATTTTTTGGTTTTTATTAATGAATAAATAAAAATATGTGTTTGATATTTTTATTTTTGGAGGGTGGTTATTATCCCACAAAAGAAATGTTTGAGGTGGGGCCCACACCCACCTAACCTCCCAAGAGAGGGTTTAGTGTGGTGGGGGGCACACAAGACCTTAACTCCTCACCTCCCCCTCAACTCCCTAAACCCCCCTTTATAACCCCCTTCAATTTTCTGTAAACTCCTCTTTAATTATGTATCCTCTCCACCTTTATCTCCTCCATTAACGTTTTCCTACACACATAATTAAATAATTTATTCTTCGAATTAATTTGAAATGGTTTGTATTTATTTAAAATGGGGGAAGGATATCATAATATTTTCCTTGGAAAATAATTTGGTGGGGGAACCTCTGAAGAAATTGGAGGACCTTCGTTCTCCAACCCTCTGACGAAGAACGACACACTCTTCCATGAAGAGTGACGACGCGCCTTCTATTATTTTCCATGTGACGCCGTCTTCTACGATGCCCAACATGTGATGACAATTATTGAGGTAGGGTGATTTTTTATATTTATATTTATGAGTTTTATACCCTCGAGCATGGAAATTTTTTCTATTGGGTGTTTATTCGAGCCTCTAACGCGCAGGACACGAGCTAACGAACAATCCAGGACCCTCCGCTGGTTGTACATTTGTGCGCGGAATGACGGGTGCCGTGAAATGGAGCCGCATCAGTGATTTGAAGTGGTTGTAGTGAAGAATAGGTCCCGGGAGAGCCGCATGTGTAGATGGTGGGCGAAACGGACTACCAGAACACGTCCGGTGGTCTGTGGAAGACGATGTCGGTACGCCTCACCGACGCGGCGGCGCCCCAGTGCACCGCCGGAGGAGATCGACCGTGGAAACAGCCGCGGTGGCGACGCAGAGGATCCCGCGGTCGCGCAAGATCCGAGACTACTGGGGGGCGACGCTAGCTGGCGTCGCCGGTGTCAATCGGCAGGGAGGCCGCGCTGCCCCCACTCTCTTTAATGCTCGGCCTGGATAGTCGAGCCGCGCTAGCCGCGGGTCGGGCTGCACCAGCCAGGTTGGGCCGCAGCAGCAGGGTCGGGCTGCGCCCTACCGGGCCGGACCCAGAACCGAGTAGGATCGACCCCGTTCGGGGTGACCCAGGGTTGGTTGGGCCGGGTCGGACCGGGCCAAGACCCCCCTTTTTCGGACAGTTTTCGGTTAAATGACCATATATTGAGCTATGGACCTCCGATCGACACACTTTTAGTTTCGAAGGGGTACTTGGATCGAGTCGTTCTTTTTGGTATATTACATTCAAGGTTTCGACAAAGATTGGGTATGGCCGGGTTGGTTCAAACTCAAAATCAACCGGTCCCTCGGAGTGGAAACACTTATATCTTGAGGACCGGACGCCCGATTGACGTGCCGCTGATTATGTTGGATTCCTATTGATGAGACGGTTCTTTTTCCATACTCCACTTGATATTAGGATGATTTTTGTAGTATGGTTGGGTTGGAATTAGCTTAAATACCAACCGGGCCCCTGGAACGGAAAATTTAATAACTCAATGATTGGGCGTCCGATTGACGCGTCCTCTGTTGCGTTGACACCCCTAGGACGAGGTGGTCCATTGTGTTACTTCTACGTGAGACTTAGTGACACATAAAAGTAACGACCAGTAGCTGGTGGAGCAAACCCTCCCAGAGATGAGCGTACGGAGTGTGGAGACCAAGTAGCTGTAGACCTGACGACTACTTGACTGATTCTACTCAGAGTGATTCGATTATCCCAGTGGACGGAGCACCTGGTAATTTGCGGCACACCCATGGTGGACTGAGCACCTGGTAGTTGGAAGCAGACCTATGGTACTCTATAGGAGGAGTACATTTGACGGCTATTAGTGGGAGTGCTCGGTATTTGGTAGCAGACCCACTACGCATGGAGCACCCAGTATTTGGCAGCAGTCCCGCGGTACTCGACAGGAGGAGTACCTCAACAGTCTAAGGTTAGTGAGTAGTGCCTCAGAGTCGTGACAAGGCCACTGTACTCGATAGAGGAGGAGTTTTCCAATAGTTGTGGTCTCTTTAATGAAAATCATGGTTAGATCTATGTCAATGACCTTTGTGCTTACCTCATGATTGATATAGGATACTTGATAACTTGGGTATATGTATGGGCATATACCTATGTAAAGGATATCTATTGAGATAATTCTTAGTGGATTATCCTTGTTGGATTTAGTGAGACTTTGAGGGTCTCAGGGTCCCTACATAGTATCGTTATACTAACCCCTGCACGGGCTATTCCCACACCTCATTGTGTTGGATGCAGACGACGGACAGTGCTGACGGAGGCTGAGTGTACGAGGACTAGACGGCACCTGGAGGGGGTTGACCAAAGAGGGAGCTGAGGAGGCTATCTGTACCTACACATCAGTTAGGATCCGTGGAAGACGATCTAGGAGCAGCGCTATCTGTACCTATCATTCAGTTAGGATCTGTGGTGGACGAACCAGGAGCTTCTTGTTACCTTCCAGATATTTTGTCTTTTACCTTTTACTTTACAGTAGGGCTTGTATTTTCGGCCCCTTACATTTAGCACAAATTTTGTGTTCAGTTTTACTCTGTGTTTTCTTCTGCTTGTACTATGGTTGTGTGTGATTAAGTTTCATAAAGGCAATGCCTTCCCAGTTATAGGGATTTATGCCTCTTGGTGCTAGTCGCCACCCCATGGCCTATGGAAGGCAGGATTGGGGTAGTCACGACACGAGCCCTGAGAATGGGTTGTGACATTAATTTGAATAAATTTTTTTTACACCAATAATATATACATAAATAAATTATTGTTAAAATGGTGTTCAATAAGGAATTAAATAAATAAATGAAAGTTATATGACTTACAAAGTCCCTTACATTTTCCCATGATTTTGATGGAAATTATTAAAAATAATGGATCATAAATGTAAAGATATTAATTAAATATCTCATAAAAATATTAATATATATATATACCCTTTATTAATAACAGTTATCTTCTCGTGGAAGATTGTTCTAGTATTTTTTCTACATTTCGAGCAGTTATATCCATAAATTTTCATAACAATTATAATGTTTATATAATTAAAAATTATTTAAAAAAATATCATAATCAATATATATTTAAAGATATTTTACTGTTTAAATTGTATTTATTCTTGTGCCTCCCATACTATTCTATAGGTGTTTCAGTTTGGTTACATGAAAAATGATTCAGTGCTGGTATATTTTATCATTAGAGTGAATAAAGAAGAACCATTAATAATAAGTTAAAATTTTAACCGAAAATTTACCCAAATATACACAAATAAGTATTTTATTTTTTTATTTTTATGTTACAATATTATTCTATAATCGAGATTCATAACATCATTTATGTAGGTGGTTAAACTAACCCCCACACGATCATGAATTAACTTGGTTATTTATTATGGATATGGACACTTTTGTTTTTAAATAGTATCATTATAATATATTATTATTGATATTATTTTAATTATTTAATGATAGATAAATATATATTAAAATGAATATTTAAAAAATAAAAAAACATAAAATAAATTGGCTCTACGTTGTTGTGGTTGTATGTACTAATTCCTGATTAGTGTACCATGATTTTTAAATGTGATTTAAAATGAAAAACAAAACTTTTTAGAAATAATATAAAAATTTCTTAGTAATTTAATTATAATTAATTCATCATATTATTATGTTTTATTGATATTTTTAATAGTAAGATTAAGAATATGAAAATAAAAAAGGATATACTTTTTATATAGATGTTCTGATTTTTTAAATGGAAAAATTAACTGAACTGAATGTATTAAACTAGCTATCAGTGACTAGAATATTTCGATAGTTTTAATGGGTTATTGTGAGAGTGGTTTACTATTAATAGAGGATAAAATGGGAAAAATTGTAATCCCTCATTAATTGAAAATAATTGTGTGAATGTATTTAAGGGAAAATTACTAAAAGGATAAAAATATGAGTTTTGGGTATATTTGGATCAATAATTTCATATAATATATTTCCAAAAAATGTTTTCAGAGATGACGTAATCAAATTACAGTTTATCTTTTTTTTTGCATTTTTTTTATTTTTACAAGGAAACTAATTTAAAGCATAAAAATGAATTTAAAATAAATAGATCATTTTAACCCAATTATTCAAAATATGAAAAATATTCAATTAAATAAAAATCATTTTTATGATAAATAATTTAAATAGAAGCTTGTAACATGCCAAAAGCAATATTTTTGTAATGATTATTTTGAGAAAAAATATTTTTGACTAGAATATAATTTTCATTGAAAATGATTCAAATTAATTTAGAATAATTATAATCAATAAAATATTATTTATTTATCAAAAAAATTTATATTCACTATTTTATCATGATATTTTAAATTAATAAAAGTAGTGAAAAAATAGATTTTGTTAAAACAATTCATAAAATTTCAAAATGATGAGCATTGAATTATAAATTCAAAATTTTATTTTAAAATTAATCATTAAAATATAAAATATATAGTTGTATATGAAAAGTTTTCAAAAACATTAATTTAATTAATATAATAAAATAACATAATAAAAGTGATGGTATTAAAAAGTTTTGAATTTTCACTATTCATCTAAAAAGTAATTATTTCTAAAAAACAAAAAAAAATCGTATTCAAATATTATGACTATAATTAATCATAAAAATATTTTAATATTTTTAAAATTAAAATCATTGAATTTATCAAAAACAAATAAATGTGGAAAAATATTTTATAGGAAAAAGATCAATTAAGATACTGCCAACAATATATTAGATATAACAAAAAAATAAAAGAGATTTTATTTGTTCTTTAGTTAAACTATAAGTATTTATATTTAATGTTATCTTAATATTTTTTAGAATTCAATTATCTCCATTTATACCAACCCAATTTATCTATGCCTAACAAAATATAATATTTGTTTCAATTTGGTTTTTCGTGGGGAGAAACCCATCAAAAAAAATATTTAATTTTGGGTGAAAATCATTGGTCATTACACTAAAATTGGTTTTGAATCCAAAGCCTCAAAATAATAAAAAGAGACATCATTCATTCCCATATATCCATAATCGTCGACCTATACCTTCTCATAATAGGGTGGTATATTGTTCATCCATCGCATCACACTATTACTCGGGCTCGAGGTTGGTCTTTAACCGATGCATAATCAAGGAATTTCCTAATTCATGAACACCAATCCAATCCATTGATGGAATGATATGTGAGGTGATACCTGAAATAATAAGGAATGTCATATCACCAAACCATATACATTATACTGAGGGAGGTCACACATACACCAATCCAAGACACAATATGAATGGTCTTCGAGTTTAAGAATACATCTTTTTTATTCCGGAGAAATTCTGATAGAATATTTTTTTGATAATTATTGTTCAAGTCATTTTATTTAACATAAAATTGGAACTAAATTATGATAGTTGGAATATTTAAAAATATTGGTTTTAGACTTTTCAGAAGTCTTGAGATCTTTTTGGAGAATCCTGAGTAGTTTCAGGAGTACAGGACAAGGAATGGAATGTATTTTTGGACCTGTAGCGGGAAAATGGTTTGTCTGAAATAGTGTGGTCCATAACAGGTAAAGGTGTGTCGTGTTGCAGGTGAGTAAGAGGCATTCATCTTGATAGTTATGGTTTTCAAATCCATGTTCATAGCACTCATTGTTACTAGATTATGATGTATTTAAGAACTATTCATCGCACAATCATTGTATGTTTTACAAACGATGTGGGACAAGTTATGCGAGGTGCTCTAGGTTCCATGAAAATGGTTCATGGTTGCCGCATGGTCCATTAAACATTACAACCCAACTTGTGTGTGATGGCCTATTGGCGAAATTAATTAATTTGAAATTAATTTAAAAAAGAATTTAAATAAAAAAACACATTGTACACCCTCATTCCTTACTCACATGATGCAAAGGGGGGATCCCCTTGGAGGCCTGACACACCCCTCCTTTGGGAACCCTCTCTGCTCTCAATTTCATTAGAAATTACACTAGTTATGGGTCCAAATAATCAAGGTATAGTTATACATTGTTCTCCCCACCATTTTTAATGATTATTAGGACTCCCCATTTCCTTGGATGGTTCAGTTGAAATCCCATCTTAGGGTTTGATTGGATTTTTTATTGTACTTTTAATATTAGGGCATGCATAAGTTTACTTGGGACTCATGGGTCAATGTTCTAATAACTTCTTCCGAAGGATAGGTGGTTCAGGTTGTTTTAGTTAACCTCTACCATCCAAGGTAAGGGTTTATACCCATTTATGGGATTTTCAACTTCTATAGTAGGGCCTTAAGATGTTTATGGGTTATAGGAGTTATGTGTAGTGAATTTTGGTTCCCTAAGAAAACTGGATATCATATAAATAGGTATTCTTATATAAGGATATGTTTGTCCTCCATGTTCTTTTTCCCTCATGGAATTGGTAATATGTGCATTGGTTTAATGGTATATATATATATATATAGAATTAGGTGCATGTGAGTGGATGAAAACATCGAGCTAGAAGGAATCATGTTACAAATTGTTGTCTTGGTCATCTTCTGAGGTAGAGTCCATTAACCATATGCTTCTTTTATTAATTCCATTACTTCTTATTTAATTCTTCCTGTTAAGTTGAATTCCAATTCTGGAATGAACTTCTTATTTGAGATGAATGATTTTTTTTAGAAACAAAAAAATGTTTTATAAAAAAACCCCTCTAATAGAGGAGCACTGCCTTCAAACCAAAAGGTTGGGGTAGTTATTAGATCATACATGTTGTGGATTTAGTTTTTTATATGTCTTAATGTTTTTTATTGATATATGGTATGTAATTTCATGGAACATTGATGTTATAAATTGATGTTTCCTAGGTGAGTTAAATGAGGACTTTCCCATGTATTTTTTGTTTAGATTGTAATGCTTATTATATTTCTTGTCACTCATGTGATTTAGGTTTTATTCTACTCCTTCTGATAGATTGTTAAATTTGAATCACCCCTTAGTTGTACTTAATAAATATAACTAAAATGAATTGTGGCCTTAGACACCCATAGGTGTGCCTTTTACCCCATATCATGGGTTTTCAATCATTTAAATGTGTTGTATACCAATTTTTGAATTAAATGGATGAATTGGGAAGGGATGAGTGACAAATACCATTGGAAATTATTATTTCAATACTATATTAAGAATTACATGCCTCCATATGTCTATGCCCACATGAGATAGACACTGCCATTATTTTTAGAAGGTTATTAATCATAAAAATCTTGTCATAATGGTTTTTCAATTTGAGTTATAGGATAATTAAGACATGAGATATCCTAATAGTATTATTAGGGGTTTTATAGTGAATTTGTACTTGTGAGTATTTGAATGTACCTTAACATTAATGACATTGTGAATTAAGTTGATATAATGTGATGTAATTGAATGATTAATTATGGAAAGGTTGTTTCTATAATATGACCACATGAGTAAATTAATTGCCAGGCCTTTTGAGGTTAAACAATGTATGAATCCCCATCATAAGGATCATTTTATAAGCCGATTTAAACATGGACTCATTTTAGAATACCATGGATGGACTCATAGGGCTTTTGACTTTGATTGCGGAGTGATACATGGTTGCTAGGGATAGACTCCTAGGGGTTATTGAATTTTTATTTTGTGTGACACTTGGATCCCATATAAGATTCCAAGGATGGACTAAAGTGGTAATTATTATATATTAGGGGTGATACATGGGGTTCCCACATAGGAAAAAAATGACGGACTTAGATGATATGGACGTTATAACTCACCTTAAGCGATACAAAGTTATTGAGAGGTTCTGTAGGGATGGGCTTGTAGGGTGTTAGTTGATGTTATACCTATAGTGATACTTGAATTCCGACATAGGAATATTTTGTGTGGACTCAGGTTCTGAATTTGTTAAATGATATCAATGTGGCTTATGATACGTCTGCCAATACAAAGAACAAGCATGGATTCAGTCTGTATTATGCATTATAGATGGAATATTTATGAATCTATGATAATATCCATATTGGGTATGTCGGGATATTAAGTGGTTCTCAAGACATGTTTAATTAATGAGTTGGAACCTATTTTGAGTTTGGTAAATTAAAATGGGATTACCATTATATCAGATACATTTCACTTAACTGGAATTGGTTAAACATATTTGAGTATACATGGATACCTAGACATTATAGGTTTCTTACTTTTGAGTACTTCCATAATTTTTATATATCTACATTCACTATTAGAATTTCATTTCATAGATTAGATTGGGCATGTCACTATGGACTCTAGCCTACATTGATTAAAATATCACACCCTTCTCGGGTATAATTGGTGCCTGGGTAGACCTACTTGTATACATGGTCTTGTAATATTCAAATGATGTATTTTTTATCTAGATAATGGGAGAAATGAACTGAGCTAGAGCTTGGGATGCACATGAAGATCACCCATAGTGCATTGCAGTCTTTTTCTTATTGAATTGAAAATAATGTTGTAATATTTAATAATATTAGATAGTTTTAATCCTATTGGATGATTGCAATGAAGAAACTGGATTGGCCCATTTTTCTATATTCAGTTGTTGTTATAATTTTATTCTGCTACTTTGATTATTGCATTATACTGCATCCACTGAAATCTGAGTTTTACTATCAATTTAAAACTTTTATGTATTCTATTTAGGGTACAGTCTTCAAATTTAACTACCTTTACACACTCCCTTCTAGTTAGTATACTCTGGAATATGGGGAGACGCTCTTGATATCATGTGCCAATTGGTCTGTCTACCAGTTCGGTGGTATGTTGAGTCAGGATGTTACAATGTGGCATTGGAGCTATGTTTCATTTAGATTACGATTTTGGGTAGGTAAAAAAGAGACTAGTAATGTGTCGGCACTTGGTAAATATTCATTCTGGGGATGATCACCCAACATAGGGGAAATGATCAGGTGAATAGGGTTGGGAAATATTTTTCTTACAGTTCAATGTTACATATGATGTTATTTAACCTTGGGTGAATGTAATATTTTTCATAGTTTATGGATTTATAGGATTTTATGGAATTTTTCTCTTAGTACAGATTTTCAATGAACTAACCTGAAAATAATCATTTTAGGGTCTTGTATGTTCTCACGTTGTGCATATTCCATGCCATGTAGAATTATTTGTAGTCACCCTTTTATGTATGGTTGTGCGCCTTTGGTGATTAAATTATTAGATCCATTCCTCTTTATGTAATATTTTAGTATGCCTATTAATTTATCATGTTTTTGTTTTGTTGTAAGAGAAGATATATTCCATGATTTTGGGATTGTTATTGCAAGCTAGTGTTTATATATGAAAATGGTAGCGTGTGATGAAGTCATGATTCATTAGGTTTACCTGGGAGGCAGTTTTAAATATTAAGGTGTATGGGTGCCCTATGATTTTGAATGGCGTAACCCATATACACGAACAATCTATAGACCGTTACAAAAAATTAATACATTGTTGAAATGAAAAATGATTCTAAAGATAAATGTTATGGTGGTTTTGATTTTTTTTAAATAATTGGAGCTAAATGCCACTAGTAATGTTTATGGGTGCTTTATGGATTTATATATGGCCACCCATGAGACTGAGCCTTCATATAACCATGGTGTATTTGGCAATGGTTATAATCATAAAGGATACTAATTTTTTTACATGAATGGATGGTGGAGTTTTAAAATTCTCAACATCACCTAAGTAGGTCAGTTGGGGAATTCTTTTATATGATAAAACATTATGGTGTTTATTCTTTATTGGGATAAACAAATTCTAATGTGTTGATTTTTTTAAGAACCAATGATGATATAATGGGACCCTCAAAGGTTGTCTAATCTGATAAAATAAATATTCTATAAATTTTAAAATATTTATAAATTTCAATGATTGATGAATGTTTAAAAAGAATGTTGATGTGACTTTTCAATTTTTTTCATTCTTCTATTAGGTAAATTGTATACTAAGTACTTTGTTTTATGAAATGGTAGTTGAGGTTTTATTCAAGATTCATTCCAATTATTAATGGTTGGAGTTAACAAAGGAAATTAATTTAAATTGGAACATGATATTGTGTATTCTATTCAGACCCTCATGTAATGGTAGTTCAATACTTTTCTGGTAGTATTCCTTGGAATGGAGACATTAGGGTTTATTTTTAATCGGGTTCTTTTTATCATTGGCTTAAACGAATAGGGATCATTAGCTGATTGAAATTTATTGTGCATGACCAAGAGATGGGGTATATGATTATTATTTGTAAGGGCTAGCACGTGGTAGTTAGTACCCGTAGATCATAATGTCTTTAGTTATACTGCATGATTTGGATTTTTGGTGTTGTTTTGTTTTTATTGTCCCTTATAGGATGCTTGGTTGTTAAAATGGATTCCCTTCTTCATATGAGTGGTCATTACATTAGGAACCATAATATGGGATAAAGCATCGATGAATTCCTAGTTTAAAATGATAGAAATGTGTTTTTCATGGTCAGCTACTTAGGAGGTCATATTACCCTCTCTCCTCTTTAGTGATGGAAAACTTGGTATGTCATCATCCTAGTAAATCGATGTTGGGGATGATGTGCTTTTGACCCGGTTTCTATGTGACACATCGGTACATGATAGAATTTGGTGGATATCCTATAGATAGTACTCAGGATGTTTCATTATATCTTGTATGCATGCGGGTATTATGTCTTGACATATGTCGAACCCGTTGAGTGATAAATGATTACACGAGCCATTATTGATCAGTTAAATAATTAAGACATTAGATATTGAGTATTTTCTCACAACACCTATATATTAGAGTGATATGATCCTTAGAGAATCAACATCATAACACTGCTTACGAAAATTTTTCAAGATGTGGGTGTTTTGAAACATCGGTCGGATTGTTTTGATCTTTCAATCCAATTGATATGTTATGCCAATCACTGTTCGTGGAATGACACACATGCATTAATGGTTTTCTGAACTAATGTTATTATGAGTACCTGGTCCTTTCAATGAAGAGGACACTCCAACTATGGGGAGAGTCATTTTAGTTTTGGTCAATGTTTCAGTGCATTCTTGGTAGTACGACCTCAAAATGTTAGGCAGTATGCGAAAAACCCATTAGAAACTCTATCAGTTTTTAAGGGTTTTTATCGTATCTTTTGAATTAATCTAAATGCCTCATGTGTTCTAAGAAACCTGGTTAGGTTGATGATGTGTTGTAATGTGAAGCTAATCTTGTTGTAAAGAATCACCGATCATTGGATTAACAGTTCTTCTAGGTAAAAAGTTTTTTCTCTAAGTGTAATCTTCTTGATTGGATGATCATTTCCCCTATCATGATATCCTCAGTGATGCACTAAGAGAGATTTGTGTATATTTCATGAAAATTTTTTCATGTGGTTAGGATATTTATGATTCATCTATATGGGGTAAGCGAGGTTTGTGGGTTTTGTTGAGGTTTGTTAATTCCCAAGTGATACTTGGGTTACCATGTAGGAATTCATTGGGTGGACTTTTGGACACCTAAACCTTTTTTTACTTGACCACCAAGAAGATGCCGTGCTTGTCACAATGACTGTTATTATGTGGTCATTTGGGACTTATAACATTATCTCATTAATAACATTCAGAATGGGATACTTGTGGATAGTTTCGAGGAATCTAGTGGGTTGACTACGAGTTTATCTCTGATTTGTTATTGGGATCAGATGCAATGAATTTAGGATAGCATTTCAAGTGGGTTGGAATCATTCAAAACTTGTTTTTGTACTGAGTAAAGATAGTTTTAATTATTCAAGTGTTGGTTGGTCTTAAAATTTTCCATAGGTTAGGTGTGAGCATTAGTGCACCCGTTTGATATATAACACTTCTGGGCCTCTTTTTTAAGGTAATTCTATCTGTGGAAAAAATGACCTTATTTGGAATTCACCTCTTTCTATTGGTTAATCATAAGATGAGGTTCACCTTTTTTTATTGGTTTAAAAGGTGATGAAATGATCATTTCCTTAGTTAGGTGGCCTTAGGATAGTTCAACTTTGATGTTTCTATATAAGATAAAGAATTTGATTGAGTCTAATGGTATGGGTGTTGTAATCTTATGTGGTATAATGAGGTGCAATGGGCATTTGGAAATGTGACATAACCATTTCAACAATCTTTTCAGGCCCTTATATGTTGGCCGATGTCTTCATTGTTTCCCCATGGATTTTTAGGGAATTTATTTTGTAATATGGGGAGTTTTTTTGAACCAATAATTATGAACATGAATAAATTCCAAGGGAATTTTAATTTTTGGTAATTGTATGATATGTAATTTTTTAATGGAACATTGGTACAAAAATTCATGATTTTGAATGTTTAGAAATAATGTTTTCGGACATGGGAGAGTTTCTAGGAACTTTCTAGGGTTTCTCACAGAGTTTCGCGAGTGCTAAAGGATTGTTTTTATAGTGCTAGAGAGGGTGCATAGTTTGTTTGAAACCAAGTGTCCCATAGCAGGAAACCATTCAGCTTGTTTCATGTGAGACAATAGTGTTTCACATACGCTAGGCACTATTTTCGATAATTTTCACATAGCTCATAAGGTTAGTGTTAGAGGAAGTAGCTAAGCACTATTCACCACATGGTCATGACATGTTTTCAAAACCATGCGATAAATGCCTTGTGGGGTGCTCCAGGATCCCATTAAAAGGTGCATGGTCCATTAAACCATTAATTCCAAACTGTGTGTGATGAAATATATTAAAATTTTATATATTTTAAATTTCAATTAAAATTGAATTAAATTAAAATAACACACCAAAACCCCTCACCCCTCACTCTCATGGGGCACTGGGGGGCTCCCCGTATATGTGTGATGCAACCCTCATCTTTTACCCCACTCCAATCTTGATTTCAACTAGATTTCCACCCATTAAGGGTCCTACTATTCTAGTTATGGTTCTCTCTTCCATATCCTCTCATTTTGCAATGTGTTATCAGACTCTACTGTTCACTAAATGGTTTGGTCCGAACCCTAACATAGGGTTTGATCCATATTTTTTTGTTCATCCATTATTAGGGAGTGAAAAGTTATTTTTAATACCCATGGGTTTGATTTCCAAATACCACTATAATAGAACATCTTTTTATTTCTTATTAAATCAAGATTTATTACATAAAATGTCACTTTATACAACTGAAAATATTGAGAGTTCCAGTGTATTTTGGGATTTAGAACATTACATAACAATTTCAAACGTGAATTACACATCCTTATTGAAAAAGTAGTTTACGTAACCACTATATTATTTTGTACTTAGTAATGAAAGGGATAACCTGAGGACATATATAATAAATGTTTGAGCTATAAATCCAAGTAAGGGAATAAACATGGAATAACATATGCAAGAAAATACATTTTATTCAATATGAATATAATTAGTTAAAAAAATTAACATGAACATAATGGAATGATATATCATGATATTTATAACGTGGAAATTTGGAAACAATATACAACATGATATTAGCATGAGCCAATGCTCATTGCATATAGATTAGAATGAGTAAACCATCATTTCACATGAATTAGCATGATTATCCACTCAATAAAAAAGAATTATCATAATTGAATCCTCATTTAACATGGTGTATCATGATATTAAACATTACCCAATGCGTTAGTGCACTATCAGGGTGCACCATTCAAAATCATTTTGTTTTCATGTATAATTGGTTCACACTTATCATTCATCATGGATTCAGTAAACATTATAATTTATTCAATGAATGTGGAATGTGGAATACATACAAGTAAGTCACCAATCAATACATTCATGATCATAAATTTTAATACTCGTGATAGAGAAATGGGTATGGTATTCACTACTTGAATGATTTTGGCATGGAAAATCATGGTGCTATTTTGGCATTTGAGCGACGTCAAATAAAAATTTGTAAAATTTATTGATGAGAGATAAATGTGTATGTCAAAATTTATACAAGAAATGTAATGTAAGGGTATCATGGAACAAAATATTCCAACATATGGAATGGAATTTATGTTGATAATTTATATAAATATTTGAATAGAATTGAGAAGAGAGTAATCCCTTACGGAATTTCTGCCTGGTAAAAGGTGTTAATGGGCGGTATTAACAAGAGATAAAAAGGGATATCATTATTAAAAATAATAAGGGATGTATAGGGGATGTGATAAAAATTCCCCATTATTTTTAATTGTTAATAAAATTATATACCAATATAAGGAATCTTGGGCATAAATTATGAAAGGAATGAACCTTTATTTGGATATGTGTTCCGAAAGGTTTGGGAGAGGCTACATGTGGGATTGGGGCACCATTGGATGACTCTAGGGAGAAAATAGAATATTTTAGACGATCATAAATGAGTTTTAGTGAATATTAATGGGTTATTTGGTGGGATTATATAGGAAAGGTGGGGGAATACATTATTATTTTCATTTTGGACAATACACACTAAAATATTGAAAACTACTGATCATACCATGGTTTTTTCCAACGGATTCTACCAAATAAAAGCTATATTAATTATTTTATAAGGCTTAGGGATAAAGATATTAATATATTTCACTTTCTTATGTGGAGGTGAGTCACACATTCAATGAAATGAATTTAAAATCATAGAATATTTTATATAGCTTGAAGGATTCATAATGGAATTATAAAATAAGTAAAATAATCCCAAAATTATATTATATTAAAGAAAAAACTAATATATTTCTGAATATATATTTTATTGTATATTTCTAAATCACTATTGGGCCATAATGATGTCATATTACAAATTATATATTTATACAATATTTAATTTTTACCCAAAATATCATGTATCTCAGATAATTATGAAATATTCATCATTAAAAAAAATAAACTTCCTAATTAAAAAATATTATTCATTATATCAAAATAATTTTTTAAATATATGAATTTTTACTTTAAAAATAAATACTGACATTTATTGGATACTAACACGTTTTAGAAAAAAATAGTTTTTAGACCATAATAAAAGTTACTTTTGACTTCAAAAATAATATATGATCATTAATAATTAATAAATTTAATTTAACAATAATATTTTTTAAAAATATTATGTATATAAAATATAAATTAATTCATCAAAAGAGATTTCTTAATTGAATTCAAATATTAACCAAACTTACTATTATATCATTAGAAAAATAATTTACAAATAACAATAATATAATGAAATTATATTCATTATTCAATAAAAGAAAAATATTCAAAATTCTACGGTCAGGATACATATCCCTCTATTACATCGTCTTACTCCCTAAGAGTAAGGTGTAAAATGGTGGGGCTTTCCTGGTGTTTCTCAGTGAACATGGTTTGGGTCATAATCTCAATGAGCTTGAACTTCTCCCACAAACAGGTTTTATAATGCTTATGTTGTTGGGTATCTACTTCGGCTTGGTCTAGGGAAAAGCCCTAGAATTCAATCTCCCTCGAATTCTCCTATAAATGCGATGTATATGGTATGATCTTATAGGATGATGTCATCACTTAATTTATCTAAGCCAAAATTATTTTTTAAAACCCTATATTTATACTAGTCATGTGATCACTGTTCAACAGTTATATTATCAATGATTATAATACTAATTGGTTAAATAAATCCAATATGATATAATAAAACAAAATTAGTTCATGTTTTTTTATTTATATTTCAAAAACTATATCATTTAATTAAATTGAATAAAAAATTTCACTTTTAATATTTTGAATCATTACAATATTAACCCTTAGGAAATTTATCCCATGAAATTTCCATCCGAAACATAAAAATATATGAGGATAACTCTACTTCATCACTTCCTCTAGTTCCCGAGTTTCTTTTTAAATATTTTGGTTTCTCCAGAACACCTTAACAATGGGAATCACCATATTATGTGGAAATTTTTCTCAACAATCTAATATATTCACCAGCTTCTTCTCAGAGAAGAGGTCATTCTCCAATGGTAGAACATCTTGATTGGGTACTTGTGATGTGCTAGGTATATAAATCCCCAAGATTGATACATTTAAAACATCATGTAAATGACATATGTTTGGTGGGAGTTCTATTCTATAGGCTACTACTCTAATGAAATAAAGGATCTAAAAAGTGATATTGTACATTGCAGTAATATTTACCTTCTTCCCAAATCTCATAACACTCTTCCATGGAGATATTCAGGGAAATGTCATATCTCCAACATCAAATTATATGTCTCTTTGAAAATTGTAAGAATGGCTATTTTGTCGACTCTATAAATATTTGATGTTCTGTTGGATGGTCTTATAATCCTCCACCATTTCATCGATCGTTTCAGGCCCTAGAATTTTTAGTTCCCCAATGAAATTCCAAAATGTGTGTGTTGTTCACCTATTCTTATAAAGGGCATCATATAGAGATATTTGGATGCTTGAGTAAAAATTATTTTTTTATTAGAACTCAACAAGAAGAAGACATCAATCCAATCCTCCATTGATGTCCATGGAGAATCCTCTCAACCTGTCCTCATGTGACTGGATAGACTGCTCACATTTTCCATCAGTTTGGGTGTGATAGGTCGTTCCAAATTTTAACATAGTATTTAGTGAATGTTGGTGACTCTCCCATAATGTAGAGGTAAAACTTGGATCACTGTCAAGTACAATTGATAGTGGTACCCTGTGAATCCTCACTACTTCTCTGATGTATATCTATTCTAGCAAATCTAGTGAGAAATCCTCTCGAATTGCAATGATGCATGTAGTGTTTGTAAGATGATCTAGAATAACCCCGCCAACAATGTTTCCTTTGGATGTCTTCAGATGTCTAGTGACAAATTCTACAGTGATTCCTTCCCTGTTTCATGTTTATATGGGTAATGGATGCATCATTCCCCCAAGACGTATGCCTCTATTCCATCACATACTAATATAACTTGAACTTTTTTGTCTATTTAGTGATCTCCTTAATCTAGTTATCCCAACAATAGTGTTCCCATAGATCCTAATAAATCTTTTTTCTTCTACCATGCCAATTTTCATCAAGTATACGAATATTGGATCCTTTTCAATTCACATCAATGATATCATTGGTGGTTCCATTATACATAGAGAAACTAATATCTTGTTTACATTCACATGGTTATAACTGATAGAGAATTCATAATCCTTGATGATATTTAACAATCTATATTGGAACATTTTCATCTCTTTCTATGTGAATATATATTTGATAACTTTTTGTTCTGTATAAATTTCACACATCTCCTAAAATAGATAATTCCCTAGATTTTCAACGTGATGGTCATAGATGAATACTCAAAATCATGTTTGGGATGGTATTTCTCATGAATTTTTAGCTTCCTTGAGGCACAGGTAACGACTTTGTCATTCTACATCAACACAAAGCCCATACCATTATTTGATTCATCATTTATTATTATGAAAGGATCCCCACTTGTGGTTAGTATGAGCATAGGGGAAGGACAATGTTTCACTTCAACTCGATGAATCTTTATTCATTCCCATAATTACAAGAAAACATGAGTCCCTTTTGATCTAGCTTGGTAAGAGTGTTTGAATTTTGTGAAAATTTCTTACAAATCAGTGATAATAACTAGCTAAGCACAGGAAGCTATGGATATCCATCATATATTTCAAATATTACAATCCATAAATTTATATTGTTTTGGAAGTAACCATATATTTCCAATTTCTTATGATGATATGACCCATGAATGAGACATCCTTTAAACATAAATCACACTTGTTGTACATTTCCTAGAGAATATCCATTCACAATGTCTCTAGAAATGTGGAAAGATTCTTCTCATGCTCCTTTATGGTTTTCAAGTATATTACAATATCTACTATAAAAGCTTCCACAAATTCTCCACAGTAATCTCTAATGACTCTATTAATTATTTCAATGAATATTTAGATAGAGATAGTGAGTTTGAATGGAATCACTATGAACTCATAATAATCTTACATCATTAAAATATCTATCATGGGGATATCCTCCTTCTTCTCCCTAAGAAGGTAATATCCGGACTGTAGATCCATCTCTAAGAAGTATTATGATTAATGTAGTCGATAGAAAAAATCAATGATTTTTTAAAAATGGTACTTGATCTTTATCGTGATTTTATTGAGCTAATGGAAATCAACGCAAAGGAACATTGACTAATCCTTCTTCTTGATGAAGAGGATTAGTGCACACCATGGTGATGCACTGGGCCATATAAACCCTTTATCTAGATTCTCCTGTAGTTGTTTATTTATCTCCTCAAAATCCATAAAAACAATTATATATGGAGTCCAGAATTTTGGAAATTCTCCATGTATATGATCAATTGAGAATTCAACATCTCTTCAAGGAGGAAGAGAATGAAATTCTTTGACAAACACATCAATGAATTACCTCACAATATGAATGTCTTCAAGGATGGTAATTTCTATAGACTCAATCATCAATGAAAGATATGTGTTCTCATAAGAAATAAATATCCACTATTGAGATGATGATTTTAAATAATAATCATCCTCATCCTTTCAATTGTATAGAATTAGGTGTCGATTCACCATATGGAGAGTGATTTTCCTCTCAGGGAAATTTAGGTTGGCTCTATATTGTGGAATAGAATATGTTCCAAGAATATCATCATATTCCACCAAAGGGAGTATGATGAGTTTATATGGGACATTTAATCCACATATTGTGAAATTGGATAATTTATATACATAAGATTCAATAATTACCCCATTTTTTGGTTTCACTTACATCTCTACTTCAATGATTTATAA
Source organism: Viscum album (assembly GCA_963277665.1). Classification (NCBI taxonomy): domain Eukaryota; kingdom Viridiplantae; phylum Streptophyta; class Magnoliopsida; order Santalales; family Viscaceae; genus Viscum; species Viscum album. The sequence goes on from OY728127.1 coordinate 304,716,017, forward strand.
TGGTGTTGGAATTGTTATACTAACATTTTGGGATATAAAAGAATATGTATAACTATGGACTATAACCCAACCTTTAAAATTTTTATTTTGGTTCTACATTATACGATATAGAAAAAGGTATGATTACTTTTACAAAATTAAAAACAATTAGAAGAATCCAATGAATAATGTTTTAATATGTAAATTACATTTATCCCAATAACTTTTTAATTTCTTGGCATTGATCTGTGTTCTCCATGATCTAATTTCTAATGTATATTCTTTGGGAGTATTTTATCCTTAATAGTGGTTCTTTCTATGCTTGTGAATTTACAAAAGAAAAAACCCTAGGAGTGTCGAACCATGATAGTATTAAGGCCCATTATCGTGCACCAGTATTTGTTCCAGACTATCTTACAATTGTGTTTTCAGGTTTTACCCATAGATACATTTGCGTCGTAGATACCTTTACTTATTAACAACCATACATGGGATGAATTAACTTGATAACCCACTTAATATATAATCACAATAGTTTACAAATAATTTTCTTATACATAGCATTATCCCAAAGGATTTCAATAGAGGTTTCTAGTCCTAATCCACAATAAAACTAAACCTAACCACTAATACCAACTATAGCACCCATGCTTCTTATTTCATATATAAAAATTATATATAACATAAACATGAAGTTAATAAAACCCATAAGGTTGAGGTATAGTGTATTTGGAGATTATGAACATTACATAACAAAAAAACATGAAATAAACATCATTATTGAATAATTTGTTTTTCATGGCCACAACATTCTTTCGCACAAATCATTGAATTGGATTACATGAGGACATTCATAAAAAAGGTGTGCTATAGATCCCTATAATAGAATAAACATGGAATAAAATTATGAATAAAATAGTTGTTATTAAATAGTAATATCAATATATAACAAAATAATCATGGACATAATGGTGTGATATAGCAAGACAGTCATAACATATAAATTTGGGAACAACATAAAACATGATATTAGAATGATCCAAGGATCATTCCACATTGATTATCTCAAGTAATTGTTAATTTTACTAGAATTAATATAAGAAAGCCCCCAATTAAGATAAATAGGCATGATTTAACCCTTTTTCCTATGGTTTTTCATGATACTAAACATTTCCAACTCCATCAGATCACTATTAGGGCGCACCATTCATAATTATTTCGTTTTCATGTCAAGTGTTCCCCATGTATCATCTAAATGGAGTCATTAAGAATAATAATTTATTTCAAGAATAGGGAATGTGTATTACATACATGTAATTACAAATTCAGCAAGTATATGAGCGTAAAGTTTAATACCCTTGATAGAGTAATGGGAATGATATCTAATACACGATGATTTAGGCACGAAAAAGCAGTGTGTAATTTTTACAACATAAGGATGTTAAATAGATATTAATAAAATGGGTTGATTAGAGTTAAATTATCCTCCCATAATTTATACATTAATTTGATAGTAAGGGTATCATTGAACACAATATTCCAATATATGAATGGAATTTAGATGCATAATATAAAAAAATTCTTAAATAGAAATTTGAAGAGAGAAATCCCTTAAATATTATCTTCTTGGTTATATGTATACATGAGAGCGATTAATGAGAGGTCAAGGGGAAGATCATTATTAAAACATAATAATGGCAGTATTGGGGAGTTGTGAGAACATACCCCATCATTTTTAATTGAAAATAAAAGGATGTAACAATATAATTAAACATGGAAAAAAATTGAGAAAGGTTGGAACCCTTATTTGGATGAGTGATCCCAAAGGCTTTAGAGTGGATTAGTGGGTGATTTGGGTTCCTTGGGGGGGGGGGTCTAGGGAGTATATATTAGAGTTTATATTGGCTTCAATTAGTTTGAGTGATGTTTAATGGGTTCTTGGGTGGGTTAATATAGGATATTTGGGTTATTTCATTATTATTTTGGTTTTGGACACTACACATGAAAATATGAAAAACCACAAACCACCCCATACACTATGAATCTTTTTCTATAAAAGGGGAGTGGAATAAATTATTTTATATGTCTATGGTCTGATTATATTAAAATATTTTCCTTAATTATGTTGAGGTGAGTCAGACATTCATGAAAATGATTTCAAAGTCATAAAATATTTTTTATATCATAGATGATTTAGTAAGACATTATAAAAAAATAAACCAAAAATTAAACTATTTGAAAGGAAAAAATATAACTTTTTCTAAATATAATATTTATTTAATTTTAATAAATAACTAATAGGGCAGTATGATGTCATAAGACACATTATATATTTATACGGTATTTAATTTTTACCCAAATATTCAACTACCTCATAAAATTTTAAAAAATTCCCCATTCAATAATTTTAACTTCCTAATTCAAAATAATAATATTTATTTTATCTAATTAGTTTTCAATATATGTGAAATTTTACTTTTAAAATAAAATCTTTCTTTTTTTGAAAATTGACTTTCTTTTGGAAAAAAATGTTTTAAATTCATAATAAAAGTTACATTTGTCTTCATAAAAATTATTTGATCATTAATATTTAATATATGTAATTTAAAAAAAAAATATTATTTATTTAAATTATAAATTAATTCATTAAGAATATTCCTTAATTTAATTCCAATATTAACCAAAAATACTATTTGTACATTATAAAATCATTTACAAAGTAACAATAATAGAATGAAAGTGTATTCTTTATTATATACAAAAAATAATCATAATGCATTTTTCATGATACATATCTGTTTATTACACCAACATTCACCCAAAGAGTATGGTCTGTGATTATGGGTCTTTCATGGGACGTCTGTTGAACAAGGTAAAGGCTATCATCACAATGAGCTTGAACTTCTCCCAAAAAAATGGATCATTGATGCTTAAGTTATTGGATCTAACCATAGGATTGGTCTAGGGAAAAACCCAGAAATTTTATCTCCCGGAAAATCTATGCTAAATGGGGATTATAGGGTATGATCCAACAAGTTAAGGCAATCCCTTTATTTGACTGATCCAAAAGGATTTTTTGAAAACCTTTATTTATACTAATCACAGTATCGCGATTAAATGGGTATATTTTCAATGGAAGTGATACTTAATGGTCATTTAAATATAATGGGATATAATAAAATAAATATCCCTCACATGGTTTCTATATCTCTTTTACAAAATAAGTTATTTAATTAAATAAAAAGGAAAATTTCACATATAAAAGTTGGATTCGTTACAACCGACAAAATTGGAAAGGCGGTTCATGTTGTTTTATTTCACCTCCACTATCTGAGGTATGGGTTTTGGTCATTTTTTGTTTTGAAACCATTTATATTTCGGATGTAAGAAGATTATGGGCCCAGATTATAATCTGTAGTGAGTTTTGTGTCCTTGGTATACTTGTGAGAATATATAGAGATATATGTATATATGAATATGTAAATCCTACATGTGTTTTCTCCCATGGAATAGGAAATATGTGGAATGGGGTAAGGGTATACATATATACAAATATAGATGTCGTTGCAAGTGAGTGGAAGACCTCTTCTTGTTAGAAAGATTCATGTTCCACTATGTTGGATTGGCCATCTTTTGCGGTTGGGTCCTCGACCTAACCCTTTGTTTATGAATTTATTTGATTATTATTTAATGCTTCTTGATAAGTTTAGTTGAAATTATGGAATTAACTACTTATTTTTTATAAATTATTTTCATGAAAAAAATTATGGTTTTTATAATAAAACAATTAAAATAGTGGTACACTACCTTCATGTGAAAAATTAGTGAAATTTCATATACCATGCACATTGTTCTTTAAGTTTTATAAATCTATATATATTGGTATTGATACATTTTATATTAATTCAGGGTATTTGGATGATAATAAGTGATTTTTTCTAGGTGATTTCATTTTGGAATTGGCCATGTTGTTGTCATTAAGAATCTAATTATTATTACATTTCTCATTTCCCATTAGTGATAGGGTTAAGTCTATTATTTGTGATATATTTCTAAACATGAAGGACCCCATGGATTTTCTTAATAAATGGAACTTAATTTGATTTTTGCATTGTAAACCAGTAGGTGTGCCTTTTACCCCATGTCATAGGATGTCAAACTGGTTAATGAGTTTTATATCAATTTCAAATTAAATGGATGAATTTTCAAGGGATGAGTGAAAAATACCCTTGTAACTTATTATGTCATTTCTTGATAATATATGATTTTCCAATGTCTGTAAATCCCCATGTCTGATATATACTACCATATTTTTTAGTAGTTAATAAAGATTACGAATCTTAGTATAATGTCTTTCCCTTGTCAGTTAAATGATAAATTAGCCATGAGACAAATTTTAGGTTTTTGGGCATGTTATAGTGATGTTTTCCATGTGATTATATGAATGTACCTTGACCTACTATCACTCCTCAGTTGTTTTTAGACCATGCTATTTAATGGAACAATTAATCATGGGAAGATCATTACCATAATATACCTAAGTGAGTAAATGAATGGAAAATCATTATGAGGTTCTAAAAATCCTAAATTAGACTTTTGATGTATATTTTATTAGTGGAGTGGAAATTGGATTTATATTATAATTTCATGGGTGAAATAATTTGTCTTTTGAGATTTTTTCATGACTGATACATGGTTTCCAAGGACAAACTCACTGGGGTATTTAGTTGTTTATACAAAGTGATACTCAGATCAGGTAGAGGATTTCACGAAATGACTCAAGGGGAAATGATTTTATATGCAGAAATATAGTTGTGGAATCCATATAGGACTGTCAATTATGGGATCAGATAACATAGACTTTATACCTCACCTAGAGCATTACCTGGTTCCAAAGAGGATCATTTGGGTTAATCATGTGTTATGTTTCGTTATGTTATACCTATATTGATATTCGAATTCTAAAATATGAATGTAAATAATGGGATCATGATATAAATTTATTAAATGATATAAATGTTTCATAAGATGCATCTTCCATGATAAAGCACAATCTTGGATTCGGTTTGGATTATACTTTATTGATGGCCTACTTGTGAATGATTGATTATATCCTTACCGGGGATGTGAGTCTATGTTCTACATCTCAAGACTTATTTATATAATTAGTTAGAAAAATAATTGAGTATCATAAATTAAATAGACATGATATTAAATCGAATACCTTTCACATAAATGATATTGATTAAATGTGTTTGAGTATACATGAAAAGATGAAATTTATTGGATTTAGAATTTTTTGTACATTATTACATGTTATATAACTTCTCTCAATGTTAGAAATACATGTAATAAATCAGATTAGTTGTGTAAATGTGGTTCCTCACCTTCAATGTTTTTTATCCCACACATTACTTGGGTACCAATGCATGCTGAGTAAACCTACTTGTTCGTTGGTCCATGAAAATTTCATTGGATATATTTCATTATCTAGATGTTGGGTGAAAAAGGATCATGCTGGAGCTCTGGATGCTCATGGAGGGATACTGTGGGGATTTTCTATATTGTAATAAAAATCATGTTGTACTATTTTCTACTTCCATATAGTTGTCATCACATGGGATGCCTGAATTTTATAAACTGGGTCTGTCAATTTTTCAATATTCAAATACTTTCAATATTGTCTTCGACGAGATTGATTATTTATTTATATGAATTATACTCATATCTGAGTTTTAATATTTATTTATCAATGTGAACACTCTGATAGAGTGTATTTTCTCCCCAATTATCTTACATTACACTATCACTACATGTCGGTAGCCTCTGGCATATGGGGAGATGCACTTGAGGCCATGTGGTGATAGTTCCAATTAATCATTTTTGTGTAATTCAGACTAGGACATTACATATACCCAATAACCTCATCATGGAATGGTCACCCCACTGACCCATCCTTAAATAGACCTTGGAGGTCCATCAAACATACCCATTCAAAAAAAACTATGGAAGTTAATATGGAATATGCAACACAATTATGACCAATAATCCATCACATAGTACCCTAGTTGAACCAAGGGAACTAGTTGTGAAATTCTCTATATGGATCACTAATAAATAACTATTCTTAGAGTTCACATGGACTCAAACATGACTCCTCATATTATATAGGATACCAACTTGGTGATATTGTGTATAGTGGTATGGGGTAAGACAATACCCCATCTATTAAAGTGAAATGTAGTTTAATAAAACATAACACAATATTTCAAGATATTAAGTAAAACATACTTATTGTAGGGAAAAAATACTATATATAGTTGATTCCATGGTGGGGAAAAACATAAGTCATGTGTGCGATGGTAGTTGTAATAAAAGTAATAATAATTCATGAAAAAAGGAATTGAATGACCAAAACCTATTAATCCCTATGAGCATACTGGGTCCAATATTAGTCCTCTACTTCCATAATTCCTTCCTATGAAAGAAATCTAGTGTCCAAAATAGGGTTGTTTTCATTCTAACTTATTGGTTTCATGAAATTTTCTCGATTTATAAGTGGTTGTATGAACAAGGTTGGAATAAAAATAAATAAGCCACCACCAATTGTGTCAAATGTAAATCTATTTTGTGACAATAAAATTAAATAAAGTCCATATATAAAAATTTAAAGTAGTATTGATTTTAAAACAATGCCATGATTATGATCCTAGTGGAATACAAGGGTGGTTATATGTACATCGACCGAAGATATAATTCTTTGATTGTGTAGACAAATAATTGGTGATATTACTCATGGGATATAGAAACTTAATCCTTAAAAAAATATAAAATAGGAACCCATATAATATTTCCAATAATTTAAATACAATTCACATGTTTTGAATCAAAATTGGACCCATTTCATCCTTCATTTTTATTCTTTGATCGATCTACGGTGATGCATTCATGTTTTTTTATATTTGGTTTTAGGTGAAATATGTTGGATGAACCCTTGGTGTTCTATTAAAAAGAATTTATTCTCTATATGTGGAAATTCATCATTGAATTTCAAAGGTAGTTCTCAATTTTAATCCAAGGGGCATACCCAAGGCATTACTTGTCTAAGGATGTGAAGCTAACACTAGGAGGGAAAACTATCTGATCATGTTTTTTTAATGTTTTAAATGAACACATGTTGAAAATCTATGGAATTTATAACAGAAAGAAACTGACTGGGTACAATAAAGGTTTACTAATGGGAATTCACATTAATGAATCAGGTGGCATCGTATAAAATCACTCAAGGCATTCATGAAAAGGGAACACATGGATTTCATGAGCCACGACACTCATTTAACTATGTAACTATGATCCTTAATTATTAACCAATATATAAAATATAATATCTAATATGTGAAGGGAAAAATATTTATTTCAATGCTATTATCATAGTTATTTCCCAACCTTAGATATGCCTATTAATTTTTCTGTTTACTTCCCAAATATATTTTTTGAATAATTTAGTACATTCCACTTAGATGTAAAGTATATTAATGGTGTTTGTTATGGAAAATTTATCCAATGCACCTAATAAATTAAACTATATATTGAGTCAGACAAAAAATTCCAATTTCCAATCTAATGATTTTCAAATATAATTTTACCTTCCAAACATACCATATGGATGGTAGTTTTGTTAAATAGAAACAATTTTGGATTTTCTCTAAATTTAATTCCAAACACACCATAATTGATTTTTTGGTTAAACTAAATATATTACAATTCATTTTTAATATTCCAAGAATACCCTATGTGTGGTTTTGGTTTAGGTAGTCAACCACTAATAATTTTTGGGATGGTTTTGGTATATATAGTTTGATATATATGTGAAAACGAAATGGTATATAAATTATAGTGTCATTTCTAGAAAATACCATCATACAGAACCATGAAAAGTATTATAATTTGTGTTAAATTTATATAATGATAAATAGAACACCTATGTAGGGATCCTAGAAAACACCACATTCAATGTCTTCCTCGTATACTTTTTTTGAAATAGAGAGAATGATAATACAGAAAAAATCTTGTAAAATTGGGTATTTACACAATATATCAAGGGAGATATTTTTATATAATTAGAAATTAAGATTGAACACTAATGTATTAATATGCTTACAATGATCCATCCAAAATGATATACAAAAGTGGAAGTGGATTTTAGATGGGGGATGTCCACAAAAACTGGAGACTAGGAAGAGAAGAGATTTTGGTGGAGCTATTATTCCTAAATGAGGGGAGGAATAAAATATTTAACTTAAAAGGAAAGAAAAAAATTCTCATTTTGTCAACTAGGATAATGGTTTGGAAATGGGATTGGAGAAACTATAACATCACAGGTAAATAAAGAATATGGAATTTTCATATTTTTATGAATTAAATATTAATTTTAATTTAAAGTGGATTCTATGTTAGATTGCGTACCCAACACACAACAATGGGTTTCTCCAAAGTCTTTCAACGTTGAGTTATACTGAAAATAATAATATTATATTATTATTTTAAATGGTAGTTGAGGCCTAGCCATTGTATTAGCAGGAATGAACATAACTAACGATAATATGATTATATATGTTTGTGAAATGTTTTCACATTTATCCAACACAAGTTACACACTTAAAATGTGAATGAATCAAATTTTAAGCATAAATAATCTAATAATCATTAAAATGTCAATTTACCGCCTTTTGTTGGAGAACCATCATTAAATCAATTTTTGTTCACTTTTATATGTTCCATTTGACAAAATAAAATTCTTATTTAGAATCTAATATCAATATTAACTTAGGGTAAATATTTGGTATTTTTCTGATAAAATTTAAATTTTAATGAATAGTGAAATATATTGTATTTCATTCTAAAATGGGCTTTCAATCTAATTTATTTATATGGTTAGATTATATTTATAATTGGTTTTAAAGTGTAATTAGATTATATTATGACCATTTAATGAAATTTTAGAAATTCGATGTAATTTCACTTTGAAATTGGTCATAAACAAGTGTCAATCATGGGAATGTTAGTATTTCATAAAAACACGCTTATTGTTTTGACAACAGGATTTAATTTTAAATTAATCATTGAGACATCAATGTTTTTAATTTTGTAAAATACGCATCATTTTTTATTCCAGAATATAAAATATATCTTAGGCTAAATTATTTGTATTTTTATGACAACCTTCAATTTTTAATGAATTGTGAAAACACCGAGTGATAGTTAAAAAACCGACATTTTCATTTAAATAAAATTGTACCACTTCAGTGAATTTAATTTCAAAAATCTAAAATACACGGTATTTATTAAAATTAAATGTGGTTCAATAAGATGAAATTATTTTTTGGTGACTAGTAACTTTTTACATTTATATACCGAGGTTAAAGGAAAATAGTGTAATTTAAGTTAAAAACAATATAATAATAAAATATAATTACATTAACACTTTTACTAACCTTATTGGATGAGTAATGGAAATCCAATAAAATCCTTGGGTGAGACTTTTTTCCTTTGAAATAAAATTGGCTAAGACAATGATATTAATAACTTCTTATTTAAAGTAAAAATAAAAATATCAAAAAGATGTATTGTTTTTCTAAAACAATTTCATTGTGGGGTTTTATAATTGATATATTTGAATTTAAATATTCATTAAAAAGGAAAAAATAATTTCTATATCATGGTTATTTATTTAACATTATTAAACATTAAATAAATAAAATTATTTATGTCCCAATAATGATGCAGTGTTTACCACATTAATAAATGATTTAAGTAAATGAGATTATAATGAATACAAAAATATTCAAAACCTATCCAATTCTTATTGGATGATTTTATTTATTCCATGAGTCATTTTTTATTTGACTTTAATTAGTTTTGGAGTCTCTTAAACAAAAAATCATTATAAAATAAAATAATATTTACACACATTCCTAAAGAACCCCTCCCCCTTATAAAAATCCCCCATCTCTAACCCATTACTCACACCTATCAAGCCACTTGGATCATCCAAATTCTGCCCAAATAATCTCTCAAGAACCCTATCTTCCTTCTAGAAGCCTTACCTTAGGCAGAAGGCATTTCAAGAAACCCTTCTATTTCAAACCCAAGCGAGTTACCTGATTTAAAGTTAACACATTCTCTTAAGTTCTCTTATTTTTTTACTCCTCCAACCCCATAAACTCTTTTTATGTATTTCTTATATGAAAACACTAGTATTCTAAAAATACATGGATGTTTTAATGGGAATATTTCAAGATACACTTACACACACCTCCACCTAATGGGTAAATAACATACAGTTTCTGTGGATGACAAACTAACACCTCATGAAATGATGATTATTAAATTATATCCTACCACCTCTCCTTATTGACATTATGATGGAAATATAAATATATTTTTTATTTTTTAATTTTTTTCTCTATGATTATGTAATTTTTATTTATAATCATACCGTCATGCTTTCCGATATGTGAAAACATGATAATTTCATTCGTGGAAGTGCGGACTACAGCCCCTCAAGGTGATATGATTCATTCATGACACATATGGAACATATAATATATGGAATTAATGAAATTAGGTAACCTTTATATGAAATGATATTATACTAGAATTATAATATACCTATGTATCATTGTGTTTTCATTCCATTAAATATGAAATAGAAATGAAAGCAGCGTTCAAGAGTATATACGACTTATCATCTCCATGAATGGTGCATTTCATTTTGTACCTCCAAATGTTATTTATTATTATAAATACTTGTATATACTGGATATATATGATATATATGATATCAAAATCAGGAATATCATTCTGTATATAATGAAATTTTCACCAAATGAACAACATGTAATTATAAGAACTCCATTTTAGACTCAAGCACCAAATATCGACAAAACAACCAATATTAAGTTATATAATTAAATAATGTTCATAACAAGGTAATAAGTGAAATAAAAAAAATAATATTATTGAAAAAGGTAATAAATAAAGTAGAAATTAACTTTACCTTATTATTATAGAGATTAAAGAACAAACATGTGAAGTCGGAGACAAGGTAAGGGGTTTCTTATCTCATATTTAATTCTTTGAGATTTCCATTATTAAAGACTTATTTATTCCATGTGGTGTTTTATATATTTCAATTTGATATATATAATCATGATAATATTTATATTCATGGTATTTTTTGATTCATTTGGTTATTATTAACTTCTGTTCATACAACTCGATTGATTACAATGTGGTAAGGGGTATTCATCTCACTTTTTATTCCCGTGAGATTCATGCTATATTTTACACTACTTCTATTGTGTTGTGTATGTACTGCCCAGGATTGTATTCTTTTTTTAATATAAATTAATTTATCGGTATTTACATCTTCATTTTTTAATCCATCTTTCATGTGGTGTATGTTTCATAAGATACCAAATCATTAAGGGAACTTTGTAACCCAACATCAAATCCTGAGGTTAATCATCAAATTATTAATTATGTCCTACTGTGATTATGTGTGGAATCATTGTTTGTTTGTTTGTGTTGTAATTTACACTCCCCTTTGTTTGGATATAATTTTTATAAACATAATACCTCCATTTATAAATTTTCTAGTCATCCATATGAACTTAATAAGTACAATTTTAACTCAATTTCCATTCATTAAGTTAAACATCGAAGTCATTGGTTTTGTATTAAAAAACGTGTTTGAATTTACTCTGATGTATCTACATGTAATATCCAACCATGTTCAGTGTATTTATATTTTCCACACATTATTATTTAATTTATTTATCCTTAATCTTAGGATACCATTTTATAAGGTATTTCGTCTCAATTTACATTCCATTGAGACTTCACTGTTTTTATGATCCAATTAAATCTTATATGGTTTATATATTATCCTTTGGAATATTATATAATGTATAAATTTATTCTCCTAATAATATAAATTTCTTATTAAATTTGATTCCTCAATTATTTGTATTCAAGCTTCACTCAATTTGGTAAAAACTCTTTAACTAAAAATATCTTTCTAAATGTTTTAATGATTTATTCATCAAAACATTTATCATTAATGTCCATGTTTTAAAAATTATTTATAGGATTTATTTATATGGAAATTAATGTTTTCAAATGATAATTTATTTAAATTTTTCAATGTTGTATGGGACACATTGATTCAAAAATCATTTATTAAATGTTTAAAATGGTTTTGAAAATGATCTGATTAATCATTGATTATGTCTATATCTTGAAATTATATATTGTAATTTCAATGTGAAAATTTTATTAGTTAAATGTTTATATTTTAAAAATTTTATGTGTGATGATTATATAATGGTATTTGGACATTTGGAGGGAGCTTACATGACAAACCAAATGACAGGTGTTGTCGTGATAAACCAGGACAGGTGGTTACGTTATAACCTTCAATGCCTTGGGTATGTAAGTCATCCATATGGCTATCCATTTATTTATTTTCATTGAAGTCGGCCGTATTTTTATTCCCTTTATTTATGTTTATGTCCCAAGTTACCATTGTATGTTATGTGTTCTTTCTATGGATTTTATTGTATTATTTTTTTACAAAATGGTAAGAAATGATCGTTTATTCATATAAGAGTATTTACTACTTCATAAAGGGGAAAAATATTACTTATGATAAAGTATTCACGGTTTACATGTTTTTTATAGAGACAAATTGTTTTCCTTCTTTGTGTATCCATTACTATGCTTTTTTCACATCCCATGTTTTTCAAATTTTTATCACAGGACATGATGTGAAATAGGGACAAGGATGGGATCAATGAAAAGTCATGATGTCTAAAACATAAAACTAGACATGTTTTTTAAGAGTTTATAATTATGAAAAATAGATACAGATTAGTAGTGTCTTCATTTAATATTCAAGTAGGAATGTAATAGTTATGGAAAAATTCTCTAACACCCTACACTTGATAAGATATTCAATGTGAATTCTCGATTTAACACAAGATTATGTAATGTTTAATGCCGGGTCCTTATAGTTGGTATCAAAGGATGGTTAAGATAAATTTAGAGGTTAGGGTATTATATAAACATAAGTGACATAACCATAATTTTTATCATATTAGAAAGAGTCCTAGTTATTTTAGAGGTGGTAAATGGTTATTACATTTTAGAGTGGAAAATGAAAGGTATTAGATAACCTTTGAGGATAAAATATGTTATAGATAACTTTTATTCTTTTTGAAATTTTATTTAATTTTATAGTTTTTGGAAAATTACTACATGCAAACCAAGTGACATACCGTATTGATGGAAAAATTTATGTGAATAAAACCAAAAACCAAAGTGCGATTGAGATTTATCGCCTACCACTGGACTACGGGAAGTAGCAGGTTAGTATGACTAATTATTTTTAGATAAATGGTTTTAATGATCATGAATAAGCTGATTTTTGGAACATATGTTTTGTCCAATTTATATCATTATTATTGGAAAATAATTTGGTGATTAAGTGATAAAAGTCATTTTGGAAGACATTCTCTCTTTTGGGTACACTATATGTTTATGGAAAATAAAATACTATGAGATTTAATTTTAGGAGTAATGGTTGGAATAATATTTTTAATGAATCTATGTTCTTATATTGGACATAAGGTGATTTGGGATATTTATGGAAATGGATAATTTATCATAGAGAATATGTGATTAGTTTAGTTACACTTTAGTATGACACATTAAGAGTAGTCGATGTTTTTGGAAATAAATATTAAGAATTTTTGTGGAGGACTTTGTGAATAAATCCTTCTATGTTTTCGGTTTTGATCACAATTTAGATTTTTTTATGAATAAAATCTACATTTTTATATTGAATAATCTTTCTTGAACATTGGGTTATTTTGGTTACATTTTGGAGATTAAGAGTAGTCTTTTTTTTATATAGGATTATCCATTTCGGTTTTATCAGATCATGTACTAAACAATTTTTTTGGTTGATTTATAAATATTATAGAAATATATAAACCATATTTTTTAAATTATGTGATACACATGATGTTTCTTATTGTGCTTCAGCTGTGACCTAGAAATCTGGAATACTCTTCATTTGTAGAATAGATGAGTCTGTGGTAGAAATTTTGTAAAGAAAAAATGTATACATGAAAAATAAGCATGTTTCCTTATATTTTTTGTTAAGCACATAAATAAGTTCCTCAAATTTATGAAATGTAACTTAAAACAAAAACATTGTCTGTTAACCTTTCCTCCTGGGGAATCAAAGACAATTTTACCCATCCCATGTTTTTTTTCTGGTCATTAACAATCTCCTAATCATGTTTTCCATCACTCTACATCAGAACATGATGGTTACTTTCTATTATATATACATGTTTTTCAACATGGAATCCTAGTAAGTGTTATCTCTGGTGACATTTTTAATTCTCTATCTTTATTTTAATGTAAATGATATATTGATTCTTTTTTCAATGTAATACTTTTAATGAGGTTTCTGAGCCCAAATTTGTTAAATTGTGAGGACACATTTCCCAAAAGGGGGGAAGGATGTGAAATCCCATGTAAATGAAGACTATGAAATTTTCATATATTTGTAAATTAAAAATTAATTTTACTTTAAACGGGTTTCTATGTTAGATTTTGTACCCAAACACAACAATGGGTTTCTCTAAAGTCTTACAATGTTGAGTTATACTGAAAAATAATAATATAATATTATTATTTTAAATGGTAGTTAACGCCTAGCCATTGTATTAGAAATAATGAATAGAACTAACTTCAATATGATTATATATGTTTTTTGAATTTTTTCACATTTATCAAATAAAAGTTAGATGCATAAAATGTGAATGAATTAATTTTAAGCCTAAATACTCGAATATTATTTAAAAGTTCAATTTACCACCTTTTGATGGTGAACCATCATTAAATCTAGTTTTTTTCACTTTTATATGTTCTATTTGAAAAAAATAAAATTCTTCTTTAGAATCGGTTCTTCAAAATTTCCATTGGGTAAATTTTTGGTATTTCTCTGAAAAAAATAAAATTTTAATGAATAGTGAAAACTATTGTATTTTAATGAAAAACTTCCTTTTAATATAATTAATTTATATGGTTTGATTATATTTTTAATTGGATTTAATGTAAAATTAGAATATATTGTTAACATTTAATCCAATGTTGGTAATTGGAAGTAATTTCACTTTGAAATTGTTCATAAGCAAGTGTCAATCTTTTGATATTTATTATTTCATAAAAACTTGTTTTTTTGTTTTGACAATGTGAATCAATTATAAATTAATTAATTCAACTTCAATGTAATGATTTTGGTAAAATAGATATCAATTTTTTATTCGGAATATCGAATATATCTTAGGCCGAATATTTGTTTACTTTCCTAAAAACCAACATTTTATGATGAATAGTGGAAACCCTGAGTGGTAGATAAAAAAATAACCCTTCCATTTAAATGATATTTTTCCGCTTCTATGAATTGAATTTCAAAAATCTGATATTATTAAAATTTGGTTTAATATAATGAATATAGTTTTTGGTGAATAACAACTTTTGACTTTTATTTATCGTGGTTAACGGTAAATATGGTATTTTATGGTGAAAACAATATTATAATAAAATATAAATTCCTTAACACTTATCCTGACCTAATTGGATGAGTAATGGATGATCATGAAAATCCTTGGGTGAGTCTTTCATCCTTTTATATCCAATTGGGTAAGATAATGATATTAATTACTTTTTATTTAAAATAATAATAAAAATCTCTTAAACACGTATTCTTTTGATAAAAAATTTTAATGTGGGTTTATATAATAAAATATTTGACTATAAATATTCATTAGAATGAAAAAATTATTTCTTATATCATGGAATTTTATTTATTATTTTTAGACATCAAATGAAAAAAAATTATTTATGATACAATAATGATGTAGTGTTTTCCTCATTAATAAAAGGTTTTAATAAATGAGATTATAAAGATTAAAATAATATCCAAAACCTATCCAATTTTTATTAGGCGATTTTATTTTGACCACGTTTCATTTAATATTGGACTGTAATAATTTTTGGACCTTTTGAAACAGAAAATTATTATATAAAAAATCACACATTCCTAAAGAGCCCCTCCTCCCCCTTATAAAAATCCCTCACCTCTAACCCATTACTCACACCTCTCAAGGCACTTGTCTTATCCAAACTCTTCCCAAATAAGTTCTCAATATCACTCTGTTCCTTCTATATGCATTACCTTAGGTATAAGGCACTTCAAGAAACACTTTTTGTTCAATACAAAAGGTGTTACCTTATTTGAAGGTAACATCTTCTCTTAAGTTCACTTATTTTATTTTACTTATCCAACCCCATAAACTCTTTTTATTTCATTATTTAATAACAAGACCAGCATCCTCAATATAATCGGTTGTTTTTATAATAATAATTCTAACTACACTTACACACACCAGCATATAATTGTTACGGAACATATTGTTTCTTTGGACAACAAAATAACGCCTCACAAAATGTGTAAACATGATAATATCATTTTAGGAAGTGCGGACTACCGCCCCCTCAGGGTGATATGATTCCTTCATTGCATACATGGAACCTATAAAAGGATAGATTTGATGAAATTATGCAACATATTTATCATATGATATTACACTTGAATTATAAAATAACTATGTATCATTATATTTTCATTCTATTAAATATTAAATAGAAATGAAAGTAGCATTCATGCGTACGTACGGTTTACCATCTCCATGAATGGTGCATTTCATTTCTTACCTCCAGATGTTATCTATTATTATAAATATATGTATATACTGGATAGATATGATATATATGACATCTAAATAATGAATATAATTATGTATAAAATAAACTTTTGACCACAAGAACAACTTGTAATTATAATAAGTCCATTTTTTACTCAAGTACCAAATATCAGAAAAATGACCATTATTAACGTAAATGATTACATAATGTATATAACATTGTAAGAAGTGATATAAAAAGAATAATAAACTTGAAAATATTTATTAAGAAAGTAGAAATTATCTTTATCTTATAATTTAGGAGATTAAAGAATGAATGGGTCATGTCAGACATGAGGTAAGGGGTTACTTATCTCACTTTTAATTCCATGAGATTTCCATTTGTTCACCATTTATTTTTTGCATGTGGTGTGTTGTGTATTTATATTTTATATATATTATCTTTATTCTATTTATATTCATGGTATTATGTGATTCATTTGGTGTTTATTAACATTTTTTCATACGACTCAATTGATTACAATGTGGTAAGAGGTTTTCATCTCACTTTTTATTCCTATGAGATTCAAGCTATATTTTCCACTATTTTATTTTTAGTTTTGTTTGTACATCCCATGATTGTATTATTGTTTTTAATATAAATTAATTTATATGTATTTAAATTTTCATTGTTTAATCCTTATTTAATGTGGTGTATGTTTCATAAGTTTCCAAATAGATAAGGGAACTTTTTAACCAAATTTCTATTCTTTGGGGTAATCTTATAATTCTTAATTTTGTCCTGCTATGACTATGTATGGAATCACTGTTTGTTTTTTATGTTCTAATATCTAATCCTTTTTGTGTGGATATACTTTTGATACACATAATCCCTCCTTTGATAAATTCTCAAGTCATCGATATGAACTTAATAAGAGTAAATTTAACTAAAATACTGTTCATAGAGTTAAACAACCAATTCCTTGGTTATGTATTAAAAATATCCTATGTGAATGTCCCCTAATTGATTTTCCGTAAATATCCATAAATATTGATTGTATTTATATTCTTCACACATTTTTATGTAATTGATTTATCCTTAATCTAAGGATAACGTTTTTATAAGGGATTTCTGTTCCAATTTATATTCTATTGAGACTTAATTATTGTTATGCACCAATTCTCTCTTATATAGTTTATATAGTGTCCTTTGGAATATAATAACATGAATACCTTTATTCTCATGATATTATATAATTTTTATTAAATGTCATTCCTCAATTATTTGTCATCAAGCATCTCCTATTTTTTTTAAAACTCTTTAACTAAAATATCATTTTAAATGTTTTAATGATTTATTCTTCTAAATTTTTTTCATTAATGTCCATGTATCAAAAAGTTTTTTCGGATTTACATATATAGAGATCAATGTTTTAAAATGATAATTAATTCATAAGTTTTAAGGTTGTAAGGGACACATTGATTCAACAATCTCTTTATTAAATGATTTTAAGGTTTTTGAAAATGGTTTTATTAAACATTGATTATGTAAATATATTGAAATGATTTATAGTAAAAGAAATGTGAAAAAGTTATTATTGAAATGATTATATTTGAAATATTTTATGTGTTATGATTATATAATGGTACTTTGTCATTTGAAGAGTTGTTAAATGATAATCCAAATGACGGGTGGTGTCATAATAAACCCGTATAGGTGGTTACGTTATAACCTCCAATGCATTGGGTATGGAATTCAGTTGTATGGATTTTACATTTAGTGATATGTTTGGATGTCTAACGTATGGTTATTCCATTTAAGTATGTTTATGTCCCAAGTAACATTTATATGTTATGTGTGATTTCTATGGTTTTTATGGTAATCGTTTGGTTACAAAAGGGTAAGAAATGATCATTTATTCATAAAAGAGTATTTACAAATTCATAAAGGTGAAAATTATTAATTTTGATAATGTATTCATGGTTTAATTGTTGTCTTGAAAAAACTAACAGTTTTCCTTCATTGTGTATCCCTTAATTAGCTTTTTTCTCATCCCATGTTTTTGAAATGTTTTTCACAGGATATGTAGTCGAATAGGAACAAGGATGAGATCAAGGAAAATTCATAATGTCTAAAACATGGAACTAGACCTGTTTTTTTAAGAGTCTATATTTTATAAAAATGGATACTTAGTAGTGGTGTCTATATGTAATATTCAAGCTGATATGTAATAGTTATGTCATAATTCTCTAAAACTCTAAACCATAAAAGATCCTTAACAAGAATTCATGATTTAACTAAATATTATGTAATGCTTAAGTCCTGGTCCATATAGAAACTATGTTCAAACCATGAATATCTTAGTCTTAGAAATCCCACCCCCACACAGTGAAGAGCCTATTTTTGCAAAATCCATGAATGACCCCTCCATAATATAATGTACTCCCTAAATAAATTTTCATTTCACATATAATGGTTTAAAAACAATGATCCTCCCTTTTTCATGATTCAGAAATAAGGTTAATCATTAGGGAAAACCATTCACTAACATTATTCATTGATCTTCCTTTTGAAAATATAAAACATCAATTCAGAACCATAGAGAACAAAACTAAATCCTCCTATAATCCATTCGATATAACCATCAATGTAAAAGTAAAGGAAATAAATCAGGAAATAGAGTTTATTATATCTAGAAAATGATATCAATCAAACCACCTCCCTTAATTATGATAACCCAAACCCAAGTAGTACATCCTAGTGTTTTTGGGTGACATTATATGAAAATTACATCTACAAAGAATTAATATCATAATTACATTCCTACACCACTAACTTGATATTATTGATTCGTGATAACACGGATACCATAGTAATTATTATACTTTAAATGTTCCTTATGTTTTGATCGATGATATGAACATTATTCTCAAAAAATAGGCATAAACCTGCAATTTATCAACCATTAGATCAAAAAGATGTGATGGATCAACATAATAATGATTGAAATTTGATATAAGTAAGTCATATTGAATGAAAAAATACTTATAAGGATGATCTAGTTGATAATATTATAGTACGACCCTCTCCAAAATATCCCATGGAAAGAAGAATATAGTCCCTTTCATTCCTATTCTTTGAAACCACCAATAAACATATCTATGTCTAAAATTCAAGAAAACATGATCACCTACCTCAAAATCTAGAGGACTGCAACACCGATGAAAATAGGAATTCTTCTATGAATAATCTATTTCCATACACTTCCTTGTTATTTTCACATTCATTGAGATTCATGAATGAGACATGGTCTAATTAGTTCTACCACCCCATCCTCAAACCAGAATGGGGTTTAATGGAATAGAATACAGTATAGATCATCATAAAGAGATATCTGAATTTCTTCTTATAATTTATTAGTATAGTTGACCTCAATAAGTAGAAATTGTTTCCCCATTTTTCCTACAAAATTATTGATTCATTCTTGAGGCCATCTGTTCAGTACCTATACAGTCCACTCAAATGAGACCTCATTTTCATGGTGATAAGATGTACTGAAGAATTCCTATAATCCAAAAGAATTATTCAACTCTATAAAATAATACAATGTCAAAAAATATTATATATCTAATAAAATAGTATTTTAAATCTTATAAATACATATAATATATTGAAAATACAATCTATCATGATTTTCAACATTTAAGGTCAACCAGATATGAATTAAATTGGAAACTATGTTTATCATGTCAATAATCTTGCATAAATCATCACTTATAGGGGTTATTTGGTAACCCCATAAAGAAATGATTAGTGAAATCATCCATTTTCTTTTCAAATATGGTTAATAGTTTTAAAAAAAATCTTTTCATGCATGTTCTACATTCATTTACTGAAATGTGGAACATCTCTTGAAAAAGAATGCCATTTTACTTCTTTAAACCATTCCACCAATACTGGTGGCACAAATAATTATACATCACAATATATTTTGAATTAAATTCCCTTATAAAATATTTATAACCTCACATAAGTTTCTATCACATGCCAATAGTGACATAGACACTCATGTGCACATGAATAATCTCATCCGTCTCAATAAACTAAACGTGCAGTGGCTTCATAGTATAATTATTGTCCCTAAAAACTTATACATCTTGATTATAAATCTACCATCTTTTAATTTTATTAAAATTTTATAGAAACACTAAATATAAATGAGGATAGTATATTTATGAATCCACTAAAAATCAATATGTATTTCAGCCAATAAAATCATCATTTTCCATTCACTTGTATCTTTCTAAACCAATTGATCATAAGTCTTTCAGCTCAAAAATAATAGAAATGACATTATCAATCCTTAGAATATATGTTAGATCAATGTACAATGATTAATTATATTCAACCCACCTCCATTGTTGGAGGCTTTGGTCCCATTGAGAAAAAATATATTTAAATATCTTATTGTCTTTTTATACTACCAAATGATCCCTTATGAGGTAATATCTCTGGAAACATAGAGCATGAAAAACATATGGTAACTCAAGGATTTGGGTGGATTATTATACACTTAAGGACTTAAATGTTAATACTTTTATCCCATGACTCACTGCCATTGAATTAAAATATCTCTAATCACAATTCTTGATGAAATATAAAAAATTAGGTCCCCCATTCTAGGCATATGATGAATCTATATTTGAGTGGAGGCCAGCCTGTCTTTCAACTCATAATAAGTATTTTCATCATATTATAAACATATAAAACTTACAGACATTTTTTATAAAACAATATTTTTTATTTAAAGGAAAGAAAAATTCTATGTGAATCATTGGTAGTAGCCATATATTTCTAATAATCATTCAAAATCAGAAACATTACTCAGATTATCCAAAGAAACAATTACCCACACCATCTATAGATTCATTGATACATAATTTATAGATGTTATTTACCCATGAATGTGATCCTTTTATTCCAAAATATAAACTTTTAGATTTCAGGGATAATTTTATTCCCTCAATTATTAGTCAAAATAACCTCTATATGTCACACATTTTTTATTAGTGGGACTACAGTAAGATATCATTGAAGAAATGATGATGAAGGAATCCAAATATGGATGGGAGACCCAATTCATTAAAGATAAAAAGATACTTGGTTTTTTATTTAGACCATATGACCTCATAAAATACTCATATAAGACATAACTTTATCAAAATGATGTACGTTGTATGTTTGAGGTCGTAACTCTCACATAATGATACCCTGATCTGAAATTAAGCAACAAGAAGAACATATCTCCACGGATTATATTGGAACGACCTTATATAGGATGAGGTGGTTGCCTATTTGTAACTATAATAGAATTCAACAATTTTTAATATATATATAATAGGTATGTACCATCTTCATTCTTTGTTAAATTTTCCATTGAACCCCATAGATAAGTATCGAGTCAAATAAAACCAATGGCTTCCTTGTCCATGAACATCTACTTTATTTTCTAGATCTTTGTTGGTGTTATCCTAAATGGACGAATGGATACCATTTCTACTCTTAGAATAATATCAATCATAAATTTAACCTCTCTCTTGGGAGGTATCTAAAAAAATTATTATGTAAAATGTAACTAAAATAGTCCACAACTAGAGGAATGATGGTATGTCATAATCCATAGTCATCTCGTAAGAGGCTGGAAAATGAATCCAGCACTCGACCCGATGATTGATTATTAGGGATAGAATGACCATGTTGGACATCTCATTATCCATTTTGGACATAAATACCATATTTTTTTGATTAGAATAAATCCCATTTTCTATAATAGTCCATATGATTATCAGATTGAACTAGTTATTTCTTAGAATGAATTAAGTCATGGTATCTTATATCAATAAAAAATTCCCATATAAATCTATAACCACCTATGAAAAGGGGATACACCATATAATGGTAAAATATATAAGACTATATTCCTAGGAGTGTTTCAAGAGTCAAAAACCCATATAGGTTTTAAATCACTAAACCCGAGCTTTCAATTAAGGTAGAATATATGAATGAGTGGGATGGTCTTATGTCAGTGTAGGCCTAAAAAAATTGAGGCCATTAATATTGTTCCTCTACCTGTTTATGGTATGTTTCTATTCTCAATAGGTTTAGGATATAATACATATTACTATATATATCCCTTTTCCTATGATACATATTTACCTCCTGAAGAAGCTCCACAATTCTAGAGCAATATATTCCTTGTCTTCCTACATTGACATTGGAAACACCCCATCCTGAATGACCATTAATACAATAGATTAAAGTCTTTTATATAGATATATATTCCAATCTATCTCATTTAATAGGTACAAACCCCCTTAGACTATGACTTGGTGAAAAATCATACAAAATCTCAAAATGAAACCCATTGTATAGAAATCCTAACACTCTATATGGTTCCTTTCACATCAATGCTTTATATGAGCCATCCTACCTAACTAACTAAATACTATATGACATCTATTATCACACTATAACACCCAATAATCCTCCAAAATGTTTCATAGTTAATGTTCTTCATGTATATGATTCAATTGATTACATAGGTGTCAATCTATAATAACCTATACCATGAGCATCGCTCATAATGTTCATAGAGGTATGGTCTTGGTTTAAAATATCATGTCCTACGGTCTATTGAAGGATTCTCATATGTGATCAAATATTTTACCAAATAATTTCTTCAAAATGTCTCCCCATAAAATTCCATCACCCATTAGACTAGGTGAAATGAACTAGAACTCTGTGAAATGATTTATGTAATCCATGATTTATATAGAACACTACTCGAGATGTATGAAATCCCGAGCTTGGTCATCTCTCAATGTCTCAATAAATAATTTAAAAAATATCAATACTAGAATACCATATCTTCCATTCCCTAATACTTTTCCCCTTCAGTTTGAACACATCTCCATTACATCGTAGATCGATGTAGAACTTAGGCTCCATATTTCACCATGATGTCGTGAGACACCTCTAAATTTTCAAATATCATAATAATATCATCTAAAAAAGACTCCTTATATTTGGGAACACCTTCCAATGAAAACATATATAGGTGATCTAACTGTAACTCCTTATTCGATATAGACGTGGTTGGCATAGCCCATATATCTCCCTCTATGGGATATTCAAGTCATAGAAATCATTCTTGATGATGTGTATCATCTACAAGTATATAAATGAATGGTGCTATAATGGGTGGTACCATACATATTACTACTTTTTGATCAGGTCCCCTAACTATAGGAACATATTTCTCATCACCTTTTCTGCACTCAACCTATGAAAATTACATTAAAATATGAAAACAGGGCCAAGAATACAACACATAACATCATATAATCGAAGAGTTCATTATAGACAGGTAATGAAATAAGAGGCACAAGACCTAAAAATAATTTATTAAATAAATTATATAATTCATAATTCAGTAATATAAACTAACTTATACTACCCATTCTTAGGGTTTAGTTATAATGTCGAATTTCGGGTCCTTATCATAGTGGTTCAGTTTTATGGTTTTTCAAAACTGGTATATAGAGTCAAAAACTATAAAAATTTAGATGGTATTTAATTTAAATGAAACCAAACCTATTCATTAAAGATGAACTACTTTTTGTGCCTAAATATAATTTTTTCCTTATACATTCATTAATTATCATGGTATAGTGGTGTACACTATATAAGATGTAATTATCACCCGAATTATCTATAACCAGTTTAAATTACCAACTTATTTAACTATATAATTATGTCATTTATTATATAAATAATGGATAATTCAAATACAATAATTTTTCAATGTGGTAAAACACTTCTTATGGTGATGTAGACACATTTTGAAACATAATTTTTTCCAACCAATCCTAGAAAAGACATGCATGGGAACTAGACTATATATAGTAAACAATAAGTAGTACATGAATTAAAATATGCATGTCATGGATAATTAATGGCATGTATTTCCATATATTCCAATTATGATTCAAAAGCTGATGGTCACTTTTCTTATCATCCCTTGTGTGTAAATTCCATAAAACGGATAACAAAAAAAATGTTTTGTAATAAAAGTTGAAAATAATATAATTGTAACTTGTGAATTCTTGAACTACAAGCTTCATCCTTGGAAAATGATCTTCCCCCAAAATTTTGGTCATCTTCTTAAAATCCCAAGCATATTAGCATGATCTGACACAACCTAGTCTCCTATATTCCATTATAAAATAGTAGTATAAAGGAAAAACATCTATAATAACATTTTATCATGTATTTTAGAATATTGAATGATAAATATCTATTTATGTGGCCCACAAGATCTCAATCCCACCTCCCCTACATCAAAGGCCACCATCTAGTAGAAAATGATTATTTTAGTACATTTTGGATACTATTCTGCTATATTTGAGTTCAAAAATTGAATAACGACAAAAAATCCCCCAAGATTAAGAAAAAAAGAACATGTAAGAAAATATTACTATATATAGAAGATATCATGGTTGTTCTAAATATTATTCATTTATTTCGTGGTAGAAGTCATAAAAGTGGCACTATTCTAAGAAAAATAAAAAAAATCCCTAAGAATCTCAAGTTCCATCTTGGTCCTCTAATAAAATGATACCAACCAATTATTGAAATTAACCAACCATACTAGTGAACATTCCAATTTCATTTCTAACATCAATAAAATATTATCATATACCATGAGGAGGCATGAACAAAGTCCGAGTACAACTCAGTAGAAATGCACTAGATATATCCAATGACACAATAGTATATGAGTAAAAAATGACTTAGAGTGTAGATATGATAATTTATAAGTAGTAAAGTAAAGAAACAATATTGATCATAGTGTACTAATAGAATACATAGTCGACAATATATAATTTTTACAAACATGTATGTCCTACACCATGTGACCTCATAAATAGTCAAGGGATCCAGGTCATATACATAAGAGATTAAATAATCAATGCAATAATTAATCCATTGAACTAGTATATGATTTATTACAATACACACCCAAATAGAATCTAAAGAAGAACAATAGAATTATTTAGTTTTTGATTCCTATAAAATTGATGTGGTTAGTCCCATCTTTTAGAAAATGAGCATTATTGGAATACATGGGGTGAACCCCTAGAATTATACTCTTATGTGTTTCTGATTGGACCATGGAAATATATCCATTCATTTTGAGGAAGGTATAAATTTGAATCCCTGGAGATAAATAAAGGAATTCCTTGTTTGAGGGATTTAGGAAAGACCTAAGAGGTCATCCCAAACATTTTCTTTCCAAAATTTTAGATGAATACAAGAATACATGTTATGGAATACATTAGTGTATATAATTGTCTAGATCCAATATGTGTTAACCCCTTGGCATTCACATCAATGATTCATGAGGGATCATATGGATTTGATCATGTCATTCCAAATAGGTAATTCGTAGATTTCTCATGGAATTACATGCCCTTGACAATGTGACTGAGTTATGTAATTACTAATAAATTAATATTTGGAAATAAGACACAAGTGGCAGGTTAAATATTAATTTCATGGATTTTGTCATGATTAATTCATAACCAAGGAGGTGTATCCCAAAATAATAGATGAGACACCTTGATCAATTCAAAACTTCAATATCTCATTCCTCCTATAATTACATAATATTTATAGTGTTTATGCACTAAAGTTTATCCAAAAAACCCCAATTAGTTTATCAAGGTTTAATGTTACCAAGACGTTCCAATATCCAAAATTTTGACATTCCATGTACATTATCAGCCATAAATTGTAGTTAGAATAATATAAATTTTTAAGTATAAAAATCATATAAAATTGGTTGTTTATGTTTAATATGGAGATTAATTTTTTGAGCGACTATAAATGATATATTAAAATATAAATTTAATGTTAAATTTACCAAGAGCATTCAAATTATGGATATAGAATTTTAAACAAAGGTTGAATGCGGGAGACCAACAAAAAAATTATGAGAGGAAGATAAACTACCTTAAGTGGAGATAATTTTCTCAATTTAGAGAAGGAAGTTATAAATTTAAACGTAAATTTTATGTTGTGAATAATGGTAATTTTCCTCATTTTTAACATGGTGCTTTCAGTACTTCAAAACTGGGTTTCCGTAGTGCCACCCATTAACAGAGATAAAAAATGTTGATAAAGTACGGGGGGCTTTATCAATGCTAGAAAAGCGCTTATAAAAGGCACTTTTAACAACACTAAAAAATCACTGTTAAAATTCACCCTTTATTTTCTCTTTTTTAGTAGTGATAAATGCCCCCCTTTATCTGTTCATTCTTCTGCACTATTAAATGGGGCCCCATTATAAATATTTCTTATTAGTGCTAATAAGGGGGCATTATCATCAATTTTTTCCCTTGTTGATAAAGGTTATATTTCACAAAAACCATGATAAATGATACATTGGTATATATGTATATTTAAATTGATATAAATATAAAATATATTATTTTAAATATGTTTTAGAAAATTATAAATAGACTATTACATTTAATATATATGAAATATCGAGAAAATTATTTTGAAATATTATAAAAAATATAATTAATAAATAATTTTATAATTATAATTGATTAATAATCATATAATAAAAATTTATAGACACAAAAAATAAAAAAAAATTCATAAAAGATCTAAAATGTTTTAAAAATGTTACTCAAACTTCAAACGTCCATAACATTAGATTAGGGTGTCTGTTTGAGCTCTACAACATATCAAATAAAATCTTACGATGATCTCTAAGTGCTAGTGATTGAAGGGAACCCTTTTTTTATTTCCCAATGCCCAAAAGGGCCAGAAGTCCTCCAAAACGTAGTTTTTAGTGGGTATACCCCAATTGTTTTACATTCAAACATGTATGCCATCAGATCTAGATGTTCGCTAGGCCTGTACTACATATCATATCGAATATTGTTTATTTTTCTTTGATTTGACTGGTTTTGGAGTCAAGAAAAACATCAGAATTAGATTTTATTGTCATTTTAACATTATATGTCTTTTCAAATTCACATATATATGTATTTATTCATAAATGTATATATATGTGTGTGTGTGTGTGTGTGTGTGTGTGTCTACGTGTGTCTATGTGTGTGTCTATTGTATATATGTTTGTATGTATGTATTTATTTATGAACAGACATAAATTAGATATATTATAAATGCATTTAAAAATAATATTATAAATATATATTAATATAAAAATATATATACAGATAAAAAATTATAATTATATATATATAGAAATAAAAATATAAATTAATATACGAATATATATATATATACTAATATATGGATAAATATATATGTATTAATATGACTAAATATATTTATATTTATATAAATCTATATTAATATACCAATAAATATTACTATATATATAAATAAATATATATATATGTTAACATAGGAATAAATATATATATATATATTAATATATGAATAAATATATACGTATTAATATAATTAATAATATTTATATTAATATGAATATATATTAATATTCGAATAAATATTACTATATATATATAAATAAATAAATATAACATTAAATAGAGAAAAAAAACTGAATTGCACAGTGGTAAATGTGTAGGGGCGCAAGGGGGGAGGTCTCAAGTTTGAGTTCAGGTACAAGCCAAGAGGGGCGCGTAGGCATGTGCGGAATGCATGGGAAAGTTCAACGCACATGATTGTAAGAGTGTCCCCCAAGTGGTGATAGATAGGGTGGTCAAGCACTGTTAAAATCTCCCCGAACAATTTTATTTTTTTTAATTTTTTTACTTTTATCAGCATTTAAAAAAATAACTGATAAAGGATCTTTTTATCAGTGCTTTTTTAGCACTGAAAAAAGTGCCATTATCAGCACTTTTCTAAGCCTGAATAAAAGGGAACCCCTCTCATCGCCTTGATTAATAGCACCTTTATAGCACTGTTAATTCCCTTTTCTAGCACAGATAAAAGCCATATTTGTAGTAGTAATTGTTTGGATACACAGTTTGGAAAACTGTGCACCAACTCGATGAGCTACAATATCTAGAAGTCCACAACCCGTATAGTTAAGTGAAATTTTTTTCAAATAGCTCACAAAAACATTGAAATATAATATATTCTATCACATGGATTTAAGGTCCCCCTCCCATTGTCTAACAAATTTCACATCTCCCATTTTCATGTAACATGACTATGGTAAAACAATATCACAACCCGTGGTCCATACACAACCTTATTAAAAAATGAGATGGATGCCTCTTAAACACTCCATAAACCTCTTCTACACTCTTCAAAACTCAAATTGTTGTTAAATATGGGTATTTATAAAAATAATCGATGGAATTGATAACTAAAAAAATTGGGGTCTTACACATGTCAGATGAGGCTTATACCCTTGCCATGTCACCTCACACCTCACCCCCTGGTGCATCCACTAAACCCTCCAGTTTCTCCATGGTATTTTCTAAATGATGTTATATCAAAAAAATCATATATTAATTATATCACTAAAAAATGGACCCCCTTTAACAAAACCTTGTAGGGTCAATCAACATAAACGTCACAACCCCTTATCACTCCAAGTCCAAATACAATAGGATGGTCCCAAGTCACCATGATCTAAACAATTTTTTGCCCCAATGCCACTTACTGAATTATTACCACAATCATCACATATTCCCTATACCACCTATCATAATGGATATACCTCTTCTTATTACCAAAAAGAAACAACAACTAATCCTCTAAAACCAATTCCTAAATAACTCTTTTCACTCCAAGTGTAAATCAAGACACACCTCCTTCCTTAAAATTGAGATACCAATCCTCTATAGGGTATTTTCCAATTAACACACATCCCATAGCTACTAATTTCTTCCTACTATACTAGGTAAACAAACTTGTAATATTTTAACCTCATCTTACACCCTAGGATCTTCTTTAGGACTCAATTCATTTCAATTAAATTCCCCTACCACTAGTTACAGATTTTATAGGTGACCCAAATTCATCCATGTTCTAAAGTGTGATAACACAAGGCATATGAGCCCTAATCTAGGAATATTCCATCTATTAGGGTATCTACTTGTCCATAAAATAAATTTATGAACACTATGTATCATGATGTAGTTCACAATCATAATCTGGCATTCATAATGTATTCATTTATTGGATCCACATACCTTGATATCAATCATAAAACTCACCATGTTCTATTGAGACTCATCCAATCCAAACAAGCATATTTTGAACTCCCATACTTCTGATTCATGCCAATTAAAATCCAAAACTCACTATAATTATCTTATAACTAATTGGATGATTAAAATTAATGAGACAACATATATAGACTCGATATAGCATCCTGACTTTTTATCACATAATCTTTCATTACATTATACAAAACTGAGGATCTTTAAGATTTAGTGTCTTGGAAACCATGAACTTAATACATGAAACAAAAAAACATTCTTATTAAACACTTTAAAGTCTTGTCCTTATGTTCATCCTAGGTTCATTACTGCATCTCATAACCTGGGGGCATACATCAAGAGAAAGGGTGAGCAGAAGGCCCAGTAATGGAAACAAGAGAAACATTTTACATGTGAACTTGAGATACTTCAATAAGGTCATGAAAAGAACTTTAAGTCATGGGAAAAAAATCATGAGATATATCATAATAAAAATAAAATTTTTCATAACTTGAAGATGTGGATACATAATTTAACATAGAAAATCATGAACATATCACCAAGGTCCATCCCCAAAGTTTCATTTGAAAATTACCATGGTTATTCACCAAGATATCGTGGAAATTGTAATATCTAGTGGTTACATAATTACCCAATGCATTGGAGCGCTATCAGGGAGCACCCTTAAAGTTTCCTTTATTATCATGTCAGACACATATATCATCATCAAAAATTTCATAAATAACCCATATATAATAAAATAAATGGGTTTCATTTCATAATCATAAAGTTTTAAAAACTGCTTTAATGACATGATCTTAATGTCACTTTAAACCAACGGAAAGGGAAAGAGGGACTCATGTATGTAAATACCAGAATTTAAAATAGAACATTTTGATATATATGTGAATACCCTTGTAGATATAAGATCTTTGAGTATTCAATTTATAACATAAAATAATTTTGAGAAAAGAGAGAGGCATTTTGAGACCAAAATTCTGTAGCATAACGGCTATGTTTCGGGGTTTTAGAAAACATTGAAAGGAGAGGGTACATGGGTAAAACATTAATAAGTGACCCATAAAAAGTATAGGGAAAGAATAAGAAAGATATATGAACATGGTAATGAAATTTTAAGGACATACCATTTGAAATGAAAAACATGGAAGGAAGACAAAAATTAGATTTCTCTTATGAAAATTCGGCAGCCTAACAGCGTCACTTAAACTTCAACAAAATGATTTGAAAAGATAAAATAGGTTCTCTCATCATGTGAAAATAATATTTAAGTATTATAGATATATAGATCATACCCCAACATAATAAAAAAAAGAACTTGAAAGACTTGACATGAAAGTAGAATTTTGAAAAGAATGAGAAGGGTGAAAGAATCCCCTTAAAAATTCAGCATCCTAACAGCATCACTTAAACATTCTTAAAACGAATTGATGAGAGAAAGATGGGGTCTCTCATCATATGAACATGAAAAGGGAATTAATATGAATATAGAAGAACATCCTCCAACATAAGAACATGGAGTATAAAAGAAATGACATAATAGAGATAACTTGAAAAGAAAGAGAGAGGTCGGATCCCTTACCTTAAAATGTAACTCTTAAAACTCAAAGGTTTGGACCTTGAGGGATTGGGGGAACCTTTGGACGACTCCTTGGGAGGTAAGGAGACCAGAACGTCATTGAGGATGGTTTTTGAGTCGAATGGATGAGAGGGGAGCTTGGTATTTATAGGGAAAGTGAGGGGACAAGGCATTAATGGGCAAGGTACCCCTCACAAGTGCTTTTCTCAAAACCATGTTCTCTCCCATGGAATTTAACATGGAGTTATGCCACATTGGACCCAAAATACAATAATTAATCACCATTGGTCTGAAAACCCTTATAATATCTCATGACATCATCATGACACAGTTATGATGTCATTAAACATACTGAAACCCTAAAACTGTATTTTTACTATTCACTGAAAATTCAACTTTCTCAGAAAAATCCCAAAATTTCACCTTAACCAAATATCGATGCTATAATTAAAAATATGAACTCCATTTTATAAAAATAATTTTCTAAATATTTTTAATTTACTTTTTAAATAAAAAACTATTCACCGAGAATTCATTTTTCTCAGAAAAATCTCCAAAAATTACCATAACATAATATCGATGCTCTAAGTTCAAAAATAAGGTCCATTTTATAAAAATAATTTTATAATAATTTTTAATTAAAAAAACACTATTCACCCGAAAAAAACTAGTACTTGAAAAAAAATTAATGAAACCATTATTTAACCATTTTATTGAATCACGTTACTTAATCAAGGTGCCTAGATTATATTAATACTTTCTTTAAGTGAGATTACTAATCCATTTGTACACATTACTAATCCTAATCATAAAATCACTATTCAAAATTTAGTATTCATCAAAAATCAAGTTGATCTTATTAGACACTAAATTTCCTACTGAACATAATTGTAGAGGAACAGTTTTTTGAAAATCATTACACATTTTTAATTATTTAAGGTTTACCTAAAAAAATTTTAAATATAATTTTTCTAAAATTCATAAAAAATATGCATACTATATTTATCCGGACATTTGAAAATTCATAAACTTCATCATAAGAAGAAATCAAAATTTTTATTCAAAACAAAGGTTTGCACAAGGTAGTTACGGTCTCCTTACATAGCCCCTTATCACACCAACATAGGACCTAAGTGTAAGGTGTGCTAAGGTGATAGAATTCGATGGAGGCTCGACCAACATCGCACGAGTAGTAATTTCTATCAGTTTGAACTTCTTGCGAAGGCAATTCTGTTCTAGCATCACACGATGAAGTTCAGCTTAGGTTTGGTCCAGAGCAAAGCCCAGTGGTGCTACCTCGTTCCCAAGTTCTGTTATATGGGCTTCGATCGGTCCAACACTACTGGGTGAGGCCATCAAATCTTCTTTCTATATTAATTAACCAAGATAATTTGTATTTAGAGACAAAAGTCGCAACATTCAGTTTTCAATGGTCATACTGACTAACAGTCATATAATAGTCCAAACCCAATAGTCTCATTTTAATTATACTCATGTTAAATGAAACAGTTTTGTTGAGTATGAAAAAAATAATAACACACAAAATTAGGAAACAAGATTTATTCAAAATTTCGGGTCGTTACAATCTTCCCCCCCTTAAGAAATTGCGTCCTCGTAATTTTTTAAATTTGTGTTTTGAAATTTCATTGAAAGTCCCACATTGGAAAATGATTCAGTAACACTATTACTTTATAAGATAGAAAAGGAAGTACAAAGGTCACCCGAGTTAACCCATACTGGGATTCCATGTAGGAAAACATGGATATGGAAGAAAAGAAAAAGGGTCAAGTTCTGAGGGAGATTGATAGAGAACATGATTAGGAGAAAGCTAACAATAAGAAAATCACAAACTTATGATGTGTGTAAATGGCCGTTGATTACCCAGCAGGAAACGTTAACTGACAACGTTTTTGTTTTAAGTTCCTTTTCATAGTTTTGAGGAATTAATTTACTACATAGAATAAAAACACAAGGAAATATACCTACCTTCAAGTAGAGTTTCATCCTTTAAAAAGTTTCTACCAAAACTAATCTTTTCTCCAAAACGATAAGCATTCAAAACTACTTGGCCTCATCAAAGCACAAGAATCATCCTATAGAGAATCACATAATCCACCAAATATTAACTATCTATTTCTTCTATTATTAAACATTATCCCAAAAATAGAAAGGGTAAGGTAAAATAACTCTTCAAAAATAAAGAATCCCATAGGAATGGAAACTACTTTAAATCTTCAATGTTCCACGGTACTACCCATAGTTTATCATAGAACATTCCATAAATAACGGTCCTTAAAATTCCTCAAAATAAACCAAACTAAGATTGAAACCCAAATACAAGAAGGATTTGATAACATAGTCATCCAAGGTAAACTTTATCATTCATCTCCAAACAACATCAACCACTCCTAACATCTTATAACAAAATTAACTAACCTAAACATATTTACCCCAAGATAGGTTAATAATTTCCATAAGTAAACTAAATTACTATAATTCCACCTTAAATTCATCGATACTTCAAAATATAAGTCAACCATAACTCCTCAAAGAAAATACCGTAGTAATCTATTTACCTTGATCAAATAGGGTTCCCAAAATAGTTAACGTCTTCCAAAATAATAATAATCTTTTAGTCCCCTAATCACCGTTTTTTAGAAGAACATATTTTCTACATCAACATGTGGTACATAACAATAGATGTTTCCCTTAATGATATAAAATCATCTTAGGTAGTGACTCGTTTATCTTAGAAAACATAAAATATATGCTCATAGAGCACGAACAAAAATACAACATGACATAGACATTTATTGCGAAGAAGTTACATGTACTTCAGTCATCATGATCCATCTCAGCATAGGACTTGCATTGTTCCCTTGTCCTTGAAGATTGTTGATGCTCATCATGCTTCTCACCCATTCCAAGAGAGCATTGCCTTGGATAATGTATAACTTCTCCACATTTATGACATCGAAATGTATAAGGCACATTAGATCGAACCTTATCTTCATTCATCACATTATCCATTTTTTTAAAGCAATTGGCTACTTTATGCCCTATCTTCCCACATTTAAAACATCTCCCCGTTCCTTTGTGACAGTATCCTTGGTGCCCCTTTCCATAGTTTTTGCACAAAGGAAATTGGGTCCTCTTTCCCTTATAAACTTTATCATATGAACATCCTTGAGACTTTGTCCTCTTCTTCTTTTATGAATTTGGGCATTCAA
This sequence comes from Viscum album, assembly GCA_963277665.1. Classification (NCBI taxonomy): domain Eukaryota; kingdom Viridiplantae; phylum Streptophyta; class Magnoliopsida; order Santalales; family Viscaceae; genus Viscum; species Viscum album. The sequence continues at coordinate 304,750,927 of OY728127.1, forward strand.
CTAGGTACCAATTATTAATTGTGATTTTTTATAGCTGTTTTGGAATAATCACAATATGTTCAACCTGATCTTTTGTCATCCCTATGACATCAATAGGAAAATCATAACATTTCCTATCACATTGGTTGTTGGGACATATTCTTCCATTTCCTTCCATTAACTATGAAATGAAAGTATAATTAAGGGCTTGAATACTTAGCCAATAATAGTTAAAAGGAATCTTTAAGCATAAAAGGATAAACTTGTAGAAGGAAAGTATACCCTAACTTGTGATCACTTAGGTTCCAATCTAGGTTATCCATGACCATATATTCTTATGTGAATATTTATTTTATTTTATCTTTGTTCCTTTAATAATGGTTCATACTAAGCTTATAAATTTACAAAAGCATATCCCCCGGGAGTGTTGTAACCAAGAGTGCAGCAAGGCCCATTGCCGTGTAAGAGTTCCCGTTCGAGTCTAGCTCAAAGCGGTGTTTTCAGGTTTTACCCCTATGTACATCTGTGCCAGAGCCGCCTCTACCTGCTCGTATCCAGACAGGGATGTATTTGCTTGGCAACCCCTTACTCAATACTCACCAAAATACCAGGAAGATTTCCTATATTTAATCTTATCTATAGGGTTATTCATAACGTTTTAATATCCTAATTTCCGAAAATAACTAAACCATCCTTTGATACCAACAATAGAATCCTGCCTTTTTATCACATAATCTTTCATTACATTATACAAAACTGAGGATATTTAAGGTTTAGTGTCTTGGAAACCAGGAACTTAATACATGAAACAAAAAAAATTCTTCTTAAACACTTGAAAGGATTCCCCTTATGTTAATCCTAGGTTCATTACTGCATCTCATAACCTGGGGACATACATCAAGAGAAAGGCTAATCAGAAGGCCTAGTAAGGGAAACAAGAAAAACATTTTACATGTGAATTTGAGATACTTCAATAAGGTCCTGAAAAGACCTTTAAGGCATGAGAAAGAAATCATGAGATATATCATAATAAAAATAAAATTTTTTATAACATGAAGATGTGGCTACATCATTTAACATTGAAAATCATGAAAATATCACCAAGGTCCATCCCCAAGGTGTCATTTGAAAATTACCAAGGTTATTCACCAAGATTTCATGAAAATTGTAATCTTTAGTGGTTACATCATTACCCAATACATTGGAGCGCTATCAGGGAGCACATTTAAATTTGCCTTTATTATCATGTGATCCACATATATCATCATCAAAAATTTCATAAATCACCCATATAGCATAAAATAAATGGGTTTCATTTCATAATCTTAATGTTTTAAAAACTGCTTTAAAAACATGATCTTAATGTCACTTTGAACCCACAGAAAGGGAAAGATGGTCTCATGTATGTAAATCCAAGAATTTAAAATAGAAAATTTTGATATATATGTGAATACCCTTGTAGAAATAAGAGCTTTGATTATTAACTTTATAGCATAAATTAATTTCAAGAAAAGAGAGCGGCATTTTGAGACGAAAATTCTGCAGCATAACGGCTATGTTTTGGGGTTTTAGAAAACATTGAAAGAAGAGGGGACATGGGTAAAACATTCATAAATGACCCATAAAACAGTAGAGGGACAGAATAAGAAGGATATATGAACATGGTAATGAAATTTGAAGGACATACCATTTGAAATGAAAAACATGGGAGGAAAAACAATTAGATTTCTCTTATGAAAATTCGGCAGCCTAACGGCGTCACTTAAACTTCACCAAAATGATTTGAAAAGATAAAATAGGGTCTATCATCATGTGAACATAAGAGTTAAGTATGATAGATATATATATCATACCAAAAAATAAAAAAAAATTACTTGAATGACTTGACATGAAAGTAGAATTTTGAAAATAATGAGAAGGGTGAAAGAATCCCCTTAAAAATTCGGCTGCCTAACGGCGTCACTTAAACATTCTTAAACGAATTGATGAGAGAAAGACGGGGTCTCTCATCATATGAAAATGAAAAGGGAAGTAATATGAATATAGAAGAACATCCTACAACATAAGAACATGGAGTATAAAAGAAATGACATAAAAGAGATTACTTGAAAAGAAAGAGAGAGGTCGGATCCCTTACCTTAAAATGTAACTCTTAAATCTCAATGTTTTGGACCTTAAGGGATTGGGGGCACCTTGTGAGGACTCCTTGGGAGGTAAGGAGACCATAACTTCGGTGAAGATGGTTTTGGAGTCCAATGGACGAGAGGAGGGGTTGGTATTTATATGGAAAGTGAGGGGACAAGGCATTAATCGACAACGGACACCTCACAAGTGCTTTTCTCAAAACCATGTGCTCTCCCATGGCATTTACCCTGGAGTTAGGCCACATGGGGACCAGAATACAATAATTCATCACCTTTGGTCGGCCAACCCTTAATATATCTCATGACATCATCATGACACAGTTATGATGTCATTAAACATACCGAAACCCTAAAACTGTATTTTTACTATTCACTGAAAATTCAACTTTCTCAGAAAAATCTCAAAATTTCACCTTAACCAAATATCGATGCTCTAATTACAAATATGAACTCCATTTTATAAAAATAATTTTCTAAATATTTTTAATTTACTTTTTAAATAAAACACTATTCACAGAGAATTCATTTTTCTCAGAAAAATCCCTAAAAATTACTATAACATAATATCGATGCTCTGAGTTCAAAATTAAAGTCCATTTTATAAAAATAATTTTATAAATAATTTTAATTAAATTTTTAATTAAAAAACACAATTCACCCAAAAAAACTAATACTTGAATAAAAATTTATGAAACCTTTATTTAACCATTTTATTGAATCACATTACTTAATCAAGGTGCCTAGATTATATTAATACTTTATTTAAGTGAGATTACAAATCCATTTGGATAAATTACTAATCCTAATCCTAAAATCACTATTCATAATTTACTATTCATCAAAAATCAAGTTGATCTTATTAGACTATATATTTCGTACTGAACATAATTGTAGAAGAACATATTTTGAAAATCATTACACATTTTTATTTATTTAAGGTTTAACTAAAATTTTTTAAAATATCATTTTTCTAAAATTCATAAAAAAATAGGCATACTATATTTATCCGGATATTTGAAAATTCATAAACTTCATCATAAGAAGAAATCAAAATTTTTATTTAAAACAAAGGTTTACACAAGGCAGTTACGGTCTCCTTACATAGCCTCTTTTCACACCAGCATAGGACCTAACTGTAAGGTGTGCTAAGGTTATAGAATCTGAGGGAGGCTCGACCAACATTGCACGAGTAGTAATTTCTATCAGTTTGAACTTCTCACGAAGGTGATTCCATTCGAGATTCACCCGATGATGTTCGTCTTGGCTTTGGACCAGAGAAAATCCCACTGGTGCTACCTCCTTCCCAAGTTCTATTAGATGGGCTTCGATCGGTCAAAGACTAATGGGTGAGGCCATCAAATCTTCTTTCTATATTAATTAACCAAGATCACTTGTATTTAGAGACAAAAGTTGCAACATTCAATTTTCAACGATCATACTGACTAACAGTCATATAATAGTGAAAACCAAATAGTCTCATTTTAATTATACTCATGTGAAATGAAACATTTTTGTTGAGTATGAAAAAATGAATAACAGAATATTAGGAAACATGATTTATTCAAAATTTTGGGTCATTACAGTTAATCCTTAGACAGATGTTAATTAATCATTTATAATACATTTTCCTAAAAATAAAATAGAATATTGTACATGTCAATTGTATTTTTAATATTATATAAATAATAAAATTTAATATAAACTCGAAAAATGAATTATTAAATCCACATAGTGATCATAAATCCCAAAGATCATATAATACTATATAAGATTCCGTTGGGATAATACATAATGAAAAGTTCTAATATATAAATACCAATAAGGGAATAACATGAAATCTTAAAGAGAATCATCATAGGAATGAAAACAATTCATAATAAAATGAAATCATAAGATACAATAATCATAATCTTGTGGAAACATAATATTTAATTATATCATAATGAAATGTAAATGTTGAATTCTATGAAAACATAACAAGGATTAACCACCTTCATAATCATCATATACTCCACAAGACTTCCATAATGAAATAATGTCCTTATGTAAGCCATTTGTACACCATTAATTGAGTCACATGAGATATTTTTATTTCTAATGAATTGAAGGGGTATAACAGCCTCATGAATTTCATCAATATATATATATATATATATGTATTCGATAAAATTAATGAACCAAGATAGAAATCAAATGTTTGATCAAATCCTTGTGAAGTATGTGTGTTTCATAAATATCATTTAATTTGTAAATTAATTCTATCATATGGGTTATCAAAATATGTAGGAATTATATCATTTTTGACATTAATAAATTGAAAACAAAATATGTCTTATACATTGATATCAAGTATAGATAATTCATTCTATGTATCAAAGATAATAAAGTAATAAAACATACCACATGGGGGATGATTTATGAAATATTTAAATTATCCTTTTATAGTTGTATTGAGAATATAATTTTTTTAAAAAATAATATATGAATCATTAAGGTTATATATAAAATGAAAATATTTTTGGAATCTATAAATTGTTCAAAAAAAATTTATGGGTGTAATTCTTGACATGATACAAGAAATAGAAAGGTTATATTAAATTATGTTTACCAAAAATGGGAATTTAATATAGAACAAATAACTTATATAACCCCAAAAATGTAATTGATATCTAATTATTTAAATATGTAAGTGACATATATATAAATATATTGGATTTACATGGGATCAATATTTTTTAATTGTTATGAAAACAAAGAGAATATGTGACCTGTAAGTATTGATGGAGGTATAAAAGATACATTTTTTATGATTTAAAACAACTTTTATCAAATCCCACATTATAATAAAAAATAATAAAACATTCTCATGAGAATAGAATAAGGTAAATATTATGTTTATCTGTGAAAAAATTTAATGTGGTTACTAATTAAAATAGATTACACTAGATAAAAGGGAAATTATGAATTAGGGGGGCACCCATCATTTAAATGGATTGTAATTATTCTTAATTTGAGTGAGTTTTCAAAAAGCATTATAACTCGCCAATAAAGATGAAATGAATCAAAGGTGATCTCCCAAAAAAGAATTTGGGAATTCAATATGAATCAAAAAATCAAACTCAAGGAGAAACATTATAACTTAATAAATTATATTTAGTTAAAAAATACACTTATATTTTTTGGAGGGAAAAATTATTGTTCACATAATGGTTTTATTAAATATGTTCCATTATATTTTTTATTCCATTCCTTAATTAAAATCTCAAACTCATTTATGTAATGAAAATTATCTTTCTGTAAGAAAAGTTTTATTCAATAAAATTTACTTTATCTAAAACGGTTTTGAACTTACATATGGGTGTCAATTCCTTATCAAATGTTTTCTAAAAAAACCTAACCACCATTTTCTTAATTCAAAAACAGTATCCTTGTCTATAACTCAAAACCATACCATTATTGATAATTTTATTTATTCCAAAATCAGACTCCTATTTCTCCTAAAACCAGACTCTAATTTCTTTGGAAATTAGACTCCGGTTTCTATTGAAATTTGACTCTGATTTCATCTAAAATCTGAATTCAATTTCTTATAAAATCATACTCTAATTTCACTATAAATAAGGATCCAATTTCTCTTATAATTATACCCTGATTTATTATTAACTCATGATCTGAATTCATCGAGTTTCAGACTCTGATTTCCTTAGATTTCATAATCCAATTCTCTATTATTTCTTAATATGGTCATTAATATTTCTAGACTCTGATTTTCATTATATTAAGGATTTTATTAAATTATTTTCATAATGTCACCAAATTTACATAATTTAATGTTACATTTTATAGGATCATAATTGTGATTATGTTTCTTAAGAATAGAAATGTTTCTCATAAATAGTTACATAAAATGATGTCATCCAATCTGTTTTAACATAACCATTACCTGAGTTACACGTGTACATGTCCCTCGGAAATTTAAGAAAAAATATGAATGTTGGGGTATACATTGATCATTATGGATTTTCATATACAAATACCTATCCATTTTAATAGGCCAAGTGTTATAGTTTTAACTGTTGATATTTAGGATAAAGTGATACTATGTGAGAGCTCTACTCAAATATTCCTTGTGTGAAGGTTATGAGCAACTTTTTGGAGCTAAAAACATAATTTTCAACCAACATAATGATAATTTTCTTGTTTCCCTTATCAATTGTGGTCTTCCAAGTATAGGAAGACATAATTTCTTATTACCTTCTTAATCTAGGGCTTGCGATGTTAGCCCAAAAAATACAGATCATCATATCGAGGGATTACCCTGGTGAGTGTAAGTATTGATTTATTGAAAGTATAATTCCGGGGAACATTATCAATGTTTGTTGGATACCCTTCCCTTTCAATGAAATTTTTTCTTTTACATGTCCTATTTTCATACACGATTTATTTGTGCTGAATTGTGTTAATGATTACCATTGTAACATTTTACACTTTCCTATTCTCGTATAATCTAATATAGATAAGATTCAATATTATTTAATGTAGAATCATTACATATGTAAACATATCATAATATTCATTATCAGATCTAGTTTATCGGATCCTAATAAGTCTAGATTTTTTGTTAATAACGAAAGAGGACTTTTGAATACATCTTTATTAACATTGTTAAATATAGATTTTCTTAAGGATAAAAATGAAAATTTTACACCTATAATTCAACACCTCTTATAATTTACCAATCTACACATACATTTGGATCCTAAAATTTTTATCAGGGAAGGTCTATGATGTACTAATACTTTCATGTATGGTATAATACGCAACGTTACATGTTCAAGTACTTTGTATAATTTAAATTTTAAACATTTTTTTTATAAAAATTTGTTACAAAAATTTGTTCAAAAATATTTTTTTTGAATGACAAGAATGAATGATTGATCAATAGATAAAATAAATCCTATCATACCCCTATTTTTTTTTAAGGAAATGGAAATTACTACTAGAGGTATAGGATGTGGAATATTATTATCAATGCCAGTGTGGATATCATTGTTATGCTAACCGGAGACAATAAGATTCCAGACTTGGAAATCATACAATTCCCCAATCAAGAAAAACAGGAGTATTTGCTTCAATTTAATGTATGAAATAATTTATTATGTTCTAAAACCAAGAAAATCTATAGACATACTTCATCATGGGAGGATGATAATAGAATCCGAAAGATATTAAATGTTAAAATTTTTGGCACATCCAAGTCTATTGAAACTAAAATATTTGTGCTTCGAGCTGGATACCATGTTTTTTTGTTTCCGTAATGAGAGCCTGTATTCAATGATTGACAATGATTTATGAATATCATCAATAGCCCTTTATTATATGGTTGATAAAGAATGGATAATAAGATTCATGTGGATAATATAATATATATTATGGCCAATGAGTGGGAATCCAAATGAAAAGTGATTGATGATAATATGAAGGTTTCAAAAATCACCAATGATAAGTTATTCAAGACTCTTATATAGCATGAAACTATAATGAAGAGAGATGCAGAGATAAATATGAAAAATCATAGTAATGGTAGTGTTTCTTTAACTACTACATAAAATCATAAGAAATCCAATACTCCTGAGTGAGTTACTAGATCAAAAGTGAAGAATTGTACTATTATATCTGAATCAATTGATATTGATCATTCTAAAACAGGACATTTTAGTGTTGATCGTAGATCGAACAATATAATGTGAAAGAAAATTTTCTATAACCCATACATGAAAAATGAAAGAATGGATAAGAATGATTCAAAAGTGACTTGATATAAAGGAAATATAGAAGTTCATATTAAACCACACTATCCTATGATTAAAAGGAAATATATAAAAGATGGTCTTTCATAAAGTAACAATGAGAAGTACAACAAGTCAATGTCTAATGATGTACTTAAATATAATGAATCATGGATTGAAATTAGTGGTGATCCTTTAGATGAATAATCAAATATTTAATCTTATGGATAGAACAATAATGGTCTTATATCCATAATTCATAATGAAAATAAATTTATAATGGGTAAGGTAAACACTGTTGAATCTGTAACAAATATTTTTTATCATAAAATTATCCTAATGAAGAATATTATGAATCTTTGATGAAGAATCTTCCTCAACGGAAGATAATTATTTACATTCTCTGAAAGGATAATCTAGTTTTCCATGTTACATGAGAAAAAAAACAAGTAAGAGTAATATGAAACATGCTAAGAAAATGTATAGAATCTATATTCTAAAAATATATATTTTAGTAAATCTTGATAAAAACCCCTTAATTTTGAAAAGGGTTTTAAAGACCACATCAAAAAGTAAATTGTGAAAGGGTTAAATTTTCTAAGGATCTCGAAAAACTTATTTCCGTATGAAATGTTTTAATGAAAAATAAAATATCTCAGACAAATGACTATGGGGATGATAATTTTTTCATCAGAATAAAATCTACAATATTTTCCTAAAATTAAATTTTCATCAAACATTACATAGGGGATAAAAGGTTTTGAAAAAAATTATCATAAATCCATCCTCTATGGAATTGTTCAATATTTTGATATTCTCATTCAAAACCATTTTTCTAGCATAATTATGTTTTTCCCCCAAGTGCACATTTTTTCAATAAGTGTCAATGTGGAGGAAATTGGGTGAAAATTTATTCATTAAATAAAACCCAGTGCTTAGGTTTTCATAAATCCCATTTTTCTATGAAAATATGGATACCTAAGATTTTATTTTCTAATATTTCATGATCAAAGAATGTTTGGACTCTAAATGTTTAATTATTTTGTTTTTAGGGAAAAAAAGAATGTGAAAAACAATACTTGGTATATGGATAGTGGATGCTCCATAAACATGAGTGGTAACCAATTCATCTTTGAAATGATTATTATAATGAAATTGTTAAATGAAATTTTTAGAGACAATTCATGTGGTTAAATTTTTGGTATATATAATATTGTTCTTCATGGAAAAGATTAAATTTCAAATGTTTTATTTGATAATGGTATTAAGGACAACATTATAGGAATATGAAAATTATATGGTGAAGGATGCCTTGTTAATTTTAGAAATAGTAAATTCATAGTACACATTTCCAATAAAGAGTTCTTTCTCTCTTCCCATAGGCATGAGAATTTTTTAACACTTTACTTAGAAAACATTAGAATCCATGAATTACCACGCCTTAGTACAATAGCATATCAATCTAGGTTTTGGAATAGAAGAATGGGAAACTGTATCCATAGAAACCTAGTAAAATTCTTAATAAAAAGACTTATTAAGGATCTACAGGAACATAGATTTGATTATTCAAAAGTCTGTGATCCCTATCAATATGGAAATAAATATAATTCATGCTTTAAATAAATTAGCTAAGTCTAAATTTCTTGTGAATTATAGCTAGTGCATATGGATAATTTATGTTTAACACAAACTTTATGTATTAGAGGAAAATACTATATATATGTTATAGATGATGATTATACCATATTTATGTTGGTCTGTTTTCTAGAAAAGAAAAATGAAGCATTTTCATTCTTTAAATATTTTTCATCCAAAGATAAAAATTTAAAAAACTTCAATTGATAACAATTCAACATGACCATGGGGGAGAATTTGAACATTCAAATTTTGAAACCTTTTGTCGTAAGAATGACGTTACTCATAACATCTCATCTCTAAGACCCCCTCAAAAAAAAATTACTTGAAATAACAAACCATATTATTCAAGAGATAAAAACAAAAATGTTGAGTGAATATTATATTGCTAAAATATTTTGGGATGAAGTTGTTAGTTCAAAATTTTATTCTATTACTATATTTTTAATCAGACATTTCATAAAAAAAACACCTTATACCTTAGGGAATGCCTGAAAACCTAATGTTTCATTCTTAAAAGTACTTGAATTTAATGTATCAATCTAGAATACTAATGATATCATACATAATGTTTCACCTATATCGGATTAATGAATTTACAAAGGCTATTTCACTACTTTTATGGCTTATAATGATTTTAACAAAAATTATTGTACTGTTGAAAAAAACAATAAATGATAAATTTGTTGAATCTGGTCCATTTGTTTACAAATAACCACAAAATATATCTTCAGGTGTGTTTTCAATACTAATTATCAACCTTTGACAGTAGATTCTTCTAATTTAGAAAATAAACATGAAAATGTATCTGATGTGTTTACCCTAGAAGATATTTTATCATATATTGATGAACAGGTTATAAAAAACCAAAATGAGGTGTTTCGTTGGAATCATCCCTATGATATTATCATTGGTGGTGTAATTAAATATACAAGGCCATAAGTTCTATAAGGAATGATGTATAACATATTAAATTTCATTCCCAGTTAGAATATAGATTTACTGATTAATCTTTAGGTGATAATGCCTCGATCAAATATATTCATGATTAACTAAATGAATTTGAATGGATAAAAGATTGGACATTGGATGAGACACATAAAGAAACATATGTAATTGGAGTAAAGTGGGCCTTGAGAAATAAATGTGATGAAAATTTAATCATCATATGAAATAACTAATAATTGGTTGATAAAGGAAATTGTAAGAACCTAGTTTTTTTGTGGAAGACTTTAGAATATTATTGATGTTATTCTAGAGCAGTTCCTTCAGACAACATGCGATTCCGAGCCCCGGTGTGGCCGGAATTAAATTTTCAGTGCGTTCACACTGGACACACCAAATAAATGGGATAACTCCTAATCAGAGTTTCAGATTAGAGATCTGAGTGCATGGATGGGTCCAGAATGAGGTTTTTACCCTAGGAACGACATAAAACATGTCGGCGCGGGACGTTTGGACACCACTCTCACTATCGGAGCGTGGAATGGATAAATTAAATAATTAATTTATTCTTTTAATGGATTGAATCATGTATCTCTTAAAAAGTGGCTCGAATTGGAAAATTGGGGGCACTGTTGAGTTTGGAGTGTGTCCTTTACCCTAGGAGGGGTGTCTGCTTCACAGGCGTGGGCTGTCTGTGAAAAATGGCCCCAGGGGCGTTTTTATAATTTGGAGGCATCAGGCGCTAAGTTTAATAACATTCGAACGGAGACTCGGATTAAAATTCGGAGACCGCCATTGCACTCAGAACGTGGTGTTTACCCCAGGGGAGGATTAATCTCGACCCCACTGGAAGTTTGGGTTCGGGCCGGGGGGCAGGTGGTTAAGTGTTTTCTATTTAAACACTTAACCCACACCTCTCCACTCCCCCTTCTTCGCTGGATCCAACAACACCCAATGACAATGGATGACTCTCATCCTATCCTCCTCCCATCCCTCAAGGTAGCGACGTGGTGGCGAACCCTCCGTGAAGTTCTGGGCAACGACCAAGATGTAGGATTTGTCATTTTCGTTTTCTTTTCCCGCACCTACTTTGAGCTCGAATTTTTGTGTCAAACCTCTGTCGAATTTTTTAAAAAATCACATTAATGAGGAGTAGATTTTATGCTCTTTACGATGCATATTTAATATTTGTAATCCGTGTTCGGAGGATGCCGTAGCGGTTCGACGAAATTTGCGGGTTTTCGGTTTCCAGCGGGTTCGAGCGGCGACACGACGTCCTTAGGAGGTGGCGGCGGGGCTCTCGAACGGCGGTGCGGGCTAAGGTACAGGGCGGCGGGGGTGTTTGATGGAGGTTCGGGAGAGTGAGGAGGCACTAGGAACTGGTGCGAGGCAGAGACGGCTGCGCGAGGCGGCGGCTCCAGGCGGCGAGCCCGAGCTGCCAGGGCGCGGCAACCGCGGGGTCGCGGTGTGCGACCCCCACGCGGGGACAGAGACCCACTGAGTGCGAGTCTCTACAAGAGACCAAGACCGGCCCTTCGTGGTTGGCCTGCTCATGGTGAACTGCGGGTCCACGGCCGGCATGCGCGGCTGAACCGCAGGTCAGCCGTCTTGGGCCGTTCCAGGGGGTGTGGACCGGTTGGACCGGTCCGGTCCACCCCCGCTTGTGTCTGACAGTGTTAAAATGCCGTAACTTTTAAACTGTGGGTCGAAATTGCGTGCTGTCTACGGTGACGCAACCCTTAAATAGAGACAAACATTTTGAGATGGTCTCGATAATTTTTAATTCATGAGACAAGGTGCTTGGAGGCGCAACACGCCCGTTAAGTAGATGGGCGTTCTTCCGGGAGTTCTTTTTTTTTGGACGACGCAGACACATCCGATTTCCATTTTGAGAGCCGTCAGCGGTGTTGGGACCCTAGTGCGGAGGCGGTTTTTTCAAGTGTAGTTTCATGTGTTGATGTTGGAGATGAGGTGTGGGCCCCACGGCCCGTCTGTTGAGCTGCGAGCAAGATTCTGTAACGTTTTCCTCGAACGTCTGTTTGGGGCGTGCGAGCAGTCAAATTTTGGTGTTTTTTCAAGGGCATTTCATTTTCACAATCCTCCCGCTTTAATTCCACATGGTGGTGCGGGCCCCGCGATGGCCGTTTGGGCATTGACTGTGATTTTTCTGGATTTATCACAGGGTGTCCGTTTTGGACAAGTGAATAGTCCATCTTGTGTACTTTTTCGAGAGAATCACAACGGTGTGACCCGTTCGTTGTGTTTCGGGACCGGGGTGCGGGTACCACGTAGCATCGCTCATGTGCGGTGCACTAGAATGCATCTTTTTGTCCGAATATATGTTCCACTCACGTGAGTAGTCCTTTTGATGTGTTTTCCTGAGGGGATCACAATGGTCCGATGCACCTGACAGTTTTTGGGGCCGAGGCTCGGGACCACGGGACGCCGTTCAGGCGTAAAGCGGTGTTGGTGGCTTTTCTGTCGGATATCCTTTTAAGGCGAGTAAGTATTCTATCTTGCATGTTTTTCCATGAGTATTACAACGGTGTAATCTGTTCAAGCGAGCGGAGCCTCCTACGTGATCTTATTAAAGGTGGAAATGTGAAGGTGCCACGTGGCGGTTCTTCTACAGTGTTTGTAGCAGACCCTTGGCATGTTATCGCATGAACTACAGTGTGAGTGATGTTAATGCTTTAAGAGATGTGGTTGGTTGTGACTTATCCGTTGAGGTGGCAGGTTGGAGTTGTTACGTTATGCCTTCACGTTGATGTTGGGTGCCGTGTGCACGATAGCCTTTGGGCTGGAATGTGGTATACTCTGGGGGTATACAGGAACGCTGGGAGGTATATGTGGATGTTGGTACCTAAGAAAGTCTATGCGTTCGGTTGGGGTTGACTTGGGGCTCACGTCGTGTGGGCCCCATGTGTATGTCGTGCTCTTATTTACTTACGTTCGACCTCTCGCGACTTAGAGGGTTCCTCTATTCTTGTTTGTTGACCAGTAGGGTTGAGTTTTCCCCTGGTCCTATTCTCGTTTGTTGACCAGCAGTGTTTAGTTTTCCTCTGGTCCTTTTCTCGTTTTTTGACCAGAAGGGATGAGTTTTCCCCTTGTTCTGTTCTTGTTTGTCCAACAGAGATGGTTTGTTTCCTCTGTTTCATCAGCTGTGAGGGGTTTCAGTACCGTGCCCTTTCGCCTGACTTTGGCACTGTTTGCAACTACATGTGCTCATACAACATGGGTGTTTTCCCACTTTCTGGGATGAGTTGTCTTTGTCCGCTTCAACAGTGACTCAGCGGATTGGAGCATTATCACCCAGAGAGGCTCAGGGAGTTTCTCTCATTCCTTCTTTTTCCCTGGTAGAGTTCTTGTGGAATCTGTGTGACCAACACTTTATGCGGGCAGCGATCCTCTACCCAGGAATTTGTTTCTAGAAGGGCTGAGGTTGTTACCATCAGGGCTGAGGTTTTTTCGATTAGGGCTCGCAAGTTGTACCATCCAGTAGGGATGGCCAGTGGGTTACCATCTAGCTGGGATGGCCAGTACAACATGTTCACTGTGCAGTACCATCCAGCAGGGATGAGCATAGCAGTTTTGGGTTTACCTCCAATAGGGCTGGGCAGCGGTCGCCGATGCCGGGTTTACCTCTATCTGGGCTGGGAAGTGGTCCCTGATGATGGTTCCGAGCCTCCCTATAGTGGATTACCCTTTTATGGGACTGGGCATTGGGACTCATCGACATTATTAGCCAGGTCGCCCTCCAGTGGATCACCTTGTTACGAGACTGGGCAGTGTGGCACCCATTGACTCTTTCTAGTTCTCCCTCTAGTGGGAACCCATCGACTTCCAGGGATTACCCTCTAGTGGGGCTGGGCAGGGGGTCTCCTGTCGACCTTGAGGAGACTTCTCAAGTTGGGGGTAGTGACGAGGTGTGGCTTGACATTCCCCCATAACTCTCAAGTACGGGGGGCTCTTTCCCCACCGAGACGCGTCCTTGAGATGAGACCTAAAACCGTTCAGGTGAGTCAGTGCCACCCAATGAGGATAGTGTCATGGTGCGGTGATTTGAGCCCCTTGACATGAATTTTGGGGCAGACGTGTGGGATGCTGGGCATCGATGGTGTTTACTTCTGGGACTTTTCGCTACTCACCTTTCTTGGGCTGAGATATGGGATAAAGATCCCCTTAAGATCTTTTTTGGGCTTCTTGATTGAGCATATGTATCTGTATACTTTGTACGAGTACCCACTTCTTGGGTTTGGTTACTCTCCTTCCAGGAGAGGCGAAGACGTGCGGTGTATGCCACGTGCTTTCCGTGTCTAGATTCTTGTGGTTGGATGAGTCTACTCTCCTGCTATATGTAGTGAAGACTCGACAAAAAGTTCATCTTCTCACTGTTTCCAGTTCATTGTGTCTAGACGAGTCTACCTTCTTTCCTCTTATTGGGTTGAGCTGGACCCATTACTATACTCTTTAATACACTTTCGGTTGTACTCCTTTACCTTTCCCCTGTTCGATCTACTACTCACCCTTCGGTACCTCCTTTGTTTCTCCGTCGAGACTTTGGGGTATCCTATTGAGTATTTTTATACTCACCCCTACTTGGGCTTTACCCGCACTTGGTGTGCCCTTGCAGACGACGGACATGTTGGTCGTGATGTCAGAGGAGCTTATGAGTTCAAGAGCCTGGACCGCGTACGGTGGTCGGAGTCGGGTTCCTTGTGGGGGACCCTTCCAGCTGGGTTTCTTTTGTTTAATTGTTGTCGGGATGTGGAACCTTTTCTAGTTGGGCACGTGTTTTCCCCTTTTACATTTTAGTTTACCTCCACTTATTACTTTGTACTGTTTAGAGGTTGATTCACTTTTGTGGTTAATATATAGCAGTTTCACTTTACTTAACTTTGCTTTTCTTTTTACACTGCACTTCTGCATTGAGTGGGCTGCGTGTGTGTGTACAGGTACTTTGGGAAAGGCCTCCATGAGTTGTTCTACCTTCGGCGCTGGTCGCCAGCCCCTGGCCTATAGAGGTGGGCTTGGGGTAGTTCCGGCTCGAGCCCGGGTTGTAACGACCCAAAGTTTCATTAATGGAAAATCCCTCTTTATCCAGTTAAATGTTTCTTTATGAAAAATGTTTTTATAAGATGTCAACTTCTTTAAGTTTTACGTTAAGATTTGTGACCGTTACTTTTATAGCCGTTGAACAGTGATCATCTGGGTAGTTTAAATATAAGTCTTTAACGAACCAATTTTCTACTCAGACAAAGGAAGCGATGGCCTCATCCAGTAGAATTTCCCCTTACGAAGCCCATTTGTCGGAGCTCGGAAAGGAGGTGGCGTCTTTGGGCTTTGCCCTTGACCAAGCCCAAGCTGAGCTTCATCAAGTCAAGCTCGAACGTGATCCTCTACGGGAAAAATGGAAGTTGATAGAGATTACCACTCGAGCGATGTTATCCGAGCAACCCCAAGAGTCTGTCACCATCGCACACCTTACCCTTAGGTCTTATGCGGCTATTTTAAGGGGTTATGTAACAAATAAGTAGCACCATGTTCATGCACATTATTTTTGTATATAATAATGAATATAATTTTTTTTGATGCATTGTAATTAGTTTTTAAAGTACAAATGATGTTTTTAGTTATTATTTAATTAAGAATTATATTTTATTAAATTAAAGAATTTTTGAATTAAATAATATTTTAATAAAATATTATTATTAATATTAAATTAATTTTTATTAAATATAAATGATCTTATAATTTTATGAATGCAATTAAAATTTTTATTAAGGTTTGAAAGCCATTTCTGTCAAAACCCGTGAATTTTTTATAAATGTCGGTTTTTATTTTAAAAGTGAAAATTCACATATTTAGAAAATTATTTAGATAAAATAAATATTATTTTTGGAATCAGGACGTCGAAATTATCCAACGGTGAATTTTTCATAATTTTCTGAGACAGTCAAATTTTTGGGTAAAAATTAAATACTATTTAAATATATAATGTGTTTTATGACATCATAATGACCCAATGGTGATGTAATAAAATACCATAATCCTTATGTTCGGCCAATATGTGTTTTATAATTAAAATAATGAGGTTTTGGGTTTGTTTGACTCACTTTTCAAAGCATTAATGGAGCCCTCAAGACTTATTCAACACTTTGCCTTTTTAAATTAATTTCCATGGGAGTGTGACTCACCTCCACATAAGCAACCCTAATTTTTTAATACGTTCGGACCTTGGACTTGTAAAATATTGTTTTCCTCTTTCCTTTTCCAGAAACCATGGGCAAATACCATGGGATGGTTTGTGGTTTGGATTATTTTAATATAAGGGGTCCCAAACCTAAATAATAAAGAATTCTCTCACCTTTCCTATATAAACCCACCCAAGATCCCACTTCCTCCTCACTCAAAGCCCTTGAAGTTCGTCCAACCTCTGCCCTACTCTCTCTAGAATCCTCCCAAGGTGCCCCAAGCTCCCAAGAAGCCTCTCACAAGCCTCTCTCTAGGCTTTGGAAGCACACTTCCAAGTAAGGGTTTTTCTTCCTTTCTCATTTTTGTCAATTTTCTTTAAATTGTATTGCCCTTTTTATTTCATTTATGAATGTTGGGGTATGGTTTCGCACCTCTCCCATACTGCCCTCTTATTGTTTGAATGATGGGAGACCCCTTTCTCTCTCATTAAATGCCTCCCATGTACACCCGTTACTATGCCGAAATTCCGAAAGGAACCTTTTCCTCCTCTTCTATATTCAAGCAATACTTTTGTATCATGAATCTAAATTCCTTTTTGTTGGGACATGTATCTATATGACCTTCTTACTGTCCATTACATGTAAATATGATGAGGAACCCCTTTCTCTCTCATCAGCTTTTTTTATGAATTCTTATATCACGCCGTTACGCTACCGAAATCACACCGACTTTCTAAGCCAATATCATTGTGTAGTGAATACCATGCCCATTTCTCCATCAAGGGTATTCACCTTTATGCACGTTTACTTATTGATTGTAAAGTTTCAAGTATGAATTCCACATCCCTTTATCATGGAATAAATGATTATGTTTTATGAATCCATGTTTTATGATCCATGTGGCACACTTATGCATGAAATGAAATGTTTAAGAAGGGTGCGCCCTGATAGCGCTCCAATGCATTGGGTAAAGTATAGTATCATGATACGTCATGTGCAATGAGTGTTGACTCATGCTAATTCAAGTGCAACGAGGGTTTACTCGTGCTTCAAGTGCAATGAGGGTTTACTCATGCTCCATGTGCAATGAGCCTTGGCTCATGCTAATTCAATGTTAAGTGTTGTTGCCACATTTCCTTGTTATGATTATCATGCTTTATCATGCCTTTATGTTCATGTCTCTCTTATGCTCTATTGATATTCCTATTGACTAACATGTATTGTACTCCTCATGTTATTCATTATGTACTCCCTTACTGGGCTTTATAGCTCACCCTTTTCTTATGCATGTCCTCAGGTTATCCCATGCAATGCTAAGTACGAAGGAATGTAGTGGTCATGTAAAGGAAGTTTTCAATAAGGATGTTGTATTTCAAGTTTAAAGTTTTTATGTAATGATCCTAAGCCCCAAAGACACTAAACCTCTCGATCTTCTTTGTTGGATCAAGTGAAATTTTATGTAATAAAGCATGTTTAAGTTGTAATAAAAAGCAGGGTTGTCATAGTTGGTATCAGAGGATAGGTTTAGTTATTTTTGGGATTAGGAAACCCTAGTAAAGCCTTAGATACAAGACTAAGCATAATAAAAACATCCCTAAGTTTTGGTAAATATTAAGTAAGTGTTTTATCAAACAAATACATCCCTGTCTGGATACGAGCAGGTAGAGGCGGCTCTGGCACAGATGTATCCTAGGGGTAAAACCCGAAAACACCGCTTTGAGCTAGACTCGAACGGGAACTGGTGCACGACAACGGGCCTTGCTGCACTCTTGGTTACGACAATCCCGGGGGATATGTTTTGATAAATTCACAATCTTAGTATGAACCCTTATTAAGGGAAAAATTCCCCTAAGAATATATGTTAGAAGGAAGATCATGAAAAGCCTGGATTGAATCCTATAGACTCATGAGTTGAAGAGATTAAAGTTTATTTATAAGTCATCAACTTTTGTCTTTGGATTACCCTTTATGTGTTACCACTAACTTTCCTTTTATTCCAGCCAATGGCCGGTAATAGGAGAACTCGGGCTAACAACCGTTGTGAAGATCAGTGTGATGATTGTACTTATGAGATGCCCAATCCAATGGGAGCGGGAATCGCGAACTTTGTCACGCTTCTCTCTCAGCTAACTCAAGTTTTGAATAGAAACACTGGTCAAGAGGAACTTTCAACCCCCCCTAAGAAAGAACAAGTCGCTATTGAAAGCTTCATGAGACAAAGGCCTCCTACTTTTAGTGGATCATCTGATCCCACGATCGCTGAACAATGGATCAACTCCATTGAGAAGATATTCTCTATCCTCCAATGCTCTGAAAAATAGAAGGTTCTCTTGGCGGCTTATCGTATGGAGGGTGAAGCTGATCAATGGTGGACGTTGATCAAAAATACGAAGCCTGAGGAGGAGATCGAGGCTTTGGAATGGAAGGTATTCCGGAAGATGTTTTTCGATAAATATTTTCCACGCACCCTCCGTCTTAAGATGGAAAGGGACTTCCTTTCCCTCAAGCAGAAAGATGAAGAATCTGTGGGAGCGTATGAGGCAAACTTCACAAGGCTTGCACGATACGCTTCCGGCTTTGTCGTTACCCCCGAATGCAAAGTTGACCGCTTCTTTGGTGGGCTGAAGCCTAGCTTGCGGAAAGCATTAGCGATCCGTGACTTTGACAACTATGAGGAGATTGTCCGATGTGCCCTTAAGGTTGAAATGGAGATCGGAGAATCACAGGGGTATCATGGGGACAAGAAGCGGAAGGTGGACTTCAATGCTGGTGGTCCGATGGATAAATCCAATGGCGCTAAGAAATTCCAGCACCCCACTGGCCAAAAGTGTGGAAAGAAGCACCCTGGGAATTGCCTTAGGGGGACAAGAAAATGCTTCAAGTGTGGAAGAGAAGGGCACCTAGCTGTTAACTGTCAGCAAGAAGGACCCGCGGCTGCGACGGAGGGGAGGAACACTCCGTTCGAACCTCAACGCGTTGTTCAATGTTTCAAATGCAAAGAACCGGGTCATTTTGCGAATCAGTGCCCTAATCCAAGGGTTATCGGAGGCAATCAACAACCTCCAAGACAGCAAGGAAGAGCTTTTGCCATCACTTCTGCCGAAGTGAACCCCGACAACGAAGTGGTGACAGGTATGCTAGTTATTCATTCAAGAATAGCGAACGTACTTTTTGATTCAGGTTCTACGCATTCTTTTATATCTCAAACGTTTAGTAGAACAATCCCTGCACCACCACAAATCATGGAAGTAAAGATGTCGGTGAGTACGGCAAATGGGGCAATCATTGCATCCCATGAGTATAAGTCCTCCCCTGTTATAATCTGTGGATTGAATTTCCCGGTGAACCTCGTCATACTCCATTTGGTGGAATTTGATGCAATTCTTGGCATGGATTGGCTTTCCTTATATAGAGCCAACATAAATTGTCGGGAAAGGGAAATCACACTCCATATGGAGAATCGACCCCCGATTCTTTACAAGTGTCAGGAGGAAGATGAATCTCCTTTAGCTCCATCATCTCAAGCATGGATATTACTGCCTTATGAGCACGCATATCTGGCTCAGATGATTGAGTCCAAGGAAGAAACCACCCTTGAAGAAATGCCTATTGTGAGGGAATTCGCTGAAGTATTTCCCGAGGAACTTCCTGGTCTTCCTCCAAGAAGAGATGTTGAGTTCTCAATTGAACTTATACCTGGGGCGCTACCAATATCCAAGACTCCATATAGAATGGCTGTGGTTGAGCTTGAAGAACTGAAGAAACAACTACAGGAGAATCTGGATAAAGGGTTTATACGCCCAAGTGCATCACCATGGGGTGCACCGGTCCTCTTCGTCAAGAAGAAGGATGGGTCAATGCGGCTTTGCATCGATTATCGTGAACTTAACAAAATCACGATAAAGAACAAGTATCCTCTCCCAAGAATCGATGACTTGTTTGATCAGCTGCATGGAGCACAATACTTCTCCAAGGTCGACTTGCGGTTGGGATATTATCAAGTAAGGGTGAAGAAGGAAGATATCCCCAAGACTGCTTTTCGTACAAGGTACGGGCACTATGAATTCATAGTAATGACTTTTGGACTCACCAATGCTCCAGCAATATTCATGGACTTGATGAATAGAGTCTTTAGAGATTACCTAGATAAATTTGTGGTAGTCTTTATAGATGATATTCTGATATACTCCAAAACCAAGGAGGACCATGAGGAGCATTTAAGAACTATACTGGAGACTTTGCGCAAGGAGAATCTCTATGCCAAGTACAGCAAGTGTGAGTTCTGGTTGAAGGAGGTCTCATTCTTGGGCCATATCATCACATGCAATGGGATATCTGTGGACCCCTCCAAAACAGATGCAATTGAGGGATGGCCGAGGCCAACATCGGTAACTGATATCCGTAGCTTCTTGGGGTTAGCTGGATATTATCGACGATTTGTGAGAAACTTCTCACGATTGTCCAACCCTCTTACCAAGCTAACTCGAAAGGGAGTAAAGTTTGCTTGGAGTGATGAATGCGAAGAAAGCTTCAAGGAGTTGAAAAGGAGGCTTATCACTGCACCTGTGCTCACTTTACCCACAAGTGGGGAGCTTTTTGTGGTATTCAGTGATGCTTCGAAGAAGGGCTTAGGATGTGTGCTGATGCAGAATGATAAAGTGATATCCTATGCCTCAAGACAGTTGAAAATCCATGAGCGAAACTATCCAACGCATGATCTGGAGTTGGCGGCGGTGATCTTTGGCTTGAAAATCTGGCGGCATTATCTCTATGGAGGGAAATGTGAGATATATACTGACCACAAGAGTCTTAAATATATATTCACACAGAAAGAGCTTAATATGCGCCAGAGAAGATGGATAGAGCTCATAAAGGATTATGACTGTTCAATACATTACCACCCTGGGAAGGGGAACAAGGTAGCGGATGCCCTAAGTAGAAAGGATCCAGCAATTCTATCAATGATGAGAATTGAGAAGGATCCAATCTTCTTAGACTTGATGAAGATGGACGTGGGAATCATAAAGGAGGGAACATCATCAATCCTTTCACAAATGATTGCTCAACCATCTCTTTTGGAAAGGATAAAGGATGCTCAAAAGGATGATGCGAGAATCCAAGAAAAAGTGGAAGCTATCGAAAAGGGAAAATCCTCAGAGTTTAATGTTAATGAAGAAGGAATTGTGCGGTTTGGGAAAAGACTATGTGTCCCATCAAGTTCGGAGCTGAAGAAGGAACTTTTGGATGATGCACATAGTTCAAATTTCTCTATTCACCCAGGGAGCACAAAGATGTATCGAGATCTCCGAGAAAACTTTTGGTGGGATAATATGAAGAAGGAGATCGCCGAATATACATCAAAGTGCCTTGTGTGTCAGCAAGTGAAGGAAGAGAGGCAGAAGTCTAAGGGGATGATGCAACCATTGCCCATACCAGAATGGAAATGGGAGAACATCACCATGGACTTCGTCACTGGACTTCCAAGGACATCCAAAAGCAACAATGCAATCTGGGTTATTGTGGATCGTCTTACAAAGACTGCACACTTCATTGCTATTCGAGAGGATTTCTCTTTGGATCAACTGGCACAGATATATATCAGGGAAGTGGAACGGTTGCATGGAGTACCACTATCTATTGTGTCTGACCGAGATCCAAGATTTACCTCTAAGTTTTGGAAGAGTCTTCAACATGCTCTGAATACTGAACTGACCTTCAGTACGGCCTATCATCCTCAAACTGATGGCCAATCCGAGCGGACTATCCAAACACTTGAGGATATGTTGAGAGCGTGCTCAATGGACTTTAAAGGAGGATGGGATCAACATCTTCCTCTAGTTGAGTTATCTTATAATAATAGTTTCCACTCGAGCATCCAAATGGCACCATATGAAGCCATGTATGGGAAAAGGTGTAGAACACCGGCATGTTGGGATGAGGTCGGTGAACGTAAGCTGCTTGGACCAGAAATGGTCGAAGAAATGGTGGAGAAGGTGAAAACCATTCAGCAGCATATCAAGGCAGCCCAAAGTCGACAGAAGAGTTATGCAGATAATCGTCGACGAGACCTTGAGTTTAAAGTCGGAGACATGGTGTTTTTACGCATATCTCCGTGGAAGAAGGTCATGAGGTTTGGAAAGAAAGGGAAGTTAAGTCCAAGGTACATCGGCCCCTTCGAGATTCTTGATCGTGTTGGGGCTGTGGCCTATCGACTAGCACTTCCACCTACTATGGCCAAGGTGCATGATGTCTTCCATGTATCCCTCTTAAGGAAGTACATACCAGACCCTTCACATGTACTCTCTTCTGAGGTGGTACAATTAGAAGACGATCTTTCTTATGAGGAGCAACCAGTGAAGATCTTAGATCGTAGAGAAAAAGTTCTACGAAATAAGACAATGCCCCTCGTCAAGGTGTTGTGGAGAAACCACAAGTTTGAAGAAGCAACTTGGGAGTCGGAGGATATGATGAAGCTAAGTTACCCACATTTGTTTTAGTGTGGGAAAAGGAAAATTTCGAGGGCGAAATTTCTGAAGGGGGGAATGTTGTAACGACCCAATGTTTCATTAATGGAAAATCCCTCTTGATCCAGTTAAATGTTTCTTTATGAAAAATGTTTTTATAAGATGTCAACTTCTTTAAGTTTTACGTTAAGATTTGTGACCGTTACTTTTATAGCCGTTGAACAGTGATCATCTGGGTAGTTTAAATATAAGTCTTTAACGAACCAATTTTCTACTCAGACAAAGGAAGCGATGGCCTCATCCAGTAGAATTGCCCCTTACGAAGCCCATTTGTCGGAGCTCGGAAAGGAGGTGGCGTCTTTGGGCTTTGCCCTTGACCAAGCCCAAGCTGAGCTTCATCAAGTCAAGCTCGAACGTGATCGTCTACGGGAAAAATGGAAGTTGATAAAGATTACCACTCGAGCGATGTTATCCGAGCAACCCCAAGAGTCTGTCACCATCGCACACCTTACCCTTAGGTCTTATGCGGCTATTTTAAGGGGTTATGTAACAAATAAGTAGCACCATGTTCATGCACATTATTTTTGTATATAATAATGAATATAATTTTTTTTGATGCATTGTAATTAGTTTTTAAAGTACAAATGATGTTTTTAGTTATTATTTAATTAAGAATTATATTTTATTAAATTAAAGGATTTTTGAATTAAATAATATTTTAATAAAATATTATTATTAATATTAAATTAATTTTTATTAAATATAAATGATCTTATAATTTTATGAATGCAATTAAAATTTTTATTAAGGTTTGAAAGCCATTTCTGTCAAAACCCGTGAATTTTTTATAAATGTCGGTTTTTATTTTAAAAGTGAAAATTCACATATTTAGAAAATTATTTAGATAAAATAAATATTATTTTTGGAATCAGGACGTCGAAATTATCCAACGGTGAATTTTTCATAATTTTCTGAGACAGTCAAATTTTTGGGTAAAAATTAAATACTATTTAAATATATAATGTGTTTTATGACATCATAATGACCCAATGGTGATGTAATAAAATACCATAATCCTTATGTTCGGCCAATATGTGTTTTATAATTAAAATAATGAGGTTTTGGGTTTGTTTGACTCACTTTTCAAAGCATTAATGGATCCCTCAAGACTTATTCAACACTTTGCCTTTTTAAATTAATTTCCATGGGAGTGTGACTCACCTCCACATAAGCAACCATAATTTTTTAATAAGTTCGGACCTTGGACTTGTAAAATATTGTTTTCCTCTTTCCTTTTCCCGAAACCATGGGCAAATACCATGGGATGGTTTGTGGTTTGGATTATTTTAATATAAGGGGTCCCAAACCTAAATAATAAAGAATTCTCTCACCTTTCCTATATAAACCCACCCAAGATCCCACTTCCTCCTCACTCAAAGCCCTTGAAGTTCGTCCAACCTCTGCCCTACTCTCTCTAGAATCCTCCCAAGGTGCCCCAAGCTCCCAATAAGCCTCTCACAAGCCTCTCTCTAGGCTTTGGAAGCACACTTCCAAGTAAGGGTTTTTCTTCCTTTCTCATTTTTGTCAATTTTCTTTAAATTGTATTTCCCTTTTTATTTCATTTATGAATGTTGGGGTATGGTTTCGCGCCTCTCCCATACTGCCCTCTTATTGTTTGAATGATGGGAGACCCCTTTCTCTCTCATTAAATGCCTCCCATGTACACCCGTTACTGTGCCAAAATTCCGAAAGGAACCTTTTCCTCCTCTTCTATATTCAAGCAATACTTTTGTATCATGAATCTAAATTCCTTTTTGTTGGGACATGTATCTATATGACCTTCTTAATGTCCATTACATTTAAATATGATGAGGAACCCCTTTCTCTCTCATCAGCTTTTTTTATGAATTCTTATATCACACCGTTACGCTACCGAAATCACACCGACTTTCTAAGCCAATATCATTGTGTAGTGAATACCATGCCCATTTCTCCATCAAGGGTATTCACCTTTATGCACATTTACTTATTGATTGTAAAGTTTCATGTATGAATTCCACATCCCTTTATCGTGGAATAAATGATTATGTTTTATGAATCCATGTTTTATGATCCATGTGGCACACTTATGCATGAAATGAAATGTTTAAGAAGGGTGCGCCCTGATAGCGCTCCAATGCATTGGGTAAAGTATAGTATCATGATACGTCATGTGCAATGAGTGTTGACTCATGCTAATTCAAGTGCAACGAGGGTTTACTCGTGCTTCAAGTGCAATGAGGGTTTACTCATGCTCCATGTGCAATGAGCCTTGGCTCATGCTAATTCAATGTTAAGTGTTGTTGCCACATTTCCTTGTTATGATTATCATGCTTTATCATGCCTTTATGTTCATGTCTCTCTTATGCTCTATTGATATGCCTATTGACTAACATGTATTGTACTCCTCATGTTATTCATTATGTACTCCCTTACTGGGCTTTATAGCTCACCCTTTTCTTATGCATGTCCTCAGGTTATCCCATGCAATGCTAAGTACGAAGGAATGTAGTGGTCATGTAAAGGAAGTTTTCAATAAGGATGTTGTATTTCAAGTTTAAAGTTTTTATGTAATGATCCTAAGCCCCAAAGACACTAAACCTCTCGATCTTCTTTGTTGGATCAAGTGAAGTTTTATGTAATAAAGCATGTTTAAGTTGTAATAAAAAGCAGGGTTGTCATACGGGTAGGGTCGGGTCATGAAAAAGTGGTATCAGAGTTGGTTCGTTCCTTGGGACATTGTTTGGACGTCCCAAAAATGGAATTGGATGGGATTTTGGGAAACCATGTTAACATATCTCGAGAGTGGATCTCAGGCCAGGGAGTCAAGTGATGGTGCAGCGGCCGATGTATCCATTCACTAGGACCCCGATAACCTCCTTGTCGACTCAGCATGCTGATACACTAGTTTCAGGGAAAAAATTGGTTTGTGCATCACATAAGATTAAGTCTTTGACGGTCCTTCTTGACCCATCTTTCCATTTTTGTTATTGATATATACTTATATGTTCATTTGATCGCGACACTCCTTGATAATATTCAGGATGTCTCCACGAGGACATCCAACCAAGATACCAGCTTTGGTTAATGAAGACGACCATGTGAGCTGTGATGCCATAGTCCAGGACCCATCATGTGATCCCCTTTCTCCGGGTGAGCTTGTAGAAGCACCCCCACCTGTTGAGAAGCAGACAGCTTCAACAGAGCTGATGGGGCTTGAGCACGCTCCACGAGTTGTAGTGGTAGAGACCGCTAAGGTTCAGCAGTGAGCCAGACCCTCAGGTAGCAGAGCTTGGGTTCGAGGAAGTGGTTTGCATTTTCAGGCTTGTGTAGACACCTAAATATTAGAGAGTGTCTTTGGAATCCAACCTTTTTCATGGAGCATCTTGGCGTTGGTGGAGTCTTGTGACATTTTTATTAACGAGTCGTCGCTTTCATGGGGCGTCTTTCAGTTGTTGTTTCGTGAGGATTTTTTCCCCTCCTACTTGCGCTCCATTCAGCTTTAGGAGATCCTGCAGTTTTAGCAGGGAGGGATAACTGTGGGTGAGTACATGGCTAGTTTCGCAGACCGTGCACGCTTTTACCCGATCATGATCCATGACGACAACATCTGAGGGCGGAAGTTTGAGAAGGGTCTCCACTGAGAGATTCATTCTGTCATAGTACCCTTGTGAATTTACAAATATGTCGGGGTGATAGAGAAGGCGATGATTAAAGAGAGATTCCTATCACGTTCTAGAGTTGGTTGTGGCAGCAGGCACGTTGGAGCCAAGGCGTCTGCCGCAGCTAGCAGGCATCAGCAAGGAGAACCTCGACACAGGTGGCTTTCTGACAACCGCACTCAAGGGGGTGGTCATGCACCACAGTGGCGCCGGAGGGCACCAGTGCAACCTGAAAAGAGTCGGTGCTATGCTTGCGATGAGAGAGGTCACTTGGCATGGGACTGCCAAACCAGGCATGCAGAGAGCTTCAGGCAGGCAGCAGGTGCACCACCACGACGGAGGCAGCGCCATGATCGGAGTAGCACCTGAAGAGGTGGTGCTGGCAGTGGAGCGGGAGGATCTAGTAGTGGTGGACGACCATACGAGGTCTTCCCACCACCACTAGGCGGTCCATGTCAGACTTGAGGATCTTACAGTTGTGAGAATAGGAAGCCATGAGCTTTGAACATCTACGATCGTTCAGAGCATGAGGTGATAAGAGGTATGCTCTACAACTCTTCTACTTTTTGCAGTATAATTGTTAGGATCTGTTTGTGAAATGATTTTCTCCCTTCTCTTTGTTTGAGTTGTTTCCATGTTGTCACGGGGCATTGGTGTAACCCTATGTTGGTAAGGTAAAAAGGTGTGGGACCTTTTTCTTTAGTAGATGATGATGACTCCTTCGGTCTCTGAGCGTGTAAGAGGGTCATGGTCATGGGACATCGACTATGGAATCTTCTGTGACCTGATATCCTTGGGTGTTTCAGCATATGGATATTCTTAAGGAGGGAATCACCGGACTTTGTCTTAGGTCCAGGCGGTGATTCCAGTCGAAGAATGTGACTTAGGGGTTCGGTCGGGGAGGTGAGATACCCTTGAGAGCCTTTGGGTCGTTCGATAACGTGTGAAGGGATGGCGAGGTTTTCTACCACCTTTCCCTAACCCCAATGTCTCGACTGGGTGCACAACGTCTCCCATGTGACTCACCCGAGAAGAGGAGTGCGTGCTCGTATGCCTGACATCAACGAGGGAAGAACTCTTTTAGAACAGATCAAATCCTTTGGTTTGTGTGCGGTGGCACAGAACTATTCAAGAGTTTTTCTGGGTTCAGGAGAGCTAGGTTTGGTCTTAGTACCCTGATTTGTTCCCATGTTTTGATTTTCGGGGACGACAATCTTGAAGGACGGAATGATGTAAGAACCCATTTTTGGCTGCAAAAGACTTTGGAATATTCTTGATGTTATTCCGGTGCAGCACCTTCAGACAGCGTGCGATTCCTACCCCCAGTGTGTTCGGAATTAAATTTTTTGTGCGTTCACACTAGACATGCCAAATAAATGGGATAACTCCTAAACAGAGTTTCATATCATAGATATGAGTGCACGGAAGGGTCAGGAATTGGGTGTTTTGCCTAGGAACTACATAAAACATGTCGACACAGGATGATTTGACCCCCCTCTCACTATCGGAGCATGGAACAGATAAATTAAATAATTAATTTATTCGTATAATGTCGTCACTCAATGATATCTTAAATGGTGGCACGTATTCGAAAAATGAGGGCACCTTTGAGTTTGGAGTGTGCCGTTCTCCCTAGGAAGGGTGTAAGTTTCATGGGCACATGCCGTCTGTGAAAAATGGCTCGAGGGGCATTTTCATAATTTGGCGGCCTAGAAAGATAAGTTAAATAACATTCGAATGGAAACTCACATTAAATTTATGAGACCTCCATTGTGCTCATAACATGGCGTTTTCCCCAGGGGAGGCTTAATCTCGACCCCGCTGGAAGTTTGGGTTCAGGCTGACGGGCAGGTGGTTACGTGTTTTCTATTTAAACACTTAACCCACCCCTCTCCTCTCCCCCTTCATCCCTGGCACCAACAGCTCCCAATGATGAAGGAGGAATTTAATCCTCTCCTCCTCCCCTCTGTCAAGGTAGCGGCGTGGCGGCGGACCCTCGGTGATGCTCCGGGAAACGCCCAAGAGGTAGGATTTGTCATTTTCGTTTTCTTTTCCCGCACCTACATTGAGCTCGAATTTTTGTATCAAACCTATGTCGAATTTTCAAAGAAAGAAAATGAATGTGTAGTAGATTTTATTCTCTTTATGATTCTGGTTTCATATTTGAGATCCGAGTTTGGAGGAGAAGCAACGGTTCGACGAAGTTTGCGGGTTTTCGGTTTCTGGCGGGTTCGAGCGGCGGCGCGATGTCCTTAGGACGCGGCGGCGGGGCTCTCGGAAGGCGACACAGGCTAAGGCGCAGGGCGGTGAGGGTGTTCGGCGGAGGTCCGAGAGAGCGTGGAGGTGCTGGGTGTCGGCTCAAGGTGGAGCGGGCCGCGCGAGGCGACCACTCCCAGCAGCGAGGCCAAGAAGCCGGGGTGCGGCGACCGCGGGGTCGCAGTGTGCGACCCCCGCGCAGGGACAAAGACCCACTGAGTGCCGGTATCCGTGGGATACCAAGACCAAAACTTCATGGCTAGTCTGCTCATGGTGAACCGCGTTTCCACAGATGGACCTTGAGGCTGAGCCGTGGGCCGACCAGCTTGGGTCGGTCCAGGGGGTGTGGACTGGCCGGACCGGTCCGGTCCACCCCTGCTTGCGTCCGACGGCGTTAAAATGTCATAACTTTTAAACAGTGGTTCAAAATTGTGTGTCATCTGTGGCGAATTGAACCTTAAATAAAGTTAAACTTTTTGATCTCGTCTCAAGAATTTTTAATTCCTGAGACGAGGTGCTCGGGGGCGCGGCACGACCATTAAGTGGACGAGCGTTCTTCCAGGAGTTCTTGTTTTGGACGGCGTGAGCACATCCGATGTCCGTTATGAGCACCATCAGTGGCGTTGGGACCCTGGTGCTGACGCTGAGTTTTCCAATGTAGTTTCAGGCCTTGAAGTCAGAGTTGAGGTGTGGGCCCCATGACCCGTCTGTTGGGCTGCGAGCAGCATTCTGTAACTTTATCATCGGACATCTTTTCGGGGCGTGCGAGCAGTCGACTTTGGGTGTTTTTCTGAGGTCATTGCATTGGCGCAATCTGCCCTCTTTAATTTCATTCGGTGGTGCGGGCCCCGTAAGGGCCGTTTGGGCGTTGACAATGATTTTTTCATCTTTATCACCGGGTGTCCATTTTGGACAAGTGAATAGTCCATCTTGTGTACTTTTTCAAGAGGATCGCAATTGTGTGATTTGTTCATTGTGTTTTAGGATCGGTTTGTGGGTCCCACGTAGAAACGCTCATGTGCGGTGTGTTAGAATTCATCTTTTTCTCTGGATATCCGTTCCACTCAAGTGAGCAGTCCTTTTGACTTGTTTTCCCGAGGGGAACACAATGGTATGATGCGCCCGACTGTTTTCGGGGCTGAGGCTCAGGAACACGGGACGTCGTTTGGGCGTAAAGCGGTGTTGGCGACTTTTCTATTGGATATCCGTTTGAGGCGACTAAGTTGTCTATATCACATGTTTTTCCATGATGATTACAATGGTGTAATCTGTTTAGGTGAGCGGATCCTCTTACACTATCTTATTAAATGTGGAAATGTGAAGGTGCCCCGTGGCGGTTCTTCTAATGTGTTTATAGCGGACCCTTGGCCTGTGATCATGTGCACTCCCGTGTGAGTGATGTAAATTTTTGAAGGGATGTGGTTGGCTATGCCTCAGCCGTTGAGGTGGCAGGTTGGAGTTGTTACGTTATGCCTTCGCGTTGACATTGGGGGTCGTGTGCACGATAGCCTTTGGACTGGAACGTGGTATACTCTGGGAGTATACGGGAATGCTGGGAGGTATATGTCGATGTTGGTACCTAAGAACGTTTTTTCGTTTGGTTGGGGTTGACTTGGGGCCACACGTCGTGTGGGGGCCATGTGCATGCCATGCTCTGCTTTATGTACTTTCTACCTCTCTTGACGTAGAGGGTTCCTCTATTCTTGTTTTTTGACTAGTAGGGTTGAGTTTTACCCTGGTCCTATTCTCGTTTGTTGACAAGCAGGGTTGAGTTTTCCCCTGGTCCTGTTCTCGTTCGTTGACTAGAAAGGTTGAGTTTTCCCCTGGTTCTGTTCTCGTTTTCCAGGCATAGGTGGTTTGTTTCTTCTGTTTCATCAGCTGTGAGGGGTTTCAATACCGTTCCCTTTCGCCAAACTTCTGCACCGTTTGCGAGTAAGTATGATCGTACATCATGGGTGATTTCCCACTTTATGGGATAAGTTTTCTCGGTCCTCTTTGACATTGACTCAGCGGGTTGGATCATGATCGCCTAGAGAGGCCCGTGGAGTTTCTCCCATTCCTTTGTGTACCCTGGTAGAGTTCTTGTGGAATCGGTGTGACCAACACTTTACACGGGCACCGATCCTCTACCCAGGAGGTTGTTTCTAGCAGGGCTGAGGTTGTTACCAACAAGGAAGATGTTTCTTCAAGCAGGGATCACCAGTTGTACCATCCAGCAGGGATGGTCAGTGGGTTACCATCCAGCAGGGATGGCCAGTACAACGTGTTTACCGAGCAGTACCATCCAGTAGGGATGGGCATAGTAGTTCCGAGTTTACCTCCAGTGGGGCTTGGCAGTGGTCCCTGATGCCGGGTTTACCTCCAGCTAGGCTGGGAAGTGGTGCCCATTGACGGTTCAGAGCCTCCCTCTAGTGGAGTACCCTTTTACGAGACTGGGCATTGAGACTCGTTGATGACATTATCTAGGTGTCCCTCAAGTGGATTACCTTGTTACGGGACAAGGTAGTGTGGAACCCTTAGACTCTTGTCAGGTCTCCCTCTAGTGGGAACCCATCAACATACATGGATTACCATCCAGCGGGGCTGGGCAAGGGGTCTCCTGTCGACTTTGAGGAGAACTCTCGACTACGGGGTGGTGATGATGTGTGCCTTGGCATTCCCCCAGAATTCTCAAGTACGAGGGGCGCTTTCCCCACCGAGATGCATCCTTGGGATGAGACCTAAAACCGTGCGGGCGAGTCAGTGCTGCCCAAAGTGAATAGTGTCAAGGTGTGGTAATTTGAGCCCCTTGACTTACAGTTAAGGGCAGACGTGCGGGATGCTGGGCATCGATGGTGTTTACTTCTGGGACTGTTGGCTACTCACATTTCATGGGATGAGCTAAGAGTTGAAGATGCCCTTACGATCTTGTTCATGATTCTTGATTGAGCATAGGTATATGTATAACTTATTCCAATACCCACTTCTTGGCTTTGGTTACTCTCTTTCCAGGAGAGGCAAAGACGCGCGGGATATGCCACGTTATTTCGGTGTCTAGCTTCTCGTGGTTGGACGAGTCTACTCTCCTGTTATAGGTAGCGAAGACTCGACGAGAATTTCATCTTCTCACCATTTCCAGCTCCTTTTGTCTGGATGATTCTAACTTCTTTCCTCTTGTTGGGTTGAGCTGGAATCTTTACTATACTATTTAATACACTTTCGGTTGTACTCCTTTACATTTCCCTTGTTCGATCTACTGCTCACCCTTCGGTACCTCCTTTGTTGCTTCCTCGAGCCTTCGGGATATCCTACTGAGTATTTTTATACTCACCATACTTGGGATTTTCCCGCACTTGGTGTGCCCTTGCAAATGATGGAAAGGTTTTTCGTGATGTCAGAGGAGCTTAGGATTTTGGGAGCTTGGACCGTGTACAATGTTCGGAGTTGGTTTCCAGGTGGGGGACTCTTCCAGTTGTTTTTCTTTTGTTAACCTGTTTCCTGGTTGTGGAAACTTTTCTGGTTGGGTGCATGTTTTCCCCTTTTCCTTTTCAGTTTACCACCAGCTTTACGTTGTACCGTTTAGAGGTCAATGCACTTTTGTGGTTTATATATAGCAATTTCCATTTACTTTACTTGGATTTTCTTTTTTACTCTACACTTCTGCATTGAGTGGGCTGTGTGTGTGTACAAGTACTTAGGAAAAGGCCTCCCCAAGCTATTGTGCCTTCGGCACTGGTCTCCATCCCCTATCCTATGGAGGCGGACTTCGGGTAGTTGCGGCTCGAGCCCAGGTAGGGTCGGGTCGTGATATCCATAATCATCAAGAAGGAATATAATATTATTAAATCTACACTCCAGTATCTAGACTTGAATATATTCCTATTATACTAGCCTTTTCAAAAATAATTTATTTAAAACCTTTTCAAATGTATGTGTTGTGTTCTTTCTTTAACAGATATGTTCAAAAAGAATATTATGTTAAAAAACATCTTGTTTCAGAAGGCAAAAAACATCCTAGACATGTTTAAAAACATACCAATGCTTTATATAGAATTAAAAAATCCCCTAATGAAACATTTCAGAACCTATTTTTTCTAAGTGGAATCATATCAATACTGATAAATATTTATGAGTAATCTAGAAGGTACATTTTCTTACTTATATTATTATAAATTAATTTTTACAGGATGGTATTTCAATCAAGTTTTCTGAAAACCTTATCAAATTAACTTTCCTTAAATATGACATTCCCTAAAAAATCAATAGATCAGAACCATTACATTCTTATTTGGAATTAATATCCAGATCATATTGGATAGAGTAAATATCAAAAATTAGATTTTCTTATGTATATTATTTGTTTCTGAAAAACCAATATAATTGGATCCCCTATTTGCATCCAACATCTGTTTGCTCAGTGTTTTTCACATAATCATTACCAGTCTTCAAATTTTCCATTAATTTTTCCACATTTCCTTATTTTATGAATGTATCTTGTGGTCTCCTCATAGAACTAGATGGATTCAAACAAGTAACTCAATGACTGGATAATCTTCATGGATAGGTTAGTGGACCTAAATTTCTGTGCAATGTATTCTTCATTAATTTCAATGATCATCATGCTCAATGGATGGGAAGGACTCTACATGGAAATGGAAAAGAAATAGGATCAGGTGTATGCTAAATTAATAATATAATTTTATGATACCATTGAGTTTTATAAAAAAAGTTAAAAAGGACATGTTACCCTTTAAGAGTTATGGAATTACTTACTCCCTACCTTACATGAAGGATGAATGTATTTTTGATAAATCCTATGAAAGAGATAAAAGATTTTTCTCACAATGATTTTTGGAAAGGGATGGTTATTTTGAGATTTTTAAAGCTATTGTTCTCCTTGGGATTAATGGAGTTAATTCTCCAAAGATCTCAAATCATTCAAAAAACAACAGGTTCTAAACTCATTGGATACATGGTTTTTTGATCCCAAAAAGGGATATAACTATTCTATTAAGTAATGTGATATCTTTTTTATTAACTTATTAGTGAATGTATTAAAGATTAAACACATTATATACATTATTTTGACCATCAACATCATAAATAATGACTCTTTCAAATCTCAACTCATTATGACCCATGTGATATTATCTAATATCATTTCCTTGTGCTTAGAATCCATCAAAAAATCATGCAACTCAAAGGCCAAAATCATTAAGAACATGTTGTTGAGTGATGTTACCTAGATAAATATATTTATTTACTTTCATATGATGTTACAATATTTCTTTTATATTCCTAATGAGGATGACCGTGATACTAGTATGAAAAGAGACGTTGGAGAAAGCAACAAGCCAACCACTATGAAAACAAAAGCCAAGGAGCCAGAACCCTTGAAACAGGATCGAGCCGCTGAACCACTATCAGCTACTTCCAATCCAAAGAAGAAAAGACATTGTATAATATGTTTATTACTAAATAGAGTGAGATGAAAATGAATAATGTGGATGATGGTGTAGTTTTTGGGGAAAACCCTATAGAGTTTAATTCATTAAAAATCCATGGATCTTAAGAGCTTGAGATGAAAGAATACAAAAAGAAGTTAAAGAAGAAAAAGTTAGAAGTTAATATTATCTAAACATTTCTAAGAGATACTGAGATGGAATATGAACAATTTTTGGAACTTGAATCATTCTTCTAACAACCAAAGATTCATCAAGACCCAGTGGTAACTAAGACTCAGGTACAATAGAATAGCAAGATGGATATTTCAATTCCCGAACAAATAGTTGAAAAAGAAGAAAAAATACAATAAGTAGATGAAGAGGAGGAGTAAAGTGATTATATGATTATAATGGTATAAGAATATGAAGTTAAGGGGAGTCATTCTGATAAGAAATCAATAATTACATCCCAAGATGAATCCACTAAGAAAGGATTATAAGGACAATCTTTTTAGAAACATGATGTTTCCTATAATGATGAATGTATTAATGAAGATATTGTAAAAAAGGTTGTTGATGAAAACGATGATAGTGTTTCTAATATAGGCAAAAACAATAAGTTGATTTTACAATGATAGAATATTTTATGTTTCTGATAGTGAGCATGAATCTCAAAAATTTGAGAAAGAAATCTCTAAATCTGAGAAAGGTATGCAAGTGGTGGATGATACACCAAAGAAATATGCTGATGAAAAATTAATGAAGTATGTTGTTCTTACATAAAATAAGAAAGAATATGAGAAAAATAAATTTCCCTCATTAACAAAATAATCTGTTTTTGAGTCTTCTTCTAAATTAGGTCATGATTTGGTTGTTCAGTCCTTGAAGAAGATTGTGATCTCCATACCTTTAATTCCAAGTAATGAGTCCAAATGTCAACTTCTTTATGAAATACTTAATCTGAAGTCTGTTTTAACAAATATTATAATATAAATGTTTATCAAAGTCAATGTTGAGTTCAAGAATTTTCATATTAGTTATGATTCTCATATAAGATCTTTCAATGAATCCATAAATTTTTCAATGTATGTCATATATGATCTCAAATATTTTTATTATTTCACTATCTCATTCATGGATTCTTTTAAAAATTCTAATGAAAAGATCTAGATTCATTCAATAATAATTCCATGAAACTAAAAAAATAGAAATCTAGACTCTATCAAAAGAAAAATGATCTGCCTGGAAAAGTCAACTCTATTTATCTAAATCTAAAAAGGGAATGGGATATAAAAGAATAGATGGATGAAAAGCTCAATGAAAATGAAAAATTTATCAAATCTCAATGATAAATTATAAGGACTAGTGATTAAACAATACATATTCTTGAATTATGTTAATAATTCACATTTGTGATCTTTTCAGGTTTAGGTTTTTAGAGAATTATTCAATAATTATTACATTACATTTCATATTTTACAATATAGAATCTTTTACACATTATTCATTTTTTCATAAAATATACACACATGAAAAAAAGAGATCATGATTAGTTCTATATTTTAGACAGCATGAATTTTCCATGATCCCATCATTGACCCTATTCATTATTAAGTCCTGTGAAAAACATTTCAAAAAATGGGATGTTCATAAAAATATCAGTAAGGATTATAAAATAAAGAATAACACCATTATTCAATCATCACATTGAATTCAATGAAGTTAAACATTTTAATCTCTAACATACAACACTAGATCATAAGATTTATGAATAAAAAATGGAAATCATAAACCATAAATGTAACTTTTGGCATCAATAACATACTTACGTTGTCACATTCATAGCTACATATAGAGTTACAATTGGAATACCCATCACATTATATTACCTAAATAAATTTGGAGAAACATTTATGTTTAGCTCTTTTATGTTACCTAGTTCATTGGAGAGATATCTTAGGATCACCCATGCTAGGTTTATCACAGAACCACCTGTATATGTAAACAATGCCCATGAACCATGACATATTCATAATACATAAAACAAACATAAAGGAAAGATAAAATTTCCACATTTCAATACCAAAATATCATTTAAATGTATAGACATACAAAATCCATTTTAAAACAATTTTCAATACCAATATTTATAAAAGATTATACGGTATTTATTTTCCATTTAAAAACATTACGACTTCCTAAGGAAGCCAAAAATCAAATAATGCTCGTGGTAGTAGAAAGGTCATTATCACCATGTACGTTAAAAAAAGAAACTTTCACTTTTTAGTTTAGAAAAACACTACATATAAAAAATATTCCCTTTGAATGAAAAGAAATGTGAAAGGGGGTTTATACACCATATAAAATAAATTCATCTATAAATCAAAATTTTCCTCAATAAAAGGTGATTGGGGCGAAGTCCCTTACCTCATCTCCACCTGGAATCGATTGTTCTTTAATCTCCTAAATAATAAAATAAAGTTAATTTATACATTCTTAATAATTGTTAAGTTTATTATTTCTTTATAGTACATATTAACACATTATAAAAATTAGAATATCTTTTAGGTTAATAACAGTCATCTTGTCGATATTTTGTACTTGAGAGTCAAAAATGAACATCGTATAATTAAAAGTTGTCCATATGGTCAAAATTCCCTTATCTCTAGAAAGATAGTCATTAATTAGGTATCATATATATAATATATTTATTGTATATGTATATTTATTGTAGTTCCAAACATTTGGACATAAGAAACGAAATGCACCATTCATGGGGACGGTAATCTATACATACACATGAACACTACATTCATTTCTATTTTGTAATTAATGGAATGAAAATAAAATGATACATATGTATATTATAATTCCAGTGTAATATCATATCTAATTTCAGTAACACCATCCTTTACACATTCCACATATGGCATGAACGAGTCATATTACTTTGAGGGAGCGGTAATATGCACTTCCACAAATGACATTATCTTATTTAACAAAATTGGAAACCATAAATGTATGCCATAATAAAATATAAAAAAGAATAGATAAATATTAAATATAATATATGTCACATATAAATAATGTTCCATCATGATGGCCACCACGATAGGTTGTATGAGATAATCGAACCATCATCATTTTTTGAGGCAGCCGTTTATCGTACACAAAAATAGTATGTTCATATCAACTAGATAAAGGTGTGTAAGTGTATTTTGAATAATTATAATCACAATAATTTAGTATATTGAGGATACTAGTGTTAGTATATATGAAATTATTAACAAGAGCATAGGGAGTGAAGATTCAAATTAAATAAGAGAACATTAGGGATGATGTTGCCTTTAAATCGGGTAACTCCCTTTGGTTTGAACCAAAAGGATTTCATGAAGTGCTTTCTACCTATGGTGAGGCATCAATGAGGAAGATAGGGATCTTGAGAGATTAACTGGGTAGATATTGGATGCCCCAAGGGGGATTTATTTGTGTGATTAAGGGTTATATGTGATATCTTTTTATAAGGGGGAAGAGGGGCTCTTTAGTAATGTTTGAAAATATTATTTTATTATATAATTAGTTTTTGGGTTTTATTAATGTTAAAAACTTATTTAATTCGAAGATATGTGGTATATATTTCAATATAAAGTCATAAAATAATAATTAGATAGGTTTTGGATATTTTTACTCCTTATATTTTTTATTTAACACTTTGTTAACTTATTTAACCTTTATCATGTATTCTCATATATTCATACAACATGGATAATATATTTATAATAAAAAAATCGAGCGACCCAAATTGGATCATTTATGAGATTTTTATCATCTTATATTTCATTTTGTTGAATCTTGAATTTTTAGGTTCATTTTATCATTTAATAAAATATTCATTGATTTAAAAACTCTTTTATGTCAACTTTAATACTATTAATATCTCGACTTTTTAAATATTCCAAACCAACATTATTATTTTGAAAAATATTAATTGATTAAAATATAACAATTTATTCAAATCTATAAAATATCTAGATGGAATATATAGGTTCAAAATATATTTATTTTAATATTTATAATTTAATTTATTTGAATCTTTTATTAATGAAGCAATTACTACATTACCATTGTTTCATAATAACATTAGTATACATAAAGTATAAAAATTGTAAATAATATAAACTAATGTAGGAAACATCTTATGATTTCCATATAATATTTATAGTCTAAGAGATAAATTATATAACCCCATATTAAATTTTTTTTACAAAAAAGATTCATGTTTAGCTTATTTTGATCCTTAATTTAAATTAATTTACATAAAGTGTTATTATCACTTCCATGTGGTTCCATAAGTTTACAAAAAAGACCCAAGGATTACAATGGTTGTATATGTATCATCCAATTGTATTAGAACACATGTTAGTGTTATTTAATATTAATATAATATAATTTGTCTACCCCTATTTACGAGATTTACCCTTTAAGCCGGGAAAAGAAAATATTTACCGAAGTAAATATTCAAAATGTATAAAAATAAAAGATACATATTTACACACTGTGTACCTATTGATTCAAAATATGGGATCGATTTTTCAGAATTCAAAACATAGATGTGACATAAAATATTTTAAAATTAATTCATGTTTTCATAACAAATATCGTGTTTTTAAGTAACAATATGTATCAAAAGATTGACACTTGTTTATATTCAATTTAAGTGTCAAATAACACCTAATCACCATAATTGGATTTAATGGTAAAAATATAATCCATGTACACTTTAAAAACAATTAAAATATTAATCTAACTATATAAATAAATTTCATTGAAAGGTAGTATTGAATTAAAATGCGGTATTTTTCAATATTAATTTAAAAAACGAACATTATAAGAAAAATTCAAAAATTTCATGAAATGTAAATTTTTATATCCTTATTGTAAAAAAGAATAATATTTTGTCAAATAAAACATATAAATGTGACAAAAATAGATTTATAAAGGGTTCTCCATCAAAAGGCTGTAAATAGTCCTTCTAAAGAATATTAGTGTTTTATGCTTAAAATTGGATTCATTAACTTTTTTAGTTTTGTAACTTTATTAGATAAATGTATAAACATTTAACATACATGTATAATCATTTTTTGTTAGTTCTATTTATTCCCTCCATTATGATTGTCAGGGGTTAACTACAATTTGAAATAATAATATTATGTTAATATTTTTCAATATAACTCAACGTTGGGTGAAACATATGTTTTCAAAGAAAACAGTTGTTTTGTATCCTGTACACCATCAAAAATCTCATCCCCTTTAGTGTAAAATTAATATTTTATTCCAAAATATTAATAAATATATAAAATTTCATATTCTTTATTTACCTGTGATGTTACATCCTTCCCCCCTATTTGGAATTGTGTCCCCACAATTCTATTCACATGTCAAATAAGTGGGGGTATTTATCTCTCATATCAATTTTAAATTCCGACATTACCTCATCAACCATCTAGTTTTTCCAAAAAAACATTTACCTGATGAATTACCTTATTCTACAATAAATACTCTTTACGGTCAAGAATCTGGATTAGTAGTTTCTCATAAGAAAGATTCTCTTCCAACGAAACTACCTTTGGACATAAAACATTAGATGAATATATCATATTCATTATCAACATCAAATCATGAATAAAATTATGTACATGGGATGAACATGGCTGTAGAGAAACTCAATACACAATTGGTCCAACTTTCTCCCAGATTTAATAGGGTCCAATGAATATCATACTATTCATTCCCTTCTTGCTCAAACACATCACACTTTTTCTTGGAGAATAAATTAGAAATACATGATCACCGACCTCAAATGAATGATCCTTCCTCCGGTTTTCTGTAGAACTTTTCGGCCTACTCTGATAATTTATCATGTGCCTCTAAATCGATTGATCTTTTTCTACCATCTCTTCAACCTATTCTGGTCCAATCTATTTCCTTTTGCCTAATTTATCCCAAAAACCTGGAGTTTGATATCTCTTTCCATAGAATGCCTCAAATGGTACCATTTCTACACTAGAATAAATACTTTTATTATTTGAAAATTCAACAAAAGATAGATGTTGGCCTCAAATTCCCTAGTAATGAATTGAAAAAGCATATAGCATATCTTTAAATGTATGATTTTTTCATTCAGATTTCCCATCTAATTGGGGATGAAAAGATGTACTAAAATTTAATTCAGTACCGAAAAACTTCTGTATGCCTTTCAAAAAGTTAGATGTAAACCTAAAATCATGATCATATACAATGGATAGGGGAACTCTATTAAACCTGATTGCCACATAAACATACAATTGAGAATGATGATCTAGAGACAAAGTATCTTGAATGTGATGAGAATGAGTTAATATAGTCAATCGATCAACAATAACCCACATTGCATTGTTACATTGAGATGTTTTCGGTAATCCTATAATGAAGTCCACGTATAAATTTTCCCATTTCCACTCTGGCACGGGTAAAGGTTGAGGCAACCCTTTTGGTAACTATCGCTCTACTTTAACCTATTGATAGGCCAGACACTTCTTAGTAATGTCAACAATATCCTATATTATTCCACCCCACCAGTAATACTCCCAAAGATCTCTTTACATCTTTTTACTTCTAGGATGAACTAAAAAATGAAGACCTATGAGCTTCACATAACAGCCCTTTATTCAACTATGAATCAAAAGGTACACATAATCTCTTCTCAAATCTCAATATATAATCATTATGAAGGTTGAAATCATGCTAAATACCCTTCTAAAACAACTCTTCCTTTTGTGCTTTTCAAATGAAATCTGATTTAGAGGATTTCACTAACACCTGAAAAAATAGTGTAATTTCTTGCACTATCAACTTCCATGCCAATGATTAAAAAATATTTAATTAAAGGATCATGTTCAAAATGTAACATGGTTAATCTGGCATTACCTTTTCCACTCAAAGAATCATCCACCTTATTTACCTTACCTAGATGGTAATGAATCATGCTTTCAAAATCCTGGATTAATTCCAGCTATATCCTCTGTATTATTTGTAATTATTTATGAGTAAATATATACTTCAATATTTTTTGGTTAGTATATATTTCACATTTTACTCCATACCAATGATGAAACCAAATTATTAAATAGAAAATAACAACAAAAAATTCATAATCAGATGTACGGTAATTTAACTCATGAGGTTTCAATTGACGTGAAGCATAAGAAATTACCTAATGATTCTACATTAGGACATGACCAAGTGCTTTCATTGATGCATCTCTTTAGATAACAAACTCACCATTTCTTGAATGTAGTGACAAAACTGGATCATTCACCAATATTCTTTTTAATTCCTAACAACAATCTTTACATTCTATTCTCCAAATGAACATAACACCTTTTCTAGTTTACCTAGTCATTGGGCTAGAAAACCATGAATATTTTTCTTAAAACCTCTGGTAATAATCTTCTAAACAAAAAAAACTATGGATCTCTATGGTATTGGTATGTCATGGACATTCTTCAGAAATTTTTTTTAGAAGGATCAACACTTATGCTATTTTTTGTGATAATGTGGCCATGGAAACAAATTTGTTGTAACCAAAACCCACACATTCAAAATTTCCCATACAATTGTTTTTAATGTTTTAAAGGATAACCATATATGACATTCATGTTCCTCATTAATTTTAGAATAAAATAAAAATTCCTCAATGAAACCAACCAAAATCATATATAAAAACTCCCAGATTATTCTTTTCATAAGATCCATGAATACAACAGGTGCATTAGTTAACTCAAATGGCATAACTACAAATTCAGATTGGAAATATATAGTATGAAATGTAGTCTTCGGAATGTCGACTTCTTTTATATTCAACTATGGTACCCTGGCCTCATGTCAATCATCAAAAAATATATATCTCCCAGGAGATGATCAAACAAATCATTAATATGAGAAAAATGATACTTGTTCTTACCAATGATATTATTTAATGACCTATAATCAATGCAAAGACCTATTTAACAATCTTTCTCTTTAAAAAACAATATAAGATCAACCCATGTTGATGAGATAGGTCGAATGAAACATTTATATATTAACTCCTGCAATTTCTTCTTTTACTTAAAAGTTCAATTTGAGCCATTCGATAAGGGGGTCTCGAAATTGGCTTAGCATCATGAACTAATTCAACTATAAATTTAACTTCTCGATCAGGTATTATAATAAGAAGCTTATCAAGAAAGAAATCAATATACTCCTTTACCACTAGAACATCATTAATATTAACAGTTCTTTTGTTATCAACAATATGTGTAATGTAGCATTTATTTCTAAATTTTACTTGTTTCATAGCTTCCTGACAT
This sequence comes from Viscum album, assembly GCA_963277665.1. NCBI lineage: Eukaryota > Viridiplantae > Streptophyta > Magnoliopsida > Santalales > Viscaceae > Viscum > Viscum album. The sequence continues at coordinate 304,793,847 of OY728127.1, forward strand.
TTTATCTAATGTAGGGGTTCATTATTTTAAACAAACCGAAATTATTTATGAAAATAATCATCTAATGATTTAAAATAAATCATATTATAGAAATCCAAAAGCCAATCCATACCCAAAATAACATCAAAATCTACTAGAGGAAAAACAATATGGTTCGTAGGTAGAATATTTTCGCACACAAGGACATGAAGGATCTTATAATTTAATTTTGTCTCAACATTTCCTCCTAGTGTTTTATCGATATCATCAGAATTTATATCATGAGATAGAATTTCCAATTTAATAGAAATCTTCATAGAAATGAAAGATTGTGTAGAACCTGAATCAAACAACACATTGGCATAATCTGAATAGACTAACAGTTTACTTTATACTACTTCAATCGATGTCCAAACATATGCTGAAGTCGTTAAAATGGATTTAACCACCCCTTTCTACTTGTAGTCTGGCTGCATTCCCTCAGTTAAGTTATTCATTGGATAGAACTTTTCATAATGACCCATTTCAATGATCATAAAAAATTTATTGATTGTAAATCAAATTTTGTCATTACATTACCCTAATCATTTTTAGTGCAATTATGATTCTTATATCTCATTTTACCACATCGATAGCACTTTACAGAATTCAAATGAGATTCCAAAATGTTCTTTTTACCAAAAATATTTACAAATTGAAAACTTATGTTTCTTTCCATCAATATTTTTGGAAGAGTTCTCCCCTTTCGTCAGCCACCTCGACCTCTTATTCGGTTGTTTGTCAAAGAACACCTGATAATCAAAAAACTCCATTTTACACCCTCTCCACACATCGAATATGTTTTTCATAACATTTGAACTCATGAGAAGCTAAAGACCATCGATACATGATCTTTGATCCTTAGTAAAAATTATTGATTTTACTATTAAGGTCTACTAAGAATGTCTGATCATACCTTGTTAGTAAAGTTAATTTTTCATCATATATATGCACTAGGTCATCTTCGTTCCAAAATTTCAATAATTATTTTTCTATCCTAAGACGAACCAGCATAGGAAAATATTTCTCATGAGAAATACCATTGTATTTATTCTAGGTAACAACGTTAATCTTATCACTATACCTGATATTTTTCACCATCGACCACTACATATCGGCTTCACCTTCATAACGGTAAACAACAAGACTGACTTTTTGATGTTCTGAACACTCCATGAAATCAAAAATATTCTCCAGTTCATTTATCCCCCATTCAGCTAGAACAGGTTCTAATGATCCTCTGAATGATCCAAGATGTTTCCTCATGAAATGCTCTACTACTAACATGTTCCTCTTTTTTTATCTGGATGATCTCATGCATAGATACAAACACCATTTATATCCTGATTACAACATTCCATCACTGCAGAAAACTATTCAGTTCCAATTCTGACCATCTAATGTTTCTAATTTGGTAGAATGTCTTCCACCAGATGTTTTCCCATCATAACTTCCTTTTTAACTCTATGAATAATCATTCTAATCACAGAAATATCTTAGGTGAAGTGACATCAAAATATATAAATACTATATCCTTTTAATATTCACATAAATTAGTTTATGGATATTAATATAACAATACCCTAACATCTAATGTTTCCTAAACTGACCCGAATACAAACTATAAGGCCCTAGCCTTATACATTAAAAAATTACTGAATTAAGTTAATTATTCACATTAGGGATCTTTTCATGTTTAGAGTTTTAGAGAATTAGGCCATAACTATTACATTACATCTCAAATATTATAAAGTAGACACTTCTAATAAGTATTAACTTTTTCATAAAATAAAAACTATTGAAAAAAGGAGTCATGTTTAGTTCCACATTTTATATAGCATGAATTTTCCATGATCCCATCCTTGACCCAATTCATATTTGTTTCCTATGAAAAAAATTTCAAAGAAACATGCTATGATCATAAACAGCTTAGTAAGGATTATAAAATAATGAAATAAAACATTATTCCATCAACCCATACTAGTAAATTAAATCATATCATTTAATCTTTTACATACCACACTAGATCGTAAGATTTATGTATATAAAATGGAAATCATAACTCATAAAGGTAACTTGTGGCATCCATAACATACTTACATTGTATCTTTTACAGTAATGTAGGGAGTAACATTTGGAATACACATCATAGTATATTCCAAAAATCTCTTACGAGAAACATTTATGTTTTCCTCTACCATGTAACCCAATGCATTGGAGAGAAATCTCAGGCTCACCCACCCAAGTTTTATATTGGAACCACCCATATATGTAAATATTTCCCATGAACAATGACATATTCATAATGCATAAAACAAACATTAAGTAAAGAAAAAATTTCCACATTTCAATCAAAAAATATCATTTAAATATTTTGAAACAACCAATATATTATTGAAACCATTTTAAATACCAAAATACATAAAATATTAAATGGTATTTAGTTTCCATTTATAACATTATAACTTGTTAATGAAGCCAAAAATCAAATAATGCTTGTGACGGCAGAATGGTCGTGGCCACTATGTACGTTAAAAAAATAATTATTCCCTTTGTCATTTAGTAAAAAGATGCGTAGAAAAAATATTCCCATTGAATTAAATGAAAAGTAAAATTGGTTTATACCCCATATAAAATAATGTCCATTATAAATCAAAATATGAGTCAATGAATGGTCATTGAGACGAAGTCCCTTACCTTGTGTCTGACTTGAATCGTTCGTTATTTAATATCATGATTAATTAACTATAGTTAATTAATACTTGCATTAGAACATTTTTCAAGTTTATTATTACTTAAATATTTATTATTACCATGTTATAAAAATTACGTAATCAAATAATTTAATGATGGTCATTCTTTCAATATTTGATACTTTAGTCAAAAATAAACTTCCTATAATTAAAAGTTGTACATGTGGTCAGAAGTACATTATTTTTAGAATAATATTCATGATTTAGATATCATATATATCATATATATCATATATATAATATATATCAAGTTATATATTTGTTTATAATAGTACATTACATTTGAAGATATGAATTGAAACACACCATTCATGGAGACGGTATGACTTACATAGGCATGAATGATATTTTCATTTATATTTCATATTTAATAGAATGAAAAAATGTAATGATACAGAGGTATATTGTAATTCCAGTATAATATAATATATAATTTCATTAACTTCATCCATCACACATTCCTTGTATGGCATGAACAAGCATATCACTTTGAGGGGGCGGTAATCAACACATCCCCAAATTAAATTATCGTATTAACTCATTATGGAAACCAAAATGGTATGATATAAATGAAAAATAAAGAATCATAGAGAAAATATAAATATAATATATTTCACATATAAATACAGTTCCATCATAATGGAAATTGTGAGTGTAAGTATGAGATAATCGAACATTCATCGTTTTGTGAGGCATCAGTTCGTCGTACACAGAAACCATATATTCGTATCCATTAGATAACAGAGTGTTTAAGTTTATTTTCAATACGTCTCATAAAAAAACCTAGTATATTGAATATACTATTTTTTATGTAAATAAATAATAAGAAGATCATAAGGAGTGATGATGTAAAATAAAATAAGAGTACATGAGGGAAGATGTTACCTTTAAATGGGGTAACTGCCTTTAGTTTGAACCAAATAGATTTCTTGAAGTTCTTTATGCCGAATGTACGACATTAAATAAGAAGAGAGGGATCTTTAGAGCTTATTTGGGGATAGGGTGGATGAGCCAAGGGGGCTAGTGATGTGTGAGTAAGGGTTAGAGCTGATGGATTTTTATAAGGGGTGAGGGGCTCATTAAAAATGTTTGAAAATACTATTTTATTATATAATTATTTTTTAGTTTATAAAGGTCCAAAAATTATACAATTCAATGAATAGATGTAAATATGCTGAAATAAAATAATCCAATAAGAATTGGGTAGTTTTTGGTTAATTGTTAATCCTTATATGTTTTATTTAACGCTTTGTCTACTTATTTGACTTTTACCATGTCCTCTTATATATTCTTACTATATGGTTAATATATTTACTTTAAAATTACAAGAGACCCAAAAAAATCATTAATGACATTTTAACATCATATATTTCATTTGGAAAATCTTCTATTTATGGACTATTTTATCATTTCATAAAATATGGATTAATTTAAAAACGGTTTTATGTCAATTTTAATAGTATTCATATCACGAATTTTTAAAAAAATCCCAAAAAAACAATTCATTCAAATTAACATCATTAATTCAAAAATGAAAATTCATCCTAATCTATAAAATTAATAGATGGAAAAAAAATTCAAAATAATTTTATTTTAATATTTATAATGTCATTTATTTGAATAATTTATTAAGGATTCAATTACTAGGTCACCATTGTTTCATAATTGAATTTGATTATTTAAGGTCTAAAAATTATAAATAAACAACCATGATATAGGAAATTGTTTTATCTTTCCAAATAATATTTATAGACTATGTGATAACTTATATTACCATATATAAATATTATTTGATTAAAATGATTCATATTTAGGTTATTTTTTGTCCACCCATTAAATTATTTAATATAAACTGCATTGTCACTCCCAAGTGGCTCCATGGGGTCCTAAAATCAACCCAAGGATTCCCATGGTTAGTCATGTATCATCTAATTGGATTAGGACACCTGTTAGGTTAATTTAATAATATTATAATATTATTTTTTAACCTTATTTACTAGATTTAACCATTTACCATATTAAAGAAAATATTTACGAAAGTAAATATTCTTAATTTATAAAAATAAAAGTAACCTATTTACAAAAATTGTACCTCATAATTCAATATATGGATTACATTTTTTCAAATTCAAAACACAGAAGTGGTAGAGATTAATTTAAATATACTTCTCAATGTCAAAAAAACCCTCTTTTTAAGAAATAATATATTTCAAAATTTTGACAGTTATTTACGTTTAAATTAAAATAGAAATTATATAAAATGACCAAAATTGGAGTAAATGGTGAAAATATATTATAATTATTCCTTAAAACGAATTAAAATAATTATCTAACTATATAAATAAATTATATTAGGATATATTTTTCAATTAAAATACATTATTTTTCAATATTAATTAAAAAATGAACATTATCCAAAAAAAACCAAAATTTCATCCAAAGTAAATTTTGATGTCCTGATTCTGGGGAAAAAAATTAATTTTTTCAAATATAACATATAAAAGTGACCAAAATTATATTTAAAATGGATTCTCCATCAAACGGCAGTAAATTGACATTTTAAAGAATATTAGAGTGTTTGTGCTTAAAATTGGAGTCATTCACATTTTATGTTTTTTAATTTGAATGGATAAATAAAAAAACATTTAAGAAACACATAAAATAATATTTTAGTTAGTTATATTCATTCATGCTATTACAATGGCTATGCGAAATCTACTTTTTAAAGTATGAATATTATATTAATAATTTTCAGTATAACACAACATTGTGGAAAAGTAGGTTTCAAACAAACCAGTTGTTGCGTATCTGGTATTCCAACAAACATAGCTTCCCCTATAAAATAAAATTAATATTTAGTTCAGAAATATTAATTAATATTAAAATTTCATATTCTTTATTTACATGGTATATAACAGAAATAGTTATGTCGCAAGAAGAATGAATAAATGATATCAAAAGTGTAAATCAACATTAGGAAGAGTAGATCAAGAAGTTTGAAGCTTACTACAAAGAATTTATAAATCAAATGGAAACATTAAAAATCATGATGTCAAAGGAGAATAAAAAAATGAATAATTTTCAAATCTAATCTGCTCTTTTTTTATAATTTTTGTTATCTTAATGAAATATTTATATCTTTTCATTGTTTCAGTTTGACTTTTTCCAAAATATTCATATATTTTTTCTTCCTATATTCTATTTTGAAAATAAATAAGAGGGGGAAAATAATATTTATAAGTAATTTTAATGTTAAAGGAATAAATTTCCTAAGGGGGAGATTACCTAAAGAAGAAATTAATAAATTAGGAGGAATTATTTTCTTAAGAAGGTCCAGAATATAATATTTTGTGATTTTATAACATAAGGGGTAGTTATTCATATTCTGCATGATACAAATAAAATATGGACATATTTATTTATTTTAAAGTTTAAAAATAAAAAACGGAGTTCTTTATATTCTTTTATGAAAAGATGTTTGTGATTTCTAAAAATGGGGAAATTGTTGAGTCAATAAGTTTCCTTTTGATTTTTTCCATTATTTATTGAAAATCAAAAACTCATTTTATTATGTGAAATTCTATTTCTCTATGAAAAAGTTTCTTACGGAAATATCACATTCTCTAAAAATGGATTGGAACTTACTAATGATTTTAAACTCCTTATCTAATGTTTTCTCAAAACCAATTCTAGTCATCTTTTCATTAAGACCAAATTCAAATCATTTTATATATCTCATAACCTTTTAGTTTCATAGAATATGATTTCTTCTAAAATCATACTACAATTTCTTCTGAATCAAACTCTGATTTCATCTCAAAATTAGACTCTAATTTATTCTAAAATTAGACTTTGGTTTCTTCTGTAAAAAATACTCCAATTTCTTCTGTAATTAAACTCCAATATCCCTAGAAATAAAAACCCAATTTCTCTTGAAATCATGTTCTAGTTTCAACATAAATAAGACGCTTAATTCAATAGAATTCAGACTCTGATTTATCATAGAAAGAAGAATCCAAAACTCTATTATTTCAGAATCTTATTTTCAATATTTCTAGACTCTGATTTTCATTATCTTATGAATTTTATTAATTTTTTTCATACAATCACCAAATTTATTTAATGTAACATTCCATTTTATCAGATATAAAAAGTGATAAGGTCTATTAAAAATAGAAATTTTTCTCATAGATAATAATATAAAATGATATAGTATAATCTATTTTAATGTAACTGTTTATTAAGTGCACCATGTATAGGTCCCTCTAAAATTTAAGAAACAAATATGGCCATTTGTGGAAAATAAGATAGTTGGATATTTTCCCATAAAAATCCAACTATTTGAATGAGATTAGTGCTTGAGTATTAATAGTTGATCTCTGGGACAGAGTGATACTCTGCAAGAACTCTCGTCAAATCTACCTTTTTTCAACGCATTGAACAACCAGTTCATGTTAGGAAAGTTTTGTTCAAACTTCCTTATTCAATTCTAATTGTTTCTATTTTCATTCGATGGATTCCATAGATACAGAGATAGAGGTGTTGATTACCTACTAAATTGGGGGCTTGCCGGGATTGCAAGACTGGTATCAATCATCGAATCAAGGGCATAACCTGGTCTAGATAAGTCATTCTTTATTAAATGTTTAGGTCAGGGGACCATTATCCAAGGTTGTCAAATACCCATCTCTATGAGTAAAAATATTTCTTATACTTATCCAGTTTTGTTGCAACTGTTATTTCCACATCATTTTTTTTATAATAGAAAGTGTAACATTCATACATTTTCTTATTTGTCTGTACAATGATATAGATAAGATTCTAAACACTTTTTTTAAAAATCATACCTGAAGTGAACTTGTCTTATGATTTTTTATTGGATCCATTATATCGGATCCTATGTAAGTTAGTTTCCTTGTTATGAACTAAAGAGGGTTTGTGAATCCAACTTTTCTAACATTGTTAAACATATATTTTCTAAAGTATAAAATCAATTTTTTTAATCCTATAATTCACCCCTCTTGAAACTGAGAAATATACATATCAATTCTGATCGTACGGATGTATGAGAATGAATTGAAGTAAAATCCCAATTTCTAATATTTTTTGTGATCTTTGTTCTAGGGGTGAAGTAGACACGCCATAAAAATGACTATTTCTGGGTAATGTTTTAGCTAGCCTCAATGAAGAGAGAATGAGACAGAACCCTTATAGTTTAAAACTTTTTATTTAAACCCCCTTGATATTGAGAAATAATAATATTGAATATAAATACCATAAATGTGGATTTTACAAGATATTAAATTTATTATTTGAAGCATACATACCATTTAATTTAAATTTGGGGATTAAATGGAAATGTCCCTTGTAGAATGATGTATTGAGATGAGAGCCTTAACTTTAGAATTTAAATCACTCATCAAAATCATTTTAAATGATGAAAAAATTAATTATGTTAATTATAAATATACTAAATAATATTATTAATATATATTTAATATTATACGGTCCATCCTTGATTTTATTATACTTATATAAAATATTGTATTTTTACGTCAGTTACTTGGGGTTGTTTAATTAGATTTTTTATTACAGTTTTAGATTATTGACTATGTAAATTTTTTTGTAAAATAGATTCATGATATCCATTATTTTTTTGTTTTAAATAGTTTATAATTAAATTATTACAATACATAAATATATTTTATAGGTATACATTGACTATAGAAATTTTTGTGGTTCCTCGAAAAGTGCATTTAGAGTGGCTATATTTTCAATAATATTCTATTAGTATTATTTCCTATATTTTTTAATATATTATTGTAGTAGAATATTAATTGTTTAAAAAGTATCATTTTAAAACACTAAATAAAATATTTAATTCATTTATGGTAGGTGGTCTTATAAAAAAACATCCAATTCATGGAGCAAGTAGACTGTACACATGCATGTGGACATTTTTTTCTAAATGAATTTGTAGTATAATATAAAATAGATATTAAATTCATAAGATAAAATTTCATAATTGTAAGAATTATTTTATTTATACCATCATAGGTAAATCATAATTTAGGGGTCCGTAAGATGAAAAAACATTGAACTTATGGGTTTACTGTATGACAAATCCCTGAATGTTTCTCTATTGTGTAACTCTTAAAGGCTCCTTAGTATCATATTTTAATGAGTACAAGGCCTAAAAAAAGTTGAGAGAGTGTTGAGGTGATACTTGGGAGGAATTGTATTTGATATAAGGATTGGGAATGGGTGCTAAAATTGGGTGTTTCTGGTCCCCAATTATAAGTGAAGAAATGGTCATTTTCATAAAAACATATTTTGTATCAAAAAAATCACACTATTTTTAAAAGAAAATGGATGAAACAATGTTAAAAAATGGTTTGGGAGAGTTTATAAGGATGATAAATCCTCTTCTAATTCACATAAAACATTTTCTTCCAATATTTATTATCTTTTTCACTATGTTAACAAACTTTTAAAATAATTTACCATTACAATGGTTACTCCACAGTCATACATGGGAACTAATTTAAATAGATAAAAATAAAAATAATATTATATAATAATGTGAGAATGAGTATTTTAGACATATAAATAATTTAAAAAAATAAATTCCTTGATTAAAATAAAATACTCTTAGTGTTAGATCATATATTCTGAATAAATTCATTTTCAGAACAAAAAAAGGATTTTTAAAAAGAGACATATTTTTAAGATAAAATTAGAAATGTTATTTATTAAATTGAAATTGAAATGTTTATTATTACTAAAAAAATATAATTATTATTAATTTAATTCAATAACATAATTCCATTATTAAATTTTCTTATTAAAATATATTGATGAAAAATAGGATTATATAAAATAATACAAAAATGTCCTAAAATGATAATCAAGGGTTGTATATTTCAATATGGTAATTGAAATAATTAATTTAACTAGATAAATTTTTTTTAATAAAAGAACAGTTTTAAAAACATTACATTTAATTATATAACAAAATCATAAAAAATAATGTATTATTAAAATAATTATTTTTCACAATTCAACTAGAAATAATTTCATTTAAAAATCCAAAAATCCATCATAATATAATTATCACATCATGAGTACAAAATTGTAAGTAATATTTTTATATTCATCATATACTATTAATAAAAATTAATTTTATAATAAAAATTTTATTACATACTAGATTACTCTTTTAAAAAATATAACATAATTAAAAAAAGTTCAAATATTTATTTGTAAATTATAACAAAAATTTATATATTTATAATGACACTTGTAAAATATATATTTTAACTTATAGAAATGCTTCGTGAATATTTAGTTAGTACATATATACTAATATTGTCCTAATTTTTTTTATAATATAGAATTCATCAATTTTAATCTACAAGTAAATATTTAAAAAAACAAAAAATCACATTAAACAGGTATTTAAAGTTGAAATAAATAACTTATATATATTTTTTAATATTAAATTTCATTAATTTTCTACTTTATTTTACAATTATAACATATAATGAGAAAAACAATTTACTAGAAAATATATTATTGAAATACATGTTCTTTTATTCTTTATAAAACACTAATAAATATATCATAATAATACAGTATTATATTTTATTAACATAATAATTCAAAAATAATATATATAATTTCATTAATAAATTATATTGTGCATGAAAAGGTATATTCTTAAACACAATAATTTGATATGTTTTTATTAACAAACTTAAATATATATACATATATATTAAAATTTATTTTCATTTAGATAATCCTATTAATACCAACTAATTCAGAAACATGGATGTAATGTTATAAATATATATTTATTTTGTTATAGTTCATTATTTCCTGTATAGAATTTTATTGAGCATATTTGACTAAGCTAAATGAAAAAAAATATGAATATCACTAGTCCTGACATAATTCCTCCATTAAAATATTTACATCTTATAAAATTTAATACTCATTAGATTGTTGTGATTATCAGAGGGAGATCCATAATTACCATACTAGTATTTGGTCATGGGTTGATATATTATATGAAGTGGGTTTTCTTAATATACAATTTCATATGAGACCATTGTGAAAACAAATAGTCAATTCCTAGTAGAATATAATTATTTAAAAAAAGGAAAATTTAGAGGGCATAAAATTCCCAAAACCCAGATGATGTTTATATACCACATATATAATTATTATACCACTAATTGTGTTTAAAACAATACCTAACAGGTGAAATATTACATAACACAATACATTAGAAACTATAGATTTAAAAATTAATATCTACCTAAAAATGGAAAATGTAAATGATTATCCTTGTTCATGGGATCTAGGACTTCATTCATACCCATTTTCCACTTTATCCCATGTAATGGTACCCTGGGTTGAACAGTGACCAAATTCACCGAATATTGAACATAAAATTATTGGTGGATCCGTGGAAAAATTATTATCTTCATTAATTGTAACCTTCATTCTCCTTCAATAAATTTTTTTATCAATTTCCTCCATTATAAAATCAAATGAATTATCTAGTCCCATTAAGGAAATTCAATTTGTACTTCTTCCATGATTGTTAATATGTAGGATGTCCAAAATTATTTCCCTGATCAACATCATCACCCAAATTATCATGAGACTCCATCCATATCTTCTTTGATGGAATCAATATTTCATCAATGGAAACTTTTGTAATCCTGTTTCAGGGTAGTTGGTTTGGAAAAATCATCACATTTCCCAATATATATAAGAATTGAAAATTTTAACCATTTATAAAATCAATAAATTATTCCTCACTCCTATTATTTATTTGGATTCATATAGATCCATACATTTATGAAACCCAATGGTTTAGCATGAGTGAGAGGAATTAAACACCATATTTTGTTAGCATAATTAGAATCATAAATGGGATTCATCTTTAAAACTGTTTACTTTTATTCATCTGGAAATTACCACATAATTCCATTAGTTCAACCTATATAAATCATATTTTATCCTGGCCTACATTACATTGGGTTATTTTTTAAAATTTCACCTTGTCCCGCTAATTAAGCATGATGTAAATCGATCCAAGTGGGTAGGTAATGGGAACATGATTCATAAAATCATACCAAAAGGGAATGATATACCAAGTGTAAAGTTACCCTTTTTTTCAAGAACAAGGTTGTAATTGAGTTAATACAAAAACCTCCCTCTTTATTATTATTACCCATGTGTTCCACTATTCAAAAGAACGCATCAAAATTATAATATCTATATTGGGAAAAAAATTTATCAAAAACCATACAATATCTACATTTAAAAAATTTAGGACACTCTCCTATAATTAATCTTATCCCTAAAGCTTCACCCTTAATTTTCACTATGGTCCTATTATACTAATCTAAAAATAGTTATAAAAATATCTCAGATACAAACTACAGTGTAACAAGACTTAAACACCAATTATTTCATCATCTATGAAGTACATTCCCAATAATTAAATCTAGGGATATATAGGGCTATTAACTTTTTCTGATTAGATATAAAAAATAAAAACATCATTAATATAAACATAGAATATTTAATAAAAAAGAAATAAATTTATCATAACTCCGATAGATCACATAAAATAATAACGAATACCCATGGGAAAATACATAAGGTAATGCTTCCACTGAAAAGTGTAGTAAGGGAATAAACCAAGAAATAAAGCACAACAAGATATTCAATATTCATAGCATTATATAGTAATGAAAAAAATCAAAATAATAAAACATGGAATAAAGAAATGAAATCATAAGTTCAAGGATTTATATGTGGGAAGAAACATCATAAATCCCAGTACCATAAGCTTATGTCAAGGTAGACTATGAAGAAAAAATAACATAGGTTAAACATCATCATAATCAACATATTCTCATGCTAATGTATATCATCAAATATTTTTATTATTATAACATCCAATGACCCATATATGGAATCCCATGATACATTAACAATAGAAAATTCATTATTTAGCTATAAAACACCCGGATTGAATAATAATATGTCCATGAATTTGTGTTCCACATGAAAAATGAAATCATACAAAAATTAAAAACAATATCAAACCTGGGGGAAGGATATGGGTTTTATAATTATAATTTGTGGCATAAAATAATGATGGATAATAATTAATCTCATGATAAAAATGATTTAATTAATTTTTCGAATTAATAATTTCAAAAGGAACACATGTCTTGAATATAGGGTAACTATGTAAGAAATTCATGCTATGGACATTGGATAAGTAATAATGAAATATACTAAATGGGTGAACCGTTATGAAATAATGATACGAAATATTTTTTTTATAAAAAATTATTTTTAATAAAAACTAATTTAAAATATGGTTTTCAAAAAAAATAATTGGTTATTTATATCATATAAATAGTTTCAAAACCATTTATCAGGGTGATGCTAGATATGTGATAATAATAAGGATTGTTACCTTAAATTGGGTTAGTTAAAATTTTAAATTTCAAAGGGAAAAAATAGGTAAAACCAATAAAATAAAAATGATATTTGAATAGGTATATATTTAATGGTAATATGAATAAAAATAATATAGTTATATTTTAATACTATTATATAATTGTTAAAATGAAATAGAATTTTTAAATTTAATTTCACAAAAGAGGTACAAAATATCACTTTTATGTTATAAAATACCTTTTTTGAAACCCAAAATAATAAAATAAGACAAGAAAAAATTATTTTCATCAAAGGATATGGTAACATAAATTCATCATTGGTATAACAATAAATGAATTTTTCTATTTAAAAAGTGATGATTTGTATGAAGGGAAATTATGAACAAGGAGTGGAAACTGTTATTTAATTTGAAGGGAATTGTTATTAAAAAAATATCATTTTTTGAAAAATAATAAAAAACACTAGAAATGATAATTTTGAAAAAAATATCCACACAAGATATAAGTATTCTATTCCATGTTAATGAAATAATAAAGTAATGTTTAAACTTTATAAGTCATTAAATGAATTTGAGTTATGAAAATCTCTAATACATTAATGAAATAATCAATCTTATCCCATGAAATGGAAGAGAATAATATAAGTGATGTTTCTAATTCCAAAATTATTTTATAATATAATATATCAATGGATAAATTGATACACCATAAAAATGAATATTGGTTCACAATTTCTAAGCATTCCTCAATGAATAGTGATTAGGATAAAACATTTACAAAAAAAAAACCATTCTAGTAAGACCTCCTTAAATGAATTATATTTTTAAGATTAAATTATGAAAATTAGAAAATATTATACAATATATGAAATTTATAATTTTCATTCTAAAAACCATTTATGATAAATTAGGTTCATTAGTGAATATGTGTCTCAAACAAGGAATACATGAGACAAATCCCTTACAGTGTATCTAAAAGAACTCTTCATAGTCACGTAACTTATTGAATAATTAAATTTTATTAAATATATATATTCCAATGATTATTATTCATCTAAATTTAATTTCACAATTTTCATCTCTTATCTTTTGAAACATTATTTTAATTTAATTTTCCCTATAATCAGTTATTATGGGTTGTTTGGTTATTTTGTTGATAAAAATTTTTGTTAATTGATCCTCGTCAATGATTTGGTAAAATTATATTATGATTTCAAGAATATTGATGGTTATGTTATTTTTTAATTAATTAGTAAAATAATAATATGGTTTTACATGTTGTTAAAAAATTATAAAAATAAAGAATTCTCTATTGATAAGTCCATATAATTTTGTTTACATTAACATAACCATTTATTATTTATTACTTTTATTATATAGTATCCTTATGAAATATTAATATTATAAAAAATATCATATATTTATAAAAACTAAATACATTTATAAATTCATTCAAAATATATGGTCATTAAAAATGAAACATATCATTCACATATGAGGATGTCTACACACACACATAATAGAGTTTTCAATTTTCTCAATGAGGAATGTATAAAATGGATATTCCTTTAGTATGATAACATTTCAACATATTACAATTTTTGGGATTATCATATCTTTATGGGAAAATGTACTTAAGTGGTGTAGAAGAAGAAAATAGATTAAAAATGTTGGGTTGGGAGTATTGTCTTTCCCATGGATGATCCCCCCAGGAAACTTGTTATGACACCATAGATTAGTATTTATAGAGATCATGTATTCAAATAAAACAATAAGTTGTTGAAGGAAAAATATTTTGGGTATTTATTGAGATACTTAGTTATATTTTTTTGAAAAATTTATATGAGGAACACTCCTTTTATATGTGATAAAAATGGAACTTTTGTAAAAACTTATCATTTTTCAATAATATCAATATTTTATTCGATGTAAAATGCAACAGAATTGGGAAATAATAATTGGGGATAATATTTAGGTCACAATATCCCTCCACCATTAATGATGTAACATTTTTTTATATTTTTGAACCCTTTTCACTATGTTAAAACACTTTTATCTGAATTTAACCATACTATGGTAACTCAACATTCACCCTTGGTAATTAAATAATTTAGGGAAAATTAAAATTAATATTATATAAAAACATGAAAAATATTTCAATTTTTTTAGAAAAATTTATAAAATAAAATTTATCTGTGTTATATAAATTAATTTTATTGTTAGCACATATAACATATAAAATATTATTTTTTAAAAAAATTCTATTTAAAGAATATGATTTTTTATAACATAAAATTAATAATGTTAATTATTTTATTGAAATTAAATTTTTATTATTATTAAAATAATATTTAATAATCATTGAAATAACTCAAAAACCTAATATCATAATGTGAAAAGATAATTTTAAGAAACCAATGAAAAATTATTTTTTAAAAAACATTTCTTAAATATTATTCAATGTAATGCATGGGTTATCAATAAAATCATTATATTTTAAAACTATTAATATAACTATAGAAAATATATTTTTTTTTTCAAAAAGGGTTTTTAAAACATTCATGGAGTTATCATACATTAATGTAATAAAATTAAAAGTATTATTAAATTATTATTTTTCACTATTCAAATAAAAATTATTTAAAATCCAAAAAAGTATTCATAAGATCCTATTAAAATTTTGAACCAAAATATTGATATATTTTTATTATATAAATAATAAATAAGTGATAAAAATTAATTTTAAAATAGTAATTTAAAAAATTCATTTAACTAGTTTAGGAAAAATATAAAACATTTTATTAAAGATCAAATATGGATTTTAAATTAAAACCAATATTTTTTATATTATAATGATGATTATAAAATAAAAAAATTGGTCTTAAAATTTTTTTTATAAATTTTAAATTTATACTTGTGTACTAATAATGTCATAAAATTCACCATATTAATAAATATTGTATTTCCCAATATTTTAAAATAAAAAATCTTTCCTTTTTTTAGACCAAAAATTTAATCTCAAAATAATATTTAAATTATAAATCCAATTTTTTTCACTTTCAATATCAATAAAATTCAATTTTAGAAAAATATCATAAAATATAAATAGGGAAATGTTTTATTTGATAATGTGTTTCAAAAATACTAGTTGTTCTTATTATATATTAATATAAAACTCTATCAAAGATATTATTAATCAATAAATATTATATTTTATTAAAATAACTATTAAAAATTATGGTACTTACATCTCATTAATAAATGTTGTTTCACAGGAGAAACTGATTCTTAAACAAAATAATTCAATATTTTTGTTTAAAATAAAAATTATATATATGAACGCATATATTGAATTATTTCATAATTCTGTTACTCGTATTAATACCTATAAATTCAAAAAAATATATTTTAATGAACTAAACATATCGTGGTTTCATTTTCATTTTGTTTTGTTTGTGTTTTAAGCTATCGATCATATTTCACATAATTAAAGGAGAAAATGTCATTAAATGTCAGGACATTTCCCATAATGAATAAAACATATTGGTTGAAAATATCAAAATTAAATTTTAAGAAACTAAGTGTAGTATAATCCCATTATACCATTAGACTTAGTCTAAAAAAAATCCCAAATACAAACACCCTTTCCAAAATAAATATTTAATCCAAATATTTTAAACACATAGGAAAAAATATAAAATGACATTCCTCCAATGAAAACACTTCCAATGGCATGTATATGTCATATAGGGACACCTTCAATGAATGGTGAGGAAAATTACAAATTTTATCACTCAATTCTATCCTGATCTAGCATAATCAGCACCCAAAATCAAACCCTAGGGAGAAAAAAATTATAGGGAAGTGTTAAGAGTGAATAATAAGAGACAAAATAAAAAAATGTACCATGAATCATATTCAAAACATGAATAAAACACATCCCCACCTGAAAATATTTAAAAGTATAGCCAAAAGGGTAGATTAATGTAAAAGGACTCTCCCAATACCGTCTCCTTTCTAAAACCTAAAACCCCAAACCCAAAAATATAGACCAAAAGGGCTCCTCTAAAAAATAAAATCCCCGTAAACTAGTTGTTCCATGATCACTAGCTATTTGGTGGGCATTAACAGCCTTCTAGGGTACTGGATGGTGAATATTATAGATGATTAGCTACCCTAGGCCTTCCAATAATTCCATCCATTATATTATTGTCACCACCTAGGCCTACATCCAAATCCAAATACACCTATTTTACGATATAAAGATATTCAATATTCTATTCCATCCATTGGTTCTAATAAAATAACCGAATCCAAATTCATTTAGTTTCTCAATATGTAATGTCTAAAATTTAATGAGGGATTACATACTCCCTTTCATAATGTTTCTCACCCTAAATAAATAATAGAGTCCCATAAACAATGTATCCCATCCTTGAAAAATCCTGATGTTTTCTTCTAAATAACATTGTTCTACCTCTTAATAAAAGATGTACTCCCTCAACATTTCTTTGTTCAAAAAATAAACCTCCCACTAGAATTCAAGTTGCCCGATCGTTGACAAGTCAATCATTGGGATTTCTCTCACCTCAACAATCATTCTAGACATGTCATGGTTACTTATACTAATTCATCATAATGTTGATTTCCCTCCCCATGATATTTCTTATCCCATAGAGGCCAAACTCATGAAATTATTATCTTAATTATAACAATTTCTTATATAATAGAAACATACAATGGTATGATGACCTGTTAAAATCATTTCCAATAACAAACCTGATGTGATTTTTACATCACCATATCAAAATCCTTGAAAAAACACCTTTATAACATAATATGGTAATCTATTATAAAAAATGACATATTTATACCACTGACTTCATACCACAACACCTGATAAAGATTATTTGACACTCAATGGAATTATAAAATTATATAAGATCCCACACTGATGATTGAAACCAACTCATTTTGTTATTACATGTTTTTATCACTAACCATCAACTCCATCTTCTATCCTCCAATTCCAAGAACCGATGCAACACTAATCAGAATTACAATGTTATCTAACTGAACCACTCAATTCTGATTCCTACATGTTAAATCCAACCATCACCTCATAAAAATATTAAATCTATTATTATCCAAGGAACCAAATCACATAAAATATTATATAACACTGATACCCAATTTTTAAATTGACTATCTATTTCCAGTACAACTGCACCAATAAATAACATGATTATCTTTAATAAAAGTGTCTCATTATCACCATAAACTGAACATATCAACCAATTACCATAGACCATGTTCATTCCATTACCATAATCAATAGACTGAGGTGGATATCAACGTCAAAGGTAAGTTCCAATGTGGGACATCATCCACCATGCATTTTCAACTCACATTGAGTGGTATTATAAAATATCCAAGGGTTCGACCCCAACATTATTACATCCCATACATAACTCCATTAGAGTCAACCAAAATAGATCCCATCATATCATCTATGTATACCATCTTAATACATTTTCTTCTCCCAAATATTTTGACAATATATGTCCCTATTAATTAAAATATCATTCTAAACTCTATTCAACCATACAATGTCACCATGATCCTCTTCTGATGTTACCTCTCACAACTAAGGGAAGCCTCTCAGGCATCAAACATGTTGCATCAATGAATGATATACTGTTACTAAATGAACCAGTTACAACACTTCAAAACGGACCCTAATCTGAATCCACCACAATTTTACTACCACATCTCAAATCAGGTTAATTAATAAACCAAACCACTCTTAACATACCATTACAAGTACAATAAACTTATTCAAATCACAAATTACACTATGAATACCTAGTCAATGCCTTCCTTGACACAATGAAAATTTTCTAAGAAAAGTCATGCCAACACACAATATCGAACACAAGGTGTAGTGATATTACAAGAACACACTTGTAGTTTCATACACTCTCTTCCATTAGGTCTCAATTGTACCCAATAGTTTCACAGTCCCATGAAACATGATCAAACCACCCAAAATTTATGTATTTTCAAAAAATACCATGGTTCACGTTAAACATTATTCAATGTGAAGAATTCTAAAATTAACTCTATTTTATGAAAATAATTTTCTAAATATTAGAAATTTAATTTTCAATTAAAATTAACATTTACAAGGAAAATATAAATTTTAAATTTATAAATGATTTTATAATATGGTTATAATGTACATAAGGTGTCATAAAATTATTGTAAAATAATAAGAAAAAAGTTAATTTATGAATACATTTTGTGAAAAAACATATTCTTCAAAATTAATCATAAAATATTTATGACTTATAAAAATAGCAACACATAATTATTAATTTTCTAAAAATATGTGTCTACTTATATTATGAAAAAATTATACCATATTGTCTATTTAAATATGGATTAATATTTATATATACTATTATTGGTATGAAAACAATTTACTTGGTTGATTTACTATTCAAAAGGGAGACATTACTATTCATAAGGGTAACATTACTCTTCATAAGGGTAAGTTATTATTCCACAAAAATAATGTTTGTCCTGTTAGACTTCAAATATCTTGCTAATAGCAACTGTATATATCATATTTTTAATATTAAAAACATATATGTGGAAAATTATGTTTAATTTCTAGGCTATAAAGGTCACATATAATTTATTAGTTCATTTAACCATGATGTGGCATTGTGATTCCTAATGGGATTTTATGTGAAATAATTATTAGAGGGAAATTTGCAGTGAATTTTTTTTGTCATTGGATAGTTAGATCTCCATATATCCATAGATTATGGGAATGTATTACAATCCTAATCGAACCATTACATATAATAATCACATGACCTTATATCAATGTAAATACACCATTGTTCATTGGAATATAATTCCATCAATATTTTATTTTGTAAAAAATCATATATTTTATTATTATGACATTAAATAGGTTTAATTGTTATTATAAAACAAATATATTCAAGAACCCATCTATTTTGGGAAAATTACATGCATACCATGATGTATCTTCATGAACCCTTGTTAATGGGCCATGATTAAAACATCATCCTCATTCTGATAGACCATGATCTACATAACATAATAAATTATAAATTACAACTAAATGAGTGTCACCAAATGTGGAATCATATTACCATACTATCAATAACTAATAACACAAATTCTATGCCTATATTAAGAAGGAAATCCTCCCTGAACTATTGTTCTCTATTCTCTTGTGGGATATCCATCATGAGCTATGACACATTAATAAACCACATATATAACATGGCCCAAAATAATATAATAATACAATACCTAAGACAACATTTTAATGCCTAAATATGAGGACACAATATTGTGTCGATAATTGAGTGCAAGATGGCCTTAATCAAGCCTTCTCAAAAGACAAAGGTAGCAGAATAGATGATATATCCCCATCCAAATGTTAGAGAGATGATATCTTAAAATCATGGTCATATAAAAATTGGGAAAATATCAAATTTACATTAAAATCTATAATCATTGGAGTGTCTATAATTAAAAATAGAAATTTTAATTTTTATACATTATGTTGTTATATAAAACATCTAATTGCTCTCCCAATTCTCTAGTCTATAATATAATAAAGATGAATTTAAAAAATTCACACACTGACCATACTAAATTCCATATCCCACAAACCAAACCCAAAAATACCATTGAGATGCCTCATCATGATCCACTGCACATCTTCTATTAGGACATTTAATAAATTCATAAGGCCCACAATGTGTATCGACAATCCTCTACATGGTGTGAGAAAATATTTCAACAGGTTCTAATGAATAACCCATAAAATATTCCATCATATTATTTGGAATTCATGAGGAAGTTAAATACATAAATTTCCATTCACACATAGTCATCCTACACCAACCAGTCTAGAATAACAATTGATGAGATAGACCTTCTAATTATGTCAAATATTGTTAACCATGCCAGAAACCCTAATTATAAACGCTTTATCTATTTTTCATAATCCCATTACTGCCTATAGCTATATCATTCATACCCATCTAATACGTGATGACTCAGGGTATGTTTGTTTAATAAACCTAAATATATACCAATACACACTAGACATGGTCAAACATCTGTAAAATTTAACCTGTTTATTCTCTCTCAAGGGAGCCTTATCGATCATCTACCTCATTTTAAAATGACCCATCCACTAAATATTTCCCTTACCAAAGACTATTCATGTAAAATTTCAATTCATTAACTCCTACAAAAACAACTTATGTACCTATCATCAACCCAATAATTGAAGGAACATGGATCAGTCATCTCCTTGACCAAACCACACACATTATAAGGTGATCACATGGGAACTAACCCATGCCTCATCTAGCATGTTCCTAGTTCTAATATCATCATTAGGGTATGGTCAGCCCACTAACCAATAACCAAATAAATTGGTGTGGTCCATAACACCATCACAATCTTAAATAAACTTTAGTTGTAAATATTGAACATGAAACACAGGAATGGCCCAAAGTCTATCATAAAACTCACATGTTAATATTGGGTGAAAGTCACTTGAGACTAATTCATTCACTAAATTACATATAACCTCTTACATAATGTAGTCTACTATGTCCTCCAAACCTAACATCGTCTATTTTCATTAATAAATTATCAAAAATTTTATTTTTTTGTGAAAACAATGTGAAAAGGCTCCAACTGACCGAAACCCCAGGGGATCTATTCATATATATATTTCATAGTCTCTCATTGCTATGGGTCACAAAATTCAAGGATCATCACGACAAATCATTCTGAAAACCACATGGACTCTCAATGTCAATTCCCAATGCTTTTTCAATACCAACACCTGGGTCCTATCATTCATAACCTAAGAGAGATCCCCCATATTTCCACCAATAGGAAAGGTATCTCAGACATCCTATTCAAAATTAATAAGGACTCCTCTTACTGCATGTAAACTATAAGACTATCATACAACACTATATGTTAGTCCCTAGTCATAGGTGGAACTTTTAAATCTCTCTCTTATCAACACCACTATTTTATCTACACAAAACTTCTTACTACCCAATGAATATAAACTAGGATATTAGGTAATTAACTCACACCCCATGATATCCCATATGTCTCTCTAGAACTAGACCCTATCCCCTAACCTTGGAGATATAGTCATTGGTATAACTTGTTTAATATATTCACTAATGAGAACACAATGAATGTGTAGACGGATTAATTCCACCCGTTTTCATTTATGAAATTCCTCAATAGTTTTTGATTCCCAATTCTAATACCAATTTAGTATACAATATGTACTCTCATAAATAGACATTTATATGATTTTCTATATTAGGGGAAATGTATGTCAATATTAGAGATAATGCCTCATTGTGCTCTATCGAGCTCCATATAATCCAATAAACTATCTATTGTAATTATAAATTTATTGTCCCACTATATAAAATTTATAAAAATTTATAAGCAATTCATAATTAATTATAAGATATAATTTATATAAACATAATGTCAAAAAAATTCCCGTGAAATCAAAATCTTATTAAAATTGGGATCAATCAACTTCGATCCACTCTGTATGCCTGATAGACATAGCCAAAATTAATATATAAAATTAATCTCCATTTACAAGGATTAATTTTACCTAGAAAAAAACCCAATGTAAAACCCATAAAGTGACATACCATAGTTAAACCCACTTCTAACATCATGAGGACTACATCTCTTGATATACTCCATAAAAGAGTAAACGAATCCACCTCAATATTAGCTGATTAAACCATACTCTTGAGGAATTTATGAAAATAATCCAACCCAAACCTTACCCCAATTAGAGATAAATGAGAAGAAAGAGAACTGGGATGAAACAAAAAAACATACCTTGATTCATGTCCATAAGGAAAAGAAAAATCAAACTATTGAAGTGGGGAAAATGAGAAAAAGGTGGCTTTTAATACAAAATTTGATCTTGTATATCCATTAACCACATGAAACCATAAACCCTAATCATAGAAATAATATTGAAATCCCTACCCTATAAAAAATTACATCCATGCCCCCACCTATATGAAAATCCAAGATCACTAGCTAGATGGTGAGCTATGTCGACCTACTAGGACACTCCCTTTGCATCGTGTGAGTTGGTTCTATTCCACTAGCTATCCTTTCACAACCTGTCCCCCAGGGCCCATTCTGGGACATACCCCTAGACGACCACCCAATGGCTAGGGGTTGGAGACTAGAACCTAAGACGTCAACCTGAAAATTGGAGGAATTTTCTTGAGTACTTGTACACACGCACACACAACCACACCCAAATGTTCGAAAAGTAAACATGAATGCCACTAAACAGCCACTGAGTAGAAGTAAAAACTATATGTAAAATGGAAAATGTGTCCTTTCCCACCACACGTGATGCATAGCCTAGTCCCCTGCTAACTCCCTCTGCGTTGGGAGCCCCAGACTGCCGACCCTGATTCCTAGGGTCATACCTAAAAGACTTATCCCACTTGGGCCCCATTTTCTGCTTCCTACTTATCATTACCATTGAATTCATCTCCTAAGGTCTACTGAAAGGTTTATCTATCAGTGCCTTATCCACTAGGAATATCTCCACAGGGAGGGATCACTCTAGCACTATAGCCTGAGTGGGGATGCTAAATGACACAATGGATTCCCATATATCCCATATGTGTCCCTGCTCAATGGTCCGGGCCTTGAATATATAGTCTTACACCATGTTTTTAGAGTAGTTATAGTTTTTTTAAACCTCTATGAATAATCTTAGACTAATAGGCTTCCCTACTGCAGAAGAATTTTCTCCTAGAAATGCACAGAGTGCATGGTCTTGTGGATAAACTCCTGCTGGAAAAGCCACTCAATGTTTGTCTAGGTGAGGTTCACCTCATCATGCGTCTAGATGGTTTATCTCCAATATATCCTAGCATATCCATGAAGAAGGATTATGGTCAAGATTGTCATCCGTTCAATAATTGTCCCCAATAAGCGAAAGACCCACATCACTTTCTCCAGCCTATCCTTTGGGGCCTGAGGATCTTTCTATCCCTTGAACCTGGTAGTTCTCTGTATTTGGAACTTGTTCATGGAACTGAGGGAGCATGTGTCCTCTAATACTAAATCTAGTAGTAACAAATGACCAATGGGTATTGGTATCACTAGGACACCTCAAAAAGGTTCCATCTTGTGAAACTGTCTATATATTGAAGCCTCATCACTCCATAAACAATCTTCATGGTCACACACTGGAATCCTGGCTAGTTTTCTACGTGGAGGTATCTTGAATAAGAATCAAGATGATCCATGTTCAATTAATTGTACCATTTTAGTTGAATATTACTCAAAAATATCATTGAAAGCACTCAAAGACCCATGAAACAAGTGTTTTCATGTACCAGGTCAGAAAATAGAATTCAGGGTCCTTGTGTATGGATACATCAACCACCGCACAAACACTGGACTTGCTATCCTAAAAGAAGAAATCGAAACACATAACACTATGACCCCATATGAATTTATAGACACAAACTTATTCTGGTAGAACTGACCACCTCTGATACCGGTTTTTCATGACCCATTCCCTGAGGCCCATGTCATGACATACCCTAAGCCCACCCCTGATGTCCAGGGGTTGGCGACTAGCACCAAAGGCGTTTACTTGAATGTGGAAGGAATTTTCTTGAGTACCTGTACACACACACACATAACCACATCCCATAGATGGAATGATAAAACAGCCATGCCACTATAAATAAAAACTTGGTATAAGTACGACTGAAAGTCGAATGGGATAGAATACAAACCCATCAAAAGACTAACTAGAAAATAGGAAAGTACAAAAGAAACTCTAGATATCCATCTGCCGAGAACCCCACTTGAAGGGTGTGTATTGAGTATCTGTTGGAAGCCATAGAAGTATGTCCCATCTTCTTGGTCTCACTGAGTACCATGGGTTCATGGGACACCATTTTTTCGTCAAGGCAGCAGTTATCTGCACTAGACACAACACATGCGGGCGAAGCCCGTCTATGAGTGACAAAAAATATACTCACTAGGGACCCCAAAAGTCAATGGAAATACAATAATGAAATCCAGAACCAACCAAAAAATCAAGATCTCCAAGCACAATCACTCTTCATGATAGTTCTCACTAGGTATATTCTATATTAGGAATGTATGACTATCAGTCATCACGTCTGATACAATTGGATGCTGGAGAACTTCTTTTCAATGAGTATAGTAGGTCTGTCTGGTCAAACAGAAGCCACATCCTACTAACCTTAGGACTATTTTGGTACTCACCCCTATTGATTACCATGGGTATATTGGGTTAAAAAGAATCTTCTCCCCACCATGGGAATACTAGGACACATAGAAGACACATCCCACCTATAAAAATATTGAGGCACTCCTTCTATAGAGTATCGTGGCTCTGCTGGGTCACACAGAAGACGCACCCCACCATGGGCCTTCCCTGTCAAACGGTTGTCGGAACCCACTAGGAAATAGTTTCCAATCAATATAGGGTTACTTTTCTGCAGTCTTTAGGTCTCATCCAACCATCGAGTTTCCTTACACAGCACACTTGATCTAAGGAGAACCGCTCCCCAAGAAATTAGTCTAATTTCTACTTCCATGAAATCAACCATATAGTATGGAAAATGATATTCTATTTTGAAAGGGTTCCAACACCAAGAATAGTTCATCAAACAAATTCCCATATATGGAATAAATTGGGGTTTTTCGAAAAAAAGGCTGGTTGGGTCTAGGTCCAATCTGACCCGGTCAGACAGACCCGACCCGACCCAGCCTGAGATCCACCGACCCACCCCAGTTGTCTGGACCCATGGACCAATTCACTGGACCCAGGACGGTTTGGGTCAGGTCGGTGGACCCTAGATAGGCCGGTATGACCAGGGACGAGTAGGACCTGAACGCAACCGGTACCTTTTTGGAAGAACGCCAATATCAATCAAATCGAGCATCCGTTTGATGATCTGTTTGTGGTATTGTAACCCTCGTGAAGAGGAATATCTTATAGAATACTCTATGGTGGATTTCATTGATGTTTAAATTTATCCAGAGTCATCATGTGGGGTTCTCTAGATATCAATTGTGTACCAGTGGAAACCCTACTGTTGGTTGAGACCTAAGGACTACTGTTAAAAAAACCTCTGTACATCGGATACTATGCCCCAACGGAAAGAAGATTCTGAGGGACTCCTAAGGCACATGGTGGGGAGCTTCTTATTTGTGACCAAGAAGACCCATGGTAATCGACATGAGGAGTACCTCAGTATGGACATAGGTGGGAAGCGGCCTCTATGTGACCCAGTATGCCCATGGTGGGGAGAGGATTTTGTGTGACCCAACATAACGAGAGTACTCATCAGGGATGATTACCACAATAGTCATAAGGTTTGTCGGAGGTGGATTTAGTATGACCTGTTAGGGCCACTGAACTCATTGAGGATGTGTTCTGTAGGAGTCCATGTTTTTCGGTGTGATGAATGATAGTCATACTTTTATACTCTAGATTATACCTGATGTGAGATATCTTTCTTTATTCACGTTCTTGGTGATCATGAATTTTTGTTTATTTTTTATTGATTTATGGCATTTATTTTGTGTATTGTGGTCCCTACTAAGTATATTTTTACTCACCCTTGCACAGGCTTCACCCGCATGCATTGTGTCAAGTGAAGATGATCGATTCCTTAAAGGAGGACATGGTGGCCAAAGACCCGATGGTTACCAGTGAGACCGGTAGATAGGACATAATTATACAGCTTTAAGAAACTACTGTATATATATGCATCAGGTAGGGGTTTTATCTGATGGAAATCCAGAGTTTCATTTACCACTTTCTAGTATTCTAATTAGTTTTTTTTGGGTTTTTTATTCTGTACCATTTGACTATTAGTTGAACATGTACTCAATGTTTATTTATAGTGGCTTTGTTGTTATTCCTTTCTATCCTAACAGTTTGATTTTCTGTGTATGTGTATAGGTGCTTAAGAAAATGCCTCCCACATATAGGCTGACACATTCAGTGCTAGTTACCAACCTCTATCCTTTTGGAGGAGGGATTGGGGTATGTCATAGCACTGGCCCTGGAGGATTGATCGTGACAATCTGGTGGAAATTGTAGTAGCTTATCCACCACATATATTCATCCAATGATCTCCAGAATTACAAGTAACCACACATGACTTTAAACTCATCCAAAAAATAACTCGTTGTGATGTTCTAAATGTTCATATATTATTTCAAATATCATGTTATAAAAATTAATTTTTATCTAACTAAAAATTAAAATCCCCTCTCAAAAAAATTAATTTAAGTTAATAAGGAATTATAATGTTGAATTTGGAAACCCATGCTTGAATTTTAATAACCAATGTCATTTTTTCAGATAATTAAACAAATTTTATTTTTATTTTTATTTATTTAAAGTTGTTAAATTATTCTATTCAGCTTGGAAATGGTTCAAATATTAAAAAAAATTATTTATTTAATAGTTTTATAGTTTATTCATGTTCATGACCCCCAACTTATGAATACATGGATGAAATTTATAAATTGAATTTTACACATAAAAATGTTTTCTGATAAATAATATTTTTATATGTTTTGTGTTCTTAAATTAGAAATAATATATTCCAATATTAACAATTCAATCATGAACAATATTTTCTCTATATATAATTAATAAATTCAATTTTTTTGTTTGATCATATTTTTATAAATGATGAATTTATTCCATATTGTAATGTTATCACCACATCTAAGGTTTAATTGCTTTTAAGTTTTAAAATAATGTTATATGGATTCTAGATTACATAAAACATTATCCTAAATCATATTGGTTGAGTTGTTTTGTACACTCCAACAATATCTCTAAAATATTAGACTTTTGGAGCTAGATTACGTGATTCATATATAAATATATATTATAAAAATGATTTTTGTATTTAAAAATTTCTAACCCAACTCTCTTATAAAAAGAAACCTCATTAATTCACTTCTCTAGAACACGTGAGTACATTATATTGACCCATATCTTCCCAAATTACATCCTAACTATCCTAATAATATCTTATAGATATTTTATCATAAAAAACATCTAATGAAACCATATGTTATAAACCAAAGGAAAATACCAAAAGAATAGGTAATTGTATTTATCAATCTAATTTGAGTTTCAATCATCCTTATCCACATAAAAATATATTATAACTATATTGAAATGGTTAAAATGTTATGTTTATTATACGAAAATATTTTTTAGTTAAATTCCCATCAATTTTTTCCTTCTATTATATCTAATGGAGAACAAAAACATCGCTCATGACTACATATGGACAACCGTATCTATGAGGTAATGTACTATACTTTTAAACACTACATTTTATAGATGATTACATGGATATATTTAATAGTAATGTGTTATTTTCATTAAAAAATTTGATTATTTAAGTATAAAATACTATATATATTATTACCCCTCCTTCATTTAAAAAATTATATTACCGTTTGTGTGTACACGTGGAATACCTCCTTCATGAAGAGATGTGATTAATTTTTCATTTATAATTTACATGTATAGTAGTAAGGAAATATTGAATTAATTTATATTATATAAATCTTATTTTTGAATGGTGAATTTTTATATTCCTTACTTTTATTAAATAAATTGAAAATTGAAAACATCACCAGTTAGTTGGTGTGGACTACCACCACCACAAATTGATATAATTTGTAACGCCCCGACCCCAGCTACCCAGAGTCGGTGCATTAATTACATAACATTGGCATGATCACAAGAAAGATCAAAATATTGAAAGACCGATTGGTTTAGTAGCCTTGGAAACACTAGATATATTCATAAGTTTTACATTACATTTCAAAGTGAAAAATTACTACAACAACAAAGTCTTCATATCCACACTATTAACCCCTCATAATATCCCTGCAAGTCATTCATAATTTACTTCTTCACTACCTGGGAAAAATAAAACATAGAAAAGGGGTGAGCTCAAATGCCCAGTAAGGATAACAATATAGCGGAACATTCAAAATAAGCATAAACATTTAAGGCAATGAATTGCTAAAACAAAAGCCTTTTAAAATTGAACTTCAACATAGTATGGAAAAAGTAAAATGAAATAATGCCATTTACTTGTTCACATGGATATTCTACTAATCGAATAATCACATGCAATATCAATAACCACTTTCATAATTATGGAATGCATAATGACTCCTCCAGGCTGTTGCCTTCCAGCTTTCACTTGTTGACAAACCATACATCTTGACACAAAATCAGCAATCTCCCTCTTCATGTTGTCCCACCAAAAATGTTCCTTCAAATCTCTATACATTTTGGTGCTCCCAGGGTGTATAGAGAAATTGGAACTATGAGCATCATCCAGCAATTCCCTTTTTAGATCAGGTAAATCGGGAACACAAAGTCTCTTCCCGAATTTCAAAATCCCATCTTCATACACAAAGTCTCTCAATCTCCCATCATTCACAGCTTTAATCTTCTTCTGAAATTCTTCATCATCGGTCTGAGAACTCTTAATCCTTTCTAGTAAAGATGGTTTGGCAACCATTTGAAAAATCATTGATGTTTCACCTTCCCTGGTTATTCCCATGTCCATCTTCACTAGATCCATGAAAATTGGATCCCTTTCAATTCTCATCATGTTCAAAACTCCATGGTCTTTTCTGCTCAAAGCATCTGCCACCTTGTTTGCTTTCCCCGGGTGGTAGTGTATCGTGCAATCATAATCCTTGAGTAATTCAAGCCATATCCTTTGCCTCATGTTGAGTTCTTTTTGTGAGAAAATATACTTCAAACTCCTGTGATCAGTATAAATCTCACATTTTTCACCATAGAGGTAGTGCCTCCATATCTTCAAAGCAAAGATCACAGCTGCTAACTCAAGATCATGAGTAGGATAGTTTTGTTCATGAATTTTCAACTATCGTGATGCATAGGCAATAACTCTATCATTCTGCATAAGGACACAACCAAGTCCTTTCTTTGATGCATCACTATAAATAACGAACCCATCATTCCCCGATGGTAGAGTCAATATAGGAGCATTGACTAATCTTCTCTTCAGTTCTTCGAAACATTCTTCACACTCTTTTGTCCAAACAAATTTAACCCCTTTACGTGTGATCTTCGTTAATGGGTTAGCCAATCGGGAAAAATTCTGGACGAAACGTCGATAATAACCTGCCAAGCCAATAAAACTACGTACCTCAGTTATACTCGTAGGTGCTGGCCATTCTTGGATTGCTTTGGTCTTAGAAGGATCAACAGAGATTCCATCTTTAGAGACAACATGGCCAAGAAAATAAATCTCCTGAAGCCAGAATTCACACCTGCTAAACTTTCCATATAATTCATGCCTCCTCAGAGTCTTCAAGATAATGCGCAAGTGATTTTCATGATCTTCGTAGGTTTTGGAGTATACCAAGATATCATTAATAAATACCACCACAAATTCATCGAGATACTCCTTGAAAACTCTATTCATCAGATCCATGAATACAGAGGGTGCATTAGTCAATCCAAACGGCATTACAGTAAACTCGTAATGCCCGTACCTGGTTCGAAATGCTGTCTTCGGAATGTCTTCCTTCTTTACACACAACTGATGGTATCCAGATCGAAGGTTAATCTTTGAAAAGTATTGAGCTCCATGCAGTTGGTCAAATAAATCATCAATACGAGGTAGGGGATACTTGTTCTTTATCGTTATAGCATTGATCTCCCTGTAGTCGATACATAACCTCATAGATCCATCTTTCTTTTTAACAAAAAGAACAGGGGATCCCCATGGAGAAACACTAGGGCGAATAAATCCCTTATTACTCAATTCCTCTAGTTGTTTCTTTAGTTCGACTAACTCTACAGTGGCCATTCTATAAGGGGTATTCGATATAGGCCTTGATCCAGGAATCAAATCAATGGAAAACTCAACTTCTCGTTCTGGAGGATGTCCAGGTAAATCTTCTGGAAATACGTCTACAAATTCTTTCACAACAGGTACTTCCTCTATTTGAACATTCCTTTCCTCACCGATAGTTACTTCATTCTCTTCCTCCCCAATAATTGAATTATGTTGAGCTACTGGGGGTGGGTCTAAATAAGAATTAGGTGGTGACGATTCTTCTCTAAAAATAAGGTGTTCCTTATCATTATCATCAAGAATCGTAACCTCTTTCTTCTTACAATAAATCTTCGCATCATAGTCCGAAAGATAGTCCATACCGAGGATTATATCAAACTCCATCATAGGTATGATGATGAGATCAGCAGATAAAGAAAATTTATGTGCTCTAATGGGGACTGATTCACAAAACTTTGTTGCAATGATATTTCCCTTAGGAGTTTTAACTGACAACTCCCTTATTAAATAAAATTGGAAATATCTAATTTTCTTAGCAAACTGGGAAGATATGAAACAATGCGATGATCCAGAATCAAATAATGCATTTTCTAAACTTGAGGAAACCATTAAATTACCTGCTACCACATCTTTCGGAGCTTCTACCTCAGCAGTAGTGATAGCATAAGCCTGGCCTTGATCCCTTGGCCTTTTCTGAGGTATGTTCTCCTGACGCTTAGGACATGCATTTGCATAATGCCCCATCTCCCTGCAATTGTAGCACTGAACGTTGGTAGCTTCCTTCTTCCCCTTGCAATCATGAGCTTGGTGGCCTTTTTCACCACACTTGTAACAGACTCCCATTCCCTTCAAGCAAGTACCAGGATGTTTCTTCCCGCATTTACCACAAGATGGATATTCAACCTTTCCCTTCTTCCCCTTATTTCCATTCCCAGATTGATTAGCAGGTCTCTTCTTCTCTTGCTTTGCTTTAAAGTCATAAGACTTATAGAATTCCTTCTCGGTCTTGATAGCACATGAGACAATGTCTTCGTACGATGAAAAGGATTGTGTGACTAATGCTCTACGGAGAAATGGTTTTAACCCATCAAAGAAACGATCAATCTTACTTCTAGGGTTGCAAATATAATCTCCAGCATACCTCGCTAACCTTGTAATGTTAGCCTCATACTTTGTGACATTCTCATCCTCCTTTTGTCTTAGACTCAAAAATTGCCTTTCCATATCCGCTCGATGGTCGTGAGGAAAGTATTTTTCTAAAAACAGATCTTTAAACTCCCTCCATTCCATGTTTGATACTTCATCATCTTCCTTCATGTTTTGAATCAATGACCACCATTGATCAGCATCTCCAGTGAGGCGGTAAACTGCCATGATAACTTTTTCCCTTTCACTGCTCCCCAAAGCCTGAAATATTTTCTCTAGGGAATTTATCCATTGCTCAGCTACTAAGGGATTTGTACTCCCATTGAACGTTGGTGGTTGTTGTCTCATGAATCTATCTAACATTGATCCTCCACGCTGCGGATCAGGGTGCTCCATACGGGTAAGGTTATTGTTCATAACCTGAGTAAGTTGTCCCAGTATGGTGATTAGCTGATCGGCACCAGTTGCATCACCAGCCCCACTATAATTATCTTGATCAGGAGGGAAATCCCTACATGGAGTACGTGCATTGATACGGTTTCCATTTCTTCCACTAGGCGCCATTTCTAAACAATGGCATAAACTAGATCAGTTTATGAATCAAAATACATAATCCCATACTTATAAAACACTTAACATAAATTGCACTATTTATGGATATAATCCATAAATATAAAAATGTTTTCTTTGAGGAAGTATATACTCATAAACCCTTCATAATGATTTGTAAATAAAATGAGAGTTATCCTAAGCATATCCCCCGGGAGTGTCGTAACCAAGAGTGCAGCAAGGCCCGTTGTCGTGCACCAGTTCCCGTTCGAGTCTAGCTCAAAGCGGTGTTTTCGGGTTTTACCCCTAGGTACATCTGTGCCAGAGCCGCCTCTACCTGCTCGTATCCAGACAGGGATGTATTGCTCGGAAAACTCACAAAATCTCTACAATACCAAAATTCTAGGAAGTTCTTCTATACTAATCCTCAAAGTTCATCTTAGGTCTACGTGCTCTAATCAGAGTTTATCTAAATCTAGCTTCCAAGGTTTGTACTAAACTTCCTCTGATACCAACTGTAACGCCCCGACGCCAGCTACCCAGAGTCGGTGCATTAATTACATAACATTGGCATGATCACAAGAAAGATCAAAATCTTGAAAGACCGATTGGTTTAGTAGCCTTGGAAACACTAGATATATTCATAAGTTTTACATTACATTTAAAAGTGAAAAATTACTACAACAACAAAGTCTTCATATCCACACTATTAACCCCTCATAATATCCCTGCAAGTCATTCATAATTTACTTCTTCACTACCTGGGAAAAATAAAACATAGAAAAGGGGTGAGCTCAAATGCCCAGTAAGGATAACAATATAGCAGAACATTCAAAATAAGCATAAACATTTAAGGCAATGAATTACTAAAACAAAAGCCTTTTAAAATTGAACTTCAACATAGTATGGAAAAAGTAAAATGAAATAATGCCATTTACTTGTTCACATGGATATTCTACTAATCGAATAATCACATGCAATATCAATAACCACTTTCATAATTATGGAATGCATAATGCCAGACTATCATAACCACATAGCCAAGGCCTCGTGCCAAGACTAAAAATAAGATTTTGTCAAGTCCTTGTGCCAAGACACTAGTTTGCCTCATGAGACCTACCGATGCATCGAGGAGCTATAGCGGGCTCCACCCGTCACTTATTAAGTCCAATGCATTCCCATATGAAAAGGTTTAAACATAACATAAACATTCGTATTAAAACTAGCATACGAAATGTCAATAATTTCACCATAAACTATGAATGGTATAAAAATAGCACATCCACAGTCAAACATATCACAAAACCTTCAATACAATATAGAAGTTTTGTATCATAATAAATCAACTTCAAATAATCTTAAAATCCATCAAAGGATGTTGACATAGATGAAATCAAAATTCATTTTAAAGAAGTATCTCCTTTTATTTTGAAATCATTTAAGATGCATATAAAATAAAACATTTTCTTTGAAAATATTCTTATAAGCTTGTATGGAAAGCTTCGACGACTTTATAACGGTGGAAAATAACCGCACCCGCCGTATAAGTTAAAAAAAACATTCTTACCTCAATTCCGTCGAAAAGGTTAAAAAGGACCTTGTTTTGAAAACGACGGAAAGATTCCTTTATAAACCTCTTATAAAAAGTCAAACAAGGGTATAAATGACTTTAACCCATATTCTTGTAAATAGTAAAAATG
This sequence comes from Viscum album, assembly GCA_963277665.1. NCBI lineage: Eukaryota > Viridiplantae > Streptophyta > Magnoliopsida > Santalales > Viscaceae > Viscum > Viscum album. The sequence continues at coordinate 304,828,528 of OY728127.1, forward strand.
TTTTGAAATACATTTCGAAGAAACATGGATGTGGATGATAAAGAGATCCCAGTATATTATTACGTATAAACAACCTCGAATAATGAAGAGATTGTGAAATAACACTTACCTTGTACTTTTCCTTGGTTGGGGTAGGTTAACCTCCTGTATAATGGTGAAATAATTGTTATTAAATTATACAAGAATCATATATATTAATATGATATTATATATGGTCTTTTAACATTGATTTGTTAATAATATCTTAGAATTATCGTCGTTTCGGGTGTTAATTTACTCATTTTCTTTTTTATGTTTTGTTACATAAGTCATGTTTGTTGTATCTTATTCATATCCAGAATGATATCAAGTCCTTAAACATCATTTTTAAATCATTAAATGATAATTATACTTGAATGGATACGATGGAGAATGAATCTCATCGCGTTCGTGGAGACGGTAGTCCGTACGTACGCACGAACGCTACTTCCATTTAATTTTTATTTTAAAAGAATCGAATCCAAATGATACATAGGTATATTACTATTCCAGTATAATATAATATTTTATATATGTTACTTAAGTTCATTAACACCATCCTTTATACGTTCCATGTGTGGTATGAACGAGTCATATCATTTTAAGGGGGCGGTAGTCCGCACTTCCTCAAATGAAATTATCGTATGTATATACAACATGAAACGAATAATGTATGAAATAAAATGGAATTCCAGAAGCTTATATATAAAATATATATCATTAATATCATATTTAATTACAGTGCCATCATAATGGCCACCATGAGAGGCGGTAAGATGTATTTGAACAATCATCGTTTCGTGAGGCGTTAATTTGCCATCCACAGAAACATTATGTTCATCATCCATTAGATGGAGTTGTGTGTATGTGTAGTTTGAATACTTCTTATAACAACATCCTAGTATATTGAGGATACTGGTGTTGTTACAAAAGAAGGGAAATAAAAAGATTTTGGGGGTTGAAGAAGCAAAATAAATGAAAATAATTTAAGAGAAATCGTTACCTTTAATTTAGGTAACTCACTTTGGTTGGAACCAAAGGACTTCTTGAAATGCTTTCTGCCTAAGGGGAAGCTTCAAGGAGGAGGAGAGGGATGTGGGGGGCTTAGTTGGGCAGAGTTTGGACGAGCCAAGTGGGTTGAGGGGTGTGAGGAATGAGTAGAAGTGGTCTCCTTTTATAAGGGAGAGGAGGGGCTCTTTAGGAAAGTGTTAAAGTATTACTTTATAATATATTTGTATTAGGTTTATAATGGTCCAAAAATCATTGAGGTCGAAGCTAAGATGACTCATATTCTAAATAACATCAACCAATAAGAATTGGACAGGTTTTATATAATATTTTAATCATTATAATCTTATTTATTTAAATGATTTATTAATGAGGTAAACATTGCATCATTATTGTGTCATTAATAATTTAACTTATTTGATGTCTAAAAATTATAAATAAACTATCATCATGTAGGAAATCTTTTTAGCTTTCTAATGAATATTTATAATCGAAATTCCAACATGTATAACACTATGTAAAAATTATTCTTCTAAAAGATGTAAGCTTATGCCATTTTTATTTTTATTTTAACTTTATTAATATAATGTGTCATTATCACTTACAAGTGGATCCATGGGGTCCCAAAATAGACCCAAAGATGCCCATGGTCGACCATGTATCAACCAATAGGGTTAAGACACGTTTTAGGGTAATTTAGTATTATTATAATATTATTTTTTAACCCTTATTTACCGGATTTACCCTTAACCATGGTAAATAAAATATTTACCGCAGTAATTATTCAAAATGTCTAAAAATAAAAGTTACCTATTTACACAATTTGAACATCCTGATTCCAAATATGGAATCCATTTTTCTAAATTCAAAACATAGAAGTGGCAGAAATTAATTTAAAATTAATTCCCGCTGTCAAAACAAAAACCGTGTTTTTAAGAGATAATAACTATCAAAAGATTGACACTTGTTTATGTTCGGTTTAATTGTAAAATTATGTCCAATGATAAACATTAAATTCAATGGTAAAAATATATTCTAAATATACTTTAAAACCACTAAAATTCATAATTTATCACTATTAATTATTTTGATTAAAAAAGTTGTTTTTAATTAAAATTTAGAAATTTTCACTATTCATCAAAATATGAAAGTTATCCGAAATGTACCAAAATTTCACCCTAGGCTAATTTCGATATTCCGAATCCAAAAATGAAGTCCATTTTGAAATATAAAATATATATGATTTCAAAAATTAGGTATTACTATTCACAACGGCTAGTTTAATTAGTTGTGGTGTGTGTTAGAACTCGAGGTTGCGTACAACACAAGCTATCACATTATTCGAAGGGAAACGTACCATATAAGCTTGGGGTGTTACATTCTCCCCTCCTTCAAATAATTGCGTCCTCGCAATTTCTAGGGTATTACTGCATAAAAAGACTCGGGTGGTTCTTCATCATAAGTTCCTCGGGTTCCCACGTTGCCTCTTCCATCTTATGGTTTCTCCACAAAACTTTTACCAGACGCGTCGTCCGGTTTCTCCGTACTTGTTCTATTGTATCAAGAATCCTGACGGGCTCTTCGCAATAAGACAGATCGGGTTCCAGTTCTAATTCCTCATAGCTGAGTAAATGCGTTGGGTCAGGCATGTATTTTCTCAACAGAGATACGTGGAACACATCGTGAACTTTGGAGAGACTTAGCGGCATTGCCAATCGATAAGCTACAGCCCCAATTCGTTCTAGAATTTCGAAAGGTCCGATGTACCTGGGACTCAATTTACCTTTCTTACCAAAACGTATGACTCCTTTCCACGGAGATACCTTTAGGAAAACATGATCACCGACTTGAAATTCCAAATCCTTCCTTCGATTATCGGCATAGCTCTTCTGCCTACTTTGAGCTGCTTTGATGTGATTTTGGATTACCTTCACCTTTTCCACCGTTTCCTCCACCAGTTCTGGGCCTACAAGTTTTCTTTCACCAACATCATCCCAACAGGTTGGTGTACGACATCTCTTTCCGTATAACGCTTCATATGGTGCCATCTGAATACTCGAATGGAAGCTATTGTTATAGGAAAATTCTACTAGTGGTAAATATTGATCCCACATACCCTGAAAGTCAAGGGAGTAAGATCTCAACATTTCTTCTAAGGTCTGAATAGTCCGTTCTGATTGTCCATCTGTCTGAGGGTGGTAAGCAGTGCTCAAATGAAGTTCAGTATCCAGGGATTTCTGAAGACTTTTCTAGAATCTTGAAGTAAAACGGGGATCACGATCAGAAACAATCGATAGGGGTACTCCATGAAGTCTCACAACTTCATTAATATATAGTCTTGCTAGACGTTCCAAGGGTAGATCTTCTCTTATAGAAAGAAAATGTGCTGACTTGGTAAGACGATCAACAATAACCCATATTGCATCGTTCCTTCTAGGAGTCTTTGGTAGCCCCATGACAAAGTCCATCGTAATATTGTCCCATTTCCACTCCGGTATGGGAAGAGGTTGCATGACTCCTCCAGGCTGTTGCCTTCCAGCTTTCACTTGTTGACAAACCATACATCTTGACACAAAATCAGCAATCTCCCTCTTCATGTTGTCCCACCAAAAATGTTCCTTCAAATCTCTATACATTTTGGTGCTCCCAGGGTGTATAGAGAAATTGGAACTATGAGCATCATCCATCAATTCCCTTTTTAGATCAGGTAAATCGGGAACACAAAGTCTCTTCCCGAATTTCAAAATCCCATCTTCATACACAAAGTCTCTCAATCTCCCATCATTCGCAGCTTTAATCTTCTTCTGAAATTCTTCATCATCGGTCTGAGAACTCTTAATCCTTTCTAGTAAAGATGGTTTGGCAACCATTTGAAAAATCATTGATGTTTCACCTTCCCTGGTTATTCCCATGTCCATCTTCACTAGATCCATGAAAATTGGATCCCTTTCAGTTCTCATCATGTTCAAAACTCCATGGTCTTTTCTGCTCAAAGCATCTGCCACCTTGTTTGCTTTCCCCGGGTGGCAGTGTATCGTGCAATCATAATCCTTGAGTAATTCAAGCCATATCCTTTGCCTCATGTTGAGTTCTTTTTGTGAGAAAATATACTTCAAACTCTTGTGATCAGTATAAATCTCACATTTTTCACCATAGAGGTAGTGCCTCCATATCTTCAAAGCAAAGATCACAGCTGCTAACTCGAGATCATGAGTAGGATAGTTTTGTTCATGAATTTTCAACTGTCGTGATGCATAGGCAATAACACTATCATTCTGCATAAGGACACAACCAAGTACTTTCTTTGATGCCTCACTATAAATAACGAACCCATCATTCCCCGATGGTAGAGTCAATATAGGAGCATTGACTAATCTTCTCTTCAGTTCTTCGAAACATTCTTCACACTCTTTTGTCCAAACAAATTTAACCCCTTTACGTGTGATCTTCGTTAATGGGTTAGCCAATCGGGCAAAATTCTGGACGAAACGTCGATAATAACCTGCCAAGCCAATAAAACTACGTACCTCAGTTATACTCGTAGGTGCTAGCCATTCTTGGATTGCTTTGGTCTTAGAAGGATCAAAATAGATTACATCTTTAGAGACAATATGGCCAAGAAAATAAATCTCCTGAAGCCAGAATTCACACTTGCTAAACTTTCCATATAATTCATGCCTCCTCAGAGTCTTCAAGATAATGCGCAAGTGATTTTCATGATCTTCGTAGGTTTTGGAGTATACCAAGATATCATTAATAAATACCACCACAAATTCATCGAGATACTCCTTGAAAACTCTATTCATCAGATCCATGAATACAGAGGGTGAATTAGTCAATCCAAACGGCATTACAGTAAACTCGTAATGCCCGTACCTGGTTCGAAATGCTGTCTTCGGAATGCCTTCCTTCTTTACACACAACTGATGGTATCCAGATCGAAGGTCAATCTTTGAAAAGTATTGAGCTCCATGCAGTTGGTCAAATAAATCATCAATACGAGGTAGGGGATACTTGTTCTTTATCGTTATAGCATTGATCTCCCTGTAGTCGATACATAACCTCATAGATCCATCTTTCTTTTTAACAAAAAGAACAGGGGCTCCCCATGGAGAAACACTAGGGAGAATAAATCCCTTATTACTCAATTCCTCTAGTTGTTTCTTTAGTTCGACTAACTCTACAGTGGCCATTCTATAAGGGGTATTCGATATAGGCCTTGATCCAGGAATCAAATCAATGGAAAACTCAACTTCTCGTTCTGGAGGATGTCCAGGTAAATCTTCTGGAAATACGTCTACAAATTCTTTCACAACAGGTACATCCTCTATTTGAACATTCCTTTCCTCACCGATAGTTACTTCATTCTCTTCCTCCCCAATAATTGAATTATGTTGAGCTACTGGGGGTGGGTCTAAATAAGAATTAGGTGGTGACGATTCTGCTCTAAAAATAAGGTGTTCCTTATCATTATCATCAAGAATCGTAACCTCTTTCTTCTTACAATAAATCTTCGCATCATAGTCCGAAAGACAGTCCATACCGAGGATTATATCAAACTCAATCATAGGTATGATGATGAGATCAGAAGATAAAGAAAATTTATGTGCTCTAATGGGGACTGATTCACAAAACTTTGTTGCAATGATATTTCCCTTAGGAGTTTTAACTGACAACTCCCTTATTAAATAAAATTGGAAATATCTAATTTTCTTAGCAAACTGGGAAGATATGAAACAATGCGATGATCCAGAATCAAATAATGCATTTGCTAAACTTGAGGAAACCATTAAATTACCTGCTACCACATCTTTCGGAGCTTCTACCTCAGCAGTAGTGATAGCATAAGCCTGGCCTTGATCCCTTGGCCTTTTCTGAGGTAAGTTCTCCTGACGCTTAGGACATGCATTTGCATAATGCCCCATCTCCCTGCAATTGTAGCACTGAACGTTGGTAGCTTCCTTCTTCCCCTTGCAATCATGAGCTTGGTGGCCGTTTTCACCACACTTGTAACAGACTCACATTCCCTTCAAGCAAGTACCAGGATGTTTCTTCCCGCATTTACCACAAGATGGATATTCAACCTTTCCCTTCTTCCCCTTATTTCCATTCCCAGATTGATCAGCAGGTCTCTTCTTCTCTTGCTTTGCTTTAAAGTCATAAGACTTAGAGAATTCCTTCTCGGTCTTGATAGGACATGAGAAAATGTCTTCGTACGATGAAAAGGATTGTGTGACTAATGCTCGACGGAGAAATGGTTTTAACCCATCAAAGAAACGATCAATCTTACTTCTTGGGTTGCGAATATAATCTCCAGTATACCTCGCTAACCTTGTAATGTTAGCCTCATACTTTGTGACATTCTCATCCTCCTTTTGTCTCAGACTCAAAAATTGCCTTTCCATATCCGCTCGATGGTCGTGAGGAAAGTATTTTTCTAAAAACAGATCTTTAAACTCCCTCCATTCCATGTTTGATACTTCATCATCTTCCTTCATGTTCTGAATCAATGACCACCATTGATCAGCATCTCCAGTGAGGCGGTAAACTGCCATGATAACTTTTTCCCTTTCACTGCTCCCCAAAGCCTGAAATATTTTCTCTAGGGAATTTATCCATTGCTCAGCTACTAAGGGATTTGTACTCCCATTGAACGTTGGTGGTTGTTGTCTCATGAATCGATCTAACATTGATCCTCCACGCTGCGGATCAGGGTGCTCCATACGGGTAAGGTTATTGTTCATAACCTGAGTAAGTTGTCCCAGTATGGTGATTAGCTGATCGGAACCAGTTGCATCACCAGCCCCACTATAATTATCTTGATCAGGAGGGCAATCCCTACATGGAGTACGTGCATTGATACAGTTTCCATTTCTTCCACTAGGCGCCATTTCTAAACAATGGCATAAACTAGATCAGTTTATGAATCAAAATACATAATCCCATACTTATAAAACACTTAACATAAATTGCACTATTTATGGATTTAATCCATAATCATAAAAATGTTTTCTTTGAGGAAGTATATACTCATAAACCCTTCATAATGATTTGTAAAGAAAATGAGAGTTATCCTAAGCATATCCCCCGGGAGTGTCGTAACCAAGAGTGCAGCAAGGCCCGTTGTCGTGCACCAGTTCCCGTTCGAGTCTAGCTCAAAGCGGTGTTTTCGGGTTTTACCCCTAGGTACATCTATGCCAGAGCCGCCTCTACCTGCTCGTATCCAGACAGGGATGTAATGCTCGGAAAACTCACAAAATATCTACAATACCAAAATTCTAGGAAGTTCTTCTATACTAATCCTCAAAGTTCATCTTAGGTCTACGTGCTCTAATCAGAGTTTATCTAAATCTAGCTTCCAAGGTTTGTACTAAACTTCCTCTGATACCAACTGTAACGCCCCGACGCCAGCTACCCAGAGTCGGTGCATTAATTACATAACATTGGCATGATCACAAGAAAGATCAAAATCTTGAAAGACCGATTGGTTTAGTAGCCTTGGAAACACTAGATATATTCATAAGTTTTACATTACATTTAAAAGTGAAAAATTACTACAACAACAAAGTCTTCATATCCACACTATTAACCCCTCATAATATCCCTGCAAGTCATTCATAATTTACTTCTTCACTACCTGGGAAAAATAAAACATAGAAAAGGGGTGAGCTCAAATGCCCAGTAAGGATAACAATATAGCGGAACATTCAAAATAAGCATAAACATTTAAGGCAATGAATTACTAAAACAAAAGCCTTTTAAAATTGAACTTCAACATAGTATGGAAAAAGTAAAATGAAATAATGCCATTTACTTGTTCACATGGATATTCTACTAATCTAATAATCACATGCAATATCAATAACCACTTTCATAATTATGGAATGCATAATGCCAGACTATCATAACCACATAGCCAAGGCCTCGTGCCAAGACTAAAAATAAGATTTTGTCAAGGCCTTGTGCCAAGACACTAGTTTGCCTCATGAGACCTACCGATGCATCGAGGAGCTATAGCGGGCTCCACCCGTCACTTATTAAGTCCAATGCATTCCCATATGAAAAGGTTTAAACATAACATAAACATTCGTATTAAAACTAGCATACGAAATGTCAATAATTTCACCATAAACTATGAATGGTATAAAAATAGCACATCCACAGTCAAACATATCACAAAACCTTCAATACAATATAGAAGTTTTGTATCATAATAAATCAACTTCAAATAATCTTAAAATCCATCAAAGGATGTTGACATAGATGAAATCAAAATTCATTTTAAAGAAGTATCTCCTTTTATTTTGAAATCATTTAAGATGCATATAAAATAAAACATTTTCTTGGAAAATATTCTTATAAGCTTGTATGGAAAGATTCGACGACTTTATAACGGTGGAAAATAACCGCACCCGCCGTATAAGTTAAAAAAACATTCTTACCTCAATTCCGTCGAAAAGGTTAAAAAGGACCTTGTTTTGAAAACGACGGAAAGATTCCTTTATAAACCTCTTATAAAAAGTCAAACAAGGGTATAAATGACTTTAACCCATATTCTTGTAAATAGTAAATTTTTTTTGAAATACATTTCTAAGAAACATGGATGTGGATGATAAAGAGATCCCAGTAGATTATTACGTATAAACAACCTCGAATAATGAAGAGATTGTGAAATAACACTTACCTTGTACTTTTCCTTGGATGGGGTAGGTTAACCTCCTGTATAATGGTGAAATAATTGTTATTAAATTATACAAGAATCATATATATTAATATGATATTATATATGGTCTTTTAACATTGATTTGTTAATAATATCTTAGAATTATCGTCGTTTCGGGTGTTAACTTACTCATTTTCTTTTATATGTTTTGTTACATAAGTCATGTTTGTTGTATCTTATTAATATCCAGAATGATATCAAGTCCTTAAACATCATTTTTAAATCATTAAATGATAATTATACTTGAATGGATACGATGGAGAATGAATCTCATCGCGTTCGTGGAGACGGTAGTCCGTACGTACGCACAAACGCTACTTCCATTTAATTTTTATTTTAAAAGAATCGAATACAAATGATACATAGGTATATTACTATTCCAGTATAATATAATATTTTATATATGTTACTTAAGTTCATTAACACCATCATTTATACGTTCCATGTGTGGTATGAACGAGTCATATCATTTTAAGGGGGCGGTAGTCCGCACTTCCTCAAATGAAATTATCGTATGTATATACAACATGAAACGAATAATGTATGAAATAAAATGGAATTACAGAAGCTTATATATAAAATATATATCATTAATATCATATTTAATTACAGTGCCATCATAATGGCCACCATGAGAGGCGGTAAGATGTATTTGAACAATCATCGTTTCGTGAGGCGTTAATTTTCCATCCACAGAAACATTATGTTCATCATCCATTAGATGGAGTTGTGTGTATGTGTAGTTTGAATACTTCTTATAACAACATCCTAGTATATTGAGGATACTGGTGTTGTTACAAAAGAAGGGAAATAAAAAGATTTTGGTGGTTGAAGAAGCAAAATAAATGAAAATAATTTAAGAGAAATCGTTACCTTTAATTTAGGTAACTCACTTTGGTTGGAACCAAAGGACTTCTTGAAATGCTTTCTGCCTAAGGGGAAGCTTCAAGGAGGAGGAGAGGGATGTGGGGGGCTTAGTTGGGCAGAGTTTGGACGAGGCATGTGGCTTGAGAGGTGTGAGGAATGAGTAGAAGTGGTCTCCTTTTATAAGGGAGAGGAGGTGCTCTTTAGGAAAGTGTGAAAGTATTACTTTATAATATATTTTTATTCGGTTTATAATGGTCCAAAAATCATTGAGGTCGAAGATAAGATGACTCATATTCTAAATAACATCAACCAATAAGAATTGGACAGGTTTTAGATAATATTTTAATCATTATAATCTTATTTATTTAAATGATTTATTAATGAGGTAAACATTGCATCATTATTGTGTCATTAATAATTTAACTTATTTGATGTCTAAAAATTATAAATAAACTATCATCATGTAGGAAATCTTTTTAGCTTTCTAATGAATATTTATAATCGAAATTCCAACATGTATAACCCTATGTAAAAATTATTCTTCTAAAAGATGTAAGCTTATGCCATTTTTATTTTTATTTTAACTTTATTAATATAATGTGTCATTATCACTTACAAGTGGATCCATGGGGTCCCAAAATAGACCCAAAGATGCCCATGGTCGACCATGTATCAAAAAATAGGTTTAAGACACGTTTTAGGGTAATTTAGTATTATTATAATATTATTTTTTAACCCTTATTTACCGGATTTTCCCTTAACCATGGTAAACAAAATATTTACCGCAGTAATTATTAAAAATGTCTAAAAATAAAAGTTACCTATTTACACAATTTGAACATCCTGATTCCAAATATGGAATCCATTTTTCTAAATTCAAAACACAGAAGTGGCAGAAATTAATTTAAAATTAATTCCCGCTGTCAAAACAAAAACCGTGTTTTTAAGAGATAATAACTATCAAAAGATTGACACTTGTTTATGTTCGGTTTAATTGTAAAATTATGTCCAATGATAAACATTAAATTGAATGGTAAAAATATATTCTAAATATACTTTAAAACCAATCAAATTCATAATTTATCACTATTAATTATTTTGATTAAAAAAGTTGTTTTTAATTAAAATTTAGAAATTTTCACTATTCATCAAAATATGAAAGTTATCCGAAATGTACCAAAATTTCACCCTAGGCTAATTTCGATATTCTGAATCCAAAAATGAAGTCCATTTTGAAATATAAAATATATATGATTTCAAAAATTAGGTATTACTATTCACAACGGCTAGTTTAATTAGTTGTGGTGTGTGTTAGAACTCGAGGTTGCGTACAACACAAGCTATCGCATTATTCGAAGGGAAACGTACCATAGAACCTTGGGGTGTTACATAATTGATTTTTTCACCACCCCTATTTTTTGTTGGTCATAAAAGTATAATCAATAATGAATAATTATAATTATGAAAAGATTAATATTCTAAGGATATTGAATCCATGACCAAGTTAATATTTCTAGATCCTTTGTACTAAGACGTACATGGGAAATGAAATAGTTACCACATGAAATATTGATTTTAATGAATAATTATAATTAATGTCATATTATAAATCATAAGGGAATGATATATTGTAAATTATGTATGAATTTGGGTTTTGAATAGATTTATAATAAATTTTATTTTATTATAAAGTATGTTAAAAGTGTGAATAATGAAATCCATTACTTTAGGTAAGGGTTTCCCGTATCACATTTTTCTCATCGCGACATATGCCACATCCAAAAATTAATTTATTTTTGTTGGAATATATAATTTTCATTAATTTATTTTATTATTATTTTCTTTAAAACTGTTTTGATTCAAAAATTCAAATGATTTCTTCCCTTTCATGATGTTTTTATTGAATGATTTTCCAAAACAATGATGTTTTATGGTATAAAGTCATTTCTTTTCAACATTATCTTCTTAAAATTTAAAAGGATGGAAATTATATGATCCTTGTATTATAATCAAAATACATTTTCCTCTCTTATTTTATATTAACGTATTCATGTATTGGTACCATTTTTCAATTCGTTTATTCTAAAAATGACCAAAATGTTGACTTTAAGAATAGAAGTTGTTCTTCCCCTGTTTTTTAGGAATCATTTTCTACCATGTACAATTTATAGAAATTATATTATTGATGTAATTATCTTTAATAAAATATTTCATCATGTTATTATTTAATACCATGGAAATTTTTTATGAATGACTAAATGGAATCCTTTTATAATTTTCTATACAACATTTTTTTCAATTATCATGAAAAATATTAAATATAAATCATTCTTTCAATTGAATAAGACATTAATGTATTGTACCACCATCAAATCAAATCATCACCATGAATCATATATTGAAGGATTAAATGGTTTTAAATATAATACCATATTCCCTTATTTCATGTAATTTTTTTATGTCACCAAACGAAATGGGATGATAATATAGATTTTCAAAAGTGTATTTTAAATTCTTGTATAAATGTGATTATTATAAATATTAATATTATTAATGGATAATTTTTTACTAGGGATATGATCATATGATACAATCTATTTACTTTTTATAGATGTGTTACTAATACGATTTCAAATAATTTTTTAATAATCACATGTATTTTTGTGTCTATATATCTATAATGGAACAAAGATTATTTTTATAATACCATAAATATATTTATCATGATTTGTTACGGTTACCAATTATACATATTTGGGTTAAAAAGAAAACAATAATTCACAGGAACCCATTGGAATATCATGGATTAGAACTCATCACTGCATATATAAGCACATATAAAAGATTATCTTTATAATTTTATAAACCAAATGCCTCATTATGAAATTCGCACACTCCCATTCAATGAGACCCCTTACCTTACATTCTAGAATCACTATACACAAGCACTTAATGTCCTTCATATTAAAATTAAATTCCTTGGTTATATTATTTAGATCTTTTTACATATTTATTTTATTTATTAAATTTTTATTATATTCATTTATAATAATTTCATTGATATATAATGATAAGATTCAATTTTACCAGGGGGATTGTTTCTTGATTTCATGGTCACATCACTAGTGAATAATTATTTAAGTTATTGTAAAATAGGAATACAACTATATAATTAAAATGAAATTTTATTAATGTACTTAAGAAAATATAAAATGTTCTATGTTTTCTTTTTCCCTGATATATGGATGATACATTTAGTTACATTATAATGTTTTAGGGTTCGTTTATTTTGGCAGTTTTGCGGACCATCATGATCATGTTTCGTCTCATTAAATGGTATGGAAATATAATTAATTTATAATATGGGAAAAAAATTTAATATAAATATTTATGTCATTTTGATCAATTTATACTGAATTTTATCCTTCCATAAATGTGTTCATGGGAAACAAAGCCACAACGATCACTGAGGCGGTAAACCGACATAATACATTAGTTTTTTTCATTCTTAGAAAAAAAGGACAAGTAAAGATGATAAATAATATATATTCTATTAAAATAATAAATTTATATAATATATATGAAACTAGAGTTATTATTTCATGTGTACGGAATTTGTATTGGAGGTTGATGTGAAAAAAAGACTTTATTGTGGGTATTACCTTCCCCTTTGGATGTATCCTCTTGCGATATCACTTAAAGAACCATCGATTCAAATTTTTATTTGACCATTTCCACTAATTCAAGGTGTAGAGACTTGGTAATGGATTTGGGTACAAATATTTGAAGATACATGGTTAATTTGTAGGTAAGAGAAGGGGTTTTCGGGGTATTTTTAAGGGGATAAGAGGGGTGTTTTGGAAAATTTTCTTCAATATTTTATTTTATTAGATTAATAACAGAAGTTATATAGATTCATAAGGCTATCTGCGGTAACTAGTGCATGATTATTCTAAAAAATACGTTTTTATATCTTTCATCACTAGAAAAATCATTTATTCAACTTATAATGTTAATAAGTATATCCTTTCATATTTTTCAATTCATCAAAAAATCATATTCAATATTAAAAAAATCGATAAAATTCATCCATTAATTGGGAAGTATTATAAATAAATGAAATCAATTTTATGAATATTATTTAATAATATACTAAAAGAAATTTTCTAAATAAAATCATTATTTATTTGAAAAATTAAAATTGTAATATAATGATCAATTTTATATCCCATTAGAAAAATATTTATAACCTCATTAAATTATATTATAATCATAAAAAAATAATTTTTTAATTTTTAAAACCATTTGATGAAAAAAGTATTTTATTTAAAATAATAAAATTTTAAAAAAATTATCATAAATATGTTATTCTATACAAAAAATATGAACAACTATTTTATAATATTTAAATGAACTATTTAATTTTATCACGATATAAATATGCCATTTTTTAATTTATAATATAAAAAAATATTTTTCACTTCCATCAGAGATGATATTATTCTAATGGTAAGTTTATTATTCTTAAAAATTTTATTAATGTGTTAATGGTTTGGATGAAAATCAATTGTTCATATTACTATTATAACAGTCAGATTATTAACATTCATATGGGATCCCACTTCCTTTTATTATCTCATATTTAATTCATTCTTAATTAATTTCTATTTTTCATCAACGTTACATTTTCAATTTAAAAATAAATATTTGATTACAGATATTATTCTTCATTTCATGTTTTTTCTCAGTATAGTAATATTCGGGGATTGTGAATATCAAAATTATCAAATTTTAGTTATTTTATTTTCTATATTTATGACAGTATACAATTTAAATTCCTATAGAAATTTTTCACTTATTTTAATGATCAAATTATAATAATAAATTTTTTGTTTTTTCATCATATGTTTTGTGTTATTTATGTTAAATAAATAATTATGAAAAAATAATTTAAAGGGAAATTACAATATTATAAATATGGGTCATTTTATTCTTTCCCCCCTTTAGAACCTCTAACAAAAAAATAATTTTATCATTTGAGGGGGGAAATTGGTTAGGGTACTTTTACTTTTCCACTTACTCTAGTTCTGATGTTACCTCCTCATACTTATTTTCTACGTAGAGTAAATTAATAAGAAGAGTTGCCTTTTTTCATATAGATATATCCCTAGGATACAAAATCATCATTGGTTCCTCCTTTTAATAGAGACTATTTTCTAGTTGTAACATCTAGGAATTTAATATATGTGACTGATAAGGTATTTAGTTATTCAAGAAGGATATTTTTAATATATTATGTACTCAAGAAAGTGTTAGTGGGATTTAACGTCTATAGTACATAACATCGATGTCATTGAGAAACTAAAACTATTTGCTAATATAGGACATATCTTCCCCTTTACTCAAAAATTAAAAAATTTATTCTATATAGATATGTTGAGGGCCACTATTTATTTATCCTCAAAATCTAGTTATCATGGATGATTTCTAATACACCTCTTCAACCAACTCTAATAATCCATGATGTGATGTTAAATTGTGTATCCTATTTATACCATTTCCTCAACCATTTGAGGTCCTAAAAGATTATATTCTCCATATTCATTTAATCACGTGTGTGTTCTACAATTCATAAAATTAAGGGATTCATACTAAGCCATTTAGAGTCTTTATTTGAAAAAATTATTATATGAAAACATAGCTAAAGGAAGATATTGATCTCATCCTCTTTTGATGTCCATTGAACAGACTCTCAATATGTATTCAAGTGTATAGATTGACCACATGGATTGAAAATTAGATTGAGCATGATAAGACCTAAAAAGTATAATATTAGTGTTTATATAATGTTGGATAACTTTATTAAATTGGGAGGTAAATATTGGATCCGGATTATATAAAACCAATAATTGGGTTCCATACAGCCTCTCTACTTCTCTAGTATATATTCTATATGATTTAATGCATGAGAATTCGTCATTAATTGAAATTAAAAATGAATTATTTAAAATAAAATCAACTAAATACAATATGTCATTATTTCATATGGATTTATTTGGATGACCAGTGAATAATCCTAAGGTTATGTTTTCCTACTTTCATGATGGTATGGGTAATGTCTTCAAAGTCCCCTAGAACATTTTCCGTTCAATATTCACTCTCAGACACAACAATAATTTTTATATATATTTTTGTTCTCCCTCATCATATTCTCCCACAAATAGTTCTCTCATAGATCATGATACATCATTATTTTCCATCTTTTTATGGAGAATTTTAAGCTATATTCATCAATAAAAAATTCCTTTATCCCAAATAAAATGGTACACATTGTCTAGACCCATATATTACAACTCACTATTCAACAATTGATAACCCTGAGAAAATACATTTTCCTGTAGCATCAACCTTATTATTAATTTCCACATCATCCCAAAGAGATCATTTTTCTTTTACATAAGGTATAATTGTCAAAAAAGTTGGGAAATGAATGAAAATAGTATTTCCTTTATGATTACCATGTCCATCCTATACATGTATAGAATGATTAGATCCTTCTCCACTAACATAAGTTATAATGTTTCCATATCCTTTTTTACTTATATCACCATTAAAATTATATTAATAAAAAAGATAATAGTTAATTGAGCTATTATAGTCCTTGATAATATCTAACCATATTTATAGGTTCATATTAATCTCATTCTATAGTAGAAAATATTTTAGGTACTATTAATCTGTTTAAAATTCAAACTTATCAAAATAGAAATATTGAAATAAAATTTTCAAGTTGATAATTATTTCACACAAATCCAGATCAAGTGTTGGAATGTTCTACTCATGAAATTTTAAATATATTGATGTGTATGTTATTATTTTTTAATTCTGTATCATTACATATCCTAGTACCTTCTTCAAATCATCACTATATATCAAAAAAAGATACCCAATTGTGAGAAGTGTGAGGATTATTTCATTGATAAGTCTCTTTTTTAATTCATTTAATCTCTCTTCCCATGAATTGATCTATAAATACTTCACTACCTTTCAGTTCATCTCGGATTATGGGTTTTCAAATCAAGACAAGTTACCCAAAAATGTCCAGCAATACCCACTGAGTCTAATAAAACACTAGTTCTCCATAACAAATGTTATTATTAGAAACTCCTTAATTTTCATTTCCATAGACAGGTATGAAAATATCTATTTTCTAGTTAGAATGACCTAATACTGGTAATCCTCCATCCTGAACTAACATTTACTATACAATTCATATAGATTCTTATTTCATTACCTATTTAGCGTAAATTTTAATGATATTAATTTTCCTACTTTATTTCGAAGTTTTTCAGAATATCCTCTATAAAAACAACAAAATTAATTTGGATGTAATATCTAACCACTCAAGTGATTAATTATATAATGGATGATGAACATTAGTGTGTTTTATTGGAATCACTATAAACTCAGTGTGTCTATACATTGTTCAAAAGTAACTCTTGGGAATATCTTCCCTCTTCACCATTAAATTATGATCACTAAGCTAAATATCAACCATAAAATACCTAGGCCCCAGATTGTGGATCAAACAAGCCATATATCCATGATAGGTGATACTTGTTCTTTATTTTTATTTTTTTGACATCATGATAATCAATGTTTAGGTTCATTGAACCATCCTTTTCATGAATAAATGGTCTGACCCACCCCATGGTAAAGAACTTGGGAATATAAAACCCTATCCAGATTCTCATTCAATTTATTATTTATTTCATCACAACCAATGAAGGTTATTCTATTGAGATTCATTGTTATATTTTGAGATAAATGTATACAATCAATTTAGAACTGAACAACTAAAACAAGAGGAATATTAAACAAATCATAATGTTATAAATGAGTAAAATATATAGTAATTTGAATAACATTATGAATAATTCTATAGTTGTTTTACATTATTTAACCTAGATATTCTTGTTTATAAGGAAACAATTCCCACCCTTGTTATATATAGTATAGAGGATATTCATCAACCTACATAAACTTGTTGAAAATATGAGGATGACTCCATATGTGAAGTGTAATCTCCATCTCCAGGATTTTGATGAAGTATTTATATAATGATAGAAAATATATGTTTATATAGTACATAAATCCACAAAAGGAATGGAGATTACTTTTATTAGGATGTTCAATCTATAATAATTGATTGAGCATGAGTTGTATACTTGGTGAATAAAACGTTCTCTATTTGGTTCTATCACAGATAACAAACCCCCATGTATTGAGGTTTTGTTAGAATAGATTAAATAAATTTGAAAGATATTAAATCATGATAGAACTATATTAATACATGAAAATTTT
Source organism: Viscum album (assembly GCA_963277665.1). NCBI lineage: Eukaryota > Viridiplantae > Streptophyta > Magnoliopsida > Santalales > Viscaceae > Viscum > Viscum album. The sequence goes on from OY728127.1 coordinate 304,846,508, forward strand.
ATATCAGGAATAGGTAATGATAATACCTATCAATATGTGATTATATTTCTAATCATTCACAACATCCAAAAAACATATTGATAAAAATACATAAAATAAAAAATTATATTAAAAGTGAAACTAAGAACATAGAAACAATAAAATATAAATAACACATATATCCTAACATATGAGTTTCTTGGTGTTGATAAAAAAATATACATGTTATTTTTTCCTATTATTTTTTCTTACATAACCATTGTTTCAAGTCATTAATAATTAGTCTTAATTTGTTTTTTATTTCCATAAAGCATGCCCCATGATAGTTTCAAACAATGCCTTCATTAGGGTATATTTTTTTTCAACTAAGTTATTATTAATTTAATACCAATTCCAAAATTTTGAGCTTTTTACCCCTACGTACAGTTGTCCAAGAGCCACTTCCACTTGTAGAATCTAGACATGGTAGAAATTTCTTGGAAACATCAGAATCTATACTATACCAAAATTACTGGATATTTTCACATACTTAGTCATATCACTAGGATTCTCCCTATTGTATTCTTCCACTAATCAATAAAAATAGATCAAACTTTCTTGGATGTTAACTATTCTAACCCATTCATTTTAAAAATATTACTAAATGATTTTATCTTAAACATACAATAAATAAAACCCTAATATATTGAGGTCTGGTGTATTAGGAAAACAGTATTCATAATAAATAAAAAAACATAATTAAAATTTTCTTTATTTTATCAACATAATTATCTCGTAACACCATTGACATTGAAAATCAAATTTTATTACCAGTGTAATATAAAAAAGTTGGTGAGATAACGAATACATCATGAGATAAAACATTGTGATGAATTATATCATGGGAGTCAAAATTCATAACTTTTATATCATAATATATAAGGATCATGATTATTAATATACTATTATAACATATAGAAACATTGAAACAAATGATTTGGGAAACATATGAATCTATAAACAATATATAACATGACATATTTATATTTCAAGTCTAGACATGAAGAAAAAATCAGAGGCTTTACGTAGTCCCGTCATGGATTATGTTTACTCTCTAATCCTATATATAATGTCTCATGAGACAAACAAATTACCCAAAGAATTGGACAACTATCTTGGTGCACCCATCATAACATTTATATTATTTTTTCTCATGAATTGAAATCAATCATTTGTCAGAAAAATTTAAATTACACATGGAATGTAATGAGATTCATAGTCTTCCCTCATATCAATATCAAGGAAATTTCACATGATGGTTTCTGAGAAATAAAATCAAGGTATTTATTGATCATTAAAAGGATGATATAATAATAAATGTTTATATTTAATAGATATATATATATATAAATTTTTTAATAATTTCAAAATATCGAAGAAATATGAACTTTATTAGAGTGAGAATGTTCATAGCCCAAATGAATGTTTTTTTCAATGATATCCCATAACTTATGATGCTGAATGACCCTGTATTTTCACATGACATACTGAATAATCAGATGAGATTGACTAATCATAAATTTAGAACATATTCCTTGGATAAATGATTTATCATTACTTCATTATATTGATTTATAAACATTTTAATGCGATATAAAGTTTAATATCTTTTTTGTGATCTAGTTCATTTTAAGATTTCATTGTTTTATAACATGTGGATAATTTTTGATGTCCATGTCAAATAGGACTATAAATCCGGAAGTAAAATTATATTTTATCAATATAATTTATAAAATATAAATCGTTCCACATATCTATTTTTTGACATATGGATGATCTATTTAGTAAAAGCTCAATGTCATGTGGTTAGTTTTTTTTTGTGTTTTTGTTGACTATCATGAACATGATTTTTATTATTTAATATTATAACCACTTATTAATTTTAACCAAATATAAAATAACAAATAATATATATATTTATGTTACCTTTAATAATTATAACTGAATTTGAACATGAAACGAATGAGGTAATCGGAAACAAAACTCATCATCTATGTAGGCGGTGAACCGACAAAATATGAGCAATGTTATCATTCATATAATTATAAGACAATAGAATGTTATCGAATATATAAAAATAATTAATATGATAAAATTATTTAATATATATTTTAATACCCTTAGTATTACATGCTTAATCGAATTATTTAATAGGTTGAGTTCGAAGAGAACTAAATGGCATGGCTAGGTGTATTATATTTTCCTTCTAAAATATACTATTGAGGATCCACTTAAGACAAATAATATTCATATTTTTTTAGGCCTGTAAGACTAGAACATGGGGGGATACATTATAAGGGTATTTGAGTGAAATTGTTTAATGTACAAGGAATAAAATTTGTTAAGATAACGTGTGGTGGGGTGATATTTATAATGGTGGAAGAGGGGACTTTTGAATATTATATTTATTTTCTTGTTGTGTTTAATCAATAATATTAATAGTAAAAAGAAATATAATTTTTAAAAATAGATATCACATCTTAATAAATGAAAATGTAATATATTTGACACATACATGTTTGAGGAATATTATGTTTTCATTTCTTTGATGTCTAGATACCCAATCTTCTTATTTCTTTAATATCTTCAACATCCTCAAAAAATATCTTTCAGAATAGTTTTTCCCATAGAAATAACCAAATTAAAACCTTCTTTATAGCCTAAGGAATGAAAAACGTATAAAATTGTGATAAAAAATTCATAAAAATGATAAAAAGGGTAATATAAATCACCATATAGGCAAAACATATGCCTAATGGAAGGAGAAAGTGAGTTTAATATTTTAAAACCATACCCTGCATAACATAGATCGTCATCATGATTAATGAAATAAATATTGTTATTTTATAAGAAATGAGTCATAAAGAAAATAAATGATCATGATCTATGATAGAATAAAATAGTCACAATAATGTGAAAAAATATAAGCTTAGAACAACATGATTATTTACAAATAGAAACAGTTTAACTCATTATGTTAATGTCGTGAAATTAGCGACATGTATGAACTTATGAAGAAAAAACAAGGTCCAAGAATTATCATATTGAAATGAAAACCATATACATAGATAACCAAATACACCTTAAACCTATTCACATGTTTAATCATATGGGTTTGAAGACCACGGCTACACATGAAATTGTGAAGAGTAAATATGGTTCAAGAATAATATATTTACTCATGATTTATCCAGTTATACCCAAATAAATGGAGGAATATATAATTCCTATTAAACTGTTCACATAATTAAAACCATAAATATTATTGAAATAAAGTCATAAAACATTAATAATATAATCACATCATAACCCTTTAAATGGAATTGTGTTTCATGAACATTTCATCTATCAATCATTGGATAACACATAAAAATTAATGGGTTTAATTTTCATCACATAATCATAATTATCAACTATATAAAGAAGTAATATATATGGTATCATGGGATAATATCATTATAAAAATCATAAGAAACAACAAAGGTTGTAGATTTGGACAAATTGAAATTCTTTAAAATGGTGATTAAATCATACTTGAGAAAAATATCCTTTTCATTTTGAAATAAAATCTTTAACATTTTAATATCAAAAAATAATAAATAATTTTTTTTAAATAATCATGTAATAATTTAATTTATTCTCTAAATCATTTAGGTTTCATTTATTTTAAAAACATCCTTAACTTTATACATGCTAAAGTAGTGATTCCTTGTGCATTTTTCGTAAAACATCAAAAGAACCTTATTCATAAAATTGTGAGAATATTTATTTTAAACCATTTATTGAATAATAAAATAAGAGTAAAATGAATTTAATACGTCATATTTGAGTAGTAAAAAAAATTTAAAACATTTTTAGAAAATTTGGATAAGGAAGTTTTTAGATTTTTGACCGAATGGATAAATAATGTTAATTTTTTTTAAACAAATTATTTTGGTATAGTTTTTTATTAAAGAGTGAAATATGGTAAAAAATGTGTATTATATATAAATAACATTGGTATTAGATTCATCGTTATATTATTTAGAGTTATATTGTATGAGTTTTTCCTCTGAAGCATAATCATAAACAATCATGATAAACAATAAGATTGTAACATAAAACCATTACCACAACAATATCATTTGAATCGTTAACCCCATTAAAGAAAAAACCATAGGTGAAAATTAATATACCATAATTTTCATTATAATAATATTATAATTAATCCATGGGTAGTATATACGCCACCAAAATGAAACAAGTGTGATATACAATAAGTTTCCCTCATAAATAAAATTGATAAAATTATCTATTATAATTTTTTCAATTTTTGAATTATAAGTCCCAAAAAAGAAAAAATTTTAATGGAAAAAAATTTCATGATAATTAATAAATTCGTGTCATCACAATTCATTGTGACATTAAATAAACCTATTAAAAATATTAGATCATTACATTATTAGCGACCTAAAGAAGACAATTTGACAAAAAAATCTATTTCATTAATTCTTAAATTTATTCATACTTGTTCCGAAATATAATATAATATATATAGGTTCATTATAAATACATCACAAAACTATAATCCTATATATCATGGAATATATTATTTTCTTAGATCTTCACACCACCCATTTACAAAAATTTCATCATAAAAATCTTTGTTCTTGGTGATAACCGGTTGGTGTTTCTTTTTTTCCTTGTTCATTATTTTTTTCCTTATACATTTGACCATTATTCCATAAAATCCATAATTTTAATCATGATTCATATATCATATATATATATATTCAATATATTTTTATTTTTAATAATATATAATATAAGGATATTGAATTGAATTACATCATTCATGGAGATGGTAGCTCGTACATACACATGAATTAGGTTTTAATTTTTTTGATGGATTGAATGGAAGTCAAGTAATACAAATTATCATTTAAAAAATTAATATAATATATATCATATTTACTCAATAAATATATCCTTATTACCATACATTTCAAAACAAAATTAAAATTGTATCACATCACTTCGTTAAGGCGTTAGTCTACATGTTTCCACAAGTGACGTTAGAATTTATCAATTTATTGGGATGTAAGAAGGTGCATATGATATTAAAATTATAGAGTAACAATAATTCTATGAATTTCATATAAATACGTTAAATCCAAAATTTTATCCATATTTTATTTGTGAGTAATGTAAAACAAATTGGTTCGCAAGGTGGTAGTTTTCCATTCACATGATCGACATTTTACATTCCAATTTGATGGAAGAGGAGATGGATATTGATTATTTCATAAAAATAATAATATAGGAGTATATTGTATATAAAAATGATACAATATCATCATATTTTAATAATATTATATGGTTTTTAATAAAAAAACCTTAAAACCCCTTCCATTAAGAATGTTAAATATTCTTCACATATCCTCTATAGATTTTCACCAAAAGCATTCAAAAAAAGGCATAAAAATAATAAGATGGAATATATGAATTTTGGAGGGAATAAATAATGTTACATGAGTTTGTATTAGAAAATCAAAATTGATTTAGGGGAGTGAATAGAAGAAGATATGGGGTTCTATTTTAAATTTTTGGGAGAGAAACCGCTTCTGATTTTTAAAAATAAATCAATATACAAATGTTTTAAAAAATCAAAATTGATACATAATATCTCGAATTCAGTCATTAGATAGGTTATTTATTAAAATATGTACATTCTATTTCTATTGGAAATGTTTTTCTCATTTTATCCCTTTTCATTTTAGATTAACTGCACTGAAATCTCCACTTACCCTTTACTGTAGTAATTAATTACTATTATTACTATTTATTAGGAAAAAACTAATTTAGCTTTATTTTATAATATTAAATACTAAAATTCCAAAAATTGAATCCATTTTGACCAATTAAATTTACATAATTTTCAGTATTTGAATTTAAATTACACCGACAGACTGGTTGAAAAAAAGGTTTCCGAAGAAAACATTTCCATAAGTTTAAATTGTTGTTATAAAAATATTCTTCATTAAATTAAATAAAATGAAATAAATATTATTAATACCAATATAATTTCAGTATTTTAAATTTGCAAACATCTTAATAAAAATTTTAACTATTTGGATACTTTAAATTAGAAGGTAGTTTTAAATTAAGATAATTATTGTTTACTTATCATCCAAAAAATTTCCTTTTATAAAATATTAATAATTTTACAATAATATAATTTTGAAATATGTATTAAAGAAAATTCTATTTCAAAAAGATTTTCCAAAAATGTAAAATGTCAATTATTAAATAAGTGTGAAAATTGTGATGAAACCGCATATGAGAAAAAAATAGTTTTTATCGTAAAAATTAGAATTATTCGTACCTACTTCATAAATAAATATTAGATGAATGATAAAATATTTTATTAAATATAATATATATTTAATTAATTAAAATAATTAACAAATAATTAGTAATTTATTATTATTATTACAATGAATTGTTCATATAAAAATATTTTTCCAACAAAAAATTTTATTTACTATCAAGTGATTTCTCAATTAAAATCCAATCGAATTAAAAAAACAATTTAATTTATATATGTGTAAAAATATATAAATTTAATAAAGTAGTTATTCATATTCATAAAATCCAATTTAATAGCTCGATTATAATTGTATACTATATTATATTTTTTTTAAACATGATGTGGTGTGTAATGCAACCTATCAGAAAATATAAATTTATTTTTACAAAATATTTGATAAAATTATTTGGGGTAAAATTTTACACCTCTGAATTTCATTTTTCCCTTCTAATTTTATATCGATCCTAAATTTTTCATTAGTTTTTGAAAACCCACAACAGCAAAATGGATACTGAAACATCATCTTAAAATAGAAAAATAAAAAAAATGGTAATATAAAATAATACATAACTAGGATTTCCAAGAATAAAAAATTATTATGATGTGAAAATTTTTACATGGACGATAATAATAAAACCCATTGAAAAATAGAGAGTAATATAGAACATATTTTTTATAAATTTATCAATAACAAAATCATGCATTTATGATGTGTGAAAAGAAAATAGATTCAATAGAAATGATGAAAATTGAAAACAATTGTCAGATGACCCTTTTCCAAAAGATTATGGATTTTTACTATCATGATATAGAAGATGTAAAAATATATTATCATGACATATTTTCATTTCCTAATAAAAATCCCATCCATTGGATTTTCTTTTAAAAAATCACACATCAACTATTACTCCAGTAAATGAATATTTTTGATGAATTTTTCATGCATGTAGAAATAAAATTATTTTCCAGTGGATCATAAGATCCATATAAGGATGTAAAATTATTTCTCATTTATCAAGATATTTAGCAAAACCAAAATAGCAATCTTAGCATATATAATGTATTATCTTCAAATACTTAAAAATAAGAACATAAAGTTCCACATTATTAATTCCATAAATAGTAATCCATTAATCCCCCAAAATATTTGTTACTAAAATTGAAACCCAATGATATAAATGGTTTGACCCCACAACCACCAATAATCAACCTTACAATTTTCATGAAATTATTTTAATCACTTATAATGTATCATACCATGTTTTATATACAATAATAATTTCAAATATAAAGTCATAATAAAATCATATATGATTCAAAAAGATAATTAACCTTTTATTAATTTAATAATATCCCATATCATCCACAAGAAAAATTTATATATTAGTTATATTTTCATCCTTGCATCGATAGATGCTCATAGGGTGTTTCGGATTTCCATATGTGATTTAATTAATCAAGAACCTATGTAGTGAGAGATAATCAATGTCCAAAATCAAATAATACATCACTAAAGGATGAGAAAATAATATTTTTATAAGGATAATTCATAAAAATCCAATATTATATTCCCCTTGTCGGATTGGAGGACATGTTTTATCTATTTATCATGATTCTCTACCGCTACTATTATTTAAAAAAAATATTTTTCACTTAGATGTTATTGGATTTTTATACTTATTTTCCTCCTAAAACCTTGTATTATAGAATTCATTCACATAATTAAGAAATACATTATTTATATATCCTTGATTTGAGGCGGGTGTGTACTGATGAAACCAATCTTCATTCCTTTCATTTACTATATTCAATAAATAACATGGTCATTATTTTGATTGATGGATAAGTTTCACTCAAATAAACTATATTCATCATACCATTATCCATTCATTTTTGGGATCCTTCTCTAAATTTTACAATGTTCACAGTGTAAAATTATTCTTCCTTCCATCTAATATTCCACTAGAGCTTCTACGAAACTCCATATTTTTATATTATCGCTAAATCCTAGTAGTTTTATAATATATATTTCCACTTTTATAGCATATGGAATGATATATTCAAAGATTCCAAAAATCCATTTAGATAATTCCTCATTAATAAATAGATTATATATTCTAAAGATCAATCACATTTTCAATTAGGGTTGATTATTAAATGAGAAAAATATCATTCATATTTTTTTGAATGTTTCCTAATAGGAACTAAAATATTCCTCAAATTTCCTCTTCGACTCATTGAATGGTTTCACCATATTTCTATTTAAAAGTGTTCCAAGTACATGCTGAATAATATCACCTTAAAATCATCCCATTAAATATTGTTTATTTGATCCTCTTTAGGGGTATGCATAAAAATATTCCACTATTGATATTATTTTCCAATATTATAGTGAATGGCTAGGATAACTGTTTCATGGTTCGAGCACTAATTAATAGTATATATCATTTATATAATATAAATCAATTTCACAAATAAATGGTTGATAATATGTCCCATTGTTATAGGGTGGAATTTAGTTTATAATATATTTAATGTCATGTTTCTACTACATTAGAAAATTTTTATATTCAACATGACTTCTGTTACCACTGATCCTTTGAGATATTTTAGTGAGCATAGTCAAAAAATATTGCAACCCAACTTCAAAAACATTATTTCCTCAAGACGATTATTGTAACATCGTCCTTAAAAATATTTTTTCACATGTTTCCTTCAGGATCCATTTGTTGACAACAACTAAAATAAAAATTGTGAGAAACAACATTCCAAGTGGAAAACTACAAAATATTGAAAAAACTTATAGGATGTCTAAATCATTACACATTATTATCAAAATATGACACTATTGTTTTAACATTGCTCATTCACGGTAATCATATATTCCAATCCTTCATGATGGTGTACATAGAGTTTATTAATTTCCAATAACATTTTCCAGGGGATTGTCACACAATATGTGATGCATGTCCCATTATCTTGTTCCAAGTAAAACTCAATTGAAATCACATTTTTTCGTTACTTGCACTAGGAATAAAAATTCCAGACCCATATATAGCAGTAGTATACATATAGGGATGTATCATTAAGAATTCTAAATAATCTGTTCCATAAAAAATCTACCAGTTGATATCTTGTTCTAAAAATTACCCTGTACTTTTTACTAAATTCCTATAACCATAATCCATAAATAATTGATAAACATATCAACTAATACAAAATAAAGGAAAAAAAATACTTTTCATACTAATATATTATATCTTAATCGACCAAAATAAAATGTATTTTACAAATAAATTCCTCAGAACCATGATGTTTTGATATCATTGGAGACTTGACAAGAAATGTTATTATTTTTTAAAAGATCCGAAACATATCCCTTAAATTTCTTCACACATATTATTATCCTTATACAGGACCTACTTAAATCCACCATCAATCACTATTTTGAGTAAAACATAAGTAAGGGTGACCCCAAATGCTTTGTAAGGGTAAAAATGGTGATATAAATGAATACATTGGCACAATTTCTGAATACGAGTATGATAACATGACCTTACCACATCAAAAACATGTCCTATATAAATAAATTTCAATTCTTTCTCGGGGAATAAATCAAGGATGTTTATAAAACCTGAATTAGAAAATGAATAAATTATTAGAAGTCATGATACAATCATATAAACTCTGTAATATGAAAAAAGATATGCTTAAAAAATTATGAATATGTATAAATTGAAATAGGTACACTCATTATGTTAAGGTCCTAAATTCAATCCCCAGTATAAACAAATGGATATAAAATAAATGTACATGAAAAATTTTATGTCCATGAAAACAAGGTCAATTTATAAACTTATGTACAAGAAATCTAAGACCATGATTAATCTTATGGGAATTGAAACCAGAACTATGCATGAAACCATGGACATGAAATAATTTTCAAGAATTACATATATACACATGAGTTCTCCATATTTACCTAATGATTCAGTGGTATATGTAATTTAATGCCCACCCACCACATAATGATGAAAATACATATGTGTCTGATAAAATCATAAAACATTTACCACATCATCATATCATTAGTAGTGAATAAAGATATTGTTTCATGATAATTTCATCAATAAATAATATCATACAAAATATAAAATTAATGGGTTTCAATAAAATATAATCATCATAATTGTAAATCATCCTTAAAAAGAATAATCCTAGTATTATAGGAACCTATCCCTAGTAAAAAAATAAAAAACATCAAAGGTAGTTTTCATTGGTGAATAAAACATCCCTTAAATTTTCATTAAAAATTACTTTAGGAAAGTATCTTTTAATTATATTAATTAATTATTTAAAATATATAAAATTAAAAATATTAATGAATAGTATCTATTATTAAATTAAATTAGAAATTTTTATTGGAAAATTTAATGTAATTAATAGTTTTGATTGTTTAAAATATTGTTCATGTCATACAAATTAAAGTAAAGCCTCCTTTCAAATTTCTGTGGAAAAACTTAAAATTTAACTACATAAAAAATGATAATAATATCCCTTTTAATCAATTGTTAAATATTAATAGTGGGTAGAAAATAATTTTTTAATAGAGGTTGTCTAATTATAAAAAAATTATAAAATATTGAAATGGAGGAGAAATGATTTTTAACCGACAGATAAATATTTTCATTTTTCCTTGAAAAAATTCTTTTGATATCTTTTTAACGTAAAGAGACTAAAATAAACGAAAAAAATTATTCTCCATATATAAATAGAGGTTATTAGAATCCATGATATTCATGAGATGTGGATCATAATATTTCATCATCAGATTCTTAATCCTCAACAATCTCAAAAAAATGAGATTGTAACATAAAATAGTTACCACATTGGTAACATTTCAATCCCATGAAACATGAAATAATTAGCATTCAATGGATTGAATGTACAATAATATTCAAAATATAAAAATTTAAATAAATTATAGGGTATTATATACCCCACAAAAAAATATAAATTTTTTGAATATGACATTCTTATCTAGAAAGAAAAGTGAGATGGAAATATCTTACCACTTTGATTACATTGGAATCATAATAGACAAAGAGAAATAAAATTTAAAAAATCATTAAAAATAATGGTATTAAATAATTTAATGATATAACATTTAAAAGGGACCATATATAATCCCCATGAAAGAAGATAGGAGCATAACATAACTTATGTTCCATAGAAGTTAATTTGAGGGGGAAATCCCTTGCCTCATGTCTCGACATTATTTATACATGTTTTAACCTCATTTATAAAATATATAAGTTTATTATAAATATATTCTTTAACCATAATCCTATATATAATTCCATATCTTATTACTTATAACCTTCTACCACCCGTTTATCAAAAATTCATTACTGAAGTATTTGTTTTGAGTGATAATTGATTTATTTTTCAAGTATGTTCTGGTTTGGTGGATTTTGACAGTGAAAATTTATTAAGGTTATAGAATTTATAGAAAACTAATTATTATATAAATATAATATATATTCATTACAAGTTTATATGTTATAATCAATAAAATTTATTGTTAAAAAAATAAAATATATATTTCCTGGAGATAGGAGGTCGTATGTATGCATGAACGATGTTATAGTTTTTTCAATATATGGGATGTAAAAAAGAATAATTTTATTTAGCCTTTAAAATATAATTTTTATTACAAAGATATATCATCTATAATTTATACATAAACGTATTACTTGGAATGTTAAAATAAAATATAAAACGTATCACATTGCTTCACAGATGAGGTAGTTTACACAAATGTAGGGGTGACATTATCATTTTTGAAATGAATTGGTTTGAAGAAGATATTATTATTAAAAAATATATAATTATTCCAGAAATTTCATCTCTATACTCCCAATCAATCATAAAATACATTAGTGGAAGGTAGTGATCGAAAAAATATATATTGGTTCAGGAGACGTCTATCGTAGACATGATTGACATTTTTATTCCTCATTTTAAGGATGTGGATATAGATATAAGTTATTATTTTAATTTTTAAAATATAAATTTATGTGAGATAATTATTTTATTATACAAGAATATTTTAAGATGATTTTATGCTGACATAAATAGAAATAAAACAAAAAAACACTCTTAAAAAAATACCTCTTCTTCAAAGATCCTATTTAGTTTTGAACCAAAATACATCATTCATGGGTTTAATAATAGAAACATTACCTCTATGAAATGGGTAATGGGAAAAAAATAAAAAACTTCATTGTAATGAGAGATCATATATTCATTAGAAGGGAGGAGAAGATTGGAGAGGGGTTGCCATTTTATAAGTTAGGAAATAGAAAAACATGTAATTTTTGAAAATAAAATGATATACCTATGTTTCAGACCATCCCCATGGATAAAAAAGTCCATATAATCAATCCATATATTATATAAGGTCACAATATAGACTGAAAATGTGAATTCAATAAGTATTGTTACCCTAGGAACTACATAAAACATGTCGACACGGGACGATTGGACCCCCCGCTCGCTATCGGAGCATGGAATAGATAAATTAAATAATTAATTTATTCGTTTAACGTCTTCACTCAATGATCTCTTAAACGGTGGCTCGTATTGGAAAAATTAGGGAACCTTTGAGTTTGGAGTGTTCCGTTCACCTTAAGAGGGGTGTAAGTTTCGCGGGCGCATGCCATCTGTGAAAAATGGCCCGAGGGGCATTTTCGTAATTTGGAGGCCTTGGGAACTAAGTTTAATAACATTCGAACAGAAACTCAGATTAAATTTATGAGACCTCTGTTGCGCTCAGAACATGGTGTTTTCCCCACGGGAGGCCTAATCTCGACCCCGCCGGAAGTTTGGGTTCTGGCCGACGGGCGGGTGGTTACGTGTTTTCTATTTAAACACTTAACCCACCCCTCTCCTCTCCCCCTTCATCCCTGGCACCAATAGCTCCCAAAGATGAAGGAGGAATTTACTCCTCTCCTCCTCCCATCTATCAAGGCAGCGGCGCGGCGGTGGACCCTCCGTGATGCTCCGGGCAACGCCCAAGAGGTAGGATTTGTCATTTTCGTTTTCTTTTCCCGCACCTACATTGAGCTCAAATTTCTGTATCAATCCTATGTCGAATTTTCAAACAAAGAAAATGAATGTGTAGTAGATTTTATTCTCTTTATGATTCTTGTTTCATATTTGAGATCCGAGTTTGGAGGAGACAATAACCGTTCGACAAAGTTTGCGGGTTTTCCATTTCTGGCGGGTTCGAGCGGCGGCACGATATCCTTAGGAGGCGGCGGCGGGGCTCTCGGACGGCGATGCGGGCTAAGGTGCAGGGCGGTGAGGGTGTTCGGCGGAGGTACGAGCGAGTGTGGAGGTGCTGGGTGCCGGCTCATGGTGGAGCTGGCCGCGCGAGGCGGCCGCTCTCGGCGGCGAGGCCGAGAAGCTGGGGTGCGGCGACCGCGGGGTCGCAGTGTGCGACCCCCGCGCAGGGACAAAGACCCACTGAGTGTGGGTCTCCGTGGGAGACCAAGAATAGCCCTTCAAGATTAGTCTTCTCATGGTGAACCGCGTTTCCATAGATGGACCGTGAGGCTGAGCCATGGGCCGGCCAGCTTGGGTCAGTCCATGGGGTGTGGACTGGCCGGACCGGTCCGGTCCACCCCTGCTTGCATCCAACGGCGTTAAAATGCCGTAACATTTAAACAGTGGTTTGAAATTGTGTGTCGTTTGTGGCGAAATGAACCTTAAATAGAGTCAAACTTTTTGATATTGTCTCTAGAATTTTTAATTCCCGAGACGAGGGGCTCGGGGGCGCGGCACGACTGTTAAGTGGACGGGCGTTCTTCCAGGAGTTCTTGTTTTGGTCGGCGTGAGCACATCCGATGTCCGTTATGAGCACTGTCAGTGGTGTTGGGACCCTGGTGCTGACGCCGAGTTTTCCAATGTAGTTTCTGGCCTTGAAGTCAGAGATGAGGTGTGGGCCCCATGACCCGTCTGTTGGTCTGCGAGTAGCATTATGTAACTTTTTCATTGGACGTCTTTTCAGGGCATGCGAGCAGTAGATTTTGGGTGTTTTTCTGAGGTCATTGCATTGGAACAATCTGCCCTCTTCAATTTCACTCGGCGGTGCGGGCCTCATGAGGGCCGTTTGGGCGTTGACGATTATTTTTTCATCTTTATCACTGGGTGTCCGTTTTGGACAAGTGAATAGTCCATCTTGTGTAATTTTTCGAGAGGATCGCAATGGTGTGATCCGTTCGTTGTGTTTCAGGATCGGGGTGTGGGTCCCATATAGCACCGCTCATGTGCGGTGTGTCGGAATGCATCTTTTTCTCCGGATATCTGTTCCACTCAAGTGAACAGTCCTTTTGACTTGTTTTCCAGAGGGGATCACAATGGTGCGATGTGCCCGACTGTTTTCGGGGCCGAGGCTCAGGACCACGGGACGCCGTTTAGGCGTAAAGCGGTGTTGGAGACTTTTCCATTGGATATCCATTTGAGGTGAGTAAGTAGTCTATCACGCATGTTTTTCCGTGATGATTACAATGGTGTAATCTCTTTAGGTGAGAGGATCCTCTTACACTATCTTATTAAATGTGGAAATGTGAATGTTCCCCGTGGTGGTTCTTCTGACATGTTTATAGCGGACCCTTGGCCTGTGATCATGTGCACTCCCGTGTGAGTGATGTAAATGCTTGAAGGGATGTGGTTGGCTGTGCCTCAACAGTTGAGTTGGCAGGTTGGAGTTCTTACGTTACGCCTTCGCGTTGACATTGGGTGTCGTGTGCACGATAGCCTTTGGGTTGGAACATGGTATACTCTGGGAGTATACGGGAATATTGGGAGGTATATGTCGATGTTGGTACCTAAGAACGTTTTTTCGTTTGGTTGGGGTTGAATCGGGGCCACAGGTCGTGTGGGGGCCATGTGCATTCCATGCTCTGCTTTATGTACTTTAGACCTCTCGTGACGTAGAGGGTTCCTCTATTCTTGTTTGTTGACCAGTAGGGTTGAGTTTTACCCTGGTCCTATTCTCATTTGTTGACCATTAGGGTTGAGTTTTCCCCTGGTCCTGTTCTCGTTCGTTGACCAGCAAGGTTGAGTTTTCCCCTGTTCTGTTCTCGTTTGGCAGGTAGAGGTGGTTTGTTTCTTCTGTTTCATCAGCTGTGAGGGGTTTCAGTACCGTTCCCTTTGGCCAGACTGCTGCACCGTTTGCGAGTAAGTGTGCTCGTACATCCTGGGTGATTTCCCACTTTCTGGGAAAAGTTGTCTCGGTCCTCTTTGACAGTGACTCAGCAGATTGGATCATGATCACCTAAAGAGGCCCGGGGAGTTTCTCATGTTCCTTTGTGTACCCTGGTAGAGTTCTTGTGGAATAGGTGTGACCAAAACTTTACACGGGCACTGATCCTCAACCCAGGAGGTTGTTTCTAGCAGGGCGGATGTTGTTACCAACAAGGAAGATTTTTCTTCGAGTAGGGCTCACCAGTTGTACCATCCAGCAGGGATGGCCAGTGGTTTACGATCCAGCAGGGATGGCCAGTACATCGTGTTTACCGAGCAGTACCATCTAGTAGGGATGGCCATAGTAGTTCCGGGTTTACCTCCAGTGGGGCTGGGCAGTGGTCCCTGATGCCGGGTTTACCTCCAGCTAGGCTGGAAAGTGGTCCCCGATGATAGTTCAGATCCTCCCTCCAGTGGAGTACCCTTTTACGAGATTGGGTATTGAGACTCGTTGATGACATTAGCCGGGTCGCCCTCAAGTGGATTACCTTGTTACGGGACAGGGCAGTGTGGAACCCTTAGATTCTTTTCGGGTCTCCCTCTAGTGGGAACCCATCAACTTACATGGATTACTATCCAGCGGGGCTGGGAAGGGTGTCGCCTATCGACTTTGAGGAGAACTCTCAACTATGGGGTGGTGCCGAGGTGTGTCTTGGCATTCCCCCAGAATTCTCAAGTACGAGGGGCGCTTTCCCCACCAAGATGTGTCCTTGGGATGCGACCTAAAACCGTGCGGGCGAGTCAGTGCTGCCCAAAGTGAATAGAGTCAAGGTGCGGTAATGTGAGCCCCTTGACTTGCAGTTAGGGGCAAACCTACGGGATGCTGGGCATCGATGGTGTTTACTTCTGGGCCTGTTGGCTACTCACATTTCATGGGATGAGCTACGAGTTGAAGATGCCCTTACGATCTTGTTAAGGATTCTTGATTGAGAATATGTATATTTATAACTTGTTTCAATACCCACTTATTGGGTTTGGTTACTCTCTTTCCAGGAGATGCGAAGACGCGCGGGATATGCCACATTCTTTCCGTGTCTAGCTTCTCGTGGTTGGACGAGTCTAATCTCCTATTATAGGTAGGGAAGACTCAACGAGAAGTTCATCTTCTCACCATTTCCAACTCCTTTTGTCTTGATGAGTCTACCTTCTTACCTCTTGTTGGGTTGAGCTGGACTCTTTACTGTACTCGTTAATTCACTTTCGGTTGTACTCCTTTACATTCCCCCTGTTCAATCTACTGCTCACCCTTCGGTACCTCCTTTGTTGCTCCCTCGAGCCTTCAGCGTATCCTAGTAAGTATTTTTATACTCACCCCTTCTTGGTATTTTCCCGCACTTGGTGTGACCTTGAAGACGATGGAAAGGTTGGTCGTGACGTCAGAGGATCTTAGGATTTCGGGAGCTTGGACCGTGTACAGTGGTCGGAGTCGGTTTCTAGGTGGGCGACCCTTCCAGTTGTTTTTCTATTGTTAACATGTTGCCTAGTTGTGGAACCTTTTCTGGTTGGGTGTGTGTTTTCCCCTTTTCCTATTCAGTTTACCACCAGCTTTACTTTGTACCGTTTAGAGTTCGATGCACTTTTGTGGTTTATATATAGCAGTTTCCCTTTACTTTACTTGGATTTTCTTTTTTACTCTACACTTCTGCATTGAGTGGGCTATGTGTGTGTACAGGTACTTAGGCAAAGGCCTCCCCGAGATATTGTGCCTTCGGCACTGGTCGCCATCCCCTAGCCTATGGAGGCGGGCTTCGGGTAGTTGCGGCTCGAGCCCAGGTAGGGTCGGGTCGTGATAGCCATAATCATCAAGAAGGAATATAATATTATGAAATCTACACTCCAGTATCTAGACTTGAATATATTCCTATCATACTATCCTTTTCAAAAATCATTTATTTAAAACCTTTTCAAATGTATGTGTTGTGTTCTTTCTTTAACAGATATGTTCAAGAAGAAGATTATGTTAAATAACATCTTGTTTCTGAAGGCACAAAACATCCTAGACATGTTTAAAAACATACCAATGCTTTATATAGAATTAAAAAATCCCCTAATGAAACATTTCAGAACCAATTTTTTCTAAGTGGAATCATATCAATACTGATAAATATTTATGAATAATCTAGAGGGTACATTTTCTTACTTATATTATTATAAATTAATTTTTACAGGTTGGTATTTTAATCAAGTTTTATGAAAACCTTATCAAATTCACATTCCTTAAATATGATATTCCCTAAAAAATAAATAGATCAGAACCATTACATTCTTATTTGGAATTAATATCCACATCATATTGGATAGAGTAAATATCAAAAATTAGATTTTCTTATGTATATTAATTTTTTCTGAAAAACCAATATAATTTGATCCCCTATTTGCGTCCAACATCGGTTTTCTCAGTGTTTTTCACATAATCTTTACCAGTCTTCAAATTTTCCATTAATTTTTCCCAATTTCCTTAATTTATGAATGTATCTTGAGGTCTCCTCATATAACAAGATGGAATCAAACAAGTAACTGAATGATTGGATAATCATCATGGACAAATTAGTGGACCTAAATTTCTGTGCAATGTATTATTCATTAATTTCAATGATCATCATGCTCAATGGATGGGATGGCCTCTACATGGAAATGGAAAAGAAATAGGATCAGGTGTATGCTAAATTAATAATATAATTTTATGATACCATTGAGTTTTATAAAAAAAAGTGGGAAAGGACATGTTACCCTTTAAGAGTTATGGAATTACTTACTCCCTACCTTACATAAAGGATGAATGTATCTTTGATAAACCCTATGAAAGAGATAAAATATTTTTCTCACAATGATTTTTGGAAAGGGAAGGTTATTTTGATATTGTTAAAGCTATTGTTCTCCTTGGGATTAATCGAGCTAATTCTCCAATGATTTCAAATCATTCAAAAAACAACAGGTTCTTAACAAATTGGATAAATGGAATTTTTATCCCAAAAAGGGAGATAACTATTCTATTAAGTTATGTGATATCTTTTTTATTAACTTATAAGTGAAAGTATTAAAGATTAACCACATTATATACATTATTTTTCATATCAACATCATAAATAATGACTCTTTCAAATCTCAACTCATTATGACCCATGTGATATTATCTAATATCATTGCCTTGTGCTTAGAATCCATCAAAAAATCATGCAACTCAAAGGCCAAAATCATTAAGAACATGTTGATGAGTGATGTTACATAGATAAATATGTTTATTTACATTAATATGATGTTACAATATTTCTTTGATATTCCTAATAAGGATGACCATGATACTAGTATGAAAAGTGACGTTGGAGAAAGCACCATGCCAACCACTATGAAAACAAAATCCAAGGAGCCAGAACCCTTGAAACAGGATCCAGCCGCTGAACCACTATCATCTACTTCCAATCCAAAGAAGAAAAGACATTGTATAATATGTTTATTACTAAATAGAGTGATATGAAAAAGAATAATTTGGATGATGGTGTAGTTTTTGGGGAAAACCCTATAGATTTTAATTCATTAAAAATCCAAGGATCTTAAGAGCTTGAGAAGAAAGAATACAAAAAGAAGTTGAAGAAGAAAAAGTTAGAAGTTAATATTATATAAAGATTTCTAAGAGATACTGAGATGGAATATGAACAATTTTTGGAACTTGAATCATTCTTCCAACAACCAAGGATTCATCAAGACCGAGTGGTAACTGAGACTCAGGTACAATAGAATGGAATGATGGATATTTCAATTCCCGAACAAATAGTTGAAAAAGAAGAAACAATACAATAAGTAGATGAAGAGGAGGAGTAAAGTGATTATATGATTATAATGGTAGAAGAATTTTAAGTGAAGGGGAGTCCTTCGGATAAGAAATCGATAATTACATCCCAAGATGAATCCACTAAGAAAGGTTTATAAGGACAATATTTTTAGAAACATGATGTTTCCTATAATGATGAATGTATTAAGGACGATATTGTAAAAAAGGTTGTTGATGAAAACGATGATAATGTTTCTAATATAGGCACAAATAAATATGTTGATTTTACAATGACAGAATATTTCATGTTTCTGATAGTGAGCATGAATCTCAAAAATTTGAGAACGAAATCTCTAAATCTGAGAAAGGTATGCAAGGGGTGGATGATACACCAAAGAAATATGCTGATGAAAAATTAATGAAGTATGTTGTTGTTACATCAAAGAAGAAATAATTTGAGAAGAATAAATTTCCCTCATTAACAAAATAACCTGTTTTGGAGTCTTCTTCTAAATTAGGTCATGATTTGGTTGTTCAGTCCTTGAAAAGGATTGTGATCTCCATAACTTTAATTCAAAGTAATGATTCCAAATTTCAAATGCTTTATGAAATACTTAATCAAAAGTCTGTTTCAACAAATATTATTATCGAAATGTTTATCAAAGGCAATGTTGAGTTCAAGAATTTTCATATTAATTATGATTCTCATATAAGATCTTTTAATGAATCCACAAATTTTTCAATGTCTGTCATATATGATCTCAAATATTTTTAATATTTCACTATCTCATTCATGGATGCTTTTAAAAATTCTAATGAAAAGATCTAGATTCATTCAAAAACAATTCCTTGAAACTAAAAAATAGAAATCTAGACTCTATCAAAAGAAAAATGATCTGACTGGAAAAGTCAACTCTATTTATCTAAATCTAAAAAGGGAATGGGATATAAAAGAATAGATGGATGAAAAACTCAATGAACCTGAAAAATTTATCAAATCTCAATGAAAAATTATAAGGACTTGTGATTAAACAATACATATTCTTGAATTATGATAATAATTCACATTTGGGATCTTTTCAGGTTTAGGTTTTTAGATAATTATTCAATAACTATTACCTTACATTTCAAATTTTACAATATAGAAAATTTTACACATTATTCATTTTTTCATAAAATATACACACTTGAAAAAAAGGGATCATGATTAGTTCTATATTTTAGACAGCATGAATTTTCCATGATCCCATCAATGACCCTATTCATTATTAAGTCCTGTGAAAAACATTTCAAAAAATGGGATGTGCATAAAAATATCAGTAAGGATTATAAAATAAAGAATAAAACCATTATTCAATCAAAAAATTCAATTCAATGAAGTTAAACATTTAAATCATTAACATATGACACTAGATCATAAGATTTATGAATAAAAAATGGAAATCATAAACCATAAATATAACTTGTGGCATCAATAACATACTTACGTTGTCGCATTCATAGCTACATAGAGAGTTACAATTGGAATACCCATCACATTATATTACCTAAATAAATTTGGAGAAACATTTATTTTTACCTCGTTTATGTTACCTAGTTCATTGGAGAGCTATCTTAGGCTCACCCATTCTAGGTTTATCACAGAACCACCCGTATATGTAAACAATGCCCATAAACCATGACATATTCATAATGCATAAAACAAACATAAAGGAAAGATAAAATTTCCACATTTCAATACCAAAATATCATTTAAATGTATAGACATAAAAAATACATTTTCAAAACCATTTTCAATACCAATATTTATAAAAGTTTATACGGTATTTATTTTCCATTTAAAAACATTACGACTTCCTAAGGAAGCCAAAAATCAAATAACACTCGCGGTAGTATAAATGTCTTTATCACTATGTACGTTAAAAAAGAAACTTTCCCTTTTTAGTTTAGTAAAACACTGCATATAAAAAGGATTCCCTTCAAATGAAATGAAATGTCAAATGGGGTTTATTCACCGTATAAAAGAAATTCATTTATAAATCAAAATTTTCCTCAATTAAAGGTGATTGGGGCGATGTCCCTTACCTCATGTCCACCTGAACTCGATTGTTCTTTAATCTCCTAAATAATAAAATAAAGTAAATTTATACATTCTTAATAATAGTCAAGTTTATTATTTCTTTATAGTATATATTAACACGTTATAAACATTACAATATCTTTTAGGTTAATAACAGTCATCTTGTCGATATTTTTTACTTGAGAGTCAAAAATGAACATCGTATAATTAAAAGTTGTCCATATGGTCAAAAGTCCATTATCTCCAGAAAGATATTCATGATTTAGGTATCATATATATAATATATTTCCAGTATATGTATATTTATTATAGTTCCAAGCATTCAGACATAAGAAACGAAATGCACTGTTTATGGAGACAGTAATCCATACATACACATGAATAGTACATTCATTTCGATTTTGTAATTAATGGAATGAAAATAAAATGATACATATGTATATTATAATTCCAGTGTAATATCATATATAATTTCAGTAACACCATACTTTACACATTCCACGTATGGCATGAACGAGTCATATTACTTTGAGGGAGCGGTAGTATGCACTTCCTCAAATGACATTATCTTATTTAACAAAATTGGAAACCATAAATGTATGCCATAATAAAATATAAAAAAGAATAGATAAATATTAAATATAATATATGTCACATATAAATAATGTTCCATCATGATGGCCACCACGATAGGTGGTATGAGATAATCGAACCATCATCGTTTTTTGAGGCAGTCGTTTATCGTACACAAAAATAGTATGTTCATATCAACTAGATAAAGGTGTGTAAGTGTATTTTGAATAATTATCATCACAATAATTTAGTATATTGAGGATACTAGTGTTAGTATATATGCAATTATTAAAAAGAGCATAGGGAGTGAAGACGTAAAATAAAATAAGAGAACATTAGGGATGATGTAGCCTTTAAATCGGGTAACTCCCTTTGGTTTGAACCAAAAGGATTTCATGAAGTGCTTTCTGCCTATGGTGAGACTTCAATGAGGAAGATAGGGATCTTGAGAGATTAACTAGGTAGATATTGGTTGCACCAAGGGGGATGTATTTGTGTGATTAAGGGTTATAAGTGATATCTTTTTATAAGGGGGAAGAGGGGCTCTTTAGTAATGTTTGAAAATATTAATTTATTATATAATTAGTTTTTGGGTTTTATTAATGTTAAAAACTTATTTAATTCGAAGATATGTAGTATATATGTCAATAGAAAGTCATCAAATAATAATTAGATAGGTTTTGGATATTTTTACTCATTATATTTTTTATTTAACACTTTGTTAACTTATTTGACCTTTATCATGTATTCTCATATATTCATACAACATGGTTAATAAATTTACAATAAAAATAGAGCGACCCGAATTGGATCATTTTGACATTTTTATCATCTTATATTTTATTTTGTTGAATCTTGAATTTTTAGGTTTATTTTACCATTTAATAAAATATTCATTGATTTAAAAACTCTTTTATGTCAACTTTAATACTATTAATATCTCGACTTTTTTAATATTCCAACCCAACTTTATTCTTTCGAAAAATATTAATCAATTCAACTAAAACAATTTATTCTAATCTATAAAATATCTAGATGGAATATATAGGTTAAAAATATATTTATTTTAATATTTATAATATAACTTATTGGAATCTTTTATTAATAAAGCAATTACTACATCACCATTGTTTCATAATAAAATTTCTATATATAAAGTATAAAAATTGTAAATAATATACATCGATGTAGGAAACATCTTATGATTTCCATATAATATTTATAGTCTAAGAGATAAATTATATAACCCCATATTAAAATTGTTTTACAAAAAAGATTCATGTTTAGCTTATTTTGATCCTTAATTTAAATTAATTTAAATAAAGTGTTATTATGTCATCCATATGGTTCCATAAGTTTCCAAAAAAGACCCAAGGATTCCAATGGTTGTATATGTATCATCCAATTGTATTAGAACACATGTTAGTGTTATTTAATATTAATATAATATAATTTGTCTACCCCTATTTACGAGATTTACCCTTTAAGCTGGGAAAATAAAATATTTACCGAAGTAAATATTCAAAATGTCTAAATATAAAAGATACCTATTTACACATTGTATACCTCTTGATTAAAAATATGGAATCGATTTTTTGGAATTCAAAACATAGATGTGACATAAATTATTTTAAAATTAATTCCCGTTTTCATAACAAATATCTTGTTTTTAAGTAACAATATGTATCAAAAGATTGACACTTGTTTATATTCCATTTAAGTGTAAAATAACACCTAATGACCATAATTGAATTTAATGGTAAAAATATAATACAAGTACACTTTAAAAACAATTAAAATATTCATCTAACTATATAAATAAATTTCATTGAAAAGTAGTATTGAATTAAAATGAGGTATTTTTCAATATTAATTTAAAAAACAAACATTATCAGAAAAATACAAAAATTTCATGAAATGTAAATTTTTATATCCTTATAATAAAAAAATAATATTTTGTCAAATTAAACATATAAATGTGAAAAAACTATATTTATAAAGGGTTCGCCATCAAAGGGCTATAAATAGTCCTTTTAAAGAATATTAGAGTTTTATGCTTAATATTTGATTCATTAACTTTTTTAGTTTTGTAATTTTATTAGATAAATGTATAAACATTTAACATACATGTATAATCATTTTTTTGTTAGTTCTATTTATTCCCTCCATTATGATTGTTAGGGGTTAACTACAATTTGAAATAATAATATTATGTTAATATTTTTCAGTATAACTCAACGTTGGGTGAAACATATTTTTTCAAAGAAAACAGTTGTTTTGTATCCTGTACACCATCAAAAATCTCATCCCATTTAGAGTAAAATTAATATTTTATTCCAAAATATTAACAAATATATAAAATTTCATATTCTTTATTTACCTGGGATGTTACATCCTTCCCCCTTATTTGGAATTGTGTCCCCACAATTCTAATCACATGTCAAATAAGTGGGGGTATTTATCTCTCATATCAATTTTAGATTCTGACATTACCTCTTCAACCATCTAGTTTTTCCAAAAAAACAATTACCTGATGAATTACCTTATTCTACAATAAATGCTCTCTACGGTCAAGAATCTAGATTAGTAGTTTCTCATAAGAAAGATTCCCTTCCAATGAAACTACCTTTGGACACAAAACATTAGATGAATATATCATATACATTATCAACATCGAATCATGAAAAACATTATGTACAAGGGATGAACATGGATGTAGAGAAACTCAATACACAACTAGTCCAACTTTCTCCCGGATTTAATATGGTCCAATGAATATCAGACTTTTCATTCCCTTCTTGCTCAAACACATCACACTTTTTCATGGAAAATAATTTAGAAATACATGATCACCGACCTCAAATGAATGATCCTTCCTCCGGTTTTCTGCAGAACGTTTCAGCCTACTCCGAGAATTTATCATGTGCTTCTGAATCAAATGATCTTTTTCTACCATATCTTCAACCTATTCTTGTCCAATCTATTTCCTTTTGCATACTTTATCCAAAAAACCTGGAGTTTGATATCTCTTTCCCTACAATTCCTCAAATGTTACCATTTGTACACTAGAATAAATACTTTTATTATATGAAAATTCAACAAAAGATAGATGTTGGCCTCAAATTCCCTAGTAATGAATTGAAAAAGCATATAGCATATCTTTAAATGTATGAATTTTTCATTCAGAATTCCCATCTAATTGGGGATGAAAAGATGTACTAAAATTTAATTCAGTACCAAAAAACTTCTGTAGGCCTTTCGAAAAGTTAGAAGTAAACCTAAAATCATGATCAGATACAATGGATAGGGGAACTCTATTAAACCTGATTATCACATAAACATACAATTGAGAATGATGATCTAGAGACAAAGTATCTTGAATGTGATGAGAATGAGTTAATATAGTCAATCGATCAACAATAACCCACATTGCATTGTTACATTGAGATGTTTTCGGTAATCCCATAATGAAGTCCACATATAAATTTTCCCATTTCCTCTCTGGCACGAGTAAAGGTCGAGGCATCCCTTTTGGTAACTATCGCTCTTATTTAACCTGTTGATAGGTCAGACACTTCATAGTAATGTCAACAACATCCTGTTTTATTCCACCCCACCAGTAATACTCCCAAAGATCTCTTTACATCTTAGTACTTCCAGGATGAACTAAAAAAGGAAGAACTATGATCTTCACATAACAGCCCTTTATTCAACTATGAATCAAGAGGTACACATAATTTCTTTCCAAATATCAATATATAATCATTATGATTGTTGAAATCATGCTAAATACCCTTCTAAAACAACTCTTACTTTTGTGCTTTCCAAATTAAATCTGATTTAGAGGATTTCACTAACACCTGAAAAAATAGTGTAATTTCTTGCACTATCAACTTCCAGCCAATGATTAATAAATATTTAATTAAAGGATCACGTTCAAAATGTAACATGATTAATATGGCATTACCTTTTCCACTCGAAGCATCATCCACCTTATTTACCTTACCTAGATGGTAATGAATCATGCTTTTAAAATCCTTGATTAATTCTAGCTATATCCTCTGTATTATTTATAATTATTTATGAGTAAATATATACTTCAATATTTTTTGGTTAGTATATATTTCACATTTTACTCCATACCAATGATGAAACCAAATTATTAAATAGAAAATAACAAAAAAAAATCCCTAATCAGATGTACGGTAATTTAACTCATGAGGTTTCTACTGACATGAAGCATAAGAAATTACCTAATGATTCTAGATTAGGACACGACCAAGTGCTTTCATTGATGCATCACTTTAGATAACAAACTCACCATTTCTTGAATGTAGTGACAAAACTGGATCATTCACCAATATTCTTTTTAATTCCTAACAACAATCTTTACATTCTATTGTCCAAATAAACATAACACCTTTTCTAGTTTACCTAGTCATTGGGCTAGAAAACCATGAATATGCTTCTTAAAACCTCTAGTAATAACCTTCTAAACAAAAAAAACTATGGATCTCTATGGTATTGGAATGTCATGGACATTCTTCAAAAAATTTGTTTTAGAATGATCAACACTTATGCTATTTTTTGTGATAATGTGACCATGGAAACAAATTTGTTGTAACAAAAACCCACACTTTCAAAATTTCCCATAAAATTATTTTTAATGTTTTCAAGGATAACCATATATGACATTCATGTTCCTCATTAATTTTAGAATAAAATAAAAATTCCTCAATGAACCCAACCAAAATCATATATAGAAACTCCCCGAAAATTCTTTTCATGAGATCCATGAATACAACAAGTGCATTAGTTAACTCAAAAGGAATAACTACAAATTTAGATTGGAAATATATAGTACAAAATGTAGTCTTCACAATGTCGACTTCATTTATATTCAACTGATGGTACCCTGACCTCATATTAATCATCAAAAAATACCTATCTCCTGAGAGATGATCAAACAAATCATTAATATGAGGAAAATGATACTTGTTCTTACCAATGATATTATTTAATGACCTATAATCAATGGAAAGACCTATTGAACAATCTTTCTCTTTAAAAAACAATATAAGATCACCCCATGTTGATGAGATAGGTCGAATGAAACCTTTAACTATTAACTCCTGCAATTGATTCTTTTACTTAAAAGTTCAATTTGAGCCATTCGATAAGGGGGTTTCAAAATTTGCTTAACATCATGAACTAATTCAACTGTAAATTTAACTTCTCGATCTGGTATTATACTAGGAAGCTTATCCGGAAAGACAACAAGATACTCCTTTACCACTGGAACATCATTAATATTAACAGTTCCTTTGTTATCAACAATATGTGTAATGTAGCATTTATTTCTAACTTTTACTTGTTTCATAGCTTCCTGACATGTTATCTAATGTAAGGGTTCATTATTTTAAACAAACCGAAATTATTTATGAAAATAATCATCTAATGCTTTGAAATAAATCATATTATAGAAATCCAAAAGCCAATCCATACCCAAAATAACATCAAAATCTACTAGAGAAAAAACAATATGGTTTGTAGGTAGAATATTTTCACACACAAGGACATGAAGGATCTTATAATTTCATTTTGTCTCAACATTTCCTCCTAGTGTTTTAACCATATGATCAGAATTTATATCATGAGATAGAATTTCCAATTTACTAGAAAACTTCTCAGAAATGAAAGATTGTGTAGAACCTGAATCAAACAACACATTGGAATAATCTGAATAGACTAACAGTGTACTTGATACTACTTCAATAGATGTCCCAACATCTGCTGAAGTCGTTAAAATGAATTTCACCACCACTTTCTTCTTGTAGTCTGGCTTCATTCGCTCAGTTAAGTTATTCATCAGATAGAACTTTTCATAATGAACCATTTCAATGATCTTAAAAAATTTATTGATTGTAAATCTGATTTTGTCATTACATTACCCTGATCATTTTCAGTGCAATTATGAGTCTTATATCTCATTTTACCACATCAGTAGCACTTTACAGAATTCAAATGAGATTCCACAATGTTCTTTTTACAAAAAATATTTACAAATTCAAAACTTTTGTTTCTTTCCATCAATATTTTTGGAAGAGTTCTCCCCTTTCATCAGCCACCAAGACCTCTTATTCGGTTGTTTTTCAAAGAACACCTGATAATCAGAAAACTCCATTTTACACCCTGTCCACACATCGAATAAGTTTTTCATAACATTTGAACTCACGAGAATCTAAAGACCTTCGATACATGATCTTTAATCCTTAGTAAAAATTATTGATTTTACTATTAAGGACTATTAAGAAAGTTTGATCATACCTTGTTAGTCAAGTGAATTTTTCATCATATATATCCATTAGGTCATCTTCGTGCCAAAATTTCAAAAATTATTTTTCCATCCTAAGACAAACCAACATAGGAAAATAATTCTCATGAGAAATACCATTGTATTTATCCCATGTAAAAACATTAATCTTATCACTATCCCTGATATTTTTCACCATTAACCACTACTGATCGGCTTCACCTTCAAAATGGTAAACACCAAGACTGACATTTTGATGTTCTCAACACTCCATGACATCAAAAATATTCTCCAGTTCATTTATCCACCATTAAACTAGAAAAGGTTCTAATGAACCTCTTAATGATGCAGGATGTTGCCTCATGAAATTCTCTACTACTAACATGTTCGTCTTTTTTTGATCTGGATGATCTCATGCATGGATACAACCACAATTTATATCCTGAGTAAAATGTTCCATCACTGCAGAAAACTATTCAGTTCCAATTCTGACCATCTAATGTTTTTAATTTGGTAGAATGTCTTCCACCAGATGTTGTCCCATCATAACTTCCTTTTTAACTCTATGAATAATAATTCTGATCACAGAAATATATTAGGTGAAGTGACATGGAAATATGTAAATACTATATCCTGTTAATATTCACATAAATTAGTTTATGGATATTAATATAACAATACCCTAACATCTAATGTTTCCTAAACTGAGCCAAATACAAACTATAAGGCCCTAGCCTTATACATTAAAAAATTACTGAATTAAGTTAATTATTCACATTAGGGATCTTTTCATGTTTATAGTTTTAGAGAATTAGTCCATAACTATTACATTACATCTCAAATATTATAAAGTAGAGACTTTTAATAAGTATCCACTTTTTCATAAAATAAAAACTATTGAAAAAAGGAGCCATGTTTAGTTCCACATTTTATATAGCATGAATTTTCCATGATCCCATCCTTGACCCAATTCATCTTTATTTCCTATGAAAAACATTTCAAAGAAACATGCTATGATCATAAACAACTTATTAAGGATTATAAAATAATGAAAGAAAACATTATTCCATGAACCCATACTAGTAAATTAAATCATACCATTCAATCTTTTACAGACCACACTAGATCGTAAGATTTATGTATAGAAAATGGAAATCATAACTCGTAAAGGTAACTTGTGGCATCCATAACATACTTACATTGTATCTTTTATAGTAATGTAGGGAGTTATATTTGGAATACACATCATCGTATATTCCAAAAATATCTTAGGAGAAACATTTATGTTTTCCTTTATCATGTAACCCAATGCATTGGAGAGAAATCTCAGGCTCACCCACCCATGTTTTATCATGGAACCACCCATATAGGTAAATAATTCCCATGAACAATGAAATATTCATAATGCATAAAACAAACATTAAGGAAAGAAAAAATTTCCACATTTCAATCACAAAATATCATTTAAATATTTTGAAACAACCAACATATTATCAAAACCATTTTCAATAACAAAATACATGAAATATTAAATGGTATTTCGTTTCCATTTATAACATTATAACTTGGTAATGAATCCAAAAATCAAATAATGCTTGTGACGGTGGAATGGTCGTGGTCACTATGTACATTAAAAAAATAATAATTCCCTTTGTCATTTAGTAAAAAGATGCGTAGAAAAATATCCCCATTGAATTAAATGAAAAGTAAAATTGGTTTATACCCCATATAAAATAATTTCTATTATAAATCAAAATATGAGTCAATGAATGGTCATTGAGACGAAGTCCCTTACCATGTGTCTGACTTGACTCGTTCGTTATTTAATATCCTGATTTATTAACTAATGTTTATTAATACTTGCATTAGAACAGTTTTCAAATTTATTAATACTTAAATATTTCTTATTACCATGTTATAAAAATTACATAATCAAATAATTTAATGATGGTCATTCTTTCAATATTTGGTACTTTAGTCAAAAATAAACTTCCTATAATTAAAAGTTGTACATGTGGTCAGAAGTACATTATTTCTAGAATGATATTCATGATTTAGATATCATATATATCATATATATCATATATATTATATGTATCAAGTTATATATTTGTTTATAATAGTACATTACATTTGAATATATGAATTGAAACACACCATTCATGGAGACGGTATGACTTACGTATGCATGAATGATATTTTCATTTATATTTCATATTTAATAGAATTCAAAAATGTAATGATACAGAGGTATATTATAATTCCAGTATAATATAATATATAATTTCATTAACTTCATCCATCACACAATCCTTGTATGGCATGAACAAGTCATATCACTTTGAGGTGGCGGTAATCCACACATCCCCAAATTAAATTATCGTATTAACTCATTATGGAAACCAAATGGGTATGATATAAATGAAAAATAATGAATCATAGAGAAAATATAAATACAATATATTTCACATATAAATACAGTTCCATCATAATGGAAACTGTGAGTGGAAGTATGAGATAATCGAACATTCATCGTTTTGTGAGGCATCAGTTCATCGTACACAGAAACCGTATAATCGTATAAATTAGATAACATAGTGTTTAAGATTATTTTCAATACTTCTCATAAAAAAACCTAGTATATTGAATATACTATTTTTTATGTAAATAAATAATAAGAAGATCATAGGGAGTGATGATGTAAAATAAAATAAGAGTACATGAGGGAAGATGTTACCTTTAAATGGGGTACCTGCCTTTATTTTGAACCAAATAGATTTCATGAATTTCTTTATGCCGAATGTAAGGCATCAAAGAAGAAGAGAGGGATCTTGAGAGATTATTTGGGGATAGAGTGGATGAGCCAAGGGGGCTAGTGATGTGTGAGTAAGGGTTAGAGTGGATGGATTTTTGTAAGGGGGTGAGGGGATTATTAAAAATGTTTGAAAATACTATTTTATTATATAATTATTTATTAGTTTATAAAGGTCCAAAAATTATACAATTCAATGAAAAGATGTAAATATGCTGAAATAAAATCATTCAATAAGAATTGGATAGTTTTTGGTTAATTGTTAATCCTTATATGTTTTATTTAATGCTTTGCCTACTTATTTAACTTTTACCATGTCCTCTTATATATTCTTACTATATGGTTAATATATTTACTATAAAATTTTAAGAGACCCAAAAATGATCATTAATGACATTTTAACATCATATATTTCATTTGGAAAATCTTTTATTTTTGGACTAGTTTATCATTTCATAAAATATGGATTAATTTAAAA
The DNA here is from genome assembly GCA_963277665.1 of Viscum album. Taxonomy (NCBI): domain Eukaryota; kingdom Viridiplantae; phylum Streptophyta; class Magnoliopsida; order Santalales; family Viscaceae; genus Viscum; species Viscum album. Next base: position 304,878,212 of record OY728127.1, read on the forward strand.
ACGCTTTTATGTCAATTTTAATAGTATTCATATCATGAATTTTTAAAAAAATCCAAAAAAAATAATTCATTAAAATTAACATCATTAATTAAAAAATAAAAATTCATCCTAATATATAAAATTAATAGATGGAAAAAAATTCCAAATAATTTTATTTTAATATTTATAATATCATTTATTTGAATAATTTATTAAGGATTCAATTACTACGTCATCATTGTTTCATAATTGAATTTTATTATTTAAGGTCTAAAAATTATAAATAAACAACCATGATGTAGGAAAATGTTTTATCTTTCCAAATAATATTTATAGACTATGTGATAACTTATATTACCACATATAAATATTATTTGAGTAAAATGATACATATTTAGGTTATTTTTTGTCCTCCCATTAAATTAATTAATATAAACTGCATTGTCACTCCCAAGTGGCTCCTTGGGGTCCTAAAATCAACCCAAGGATTCCCATGGTTAGTCATGTATCATCTAATTGGATTAGGACACCTGTTAGGTAAATTTAATAGTATTATAATATTATTTTTTTACATTATTTACTAGATTTAACCATTTACCATATTAAATAAAATATTTACGAAAGTAAATATTCTTAATGTATAAAAATAAAAGTAACCTATTTAAAAAAATTGTACCTCATAATTCAATATATGGAATGCATTTTTCCAAATTCAAAACACAGAAGTGGTAGTATATTAATTTAAATATAATTCTCAATGTCAAAACAAAAAGCCCCTTTTTACAAAATAATATATTTCAAAAGTTTGATAGTTCTTTACGTATAATTTAAAATAGAAATTACATAAAATGACCAAAATTGGAGTAAATGGTGAGACTATAATATAATTATACTTTTAAACAAATTAAAATAATTATCTAACTATATAAATAAATTATATTAGGATATATTTTTCAATTAAAATACATTATTTTTCAATATTAATTAAAAAATGAACATTATCCAAAAAACAACAAAATTTCATCCAAAGTACATTTGGATGTCCTGATTCTAGGGGAAAAAATTAATTTTTTCAAATATAACATATAAAAGTGACCCAAATTAGATTTTAAAAGGGTTCTCCATCATAAGGCGGTAAATTGACCTTTTAAAGAATATTATAGTGTTTTTGATTAAAATTGGAGTCATTCACATTTTAAATTTTTAAATTTTAATGGATAAATAAAAAAACATTTAAGAAACTTATAAAATAATATTTTAGTTAGTTATATTCATTCATGCTATTACATTGGCTATGTGAAAGATACTTTTTAAATTAGTAATATTATATTAATAATTTTCAGTATAACTCAACATTGTGGAAAAGTAGGTTTCCAACAAACATAGATTCCCATATAAAATAAAATTAATATTTAGTTCAAAAATATTAATTAATATTAAAATTTCATATTCTTTATTTACATGGTATATAACAGAAATAGTTATGTCGCAATAAGAATGAATAAATGATATCAAAAGTGTAAATCAACATTAGGAAGAGTAGCTCAAGAAGTTTGAATATTACTACAAAGAATTTATAAATCAAAGGGAAACATTGAAAATCATGATGCCAAAGGAGAATAAAAAAATGAATAATTTTCAAATATAATCTGCTCTTTTCTTATAATTTTTGTTATCTTAATGAAATATTTTTATCTATGCATTGTTTCAGTTTGATTTTTTCCTAAATATTCATATATAGTTTTTTACTCTATTGTTTTTTGAAAATAAATAAGAGGGAGAAAATAATAGTTATAATTAATTTTTATGTTAAAAGAATAAATTTCCTAAGGGGGAGATTACCTAAAGAAAAAATTAATAAATTAGGAGGAATTATTTTCTAAAGAAGGTCCAGAATACAATCTTTTGTGATTTTATAACAAAAGGGGTAGTTATTCATATTATCCATGATACAAATAAAATATGGACATATGTATTTATTTTAAAGTTTAAAAATAAAAAACAGAGTTCTTTATATTCTTTTATGAAAAGATGTTTGTGATTTCCAAAATGGGGAAATTGTTGAGTCAATAATTTCCCTTTTGATTCTTTCCATTATTTATTGAATATCAAAAACTCATTTTATTATGTGAAATTCTATTTCTCTATGAAAAATATTCTTACGGAAATATTACATTCTCTAAAAATGGATTGGAACTTACTAATGATTTTAAACTCCTTATCTAATGTTTTCTCAAAACCAATTCTAGTCATCTTTTCATTAAGACCAAATTCAAATCATTTTATATATCTCATAAACTTTTAGTTTCATAGAATATGATTTCCTCCAAAATCAGACTAAAATTTCTTCTGAATAAAACTCTGATTTCATCTCAAAATTAGACTCTAATTTATTCTAAAATTAGACTTTGGTTTCTTCTATAAAAAATACTCCAATTTCTTCTGTAATTAAACTACAATATCCCCCGAAATAAAAACCCAATTTCCCTTGAAATCATGTTCCAGTTTCAACATAAATAAGACGATGAATTCAATATAATTCAGACTCTGATTTATCATAGAAAGAAGAATCCAAAACTCTATTATTTCAAAATCTGATTTTCAATATTTCTAGACTCTGATTTTCATTATCTTATGAATTTTATTAATTTTTTTTCTTACAATCAACAAATTTATTTAATATAATATTCCATTTTATCAGATATAAAATGTGATAATGTCTATTAAACATAGAAATTTTTCTCATAGATAATTATATAAAATGATATCGTATAATCTATTTTAATGTAACTGTTTATTAAGTGCACCATTTATTGGTCCCTCAAAAATTTAAGTAAAAAATATGGCCATTTGTGGAAAAGAAGATAGTTGGATATTTTACCATAACAATCCAACTACTTGAATGAGCTTAGTGCTTGAGTATTAATAGTTGATCTCTGGGACAAAGTGATACTCTGCAAGAGCTCTGGTCAAATCTACCTTTTTTGAACGCATTGAACAACCAGTTCATGCTAGGAAAGTTTTGTTCAACCTTCCTTCTTAAAATCTAATTGTTGCTATTTTTATTCGATGGATTCCATAGATACAGAGACAGAGGTGTAGATTACCTACAAAATTGGGGGCCTGCCGGGATTTCAAGACTGGTATCGATCATCGAATCAAGGTCATAACCTGGTCTAGATAAGACATTCTTTATTAAATGTTTAGGTCAGGGGACCATTATCCAAGGTTGTTGAATACCCATCTCTATGAGTAAAAATATTTCTTATACTTATCCAGTTTTGTTTCAAGTGTTATTTCAACATCATTTTTTTAATAATAGAAAGTGTAACATTCCTACATTTTCTTATTTGTCTGTACAATGATATAGATAAGATTCTAAACACATTTTTGTAAAATCATACCCGAAGTGAACTTGTCTTATGATTTTTTATTGGATCCATTATATCGGATCCTATGTAAGTTAGTTTCCTTGTTATGAACTAAAGAGGGTTTGTGAATCCAACTTTTCTAACATTGTTAAACATATATTTTCTAAAGTATAAAATCAAATGTTTTTAATCCTATAATTCACCCCTATTGAAACTGAGAAATATACATATCAATTCCGATCATACGGATGTATGAGAATGAATTGAAGTCAAATCCCAATTTCAAATATTTTTTATGATCTTAGTTCTATGGGTGAAGTAGACACGCCATAAAAATCACTATTTCTGGTTAATGTTTTAGCCAACCTCAATGAAGATAGAATGAGACATAACCCTTATAGTTTAAAACATTTTATTTAAACCCCCTTGATATTGAGAAATAATAATATTGAATATAAATACCATAAATATGGATTTTACAAGATATTAAATTTATTATTTGAAGCATACATACCATTTAATTTAAATTTTGGGATTAAATGGAAATGTGCCTTGTAGAATGATGTATTGAGATGAGATCCTTAACTTTATAATTTAAATCACTCATAAAAATCATTTTAAATGATGAAAAATTTAATTATGTTAATTAGAAATATACTAAATAATATTATTAATATATATTTAATATTATATGGTCCATCCTTGCTTGTATTATACTTATATAAAATATTGTATTTTTACGTCAGTTACTTGGGGTTGTTTAATTATATTCTTTATTACAGTTTTATATTATTGACTATGTAAAATTTTTTGTAATATAGATTCGTGATATCCATTATTATTTTTTGTTTTAAATAGTTTATTATTAAATTATTACAATACATAAATATATTTTATAGGTATGCATTGAGTATAGAAATTTTTGTGGTTCCTCGATAAGTGCATTTAGAGCGGATATATTTTAAATAATGTTCTATTAATATTATTTCCTATATTTTTTAATATATTATTGTTGTAGAATATTAATTGTTTTAAAAGTATCATTTTAAAACACTAAATAAAATATTTAATTCATTTATGGTAGGTGGTCTTATAAAAAAAAATCCAATTCATGGAGAAAGTAGACTGTACACATGCATGTGGGCATTTTTTCTAAATGAATTTGTAGTATAATATAAAATAGATATTAAATTCATAAGATAACATTTCATAATTGTAAGAATTATTTTATTTATACCATCACAGGTAAATCATAATTTAGCGGTCCTTAAGATGAAAAAACATTGAACTTATGGGTTTATAGTATGACAAATCCCTGAATATTTCTCCATTGTGTAACTCTTAAAGGCTCATTAGTATCATATTTTAATGAGTACAAGGCTAAAAAAAGTTGAGGGAGTGTTGAGGTGATACTTGGGAAGAATTTTATTTGATATAAGGATTGGGAATGGGTTCTAAAATTGGGTGTTTCGGGTCCCCAATTATAAGTGATGAAATGATTATTTTCGTAAAAACATATTTTGTATAAAAAAATCACACTATTTTTAAAAGAAAATGGATGAAACAATGTTCAACAATTGTTTGGGAGAGTTTATAAGGTTGATAAATCCTCTTCTAATTCACATAAAACATTTTATTCCAAAATTTATTATCTTTTTCACTATGTTAACAAACTTTTAAAATAATATACCATTACAATGGTTATTCCACATTCATACATTGAAACTAATGTAAATATATAAAAATAAAAATAAAATTATCTAATAATGTGAGAATGAGTATTTTAGACATATAAATAATTTTAAAAAATAAAATCCTGGATTAAAATAAATTACTCTTAGTATTAGATCATATATTCTGAATAAATTCATTTTCAGAACAAAAAAAGGTTTTTTAAAAAAAGATATATTTTAAAGATAAAATTATAAATGTTATTTATTAAATAGAAATTGAAATGATTATTATTACTAAAAAATATAATTATTATTAATTTAATTCAATAACATAATTCCATTATTAAATTTTCTTATTAAAATATATTGGCGAAAAATAGGATTATATAAAATAATACATAAATTTTCTAAAATGATAATCAAGGGTTGTATATTTCAATATGGTAATTGAAATAAATAATTTAACTAGATAATTTTTTTTAATAAAATAATAGTTTTAAAAACATTACATTTAATTATATATTAAAATAATAAAAAATAATTTATTATTAAAATAATGATTTTTCACAATTCAACTAGAAATAATTTCATTTAAAAATTCATAAAACCATCATAATATAATTATCACATCATGAGTACAAAAATGTAAGTAATATTTTTATATTCATCATATACTATTAATAAAAATTAATTTTATAATAAAAATTTTATTATATACTAGATTACTTTTTAAAAAAATATAACATAATTAAAAAAATGTCAAATATTTATTTGTAAATTATAACAAAAATTTTTATATTTATAGAAACACTTGTAAAATATATATTTTAACATATATAAATGCTTCATGAATATTTAGTTAGTACATATATACTATTATTGTCCTAATTTTTATTATTATATAGAATTCATCAATTTTTATCTACAAGTAAATATTAAAAAAAAACAAAAAAATCACATTAAACAGGCATTTAAAGTTCAAATCAATAACTTATATTTATTTTATAATATTAAATTTCATTAAGTTTCTAATTTATTTTACAATTATAACATATAATGAGAAAAAAAATTTATTAGAAAATATATTATTGAAATACATGTTCTTTTATTCTTTATAAAACACTAATAAATATATCATAATAATACAGTATTATATTTTATTAACATAATAATTCAAAAATAATATATATCATTTCATTAATAAATTAAATTGTGCATGAAAAGGTATATTCTTAAACACAATAATTTGATATGTTTTTATTAACAAACCAAATTATATATACATATATATTAAAATTTATTTTCATTTGGATAATCCTATAAATACCAACTAATTCAGAAACATGGATGTAATGTTATAAATGAATATTTATTTAGTTACAGTTCATTATTTCTTGTATAGAATGTTATTGGGCATATTTGACTAAGATAAATGAAAAAAATATGAATATCACTAGTCCTGACATAATTCCTCCATTAAAATATTTACATCTTATAAAATTTAATGCTCATTAGATTGTTGTGATTATCAGAGGGAGATCCATAATTACCATACTAGTATTTGATCATGGGTTGATATAGTATATGAAGTGGGGTTTCTTAATATACAATTTTTATATGAGACTATTGTGAAAACAAATTTTCAATTCCTAATAGAATCTAATTATTTAAAAAAAGGAAAATTTAGAGGGCATAAAATTCCCCCAACCCAGATGATGTTTATATACCACAAATATAATTATTATACCACTAATTGTGTTTGAAACAATACCTAATAGGTGAAATATTACATAACATAATACATTAGAAACTATAGATTTACAAATTAATATCTACCTAAAAATGGTAATTGTAAATGATTATCCTTGTTCATGGGATCTAGGACTTCATTCATACCCATTTTCCACTTTATCCCATGGAATGGTGCCCTGGGTTGAACAGTGACCAAATTCACCAAATATTGAACATTAAATTATTGGTGGATCCGTGGAAAAATTATTATCTTCATTAATTGTAACCTTTATTCTCCTTCAATAAATTTTTTCTCAATTTCCTCCATTATAAAATCAAATGAATTATCTAGTCCCTTTAAAGAAATTCAATTTGTACTTCTTCCATGATTGTTAATATGTAGGATGTCCAAAATTATTTCCCTGATAAACATCATCACCCAAATTATCTGAAGACTCCATCCATATCTTCTTTGATGGAATCAATATTTCATCAATGGTAACTTTTGTAATCCTGTTTCAGGGTAGTTGGTTTGGAAAAATCATCACATTTCCCAATATAGATAAGAATTGAAAATTTTAACCATTTATAAAATCAATAAATTATCCCTCACTCCTATTATTTATTTGGATTCATATAGATCGATACATTTCTGAAACCCAATGGTTTAGCACGAGTGAGAAGAATTAGACACCAAATTTGTTTAGCATAATTAAAATCATAAATGGGATTCATCTTTAAAACTGTTTAACTTATTTCATCTTGAAATTACCACATAATTCTCTTAGTTCAACCTATATAAATCATATTTTATCCTATCCTACATTACATTGGGTTATTTTTTAAAATTTCACCCTATCCCGCTAATTAAGTATGATATAAATCGATCCAAGTGGGTAGGTAATGGAAACATGATTCATAAAATCATACCAAAAGGGAATGATATACCATGTGTAAAGTTACCCCTTTTGTCAAGAACAAGGTTATAATTGAGTTAATACAAAAACCTCCCTCTTTATTATTATTACCCATGTGTTCCACTATTCAAAAGAACACATCAAAATTCTAATATCTATATTGGGAAAAAAATTAATCGAAAACCATACAATATCTACATTTAAAAAATTTAGGATACTCTCCTATAATTAATCTTATCCCTAAAACTTCACCCTTAATTTTCACTATGGTCCTATTATATTAATCTAAAAATAATTATAAAAATATCTCAGATACCAACTATAGTGTACCAAGACTTAAACACCAATTATTTCATCATTTATGAAGTACATTCCCAATAATTAAATCCATGGATATATAGGGATAGAAAAATTTTATGATTAGATACAAAAAATAAAACATCATAAATATAAACATAGAATATTTAATAAAAGAGAAACAACTTTATCATAACTCCGATAGATCATATAAAACAATAATGAATACCCATGGGAAAATACATAAGGGAATGCTTCCACTGAAAAGTGTAGTAAGGGAATAAACCCAAAAAGAAAGCACAACAATATATTCAATATTCATAGCATTATATAGTAATGAAAACAGTCAAAATAATAAAACATGGAATAAAGAAATGAAAACATAAGTTAAGGATTTATATGTGGGAAGAAACATCATAAATCCCAGTACCATAAGCTTATGTCATGGTAGACTATGAAGACAAAATAACATAGGCTAAACATCAACATAATCAACATATTCTCATGATAATGTATATCATAAAATATTTTTATTATTATAACATCCAATGACCCATATTTGGAATCCCATGACACATTAACAATAGAAAATTTATTATTTAGCTATAAAACAACCCGATTGAATAATAATATGTCCATGAATTTTTGTTCTACATGAAAAATTAAATCATACAAAAATTAAAAATAAGATCAAACCCGGGGGAAGGATGTGGGTTTTATAATTATAATTTTTGGCATAAAATAAGGATGAATAATAAATAATCTCATGATAAAATTATTTAATTAATTTTTAGAATTAATAATTTCAAAAGGACCATATGTCTTGAATATAGAGTAACTATGTAAGAAATTCATGCTATGGATATTGGATAAGTAATAATGAAATATACTAAATGGGTGAACCATTATGAAATAATTATAAGAATTTTTTTTAAAAAAATATTTTTAATAAAAACTTATTTAAAATATGGTTTTCAAAAAAAACTAATTGGGTATTTATAAGATATAAATTGTTTCAAAACCATTTATCGGGGTGATGCTAGAAATGCAATAATAATGAGGATTGTTACCTTAAATTGGGTTAGTTAACATTTGAAATTTCAAAGGGAAAAAATAGGTAAAACCAATAAAATGAGAATGATATTTGAATAGGTATATATTTAATGGTAATATGAATAAAAATAATATAGTTATACGTAAATACTATTATATAATTGTTAAAATGAAATAGAATTTTAAATTTAATTTCACAAAAGAGGTACAAAATATCACTTTTATGTTATACAATACCTTTTTTGAAACCCAAAATAATAAAATAAGACAAGAAAAAATTATTTCCATCAAAGGATATGGTAACGTAAATTCATAATTGGTATAACAATAAATGAATTTTTCTATTTAAAAAGTTATGATTTGTACGAAGGGAAATTATGAAAAGGAGTGGAAACTATTGTTTAATTTGAAGGGAATTGTTATTAAAAATATATCATTTTTTTAAAATAATAAAAAACACTAGAAATGATAATTTTGGAAAAAAATATCCACACAAGATATAAGTATTCTATTCCATGTTAATGAAATACTAAAGTAATGTTGAAACTTTATAAGTCATTATATCAATTTGAGTTATGAAAATTTCTAATACATTAATGAAATAATCAATCTTATCCCATGAAATGGAAGAGAATAATATAAGTGATGTTTATAATTCCAAAATTATTTTATAATATAATATATCAATGGATAAATTGATACACCATAAAAATGAATATTGGTTCACAATATCTAAGCATTCCTCAATGAATAGTGATTAGGATAAAACATTTACAACAAAAAAACCATTCTAGTAAGACCTCCTTAAATGAATTATATTTTTAATATTAAATTAAGAAAATTAGAAAATATTATACATTATATGAAATTTATAATTTTTATTGTACAAACCATTTATGATAAATTAGGTTCATTAGTGAATATGTGTCTCAAACAAGTAATACATGAGACAAATCCCTTACAGTGTATCTAAAAAAACTCTTCACAGTCACGTAACTTCTTGAATAATAAAATTTTGTTAAATATATATATTCCAATGATTATTATTCATCTAAATTTAATTTCCCAATGTTCATCTCTTATCTTTTCAAACATTATTTTAATTTAATTTTCCCAAAAATCAGTTATTATGGGTTGTTTTGTTATTTTGTTGATAAAATTTTTTGTCAATTGATCCTCGTCAATGATTTGGTAAAATTACTTTATGATTTCAAGAATATTGATGGTTATGTTATTTATTAATTAATTAGTAAAATAATAATATGGTTTTACATGTTGTTAAAAAATTATTAAAATAAATAATTCTATATTGATAAGTCCATATAATTTTGTTTACATTAACATAACCATTTATTATTTATTACTTGTATCATATAGTATCCTTATGAAATATTAATATTATAAAAAATATCATATATTTATAAAAACTAAATACATTTATAAATTCATTCAAAATATATGGTCATTAAAAATGAAACATATCATTCACATATGAGGATGTCTGCACACACACATAATAGTGTTTTAAATTTTCTCAATGAGGAATGTATAAAATGGATATTCTTTTACTATGATAACATTTCAACATATTACAATTTTTGGGATTTTCATATCTTTATGGGAAAATGCACTAAGTGGTGTAGAAGAAGAAAATAGATTAAAAATGTTGGGTTGGGAGTATTTTCTTTCCCATGGATGTTCCCCCAGGTAACTTGTTATGACACCATAGATTAGTATTTATAGAGATCATGTATTCAAATAAAACAGTAAGTTGTTGAAGACAAAATATTTTGGGTATTTATTGAGATACTTAGTTAAATTTTTATGAAAAATTTTACGAGGAACACTCCTTTTATATTTGATAAAAATGGAACTTTTGTAAAAACTTATCATTTTTCAATAATATCAATATTTTATTCGATGTATAATGCACCAGAATTGGGAAATAATAATTGTGGATAATATTTAGGTCCCAATATCCCTCCACCATTGAAGCTGTAACATTTTTTTATATTTTTGAACCCTTTTCACTGTGTTAAAACACTTTTATCTGAATTTAACCATACCATGGTAACTCAACATTCACCCTTGGTAACTAAATATTATAGGGAAAATTAAAATTAATATTATATAAAAACATGAAAAATATTTCAATTTTTTTTAAAAAAATTATAAAATAAAATTTCTCTATGTTATATAAATTAATTTTATTGTTAGCACATATAACATATAAAATCTAATTTTTTTAAAAAATTCTATTTAAAGAATACGATTTCTTATAACATAAAATTAATAATGTTAATTATTTTATTGAAATTAAAATTTTTATTATTATTAAAATAATATTTAATAATCATTGAAATAATTCAAAAACTTAATATAATAATGTGAAAATATCATACATTAATGCAATAAAATTAACAGTATTATTAAATTATTATTTTTCACTATTCAAATAAAAAATATTTAAAATCCAAAAAACTATTCATAAGATCCTATTAAAATTTTGAACCAAAATATTGATATATTTTTATTATATAAATCATAAATAAGTGATAAAAATTAATTTTAAAATAGTAATTTGAAATATTCATTTAACCAGTTTAGGAAAAATATAAAACATTTTATTAAAGATCCAATATGGGTTTTAAATGAAAACCAATATTTTTTATATTATAATGATGATTATAAAATAAAAAATTGGTCTTAAAAAATGTTTTATAAATTTTAAATTTATACTTGTGTACTAATAATGTCATAAAATTCACCATATTAATAAATATTGTATTTCCCAATATTATAAAATAATAAATCTTTCCTTTTTTTAAACCAAAAAATTAATCTCAAAATAATATTTAAATTATAAATCCATTTTTTTCACTTTCAATATCAATAAAATTTAATTTTAGAAAAATACCATAAAATATAAATAGGGAAATGTTTTATTTGATAATGTGTTTCAAAAATAATAGTTGTTCTTATTATATATTAATATAAAACTCTATCAAAGATATTATTAATCAATAAATATTATATTTTATTAAAATAACTATTAAAAATTATGGTACTTACTTCTCATTAATAAATGTTATTTCACAGGAGAAACTGAATCTTAAACAATATAATTCAATATGTTTGTTTAAAATAAAAATTATATATATGAACATATATATTGAATTATTTCATAATTTTGTTACTCGTATTAATACCTATAAATTCAAAAAATATATTTTAATGGACTAAACATATCATGGTTTCATTTTTATTTAGTTTTGTTTGTGTTTTAAGCTATCGATCATATTTGACATAATTAGAGTAGAAAATGTCATTAAATGTCAAGCCATTTCCCATAATGAATGAAACATATTGGTTGAATATATCAAAATTAAATTTTAAGAAACTATGTGTAGTATAATCCCATTGTACCCTTAGACTTAGTCTAAACAAAATCCAAAATCCAAACACCCTTTCAAAAAATAATATTTAATCAAAATATTTTAAACACATAGGAAAAAATATAAACCGACATTCCTCCAATGAAAACACTTCCAATGGCATGTATATGTCATATAGGGACACCTTCTATGAATGGTGAGGAAAATTACCAATGTTATCACTCAATTATACCATGATCTAGCACAATCAGCACCCAAAATCAAACCCTATCCAGACAAAAATTATAGGGAAGTGTTAAGAGTGAATAATAAGTGACAAAATAAAAAATGTACCATGAATCATATTCGAAACATGAATAAAACACATCACCACCTGAAAATATTTAAAAGTATAGCCAAAAGGGTAGATGAATGTAAAAGCACTCTCCCAATACCATCTCCTTTCTAAAACCTAAAACCCCAAACTAAAAAATATAGACCAAAAGGGATCCTCTAAAAAATAAAATCCCCGTAAACTAGTTGTTCCATGATCACTAGCTATTTGGTGATCATTAACAACAATCTAGGGTACTAGATGGTGGATATTATAGCTGACAAGATACTCTAGGCCTTCCAATAATTCCATCCATTATATTAATGTCACCACCTAGGCCTACATCCAAATCCAAATACACCTATTTTATGATATAAAGAAATTCAATATTCTATTCCATCCATTGGTTCTAATAAAATAACCAAATCCAAATTCATTTATTTTCTCAATATGTAATGTATTAAATTTAATGAGGAATTACATACTCCCTTTCATAATGTTTCTCATCTTCAATAAATAATAGAATCTCTTAAACCATGTATCCCAACCTTGAAAAATCCTGATGTTTTCTTCTAAATAACATTATTCTACCTCTTAATAAAAAATGTACTCCCTCAACATTTCTTTGTTCAAAAAATAAACCTCCCACTAGAAGTCAAGTTTCCCTATCATTGAAAAGTCAAACATTGGGATATCTATCACCTCAACAATCATTCTAGACATGTCATTGTTACTTATACTAATTCATCATAATGTTGATTTCCCTCCCCATGATATTTGTCATCCCATAGAGGCCAAACTCATGAAATTATTATCTTAATTATAACATTTTCTTATATAATACAAACATACAATGGTATGATGACCTGGTAAAATCATTTCCAATAACAAAACTGATGTGATTTTAACATCACCATATCAAAATCCCTGAAAAAACACATGTATAACATAATATGGTAATCTATTCTAAAAAATGACCCATTTATACCACTGACGTCATACCACAACACCTGATAAAGATTCTTTGACACTCAATGGCATTATAATATTATATAAGATCCCACACTGATGATTGAACCCAACTCATTTTGTTAGTACATGTTTTTATCACTAACCATCAAATCCATCTTCTATCCTCCTATTCCAAGAACCGATGCAATACTAATCAGAATTACAATGTTATCTAACTGAACCACTCGATTCTAATTCCTACATGTTAAATCCAAACATAACCTCATAAAAATATTAAATATATTATTAACCAAGGAACCAAATCACATAAAATATTATATAACACTGATACCCTATTTTTAAATTGACTATCTATTTTCCAGTATAACTGCACCAATAAATAACATGATTATCCGTAATAAAAGTGTCTCATTATCACCTTCAACTGAACATATCAACCAATTACCAAAGACCATGTTCATTCCATTACCATAATCAATAGACTGAGGTGGATATCAACGTCAAACGTAAGTTCCAATGTGGGACATCATCCACCATGCATTCTCAACTCACATCGAGTGGTATTATAAAATATCCAAGGGTTTGGCCCCAACATTATTACATCCCATACATAACTCCATGCGAGTCATCCAAAATGGATCCCATCATATCATCTATGTATACCATCCCAATACAGTTTCTCCTCCCAAATTTTTTGACAATATATGGCCCTATTAATTAAAATATCATCGTAAACTTTGTTCAACCATACAATGTCACCATGATCCTCTTCTGATGTTACCTCTCACAACTGAGGGAAACCTCTCAGGCATCAAACATTGTGCATAAATGAATGATATACTCTTACTAAATGAACTAGTTACCTCAGTCCAAAAGGGACCCTAATCTGAATCCACCACAATTTTACTGCCACATCTCTAATCAGGTTAATTAATAAACCAAACCATTCTTAACATACCATTACAAGTACAATAAACTTATTCAAATCACAAATTACACTATGAATACCTAATCTATGCCTTCCTTGACACAATGAAAATTTTCTAAGAAAAGTCATTCCAACACACAATATCAAACACAAGGTGTAGTGATATTACAAGAACACACTTGTACTTTCATACACTCTCTTCCATTAGGTCTCAATTGTACCCAATAGTTTCACAGTCCCATGAAACATGATCAAACCACCCAAAATTTATGTATTTTGGAAAAATACCATGGTTCGCGTTAAACATTATTCAATGTGAAGAATTCTAAAATTAACTCTATTTTATGAAAATAATTTTCTAAATATTAGAAATTTAATTTTCAATTAAAATTAACATTTAAAAGGAAAATATAAATTTTAAATTTATAAATGATTTTATAATATGGTTATAATTTATATAAGGTGTCATAAAATTATTGTAAAATAATAAGAAAAAAGTTAATTTATGAATACATTTTGTGAAAAAACATATTCTTCAAAATTAATCATAAAATATTTATGACTTATAAAAATAACAACACATAATTATTAATTTTCCAAAAATATGTGTCTACTTATACTATGAAAAAATTATACCATATTGTCTATTTAAATATATATTAATATTTATATATACTATTATTGGTTTGATTACAATTTACTTGGTTGATTTACTATTCAAAAGGGAGACATTACTATTCATAAGGGTAACATTACTCTTCATAAGGGTAAGTTATTATTCCATAAAAATAATTTTTGTTCTGTCAGACATAAAATATCTTGCTAATAGCAATTGTGTATATCATATTTTTAATATTCAAAACATATATGTGGAAAATTATGTTTAATGTCTAGGCTATAAAGGTCACATATAATTTAGTAGTTCATTTAAGCATGATGTGGCATTGTGATTCCTAATGGGATTTTATGTGAAATAATTATTAGTGGGAAATTTCAAGTGAATGTTTTTGTCATTGGATAGTTAGATCTCCATATATCCTTAGATGATGGGAATTTATTACAATCCTAATCGAACCATTACATATAATAATCACATGACCTTCTATCAATGTAAATACACCATTGTTCATTGGAATATAATTCCATCAATATTTTATTTTGGAAAAAATCATATATTTTATTATTAAGAAATTAAATAGTTTTAATTGTTAGTATAAAACAAATATAGTCAAGAACCCATCTATTTTGGGAGAACTACATGCATACCATGATGTATCATCATGACCCCTTGTTAATGGGCCATGATTAAAACATCATCCTCATTATGATAGACCATGATCTATATAACATAATAAATTATAAATTCCAACTGAATGAGTGTCACCAAATGTGGAATCATAATACCATACTATCAATAACTAATAACACAAATTCCATGCCTATATTAAGAAGGACATCCTCCCTGAACTATTGTTCTCTATTCCCTTGTGGGATATCCATCATGAGCGATGACACATTAATAAACCACATATATACCATGTCCCCAAATAATATAATAATACAATACCTAAGAAAACATTTTAACGCCTAAATATGAGGACACAATATTGTGTTGAGAATAGAGTGCCAGATGGCCTTAATCAAGCCTTCTCAAAAGACAAAGGTAGCAGAATAGATGATATATCACCATCCAAATGTTAGAGAGATGATATCCTAAAATCATGGTTATATAAAAATTGGGAAAATATCAAATTTACATTAAAATCCATAATCATTGGAGTGTCTATAATTAAAAATAAAAATTTTAAATTTTATACATTATGTTGTTATATAAAACATCTAATTGCTCTCCCAATTCTCTAGTCTATAATATAATAAAGATTAATTTAGAAAATTCACACACTTACCATACTAAATTCCATATCCCACATACCAAACCCAAAAAATACCATTGATATGCCTCATCATGATCCACTGCACATCTTCTATTATGACATTTAATAA
Organism: Viscum album; assembly: GCA_963277665.1. Lineage (NCBI taxonomy): Eukaryota > Viridiplantae > Streptophyta > Magnoliopsida > Santalales > Viscaceae > Viscum > Viscum album. The sequence continues at coordinate 304,894,845 of OY728127.1, forward strand.
ATTCATAACGCCCACAATGTGTATCGACAATCCTCTACATGGTGTGAGAAAATATTTCAACAGGTTCTAATAAATAACCCATAAAATATTCCATCATATTTTTTGGAATTCATGAGGAAATTAAATACATAATTTTACATTCACACATAGTCATCCTACCCCAACCGGTCTAGAATAACAATTGATGAGATAGACCTTCTAATTATGTCAACTATTGTTAGCCATGCCAAAAATCCTAATTATAACCGCTTTATCTATTTTTCATAATCCCATTAGTGCCTATAGCTATATCATTCATACCCATCTAATACGTGATGACTCCGGGTATGTCTATATAATAAACCTAAATCTATACCAATACACACTAGACATGGTCAAACATCCGTAAAATTTAACCTGTTTATTCTCTCTCAAGGGAGCCTCATCGATCATCTACCTCATTTTAAAATGACCCATCCACTAAATCTTTCCCTTACCAAAGACTATTAATGTAAAATTTCAATTCATTAACTCCTACCAAAACAACTTATGTACCTATCATCAACACAATAATTTAATGAACATGGATCAGTCATCTCCTTGACCAAACCATACACATTATAATGAGATCACATGGGAACTAACCCATGCCTCATCTAGTATGTTCCTAGTTCTAATATCATCATTAGGGTATGGTCATCCCACTAACCAATAACCAAATAAATTGGTGTGGTCCATAACACCATCACAACCTTACATAAACTTTAGTTGTAAATATTGAACATGAAACACAAGAATGGCCCAAAGTCTATCATAAAACTCACATGTTAATATTGGATGAAAGTCACTTGAGGCCAATTAATTCACTAAATTACATATAACCTCTTACATCATGTAGTCTACTATGTCCTCCAAACCTAACATTGTCTCTTTTCATTAATAAAATGTCAAAATTGTTAATTTTTTTGTGAAAACAATGTGAAAAGGCTCCAACTGACCGAAACCCCAGGGGATCTATTCACATATATTTCATAGTCTCTCATTACTATGGGTCTCAAAATTCAAGGATCATCACTAAAAATCATTCTCAAAACCACATGGACTCTCAATGTCAATTCCCAATGCTTTTTGAATACCAACGCCTGGGTCCTATCATTCATAACCTAAGAGAGATCCCCCATATTTCCACCCATAGGAAAGGTATCTCAGACATCCTATTCAAAATTAATAAGGAATCCTCTTACTCCATGTAAACAATAAGACTATCCTACAACACTATATGTTAGTCCCCAGTCATAGGTGGAACATTTAAATCTCTCTCTTATCAACACCACTATTTTATCTACACAAAACTTCTTACTATACCAATGAATATAAACTAGGATATTAAGGAATTAACTCACACCCCATGATATCCCATATGTCTCTCTACAACTAGACCCTATCCCCCTCACCTTGGAGATATATTCATTGGTGTAACTTATTTAATATATTCACTAATGAGAACACAAAGAATGTGTAGATGGATTAATTCCACCCTTTTTCATTTATCAAAGTCCTCAATAGTTTGTGATTCCCAATTCTAATACCAATTTAGTATACAATATGTACTCTCATAAATAGACATTTATATGATTTTCTATATTAGGGGAAATGTATGTCAATATTAGAGATAGTGCCTCATTGTGCTCTATCGAGCTCCATATAAACCAATAAACTATCTCTTGTAATTATAAATTTTTTTGTCCCACTATAGGAAATTTATACAAATTTATAAGCAATTCATAATTAATTATAAGATATAATTTATATAAACATAATGTCAAAAAATTCCCATGAAATCAAAATCTTAATAAAATTGGGATCAATAAACTACGATCCACTCTGGATGCCTGATAGACATAGCCTAAATTAATATATAAAATTAATCACCTTTTACAAGGATTAATTTTACCTAGGAAAAAAACCCAATGTAAAACCCATACGGTGACATAACATAGTTAAACCCTCATCTAACATCATGAGGACTACATCTCATGATATCCTTCATAAAAGATTAAAAGAATCCACCTCGATATTAGTTGATTAAACCATACTCTTGTGGAATTTATGAAAATAATCCAACCCAAACCTTACCCCAATTAGAGATAAATGAGAAGAGAGAGAACTAGGGATGAAACAAAAAAACATTCCTTGATCATGTCCATAGGGAAAAGAAAAATCAAACTATTGAAGTGGGGAAAATGAGAAAAAGGTGGCTTTTAATAAAAAAAATTCTCTTGTAAATCCATTAAACACCTGAAACCATAAACCCTAATCATAGAAAAAATATTGAAATCCCTACCCTATAAAAAATTACATCCATGCCCCCACATATATGAAAATTAAAGATCACTAGATAGATGGTGAGCAATGTCAACCTACTAAGACACTCCCTTTGCATCGTGTGAGTTGGTTCTATTCAAGTAGCTATCCTTTCACAACCTGTCCGCCTGGGCCCATTCTGGGACATACCCCCAGACGGACACCCAAAGGCTAGGGGTTGGAGACTAGAACTGAAGGCGTCAACCTGAAAATTGGAGGAATTGTTTTGAGTACTTGTACACACGCACACACAACCACACCCAAATGTTAGAAAAGTAAACATGAATGCCACTAAACAGCCACAGAGCAGAAGTAAAAAACTGTATGTCAAATGGAAAATGTGTCCTTTCCCACCACACGTGATGTATAGCCTAGTCCCCTGCTAACTCCCTCAGCGTTGGGAGCCCCAGACTGCCGACCCTGATTCCTAGGGTCATACCTGAAAGACCTATCCCACTTGGGCCCCATTTTCTACTACCTACTTATCATTACAATTGAATTCATCTCCTGAGGTCTACTGAAAGGTTTATCTATCAGTGCCTTATCCACTAGAAATTTCTCCACAAGGAGGGATCACTCTAACACTATAGCCTGAGTGGGGATGCTGAATGACACAATGGATTCCCATACATCCCATATGTGTCCCTGCTCAATGGTCCGAGCCTTGAATATATGGTCTTACTCCATGTTTTTAGAGTAGTTATAGTTTTTTTAAACCTCTATAAATACTCGTCGACTAATAGGATTCCCTACTGCAGAAGAATTTTCTCCTAGACATGCACAGAGTGAGTGGTCTTGTGGATAAACTCCTCCCGGAAAAGCCACTCAATGTTTGTCTAGGTGAGGTTCACCTCATCGTGCGTCTAGATGGTCTAGCTCCAATATATCCTAGAATATCCATGAAGAAGTATTATGGTCAATATTCTCATCAGTTCAATAATTTTCTCCAATAAGTGGAAGACCCACATCACTTTCTCCAGCCTGTCCTTTGGGGCCTAAGGATCTTTCTGTCCTCTGAACCTGGTAGTTCTCTGTATTTGGAACTTGTGCATGGAACTGAGGGAGCATGTGTCCTCTAATACTAAATCTAGTAGTAACAAATGACCAATGGGTATTGGTATCACTAGGAAACCTCAAAAAGGTTCCATCTTGGGAAACTGTCTATATATTGATGCCTCATCACTCCATGGAAAATCCTCATTGTCACACACTGGAATCCTGGCTAGTTGTCTACGTCGAGGTATCTTGAATAAGATTCAAGATGATCCATGTTCAATTAATTGTACCATTTTAGTTGAATCTTACTCAAAAATATCATTGAAAAAACTCAAAGACCCATAAAACTAGTGTTTTCATGTACCAGGTCAGAAAATAGAATTCAGGGACCTTGTGTATGGATACATCAGCCACCGCACAAACACTGGACTTGCTAGCCTAAAAGAACAACTCGAAACACATAACACTATGAACCCATATGAATTTATAGACACAAAGTTATTCTGGTAAAACCGAACACCTCTGATACCAGTTTTTCATGACCCATTCCTTAAGGCCCATGTCATGACATACCTCAAGCCCACCCCTAATGTCCAGGGGTTGGCGACTAGCACCAAAGGCGTTTACTTGAATGTGGATGGAATTTTCTTGAGTACCTGTACACACACACACACAACCACATCCCAAATATGGAATGATAAAACAACCATGACAATATAAATAAACACTGGGTATAAGTACAATTGAAAGTCGAATGGGATAGAATACAAACCCATCAAAAGACTAACTAGAAAATATGAAAGTACAAAAGAAACTCTTGATATCCATATACTGAGAACCCCACTTGAAGGGTATGTATTGAGTATCTGTTGGAAGCCATAGAAGTATGTCCCATCTTCTTGGTCTCACTGAGTACCATGGGTTCATGGGACACCATTTTTTCATCAAGGTAGCGGTTATCTGCACTAGACACAACACATGCGGGTGAAGCCCGTCTATTAGTGAGAAACAATATACTCACTAGGGACCCCAAAAGTCAATGTAAATACCATAAAGAAATCTAGAAACAAACAAAAAATCAAGATATCTAAGAACAATAACTCTTCATGATAGTTCTCACTTGGTATATTCTATATTAGGAATGTATGACTATCAGTCATCACGTCTAATACAATTGGATGCTGGAGAACTTCTTTTTAATGAGTGTAGTAGGTCTGTCTGGTCAAACAGAAGCTACATCCAACTAACCTTAGGATTATTTTGGTACTCACCCCTATTTATTACCATGGGTATATTGGGTTAAAAATAATCTTCTCCCCACCATGGGCATACTAGGACACATAGAAGACGCATCCCACCTATAAACATACTAAGGTACTCCTTCTGTAGAGTATCGTGGCTCTGCTGGGTCACACAAAAGACGCACCCCAACATGGGCCTTCCGTGTCAAATGGTTGTCAGAACCCACTAGGGAATTGTTTCCAATCAACATAGGGTCACTTTTCTACAGTCTTTAGGTCTCATCCAACTATCGAGTTTCCTCACATAGCACACTTGATCTAAGGAGAACCGCTCCCCATGAAATTAGTCTAATTTCTACTTCCTTGAAATCAACCATATAGTATAGACAATTATATTCTATTTTGAAAGGGTTCCAACACCACGAATGGTTCATCAAACAAATTCCCATATATGGAATAAATTGGGGTTCTTCGAAAAAAGGCTGGTTGGGTCTAGGTCCGATCTGACCCGGTCAGACAGACACGACCCGACCCAGCCTGAGATCCACCGAGCCACCCCAGTTGTCTGGACCCATGGACCAATGCACTGGACCAAGGCCTATTTGGGTCAGGTCGGTGGACCCTAGATAGGTCAGTCTAACGAGGGACGAGTAGGACCTGAACGCAACCGGTACCTTTTTGGAAGAATGCCCATATCAATCAAATCGAGCATCTGTTTGATGATCTGTTTGTGGTATTGTAACCCTCGTGAAGAGGAAGATCTTATGGAATACTCTGTGGTGGATTTCATTGATGTTTAAATTTATCCAGAGTCATTATGTGGGGTTCTCAAGATATCAATTGTGTACCAGTGGAAACCCTACTGTTGGTTGAGACCTAATGACTACTGTTAAAAAAACCTGTGTACATCGGATACTATGCCCCAGTGGAAAGAAGCTTTTGAGGGACTCCTAAGGCACATGGTGGGGAGATTCTTATTTATGACCAAGCAGACCCATGGTAATCGACATGAGGAGTACCTCAGTATGGCCATAGGTGGGAAGCGGCCTCTATGTGACCCAGTATGCCCATGGTGGGGAGAGGCTTCTGTGTGACCCAACATAATGAGATTACTCATCAGGGATGATTAGCACAATAGTCCAATGGTTTGTTGGAGGCGGATTTTGTGTGACCTAGTAGGGCCACTGAACTCATTGAGGATGTGTTCTGTAGGAGTCCTTGTTTTTCGATGTGATGAATGATAGTCATACTTTTCAACTCTAGATTATACCTGGTGTGAGCTATCTTTCTTTATTCACGTTCTTGGTGATCATGAATTTTTGTTTATTTTTTGATTGATTTGTGGCATTTCTTTTGTGTATTGTGGTCCCTACTGAGTATATTTTTACTCACCCTTGCACAGGCTTCACCCGTATGCGTTGTGTTAAGTGAAGATGATCGATTCCTTAACGGAGGACATGGTGGCCTAGGACCCGATGGTTACCAGTGAGACCCGGTAGATAGGACATAATTATACAGCTTTAAGAAACTACTCTATATATATGCATCAGGTAGGGGTTTTAGCTGATGGAAATCCAGAGTTTCATTTATCACTTTCTAGTTTTCAAATTAGTCTTTTTTGGGTTTTTTATTCTGGACCATTTGACTATTAGTTGAACATGTACTCAGTGTTTATTTATAGTGGATTTGTTGTTATTCCATTCTATCCTAACAGTGTGATTTTCTGTGTATGTGTATAGGTGCTTAAGAATATGCCTCCCACTTATAGGCTGACACATTCAGTTCTAGTTACCAACCTCTATCCTTTTGGAGGAGGGCTTAGGGTATGTTATAGTACTGGCCCTGGAGGATTGATCATGACAATTTGGTGGAAATTGTAGCAGCTTATCCACCACATATATTCATCAAATGATCTCCAGAATTACAAGTAACCACACATTCCTTTAACCTCATCCAAAAAATAACTCATTGTGATGTTCTAAATGTCCATATATTATTTCAAATATCATGTTATAAAAATTAATTGTTATCTAATTAAAAATTAAAATCCCCTCTCAAAAAAAATTAATTTAAGTTAATAAGGAATTATAATTTTGAATTTGGAAACCCATTCTTGAATTTGAATAACCAATGTCATATTTTTTCAGATAATTAAACTAATTTTATTTTAATTTTTCTTTAATTAAAGTGGTTAAATGATTCTATTCAGCTTGTAAATGGTTCAAATATTAAAAAAAATTATTTATTTAATATTTTTATTGTTTATTCATGTTCATGAACCCCAACTTATGAATACATGGATGAAATTTATAAATTGAATTTTACAGATAAAAATGTTTTCTGATAAATATTATTTTTATATGTTTTGTGTTTTTAAATTAGATATAATATATTCCACTATTAACAATTCAATGATGAACAATATTTTCTCTATATAGAATTAATAAATTCAATTTTTTTGTTAGATCATATTTTTATACATTATGAATTAATTCCATATTGTAAAGTTATCACCACATCTAAGGTTTAATTGCTTTTAACTTTTAAAATAAAGTGATATGAATTCTAGATTACATAAAACATTATCCTAAATCATATTGGTTGAGTTGTTTTGTACACTCCGACAATATCTATAAAATATGAGACTTTTGGAGCTAGATTACGTGATTCATATATAAATATATATTATCACAATGATTTTTGTATTTAAAAATTTCTAACCCAACTCTCTTATAAAAAGAAACCTCATTAATTCACTTCTTAAGAACACATGAGTACATTATATTGACCCATATCTTCCCAAATTACATCCTAACTCTCCTAAAATTATCTTATAGATATTTTTATAATAAAAAACATCTAATGAAACCATATGTTATATACCAAAGGAAAATACCAAAAGAATAGGTAATTGTATTTATCAATCTAATTTGAGTTTCAATCATCCTTATCCTCATAAAAATATATTATAACTATATTTAAATGGTTAAAATGTTATGTTTATTATACAAAAATATTTTTTAGTTAAATTCACATCCATTTTTTCCTTCTATTATATCTAATGGAGAACAAAAACATCACTCATGAGTACATATGGACTACTGTATCTATGAGGAAATGCACTATACTTTTAAACACTACATTTTATAGACGATCACATAGATATATTTAATAGTAATGTGTTATTTTTATTAAATAATTTTGATTATTTAAGTATAAAATACTATATATATTATTACCCCTCCATCATTTAAAAAATTATATTACAGTTTCTGTGTACATGTGGAATACCTCCTTCATGAAGGGATGTGATTAATTTTTTATTTATAATTTACATGTACAGTAGTAAGGAAATATTGAATTAATTTATATTATATAAATCTTATTTTTGAATGGTGAATTTATATTTTCCTTACTTTTATTTAATAAATTGAAAATGGAAAACATCACCAATTAGTTGGTGTGGACTACCACCACCACAAATTGATATAATTCATTTTTTCACCACCCCTATATTTGGTTGGTCATAAAAGTATAATCAATAAAGAATAATTATATTTATGAAAAGATTAATGTTCTAAGGATATTGAATCCATGACCAAGTTAATATTTCTAGATCCTTTGTACTAAAACGTACATGGGAAATGAAATAGTTACCACATGAAATATTGATTTTAATGAATAATTATAATTAATGTAATATTATAAATCATAAGGGAATGATATATTGTAAATTATGTATGAATTTGGGTTTTGAATAGATTTATAATAAATTTTATTTTATTATAAATTATGTAAAAAGTGTGAATAATGAAATCCATTACTTTAGGTAAGGGTTTCCCGTATCAAATTTTTCTCATTGAGACATATGCCACATCCAACACTAAATTTATTTTTGGAAGAATATATAGTTTTCTTTAATTTATTTTATTATTATTTTCTTTAAAACTATTTTGATTCAAAAATTCAAATGATTTCTTCACTTTCATGATGTTTTTATTGAATGATTTTCCAAAACAATGATGTTTTATGGTATAATATCATTTCTTTTCAACATTATCTTCGTAAAATTTAAAAGGATGGAAATTATATGATCCTTGTATTATAATCAAAATACATTTTTCACTCTTATTTTATATTAAAGTATTCATGTATTAGTACCATTTTTCAATTCATTTATTCTAAAAATGGCCAAAATGTTGACTTTAAGAATAGAAGTTGTTCTTCCCCTCTTTTTTAGGAATAATTTTCTACCAAGTACAATTTATAGAAATTATATTATTGATGTAATTATATTTAATAAAATATTTCATCATGTTATTATTTAATACCATGGAAATTTTTTATGAATGACCAAATGGAATCCTTTTATAATTTTCTATACAACCTTCTTTTCAATTATCATGAAAAATATTAATATAATTCATTCTTTCAATTGAATAAGACATTAATGAATTGTACCACCATCAAATCAAATCTTCATCATGAATCATATATTGAAGGATTCAATGGTTTTAAATATAATACCATATTCCCATATTTCATGTAATTTTTTTATGTTACCAAAAGAAATGGGATGATAATACAGATTTTCAAAAGTGTATTTCAAATTCTTCTATAAATGTGATTATTATAAATCTCAATATTATTAAAGGATAATTTTTTACTAGGGATATGATCATATGATACAATCTATTTACTTTTTATAGATGTGTTACTAATATGATTTTCAAAGAATTTTTTTAATAATCACAGATATTTTTGGGTCTATATATCTATAATGGAACAAATATTGTTTTTATAATACCATACATATATTTATCATGATTTGTTATTGTTACCTATTATACATATTAGGGTTAAAAAGAAAACAATAACTCACAGGAACCCATTGGAATATCATGGATTAGAACTCATCACTACATATATAGGCCCATATACAAGATTATCTTTATAATTTTATAAACCAAAGGCCTCGTTATGAAATTCGCACACTCCCATTCAATGAGACCCCTTACCTTACATTCTATAATCACTATACACAAGCACTTAATGTCCTTCATATTAAAATTAAATTCCTTGGTTATATTATTTAGATCTTTTTACATATTTATTTTATTTATTAAAATTTTATTATATTCATTTATAACAATTTCATTGATATATAATGATAAGATCCACTTTTACCAGGGGGATTGTTTCTTGATTTCATGGTCACATCACTAGTGAATAATTATTTATGTTCTTGTAAAATAGGAATACAAGTATATAATTAAAAGGAAATTTTATTAATGTACTTAAGAAAATATAAAATGTTCTATGTTTTCTTTTTCCCTGATATATGGATGATACATTTAGTTACATTATAATGTTTTAGGGTTCGTTTATTTTGGCAGTTTTGGGGACCATCATGATCATGTTTCATCTCATTAAATATTATGGAAATATAATTAATTTAGAATATGGGAAAAAAAATTTAATATAAATATTTATGTCATTTTGATCAATTTATACTGAATTTTATCCTTCCATAAATGTGTTCATGGGAAACAAAGCCACAACAAGCACTGAGGCGGTAAACCGACATAATACATTAGTTTTTTTCATTCTTATAATAAAAGGATAAGTAAAGATGAGAAATAATATATATTCCATTAAAATAATAAATTTATAGAATATATATGAAACTAGAGTTATTATTTCATGTGTACAGAATTTTTATTGGAGGTTGATGTGAAAAAAAGACTTTATTGTGGGTATTACCTTCCCCTTTGGATGTATCCTCTTGCGATTTCACTTAAAGAACCATCGATTAAAGTTTTTACTTGACCATTTCCACTAAGTCAAGGTGTAGAGACTTGGTAATGGATTTGGGTACAAATATTTAAAGATACATGGTTAATTTGTAGGTAAGAGAAGGGGTTGTCGGGGTATTTTTAAGGGAAGAAGAGGGGTGTTTTGGAAAATTTTATTCAATATTTTATTTTGTTAGATTAATAACAGAGGTTGTATAGATTCATAAGGCTATCTGTGGTAACTAGTGCATGATTATTCTAAAAAATAGGTTATTATATCTTTCATCACTAGAAAAATCATTTATTCAACATATAATGTTAATAAGTGTATTCTTTAATATTTTGAAATTCATCAAAAAATCATATTCACTATTTAAAAAATCCATAAAATTCATCCATTAATTGGAAAATATTATTAATAAATGAAATTAATTTTATGAATATTAATTAATAATATACTAAAAGCAATTTTCTAAATAAAATCATTATTTATTTGAAAAATAAAAATTGTAATATAATGATCAATTTTATGACCCATTAGAAAAATATTTATAACCTGATTAAATTATATTATAATCATAAAAAAATATTTTTTAAATTTTTCAAACCATTTTATGAAAAAAGTATTTTATTTAAAATAATAAAATTTTAAAAAAATTATTATAAATATGTTATTCTATACAAAAAATATGAACAACTATTTTATAATATTGAAATGAACTATTTAATTTTATCATGATATAAATATGCCATTTTTTAATTTATAATATAAAAAAATATTTTTCACTTCCATCAGAGATGATATTATCTTAATGGTAAGTTTATTATTCTTAAAAATTTTATTAATGTGTCAATGGTTTGGATGCAAGTCAAATTTTCATATTACTATTATAACAGTCAGATTATTAACATTCATATGGGATCCCACTTCCTTTTATTATCTCATATTTAATTCATTCTTAATTAATTTCTATTTTCCATCAAGGTTACATTTTCAATTTAAAGATAAATATTTCATTACATATATTATTCTTCATTTCATATTTTTTCTGAGTATAGTAGTAATCGTGGATTGTGAATATCAAAATTATCAAATTTTAGTTATCTTATTTTCTATATTTATCATAGTATACAATTTCAATTCCTATAGCCATTTTCCCCTTATTTTAATGATCAAATTATAATAATAAAATTTCTGTTTTTTCTTCATATGTTTTGTGTTATTTATGTTAAATAAATAATTATGAAAAAATCATTTTAAGGGAAATTCCAATATTATAAATATGGGTCATTTTATTCGTTCCCCCCTTTAGAACCTCTAACAAAAAAATAATTTTTTTATTTGAGGGGGGAAATGGGTTATGGTACTTTTACTTTTTCATTTACTCTAGTTATGATGTTACCTCCTCATACTTATTGTCTACGTAGAGTAAATTAATAAGAAGAGTTTCCTTTTTTCATATAGATATATCCCTAGGATCCAAAATCATCATCGTTTCCTCCTTTTAATAGAGACTATTTTCTAGTTGTAACATCTAGGAATTTAATATATGTGACTGATAAGGTATTTACCTATTCAAGAATAATATTTTTAATATATTATGTACTCAAGAAAGTGTTAGTGGGATTTAAAATCTATAGTACATAACATCGATGTGATTGAGAAACTAAAACTATTTGATAATATAGGACATATCTCCCCCTTTACTCAAAAATTAATAAATTTATTCTATATAGATATGTTGAGGGCCACTATTTATTTATCCTCAAAATCCTGTTATCATGGATGATTTCTAATACACCTCTTCAACCAACTCTAATAATCCATGATGTGATGTTAAATTATGTATCCTATTTATACCATTTCCTCAACTATTTGAGGTCCTAAAAGATTATATTCACTAAATTCATTTAGTCACGTGTGTGTTCTACAATTCATAAAATAAAGGGATTCGTACTAAGCCATTTAGAATATTTATTTAAAAAAATTATTATATGAAAACATAGCTAAATGAAGATATTGATCTCATCCTCTTTTGATGTCCATTGAACAGACTCTCAATATGTATTCAAGTGTATAGATTGACCACATAGATTGAAAATTAGATTGAGCATGATAAGACCTAAAAAGTATAATATTAGTGTTTATAGAATGTTGGATAACTTTATTGAATTGGGAGGTAAATATTGGATTCGGATTATATAAAATCAATAATCGGGTTCCATACAGCCTCTCTACTTCTCTAGTGTATATTCTATATGATTGAATGTGTGAGAATTCGTCATTAATTGAAATTAAAAATGTATTATTTAAAATAAAATCTACTAAATAAAATATTTCATTATTTCATATGGATTTATTTGGATAACCAGTGAATAATCCTAAGGTTATGTTTTCCTACTTCCATGATGGTATGGGTAATGTCTTCAAAGTCCCCTGGAACATTTTCCTTTCAATATTCACTCTCAGACACAACAATAATTTGTTTATATATTTTTCTTCTCCCTCATCATATTCTCCCACAAATATTTCTCTCATAGATCATGATACATCATTATTTTCCATATTTTTATGGAGAATTTTGAGCTATGATCATCAATAAAAAATTCCTTTATCCCAGATAAAATGGTACACTTTGTCTAGACCCATATATTACAACTCATTGTTCAACAATTGATAACCCTGAGAAAATACATTTTCCTGTAGCGTCAACCTTTTTGTTAATTTCCACATCATCCCAAAGAGATCATTTTTCTTCTACATAAGGTATAATTGTCAAAATATTTGGGAAATGAATGAAAATATTATTTCCTTTATGATTACCATGTCTATTCTATACATGTATAGAATGATTAGATCCGTCTCCACTAACATAAATTATAATGATTCCATATCCTTTTTTACTTATATCACCATTAAAATTATATTAATAAACAAGATAATAGTTAATTGAGCTGTTATAGTCCTTGATAATCTCTAACCATATTTATAGGTTCATATTAATCTCATTCTATAGGAGAAAATATTTTAGGCACTATTAATATGTTTATATTTCAAACATATCAAAATAGAAATAATGAAATAAAATTTTCATGTTGATAATTATTTCACACAAATCTAGATCAAGTGTTAGAATGTTATACTCATGAAATTTTAAAGATATTGATGTGTATGTAATCATTTTTTAGTTCTGTATTATTACATATCCAAGGACCTTCTTCAAATCATCACTATATATCAAAAAAAGTTACCCAGTTGTGGTAAGTGTGAGGATTATTTTATTGATAAGTCTCTTTTTTAATTCATTTAATCTCTCTTCCCACGAATTGATCTATAGATACTTCACTACCATTCAGTTCATCTCGGATTATGGGTTTTCAAATCAAGACAAGTTACCCAAAAATGTCAAGCAATACCCACCAAGTCTAATAAAACACTAGATATCCATTAAAAATGTTATTATTAGAAACTCCTTAATTTTCATTTCCATAGACAGGTCTGAAAATATTTGTCTTCTAGTTAGAGTGACATAATACTGGTAATCCTCCATCCTGAACTAACATTTACTATACATTTCATATAGATTCTTATTTCATTACCTATTTAGCATAAATTTCAATGATATTAATTTTCCTACTTTATTTCGGAGTTTATCAGAATATCCTCTATAAAAACAACAAAATTAATTTGGATGTAATATCTAACCACTCAAGTGATTAATTAAATAATTGATGATGAAAAATAGTGTGTTTTATTGGAATCACTATAAACTCAGTGTGTCTATATATTGTTCAAAAGTAACTCTTGGGAATATCTTCCCTCTTCACCATTAAATTATGATCACCATGCTAACTATCAACCTTAAAATACCTAGGCCCCAGATTGTGGATCAAACAATCCATATATCCATGATAGGTGATACTTGTTCTTTATTTTTATTTTTTTGACATCATGATAATCAATGTTTACGTTCATTGAACTATCCTTTTCATGAATAAATGTTCTGACCCACCCCATGGCAAAGATCTTGGGAATATAAAACCCTATCCAGATTCTCATTCAATTTATTATTTATTTCATCACAACCAATGCAGGTTATTCTATTGAGATTCATTGTTATATTTTGAGATAAATGTATACAATCAATTTAGAACTGAACAACTAAGACAAGAGGAATAGTAAACAAATCATAATGTTATAAATGAGTAAAATATATAGTAATTTGAATAACATTATGAATAATTCTATAGTTGTTTTACATTATTTAACCTATATATTCTTGTTCATAAGGAAACAATTCCCACCCTTGTTATATATAGTATAGAGGATATTCATCAACCTACATAAACTTGTTGAAAATATGAGCATGACACCATATGTGAATGGTAATCTCTATCTCCATGATTTTGATGAAGTATTTATAAAATGATAGAAAATATATGTTTATATAGTACATAAATCAAATAAAGGAATGGAGATTAGTTTTATTAGGATGTTCAATCTATATTCATTGATCGATCATGAGTTATATACTTGGTGAATAAAAACTTCTCTATTTGGTTTATCACAGATAACACAACCCCCATGTATTGAGGTTTTGTTAGAATAGATTAACTAAATTTGAAAGATATTAAATCATGAAAAAACTATAATAATACATGAAAATTTTATATCAGGAATAGGTAATGATAATACCTATCAATATGTGATTATATTTCTAATCATTCACAACATCCAAAAAACATATTGATAAAAATACATAAAATAAAAAATTATATTAAAATTGAAACTAAGAACATAGAAACAATAAAATATAAATAACACATATATCCTAACATATGAGTTTCTTGGTTTTGATAAAAAAAATATACATGTTATTTTTTCCCATTATTTTTTCTTACATAACCATTGTTTCAAGTCATTAATAATTAGCCTTAATTAGTTTTTTATTTTTCCAAAGCATGTCCCATGATAGTTTCAAACAATGTCTTCATTAGGGTATATTTTTCTTCAACTATGTTATTATTAAGTTAATACCCATTACAAAATTTTGAGATTTTTACCCCTACGCATAGTTGTTCAACAGCCACTTCCACTTGTAGAATCTAGACATGGTAGCCATTTCTTGGAAACTTCAGAATCTATACTATACCAAAATTACTGGATATTTTCACATACTTAGTCATATCACTAGGATTATTCCTATTGTTTTCTTCCACTAATCAATAAAAATAGCTCAAACTTTCTTGCATAATAACTATTCTAACCAATTCATTTTAAAAATATTATTAAATGATTTTATCTTAAACATAAAATAAATAAAACTGTAGAGACTCGAAGCTTGACGTACATTGACATTACATTACATTTGCGGAAAACTTAGTACATAACAAACACACACACACAAGGATCGTAATAGTTTAGTGTCTTTGGAAACTCAGAATATAATCTTCTAATCCTGGTGAAAGATCTTCAACATCTCCCATAAAGATCTTCGTCTTTTTTTATACCTAAAACCTTTCTTTATATCCCGAGGAAAAGTAAACATAAAAGGGTGGCTCAAATTCTCAGTAAGGGTAAGAAAAAGAAATATCAATCACATCGTATACACAAGAACATAACTTTTGGAAATCTTAACCTGCAAAAGAGATCATAATTTCATAACATGGGATAAATCATGGCAGTGAAATGTAATCAAAATAATCATAACTTAAAACATGAAACTTTGTGTCATACACACATAATCATAGAGAATCATTTCTTGTTAGTCAGGACTCATTGGCAAGACTATCTTAGTGGAAAAAGTCCCTTTCTGAACCGAGTCCCCTCGTTTTTGTCCTGTTTCACTGAACCAGTATAACCTACCGTTCCTGCCATGTCTATCTCATGAGATATAAAATCATTACCCAATGAATTGGAGGGATATATAGGTCCCACCCATCTCATAATGATACCATTCTTATGTGTGCCACAAAATCATAAACAATACATCGTTGTATAACCCATGTAATACAAATGGGAATCTTAAACATCATGAAATCATAAAACAATTCATATAAGATAAATCAATTCATAAAAATAATTCCATCACAACATAATCAAATCAATGTAATAATATGGATAAAAACAGAACCCTTTATTATCTTAGATAGAAAATAATTTTGATAAAACAATTGAACTCCATTCTTGAGGAAAATATCTTTTCTTCTTCAAAAACATTTTTCCTTTATTAACATGTCATACAGCTTTAAACTAAAAGAAGTTGATTAAAAATAAAATTGAAAACATGTAAAGGAAGATTCTTTTAAATAATGTTATAAAAATCCATTCTTTCTGTATAAGTTAAAAAAAACATTCTTCTCGTACTTTTGTCGGAAAAGTCAAAAAGTACCTCGTACAAAAAACGACAAAAGATTCCTTTCATATCTTTTACTAAAAACTCACCGCAGGGTAAAATTGGATATAAAAAATTTTATATGGATGGAAATAACATTACATATTGAGGAAACATGGATGTGGATGATAAAATACACCCCAGTAAATACCAAAGTATAAACAATCTCGGATAAAAATGAGTTTGTGATATTTCCCTTACCTTAGGTACGACTTTCTTTGTAAGTGTCCAAACCTCTTGTATAATGATTTAAACAATGTTATTGACTTATTCCAGAATCATATTCAATGTTATGATATCATATATGGTTCACTTATGACTTTATATTACCTGTTCTTTTGTAAATTCCATGTTAAAGAGCGTTTTGGGTAAAATTGTTTCATTTGTCATCCGTGTTTTGATTTGTAATTACTCATATGATTACTTAGATCATGATTACTTAATTCCAGAATATAAAACATGATCTATATATATATATTCAAAATATACATATATATAATAAATCAGTAAATGGAATGAAATACACCGTTCATGGAGACGGTAGACCGTTCGTACGCATGAACGCTGTTTTCGTTTCCTTATTGAGTTGAATGGAATTAAGTAGATGGCATACATATATATACACATAAATCCAGTAGCTTTATAATGTCATATATTTCATTATTATTGCTTATATATACTTTATAATCATTCTTAAATGGTTAACATGGAGAATGAATCTCATCGTGTCGTGGAGACGGTAGTCCGTACGTACGCACGAGCGATGATATCATTTGCATAATTATTGAATTGAATTGGAGTGAATGATACAATATATCAGAATCATTATTATGTTATAATAACTATGTATAGTTATTTTTTACACCATAATACCCATCCATGTAAGGTGTTGGTGGAAAAGCAGATTACACCACGGCGTGGAGACGGTATTCTGTACGTACGCACGCGCGGTGATTTCCTTTTCCCATAGGATGGATAGAAGATTAATTAGAGTTTTTTCATATTTATAATAAAATATCAGTATATTAGTGATACTAAAGTTATTACTTCATAATGAAACAACCTTATAAGAAGAAGTGGAAGAAGAAATAAAGGTGAAAGAATTGGTAATGGAAATTACCTCTTCTTTGAAGCGCCTCTTTGAGACCTCCTCTTAGGGTACCAAAATTGGTCTTTGAGAAAGACCAGAACCTCTAGGATGTTTCTAGGGAAGTGGAGAGGAGAATTTGACAGGTGTTGGCCGAGCTTGAGTGCTCAAATTGGTGTGTGGAGGAGGGGGAGGAGGTGCCCTTTTATATGGGAGGAGAGGGGCACCATTGGAATAACTAAAAATATTATTTTATTATAAAGTCATGTTCGGTTTTAAATATCTAAAAATTGATTTATTTCGATGAAAAGGTGGGGATGGGTCGAAATCCTCTCATCCAATAGAATTTAGACAAGTTTAGGTTCCTATTTTAACTTTATTATTTAGATTTAACATTAAGTTAAATAATTTTACTTTTACCGTGTCTTCTTGTGTTCTTATACTATAAGGTTAATAAACATACTATAAAAAGCCAAACGAACCCCAAATTGTTTATTATTAATATATATAACCTTATCTAAGTCATTTGGCCGAACATTAGATTTTTAGGAATAAAATAACAATTAATAATATAATATTTGTTTTAAAAACTATTTTATGTCAATTTTGACACTATTTAGTAATTGATTTTTGTGAAAATCATAACAGAATGATAAGTTCGAAAAAAGTTAATTAAATCAATACTAAAATGTCATATTAACCTATAAAATTAGTGTAATTCATAAAAAGTCTCAAATTATATTTATTTGGGAATTTATAACATCAATTATGTCAATATTTCATTAATAAGATAATTACTGCATCATCGTTGTGTCATAAATAAATTAAATTATTTAATGTCTAAAAATTACAAATAAAATAAAATTATGTAAGAAATCTTTTGAGATTTCTAATGAATATTTACAATTGAATTTATCTTATGTATATCCCTATATTAAAAATGTTTTAGTAAATAAACTTTGATTTTAACTCTTTTAACTCTTCTTTGAATTAAATAATAATAAATGTCCTAATCTAATCCAAGTGGGCCTAAATGGTCATATTTTATTCCTAAGCTTGTTTTTGGTCGAATTACACTTATCCAATAGAATTAGGACATGTGTTAGGGTAATAATAATATCATTTTTACCCTTAATTACCCTATTTACTTTTAACCGTGGTAAATAAAAGTAAAAAGTTACTATTCACCAAAAATTATTTTCATCTCATTGAACCACATTTTACTTACTGACATCAACTGTGTCTCTCGGATTTTTGAAATTCCACTCACGGAAGTGGTAAAATTAAGTTTTATGCAAAATTCAATTTTTTAACTACCACTTAGTGGTTTAACTATTCATCAAAAAATGAAAGTTTTCAGAAAAATAACAAAAATTAGGCCTAAGATATATTTGATATTATGAACTCAAAAATGATTTCTATTGTACCAAATTAAAAACATATCAGTTGCATTAATTAAAATAAAATTTAATTCCTGTCGTCAAAACAAATAGCGTGTTTTTAAGAGATAATAACTATCAAAAGATTGACACTTGTTTATGTCTGGTTTAAATGTGAAATTACATCCAATGACCAAAATTGTATTAAATAGTTAAAATATATTATAAATATACTTTAAAACCACTCAAATTAATAATTTATCACTTCTAATTATTTCGATTGAAAAAGTTGTTTTTAATTAAAATTTAGTAATTTTCACTATTCATTAAAATATGAAAGTTATCCGAAAATCACCAAAATTTCACCCTAAGCTAATTTTGATATTACGAATCCAAAAATGAAGTCCATTTTGAAAAATAAAATTTACAAAATTTCAAAAAGTGGATATTACTATTCATAACGGCTAGTTTTAATAATATCTTAATATCATATCGTTCTTTAGCGAAACTTGGTGTTGCGTACAACACACGCTATCATGGAAGGTCGCAATTGCGTGTAATTCAAGCCTGGTCAGAGATGTATGTTGTGAAAGCTCATTTTGGTGTATCGTATAACACAAGACATTAATGAAATTAAAAAGAATATTTTTCATAAAATCTCAGGGTGTTACATTCTACCCCCCTTAAAATGAATTTCGCCCTCGAAATTCATCGGGGTTATAAATGGTTTACTATTCGAAAGTTTCTTTAATCGAAACCCACATTGTAAAAAGGAATACCAAAACCAATCATTAAAAAAAAGTATGAAATGTAACGGTTACCCAAATAAACTAATCACTGGGTTTCCACATAGGTGAAAATATGGATATGGAAGAGAAATCTAACCATCATGTTCTGATGGAGAGTGGTAGAGAACATGGCTATGGAAAAACTAGCAATGACAAATCCATAAATTTGTGACGATCTAAGGTACCATCTGATTAATCAGATATAAGAGCACTAGGACAACATTTTTGGTTTTCAAGATCGTTTCCCAAAAGATGAAGAATTTGAATTAGAATAAATATTTACTTTATTTTGGTACAATCTCACTGTTGTTCGTGCCTTGAAAAATTTCCACTTCATCTCTTAAATAAATGAAGTTGAATTTTTTATTCATGAAGTGTTAGCAGATCATGTGATAGAATGACGGGTCATTCCATCTGTCTCAAACAAAAGGTTAGCAAAAGTTCTTAAATATACATAAGTCATTCTATAGTGAGATTAATCATATATGGTTCCTAAAATGAACTTATACTTCATATATCATACCGCTTAATAAAATTAAACTAGTTTATACTAACAAGGGACTTCCTGTAGGCCAGTGGTAGGTGATAAAGGCCAGTCACACTTCAGTTGTGGGTTCGATTCCCACAGCCTTGTCCGAGGCGATGGGCTATCGCCCGTCCTACAGGTTTTAATTTTTCTAGAACTATATTACTATAACATCCCATCAATAATGTTGAAAAAAAACATCTATCCTTAAACAATACTAACTTATGTCCAACATAATCCATTCCAATCATTAGGCTTATCCATAATACTACAGTCCATTCTCATAATATAGTGAAAACGATTACCAGAGATTTAATACCATTGCTGATCCCCATATATCGTAAGATATATCATGTTGGTCACATTCCAAACATTCAAAGGCCTTAATCATGTACTCTCTTGAATACCCATTAAACCTTAGTGAAAACATGAATGCAGTTAAAAGTTAACACTTTACACATACCAAAATCCTCAAAATTCTATATACTCAAACCATGATATCACTTAGTCCTTATATCAATCATGAGCTCATGAATACTGTTAAACATTTCATTTTCTCGTTTTCCCTTCATTATGCGCATATCATCTTATTTCCAAAAATATCTCAATCACTTTGAATACCACATTAGACCAATACATAAATATTCCAATACTCCATGATACAACATTATTTTGGAATCCCATTACACAAACACTTAATCATTCCACCACATCGTTGTCATATTCAACATCGCCAATAGTGATCGCATGTGACTTCCCTTTGTCCTTTGACTTAAGCGGTTGCTCATGTCAATCATCACTAACCCTTGGATTAGGGCATTTATTAGCATAATGCCCCATTTCCTTGAACTTGAAGCATTGAAGTGTTGGTGGTGCATTCTCTACAGTGTTTGCTTTATTCACATCATTAGAAACTCTTTTTCCATTACCTCGACACTCAGCTGCTCGATGACCTTATTTTCCACACTTAAAACATTTTCTAGTCCCTTTAAGACAATCTACACCATGCTTCTTTCCACACTTTGTGCATAAGGAAACATTCATCTTCTTTTCACCATTATTCTGAGATTTCTCCTTGAACTCCATCTTTCGTTTCTTGTCAAAACCATGAGATGGATATGTAACACCAACTTCCATTTCTACCTTGATAGCACAACGCACAATTTCTTCATAGCTACTAAATACTCTTATAGGTAATTCCCTTCGAAGACTTGGTTTTAAGAAACTGAAAAATCGATCAACTTTACTTTCAGGTTGGATGATAATTCCAGATGCATACCTTGCAAGTCTTGTAAAATTCGCTTCGTATATACCAACAGATTCATCATCCTTCTGCTTCAGCTCAAGAAACTCCTTTTCCATCATTGTTCGAAGAATACGAGGGAATTACTTTCTAAAAAACAAGTTCTTGAACTCGTCCCATTCCATGGACTCAATTTCATCTCTTGGCCTCGTATTCTTGATAAGATTCCACCATTGATCAGCTTCACATTCTAAACGATATACTGCTAAGATGACTTTATCATGTTCAGAACATTGAAGAACTGAAAATATCTTTTCAGTGGTACTGATCCATTGTTCAACAACAAGTGGATCGGAAGTCCCACTGAAAGAAGGTGGACATTGCCTCATGAAGGACTCAATAGAATATTGTTCCCTTCTCTGCTCATTTGGATGTCCAGAATAATTCATAGCTTGTGTAAATATAGCAATAAGATTTTGCAGTCCATCTCCCATAACATTTGTTTGTTCAGGAGGGCAATCATTGCATTTCCCATTGCATTGATCAACACGGTTCCTTCGGGTTCCAGCCATCGTCTAAAACCCAAAAAGAATAGTGTGAGAGGAAAAATCATAATAAAGGGGGAGTAACTTCAATATCTAACTTCTTAGGTTAAATTCTATGATCGTTATCGTAGTTATAGGACTGTATCCTATACGTATACTTATCCTTAGGGACATCCCTAGACATACCTTATAAATATCTCTAGGGATCTCACTAAAGTTATCGCATCCTAGTTTCTAAAGGTTGACTAAACCTTTCCTCTGATACCAACTGTAGAGACCCGAAGCTTGACGTACATTGACATTACATTACATTTGCGGAATACTTAGTACATAAAAAAACACACACACAAGGATTGTAATAGTTTAGTGTCTTTGGAAACTCTGAATATAATCTTCTAATCCTGGTGAAAGATCTTCAACATCTCCCATAAAGATCTTCCTCTTTTTTTTATACCTAAAAACTTTCTTTATATCCTGGGGAAAAGTAAACATAAAAGGGTGAGCTCAAATTCTCAGTAAGGGTAAACAAAAGAAATATCAATCACATCGTATACACAAGCACATAACTTTTGGAAATCTTAACCTGCAAAAGAGATCATAATTTCATAACATGGGATAAATCATGGCAGTGAAATGCAATCACAATAATCATAACATAAAACATGAAACTTTGTGGCATACACACATAATCATATAGAATCATTTCTTGTTAGTCAAGACTCATTTCCAAGACTATATTATTGGACAAAGTCCCTTTCTGAACCGAGTCACCCTCATTTCAGTCCTGTTTCACTGAACCAGTATAACCTACCGTTCCAGCCATGTCTATCTCATGAGATATATAATCTTTACCCAATGCATTGGAGGGAGATATAGGTCCCACCCATCTCATAATGATACCATTCTTATGTGTGCCACAAAATCATAAACCATACATCATTGCATAACCCATGTAATACAAATGGAAATCTTAAACATCATGACATCATAAAACAATTCATATAAGATAAAGGAATTTATAAAAATAATTCCATGACAACATAATCAAATCAATTTAATAATAGGGATAAAAACATAACCCTTTATTATCTTAGATAGAAAAGAATTTTGATAAAACGCTTGAACTCCGTTCTTGAGGAAAATATCCTTTCTTCTTCAAAAACATTTTCCCTTTATTAACATGTCATACAGCTTTAAACTAAAAGAAGTTGATTAAAAATAAACTTGAAAACTTGTAAAGGAAGCTTCTTGGAAATAATGCTTTAAAAATCCATTCTTGCTGTATAAGTTAAAAAAACATTCTTCTCGTACTTTTGTCGGAAAAGTCAAAAAGTACCTCGTACGAAAAACGACAAAAGATTCTTTTCATATCTTTTACTAAAAACTCACCGAAGGGTAAAATTGGATTTAAAAAATTGTAGATGGATGGAAATAACGTTACATATTGAGGAAACATGGATGTGGATGATAAAATACACCCCATTAAATACCAAAGTATAAACAATCTCGGATAAAAATGAGATTGTGATATTTCCCTTACCTTAGGTCCGACTTGCTTTGTAAGTGTCCGAACCTCCTGTATAATGATTTAAATAATGTTATTGACTTATTCCAGAATCATATTCATTGTTATGATATCGTATATGGTTCAATTATGACTTTATATTACCCATTCTTTTGTAAATTCCATGTTAAAGAGCGTTTTGGGTAAAATTGTTTCATTTGTCGTCCGTGTTTTGACTTGTAATTATTCATATGATTACTTAGATCATGATTACATAATTCCAGAATATAAAAAATGATTTATATATATATATATTCAGAATATTCATATATATAATAAATCTCTAAATGGAAAGAAATACACCGTTCATGGAGACGGTAGACCGTTCGTATGTATGAACGTTGTTTTCGTTTCCTTATTGAGTTGAATGGAATTAAGTAGATGACATACATATATATACACATAAATCCAGTATCTTTATAATGTCATATATTTCATTATTATTGCTTATATATACTTTATAATCATTCTTAAATGGTTAACATGGAGAATGAATCTCATCGCATCGTGGAGACGGTAGTCCGTACGTACGCACGAGCGATGATATCATTTCCATAATTATTTAATTGAATTGGAGTAGATGATACAATATATCAGAATCATTATTATGTTATAATAACTATGTATAGTTATTTTTTACACCATAATACCCATCCATGTAAGATGTTGGTTGAAAAGCAGATTACACCACAGTGTGGAGACGGTATTCCGTTTGTACGCACGCGCGGTGATTTCCTTTTTTCGTAGGATGGATAGAAGGTTAATTAGAGTTGTTTCATATTTATAATAACATATCAGTATATGAGTGATACTGATGTTATTACTTCATAATTAAACAACCTTAGAAGAAGAAGTGGAAGAAGAAATAAAGGTGAAAGAATTGGTAATGGAAATTACCTTTTCTTTGAAGCGCCTCTTTGAGACCTCCTCTTAGGGTACCAAAATTGGTCTTTGAGGAAGACCAGAACCCCTAGGATGTTTCTAGGGAAGTGGAGAGGAGAATTTTATAGGGGTTGTCCGATCTTGAGTGCTCAAATTGGTGTGAGGAGGAGGGGGAGGAGGTGCCCTTTTATAAGGGAGGAGAGGGGCACCTTTGGAATAACTAAAAATATTATTTTATTATAAAGTCATGTTCGATTTTAAATAGCTCCAAATTAATTTATTTCGATTCTAAGGTGGGTCTGGGTCGAAATCCTCTCATCTAATATAATTTAGACAAGTTTAGGTTCCTATTTTAACCTTATCATTTAGATTTATCATTAAGGTAAATAATTTTACTTTTACCGTGTCTTCTTGTGTTCTTATACTATAAGGTTAATAAACTTACTATAAGAAGCCAAACGAACCCCAAATTGTTTATTATTAATATATATAACCTTATCTAAGTCATTTGGCCTAACCTAATATTTTTAGGAATAAAATAACAATTAACAATATAATTTTTTTTAAAAAACTATTTTATGTCAATTTTGACACTATTTAGTAATTGATTTTTGTGAAAATCATAACAGAATGATAAGTTATAAAAAAGTTAATTAAATCAATACTAACATGTCATATTAACCTATAAAATTAGTTTAATTCATAAAAAGTCTCAAATTATATTTATTTGGGTATCTATAACATCAATTATGTCAATATTTCATTAATAAGATAATTACTGCATCATCCTTGTGTCATAAATAAATTAAATTATTTAATGTCTAAAATTTAAAAATAAAATACCATTATGTATGAAATCTTTTTATCTTTCTAATGAAAATTTACAATCGAATTTATCGTATGTATAACCCTATATTAAAAATATTTTAGTTAATAAACTTTGATTTTAACTCTTTTAACTCTTCTTTAAATTAAATAATAATAAATGTCCTAATCTAATCCAAGTGGGCCTAAATGGTCATATTTTATTCCTAAGCTTGTTTTTGGTCGAATTACACTTATCCAATATAATTAGAACATGTGTTTGGGTAATAATAATATCATTTTTACCCTTAATTACCCTATTTACTTTTAACCGTGGTAAATAAAAGTAAAAAGTTACT
Organism: Viscum album; assembly: GCA_963277665.1. Lineage (NCBI taxonomy): Eukaryota > Viridiplantae > Streptophyta > Magnoliopsida > Santalales > Viscaceae > Viscum > Viscum album. The sequence continues at coordinate 304,920,792 of OY728127.1, forward strand.
ATTCACCAAAAATTATTTTCATCTCATTGAACCACATTTTACTTACTTACATCAATCGTGTCTCTCGGATTTTTGAAATTCCACTCACAAAAGCGGTAAAATTATGTTTTATGAAAAATTCAATTTTTTTAACTACCACTTAGTGGTTTCACTATTCATCAAAAATTGAAAGTTTTCAGAAAAATACCAAAAATTAGGCCTAAGATATATTTGATATTATGAACTCAAAAATGATTTCTATTTTACCAAATTCAAAACATATCAGTTGCATTAATTAATTTAAAAATTAATTCATGTTGTCAAAACAAATAGCGTGTTCTTAAGAGATAATAACTATCAAAAGATTGACACTTGTTTATGTCTGGTTTAAATGTGAAATTACATCCAATGACCAACATTGTATTAAATTGTAAAAATATATTATAAATATACTTTAAAACCACTCAAATTAATAATTTATCACTACTAATTATTTCGGTTGAAAAAGTTGTTTTTAATTAAAATTTAGTAATTTTCACTATTCATCAAAATATGAAAGTTATCCGAAAATCACCAAAATTTTACCCTAAGATAATTTCGATATTACGAATCCAAAAATGAAGTCCATTTTGAAAAATAAAATTTACAAAATTTCAAAAAGGGGTTATTACTATTCATAACGGCTAATTTTAATAATATCTTAATAGCATATCGTTGTTTAGCGAAACTTGGTGTTGCGTACAACACACGCTATCGTGGAAGGTCGCGATTGCGTGTAATTCAAGCCAAGTCAGAGATGTGTGTTGTGAAAGCTCCTTTTGGTGTAGCGTATAACAAAAGACATTAATGAAATTAAAAAGAATATTTTTCATAAAATCTCAGGGTGTTACAAAAACCCTAATATATTGAGGTCCGGTGTATTAGGAAAATAGTATTCATAATAAATAGAAAAAACATAATTAAAATTTTCTTTATTTTATCAACATAATTATCTCGTAACACCATTGACATTGAAAATCAAATTTTATTACCAATGTAATAAAAAAAAGTTGGTGAGATAATGAATACATCGTGAGATAAAACATTATGATGAATTATATCCTGGGAGTCAAAATTCATAACTTTTATATCACAATATATAAGGATCATGATTATTAATATACTATTATAACATATAGAAACATTGAAAAAATGATTTGGGAAACATATGAATATATAAACAACATATAACATGACATATTTATATTTCAAGTCTAGACATAAAGAAAAAATCAGAGGCTTTACGTAGTCCCATCATGGATTATGTTTACTCTATAATCCTAAATATAATGTCTCATGAGACAAAAAAATTACCCAAAGAATTGGAAAACTATCTTGGTGCACCCATCATAACATTCATATTATTATTTTTTTCATTAATTGAAATCAATCATTTGTCATAAAAATTAAAATTACACATGGAATGTAATGGGATTCATAGTCTTCCCTCATATCAATATCAAGGAAATTTCACATGATGGTTTCTGAGAAATAAAATCAAGGTTTTTATTGACCATTAAAAGGATGATAAAATAATAGATGTTTATATTTAATAGATAGATATATATATAAATTTTTTAATAATTTCAAAATATCGAAGAAATATGAACTGTATTAGAGTGATAATGTTCATAGCCCAAAGGAATGTTTTTTTCAATGATATCCCATAACTTATGTTGTTGAATGACCCTGTATTTTCACATGACATACTGAATAATCAGATGAGATTGACTAATCATAAATTTAGAACATATTCCTTGGATAAATGATTTATCATTACTTCATTATATTGATTTATTAACATTTTAATGCGATATAAAGTTTAATATCTTTTTTGTGATCTCGTTCATTTCAAGATTTCGTTGTTTTATAACATGTGGATAATTTTTGATGTCCATGTCAAATAGGACTATAAATCCTGAAGTAAAATTATATTTTATCAATATAATTTATAAAATATAAATCGTCACACATATCTATTTTTTGACATATGGATGATCCATTTAGTAAAAGCTCAATGTCATGTGGTTAGTTTATTTTTGTGGTTTTGTCGACTATCATGAACATGATTTTTATTATTTAATATTATAACCACTTAATAATTTTTACCAAATATAAAATAACAAATAATATATATATTTATGTCACCTTTAATAATTATAACTGAATTTGAACGTGAAACGAATGTGGTAATGGGAAACAAAACTCGTCTTCTATGGAGGCGGTGAACCGACAAAATATGAGAAATGTTATCATTCGTATAATAATAAGACAATATAATTTTATGGAAGATATAAAAATAATTAATATGATAAAATTATTTAATATATATTATAATACCCTTAGTATTACATGCTTAATCTAATTATTTAATAGGATGAGTTGGAAGAGAGTTAAATAACTTGGCTAGGTGTATTATATTTTCCTTCTATAATATACTATTGAGGATCCACTTAAGACAAATAATATTCATATTTTTTTAGGACTGTAAGACTAAAACATGGGGAGATACATTATAAGGGTATTTGATTGAAATTGTTTGATGTACAAGGAATAAAATTTGTTAAGATAACGTGTGGTGGGGTGATATTTATAATGGTGGAAGAGGGGACTTTTGAATATTATATTTATTTTCTTGTTGTTTTTAATCAATAATATTAATAGTAAAAAGAAATATAATTTTTAAAAATAGATATCACATCTTAATAAATGAAAATGAAATATATTTGACACATACATGTTTGAGGAATATTATGTTTTCATGTCTTTGATATCTAGATACCCAATGTTCTTATTTCTTTAATATCTTCAACAACCTCAAACAATATCGTTCAGAATAGTTTTTCCATGGAAATAACCAAATTAAAACCTTCTTTATAGCCTAAGGAATGAAAAACATATAATATTGTGAAAAAAAATGCATAAAAATGATAAAAAGGGTAATATAAATCACCACATAAGAAAAACATATGCCTAACGGCAAGAGAATGTGAGTTTAATATTTTAAAACCATACCCAACATAACATAGATCGTCATCATGATTAATGAAATAAATATTGTTATTTTATAAGAAATGAGTCATATAGAAAATAAATGATCAGGATCTATGATAGAATAAAATAGTCACAATAATGTGAAAAAATATAAGCATAGAACAACATGATTATTTACAAATAGAAACAATTTAACTCATTATGTTAATGTCATGAAATTAGGGACATGTATGAACTTATGAAGAAAAAACAAGGTCCAAGAATAATCATATTGAAATGAAAACCATGTACATAGATAACCAAATACACCTTAATCCTATGCCCATGCTTAATCGTATGGGTTTGAAGACCACGTACACACATGAAATTGTGAAGAGTAAATATGGTTCAAGAATAATATATTTACTCACGATTTATCCAGTTATACCTAAATAAATGGAGGAATATATATTTCCTATTACATTGTTCACATAATTAAAACCATACATATTATTGAAATAAATTCATAAAACATTACTAATATAATCACATCATAACCCTTTAAATGGAATTGTGTTTCATGAACAATTCATCTATCAATCTTTGGATAACCCATAAAAATTAATGGGTTTAATTTTCATCACATAATCATAATTATCAACTATATAAAGAAGTAATATATATGGTATCATGGGATAATATACCTATAAAAATCATAAGAAACAACAAAGGTTGTGGATTTTGACAAATTGAGATTCTATAAAATGGTGATTAAATCATACTTGAGAAAAATATCCGTTTCATTTTGAAATAAAATCATTAACTTTTTAATATCAACAAATAATAAATAATTTTTTTACATAATCATGTAATAATTTAATTTATTCTTTAAATCATTTAGTTTTCATTAATTTAAAAAACATCATTAACATTATACATGCTAAAGCAATGATTCCTTGTGCATTTTTCGTAAAACATCAAAATAACCTTATTCATAAAATTGTGAGAATAATTATTTTAAACCATTTATTTAATAATAAAATAAGAGTAAAATGAATTTAATACGTCATATTTGAGTAGTAAAAACATTTTTTAAAACATTTTTAGAAAATTTGGTTAGGGAAGTTTTAGGATTTTTGACCGAATGGATAAATAATGTTAATTTTTATTAAACAAATTATATGGGTGTAATTTTTTATTAAAGAGTAAAATATGGTAAAAAAATGTGTATTATATATAAAAAAAATTTGTATTAGAGTCATCAGTATATTATTTAGAGTTATATTTTTTGAGTTTTTTCTCAGAAGCATAATCATAAACCATCATGATAAATAATAAAATTGTAACATAAAACCATTACCACAACAATATCATTTGAATCATTAACCCCATTAAAGAAAAAACCATAGGTGAAAATTAATATACAATAATTTTAATTATAATAATATTATAATTAATCCATGGGTAGTATATACGCCACTAAAATGAAACAAGTGTCATATACAATAAGTTTCCCTCATAAATAAGATTGATAAAATTGTCTATTATCATTTTTTAAATTTTTGAATTATAAGTCCCACAAAAGAAAAAAAATTAATGGAAAAAAAATGTCATGATAATTAATAAATTCGTGTCATCACTATTCATTGTGACATTAAATAAACCTAATAAAAATATTAGATCATAACATTATTAGCGACCTAAAGAAGACAATTTGACAAAAAAATCTATTTCATTAATTCTTAAATTTATTCATACTTGTTCCAAAATATAATATAATATATAGGTTCATTATAAATACATCACAGAACTATAATCTTATATATGATGGAATATATTATTTTTTTAGATCTTCACACCACCCATTTACAAAAATTTCATCATAAAAATCTTTGTTCTTGGTGATAACCGGTTGGTGTTTCTTTTTTTCCTTGTTCATTATTTTTTTCCTTATACATTGATAACTGTTCCATAAACTCCATAATTTTAATCATGATTCATATATCATATATATATATATATTTAATATATATTTATTTTTAATAATACATAATATAAGGAGATTGAATTGAATTACATCATTCTTGGAGATGGTAGCTCGTACATACGCTTGAAATAGGTTTTAATTTTTTTAATGGATTGAATGGAAGACAAGTAAATATAAATTATCATTTAAAAAATTAATATAATATATATCATATATACTCAATAAATATAACCTTATTACCATACATTTCAAAACAATATTCAAATTATATCACATCACTTCGTTAAGGTGGTAGTCTACATGTTTTCACAAGTGGCGTTATAATTTATCAATTTATTGGGATGTAAGAAGGTGCATATGATATTAAAATTGTAGATTAACAATAATTCTATGAATTCCATATAAATACTTTAAATCCAAAATTTTATCCATCTTTGATTGTGAGTAATGTAAAACAAATTACATTGGTTCGCAAGGCGGCAGTTTTCCATTCACATGATCGACATTTTACATTCCAATTTGATGGAAGAGGAGATGGATATTGATTAATTCATAAAAATAATAATATATCAGTATAGTGTATATACTAATGATACAATATCATCATATTTTAATAATATTATATGGTGTTTAATAAAAAAATCTTAAAAACCCCTCCATTAAGAATGTTAAATCTTCTTCACACATCCTCTATAAATTTTCACCAAAAGCATTCAAAAAAAGGCATAAAAATAATAAGATGGAATATATGAATTTTGGAGGGAATAAATAATGTTACATGAGTTTGTATTGGAAAATAAAAATTGATTTAGGGGGGTGAATAGAAGGAGATATGGGGTTCTATTTTAAATTTTTGGGAGAGAAACCACTTCAGATTTTTAAAAAGAAATCAATATACACATGTTTTAAAAAATCAAAATTGATACATAATATCTCAAATTCAGTCATTATATAGTTTATTTTTTAAAATATGTACATTCTATTGCTATTGGAAATGTTTTTTTCTCATTTTATCCCTTTTCATTTTAGATTAACTACATTGAAATCTCCACTTACCCTTTACTATAGTAATTAATTACTATTATTACTATTTATTATGAAAAAAATAATTTATCTTTATTTTATAATACTAAATACTAAAATTCCAAAAATTTAATCCATTTTGACCAATTAAATTTATAGAATTTTTAGTATTTTAATTTAAATTACACCGACAGTCTGGTTGAAAAAAATCTTTCCGAAGAAAACATTTCCATACGTTTAGATTATTGTTATAAAAATATTATTCCTTAAATTAAATAAAATGAATGAAATATTATAAATACCAATATAATTTCAGTATTTTAAATTTGGAAACATCTTAATAAGAAATTTAACTATTTGGATACTTTAAATTAGATGGTAGTTTTAAATTAAGATAATTATATTTTACTTATCATCCAAAAATTGTCCTTTTATAAAAAATAAAGAATTTTACAATAATATAATTTTGATATATGTATTAAAAAAATTATATTTCAAATAGATTCTCCAAAAATGTAAAATGTCAATTATTAAATATGTGTGAAAATTGTGATGAAACCGCATATTAGAAAAAAAATAGTTTTTATTATAAAAATTAGAATTATTCGTATCTACTTCATAATGAAATATTAGATGAATGATAAAATATTTTAGTAAATATAAGATATAATAAATTATATAAAATAATTAACAAATATTTAGTAATTTATTATTATGATTACAATGAATTGTTCATATAAAAATATTTTTCCAACAAAAAATTTTATTTACTATCAAGTGACTTCTCAATTAAAATCCAATCGAATTAAAAAAAATTAATTTATATATGTGTAAAAATATGTAAATTTAATAAATTAGTTATTCATATTCATAAAATCCAATTTAATTTCTCGGTTATAATTGTATACTATATTATATTTTTTTAAAACATAGTGTGGTGTGTAATGAAATCTATCAAAAAATATAAATTTATTTTTTCAAAATATTTGATAAAAATATTTGGGGTAAACTTTTACCCCTATGAATTTTATTTTTCCCTTCTAATTTTATATAGATCCTAAATTTTTCATTAGTTTTTGAAAACCCACATCAGAAAAATGGATACTGAAACATCATCTTAAAAGAGAAAAATAAAAAAATGCTAATATAAAATAATACATAACTAGGATTTCCAATAATAAAAAATTATTAGGATGTGAAATTTTTTACATGGATTATAATAATAAACCCCATTGAAAAATAGAGAGTAATATAGAACATATTTGTTATAAATTTATAAATAACAAAATCATGCATTTATGATGTGTGAAAAGAAAATAGATTCAATAGAAATGATGAAAATTGAAAACAATTGTCAGATGACCCTTTTCCAAAAGATTATGGATTTTTACTATCATGATATAGAAGATGTAAAAATATATTATCATGACATATTTTCATTTCCTAATAAAAATCCCATCCATTGGATTTTCTTTTAAAAATTACACATCATCTATTACTCCAGTAAATGAATATTTATGATGAATTTTTCATGCATGTAGAAATAAAATTATTTTCCAGTGGATCATAAGATCTATATAAGTTCCACATTATTAATTCCATAAATAGTAATCCATTAATCCCCCAAAAAATTTGTTACTAAAATTGAAACCTAGTGATTTAAATGGTTTGACCCCACAACCACCAATAATCAACATTACAATTTTCATGAAATTATTTTAATCACTTATAATGTATCATTCCAAGTTTTATATACAATAATAATTTCAAATATAAATTCATAATAAAATCATATATGCTTGAAAAAGATAATTAACCTTTTATTAATTTAATAATATCCCATATCATCCACAAGAAAAATTTCTAAATTAGTTATATTTTCATCCTTTCATCGATAGATGCTCATAGGGTGTTTCAGATTTCCATATGTGATTTCATTTATCAAGAACCTATGTAGTGAGAGATAATCAATGTCCAAAATCAAATAATAAATCACTAAAGGATGAGAAAATAAAATTTTTATAAGGATAATTTATACAAATCCAATATTATATTCCCCTTCTCGGATTGGAGGACATGTTTTATCTATTTATCATGATTCTCTTCCGCTACTATGATTTAAAAAAAAATTCCCTTAGATTTTAATGGATTTTTATACTTATTTTCCTCCTAAAACCTTGTATTTTGGAATTCATTCACATAATTAAGAAATACATTATTTATATATCCTTGATTTGAGGCTGGTGTGTACTGATGAAACCAATCTTCATTCCCTTCATTTACTATATTCAATAAATAACATGGCCATTCTTTTGATTGATGGATAAGTTTCACACAAATAAACAATATTCATCTTAACATTATACATTCATTTTTGGGATCCTTCTCCAAATTTTACAACGTTTATAGTGTAAAATAATTATTCCTTCCATCTAATATTCAACTAAATCTTCTACGAAACTCCATATTTTAATATTATTTCTAAATCTTAGTAGTTTTATAATATATATTTCCACTTTTATAGCATATAGAATGATATATTCAAAGCTTCCAAAAATCCATTTAGATAATTCCTCATTAATAAATAGATTAAATAATCTAAATATCAATCATGTTTTCAATTAGGGTTGATTATTAAATGAGAAAAATATCATTCATATTTATTTGAATTTTTCCTAATTGGTACTAAAATATTCCTCAAATTTTCTCTTCGACTCATTGAATTGTTTCACCATATTTCTATTTAAAAATGTGCCAAGTACATGCTGAATAATATCACCTTAAACTCAACCCATTAAATATTGTTTATTTTATCCTCTTTCTGGGTATGCTTAAAAATATTCCACTATTGATATTATTTTCCAATATTATAGTGAATGGATAGGATAACTGTTACATGGTTCGAGCACTAATTAATATTATATATCATTTATAAAATATAAATCAATTTCACAAAAAAATTGTTGATAATATGTCCCATTGTTTTAGGGTGGTATTTAGTTTATAATATATTTAATGTCATGGTTCTACTACATTAGAAAATTTGTATATTCAATATGACTTCTGTTACCACTGATCCTTTGAGATATTTTAGTGAGCATAGTCAAAAAATATTGCATCCCAACTTCAAAAACATTATTTCCTCAAGACGATTATTGTAACATCGTCCTTAAAAATATTTTTTCACATATTTCTTCAGGATCCATTTGTTGACAACAACTAAAAAAAATTGTGAGAAACAACATTACAAGTGGAAAACTACATAATCATGAAAAAATTTATAGGTTGTCTAAATCATGACACATTATTATAAATATATGACACTATTGTTTTAACATTTCTCATTCAGGGTAATCATATATTCCAATCCTTCATGATGGTGTACATAGAGTTTATTAATTTCCAATAACATTTTCCCGGGGATTGTCACACAATATGTGAAGCATGTCCCACTATCTTGTTCCAAGTAAAAATCAATTGAAATCCCCTTTTTTCGTTACTTGCACTTGGAATAATAATTCCAGACCCATATATAGCAGTAGTATACATATAGGGATGTATCATTAATAATTCTAAATAATATGTTCCATAAAAAATCTACCAGTTGATATCTTGTTCTAAAAATTACCCTGTACTTTTTACTAAATTCCTATAACCATAATCTATAAATAATTGATAAACATATCAAATAATAATAAATAAAGGGAAAATAATACTTTTCATACTTATATATTATATCTTAATCGACCAAAATCAAATGTATTTTATAAATAAATTCCTAAGAACCATGATGTTTTGATATCATTGGAGACTTGATAAGAATTTTTTTTAAAGATCCTACACATATCCCTTAAATATCTTCACACATATTATTATCCTTATACAGGACCTACATCAATCCACCTTCAATCACTATTTTGAGTATAACCTAAGTAAGGGTTACCCCAAATGCTTTGTAAGGGTAAAAACGGTGATATAAATGAATACATTGGCACAATTTCTGAATACGAGTATGATAACATGACCTTACCACAACAAAAACTTGTCCTACATATATAAATTTCAATTCTTTCTCGGGGAATAAATCAAGGAAGTTTATAAAAAATGAATCAGAAAATGAATAAATTATTAGAAGGCATGATACAATCATATAAACACTGTAATATGAAAAAAGATAAGCTTAAAAAATTATGAATATGTATAAATTGAAACAGGTACACTCATTATGTTAAGGTCCTAAATTCAATCCCCAGTATAAACAAATGGATATAAAATAAATGTAGATTAAACATTTTATGTCCATGAAAACAAGGTCAATTTATAAACTTATATACAAGAAATCTAAGAAGATGATTAATCTTATGGGAATGGAAACCAGAACTATGCATGAAACCATGGACATGAAATTATTTTCAATAATTACATATATACTCATGACTTCTCCATATTTACCTAATGATTCAGTGGTATATGTAATTTAATGCCCACACACCACATAAGGATGAAAATACATATGTGTATGATAAAATCATAAAACCTTTACCACATCATCATATCATAACTAGTGAATAAAAATATTCTTTCATGATAATTTCATCAATCCATCATATCATTCAAAATATAAAATGAATGGGTTTCAATAAAATCTAATCATCATAATTGTAAATAATCCTTTAAAAGAATAATCCTAGTATTATAGGAACCTATCCCTAGTAAAAAAATAAAAAACATCAAAGGTAGTTTTCATTGGTGAATAAAACTTCCATTAAATTTTCATTAAAAATTACTTTAGGAAAGTATCTTTTAATTATATAAATTAATTATTTAAAATATATAAATTTAAAAATATTAATGAATAGTATTTATTATTAAATTAAATTAGAAATTTTTATTGGAAAATTTAATGTAATTAATAGTTTTGATTGTTTAGAATATCGTTCATGTCATACAAATTAATGTAAAGGGTCATTTCTAATTTGTTTGGAAGAAATTAAATTTTAACTACTTAAAAATTGATAATAATATTCCTTTTAATCAATTGTTAAATATTAATAGTGGGTAAAAAATAATTTTTTAATAGTGGTTGTCTAATTATAAAAAAATTATAAAATATTGAAATGGAGGAGAAATGATTTTTAACAGACAGATAAATATTGTCATTTTTCCTTGATAACATTCTTTTGATATCTTTTTGACGTAAAGAGACTAAAATAAACAGAAAAAACTATTCTCCATAAATAAATTGAGGTTATTAAAATCCATGATATTCATGAGATGTGGATCATAATATTTCATAATCATATTCTTAATCCTCAACAATCTCAAAAAAATGAGATTGTAACACAAAATAGTTACCACATTGGTAACTTTTCAATCCCATGACACATGAAATAATTATCATTAAATGGATATGAATGTACAATAATATTCAAAATAAAAAAATTTAAATAAATTATAGGGTATTATATACCCCACAAAAAAATATAAATTTTTTGAATATGACATTCTTCTATAGAAAGAAAAGTGAGATGGAAATCACTTACCACTTTTATTACTTTGGAATCATAATAGAAATAGGGAAATAAAATTTAAAAAATCATTAAAAATAATGGTATTAAATAATTTAATGATATAACAATTAAAAGGGACCATATATAATCCCCATAATAGAAGATAGGAGCATAACATAACTTATGTTCCATAGAAGTAAATTTGAGGGGAAAATCCCTTGCCTCATGTCTCGACATTATTTATACATGTTTTAACCTCATGTATAAAATATCTAAGTTTATTATAAATATATTATTCAACCATAATCCTATATATAATTCAATATATTATTACTTATAACCTTATACCACTCTTTTATCAATAATTCATTACTGAAGTATTTGTTTTGAGTGATAATTGATTTATTTTTCAAGCATGTTCTAGTTTGGTGGTTTTTGAGAGTGAAAATTTATTAAGGTTAGAGAATTTATAGAAAATTAATTATTATATAAATATAATATAAATTCATTACAAGTTTATATGTTATAATAAATAAAATTTATTATTTAAAAAATAAAATATATATTTCCTGGAGATAGGAGGTCGTATGTATGCATGAACGATGTTATAGTTTTTTCAATATATGGGATGAAAAAAGAATAATTTTATTTACCCTTTAAAGAATAATTTTTATTACATAGATATATCATCTAAAATTTATACATAAACTTATTACTTGGAATGTTAAAATAAAATATAAAATGTATCACATCGCTTCGAAGACGAGGTAGTTTACATGAATGTATGGGTGACATTATCATTTTTGAAATGAATTGGTTTGAAGAAGATATTATTATTAAAAAATATATAATTATTCCAGAAATTTCATCTCTATAATCCCAATCCATCATAAAATACATTAGTGGAAGGTAGTGATCGAAAAAATATATATTGGTTCAAGAGACGTCTATCGTAGACATGATTGACATTTTTATTCCTCATTTTAAGGATGTGGATATAAATATATGTTATTATTTTAATTTTTAAAATATAAATTTATGTGAGAAAATTGTTTTATTATACAAGTATATTTTAATATTATTTTATGTTGTCTTAAATAGAAATAAAACAAAAAAACACTCTAAAAAACAATACCTCTTCTTCAAAAATCCTATTTAGTTTTGAACCAGAATACTTCATTCATGGGTTTAATAATAGAAACATTTCCTCTATGAAATGGTTAATGTGAAAAAAATAAAAAATTTCCTTTTAATGAGAGATCATATATTCATTATAAGGGAGGAGAAGATTGGATAGGGGTTGCCATTTTATAAGTTAGGAAATAGAAACACATGTAATTTTTGAAAATAAAATGATATACCTATGTTTCAGACCATCCCCACAGATCAAAAATTCCATATAATCAATCCATATATTATATAAGGTCACAATATATACTGAAAATGTGAATTCAATAATTATTTTTACCTTTTAATCACATAAATATTTTGTTTTACCCCACATAAATCCGTTTTAATCTTTACTATGATAATTTTTTTGACTTTTTTGAATTCATTATGACCCAAAATTTGGTTATTCTTATTATATATTATTAACTATCATTAATAAAAATATGTAATATATTTTAACTATTTAAATTGACATAATTCCTTAATTTTATGTAAAATTTGTCCCGCAAGCATGAAGAAGAAGCGGTTTTTCAAATAATTATGTTTCATAATTAAGAAATGTATTTACCTAAACTTTAAACATAAAAATGGCTGCATTGACCAAAAATACATTGATGAAAATATTATATAACTAATTTTTATGTCATACTATTTTAAATTTATATGAAATATTGTAAATTCTATTTACAAAAACACTGATTACATTGTGAATTAGTATTTTTCATTATTCATCAAAAAATTATTCTATTTGGATAATTCTTAAAATATTAATGAAAAAATAATTTTTAAAATTTAATTAAAAGATGAAGATAATTTTTTAATTTAAATGTTTTAAAAATTCATAAAATTAATTTTAAAATAACTTGACAAACAAGATCATGCCACTTTTTTTTGAAAAATATAGTTTAATAAAAAAATGATTTATTCTTATCCTATTAATAGAAAAAATATTAGATAAATCATAAAAAATGATTAAATATACAATATATTTTTTCAAGATTATCATTAAATAATAGTGATTATTTATATATAAAAATATTTAAGTCACTAAAAGATTTTTTTGAAAATCATTTCATTTTATAATAAATGATTGTTCTTCATTTGTAGTGAATTGATCACAAATTAATTTATTATATAAATGTGTAAACCTTATAAAATTTAAAATTTATGAATTACTATCCATTAAATACAATTTAATGGATATGTTATAATGATATAATATATTATTGTTCATTAATACCTAGTGCTTCGTGTAACGTGAGCGATCAAATAAATAAATTATTTCATAAAATAATAGGGTGTTACAGAATTATTGATTTCTGTAAATATATATGATAACTAATTTCTATGAGTTAAAACTAATGTCTTCCTACATAATTCAGGACACAGAAGATCATGTATTTAGCTAATACTGTTAACTTGTGTACATTAAAATATTTCACTTTTAAAAAAAATCATATATTTTACCAAAATACAAAACATTAACCCAATAATTTATCAAAATTAGTTATATGAAATTGAAAAATATTTTATTAAAATACATTTCTATATATGTGAAATAAATTTTTTAAATAAAATCGTCATTAATTTTGAAAATACCAATTTTAATATTATGATCAATTTTCTGATCCTTCGAAATTTTTTTGATGGTTTAATAGAATAATATTATCATCATAATTAAACAAAATATTAATTTTTTAAAACATTTATTGTTTATAAACTCCCCTTTAAATCATATTTTCTGATATAAAAATTAGTATTAAATATATATTCTTTATCAAAATACCAAAATTTATTTTATATATTAATTACATTTATTTTCTTTTATCATGATAAAAATATAACGTATTTTCATATTATAAGATAAATAAATAATATTTAATTTTCCATAAGGGATGATACTATTCGAAAGGTGGGGTTACTTTTCTAAATGTTTCTATTACTATTCCAATGATCAATTTTATTTTCCAAAAATCAGATTACTCTTCCAACAATAATATTTCTAACAGTAGTATGGGTTCTCATTTCTTATTAGTATCTCATATTTCTTTCATTATACATTCACTTCAATATGAAATAATGGTTATATTTTCAATTTCATTATGAATACCGCATTGTTTATATCTTGATTCATTAGTACAATGTTCTTTGTTTGTGGAGTTATTATGGTGGACTGAGAATCCAAATATTTGTATTTTTTTGTCTTGTTTTCAGTTTTTATCCCAATGTATTATTTTTAAATCTTATGGAAGATTATATTCAATTAACATAAGGTTGAAATTAATATTATAAGAAAATATTTTTTCATCATGTGGTGTATGTGTATTATACTACATTGATAAATATAACACAATTATTAGATGGTAAATTCCACATATAGAATTATTGTTCATTGTACTTCACCCCATCTTGTGAAATTGCCTATGTTAGAAGCTATTTTTTAGCTATAAATGTCATATAAATCTACAGTAAGTGAAACTTTTATTTCTGAACACTATCCATATAAAAAATTAAAAGCTAACATTTTATTACCCATTTATATTCCCAAGTTCATAATATAATTAAATAAGGAATGTTTTTGATAAACTTATAGAGAATTTATTTATGGTTTTCAAAATGTGAGTTGTGGGCCAAGTATTTTATTTCCAAGCATGGGTAGTTTTTTATCAATCATGATCTCAAGGGTAAATTTCAATTTATCTTAGACCAATGATGGTGTACCTATATTTCTCCCAATCCCATGAAATTACATGAGAGTTTAACATCAAACTGTTTTGTGATTCAAATCTTGGTGGGGAGCATTCATAAATAATTTGTATTGAAATATTTATGATAAAATTTTATTATTAAGCAAAGGTTATAATCTTAGTTTATTATCTCATGGATCATTAGGGATTTATAATATTTATACACACTTATGCCAATGATTTATGACATGACTAATGATGTATAATATTTAATTAAATGTATAATATGTTTTTAATTACAGTCATTTACATTTACCATAATTCACATTTAATTCTCACATAAGACTGTTGATTGATATCTCTCATGTTTAACCTTAATGATAAAATTATCCCACCCTTCCTTATGTTTCCATTTCCCTATGATATAAATAATTGTTTTTAAATTTATATTTCTAATAAGGGTCCAATTTTAGAATGAGTTTTCAGGATATTTTGAAAAAATATCCTGAAAAATGTTTACTATATTTCTATTCTCAAAATACAGAACACCTCCATAGTTATTAGGAGTGTATTACTATGATATATTTAAATATTCATATATAATGATGTTAAATTTACCTATTTGAAACTCGAGTAAAAAAAATTTGAATAAAAAAACAGGTAAAGACTATTATTTATTCCATAGATCTAGGTGTATAGATTCAGGTTTTTATTTTTGGCATCAAATCCAAGATTAGTTATATTTGGAGGGTAGGATTAGTATTAGTTACTGATACCCCTGTGCATAATTCAATGTATTGGATAACATCCATATGTTTTGGTAAGGTAAATATTGTTTGATTTATTATTAATGAAATCATAATATGAATAAAAAAAGTGGTTGAAGGCTTTAGCTAGTTTCACATTGGGATAATAGACCAGAAACTACTGGTGGGTATTTACAAAATCTCCAGCTATTTCATAAAAAGGAATCCTCAATGCAGACAAGGTTTGAATCTCATAGGTGATATGTTATAGTCAATTCACATTATCTTCCTAAAACATTATGAAAAATGATAATAAAAAACATATAACAATCTGTGATAATCCTGACTGATATGGAATGAACATGATGTGTCATGGTTTGTTGATAATTTATAAGAATTAAATAAATCATATAAATTATTTTCATCAAACTATTATTTATAAATCAAATTTTTTATGTTCGATAGTAAGACTAATATTCATTGGTTTAGTCAATGGTTAGAACAAAGAGGAATTATGTTAATGAATAATATAGAATCCTATGTATTGATCATCCATTTGAGAAACCAAATGCCTGGGATATGGGATTAAAAATATTATAGCTATGATCAACCAAATATCTAAAGATATGAAAGGTGACATGAATGATAATGAACATCCCAATATAAGACAGATTGAATAACTAAGCACTGTTTATTTTATATATAAATTTCCACCATCTTTTAGTTGGTCCTCTGAAACACATATTGCAGAGTAATTGACTTGGTAAATAGAAACAATATTTCCATTCTCTACTTCCAAGAAAAAGAGATGGGTTTTTCAGTTATCATATAAAAGGTAAAGGTAATTAATAGTGTGATCATATCAGGAATATTATATGAGTGTAATAAATTTACTCTAATGAATTGTAAAATTTTGAGAAGATATCTTTTAATATTTATTTTCCATTAACTCTTCACACTAAAATAAAGAATGAATTCATTGAAATAATGATGATTGAAGTTAAATAAATTGGTACATATAAGGAAAATTTAACATTGGATTAATGTTTTATTTCTAGTATTATCAGTGACTATGATTGAAATATTGATTTACTATTTATTTTAGTAAATCAAAGTATTGATAATTAACTTTTACTAAGAGGATTTTATATTTTTGATGAATTAATGTAGTGCTTTGTCAAGGATAGAATTGAGAGTATAGGCTCTCATTTCTCACATGGTTTTTGAGAAAATTAGAGAAAAATCGTTTTTTAAGGAGATTGATGATATAAAAACAATCAAGGAATGAAAAATTATATTTCCATTATAACATAAATGAGGGGAGAACATACATGAAATATTATTTAAGAGGTAGGTATGTGTATAATGTGAGGATGATATCATCAAAGATTATATAAATAATAAAGTTATTTTGGTGAAAAGAAAGCTCTTCCAAATGAATAAACCACACTTAAATTCATTACTATTATAGTTCTTGTGATTTATATAAATTGGAAACAAAGGAGGAATTATTTTTCAAGGGAATAAGAAGGTCATACTAAGAATGGTTTCAAATGTTCTTATCTTATTACATCATAATATTGAGAAACTCTTAAAAACATAAACTTTGATAGATGGATAAAATAATAAAATATAAAATAATAGTTCAATGATTATGATTTAAGTCGATTGATTAATGTTGATGTAGAAATAATTCCTTTATATGACATTTTATGGTAGATAAATAAAAGAAGGAATAAAACATAAAAGGTATATAGACCATTTTTTAGACCTTGTGTGATATTATTTTAAAAGTAATTAATGATATTTTGGAATATTTATGAAGTTTATTATTTATGGAATGGTTTATTTTGACCTTTGGGAAGATTAATTTAATATTAATTCCTATGGGGGTTTATTTATATTATTTTAACTTATTCAAACCATTTTTATCTTCATAAATGTACAATGACATAAGGAATAACTTTTTGACCTTTTTTGGTACTTATGATTTGTTAAAAACTATCTTAGAGCCGCATCAATAAGAAATTAATCATTTTTTACTTATCATATTAGTTGTGGTATATGTGGAAAACCACATGAAACCCAACCAAAAGATGAAATTTTATGAAGGAATATACTAAGTAAATTCCAAAAAACTACATATATATATTGTATAATAATTCCAAAAAATCAATAATTCGGAATATAATTCTAAAAATTCTTATATAGAAAATATTAATAATCTATAATGTTTTGATTTTTTGTATCCTATTATCATTCAAGAGGAATATATTATAAACATGGTTTAATTAATATTTCAAAATGGATAGGTTTCATTGTATGAAAATATAAATAATATTCTATTTCCAAAGGTAATATATTCATTTTTTATTCGAATATATTTATTTCAACTGATGTATATTTATCTTCCACTGTATATAAATGATTATCAAAATGTTTTAAACCCTTTCCATAAAAACTACATAATTATTCTGTGGATAGAAAATATTTAAGAGGGGTAAGAATTTAATAGCCTAATATTTTAATATATATTCATATTTATACTTTTGGTGTGTTCAATACCATGTGATGCACATAATAAAAATCATAAATGAAATGTGATTCAATATATAAATTTTGTCATTTAAATTTTACATTAATTATCCAGTCTTTGTATTGCTAGGAATGAATATGTATAACCAGAAAATAAAATATATGATTAAATTTTTTCCAAATATCAATATATTTGTGGCTTCCTAGAAAACATGTAAAAAGTTTTGAATATCAAGATTCAAATTATATAAGGTGTATAAAACTTAATGAGTAAATGCATCATAGTTTATTAAAAGTGGATTTCATGTATATCATCAATTTTTTATAAAATATAAATATATAAATTTATGAAATTATATTTGAAATATGTGGTTTAATATTTTATTTCAACCTATCAATATTTTAAATATGTATTTTTTGAAATATTTCATATAAATATGATAGTTTAGTGAATCGTGAAAAAATTTCATTTATGAATACCAAATATTTAATTAGGTCAATAAGATATAAACATGAATAAAAATATATGGAACCATTTTATTTTCTAAATATATGATTAAATAGAAAATTAATACTTTTAAAACTATTACATTGAATTTTTAATCCAATTATGGAATTCTTAGAATGTATCATATATTATTATTAAATTTTAAAAAAAAATATTCTTTACCAATAATGAGCTATTTTATGATTCCATTATTTTTTTGGAAGGGTTATAATGTCAATAAAACTTCAATTTTATAATAATATGTCAATATACTCTTATTAAGAACCACTACCCATGATTATTTATCCTATAATTAAAAATTAACCTTTACATATGAATATACTTTTCTCTAAAAATTTGTTTTCCCTTCCTGCACTTATATTAGACCAAATTTCTTCCACATCATAGACTTGAATATAAAAAAATGGATTTCATATTTGAAATAACCAAAATAAAACATTCCTTTTGAATACATATATTTACATCCATAATGAATAGTTTCTCTAGAAAGAAAATTTTCTTGTTATTTTACTATTAAAAGTGTTAAAGGGATAAATATAATGGGATAATGGTTCAAGATAACAAAATTATAATTTTAAATCCACTTGTTTGAGAAAGTTTATACTTCCATCAAATTAACTTTTAAATTTAATTGTTCATAACAAATAACAATTGATTATGATATATAATATTAAATAATGTTTCATGAATTTACATGTTTCCCACAAAACTCTCTTATTAAAGAGAATTTTATTTATTAACTTGTACACACAACTTCAGAAATATTGCCCAAACATGATCAACCCAACTATCTTCCAAAATTTACTAATATAATTTTAAAGTAATTATTTTCACAAAAATACACCCTCAGTTAATCTTACGGTGTAGTCCAACAAACGATGTCCCAAGTGGAGGTGATATTCATTACTAATCTATTTCAAGTTACTTTAAATATTTTACTCATAAATATTTTTTATAATCAAGATAACATCATGAAATATTTATCTATATGTTACCTAATTGTTTTTATGATAATGGTACATCCTTTTTCAATCTCCATAATCTCTAATTAAAAATAAAATACATCACACATGTGTATGACCATACAACCGTCACCATGAAGAAATGTATTTTATTTTTATTATTACCCTAAAATATAGTGGTATATAAATGGATTTAATGGATATATTTATTTTTTATATAATTGATACTATTATTTAAATATAAAATATTATCAACTTTATTACCCTCTTATCTATAGTAAAATTATAATGCCACTCGTGTGTACTTAAAGAATTAGTCCTTTAAAAAGAGATGTAATTCATTTTTCATTGTTGACTAACATGAACATTCATAAAGATATATATTCTGTATATATATATATATGATATATCTAATAAAATTATGAATTTTTATAAGAATAATTATTCATTACATTTATTTCATTCCATCCTTTGAAATGTCAAAACATCACGTATGTGTACATGCAGGCTATAACCACCGTGAAGAGATATAATTAATTTTTACCCACTATCTAATATGGTTTGTCATAACATTTTACATAATAAATAAAGTTTATATTAATTACTTATCTAGATTTTCTGTATTACAAAACTATCATCAATTTTCATGGACCAAAACCTTTCAAATTAATCATGCATGGGAAATAGATTTACGAACACACTGAATGTTGATTTTAATAATGAATTCTTAATAAATGATACCCATAATTCATAGGATAATTATATACTATAAGATGAGTAATAATTTTGTTAAAGTATAAATTTTTTGTAATATAATTTTTTATATTATATTTTTATAGTGGATATATAAAAATTCTAGACATGAGGTAAGTGTATGCGGCTCACTTTAATCTCTTTGAGACAAATGCCATACTCAGCACTTGTTTTCCATTTTTTGGTCTACAAAATATGGATTAATTTATTTTATTATTATTTGATGGACAAAAATCCCTCAAGGTAACATTGCAGTATTTTTTGGGTTGATTGTGTTTGTTGACAAAGCAGGTTTCCATGGAGAATTGTCGAGTTCCCGAGAAGTTGTTGACATTCCATGTTGACAAAGAACTATGACAAAGGAAAGGACGATCTGGAGGCGGTACAAAAGAGCAGTACAAGGTGGCGCCGTTTCCCAGTGTTTGCCAAATTTATGGGCCTGAAAATCGCCAATAGAAAATGGAGTGATATGTTCTTGGCAAAGGTTGAGGATAGATAAATGAAAGATATACGCGGAAAAATTAAGCGTGGCGTGCAAAATTAGCGGCTTGCGTGAAATCATGAAGTGTGGCGTGCAAAACAGCGGGTTGCGCGAAATTGTATTTCGCGCAAAAGATGTTTCAATGCCGAAAGCTTGAAAATCGGTAAAGGCATGAGGCGCGCGAAATTTTGGAGGCGTGCGCGGAAAATTGAAGTGGCGCGCGAAATAGCGGATGAAGTATTTCCCGCAAGAGGTGTTACGAGGTCTGAAGCTCGTAAAATGGCAAAGGCATGAGGTGCGCGAAATTATGGAGCAGTGCGCGGAAAATGGTTGGGTGCGGAAGATTTGTATTTCGCGATCAAAGCGGATTACGCGCTCAAGGAGGGTTTTTCGCGCGGGGTCGATTTTGCCTATAAATATGAAGTGACCCTCCTCCATTGAGTAGAGTTCAAGACATAGAAAATACCCGAGCTCTGGTGTGCGAAATTGAAGTTAGAAAGGGTGTTGCGCGTAAACTTAAAGTTTGCGCGTAAAGTCAGATTGCGCGAAAAGCAAAGGCTGTGCAGAAAGTTTGTGATTGGCGCGTAAAAGGAAGATTGCGCGAAAAGTGGATTTCACGCAAAAGCAGTGAATTGCGCGCAAGACACCGTAAGGGTTGCGCATAAAAATTGAGGTTGCCCGGTACATCCGGTGCAAAGTGAGATTCATCTGCGGGTGAAATTTGGACTTCAACAGAGCATCTACATACAGAGGAAGATGCATTCTTTCATGGAAATGAGGATACCTACAGGTCTATAAACTGTGAGTAAATCCCTTCCAAGAGAAGTGAGCTTAGGAAGAGGAAGAAGGTGATCCTCTCCACCGGCAGTGAGCCAGAGAGAGAGAAACAGGGAGTGACCCTTGGGAAAGCAGTGAGCTGACCCTAAACCTTGTATAGGCAGTGAGCCTGGGCATAGAAGTGATCTAGCCTGAACATTGTAATCCACAGCTAGTGAAGCCTAGTGGAATTTGATACGAATCGGCAACTTGTCGGCGTATGCTCCTTGGATGTAGCCCTTAGCGGTGAACCAAGTAAAAATCTCTGTGTCTTCCTGCTTACTTTCCTGCATTGCATTCAAAGCATCATCATCAGGTAAATGAGACAAGTGATCACATTAACCACACAAGTGCAAACAAAGTGACCCTTGTAACAAAGAGGTCAAGATCCAGTGGGGCAGAAAGAACTTTGAAAAAGAATATCCATACCCTGATTCACCCCCCCTCTCAGGGTATATAGGCCCCTATTGGCCCTAACATTATTTTAATGAAAAATAGTGGGATTTAAAAATCCAATTATGATTATGTCATTCATGAGGTTGTAATTCTGAAATTACAAAAAATATATTGGTTTTTGTTACCATATAATTTTTTTAGGGTTGTATGTGTTAAAAATATAATAAGGGAAATTATATGATTATATTACTATAATTAACATATATATTATTATATTATTTTTATTTATTTATTTTTATTTTATTACAAATATTTTCTATCTCCTTGTAATAATGATTGTAGAGAATATTTTTTTAAATAAATGACGTCCTTATTTCCCTATTTTGGTACGGAATATTTTTTCATCATTACAACATTAATTAATATTAGTTTATTGAAAATTCTAAATTTAGAAAATAAATTCAATATATATTATAGAATATTTTACATTCGTTATGCATAACTAAAATAATTCCTTTCAAATTAATTCAGTATAAATCACGTATGACTTTTTACAATAGTATGGAAAAATTATTTTATCTTTAGTATATAGAGTTTGAAAATATTTTATCATTATCATATCCATTCATAACAATGATATTTTATATTATATATTTAAATTTATCAAAAAAATAAAATCATATTCACGTGTTTATTTCATTTTACTTAAATAATTAACAAAAAAAATTGTATTTCCACTTCATTTTCTAACAAAATTTTAAATACTCTTAGAAAAGTGATTTACATCAATGTACACACTATTATTAGATAGACATACCAAAATGGATATATTATATTAGGATACATTCGTGTAATTTTTAGGCATGTATAATGGTGAATAGTTTTTATGAATGTATCAATGAAAACTATATCATTCAATGGGTTGATTAATATTTGATTAAATATGGAATGATTTTATAATACCGTACTCAAACATTAGATAAATAGTTTAGGATTTATATAATAAAATCTTTATGAAATCTATTTCATAAAACATGTTTTACACTATTTTAATTTATGAAAAATTGTTATTTTATTTTGGGACACTTATATATGATTTTCATTATCCTAGTGATGGGTTTTGAATTATATATTAGACTAATGCATTGGGTAATGTTTGATAAATATGTGATTAAGGGAAGATAATATTTTGAAATAATTCCAATATTATATATGGGTGTTTATCCCCATATAAATAGGGTAACCTAGTGTTTAAACCATTAATATTATCAAATTATGGTCTTAGAGGGTATCCCTAAAATTTAACTTGGTTCAGTGATGGTTGTCCCTAAACTATTATTTGAATAATGCCTTGTTGGGTAGTCATGGAATATGATTTTTATAATTATATTTATGCCAAATAGATTTTTATTATAATTATGTTCCATTATCATGACTCGTTTTTGACTTATTACATTTCTATAATCTTACGAAAAACCATTATTCCATAACTCGTGATTTGTGATACTTACTAAAGATATTTTTTTTCATAATTTTTGATCAATTTCACATACACTTAATCTAATTATATTCTTACCTCTGCTATTTGATTAATATCATTATTTTTTACCTTTAAAAAGAATATAAGACCACACACTCTTATATTTTCATTTATCTGGAATATAAATAATTATATTATATACATTATGACTAGGAAGGGTACTATGAGAGAAAAAAATTTGAGATATTTCAAAGTAAATCATTAAATGGTTTTATTATGTATTGAGCATCCAGAAAATAAATATTTAAGATTCATGGGTGTTTATTACATTGGAATGTACTAAATATCTATAGAAAATGATATAATATTTATCTATGTGATTCTCATGTCTCCAAATTTTGTTCCCTAACCAATATTTTAAGCGTGTTCTTTTAGTCGCAGATCTAGGTATATAGATTTATATCATTATAATTAGTGTCAAAAAAATGTTTAGTAAAATAAAGGTAGCTGTATTAGAAAAAATTAGTGAAATCATTGGGGATAAGTCTTTTTATATGATAACATAATTTTTTTATTTACCATATATAGTGTTTGATTTTATAGAAATCAAATCCTAGTATTAATAAACATTATGGGATATAATATCTATCACAAATGATGCATTGGGTAATTTTCCTAAAAAATCATTTCTATTTGACCGAATCAGGAATCATTGAATGAAAATGAGGCCTAATATCCCAAATAATTTTACACTAACATGTGATATTCATTAATTAATTAATATTTCCTTTCTGAACCATTATGAAAAATTATATAATATAACCTTTGGAATCACATGATAAACCATAGCGATAACGGATAAACCAAAAGTGTCATGGGATGATGACATGTCATAATATTATAAAACATAATAGAATTTTTTTCATTATAATATTATTGGTCACTATAATTATTAGTATTTTATCCTCGAAATATTATATTTTATTTTACTAAATATTTGGAACTAATAAGAATCGCTTAAATAAATTATTTTATGGCTAATGAAATGACCATCCACTAGGGAAAC
Source organism: Viscum album (assembly GCA_963277665.1). Lineage (NCBI taxonomy): Eukaryota > Viridiplantae > Streptophyta > Magnoliopsida > Santalales > Viscaceae > Viscum > Viscum album. The sequence continues at coordinate 304,945,903 of OY728127.1, forward strand.
CAAATGGATTTAGAGCATGGATGAAAAATATTATTGTTATCATTACCCAACTCTATAAAACGATAAATGATAACAATAATTATGTTGAACATCCATATTTATAAATGAAGGAACAATTGAACATGTAAATTTTTATGAAGAAACGTCTATGTTTCCTCAGTGTTTCCTGTGATATGAAAACTATTGGTTCATAGATCAATGCAATCAAAAATATTTTTTCCATTCCCTACTTCTCAAAACATGTAATGGTTATTTTTATGTGTATCATTTGGATGGTGAAACTAATAAATTAAGGTCACATAATTAGAATATGATATAAGAGGAATAAAATTACTCCATGATAGGAGAATATTTTAAGAATATTTTTCAATAAGAAACTACTTGGAAGTAATTACACAAAAATAGAGAGGTATGTCATGAAACTAAAACTGATAGATGATTAAAGTAAGGGATCTAGTGGTGAAAAAATCACTAGAATTGTAATGTATGATTCTAGTTTTATCAAAAAGTAGGATAGAAAAATATTTTTTATTTAGTGGTTTTAGAAAATGTCTCCAAAATGAGATTTTTATAAGAGACTATGATAGCAATAGCTAATTCATATGATGTTCACAAAATTTTTAATTGGAGAGTAAAGACTCTCATTATTCTCATGGTTTTTTAGAGAATAATATGAACATATGTTTTTAAGGTTATTAAAATAATAAACCCCATTGATAAAATAAAATTAACATTCCATTATGGAAAAAACATGGGAAAAATAATGACGTAAATTGTTTTTTTAGGATTGTGAAATGTATTACATGTGGAAGAGAAGGTCGTTGAGAAAATAAATTCCAAATAGATATGGTTGAAAATAAAACATAAATTAATTAACCACCCACAGCGTAATTATGAAAATTTTAATTAGTATGGTATTTATATAATCAATTCCCAAGGAGAGGATCTCATGAAGTTGATTAAAACATAATTCAAATATTTTTCCCAAATTTATGTTCATATGTAGCTGAAGGTGGTGAAACATTGAATAAAATATAATGAAATATAATTTTTAAAGAATACAATAGACAATTATGGTTGAAGGATTATGATGGATGATGAAATATTGGTTTTTTTAGGCTTATGATGTAGTGATATGATATTAATGTATTGATATATTTGAAAAGGTTGATATATTAAATGGTAAAGATAACATTTTTGAGAGAATATATAATTTTATTTTTTATTTAATTAAAGAAATTTTGGATGAGTATTATATTTTATTATTTGTGGAATAATTTATGATGAAGAATGGATATCATTTTGATGAATTAAAGATTAATGTATTATTTATTCATACAAAGGTAAATTCATACTACATTAAATAATGATAACCATTTAAATTTTTTAAAATTTATACAGGTATGAGGAATAAATTTTCATCTGTTTTGTAACATACGGTCAATAAAAATATAATTGTAGTGGTTATGGAAAAAAGTCATCATTTTTATTTATCATTTCACCAGAAGCTGTGGTGTACGATTTATAAAAGTGAAATAAAATGATGAAATTATTTTTGTTATTTATGTAAATATATTACTTCAAATTCACTGTCTATATGATACAAAAATTATTCAAAATCAATAAAGAGGAAATGCAATACATCAATCCATATGGGAAAAATACTTCATAGCAATGAAGATATACTTTTGGTAACATATACACTCTAATGGGTCTTATTATTCATATAATTTTAAAAATATATTTAAGATAGTATTGTTTTCATAGTCTTAACATATATTATAATGTCCTCTACAAATGGAAATTTAAAGAAATTTTATTAAAAGGTGTTTATTTAAACTTATGTATATTTATCTTCCACCCTATAGAATTTAATCAAAAGATATTTTCAACAAATTTAAATCAAATACAAGATAAAATCAGAGATAGTACAATTTATCGAAGGGGTTATATGTATGGCCTTGAGATTTAAGAGTTTTTTCTCTTTATTAATTTTGATCTCTTCAATAGATTTTGATAAACATTACATCGAGATTAACAGTACAATGATATGTTATAGAAATATTTTTATTTAATTATGAATAATCTAAACTATCCATTGGATTGGTGTGTTATATTCGAATAACGTACATTATAAATTATTTGAAAATGTTGATCCATAAAACAAATTTATTTAATTTTCACTTTGAAAAGTTTACTCAATTTTTTATAATAATGATGAAGTCATGTGAGGTTAGGAATTCATGATGTTTAATATTTATGCTTTTTTATAAAATTAGTTCTATTATTATTTTTAATTTAAATGAAAAAATTATAATATTAAATAATTTAATTGTATAAAAAATGATTTCATTTGTTAATTTATCATACCTTATTTATCATATAGTGAATTTAGACTATTTTTCAAGAAAGGATGAATGTTTTTATAAATTAAGAAACGTATTATTTTTTAGGAATGCCTAAAAATAATGAAATTATATTGAAATAGTAAATAAAATAAAAATATGTGAATCCTTTATCTCGGACAATGATATTTGAATTTGGAAACCCATACATGCCTTTTTGGAATCGAAGTTAAATTGTATTCTAATAAAATATTATTTGTAATCCTTTTCATTTAGTGGGGTGATTTATTTATTCCTATTGGTTTCGGAATGGTTCTGATGTCAAATTAAAGAATTTTATTTAATAATAACTGAAAAAATTCAGGCTCATTACCACTACTCTATAAAATTTTCCATAAGTAATTATAAATTCATTTTTATACATAAATATAATTTTTCCTAAAAATAATTCCATTCATAATTATTTCTTATAACAGAATTAATTTCATCCACATAGAGTAATTTAATGTTTAAATATGGATTCATTTTTTGAATTCAAATATAATAACATTTTATAAGTAAAATATAATTTTAATCCAAAATGTTACAAAAATTATTTCATAAATAGTTAAATGGGTTACAATTAAGGGATAAGGCTTCGAGATAGGAAAAAATGATTATATCATATTTTTTGGTTTAATTTCCCCCAAAATCATCTTATATTTAATGAATTATTTTTTGGATTAAGATCACAATAGAAAGACAAATATTACATAAAAATATTTCTAGCATTTTCATGTTTTCCAGACACATATTTGTTAAAAGTGAACCTCCTATCCTTATTTATCCATTCCATTTAAGGACCATAGATCAACCTATATCAACCCAAATCACTAACTAGGTCCAATACCCACACACTAGTGGTCCTAATCAAATTATTATACCACCTAAAGATGTCTTATGTTGGAACCAAAAGGAAAATACCCAATGAAGTTGTAATTGATTTTACCAACCATTTTTGTGTTTCTTTATTTCATATCCACCTCCAAATATTCTATGACTACACAATGATTATATCTTAATAAAACCTATTTATTTTTTATGGTGAAATGATGAATTTTTTTTGATCTTGTGATACAATTATATACAATTTTTATTATGAGGTTGGTGGGGTTTGAATTATATAACATCTAATGAATTGGGTAAATTTTGATAAATCATGAGATCATGGGTAAATTTTTATTTTGAATAATAAAATTTTGGTATGTGGGTATTTATCTCAATAACAATATATTACATTGGTGGTAAACTCCATTACAATTGTGTTACCAATTTCACGGTAAGATGCATTGACATTTGATTTGATATATAAATGGATAAAACAAGACTTTATTGTGATAAATTTATTTGTGGGTACCTTAGAAATATAATTTTTTTTTAAAAAATTACAACTCACATGCATGAAAAAACATATTCATTATGTTTATGTAATTCATTAATGGACTATGGTTAATTTAAATTGTTTTTTCGCTCTTATACAAAACTATTTTACTATGAATCCTGTATTTTGATGAATGAATGAATGTGTATTATTTTCCAACAATATTATCACATTCACATACCTTTACACATAGCTTATTTTTTCTTATAATAATGACTTATATGACCCGTATTTACACATACTGAGAATCTGAGATCTCCCCCTACTATGTTGTCATTTCCATAGACCATGAAAAAAGGTTTTATGTAGGATATATCTATAATGGGTACTATATTAGTCAACCATTGAGGGTTATGTTAGTTATATTTCATGAAATTAGTTCATTATGTATCCTGCCTCAAAATACCATAACTCATTATGGATATATTTATTGTACTATTATGATATGTGTTGAATATTCAACTAAAATGATACAAAATATATTAATGTGAATCTTATCTCTCCATAGTTGTTCTAATGGAAAATAAATTCAAACCTTAATTCTATTAAATCTTCAGGTATTATGGATTCCGGTCATTACACATGTTGGGAGACCATCCAAAGAAACCAACCAAAACTACAATGAAAACCTCACTACATGAACTATACATTGGTGATATGACCACAAAGTGCATAATTACCCACTCACATCGACTGAAACCCCCTCTACTACAACATGGTACTTTCCGTGACCTCCTAATAAAATTTGAAATTATATCTCAAGTGGAACTCTCCTCCATATTTACTCCCAACAAAACCATATACACATAATGCATTCAATGTTAAAAGAAGTTAAAGAGTAATCCATTAGATAAGATACCCATCAAATGATTCCAATTATTGAAAATCAAAACCAAACAAATATAAAAAACACATACACTACTAATGAAGGAACCCTAATCAAATTCCTATTTAATAGAGGTAATTTCCTCCATGGAACATGAAATCGAATCATGGAATGAAATCCTCAATGATTACATCAACAAATAATTGATTTTCATTAAGACATTGTTAAGGGAAAAATACTCATTAAATATAACCACTAATGAAGGGACCTTCCTATCAGGATCGACATTATCAAAGGAACTACTCCCCCTACACCAATGAGAATTAGATTTCACAATGAATGGAATAAATTATGAACATACCACCCTTTAATCAAGGATTGTTCTACAATTCTTCTAATAACTTATTTGGGGATACTCTAAAACCCTTTTACCATATGTGATACCTAATCAAAAACAGGAACATACTCTTACAACCCACTTGGGGAGGGGTCAGGTGTCATGACCCCTCCTACCAATGGTTCCCCTCATGATATATAAATAGAGAAAGGGGTATAATAACCACTCAAATCCCCCCTCAGTAGTATATAGGTTAGTAATTAGTTAAAAGGGTAAAAAAATATAATCTATTGAATGAAATTCCCAAAATGTACTAATGGATAATAGATAGAGAGATATTCTACAATAAGTTCATAAAGTTTTACATTCTATTAAAAAATTATTGAAACAAATATACTTCATAAAAATAATCAATTTCATGGAATTCAGTAATATGATAATATAAACTCTGGTACATATACTAATACAATCCAATATTACCGAATATTTCCCATATCTACAATAATATATCCTGTATACACTTCCAAATAACAGTGGGGTGTTCCCTAAGGAGTACTCAGTTGGATAAACACTCTAAAAAATCTAAATCAATGTGAGATAAATATTCATGAATATGTTTCTTTGAAACTAATAAAGAATCAAATTTATGTATTAATCATTAGTAACAAAATATATGGGAATGAAAAATAAATCCAAGGACACATTATCTACAATTGCGGAAAAATAATCAGACAAACCACTTCCCCAATCATATTTCAATTCCACAATTATGTCCATAACTAAAACCCCATTTCTCATATTGAAAATATTCATATTGTTAATCAATATAAAAAGAAAATCCTTCTATGGGTGGACAATTTTTATATCTCGACTCTATCCTATCAAATTATTGGTTCTACCACTCAATCTGGTAGTGTTCTAGTAATATTACCCTCTCTTTAAGCATGTGTATTTAAATATAAATTAAAACCATAAACATATCATAAACCATGAATGAAAAAATTTTAATCTATGTAACCTCAATCCCATATATCCACATCTATGACATTAGACATCTTTAACCACATTTCCATATCCCCCAAATTCCATTTCGTCCTATGAATCTTCTAGTATTACATTTTAAAAACAATATACATAAAAATTATTTCATTCCCTTTATATTTACATCCAACCAAAAAACGTTCAATTATCAGTATTAGTGTATCGTGAACATAGAGATAATTCACCTCATTCCCTCTACTACCATGCATCACCCCCAATAAATTTTCACACCCCCCACAAATCAATCAACACCCCAAGTGAACATTAGAAAAATACATCATAGATGAATTATATATACCCAAAATCAGTTGTTATAGCCATATAAAATAAGAAACCATTTTCATCCATTATATCATGTTAATTTTCCACTACATTAGTCCACTATTTCTCCATTTCAAACATTTCATTGAATAATGACACACAATTATACATTATCAAAAATAAAAAATCCATTACTCATAAGATTGGGGAAACAAAATAAAATGTTCCCCTAGGCATTTCATTCTATTTTACCAATAATAAATGGTTCAAAATCATATTTCCTTTCCCATTTATTCATTTATCTACTCACATCCACTCCATTACCCTTAAATTTCCATTCATTTTACCAAAAATCATTTTTTTTCGTGCATTTATATATATTCTCTCTTATTTATTAAACTACCATCCATTCATGTAATCATACATTCATCTTTAATCCATTAACAACATATTTTTTTTTGTTTAAATTGGTTATTCAGACACAAGGTTGGGAATTATTCTATAAGAATGGTCTAGATGAATCTAAAAAACAAGATTCCTTATTTAATGTCAATTTTATGTATAATCGTAGGTACCCCCTGGAAGTTGTGTTCAATCTATGAGGTAGGTCAATCGGTGTAGCTGGGTTTGTCTTTGATGAAACTGTAATTACTGGTGATGATGTTCCATAGAAAGGGTAATGGATGGTGGGTCATAGGGAGGTTTTCCTATATCCAGTTCCTTCTTCTTATAATAAATGAAATTGTAATCTCAATGAATAATGATGAATTAATAGTTCTCTAATGTTAATCCCATTGAGGTTGATTTGAGTTATGTGTAAGAGAAATATTTAATATATTTACTTCATTCTATAAATAATTAAAACATTACTTTAGGAATGACATGAAAATAGGGATGCATTTATTAAATGTATAAATGAGAAATTATTTATGGGATGATGACTAATTATGGTGAAAAGGTTTTACAAGGGAGGAGGAGGGATGAAAATATATTGTCTCATACACCTATGAATAAGAGTATTCCTATACTAGACTACTCAAATTCAAGTCCAATTATGATAATTAAGAACACTCATTAACCAAAAAATACTAAAAATTATTACAACATGTTCATCCATTGAGTAAAAACTCTGACTGGTATGAATATGGTAATGATTAGCATATTGATTAAGAAATTTTGTTTTGGTATATGGATTTTGGTGAAGGGAAAAATGTTTTTCCTGGCCACTCAATTATATTTATCCTTGTATCAATTTTTAAATTTCCTAAAAAAGTGGTTATGACTCCTATATATTATTATTTTTTAACGCATTACAAATAAAAAACAATTTCTTATGCCCCCATAAAAAATTCCAATTTATTATAAAATATTAGAATTTTTTATATGGTATTATATAATAAATCATAGTAGTAAACAAAAAAGAATTAATTATTATAGAAATATCATCATAAAACATATTTAAGACATTTATCAAATTTAATTAACATGGGAAACATAAATTACATAGAAATATCACTTTTTCCATTCTATTTCCATTTTAATTGATTTATCTCTTTCATTGATTTCTTAATTCCTTTGATGATTTTCTTAATACGTTTCCATTTTCAATCAAAAATACACCCAATGAAGAAAAATAGATGTATGGAAACAAAATAAGAATGTTAAAAATATAAATTCTAAAATTTTAAAGATCAATATGGAGATTCCATACCACAATAATCCAATGTACTCCACATGAAGAGACCTAAAACTATTAATTGATGAAATAAAAGGTAGCTTAATCAATCATAAAATAGGACACATACCATTCAATAATATTGGTGGATTAAAATAATCACATACTAATGTTGTTGATACCGACTAGAGATGGAAAACAAGAAGATCCCAATAAATGAGTTGAGAATATTTTCTCAGTAATGATGTAATAAAATTAAATGACTCAAGATGGAATAACTAGTTTACAGTAAAAAAGATACTCATAGTTAAGGATCCAAAGTTAGAAACTATTTCGCTATAACAGAAAAAATGTTTCTCGTAGATGATTGGTAGATGATTACTCCTAGAGAGGGTCATGAAATCCTCTCAATCAAATTTGAAGCATGATAAATAGTAATATAAGTTTCCTGATACTTGGATTTGAAATCGAAAACCCCCATATCTCTTATTCATTTTGGAAGTGAAATTAAAATGACATAGAACACCACCATGTGTAATATCATGGATTATCAAAAAATTATTCAATATTTACCATCACCATGAAAAAAAACATTACATAGTAAACCCTGGATCACCATTTACTTTTCTAATATACCTTTATTTAACCTAACTCTCCATGTACCCAAAAAAGATTAGTTAATGAATTTTAGATGTAATTTTTTATGTAGGTGATCTCGATAAGAACAATGATATCTTTGTGCCCATCCAATATGTTTCCATGATGCCTATTTTACAATATATATCCCCTCAGACACCACACCCAATTAAATATCCTTCACTCTGTATTTCTGAGCTACTCATTTTTACAAAGTTTTCTCCCAACCAAAAATCCATTAATGTAGATATACAATCCATTTCACTAGATATTAGGAACCAATAACCACATAACCGAAAAAAAATCCTCTGTCTTGTCCTTAACCATCCTAAAAATGGAATAATAGAACCTTGAGCTCCCTCATTATCATCATGATACCCACCACCATCGAGAGGTGACATCTAGAATGGCTAAAAACACTCTTCTCGCCTCGAGAACACACCCTAACACATCATCGTGCCCTGAAATATCAAAAATGTCTCAATGGAAAGTCTAGATAGCTGTGAATCATTACATCAAGCAATAGCCTTGAAATACATTTGACAATAAAACTTAAAAAATCATCAAACCCTCAAGAAAAAATTAATAAATCAAATCTTCTAAACTATTGACATAAAAATTTAGTAAAGGAAAATTGTAATAACTATATAAAAATATCATCCTCCCTCAATTAAACATTTAATCATTTCACGATAGTTAGAAATGTTTAGATAATTATTTTTTGTGTGTAATATATCTCCGACAATCCAAGAAAATGGTTTTCAAACGACTCTACAAAATTAAATAATATATAAAACTGATTTAACATACATAAATATAATTATTCGTTATCCATCTTTTTTTAAATTAATAACTAAAATGTAAAAATTAATTTGAATTACAAAAACATGGTTAATAAAATAGAATAAAATTTATTTTATAATAAATACTTTTAACTAAAATCATGATGACCATAAAATAATACTCTCATCAAAGGAATAATTTTGTTAACTCATAATATATAGTTAACATGTATATCTAAAAATACGAACAATATGGACCATAGAACACCTAAACTAGAGTTTCTCAAAAAAATTACATAGGATTTAAATCAGCTTTCTTCAAAAAATATGCCAAGAGATCCAATGACATAAGGATCAAAGAATCCCCAAAACATTTACATTCCATCCTACTCTGTGTATTTTATTACCACAAGACCCATAACATGAATTAAAACATGATTATTCTCTATATTTTATATAAAACCCCTCAATAACTTCTGAGCATGATATCTCACCTATATTAATGAATTTAACCACAAGCTCACCCATCACTATTGAATCTTTAACTGTAAAGTAGACTCAAAATTCTAAAATCATACACCCTCATCTAACATTTTGTCTACAAATTAGACCATCACAAGGTTTAATTTAACCACGTGGGATTTCATAAAATATATCCCTTGATGGAATTCCATGAAATTCCTTTTACGCTAATCCTTCCACACTGGGGAAAAATCCAATATGAATTATCTAAAGAATTCATCCTAGGAATCCAATTCTGGCATACCATGAATCAAATTCCACCATGATTGACACATTCATCAATGATATCCATCTGATAACGAAACCCAAAAATAATTTTCATGTCCAATTATAATAAAATTATACCTTAAAAGCATTTATCCACTCCTCTACCACAAAACCCAACACCTCATCATGAGACCCTAGAACCACATTCCATTAAAACAAGAACATACCTGCATTTGATGATTCATTACATATTCTAGGAACATCACCATAATGTTTTTATCGTAAAATATTATCAATATAAAGTTAAAAAAATCCACATGTTTTGTAAAACAAAAAATACATAGTCCGAGTTATGAAAATCGAAACATAATTTAAGAATCGCATTCATTCAATTGCCCAAAATCACTAAACCAATTAACCCATTATGGATGAATTCAAGAATCAAACCTAACCAACATTTATCCATCATTGATCTGTAAATTTTCTCCCAATATCCCACAAAAATTTTCAATTCTTGATGTATGTAGTCATCACCTTTCACATTTAGACCAATCATATCCAACATTAAATGAGTGAATAAATTAATCTAGATTAATACTATTAATAATATTCTCCTATAGAAAAATAATTTTCAACCCCAAAATTCAATTATATAAATGTTGATCGAAAAGGACTTATTTTTTTAGAAAATTAAAAATGTCCTTGACATAGACACTTCCAAAACATTACATATTAAAAAATCATTTTAAACCTTGAATACCCAGTTCAATGAAAATTAATTTTGAAACCCACCAAACTTGTTTTGTAACAAACCTCAACCCATCCCACAAGAACAATTTTAAAAACACTAAAATTTTTGTTATTTCAAAATTATCTCTTATTAAAGGAAGTAAATTTCCAATAATAACATAAAACTTTATGAAATTCATGTAAATAACACAAAAATTCAATTCACACTCCCAAAAAACATATAATGAACCCAAAAAATTTATAATTCTTAAATTTAAATTTGTTTTCTTGAAATATATCATTATAATATTTTTATCTTGATTTTTAAATATTCTATTCATTTAAAATCATCATGGATAACTGTAGATGATTACTTTATCTAAAAATACATTAAAACATTAACACACATTCTGTTAATCCTACTGATAACCCTATGAAATTTAATACATACTAAACATGATGTGTAGAATAATTTGTGAGAAATAATTTCCATATTAACATATATGTATAGGATTAAGAAAAGATATATTACCATATTTTATCCAATTAGTGGAACTAAAAAAACTTATCGTGTCCTCTATCATATCAGTAGCAACATACTATACCCTAAACCTATTTATCAAAATTTTCACATAGTAAAATTCAAAAGGTTGAGTCTATAAAATTAATTTTTCAAAGCATAATGGTCCTTTTATTTACTAACACATAATAAATTATGAATAATACCTTATGTTTTATTCCAAATAAGTTCAAAATAACATAGGGTTAGTTCTAATGTTATTAATGTTTCTATTTATTATTTACATCAAATGGAATTTATTATTTTATAGGATCCTAATTCTATAAAATGATTTTATATATTAAAAAAAACTACATAAAATCATATAAATATAAAAACGCAAGGAGTATTATATAAAACTAATGGAATGAAATAATCAATCCCACAACATATAGTGACACTAAACTAACAAAATCCCAAAATAAAGAAGTATAAAATATGAAAAATCTTAATTTACTACCTTAATACACATAAATTTTAATATTTTATAATACTATGAACGAAATCCCCAATCCCAATTGAATGGAATTAATTGTGTTTCATTTTATCATCTTTATCTGAATTCATTCCGTAAAATATCCTTATTTCAATCACAAACACAAACAAATGTGGATGTGTTCCTCTCCAGGGGATTTACCTTATATGAATAACCATTTAATTAGGTCATTTGATATACTCCAGGACCCTGAAAAAAGATCATGGGTAACTCCCCAACCCCAGTTACTCAGAGTTGGTGCATTATTACATTACATTGGACTGATATAAGGAATCATGTCCCGAAAGGCCGACTGGTTTAGTAGCCTTGGAAATAATAGATACATTCATTCATTTGAAATTTCATCATGAAATAAAAACATCAACATAATTTTGTCCCCTTTTGAACGCACTTATATTCTTATCCTATCCCTTCAAGTCAGCCATAAAATACTTCTTCACATCAATGGAAAAATAAAACATAGAAATGGGGGAGCTCAGATTCTCAGTAATGATAACAATATAGCGGGAACTTTTATAAATAATCATAAACATTTCAGGTGATGTATAAGACTAAAACAAAATCCTTTTAGACATAAGATTCATAATAATATGGAAAAGATAAAATCAAATAATTCCATTTACATATTTACATAGATATTCAACTAGTCAAATAATCACATGCAATATCAATAGCCATTTTCATAATGATGGAATGCATAATGCCAGACTTCATAGACACATAATCAAGGCCAAGTGCGAAGACTACAAATAAGATTTAGTCAAGGCCTTGGACCAAGTCAGTATTTTTTATCATTAGACCATCCAATTCATATAAGAGTTATAGATGACCCCACCTATCACATACTTTGTCCAATGCATTTCTCATATGAAAAGGACTAAACATATCATAAATATTCGTATTAAAACTAGAAAACGAAATATCAATAATTTATCCATAAACCATGAATGGTGTAAAAATAACTCATCCACAGTTAAACATATCAAAAAACCTTCAATACAATATGGAAGTTTTGAATCATTATAAATTAACTTCAAACAAGTTTAAAATAAATCAAAGGATGTTGACATAGATGAAATTAATTTTTTAAGAAATTCCACTTTCTATTTTGAAACCGTTTAAAAGTCCTGTAATTATAGAAGAAAAAATTTATTTTGAAAATATTATTACAAGCTTGTAAGGGATGCTTCAAAGGTATTATAATGTCATAGAATAACAACACCCATCGTATAAGTTAAAAAATACATTCTTAACTTAGTTTTTTAAAAACAGGTCATAATGCACCTTTATTAGAAAACAACGGAAAGATTCCATTAAAAACATAAATGGTCAAATAAGGGTATAAATGAATTTAACCCATAGTCTAGTAAATTGTAAAAATAATTTGAATTACATTTTTAAGAAAACACAGATGGGGATGATAAAGAGGTCTCAATAGATACTTACGTAAAAACAACTTCGGATAATAAAAAGATAGTGAAATTAACCCTTAACTTGTAATTTTCCTTGGTTGAATGTATATTAACCTATTGTATAATATTTAAATCATTTTTATTAAATTATACAAGAACCATATAACTAAAGGTGATATCAAATATGATCTTATAATATTTCTTTGTTAATAATATTTTAGTAGTATCATCATTTAAGGTGTTAAATGATCTGTTTTCCTTTATATGATCGGTTACATAAGCTGTGTTTTCTATGTATAGGATTTATTTTATTCATATAAATAATCATATTATGTTCTTAAAAATTATTTTTAATCATAAAATGAAAATTATTCTTGAATGATTCATATGGAGAAGAATGTCATCGCGTTCGTAGAGACGGTAATCTGGATGTACGCATGAGAAACAATATCATTATATTGATGGTGAAATATTATGTAATTAGGTGGTATATCATATATAAAAAATAATTAACATGATATATTAATTATTTAAATCAGTTATACTCATTATTATACCCATGCAAATAATGAAGTGTTTGAATAACAAACAACACCATGACATGGAGAAGGTAAGTTGTACGTACGCACGTATGGTGACTTTGTCATTCATATAATGGATAGAATAATAAATATGGTTGTACCATTATTATAATAAAGTCACAGTACGTGGATGATACTAGAGTTATTATTTTAGAATGGAAACTACAAAGAAAGATTATGTGGATGAAAAAATTAACTTAAAAGAGGTGATGGCATATTTAATTCTTCTTCGGGTTTTCCTTTTGATTTGATCAGAAGGGATCCTTAGGTTGGATTTCATAAAAAAGGAAGGCATCTATGATGAAAGGAAGAAATTTTGGAGGATATTTGGGTAGTTTTTGGCCGAGCGAAAAGGCTTTGAAGGTTTGAGATTAAGAGATGGGGAAGTGTCCTTTTATAAGAGATGTGAGGGTCACTTTAATAAAAATGAATATTACTTTATAATAAAATCATTTTCAGTTTCTAATGGATCCAAAATGTATTATTTCGAATCTACGGTTGGTATGGGTCGAAAATCTCTCAACTAATAAGATTTAGACAGCTTTAGGTCAACATATTAACTTTATCTGTTAGATTTAACTCTAAGTTAAATAGTTTTACATTTACCATCCCTCTTAGTATTTTTTTATTATATGGTTTATAAACTTACGATAAACAGCCAAGTGAACCCCATGTGGTTAATTATTAAAGTAAATTACCTTATCTAAGTCCTTTGGAAGATCCATAGATCTTTAATAATATTATATCAATTAATAATATAGTATTTTTTTAAATAACTCAATTTTGTCAATTTTGACACTATTTTGTATTTGATTTTTTTTGAAAGCCATAAAAACTTTGTCACATGAAATAAAATTTATTTAACCATCCCTAATATGTCATAATATCCTATAAAATTATTATAATTCATCAAAAATCTCAATTTACATTTATATGGATATTTATAATTTCAATTATATTAATATTTCATTAATAAAGAAATTAATTCATCATCATTATGTTATAAATACATTATTTTATTTCATGTATAAAAATTATGAATAAAATAAAATTATGTAAGAAATATTTTTAGATTTATAATTTATATTTATGGATGAATTTATATTCTGTGGAACCCTATATTAAAAATGGATTAGTTATTAAACAGTGAATTTATCTCTTCTAACTCTTCTTTAAATAAAATAATAATGAATGACCTGATATAATCAAAGTGGACCAAATAGGATTATATTTTATTCCTAATGATGTTTTTTGTCGAATTATACTTATCTAATATAATTAAGAGATGTGTTAGGGTAATTATGATA
This sequence comes from Viscum album, assembly GCA_963277665.1. NCBI lineage: Eukaryota > Viridiplantae > Streptophyta > Magnoliopsida > Santalales > Viscaceae > Viscum > Viscum album. The sequence continues at coordinate 304,961,039 of OY728127.1, forward strand.
TCATTTTTACCCTTAATTACAATATTTACTTTTAACTTTGGTAAATAAAAGTCAAAAGTAACTATTCACCAAAAATTATTTTCAACTTATTGAACCACAATCTACATACTGATATTAACCATGTCCCTCAAATTTTTGAAATTCTACTCACAGAAGCGAAAAAATGTTATTTTATGCAAATTTGCAAATACTCCTTAGAGGTGGGTAAAAGACAGTAAAAAGTTGAATAAAATTTTATATATCTAAACTTATTATTAAATGACTCCAATGAATTACATTGAACTGATTTTGGTATTATGTACCTATTTTGACCAAAAATAGATTTAAATAAAATAAATAATTATTTAAATAAAAAGCCTGTTTTAAACAATGGCTTAATGTTTTTCACTATTCATCAAAAATTGAAGGTTTTCATAAAATACCAAAAAAACACCGTATGCTAATTTTGATAATTCGAATCCTAAAATGAAGTCCATTTTGAACGATAAAATTTATAAAATTTGAAAAAGTGGTTAATACTATTCATAATGGCTAGTTTGATTGGTTGGGGTGTGTTTGAACTTGAAGGTGCGTACATAACAATCTATTGTATTATTTAAAAAGAAACGTACCATGGATGTATCAGGTGTTACATTATCCCATCCTTAGAATAATTTCGTCCTTGAAATTTCTAAAATAATACTACATAAAATGATTCGGGTGGTTCTTCATCATAAGTTTCTTAGGATCCCACTTTGCCTCTTCCAACTTATGGTTTCTCCATAGATCATTAACCTAACAAGTCATCTGGTTTCTCAACACTAGTTCTCCTTTATCACGAATCTTGACAGACTCTTCACAATAAGACTGACCAGCTTCGAGGTCAATTTATTCATAGGCGAGTATATGCATTGGGCCAAGCATGTATTTTCTCAACAGTGACATGTGGAACACATCGTGAACATTGGAGAGACTTGGTGGAATTTCCAATCGATAAGCAATATCCCAAATACGTTTTAGTATTTAAAAAGATTTGGTATTCCCGGTAGTCAATTTACCCTTGTTATAGAAACGTATAACACCCTTCTATTGAGATACCTTCAAGAAAACATGGTCTCCTACTTGAAATTCTAAATCCTTCCTTCACTTATTACCATAACTCATTTTATTACTTTGGGATGCTTTCATGTGGGATTGGATCATCTTCACTTTTTCCATTCTTTCTCCAAAATGTTCTTGGCCTATGAGTTTTTCTTTCACCAACATCATCTAAAGAAGTTGTTGTGTGACATCTATTTCTGTATAATGTGTCATATGGTGCTATCTAAATACTTTAATAGATTCTATTATTATAAGAAAATTCTACCAGAGGTAAATATTGATCCCACTTACCTTGAAAGTCAAGGGATAACGATATCAACATGTGTTCTAAGGTTTGAATAGTCTGTTCTGATTGTCCATCAAATTGATAGTGGTAAGCAGTGCTCAAAAGAAGTTCAGTATCCAGGTCTTTTTGAATACCTTTCCAGAATCTTGATGTAAAATGGGGATCACGATCAGAAAAAATCAATAGGGGTACTCCATTATGTCTTACAACTTCATTAATATAATTTATTTCTAAAAGTTCAAGTGGAAAATCTTCTCTTATAAAATGAAAATGTGCTGACTTGGTAAGATGATCAAAAATGACCCATATTGTATCATTCCATCAAGGAGACATTGGTAGAACAATTAAAAAGTCATTCATAATATCATCTCATTTCCACTCAGGTATTGGATGTGGTTTCATGACTCCTCACGGATGTTGTATTCCAGCTTTCACTTATTGAAAAACCATACATATTGACATAAAATCAACAATCTCCCTCTTCATGTTATCCCGAAAAAAATGTTCTTTCAAATATATATACATTATAGTGCTTCCAGGGAATATAGAGAAATTGTAGCTATGAGCGTCATCAAATAATACCCTTTTTTGATAAGGTATATCGGGAACACAAAGCCTCTTCCAGAATTTCAAAATTATATCGTCATATACGAAGTTGATCAATCTACCATCATTTACAACTTTGCTTTTCTTTTGAAATTCCACATCATCAGTTTGAGAACATTTTAACCATTCTAGTAAATATGGTTTTACAACCATTGGAAAAAGTATTTATGTTTCTCCTTCCATGTTTATTTCTATATCCATCTTTACTAGATCCATGTATATAGGATTTTTTTCAACTCCCATCTTGTTTAAAACTCCACGATCCTTTCTACTCAAAGCATCTTCTACCTTATTTATCTTTCTTAGGTGGTAGTTTATAGTGAAATCATAAACCTTGAGTATTTTAAGCCATAGTCATTACCCCATGTTGAGTTTTTTTATATAAAATATTCATCAAACACTTGTGATCAATATAAATCTCAGATTTTTCACAATAGAGATAATGTCTCATTATTTTCAGATCAAATATTAGAGCTGGAAACTCAAGATCATGAGTCAGACAGTTTTATCCATTAATTTTTTGTTTTCATGAATCATAGGCAATAACTATATCATTCTTCAAAAGGACACAACCAAGTCCTTTTATTATAGAATCACTATAAATGAAAAACCCATCATTCCCTAATGGTATAGTCATGATAGGAGCGTTGACTAATATTCTCTACAGTTCATAAAAAATTATTCACCCTATTTATTCCAAATAAATTTATCCCCTTTAAATGTGTTCATGGTTAACGGGAATGCCAATCCGGAAAAATTCTAGAGAAAACGATGATAAACCCTATTAAACCATTAAAATTGTGTACCTCAGTTATACTCGTCAGTGTTGAACATTATTGGATTGCCTTTTTCTTAGAAGGGTCAAAGGATATTCCATACTTAGAGACAATATTTCCAATAAAAGAAGTATCATAATGCTTGAATTCACATACAATAAACATTCCATATAATTCATTTCTTTTGAGGGATATCAGAAAAGTGTGCAAGTGATTATCATGATCTTCATATCTATTTGAGTATACCAAAATATCATCAATAAATACCACTAAAAAGGAATCAATATATTCCTTCGAAAATATATTCATTAGGTCCACGATGTCATAGGGTGGATTAGTAAATCCAAAAGGCATTACTGTAAACTTGTAATGCCCATACCTAGTTCGAAATGCTGTTTTTAGTATGTCCTCCTTATTCACACACAACTGATGATATCCAGATCGATGGTAGAAATTTAAAAAATATTGATCTCCATGAATTTGGTCAAATAAATCATTAATGATAGGTAGGGGATACTTATTATTTATTGTTATAGCATTGATATCCATGAATTCAATGCACAACCTCATAGATCTGTTATTCTTCTTAACAAAAAGGACAGGGGTCCCCATGGAGAAACACTAGAGAATATAAATCCTTTATTACTCAATTCCTCTAGTTTATTATTTAGTTCCACTAATTCCAAAATGGCCATTCTATATGCGGTCTTTGATATGGTCCTTAAACCTAGAATTAAACAAATTAAAAACTCATTTTCTCATTCTAGAGGATGTCTAGGTAAATCTTCAAGAAACAGATCAACATATTCTTTCACAATTAGTACGTCCTCTATTCGAACATTCTTTTCATCACACATAGTTAATTAATTCTCTTGTTAACTAAAAATTGAATTTAGTAGAGCTACTGGGGGCAGATCTAGATAAGAATCAGGTGGTGATGTATCTCCTCTAAAGATAATGTACTCCTTATCATCATCAAAAATTGTTACCTCCTTCTTCTTAAAATAAATTTTTGAATCATGGTCTGAAAGCCAAACCATTTTTAGGATTATATCCAATTCAATCATGTGTATGGTGAGGAAATAATAATATAAAGAATATTTATATGCTCTAATGGGAACTGATTCCAAAAACATTGTTGTGATGATACTTCCCTTAGGTGTTTTGACTGACAACTCCCATGTTAAATAAAATTGAAAATATCTAATTTTCCTAGAAAACAAGGAAGATAAGAAACAATGTGATGATCTAGAATCAAATAAATCATTTACTAAACTTGAGGAAACCATTAAATTACCAGCCACCACATCTTTCAGGTCGTCAACCTCATTAGTTGTGATCACATATGCTTGGCTTTTCTCCGATGGACTTTTCTGGGAAAAGTTACCTTAGTTAATAGGACATTAATTGGATTAATACACCTTTTCACTACTATTATAGAATTCAAAATTGAAAGCCTCTTTATTCCCCTTACTATCATGAGTTTGTTTGCCTTTTTCACCACACTTATAATAGACTCTTATTCCCTTTAGAAAAGTTCTGGGTTGTTTTTTCCCACATTTAATACAGGATGGATATTCAACTTTTCCCTTCTTCCCCAAATTTCTATTTCTAGAGTGTAAAACATATATCTTCTTCTCATACTTTACTTTAATGTCATATGACTTGGTGAATTCCCTTTCTGTCTTGATAGCACAAGAGACAATATCTTCATACGAACTGAAAGATATTGAAACTAATGCTCGACGGATAAATGGGTTTAACCCATCAAATAATTGATCAATCTTACTCCTTGGGTTACATATATAATTTGTTGCAAGCCCTACAAACCTTGTAAAGTCAGCCTCAAATTTTGTGTTATTCTCATTCTCCTTTTGTCTCAGACTCAATAACTACATTTCCATATCTTCTCAATGGTCACAATGAATTTATTTTATAATGAAAATATCTTTAAATTACCTCCATTTAATATTTGATACTTTATAATCTTCTTTTTTGTTTTGAATCAATGACCACAATTGATCTGCATCTCTTGTAAGGCGATAAACTGCCATGACAACCATTTCTATTTTTCTAATCCCAAAGCGTGAATTATATTCTCTGAGGAAGTTATCCATTGATCAACTAAAAATAGATTTATAGTCCCATTGAATGTTGGTGGTTGTTTCCTCATTAATTGTTCTAACATTGATCCTGCACGATGTGGATCAGGGTGCTGCATATGGGAAAGGTTATTATTCATAACCTGAGTGAGTTGTCCTAGTATGGTGATAAGTAGATCAGCACCAGTTGCTTCACCAGCTCCACTATAATTATCTTGAGTAGGATGATAGTCCCTACATGGATTATGTTCATTGATATGGTTTCAATTATTTCCCCTAAGATCCATTTCTAAACAATGGCATACATTAGATTATTTTATGAGTTGAAATACATAATTATAATATTATAAAACCCTAAATATAAATTGAATAGTTTATAGATATAACCCATTATCATAAAACTATTTTCATTGAGGAATAATATACTCATAAACACTTCATAATGGATTGAAAGGAAATTTTGAACTATCCTATGCTTATCCTTTGTGATTGTCGTAACCAAGATTGCAACAAGGCCCCATGTCATTCACTAGTTCTCCTTCGAGTCTTGCTCAAATCGGTGTTTTTGGGTTTTACCCCTAGCTAAATTTGTGTCAGAGCCGCCTCAACATACTCATATCTAGATAGAGATTTATTTCTGGAAGAACACACAAAATATCTACAGTGTCCAAATTATAAGAAGTTCTTATATATTTATCCTCAAAGTCTATCTGAGGGTAGTGATCTTAAATAAAAGTTTTTCTAAATCTAGTTACCATAGTTTGTACTAAACATCCTCTAAAACCAACTATAACACCTCGACGCTAGTTACCTAGAGTTGGTGCATTATTGAATAACATTTTTATGATATAAGGAATCATTACCCAAATAATTGATTAGTTTACTAGCCTTTAAGTACAAGATACATTCATAAGTTTTAAAATACATCATGAAATAAAAACATCAAAAACATTTTATCCCCTTTTGAACACACTTATATCTTTAGCCTATCCCTACAGGTCAACCATAATATACTTCTTCATATATTGGGAAAAATAAAATATAGAAATGGGTGACCTCAGATGCCCATTAAGTATAACAATATAGTGAAAACTCTCATAAATAAGAATAAGCATTTATGGAAAAGTATTAGATTAACACAAAAGCGTTTTAAATGTAATCTTCATCTTCATATGCAAAAGATAAAATCAAATAAATCCATTTTTCTTATTCACATAGATATTCCACTAGATGAATAATAAAATGAAATATCAATAGCCACTTTCATAATGATGGAACACATAATGCCAGACTTCATAACCACGAAGTCAAGGCCTTGTGCCAAGACTACTAATAAAATTTTGTCCAGGCCTTGCGCCAAGACACTAGTTTTTATCATGAAACCAAACTATTCATCGAGGAGCTATAGCAGGCTCCACCCTTCACTTACTATGTCCAATCCATTCCTAATATGAAATGGATTAAACAAAGCATAATCATTCATATTAAAATTAGGAATCAAAAATGTGAATACTTTATCCATAAACCATGAATGGATTAAAAATAATACATCCATAGTCAAACATTTTATAAAACCCTCAATACAATATGGATGATTTGTATCATAACAAATCAACTTCAAACAATTTTGTAATCTATCAAAGGATGTTGACATTGATGAAATGAAATATTTTTTTAAATAAATACTTCTTTATATTTTGAAACCATTTAAAAGACATGTAATTATAAAAGAAAAAGTTTATTTTGAAAATATTCTTATAAGATTTTAAGGGAAGCTGCAATTTTGTAATAATGGCATAGAATAACTTCACCCACCATATATGTTAAAAAAAGGCATTATTTCAATAATTTTTTCGAAATGGTCACAAACTACAATGTTTTGAAAATGACAGAAAGATTCCTTTAAAACCATATAAGGTCAAATAAGGGTATAAATGACATTAACTAATAGTCTTTTAAATAGTAAAAAAAATTCAATTACATTTTTATGAAAGTGAGAATGTGTATGATAAAGTGGTCCGAGTAGATACTTACATAAAAACAACCTCAGATAATAAAGAGATTCTAAAATTAACCCTTACCTTGTTATTTTCCTTGGTCGAGGGTACGTTAACCTCCTGTATTATAGTTAAATAATTGTTATTAAATTATTCATGAACCATATAAGTAAATATTATATCATATATTATCATCTAATATTTCATTGTTAATAATATTTTAGTAGAATCATCATTTTAGGTGTTAACATATCCATTTTCATTAATATGCTAAGTTACATAATCCATTTTTTTTATGAATAGGATGTATTTTATTCATATAAAGAATGATATTATGATTTTAAACATTATTTTTAATCATAAATAGAATTTTATTCTTGAATGATTGTGATGGGGATTGAATAGCACTGTGCTTGAGGAGTCAGTAATCCGTACGTATGCACGATCGACAATTTCATTATATTGATGGTGAAATCATATGAATTTGTATTGTATATCATATATAAGGAATAATTAACATTTATTGTTTATTATTTACATAATTAATACTCGTTATTATACCAATCCAAATAATTATGTGTTTGAATAACAAACTACACCACGACGTGGAGAGGGTAAGCCGTACGTACACACATATGGTGACTTTGTCATTCGTATGATGGATAGAATGATGAATATGGTTGTGCAATTTTTTTAATTACAACAAAATATATAAAGATACTGGACTTATTATCTTAGAATGAAAAAAACAGAGGAAGAGGAAATGGAAGAAGAAAAGAACATGAATGAGGAGATGAAATATTTACCTCTTCTTCGGGTTCTTCCTTTTGATTTGATCAGAGGGGATCAATATGATGGTTTTCTCACCAAAATAAGGCCTCTAGGATAAAGTGAGGAAGTTTTCGAGGATATTTTTACATGGTTTGGATGAGCCAAAAGGATTTGGAAGTGTGGCATTTAGAGAAGGGGAAGTGCCCTTTTATAAGAGAGGTGAGGGTTACTTTAAAAAAAGCTTGAAATATTACTTTATAATAAAATAATTTTCGGTTTATAATGTCTTAAGAATAAATTATTTCAAGGATAAGGATGGTATTTTTCTAACACATCTCATCCAATATGTTTTGGAAATGTTTTTCTCATTATATTAATATTATATTTTTGATTTAACTCTTAGTTGAATAGTTTTACATTTACCATGTCTCTTTGTATTTTTATATTATATGGTTAATAATATAACTATAAAAAGCCAAGAGAACCTTATGTGGTTCATTATGAAAATATATAATCTCATATAAGTCCTTTGGACGAACCTTTTTATTTGGAATATTATATCAATTAATAATATAGTATTTGTTTTAAAAACTCAATTATGTTAATTTTGACACTATTTAGTATTTGTTTTATTGAAATCCTATCAAACTTTATCATGAAATTTTTTTTATTTAACCAACCCAAACAGGTCATTTTAAACTATACGAATAGTTTAATTCATCGTAAGTCTCAATTTAAATTTATTTGTATATTTATAATTTCAATTATATTAATATTTCATTAATAAGGTAATTACTATATCATCATTGTGTCATAAATAAATTAAATTATATAATGTAAAAAAAATATAAATAAAATAAAATTATGTAGGAAATCATTTTAGATTTCTAATTAATATTTATAGTCTAATTTATAATTTGTGTAACCCTATATTAAAAATGTTCTCGTTATTAATCATTGAATTTGACTGTTTTAACTCTTCTTTAAATAAAATAATAATGAATTTCTTAATCTTTTCTAGGTGGAAAAAATAGGATCATATTTTATTACTAAGTATGTATTCGGTTGAATTATACTTATCCAATAGAATTATAACATGTGTTAGGGTAATTATGAAATCATTTTTACCTATAATTACCCTATTTACTTTTAACTGCGGTAAATAAAAGTCAAAAAATACTATTTACCAAAAATTATTTTCATCTTATTGAACTCCATTTTTACTTACTGATATTCACCATGTCTCTAAAATATTTGAAATTCAACTCACAAAAGTGGTAAAATTAGGATTTCTGCAATTTTGCAAATGATCATAGGAGGTCGGTAAAAGACGTTAAAAAGTTCAATAAAATTTTTATATATCTAAACATATTATAAAATGAATGAAATTACTTAAATTGAACATATTTAAATAATTTGTATCAACATTGACATAAAGAAAATTAAATAGAATAAATAACTATTTAAATAAAAATTTGGTTTTTAACAATAACTTAGTGGTATTCACTATTTGTCATAAATTGAATGTTTTCAAAAAAAATATTGAATATTCATCCTAAGATAATTTCGATATTACAAATCCAAAAATGAATTCCATTTTTCAAGATAAAATTTCAAAAATTTCAAAAATTGGGTATTATAATTCCTAATGGCTAGTTTCATTGGTTGTGGTGTGTTTGAACTCGTAGTGGCTTACAACACAAGCTCTTGTATTATTCTAAGGGAAAATACCATGGAAGCATGGGGTGTTACATCATAGGTTACCTAAAAACTTGTGTCATATCCAATCTCCCTATTATATGTTATAAACTATGATCAACATGAATTATTTCACTACAATCCCTTCAAATATTCCTTAATTTATTACTCTATTTTCCACCACAATTTTGAATCATGATCTATAAAGCCACTTGATTATGAACCACCCCACTAATAACTTATACTTGGCTTAACCTCTATATTATATTGGACCATGAATCCCATATATAATATTCTTGGGTTGGTGACTATAACTAATTTCATGACTAGACCCATCAGAACCCCTGGGCTGGATGTAATGAGTGTAATACCCCAAGACCAACTCCAATATTAAAGGGGGAGGAAAAAATCACAAATAAGAAATATTGCTAATATGAAAGGCCTTATCCGTAAAAACCTATACGTACATCCACATATAACAAAATTAAAAAGTGCATAAATATAAAAAAACATTATCCAATTGGGAATAAAAAATTATTGTGACAACAACATGAAAATACATCAATGTGAAGCTAGGTAATATGATGGTTTAATGAAAAAATACATTCCTTAACAATGATATTGGAGGTCCCAACTAGAAAAAACTAAAATAAGTATAAATAAAGAAGAGTGTCCACCACAATATCTCTATGATAGACCACCGAATATGATATATGACTCTAAGAACTACTTCGATCAACTAATACCACGTACACCAAAGTCACAATCAATCTTCTCATCATCTATGTAAGACACAAAATGTGTGGGAAAATTACATATATAGATGAGTATAAAAATAATGAGTAGTATTCTAAAAAACCAATAAGTATGATGTAGAATAAAATATCTTTCTCAATTCACCATTCAATTATGTAAATAAAACCAAAAAATTAAATGACCATACAGGAAATCATGTAAAATGGATTGGAATATAAATATCCTCAAACATCATTGAATGATGAGTATAATCACATCTATAAATAGCTCATCAATTATTCCATGAACTATTTTAAAATTAAACCCAAAAAAATTGGGAAGACCACTACTCCCAACAACCTACTATATCATGAGATGAAATAAATTTATTGGAGTTCCTTATACTTGTTGGATTAAGATGAGAAGGTAGTAATGATCTATATATAGATGAATCACACCCTCATTAGTTGGGGGAGTGTTGATTGTAACTATAAATTGGATATGGGGGAACCATTACCCTAGTGAGTCCTGGGAATACCAACCTTGACATCAATCGCATGATCATACCCAATTACATTCATTGTCCATTCATTTATTGAAGAAGTTACCACTCATATAAACACATGTAATTTCATTGATCCCAAGAATAATGAAATTATTTCCCCTAATTCATAATTATACTTATAGTGTTGTACTCCGGTTCAAATATATGGTTCCTAAAAAATGAGACAACAAGGTTGATAGATTGAGAGTAGTTACGTGGTGTGTACATTTAGGAACACAACATGTTGAATTGCCTAGGGATGTGGGCATGTTCTTACCTAAACATGACATGGCCGACCATATTCCTCCACATAGAATTTCCATATGAGGACATTAAATGTCTAACCACAAAATCCCACAACCATGTACTCTTCAAAAATATGCATCCTCTTGGATAAAATTTCTTAATGTGTGTGTCCAACCACAAAGAATCTGATAATTGAAATAGTCCAAAACAATAACTACTATGTGAAACCAAGAAACATGGTGTGTGTTCCTCATTAATACAATGGTCAATATCAATATATTCATATAATATATCTCATTCATCCAAAGATTCACTAATTTTATGGGTCCTATAATTAATATAATTGTTTCCTATCCCATGACACCAAAATTAAAGGTTAATCATGTAGATCATCAATTCCTGGACAACGGTGGCGGAAATTTTATATTTTTATTACCCATGCCTGAAAGGTGGTTCCTATCATCCCAAAAATGATGTCCTGGTCCATTGAAAAATTATTGAAATTCATCATTTTATTTAGATCCATCAATAACCCACCAATCCCATGCTCATTCATGAATCCATAAAAAATACAAAGGTTTTATCACACTATAACATGTTCATAAATTAAAAATAAATAAACCCATTGTCCTACAATGATGAATGAAATGAACATTGATAATATAGAGGCATGATAGTAATTTGAGATTTTTTTTTGGAAAATATGGTCTTGGATAATGATCATAATCACTGAACCTAAAAGTGCTGTAAAGTATCCACATAATGAGAACTATAAAATACGGCATGAAGTGATAATAAAATACATGGTTCATGTAAAAGTTAAAATTCATGGAATTTTGAAAATATTCAAATCGATGCTCAATAATAATCGAAACAAAGGAAAAAATTCAAAAAATCATTTTTTTTATTAAATATTACATTTATCATTACAGAAAATCACATTCTAGATAGATGACATTGATGATTTGTTTCTAACCCTCATTCGGCCCAAGGAATCCTCAATAGTTTTTCATCAATCCATGATCCTATGTTTATCAACAACAATGGTTAATATCCCTTACTCCTCTATAATATCAAGGGGTTATGTGACCAAGTTTGTTGATTTTATAAAATATCATATTAATATAGCATTAGATGAGGTTTTCAGAATTTTATAAATTTTAAATATCATTTATTTATTCTATATAATTCCCCTTCCAAGGAATACCTTCCAAAAAACATCTAAAACTGACCAAGATTAGGATGCACCTTTGCTAAACCCCACATTTTTATTTCAACTATGGAATTTTATTTCACATACATTATTTCAATAAATGAGAAAACCATTTTTTATGAGATATTATTGTTAAATAATTTAATCTATGTATATATAATATTATTTATGTGGTTATGTGACTTCAAAAAAGTCATGTATACTTCGAAAATAAATTCAATCATATATAGAAGTATTACAGGGATCATTGATAAAAAAAAGATTTGTAACATTCTACCCACCTTCAATTATTTTCACCCTAAAAATAAGAAGATAACAAAATATATGAGGTTAATGACCCTGTACCTATATCTCATGCTCCCTTGAGCTCTCCATATGTTCCCATGCTTCCAATATACTTGATCCAAAGGAATTGTACACCCATGTAGGATAGCCACCTACTAATCCAAAATCATCATTCGTTAGTATGAGAAGGTGGATCCTTCCTCAATAACTATCTTCCATCACTCAATAACGTGTAATGAGTTATCACTTACCACTTCTACTAGAATAATCTAATGATTCCAGGAACTCAATATAATTTCATGGTAATTCCTTGTGTTATGTAACCTCTCTAACCTTACCAAGTATCTCCAAAAGCATAATTATCTCTAAGAATAAAATTCCTCCTTAACAAAATCTCTATAACACTCATCATAGAAAGACTTTCTAGAAGACATTATCTCCCATGAGAAAATACAATATCATATGATGTCAATCTACATAGGAATTTAGTTGACTACTAACTATCATCATACACTCAAAGGTTACATCAACTATCTCATGCCTCATTTTCACTAATTATGGGCCAACATGAAATGGCTCACCAATAACTGTGCAACACAATTATGGACTATAGGATCACCCATTCAACATGTAAAAATTTATTATGATTATTTTGGAGGGTTATCTATTTTTATAAGGGAGCTCAACCTATTGTATGTGATACTACCATCTCTGACCAGTTTCCAAAATGAAGGATCTCAACATATCCTCTAAAACCCTGATGGTTCACTCGGTATCGGCAGCCGTATGGGGGTGAAACAATGTTTTAATATTTCACTGGGTCATCATAGCCTCCTATATACCTCTACATAACTATTATATTTACCATGAATCAAATTCAGATTTTATTATCATGGGTAACCCATGAAATCTAATAATCACATGAATCAACAAACACCCCAAACACTCAACCAAACTCTCATCTCTAATGGAATGGAAGTGTTCCAAAATATAAAGTGGATAAAAAATCATCTAGGTATCTTTTTTTCCAATATTTATCTGATGAATACAAATAAAAACTCCATCTATATGTCATTACACATACATTTTTTATCTCAATTCGTTAAGTTAGACCTATTTGATAATGACGATCCGATAATTCCTCATGGCATGTGTGGAATTAATTAACAAAATCCTTAACATTCAACCTATTTAAATCCCACTAAAACTATCATCAAATGTCCCCATCCATCTTCAACACCCCATAATATAATTTTTAATTGAAGATATTGATCTCTATCAATACCGCCTTGGGTAATGCAACCAAAAATATTTCCTATCATTAAATAAGTTTCCCATGCTCCCCCACCTTCATTAAACCCATATACTGCATCTCCTAAATATATCTGGTTATGCTTATCTACCCAATCAAAACCACCGAATAGAGCCTCTTTCACAAGTCGTAGAAGATTTGTAGTTAAACCCATTAAATGATTTTTTTCTACATCCTTCATTGGGTTATTGTAAAATTATAAAAAGTACATTGATGCCCCCTCTATATAGAAATAATAGGATTTATAGATAAGATCATCTTCCACCACATTTCGTGTGATTATAATATAGACTATCACAATTTTATAGTAATGTATGAAATCCAACCAACACCTATATATTATGTTATTTTATATGTGTGTAATGCAATATCGGAGACTATGTTCTTCTGGGAAAGTAATGAAATTCTCTTCCAAATGTAAATACCATTAAATATTCTAGGAAAAATCTAATGCAACTAATTCCAAGTAATGGGATGCATAAATCTCGTAATGGGGTCTCAACAATGTTGACCCATAGGGAATGACATCCGACCTTTACATTAACACACATCTCATACATGATATGAATCCATCCACACACATACTATAAATTCTCTTTTAGTAATCTCAATATAGGAGCACTTGTCAACCTATGAATCATCTCCTAAAAGGCCTTATGAAACTACTCCATACAGAAAATAGTCATTCTTTAAATGAATTGGTTTCCAATTGGTACAAAATTATATTAACATATACCATAATCCATGGTTTATTCCTTACCAAACTGAGGAAGCTCCAAAAATCCAACATGGTCTTGGGTGGATCCCAATAAATAATTAAATAAATCATTTTTAATCTACTGTAATAGTATATATGGAGATTACATTCACTCTCAAATACGAAATTGACACAACAAAAAAGTACTATATAATTGGTTCTCTTTGATTAAATATACAATTTTCCTCAAATACAAAGTATGATATTTTTCAGACAGAGTGTAAATGATAATATCATTGATAGGGTCAACCACAAACCAGTATACGAATGGATGAAATACTTAGATCCTATGTTCCATGAGCACAGTAGGGGAATTCTTCCCACCTAAAGGAATCAACATAAACTCATAAATCCCATGGTATCATTTAAAATATTTCTTTGAATATTATCGATGACAACTACTAGTTGATGGTATCTGGAACTAAGATCAATCATTGAGAAAATAATTCACCTTTAACATGAGTAAAGTGGTCTAAAATAATTATTATAGGGTACTTTTACATTATCATCACCTCACCCTAGAGATGGTAATCAACCCGTATACTCATATTCTCAACTAAATTTTTCCTGAAAAACAAAATATCCACCCAAGGGTATAGAGAAGGCCTAATAGAACTTCTCTCAGAATAGACTTCCAACTTGACCACTAGCTCTTAGATTATATAATGGGTAAATAGAGATTCCATAGAAGATAGTTGAGTGGTACTAGGGTGCAATTCAATGAAAAATTTGATATCCCACAACATAAGATGTCCCCAAAAATCTTTGAAAAATACATCCATATTATCCTCTACTATTTCTAGAAGCAATATATATAATGACCCCACTACACAAGGGGAAAATATCAAACACTAATAAGTGATAGGTTTCAATTTCACGAACACAATATCCACACATTCTACTAAAATGAATTTTTCACCATTAATGGATAAAATATCCATGTAATCATATAGTTATCTATATCTCATGAAGTGAAAATTAATCTAGACATGTGTTATAGATGAGAAATTTATACCTAGGAAAATGTTATATGGTTTCAACACAATTTATAAGGCTAACTACTAGAAACATTCTATACTGAGTGCCAACTAGTACTATGGGAAGATTTGTGGTATAATAGAATAAATCCTTATACGAACCTCAAGTGATAGATGAAATGAAAGTGATCCAAATATACTCTCCAGTACTTTTATATGGGATATGGAAATGATATAATGACCTGGTATCATTCCTATAATTTATGGACATCAATTAGAGAAGGAAAAAATTGCACACTAAATCATATCACGTATAGCCTTGTCATATCCCACCATATCTTTCAACTGATAAATTTACCATATCTCTATCCCTATGTTCCATTTGTGGATCGTAATGTATTTGAGGTGGGAGTGTGTTAATGAATCAACTTTTCCTTAAATATACTCCCTTAATGGCACTTTATTCCCCAAAATTTTCACTATTTCTATGGGGTCCACATTGAAAAGGCTTAAGAGATCCCTGATCATGATATTTACCCAACCATGGAAGTCCATCAACTATCATATCAATTTCATCAGCATGTTGAGACAGTAAATCAGGATCCATGTGGCCTATCCCATCACTACTATAACATCATCAACCTATATGCCAACGAGACCATTTTTATACTATTAGACCATTTGTTCCTAGGGTATGATTTTGAGAATTATTATTCCTCATTCACCATGTCTAGGATGGTTGAATCTAGTTAGCCCTAGTAGAAGACTCATCCCCATGATGTCCATTTCATTCTATATATTCTTCTCTCCATTCTTCCATTAATATCTATGATACTAAGGATCACTGAAACACTCCAACATATGTGGGAATGTCGAAAGAGAATATGAAATTTCAGATATCCCCACATGTTACCTAAATCAAACCTTTTTGTGTCTAAGTATCCATCACACACTATATAATGGGAGTAATCTATGAGTTTAGTAAACCATGATGCATACTCAACCACTCTCATATCAATATTCTAAATCTTAAGAAGGTCATGAATCCACATAGAGTGCTAGATCAAATGATTGTACTCATAAAAAACATTAAGCAATTTTTCCATGAAATGATAATCCCATTATGGATATGAGTGGTCATTCAATACTAGTGTCTCCATAGTCAATAATTAATATTGGTTCCAAGTAAAAACATATGATCAGTTTAGAGAAATAGATGTTAGAAAACACAGTCCATTGAGTCAATAAATACCAATTATACCTTATAGTATAGAAAAGTATGAATCCTAATTTCTCTATATCATTAGAAATTATGTCACATTATTATAATACAGGAAATTTTTTGACCTATCGGATCAATTTAATGCTCAAAGTATATAAAATTACCTACCCTAATCATTAGAGGTGGACCCATGCACTTACCATTAGTTGGGTGCACTGATCTATGATTTCTTCTAGGAAAAAACTAAAAATCGATCTATGAATTGATGCCTCATTAGTAAAATAGTCATTAACATGGAGTTCTTGTCATAATCAAATATGTTTTTCTATATGGTGGAATCCTATATTATTACATATTTTATAATGTTAAGATAAATATATATTGGGATCTGACTAAATAATCCCATGATAGTAAAAATACCGTGTCATATTTGATACATATACCATTAGTTTCCTTTCAAATTGTTCCTAAGAATTCGAATATGAAAAGGAGGTTATTAGAGTTCTACTACATGGATACATTCATTGATTCACACTCATAGGATTTCCTAGCACAAGAAAAAAACTCGAGAAACATCAATATTATATCCATAATTTTTCACAGCAAACCTAATGACATTTATATCTTCAAACCCCATCCCAATGAAATGACACATCTGATTCCACTCTATCATGAAACAACATATTCAGACTTCTCATTGGATGGTTGTAACTAGATTGTGACCCCCCAAGATAACCTCCAATTGGAATGTCTAAAAAACAAGTTATAGGTAGTCTTCTCACTAAAATACAAGGCCTTCCCCAAAATTATGTTCACATATGCATACATCCATCTCCATTCTATAGTGTGGGGATATAGAAAACTAAATCCTATATAGAGTAAACAAGGAATGAAAAAACCTCTTGGAAATATATCAGTATAAAATGAAAATATAATGTCATAAGGGGAAATATACTCTCCAAACCATTGTATCGTGCCCTATAACAGATTTAACTTTAAACGATACTCTAGGAAGACTAAAAAATATACATTTGGTGTGTCTCCCAATACGCCAATGGATGTAAACTAGTTGTGAGTGTATTAGAGGTGAAAGTTGGGAGACAATACCTTCATCTGGTAACAATAATACTGGTATATATATATAAATGTTGACTAAATACCATTACATAATATAATAAAAATATAAAAATAGAAGAAGCATAAATACAAAGTAATAGTGGAATAATAAACCTTCCCAAAGGAATAATATAATTTATTGACTAATCTTATTTGGTAATAGAAAATAATAAATGCAATGTCTCTTATGAATGACCATCTATACATACATATCGAAGGAATGATGAAATAGAAAAGAAAATGCTATTTGATGTAAGAACCACCATATCTGATTTATAACCAACCCATGAATAATATAACAATACGATAAAAATCCACCTCTAGTGGGTGGCCCCTTACCCAATCACAGGTACATAATATCGATAGCTTCCTTGGGGACCATGTAGGGTGTGAGAATAAATATCTGTAGTCCACTACCAATGTGTTATTGTCTTATATACATCATTATGTAGGTGTATGTTTAATACAAATAAAATAGTAGTCCACACACATTTAATAGATTCCCTATCCACTTGTTCCCAATATCCTCAATTGATCATTCTACCGGTTTCACCCATCGTTGATATATGTTTGAAAATGTTCTCTAAGTTATATATATGTAACACTACACAAGTATTCATATATTTAATTTTAACTATGATTTTCCATGGAATAAAACCCTAGGCATCCCCTGATGAATGGAAAACCATCTGAACCCTCAGGCCCCACCTAATAAAATGCTACATTGAACCTCATGCCATCAATAATTATCTTGTATACAAATGGAATTCCCAAACTATAATTACCATGTCCCTCAGTCTTCAACTCTTCAAATCCCCATCATCTTGAATCCCAACATACTATGGCCCATCAATATATGTCCTCTAATAAATAATAAATGTTGAAAAATTAACTGATATCCGGAGAATGGAGATATTCAACCTCCCAAGTCCCGACACAATGTCCACAAGTATCAGAGTGGGCCACATCCCCCAAATTATCATCTCAACACCATCAATTGATGGTCCATCACCATCCACATGGAATTATATAATGATCACCCCTAATAAATATGATTGCCAATACAATCACCTAGTACTCAAATTCAATGGGGGACTCCACGAACCAACTACTTGTCAAACCCACCTCATATGAGTCATAATTGTGTTCATAGGATACCAACATTATGTTTGTAAACAAATAGATAGTGGAAATCACCAAACAACCTAATCCAAAACAATTGGCACCTCATGACCCTCTGATCATGTCCCGAAATATCAATTGCCGATACCATATCATGTCACTCAAGCCATGCCCTCATCCTAATGAACATATCACCTAAATCTGGGGAACAGTTGTTCAAACTATTGATCATCATCTCAATATCATTTTTGGGCCTCAACCAACCTAACTAACATTTCATCCTCAATCCATTTAATCATCTGGAACAAAATCCATAGGCCTAACCCATCATGTTCCCATTGAACTCCAACATATCAATATAAAAATCTTATTTAATTAAATAAAACACACCATTCATATCCTTAATAGGTGGTCTAACGCTCCTCTATTGGACTATCCTGCTTAAAATGTTTATCTCATACCCAATGAAATCCCATGTAATAAATTAATTAACATACAAATAAGAATTTAATTTATTATGGTATCACTCTTTCATCCTAACGAAATTTTAATCAATGTAATAAAATATTCATGATGAATCGAATAGAAATCTATGAACCATCCACCTTGTACTATTAGGTTCTCACTTCAATGATATTGACCTATAACTGAAGACAACTCAAAAAAATGGTATTTTGGAGGAATGAATTGAAAATAGGGTAAATGATATCCCATGATTTTAAGCTCACATGTATCACATTAAACACAAGAAATTTGATATCTGATTGAGGGCCTTAGTAAGATGAATTTGTAACCACCAAAGGAGAAAAGATTAGAGTATGGGTCAATGAGTAAGGAAATATCCTAGGTGAGAGAGAAATGGAAGATCCACCTTTTCATTGCATGTTAATGCGAGAAGGATAAAGGGAATATAATAAATGATGGAGGTTAATTTTAGAAATTTTACCTTTTTATGTAACTTTAATTCATTTTTAACATGATTTGGATCACCATGCACCAACTGTGTGGAGATAAATATCCAAGACCTGCACTATACATAGGTAGTCACACAGTTTACCATGCCATGTTCAGCTAACACATATTTCATCTAATAGAAACGAATGATCTCTCACTTTGTCATGAACCCCACAGTACATAGTTTTTCAAACCAAGTCTAGTTCTATTGGAGGGTAGCACCGATACACATGGGAGGCCATAGAGTTTTTTCAAAACATGCACCACTATATATGCTTCATGAAACATAGTTTTTAGGCCCCACCACAATGGAAACTGACCTGAAATGCTGATGCACTGGATGGTCCTTAAACATTGTGTGAAAAAATTCCTTGGGTCAATTGAATTCTCAAAAATTAGGTTCCTAATATAAAGAAAATAATTGTTCTCACCACCATTTTGGAATGCCCAAATAGGTTTAGAAATTTTGGACCTGCTCATAAAACTGATACATTAAACAGAGATAAAAGAGGGCCCAACCATAAAAAAACTAAACATGTTAAATATAGAAGATATCCTAGATCAAAACTCCCAAAAACTATCCACAAAACATAGTTAGTGTATCTTTGAAATACTATGATCCAATGAAAATTGTTTCCCCCAGTTCACCAGAGATCTTCCTATCATCCCCTTATGATTTGAAAAATTCAAAAAACTCCCACGCCTGGGTGACTATAAACACACATAAAAGGAAACCTAAAAAAATCATGATAAAATATATATAATATAATACTAATATCAATTAATTAGTCAAAAAGGGAAATGAAACCCAATGTAAAATGTAATCATACTAAAACCTAGGTCAAGAAGGAGAGGAATCTAAATCTCGACATCCAAAAAAAGAATGTAATGTTTTCCCATACATCTAAAGGACTCAAATCTGACGTAAGTAAAATTAAACAACATCACAAGAATCATAGTAGAAGGACCTCCCCTATCCCTTTTGTACCTTAACCATGTATGAGCTTACTCCTATGGAGGACCCACTCCCCATCTGATCTCAATGACAAGGGAGTACAACTCTATAGATAGAGTAACAACTTTCTTTGAAGTATAGGTAATAACAATACCTATTAACAATATATGGATGAACTTGTACGATTTTGAGTTAGTTAAGTATAGACCCCATCAAAACTCTAATGATGAAACTCTATATCTAAATATACCAAAAAAGCATCACTCATTTCACTTTAAATCATATCTATGATACCAAATTAAAGGAAATAATCATGTCTTTGTTTAATTATGCTCACAATGGGCTACTAAATGGTAAAAATCAAGGTCCTAAATAATAATATAAAAAAGATTCATGGTTCATAGAAAAGTACATAACATGATCATTTAGGAACATGGCACGTGGAAGCAGCCCATAACATGGACATGTTCTTCATTGGACATGGTTCATCCAAACGTTTTCCTCAACAAAACAATTTAGTATTGGGACATGGTGTTTGTAATCTCCAAGGGTCACATTCATGCACTCCTCTAACATGAATTAGCCACCCTGGTAGCATCAAGAAATTTGGGGCAATATAGAAATAATGTAATATTAAAATTGATTCAAAACACTAGGATAAGATGTAGTCAAAGAAACAGAATGTGACTTCCATTGCAATACACATAACGTAGTTGGAATACTTATAAAATACCTAACATATCACATATGCATTCCATTGTCAACCAATATCAGTATAAATTAAAGAATTTACTAACCCAAGGTACCATAATTAAATGATAGTGCCTTTAATCCTCTATTACTTGAATCTCATGGACAAAATTTTGGATTTTGACTTCCCAAACCTAACCTGTTACACCTACAATCAATGAAATGAAGTCATGTTCCACATAATTTCTTTCCCAATATGTCCTTACCACTATATTAATCTACTGACCATTTATCCCATGGAATCTAATGAACCAATCATTATTCTCAAGGGCCAATAGTTCTTGAACAATCTCAAAATATTGAATCGCTAACCATAAGGGAAAATGATGGTGGACATGAAGAATAGAAATAATAAAAGTCATAGTAGAAAATTGAGAATATATTTTCCATTTTTTATAATGAAAATTGTATTTACTATAGAATCCAAAAGTTGTGTAAAACATGGGTGAAATTAAATCAATTAATTCAGTTCATGTAACGTCCAAACCCCGCTCACCCCTAATCCTCTGGCCGAACCAATCATCACATGACCTAAAGCACGTCTCCATTTATGCCAGAGGCTATCGACAAGCTGTGAGGGTCTAAGTATAGTATGTGTAGATAAAATAAACTCTTATCAGAGTAAAAAAAGTGGAAAATAGCAGCAAATGGCGGAAGCAGTCTATATAATGATAAAGCATCAGAATACATAATTGTATAAATCATGATTAAAAGAAAATGTCCAATGCCAAGGTTATACAATGCATGAATGATATGATGATAAAAATATGAATGTGATAAATAATAAATCATTATTTATATATCAACAATGAAATAAATAAACAATTACTCAAGTAACTATGTGAGATCCCCTCGGTCATCATGAGCTTCCACTAGATCCTCTGCTTCTTTCTCCCAAGTATATGCAAACATCACAATTCTGCAACCAAATAGAATCTACATGGGTACCCTGGTACAATGGAAGCCCAAGTAGGGTGTGAGATATAAATATTTTTAGGTCAGGACAACCATTTTCTACCTCAAATCCACACATTAAATAAATAATTTACACAGTGTGAATGCAAACATAAATAAAGTAAGCCATACAATTTAACTATATACATAAGTACCTGCTTCTGTCCCCGGTTCGTTTCTGAACCTGCATTATACATTTTAATTAATACACAATAGTCATCACACAATCATTTTCATTTATCAATTATTCAAACCCCATTAAATTATATAAGTCTGGATATCCAGACAAAGCCCGACAACCCCTATAAGTCACTCACAATAGCTGTCTCTAAAAACCATGAAATAAATCAATGTAAAGACTGAATCCAGGCTTGTGATTTGGATTTGATAACACATCATAATATATTCAATTTATTATTTCATATACTTTTTCAGAGTGCGTCTACTAGAAATAGTAAATCGCCCAACCAATACCAATATTTTGAGCCTGTCTACTAAAAATAATGATTCACTCCACGGATCATCCATTAAATAGTGATTCACCCAATTCATTAAGAAATCTAATAGCATGTCCACTAAACATTGTGATTCTCGCCTGGATCCATCCACTAAACATTGATTCACCCAATTCATTAACAAATCTGAACTCATCAACTCATGTAGTGATTCATCCAGGACTTTATCAATTAACATGAACATCATAAGAATCTAATGTCAAACAATCTAAACAATTCTTATCTATTTAGAATCCATTTCCCATGGAATATCAAATATTTAAACAAATCCATCCTAAAAAATTAATGCATGGAAAAAACATGCATAAAAGGCATTCATGGCCCAATCGGCCTTAAATAATCAATCCAAGGAAATGTACCCATGGGGTGTCCATTAATCAAGGTAAAAAATCATTATTATTTATAGGAATGCACTTTCAATTCATTCACAATTTAAATCACATATCATATTCATTTTATAGAAGAAATATTCCATTTCTAATTTCACATTCCATTATTGATTCCCAACGTTAATTATAAAACTTATCACTACAAATGCACATCATTAATCCATCAATAAATATAACTATTTAGAAAAAACTACATATCATAATTAATCGCGGGATCAAATATCACATTTTTCTAAATCAATATCCAAAAATCAATCCTTTGATTAATTATTCAATATTTCAGTATCAAATAAAATATTAAGTCACCAAAAATTATCTCCATTTATCTCACTCAATAACCCATAATTAGTCCCCTAATTAACCAACTCAATTACAATTCTAAATGCACACAATTAATATAAAACATAATTATCATAACATTTCCAAATCCAAACATAGCTTAATTATTTAATAGTATCAATTTAATCAATTATACAATACATCCTATAAGACAACACATGGTCATTTCCTCATTTATGTTATGTGGGGATCATGAATTGATAACATCCAATGTCTTGTATCAACATATCATATATCACATTTATAAATTTAATCAAATTTGAAATATTAACATTTCAATTAAATTCAATACAAATACTTTACTATATAATTTCAATACAAACAAAGGTGCAATAAACAATTTATATGTGTGTTATTTATAGTTGAGGATATCAAAAAAAGATCCCTACCGCATAGTGGAACTAAAATAACATCTAGTAATTTAACATACGGTGACAACTAGACAACACTTGTACATCAAAACACACATATATATATATAGACACACACCACAACATTTCTAACATCAACAGAAAACAACAAATAAAATGTGAAATCAGAATAAAAATAGTTAGGACCAACACACATACATCATTAAATGAGGGACTCATAAAAATTATCAAAAACATTAATGGACGGTGGAAACCCAACACTAGTGTAAATCCATTCCTTCCAAACAACATCGGAGAACCGAATCAGCCTGAACAACCTCTCTATCTGTAGTGCTTTCTGGAACGCGGACCAATGGGTCCCGATACAACAATCACACAACCTAATGAAAAAGAACACCATGGGTATAAACCCAAAACCCTAAAATCATTCAAACATAAATATAGCACCAAAACAATTTCAAATCCCAAAAGTGATGATAAATACCATGAGGGGTGATCTAAATACTTTGAATTAGATAAAAATGTCGAAAAACATGGGAGAACATGATGTGAAAAGAATGAATCATGGTTGGGGTGTCACACATGGAATGAGAGGCAATCCAGGGTGTCGTTCACTACATGATGTCTTGTTGTAGGGGGAGGATGTGGATCCGTCATGATAGATCCAACCATGGAAGAGGAGTCATGCAGAGGAGGAGCCCAGAAGAGTTGGTGGTCGCGCACTACAACATCTGCTCGGGGGGGGGGGGGGGGGGGTGCACTTTGTGTATAGGGAGGAAGCAGAAGGTTCCTCTCCATTATTTATAACCTAAAAACTAATTAAATCCCGTTAATAAAATTTATTTTTAAAAATTCAAATGATTAAATCCATAACCCCCAATTTATTGAAAAATCATTAATATGATTATAATGATAATTTACATAACCATTTTACAATTATTATTATCATTTAATTAAAACTCATCTTGGATAAACCCCACCCAATTTAATTATTAATAAAACCTTTGTTAAAACCCATAACCACTTTTTAATAAAAAAATTATTAATCATTAATTTTTAAACTTTTTATTTAATTAAACTCATTCCTTAAGATTCTGAAAGGCCTCATTAATTTCACATAACTTTTTACACCCCATTAATTATCCAATTAAAATATTTTAACATGAAAATAATTTACAAAAACATAATAGTAAAAATAACATTATTATTAATAACAAATTCTTCTATTTAAACAAAAATATCTAAATTAAGATTATTCAATTAAAGTAAATAAAATATTAGAGTGGGTAAATGGCATAGGTTGGACGGCTACCGTGCACAGCCTGTGCGGATCCATTAAAGTGGAATATTCCAGAAGCAGTGCTCCCAATACCTACTGGGACACCTATTAATATTATTTTATATTCTCCCAACTAATAAAATGACACCTTTAAGTGTTTCGACACTCTAAATTATGTTGAATATGTTGGCTTAAAAACTGTTCCATCGATAAACATAAAAGTTTATATATAATTTTTAATTTAAACTTGGTTCAATAACATGGGACATTACAACCTACCCATCGTAAAAACATATCTTCGGCAAGAATTCATTGGGAAAAACTACAATATAAGTTTACCTATTAAGGATGAATTGTTTGGTTTGGAAGAAATTTTACGATTTCAAATGCTAATTGCCCCTTTAAACACAACATAAGTCCAACCACTTAATTTGTTAGAACCTGATCCAAAGCTCATTTTTCCATTCAAACACTGGAATAGAGGATTCATTCGAGGCCATTACAATGACCTAATTAAGAAAATGTTTGAAACATGATTAACTAATATAAATAGTTTTTGCATGCTTTCCTTGAAAGATGTCACGAAACCAAAAACACACACTCTAACGTAAACTGGATACATGCAATTAAATTATTCCATTATTAACTGTATATACCCCCAAGTATTTATTTGATCCCACATGTCATTACCAAGCTAATACTTCTCAAGGCTATTAAAAACTACCATGCCCCATAACAAAGAAATAAGTATCACAAAGAAACCATACATCACATATAAAATATTTAAGTGGATCACAAAAAAAACCCACATGTTTTATATTTTAGTGTGGTGTATAAATGATGATATCGTAGTGCTTCCCTGATGATTTCAAGAGTGGTAACATACTTATTACACCAGGAAATGTGAACTAAGAGAAAAACAGGGTCACTATGATGTTCCTTCAAACTAATATTACTCGAGTCTATTCAAAAATCATAGTGTAACCTACTAACGCATCATCAATCAACCCTCAATCCCTATATCACCCATGTAATATATCTTATTTCAAATCGTTCTACTTAAAATATTCCAAAATAAAGGATGTTTCAAAAGGGTATCTTGAAATGCCAACATTATCAATGTCATTTTGTCAAAGAAGCAGTAACAAATTTACTGAAACTGATGCGATACTACCCACCTTAGAATTGACCACATAGTAAAAAAACGATTAGTCGCTAACAAGTACAGTATTTGAGAACCCCATAAATGTAAGTGTGTATTTTCTTAAACCACGGTAACAATGTAAAAAAATCTCACAGACTAAACAATATTATAAACCCAATATGTGTGCTAATACACCCGAATCCAATGTGCTAGTCTCTTACGAATCATAAATGTTGACCCTATCTCTTGGTCACACAAAACCAAAATCACTAGGCTCAAAATCCACATTTTCATTTTAGCTATTTAATTAATTCATTTCAAAATTTTAAAAATTTTAATGAATTCCAGCAATCCCAAAAGTAATTTTTCACTACATGTCACTTGGTTTTCCAAACTACACCTCATGGGAAAAATAGGAAATATTTTGAAAAATTCATCTTTTACCTATTAACATTATGTGTGATTTCATTTTAAACCTGAAATTAAGCATGTAAATTCATCTAACCAAAAAGTAAACCACCAAGGGTCCCATTTATTCAATCCAAGTACTTCAAAGAACAACCCCATAATATTTCATTACAATCAAAACTCATCAATTTTATATTAATTAACATTTTCAAACATTTTATTGTTATATAAGGTTCAGTCACATGGGTGTCCATCTACCAATCGATAAGGGTCAGATACACATTACCTCTATCAATTGGATCCCATTTAATCAAAATCGATCTACATTTTTATTTAATTTAGCAACCCTTTTCTAAACATATAAATACACAGGTTACCTTTTTCCCAATTATATGATGACTATACACCTTAAAAATGAAAACATGTTCCTCCATAATTGCAAAAAAATAAAATTTTCCAAAGAAACTGATCATTTATTAGTAAGATAACACATCACTACAAGTAGCTAACACTGAGGAACATTTTGAAATCAAAAGAAACATCTTGTAACACAGAACCATGGCACATAAAAAATATAGGAAACATGGCATATTATTACCCAATAATTTTAATTATATCACCAAACATGTTGTCTTAAAAGACAACCTATGTAAGTACAAGGCATGACATATATTCCACGCACACAATCTATATTAGCAGGTATCCTACTAATGCAACTCCATGGAATGACATATATTCATGGAATGTGAATATCTAACTACATAATATGATACATGTAATGCATCATCCTTACCAAATTATCCCATGGAAAAAATTTCATAATTTTCATAATCAATATGTTACAAAAAATACACCAGTCTCTAATGGTGAAATATTATAAAATGTAACTTCAAACATTATAAACAAAAATTCCCTTCCCTAGAATCTTGGTCATTTCCCATACATGGGTTTATCAGTCCCAACCACGACTATTAACCCAATTACCGACACATTCTTAGTCTCCTATCTAGCAACCCCAAAATTGTGAGGCAAATGACATAATGGAAAACCAACCTTTGATACCACAATGTAATGTCCAGACCCGACTCTCCCCTGAACCGGTGGCCGAACCGGTCTTTACATGACCTCAAGTGCATCTCCCCATAAGCTAGAGGCTTCCAAATAGAAGTGAGGGTATAAGGATAGTTAGTCGGGAGACTATACTCTATTATAAGAGTAAAAATAGTGGAAAATAGTAGAAAGTTGAGAAAGTAGTGTAAATAACGATAAAACAGCAAAATACATAATTTAATAAATCATAAACAAAAAAATGGAGAATAACGATGTCTTAAATTCAAGAATGTTATGATGGTAAAACTATGAAAGTGATAAAAAATATATAATTATTTACATATCAATAAATAAAAAAATAAAAATTGACTCAAGGACTTGAGGGAGATCTCTTCCAGAATCTCGAGTTTCTGCATGGTTCTCTACTTCTATCTCCCAGGTATATTCAAACAGCACAATCCTGCAACCAAATAGAATCTACTAAGGAACCCCAATGCAGTGGCGGCCCAACTAGGATGTGAAACCTAAATCTACGTAGGCCTCGGCCACATGTGGATACCCCAAATCCAAACAGTCAACAAATAATTTAAAAAGTGTGAACGAAAGCATATATAAAGTTTGAAGTAGAATGTAACTATATACCCAAGTACCTGCTTCATCCCTCAACTGGTTTCTTAACCTGTATTACATATTTTTCATGTATACAAAAAAGTAAACACACATTTATTTTCATATATCAGTAATTTCAGTCCTCATTATATTACATATGTCTCAATATCCAACTGATTCCCGATATACACCATCTATGTGACTCACAACTGATGTCTTTAATTACCATGTAATCAATCAATGTAAATACAGAATCTCATAATCGGTGCTCCCCAGAATTATCGGGACACCTGTGAAATTTATTGGTTATTCTCCCGAGTCATGAAATGACACCTTTATGTGTTCCAACTCTCAAAATTAAGTTCTAGAACTCAGTTTAAAAACATACACATCGATAAACTGAAAATGTTCGAAATCCATCGTAATTTAAACCCTGTTTATAAACATGGGACTTTACACATTGAAAATGTTAAATAAATTTTTATTTCATGAAAATGAAAAATTTAATCGAATTTGTCGAATATTCAATCCATGATCATCAATCAAGAACTCAGTGGAAGAAATATAAAAATAGACGATCCTTTCCTTAAGTATTGGTCAAGAGTTACTGAAGAACATGATTTATATATATTTCATTGAATATTTCATAGCATTGATAATTATTATAATGATTATCATCAATTTTTAACTTTAGATCTTTTATCAAAGGTTCGTAAAAATATAAATGGGATCTCTCCCTTCCACAACTATAATCCCACAAGGTTATGCCATTAATATTGAGAATTTTTCATAATGATATATTAAAATTGGATAGGGATATTGTTTGGGAATTTAATATATTAATTAAATTATTTATTTAATATACTTTAAAATGTTCCAATGAATTCCTTCAATGGAACGTTTGATTTCATAAAACCTTATGTCATTCCAAGGAAAAACCATGTATTTTAAAATCATCCATTGTCTCAGATTTTAAATCAATGGTTTTTATTAGAAAAAAAATAATTTATTATGTGATATTTCATATTCGTGATTTAATATGTATAATATCATTAATATCATCATTCTATAGATACATGACTTCCAAAACACCATGCCAACTCCAAATAAAACTCATAAAAAATAAAAAAATTTAAAATTTAAAAAAATTATAAAGTAATCATTATTGAATCCAATGTTATAAAGAAAATATATTTTAGGTATTAACCCTATATATCTAAATAATACATAAAATAATACTAATAATTTCCTTAATAAAAATATTCCATGATCCAAAAATAATACCACAATGCATCGATTTTTTTGATAAAGACAAATAAAAATATAAAATTGGAATAAACATCATTGAAGAGACTCAATTGAAGATCCCAATCTCTAAACTAGTATAGTCCAACTTGGTCACCCAAATCTCCATAAAAACATAAACACTATATATATAATGTGTAAAAACATGTTTGGACAGAAAAAAATACCCAATTCCTCTCTTAAAAATATGGATGAACAATACTAATGATGGTTCTGTTTTAATTTTTTAAATTTGAATTCTGTAATGTGATGTATTTTCTGAGGTTTTGACATGATGTTGCAACGATTGTTTATATTGGATACCACTTCACCTAAAAGTGGATTTTCAATAATATAAAATTTCAGTTTGAATATGGTGAGAGGGAGAGTGGTCAAAAGTGGTTAACCTTCCACCCCCACATTGAACTGGAAATTGCAGAAAGCGCACAGAACCCCAAACATTGGCATGTTTCTATGGTAATCTAACACAGGTGGGGTCAGTATAATCATAAAAAGGAAAAAACATATTTTTATATTTACCAGACATATACCCAACCTAGTTGGTTCACAAAAAAACTAACCTGTCATAACCAACAACCATCACTACACTATAGTCATGAAAATCCACATTTTTCCATTTATAAAATTAAATCTAATCAAAATTACCATAAAAAACATCTACAACAATATTCTATATATCATATAATCATACCATTCAATTCTATATTTAATGAAAGCCCACTGTAATTATTACCCAAATCAATTATATACATTTTCCACCTTATTTAATTCATTAAATTTTGTTAATATCCTTTAATTAATTTATATTCCATCCCACACTCATTTCATCATTTTATTACCATTATCATTATATGGTTATTGATAAACTAACCATATATCTTTAAACCCATCCAAACCAAAAAAACTACCACATATGAAATATACCCACTAATCACAACCGTATTTCCTAGTATAAACCAACCCACATAGCCCAGCAACCCAACATTATCCATAATACCAACCGAATGACATCACCACTTTTACCATAGAAACATAAAAACCATAAACATACAATAAAGGACACAAAAGTGAATTAATCGTTTTATGAAAAAATTTAGTAACAATAACTACTACAAACCAATTTTCATAAGAATAAATAAAATTATACTTTTTAATCCCACACAATTTATTTAGATACCATGTTATACAGATTTTCCTTTTATTGAAGGTGATATCTATTTAATAAATATGGCCTAAAAAAGTGTTCCTCAAATAATGAATTGATTTTAAAAATAGTTTTGAGAAAGAATCAACAAAAAAAATAATAACATTGATGAATTAGAAACATTTTATTATGGGATGTAGAATGGTCATGTGGGGACATCCCACATCCCTCTTCTAGTTATTCTATAGCTTGATATTCATATCCTCTACCTTCATCCCACCCTCTATTGAGACAGATAGGGGTCACTCAGACTCATATCAACCCCGTTATTTCTCCCCTCTTATATATTAGTATATGATTCTTAATTTCCATTATATAAATCTCAGATCTAAAATTCCATATTTTATCTAGGGATTCCCAAATCATTTTTTATCAGTTTTGGAGTTCACTAAGGAATCAGATCTGCCAAGGAATTCCCAATGGTATCTTTATAGTAAGAATCTTTTATCTATTGATGATTTCAACAACTTAATAACAATTTGTGTGGTTGGAAACATGAACTTATGGTTGAGAAATTGGGCACCCATCATATTATCATCCAATTTGAGATAGAGGATCCTTTTATCACTTCATGGACCACCAATAAATGATCCTACATCAGCTCTCGGTTTGTCCACATATGATAGTATTTCAAATTCCAATTTAGTTTTGATCATCTGATGACACATATCATGGTAAATTTACAAATCCTTCCTATTTTTTTAAAACCCTTGATTTCTCTCAATTCATGGAAACTAGATCAATAGGTTATTGTTTTTTTGAATAGATCTTGAATCCTTATGCCACACAATTTCTCTATACATCATCATGTAAATAGATGCTTTAGAGCCACTGGTTTACTTATTTTGTGTAGAGAATGAGAATGAATATTATATCAAACAATTATTATGGTTTTAATTTTGGATGGATTTATACTACTTCATCCACCATCTAGGTCATTTAAAATAAAAATGCAGTCCTATTATAGGTTGATTGGGGATTGATTCTATGTCTCTTATTCACAAATCTGAGTATACTAGTAATTAGATTATGAGATATTATATGGATTCGATTTATCTTCCCCTATGTGGCATACCAGTCTTGGAAGATGTGATGGTGGAAATAACATTTTTAATTCAGATGGTGTGAAAGAGCTTGTGAGGGACAATTTTGGAGGCCACATTCCTAGAATATCCATTGATTGTCATATACATATTGGGATACAGACATAGATTTATTCTACTCATTATATAAGTAGCATGTATATCCACCCACCTAATAAGATTTCCAATTAAGATGACATAGTGTATGTCATAGTGAAACAAGGGGGATGAAAAAGGGTGAATCAAGAGAAGGCCATGAGGATTTTTCCATCTCTACTGAAGAAAATTTCAAAAAATCAGGAAAATCTAGTTTATTGTCCTATTATCTTTAATAATATTAAAATGATGAGAATCCATCAATTTCCATTCATAATGGTCAGTCTAAACAAAAGAAAAAGATCATTGATGTTAGTGATTATTATGTTAATGTATGGAGGGAGACTAATAGGGAAAAGGATTATTCATGCCTTAAAATATATCTAATTAATAGAATAAAAGGGAAAGGTAAAAAATATAATAATGTGAACCAGTCTTAAACCCAAAAGGAAGAGGTAAGGATGAATGTAACTAAAGATGAAGAGGAAATGCATGACACATCAGTTGTGCACATATGTATTCCAGGGATGCTTGTAAAACCTCCTCGTGATGAGGAGGTGATCACTATGGATAATACATAGGATCCTAACACAGTCGGGTTAGAAGTTCCTAATATGTTTTTGGATCTATAGGTTGATGGGGGGTCCATGAGGAAACAAATATCGGAGAATGTGACACTACTCTTCTCATATATTCTATGAAATAAATTTTGGAGTATGATTATTTTATCAATATATCAAAGGATGATTTTGTAAGAATGTATGATCGGTCGATTTGGGTTGATCATATTTATGAACATGTTTACTAGATCAATAAAAATTATTGGATCTTGGATCGGTGAATCAAGACAAGGAAATAAATCTCATAGAATATATTCATACAATGGGAATATTAGACAACCACTTTGAGGAAATCATCAGGGATAATCCAGACATTTATGTAACCTAAATAATTAGGATCATAAAAGTGTGGTTAATTAAAATCCATAAAATATGTTTTTTGAGTATATTGCTAATTTCATTTCTCCTTTTGTATTCTGAACTCCATGCAACCTTATTAGATCACACTTTCCATCATATGTGTATTCAAAAATAATAATTTTCAATTATCATGAAATAACATTGATGTAAGTAAAATTAATCTAATTCTTATTTCCTTATTAAATTAAATTATGTATTCTTAATTATAATTATATATTCAATCTATACAACTCATCAAAGGATAATAGCTGAATGTTATCCCCATAACATACACAGTATATATAATTTTTATTTGATCCCCTACCATAACCACTATTTTTTATGATTTCAAAAAAAGAAGAATATAATGAATATAAAATATAATTTCTTGAATTATACAAATGCAACCTCAGAAATATATAAAATAACTATAACCGTTAAGAGAAAACTCAATATCACCCAAATGAACTACTCCAAATTCCAAATCAATCTCCAGCTAAAAGTAGTGAGAAAAATTCTAATTATAGTTAAAGGAATGAACTCAGATGGAAGAATTATCAATCGTAGTGATTGAATTAATATTATCCTTCAAATGGGTAACATTAAACAAAAAAATTCACAGCATTTCTCAAATTTGATAAAAACTAAAGGCATATAAGGAATACAACGGGGTCTCAACTACATATTTGGTTAGAGAAACATTGGGTCATGGGGTGATAAGTCAAATTTATGTGATGATTAAACCAAAACCCTTGACTTGTGTTTAGATGAACTATGTCCATGTCCTAATATGATATCTTCAAAAAATATCCAAAACCCTCACAAAAAATCATGTAAATATCTATGCTTCAAATCCCATTCAATTAATCGAATAGGATCTAACTGATATAATATTTCTTCATGAACAATAACATAGTTCAAAAATGTCACCTATTATAGAGGCACCCCAAAAAAGAATTTAGGTTTTCCCATCATGAAAATTATAATTGTTTCATGATTTATAAAATCAAAAAACTAACTATATTTAATGATTATGATTTCATATCAATCCATACTTGAATTCAATACAATATCCATTATAAGAATCACATAAGTTTAATTTTCTTATTAAAAATTATATAAAATTTATACCTATTTAATTTATATCAATTTTTTATGTTATGTTTTTATATTTTTATCAATACTTATATAATTTAAAATTTTATTTATTTTATTTTTTATATTTTTAACATATTTTCAGAAGAATTATACATCAATAAAAGGTACAACAGTTTTTTATAATTTATTTTAAAAATATTCCATTGTTAATGTGACATCATATTATTAGTGAAGGATATAAATTCTATAATAATTTGTGATTTATGATATATTCATATATCCATATCAAAAAAAATTAATAAATATTATTATTGATTTTATATATTAATAAAATACAGTTTTTTTGAATTTTTTAGACAAAGGTCATTTTTTAATCCCATCATAAATGACTATTGGTTATGTGAATACATAAAAAAAGTTTTAAATTTTGTTGTTGTGGAAAATTACAATCAGTGTGGTGGAAATGATAATGGTGTCTCACTAGTGGCCATCTTTTGGGATACATAGTGGCACTTCCCACCATTTTCATTGTTTTCTCATTTACTAGATAAACATAAATATGATTTGAATAATTTCATCCAAAACAACTATCTCTAAAAATTGTATGGCTTATTTTAAGAAAATAAATATATCCTTCCATAATTAGACATTCTAAAAATTTAAATTATATTGCATCCTTATCCTCTAAATCCCATCCCTTTTCTAATTTTACTATCATATAAAATCATGATTAGTAACCAAAATATATTATTACACTATAATGAAAATCATAAAATATTATAACAATTGAATCCTCTATATTTATTTTCCAAAATAATTTATAAACCAAAAAAATAATGTTAAAAATATATTTCATGGACTTTCATAGTTCACATTATAATATATGATATATAAAATGTAATACATAAGACTCTTTTATAGCTTGTTAATGTCATTTAATGAACTATAAATCAAAATTACCTGTTCATAAAACATTATTATTGAATTTATTTAAATGATCATTATTCTAAATAGTAACTATCCTATAAAATAATTTTTCTAAATCAACATATAATATTTTTATTAGACTGGATTTTTGACAATTTCTGGAAAATATTATTTTTTAGTCAAAAAAATAGTTTTCTAGAAACATATTGTTTTTATGAATTTATCATTATATAATAAAAAAAAATTAAAAAAAATGGATAAAAATATAAATATAATAAGCTGTCATATTCAATTTAAAATATAATTTTATCATATAAATCATATATCGATCACGTTTTGAACTAATTAAAATTTTACATCAATAAATATGTACATTTAAAATTTTTTCAAAAATATTTCATTTTCTAAGGACTCTTGGTGTTGGATTTATATTAAAGAATCATAAAATTTATATTTTTTATAAATAATAAGTTTACATAATTAATATCAATATCCAAAAAATATCTAAAATGCAAATATGAGGATTAAAATATAATATTAATAAAAACAATTTTTATTTGAATTATTATTTTTATTTCACAATTAAAAATTAAATCATTTAGAATTATTATTGGACAAAACCTATTTCAGATTTTAAATAATAACTATTAAATTCTCAAAAAGGATGAATCATATTTTTTATCAATAGAAATAAATAGTAATCATAGTATATAATTACCAAGCTTATAGTAAATTAGGATTAAAGTTAAAAGTGAAACAAAAATATGTACAACATTGAAAATTATTTTAAAATGAGGTATTTGAGGTTATTTGGACTATTAAAAACTTATCCTGATTCACTTTTTAATTTTTTTGTAGTTCAACTGTTGACAATTACTTTTTATTTTTGAAAATGTAAGTGTGGCTACCAAAAATACCCATATATTATCTTCAAAAACGGCAACACTCCAACCTTATCAAGGATCACCTATTATTAAAATCTCTCAATAAAATATTATATTTTAATCCTCTTATAACCTTCTCCCATAATTAATATATTCTGGTCACAATTAGTTAGTTTAATTCTTTCATTTCCAATGAGACCGCCAAGAAAATTTCAAGTCCTCATCATTGGTGTTATCAACTATATAGCATGTCCTCTAAATTATCCTTATTGAAATTTATTCTGGGATCATAAATTAAAATGTATTAATATAATATATATACACTAAAATATATATATATATATATATGTATATGTATATTACTATATTTAGGTCATTATCATTGTATATTCATCTACCCAATAAATTAATTGAAAACAAATTGTTCTTTCTGCATAGTGTGGACTACAACCTCCCTGAAAGAACAAGATTTTTCTTCCAACACCTAAATACAAGATTATTTATATTTATGATAATAAAGGATAAATATGACATTTATGATATCATTGTATTTTTATGATTAATTTGATGATATAATAGTGATATGATGAACAAAAAATTGTCGTAAATTTATTTATTTAAAATAATGTACTAATGAGATAACATTATATTCAAAATTTGTAATATTTTCCTATCCATTATTTATTCATATAGTTCAATAGAATTTTTATATACCACAATAATAAAAAAATTAGTACAATTATTTACATTTTTTTAAAATTCTATTACAAAAAAAAACTCCACATAATCATTCATTAAATCAGGGAACGTTTATGTTTTCATCGGTTTGATGACCAACTTGAACAATATAATCAATTTATATCTTGATTTTATATGTGAATATAAAAAATTTAATAATATAATATAAATTATTAAATAATAATTTATTTTATTTGTGATATATTATATCCATATATATTTCATTAATTTAGAAAACACAATTCAATTTTCATGAATTCATCGTAACATGTTTTTATCGATTTCATCTTCAATGATTAATGCTAAAATGATAATTATGGGAATATGGAAAAAAAATAAAAAATTATATATAATATATAACAATAACTTTAATAATAATTAGATAATGAGATTTGGTATGATAATTAATAGAGACACCACTATTATGAAACTACTACAAATGATCAGGATAATAAACATGTGAGGTTAATGACATGTAGAATTCATATAGGGAATGGATATATATATAATTATAAATGAAAATTTATTTTACTATGGTTACAAATTAAGTGACTAAGATAGATATATTTCCAATAAAATTGGTTTTAGTATGTTTGTGGAAGTTAGGAAAAGAGTAATGTAGTTTTCTTCTTAAATTACTCTCTTTAAGAAATGTTTCGTATTATGTTTCTAATTCCCATTATATGGTGAATATTCTACAAATTTGATATTTAATATTAGGGATTTAATTTTTTCATGGTATATAAATAATAATTTCAATCCCTCTATTTCAACTTACTTTCCTTGAGTGGCTACCCAAGACATATGTTAGTGTTTTCTACCAATTTTTCATTCATTGGTACCCATGTTATATTAACCACCATTTTTGGGGTATAAATTGAAATAGGGGGATTTTTATTTTCATTAATATAGAATTAATGGGATATAAATTTCTATATTTTTACCCCTAACTCATATTTAGTTGACTCAATAATTGTGAAATTTTTTGTAAAACTCAATATTTTCTATTGAGGAAAACCCATTTTTAGTTCTAATAAATTAAAAGTTTTTTATTTTCCTAGAAATTAATTTATTATTTAGATATTGTAAAATGGATAATATTATGGAACATATTCTCCTTTGGAAAATGGCCCCAAATATTTTTTTATTGAGAATTACATAAAACATCACCTTAGTGAATAATGAGTGGTCCCAAGATTGTTCACCTAGAATTACACTCCTAGGGGATATTATTTGGAATATTCACATTCTCTTAATGAATAAAGGTGAATTATTTTTACTACTATTCCTTTGGTTTCCCAAAAATTAAATCAATTGAATCCCATAAAAATATTCCATGGATAACACAGGTCATTGAATATATCCACCACTTATATTTCTTTGTTATGGGTACTCTATTTTACTTCAATGATATCGTAAAGATTCAATATTGATTAAGATATGTTATACTAGATATCAAAATACTACTATAAAATTGAGAAGTATTTTATTTGTATATTTTTCATTAAACATATAATAATGTTTTACTCACTAAAACATTCTTTAGAGAATGGTGTGGAAGGTATTATTCAATATTATGATAAATCATTAGACCTAATCAGGTGATAGATATAGACTATAATTATAAACACCATCGATGCACCATTATTAACAATGAGACAAAATAGGTTGTGTTTTTTGTTTAACCACTTCCTGTGTTAGAATAGTATCTCTATACAAGGCACTCGTAGTATGTTTTGTTGTCTTGAATTATGCATCGCATCAGTATGTGATTGAGGAATTTTGTTTTCCATGTTTTTATTTATTTCATATATTTAAAATCCCCTCAATTTTAATTTATTATGGATTAAGTTTTTTTAATATATTCATGTCATATCACTTATTCCATGTTTTGATATTACTGATTTCATTTTATATGGTTGATTATAATGAATCTATGTTCACCCATAACCAAGATGGAGACTATATATAATTTTCATGGATATAACGTAAGGGATGATATTTTATCATAATATGTTTTTGTTTTATATTCTATTTTTAAATATAATTTATATGTATAAAAATTACTTAATGACTAATAAACATTTGGATCCTTTGTAAACTCATGTACTCTAAACAAATAATGATAGGTAACTATGGGATCTAGATTTATATTGTTCTGGATATTACATCTATTAATGATATATGTTTTTTTATTTGATATATTTCAATCACCCAAATTATATAATGTATCTAAAAATATATTTATATTATTTAAAAACAAATGAAATCAAACCTAGTATCCTTATGAAAAAATATAAATAATCTCAAATATTGAACAAAAATTTATAAAAAAATAAATCATTATTCAAATACCATTTTGTGTCACATAATATATCGTTGTAGTCTTGAAAATTACTTTGGACTTTTTACTAAAAAATAATAGATTATATATGATTCTAGATAAATAAATTTATTTTACTCTAAAAAATGTGTCTATATTTTATCATTTCAAACATATACATGACAATATACCACAAGTGTGCTCATATAATACCATTAATCCATGTAATCATTTATATCCTCAAGACATGGATCATGTAAATTTCATATATTCATACTCAAGATTTCTCAATTATGATAGATATAAATAATACTGTCAACATCAATTTTTAATTTAGTTTTAATTAATCTACTGTAAAATCATGTATGTGTATCCTCCTAAAATTATGAGATTCATGGTAAATTACCCTTCATAAATAAATCATTTCACCAATCTTTAATATCTAAAAGTATCTCATATGAGATATATTACAAAGAATATTTAGATACATCAAATTCTGTGTTTGTGATGATCACAATGATGGATCTTATATTTGAATATTTATGAACATTATCTTAGAAGATCATTTCATATAAAACAATATATAAGATGTGGAAAGAAAAATTAAAAATAAAATTTGTCAAAAGGCTAGACACTTGAAAAATATAAATTTCATTTTGATATAAAATACAATCCAATATCTTGGTGCATGTCCTAAAAAGTTTTCTTTTAGCTTTTCATTTGAAAAAAATAATATTGATCATTTTCTAGGACTAGGTGGTGCATATATTTCTTATATATCGTTATTCAATGTTTTACTTGTTCATCGATTGTTACATTAGGAAAATAGAGACATGGTCTATAAATAATATCATCACACACTATCACCACAATGTGGAAGTGATTTAATGTGTAGAAATATATGTTATGTTTTTTATTTTAATAATGATCCAAAAATATAAAATAATAAAAATTTTACAAGGATGATATATATATATATATAATGTTTATGGTCCATAGATTAATCATTCAAAAATTATTCCGCTTTCATATCCCATAAACAGTTAATGATAAAAATACCGAAACAAACTAATTCATTATTTAAAAGTATTTTCTTTTGAAAAAAAATTATAATCATAAAATTCTACAATCATTTAAC
Source organism: Viscum album (assembly GCA_963277665.1). Taxonomy (NCBI): domain Eukaryota; kingdom Viridiplantae; phylum Streptophyta; class Magnoliopsida; order Santalales; family Viscaceae; genus Viscum; species Viscum album. Next base: position 305,001,355 of record OY728127.1, read on the forward strand.
AAAGATGATTTCAAAAACACTTAGGCATTTATTTTCTATATTAATTAGTATTAAACAAGAATAATAATTTTTTGGTATTAGGGATATATTTCATCTAAGGGAAAATATATTATTAAAATATCACACATTAATTTATTCAAGAAACCATTGTTAAAACTAAAAATATATCATAGAAATATATAAAATTATTATATTGAAATACTATAATGAAAAAATTATTCTTTTATGTAAAATTATGTTCATTATTAAGTGTAAATTTTTAATTATATTTCATTAATGGAGTTAATTATTCCACTATAAAATAATATAATAAATAATTCATATATATGAATATGATAATATAAATTTATAATGAAATAATTAATAAGGATAATTTTTTTAAGTAATTTATCTTGATAAATTGTGTGTTTAAATTTCTAAAATACCCTATAATATATAAAAAAGAAAATATTGATGTTCTCAAAATTACATATGAAAATAAATTGTAAATTAAGGATAATTATCTCCAAAATTTGAAACATAAAAAATTATACTTATTTCAATAAAATGAATATAACCAATAGTGATTCTTAACAACATATCTAAACTAAAATATTTTAAAAAACTATAATTACCCTTCAAAAATAAATTTATCATGAGATAGAAATGAGGGTAAAAATGAGGGATTATCTTGATTGAATCAAATCAGATGAAGTATCAATGTATTTTCAGAAAACTATTATATTCTGGAAAATATTAAATTCGATCATTGCTTTCGGTAGTGTTGGATACATTATATTATTTTAAATTTTTTTATGATTTTACATTATTTAGAAAATGTTGACATTATTTTAACATGAGTTGAATTCACAATTTGTTGACACACCACTTTTACTCAAATGATAAAAAATAGCTATTTTATACCTTAATCCCCTTAAAAATGTTATCAAAATTACCCTACACTTCTAAGACATTACTATATATTATTTTATTACTTTTAAACATATATGACCATAGCTGTAGAAAAAAATCCAATTTTCCATTGGATTATGAATATTGATAAATACAAGATAGTTCATACAAAATATAATATATAAATATCTCTATTTACATTATGTTGGTTATTTATATATTGTCTGGATATTTTTAAACCAATTTTTTTTATATTTTAGTGTGAGTTTTTATATTTTTGATGAAGTAAATATCAAAATAAAAAATAAAAAAAAATGGTGGTGATTTTTATTTTTAAAAATTAAAAAGTAGTACCAGTACAATTTATTATTAGTTTTTATTAATAACTCTATATGTAAAAAATTAAAATTAAATTATTGAATAATTAAAACATTAACTAAATATAAACACAATTTATACATAGTTATATATATGGTAAACTGTAGAATCATTTTTAAAAATTGAACTCAACTTTATATCAACACTAAATTAACTTAACTTTTAATAAGTTTCCTTATTGATCTATGCCATAATCATGGTCACCTATTTCTTCAGTATATACCTTACTTGGGGAATTGATATTGATGGAATAATCTACCTAATCATCTTGTCTAGTGGAAAACCATATCACAATCAAGATGGAACAATACCACCCCATAAACATTTATAAATGTTTAGAGAAAGATGTATTATAAATAGAATTCTTAATAATGATAAAAAATTAGACCACAAAAAAATATAATCTATCAAAGTTTCACTCTAAATAATACCATGGATCTCACATTTTCATGGACAATGTTGTTGAATCAAATATTTACACACTGGAATCCATATTTTCGGAATCATGATACCCCAACTCATTTTTTTATGTCTAAAAAAATGTAAAATAAAACCTAGATAATTGTAATACTCTATATTAATAATAATTTTATTAGACTCAATAATAATAGTAATGATATATATCCATAAAAATATGAGAATTCATAATGAAAATAATAATCAATGTTCATAATAATTGGACAAGACTCTTTAATCATGGGAATATTATAATTCCATAATTTGATGAATCATCGAGATACACTATCTGAAAAATTATAGAACTGACCTTCCACAAACTATAGGGTAGTACCCAAAACCCATAGGCTGACCACATGCTTCATATATACTATGAATAATCACTAGAAATTATTTATTCCATAATGACCCTAACCCAATCAACAGTTCCTAACCCATAACACGATGTGAGTTATCCAGGTGTTAGAAAAATTTGGAAATAAATAATTATAATCCATAAAAATCAACATAAAAACATCTAATAATAATTGATAAACAATAATATATTATAAAAAATACATTAACAATAAATTTCCACTTAAAATAATATTTGAAATAAGGAAAACTGAAACTAAAAACATAATATGAGGATGAAAAGGTAGAAACCGAATACAATCCAACATTTTCTATGAAAACCAATATACCCACCACTATATCATTGTGTCTCTTAATTCACCACCATGATACCAACATTTAAATACTTCACATGTAAAGAGACAGCATGCCAAACATGATGGTAAAGACCTTATTAATCCTTTATAAGACATAAGGAATACTTACCCTCGAATGTGATATGTAGGGTGTGAGCCAAAGTCTAATAGGATACCACCATGAGTACCTTTATATATGTTTTTAAAACATAGTACATACTCTACTTCGATAATAAATATAATCATGTTTGTTTATATCTCCTTTTAAATGATTGAAAAGAACATACACACAAACACACCACTTTTAAAATAATTTTCTTTCTAAAAAACCATATAAAATACATTATTTAACATTTGAAATACACCATGGAAACCAATCCAACTATTTTCTTTGAAACCTAATTTCACCAATCTAATACACACAAAAAATATCTTTATCAATAATAATAAAATGGAAATGAAAACTGTAATTTAATGATTCTCATCTATAGAAAAAAAATAAGATCAATTTGACACAAATAAAAGTCAGGAACATTTGTGATAGATAATAAATAGTTAAAACATTACATATGGTACATATATTGATGACATTATCTATGGAATAGTGGAAAATTTTCTAAATGTGAAAATATAAACCAAATATATATAAGTAAATTTCTTCACATCATATCACCTGAATATATTTTAACATGTTTTTTAGGAGAAACCACGATCAAAGTCATAACATTTAACTAAAAGATAATAACTATTGTATTAATATAAACTTTCATGACATCTTCACATTAAACCATATATAGTAGCTTAAATATTCTCATGTAATAAATAAATGATACGGGCGACATTCAATTAATGCCACATTCTTGAGAAAAATAATGTTTAAAGGCTAACATAAAAATCATATGTTCCCATTGTCCCACATTCATTTTAAAAAGATAGCTAATCACATAATAAAATCATGAATAAAAATAAATCATTCATCACATGGATATAAATAAAAATCAACAAAAAATATAATGGGGTTGAAAATGGGAAAAATACCAATAAATTAAATATCACTTCATAATGTTTCAATAATTACTTTCACTTATCCCTAATATTACACACATATAAGTCAAAATAGAAATCCATTTTGAATATAAACCCAAATCAAATGAAAAATCACATTTATCAATAATTAATTATAAAAAAACTCATATGGATCATCATTTCATTTTATTTAACAACTCAACCCTTTAATAGTTGAAAACCCATTCAAACCAAATGGGAATTCCACATTGTAAATCACATTTTTCTTATTGCACAATGAAACCCCATTTTTTATAGGGAAACTCTTCATTAAAATATTATTAAATATTTTAAATCTATAAAATTCTAATTAACAACAACTGTGTCAATTAAATATAAACTTACACCAATTAGTACAAAATAAATAGAATAGTAGTTATAGAAAACCCATGAGAATGAAAACCTATATTACTTAATTAATATTTGTCTATATAAAAAAGAATTTTAAAGGTAGGAATCCACTGAAATATTAATCCAACAGAAATTTATGGGAAACACCAACCTTATGTTGTGGAATAATATCACATCCAATGAAAACCAGAAGATTACGACTTAAGATATTGATCACAACCCCTAAAAACAATAACCACAATTTAATAAAAACTCTAGGTATTTAAATCGCTCAACCATGGTTGTAGGGTTAGGGGAGTGGAGAAACAATGGAACTAAACCAAATAAGAAGATTAGGATAACTGTAACCATTAAATACATGGGGATAATCATTAGGAAATTTTAATAAATTTACCTTGGACAGAATGTAGAAGAACAAAGAGGTGTAAGAGAGGAATTTAAGGCAGGTGGTTCAATGTGGGAACCAAATTTATGAAACCCCATTAAAAAGAATAAAAATTTAATTCAATACCCATTTTGATCCCATTTTTATAATTTTCATGTGTGGTTTTCCAAAAAAATTATTAACCATGAATATGAATACTATTATAAATAATGAAGTAGGCTACACAATAAGGATTTATGGGTTCCAAAACTGTGCACGAACCATGTGTCCTAGGAGAAGTAAAAAATTTTCATAAATTATTCCTAAAAAACCTCAAAAAAAATGGGAAAAGTCAAATAATATATACCTATTGATAAACATGACATTTGGGTTCAAATTAATAATTCATCAAGTATTTTTAATATAGAAATTTATTATTTTATAATAAGAGGATGAACATTGACAATAATTGGAATCATGTATTTCCATAATAATTGGATTATAATTATTTAAAATGGAAATAACCTATTAATATAATAATGTGTTGAACAACCATAATATAATTATTAATTCATTCCTTTAATATAAAAATATTAAAACAAAATTTTATAAATAAACTATCATAGTGTACTATGAGGAAAGTCCCCAACTACACCCTAATATGTCTCTCACATAGTGTAACCTATATAATACAAATCTTTAAAATACCACGTATCCCTTAATATATCAATATAATTATTAATTATCATTCATATAACTTTTATTATGAATCAAATATCATTGAAATGTAATCAACTGACATATGGTTCATAAACTATCTGGAAACATTTCCCCTTCATTCATGGTTGAACAAATACCCTATTAACCTATCCTATTAGGCTTAAACCAATGCCCTAATTCACATGAATCCGAAAAAAAACTCTTACAATGTCAATTTTCAACCACCATAAGTTCATTTTTAAACACATAGGTCTCCCATATACACATCCTGTATATCAAGCCTCTCAAATGAACTATTTTATAAACATCAACCACATCATCCATTAATGGTGACAAAATATCATATAAACCTCCCAAAAAAATCTAACTGTCATAATTTAATTGATTAACAATTAATAATCACATAGTAATCACAATAACTACATATATCTTATTTCCATCGAACCCACTTCATGATAATTAATCAATAATTAAGTTGAATTTCCAAAGTGCTAATCACATCTCTCAACCCACACCTGAAACATAACCAATGCAGTAGTCCCATCATCGATCCATTAATAAAACATCACAAACCCCTTAAAATCCCATACAAATTTCAATTGGGAAAACTGGTCCATCCCATCACGTGATTCCTTAACCATACACCAGTTCGGTTTTTAAAAATTTAAATAACCAAAGAATCACAAGAAAAAACTATCTCAGGGAGATTCAAATCGATTTTATTTAGGATTACAGTTTATGCATCATGAATAATAGGTTATTCTCATTCATATCATATACTTGAACCTTTTGGGTTTCTACAAGATTTACCATTACATAAATTCATTAACTCTTATAGCGTATTTCACACATAACCAACCAAATTGAATGGATTTATTTTTTAAGACCACCTACATCAATTACAAAGATACATTCAATTAGATGAATTAATCCAATATTATCTAAGTAATGCACCGTTAATCATCAATATATCAGACTCTTATATCATACTAAAAATCCAAATTAATTTATTTTCATCATTTAAATTAAATTTTTAAATAATAATCAGAGAGGTATAATATTTGAAAACTCACCAAACATCTCATCAATAGCAAAACCCAACACCTTGGTGTGTACATACTCCTTGGAATGCATATGACACTACAACATTAAAAAAAAGTTTTATTTAACAAGAATTCCGACATAAATTTATTATTATGATAATAAAATTCTTAATAAAACAAAATAGTTTTTCTACGTTCATCGAAATTGGATGTGATAAAGATTGTTCGACACTGTTCATCCTCCTCTTGAATGAACATAAGGAATACCTTTGTTATTTTTCAAATATCATAATGATCTTGTGAAACAAATTATAAATCCCTAAATGGATTACCTTTATATCATATTATGTTATAATATGAAGATGAATGATGTGAAAAAATAAGTGATTACCTCAACACATTATGAAATATAACCCTAAAAACATATACATCCAGGGGGAGATGTATAAAGAAGAATGGTGATGATTCACTCAAATAAAATATCAATAGAATTTTCATTTTTTAGTTAATAATAATTTATATACAAATATTTTCCATCATTGTTGAAAATAGAATTCAGAAATGGGATCTCCAAAATGATTATCAATAATTGATATAATTTATGTAAAACTAATGAAAAAACTATTTAGGGTTTTAATTCTATAAAAAGATTAAAAATATGGTCCAAAGAGTAGAATAATTGATATGAATATTTTTAGAGTTCATAAAAATGAAAATATTTTAATAATATAATTATACATTCAATTTTCATAATTGGACTACAATATTCAGAATGTACAATAGAACTCATTAATAATAGGCGATAATGATGAAATATTATTTTGATTTATAATTGACATTGAAATTGTAACTATAATTGAAATTTGAAATATATAATTAATAATAATTAATATTTGTTGTATTAATAAGAACTAATCAATTTTAAATTAATATTAAATGGAAAAATTCATTTTTGATTCTAATAGAGAAACCACAGGTCAAAAAAAGTTGTGGTTAATTCATAAATTCCCCTAATGAATCAATGATTATTATTTTAGCGTTTTAAAAAAAATTAACATTTTCTCAAAAAATGGAGCATGTGATGATTTTTTTAGCTAACATGAAACCATTAAATTGAAAAAAGTGTTTTTTGATAATACATATATAACTCATGTCATAATGAGATTTAGTTCATTCCTACATGTCCCAATTCGGTCAATGAATTCTTTCTAATATTTTAATGAAAATATATGTATGTTTTCTCATGATTGAGCTGATGATGCATGTTTTTATATAAATGAATATTTTAAATTAAAATTATACATTTCATTTCATTCTGACCTCACCTAATGTAATAAAATATATTTTCATATAATATTCTTCTTAAATAAACAATATAATAAATTGTGTGTTCCACACTATATACCTAAGTAAAAAAAATATTCTTATATTTTTTATTGTTAAAGATAAACAATAAAAAAGAATAGTTATATTTGAGGGTATAAATTGAATTAACCATATCACAAAATAAATAAATAACATTTGAAGGAATCTAATATGAAGGAATATGTTTTTATTAAAATGATTTTCTTTCTATGCTCAGAAAGGATGTACCTTCTCTTGGTTATTCCAAAAGACCAATTCCAAGTTCAACTGAAGTAATATAATCTAGAGAAAAATTAATTTTTGAAACATATTATGCTTTTAGAACTCTCTTAGAAGATCATGTTTGTTGAATCGTGTCCCATGATTATTGTAAGAAGTTATCTAAAGTTTATATCATATGCACTGGTTATAAGGAAATTTGTTTGTATTAATTAGAAACATATCAATATGTTATTTACTATTTATATAATCTAATGACTGTTTTAATACAAAACACTATTTTAATCTTAATATATTCTATTTGTTGGCTTGAGAATTCCTATATTAAAAATAACTAATATCAATTTTTGATCTAAAAAAAATATATAAAAAAAATTCATCATCCAATTAGTAGATAATTCCAAACAATATATAAAAATAGATTCACATTATAATTAAAAATACATTTTTCTAGAAATTATTATTTTTCACATGAATATGTTAAGTTTTAAACAATTTTATTAACTTTATAATATTAAATTTATAAAATTAAATCCATTTTCAATTCGAAATATAATAAATTATTTATTATGATTTTCAGGATTATAATAAAAAAATATTTTTTAGTAAAAATATTTTTTAAAAAATTAATATAAAAATAAGAAAATATTAAGGTGTTATGAAAAAATTAATATTTCTGAATGTTTCTTCTATAAAAAATATATTTATATTTTGAGAAACATTATAAATTAGAAATTTACATTTGAAATTTTGGAATTCATATTAAATTTTTAAGATTAATTAATACATTGTACTTTTTGTGTTTTAAAGTTACATTTTTACACGTTCAATAACTAATTAAAAAATTAATTTAAATTAGGATTAATTAGTACCAAATTATATAATAAGGACCATTTTAATTTTGGGCATTAAGGAAAAACTATGAAAGTAAAATGTAGTTATTATGCTGAAAACCAAAATGGTAAAATAGAGCCACCTATGAGGTAAAGTGACAAATATGATTAAAAATTGTTTAATTGAGAGTGTAATTTGTGGATTAGATTTATATATTCTCTTATATGTTATTTCGAAATTTTTTATCCATTTTCCTTGAGACTAAATATTAATTTTTTTAAAGTATAGGCAACTTGAAAAAAATCATTCTTTTTTTTCTTTATTAAATGTGTACTCCTCTCAACAATTACTCTCACACAGAAATCATAATATATCTACCAAAAATATACCCCAGACAAGTCTTAGAATCTTAAATAAATCATAATGAGGATATTTTAATCTCAGAAGATCATCCTTTAAATGGAAAACCAATTTTACAAAATGTATAACCCATGTAGTGTGGTATAAATTTCTAACAGCTTCTTCCTATTTTCTTATCTGTTCAGTGAATTTATTTTATATAAAAAATATTTTTCACCATAAAAAATTATATATTATGTATCATTATTATTCTAGTATAATATTGTAATATTGTTTCAATATTTAACCACCCTTCCCCTTACCCAAATAAAAGAGAAATTTACATTTGTTTGTGCATGGATTTCTACCATCAAAAGTCATCTTATTTTGTTTTCTACAAACACCATAAATGAGAATATTAAATGTATAATGTAACACCCCAAGATTTCATATTATGTTATTTCTTCAATGTAATTATATAACTTACAGTACATGCAACATCGAGTTCAATCGCACCACAACTTACCAAACTAGTCGTTCAAAAGCGGTTATGAATAGTATTAACTGAATTTTGAACTATATATAATCCATATAATTTTAAAATCCATATTTTGAGTTTCTTGGACGTAATGTAAGAACTAATTCATTTTTTATATAAAAGAAGTATTTTTCAAAAAATATACTTTTTCAGCCTTTTAATGGTGAACCATTTTTAAATCCAATATTTGAAACTTTTATATATTCAATTTTAGAAAATAAACTTCTTCATTAGAATTGGGACATATGAATTTAGTTTCAATAAATTTTTGGTGTTTCTCTGATAACTTTCATATTTTATTGAATAGTGAAAAATACTATATTTTAACTGAAAACAAATTTTTTAATCAAAATAATTTATAGTGTTGAATTATACATTTTAATGGTTAGGAAGCATAAATAGATTAAATATTTTCCATTTAATCCAATGCTGGTCATTGTAAGTAATTTTAATAAATGAAACTTCTATGTTTTGAATTTGGTAAAATAGACTTCATTATTGAATTCAAAATATGAAAATTCTCTTACAGAGAATGTTTGGTATTTTTCTGAAAACATTTAATTTTTCATGAATAGTCAAAAACACTGAGTTATAGTTTACAAAAAATATATTTAAATAATTATCTATTCTATTTAAATTTATTTTGGGTCAAAATAGATACATAACACCTATATATGTTCAATGTAATTCATTGGAGTTAGTTTATAATAATTTTAGATATATAAAAATTTTATTTAACTTTTCACCGTCTTTTACCCATCTCCTAAGAGAATTTGAAAATTTACATAAAACTTAATTCTACCACTTTTGTGAGTGGAATTTTGAAAATCTGAGAGACACGGTTAATATCAAGGAGTAAAATATGGTTCAATAACATAAAAATATTTTTTGGTGAATAATAAATTTTTACTTTTATTTACGACGGTTAAAAGTAAATAGGGTAATTAAGGGTAAAAATGATATTAATATTACCCTAACACATGTCATAATTCTATTGGAGAAATTTATCTCGACCAGAAACAAATTTAGGAATAAAATATTATCATTTATATCCACTTGGATTAGACTAAGACATTTATTATTATTTAATTCAAAGAAGAGTTAAAAGAGTTAAAATCAAAGTTTAATAAAGAAAACCTTTTTTAATATAAAGTTATATATAATATAAATTAGATTATATATATTCATTAAAAATTTAAACTGATTTCCTACGTAATGGTATTTTATTTATAATTTTTAGACATTATATAATTTAATTTATTTATGACAAAATGATGATGCAGTAATTACTGTATTAATGAATGATTAAGATAATTGATATTATAAATATACAAATAAATTTAATTTAAAACTTTTTTTGAATTAAAATAATTTTTTAGGTTAATATGACATATTAGAATTGGTTATATGAATTTTTTTCGAATTAATAATGTTTTTATGAATTTATCAAAAACAAAATACCCAATAGTGTCAAAATTGACCTAAAAACGTTTTTAAAACAAATATTATATTATTAATTAATATTCTATTCCTAAAAATATATGGATCAGCCAAAGGAATTATATCATGATAACTGTATAATTAATGCACCACTTGGTGGTCTATTGGAAGTTTATAGTATGTATATTAATGATATAATATAAAAATAGAAAGAGACATGGTAAATGTCAAACTAATTAACTAAGAATTAAAACTAAATTATTAGGTCCATAAAGTGACCCAGCCCTATCTAAAACCTATTTCATGAGTGGATTTATACCCATCCCCACCTTTTTCTCTAAATAATTCAATTTTGATCTATTATAAACCGAATGTGAATTTATTATAAATCATTATTTCATGTTTTTCCTAAGATGCCCCTCACCCCTCTTCTAAAAGGGCACTCCCCCTTCACTCTAATTCACACATTCTAATCCATTTGGATCAGCCAAACCCTATCCAAATACACTCTAAATTATCCTACCTTCAACATTGATGCCCTATTTTGAACAGAATGCCATCCTATGGAGCTGTTTTGGTTAAATGAAAAGGTTGAACTCGAAGAAGAGGTAATGATTTCACCACCCTCTTTCAAGTTCCAATATTCTTACACTTCATTTTTCATTGTTGTTTTCATTATAAAATAATAACTCCAGTATCTTCTATATACTATGATGTTATTATAATTATGGTACAACCAAATTCATTATTTTATCCACCCTTTCAATGAAATGTCACCTAACGTGCATATGTACGGCTTACCGTCTCCACGTTGTGGTGTAATTGTTATTCAATACATTATAATTTGGATGTTATAATAATGATGTTTATTTTATGTAAATAATAAATATATCATGATAAGGATTCTATATATATGATATACCATCCAATTATATATTATTTTAATATCAAAACAATGATATTTTCACTCAGGTGTACGTACGGATTACCATCTCCACGACGTGATGAGATTCATTTCCTAGTTCACAATTCATTGACGAATATAAGAATATATATTACTAATAAGTGTTTAATATATGACATAATAATTCTACTGGAGATATATATATTTATATATATAAGTATTTATGTACTTACATATATCTTATTCACTTACTTCCGTTCATTACTCTATGAAAACAGAAACAGTGTTTATGCGTACGTACGGACTACTGTCTCCATAAACGGGGTTTTCCATTTCATATATATGTCTATTAAAAATATTTATATTATAAATATATTTGATATATAAATCATTTTTTATATTCTGGATGTATTTCAATCATGATCTATATGATACAATCAAGAGTAACAAGTTAAAACACATATGATAAAGATAGCGATTATTACCCGAAATTTTAATATAACCTAAATATTATTATTAAATGGGTAGTATAAAGTCATAAATGAATAATGTATGATATTATAAATATTAATATGGTACTGGTATAATTTAATATCATACTATAATCTTCATATAGGAGGTTAAACGTATCCTCGGATATAGGAAAGTGCAAGGTAAGGGGTTCTTTCATCTCACTCCTTATTCCCGTGAGATTCGTATCATATTTCCACTATTACCTTTTTGTGATCTATGTAATACCCATAATGGTATTCTTTGTGTAATAAACTTTAATTTATTTATATTTACATATTTATTTAATGATACCTCTTTCATGGGGGGTATGTTTCATATGTTACCAAATTGGTAAAGGATAATTTCACAATCTCTTTATTATCCAACTTTTTTTACGTAAGTATATACTAGGAAATATTTATTATCCATGTCCATGTTTCATAAAATAGTTTTAAAAGGGATTATATTAAGGTAATTTTTACTAAAACATCATTTTAAATTTTTTTAAGATATATTCTTTTAAACCATTCTCAATAATGTCCATGTTTTCAAAATGGTTTTAAGGATTTATTTTAATGTACATGAATCTTTTAAAATGTTAATTAAATTCAAAAGTTTCAAAGTGGTATGGGACACTTTGATTCAAAAAGGTATTTAAATTCCTTCGTTTATAAATTGTGCGACTTTTAAATGTTTTCATGAGAAAGGGATATTTGTCTCAAAGAGTTTTACAAATCATTTTCATCTATGTCATAATCATTTAATAGATTTTAATCTTGTTTGAAGTTGATTTATTATGATACAAATATTTCATATTGTGTTGAAGGTTTTGTGATATGTCTGAATGTGGATGTGTTATTTTTATACCATTCATGGTTTATGGGTAAAGTGTCGACATTTCATATGCTAGTTTTAATATGAATTTTTATATTATGTTTAATCCTTTTCATATGAGGAATGAATTGGACTTAATAAGTGACGGGTGGAGCCTGTTATAACTCCTTGATGAATCGGTAGGTCTCATGAGACAAACGAGTGTCTTGGCACAAGGCTTTGAAAAAATCATATTTGTAGTCTTGGCACAAGGACTTGATTATGTGGTTATCATACTCTGGATTTATGAATTCCATCATTTTAAAAGTGTTTAATGATATTGCATGTGATTATTCGACTAGTAGAATATCTATGTGAATCAGTAAATATCATTTCTTCATTTTAATTTTTTCCATATTATGCTAAATTTTATGTTTAAAATGCTTTTGTTTTAGTTATACATTCCCTTAAATGTTTATGCTTTTTTATGAAAGTTACCGACGTATTGTAATCCTTACTGAGCATCTGAGCTCTCCCCTTTCTATTATTTATTTTTCTTAGGATTCCAAGAAGTGTATTGTGATTGATATGCTGGATTAAGCTGAGCGAATAATGGCATTCATAATGTAATTTTTTATTTTGTTTTGTATGTTATAAATTTTAATGTAAGATTCATGTCTGTAATATATTTTTCAAGATTGTTAAACTGATCAGTCATTCATGAGTTGATTCATTGTAATCATGCCAATATATTAAAATAATGCACCAACTCTGTGTAACTGAGGTCAGGGCGTTACAGTTGGTATCACAGGAATTTTAGAAATAACCTTCGAAACTAGATTTTGATAAACTCTGATTAGAGAACATTACTGTAAGATAGAGTTTGAAGATTAGCATAGAAGAAAATTATATAATTTTGGTAATGTAAATATTTTGTGATTTTTCCAAGAACAAACATCCCTGTCTGGATACGAGCAGTTAGGGGTTTTTCTTGCACAGATGTACCTAGGGGTATAACCTGAAAACACCACATTGAGCTAGACTCGAATAGGAATTGGTGCACGACAATGGGTCTTGTAGGACTCTTGGTTACGACACTCTCGGGGGATATGCATAGGATAATTCTCATTTTATTTATAGAACACTATGAAGGGTTTATGAGATTATACCTACTCAAAGAAAACATTTTTGTGATTATGGATTATATCCCATAAACTATTCAATTTACGTTAGGTATTTTACATGTTTGGAACTCTGAATTGTGATTCATAAACAGACATGGTGTTTTCCATTGTATAGAAATTGCACCTAGTAGAAGGAATGTGAACTCCAGAAATAAGTATGATCCAAATATTAAGAAGGATCATTATAAGAGTCCTATGTCTTTGAAGGGATGTAAGAAAAGAAAAGAATGGAAGAGAGAAAGATGGATAAAGGGAAGAGAGTAATGAAGAATTTTCTCATATGTGATAAATGTGGGAAGAAACACCCTAGAACTTGCCTGAAGGGAATGGAAGTTTGTTATAAGTGAGGAGAAAAAGGACACCAATTACATGACTACAAGGGAGAGAAAAAGGTTTCAAATGTACAATGCTTCATCTGCAAGGAGTTGGGACACTACGCTAACCCAATTCCAAATCATAAGAGTATACCACAAATTATATTATTGGATTATAATCAGGTTATGATACTACCTTAGATGAAGAGTAATGACTAGTGTTCTTATATTGTTATTTCATTTGAGTGTTGTATCAACAGTATACTAGTTACCTGAATTATGCAGATAAATAAGGATTCTACTGTAGTACTATTTTATTGAGGATTGGAGATTATATTGTTCTAATAAAAGTGACTTAATAGTAAGCTGCACTTTTTTGGAAAATACTTGGTTGAAGGAAAGGTAATCCTTAATATGGTCCTCATAATGAGGTAGGGTTTTGGGAATAAGAGATGGTTGATTTTGGTAATTCATAATGTTGCGATGTTGTAGAAGAATACATGTTGAAGGCATTCAAATGTTATTACCTATAAAAAAGGATCCTCATTATGTTTAACTTACTTATAAATTTTGGACTGAGAGTTTGGATATAAGTATTTAAAATAATTCTAAAGGATGGAATGGATTAAGATTGAAGTTGGATACTATTGTTATGTTTATTTTTGGATTTCCATTAAACGGAAAACTCGGAGGTCGGGCGGAAACCTGTCACGTTCGGCAAGGCCGTGAGACTTGAACCCACAAACGAAGGGCGATAAGGGTGTATCACAAACCACTGGCCCATGTGATGTCCTGGATTGAATAATGTAGTTTTTTTAAAGGGGTATGGTAGATGAATTATAAATTTATTTTTTTGGAACCCTATACAAAGAGGGTAAATAGAATAATTTTTTATGTTCTATTATCTTTTAGGGTGAAAAATGAGTTTGTGGAAGAAACTAATTAATGGATGGAAATCTACTTGACAAGTATACATTTTTTTCTTATCTTATTCTATGAAGAAATAAATTCTTAAAAATTAGGTAAGTTATATTAAAACCAAATATGTGTTATCCTAATAACTTACATTTTGTTGAATCGATGGTATTTTAAATCATCATAGATTGGTGGCTTTGAGGCCCACAATTATAAAATTGATTGTGATTGATGACCACAATCACTTCCTATAAATATTTACATTTTTTCTCCATTTATGTGTCTCTAATTGACACAAAATTTCTCCTAATCGAGATCATAATTTGGTGATTACTTCTTCATTCCCATTTTCCTCTTATTAAGAACAAATTTTATTAACACAGTTTCCGATGATGGTTTTACCAAAGGTTATTTCTATTTTTGACCTTTTATTATTGAAAAACTAATTTCAAATTGAGAGGACGCAATTTATTGAATGAGGGAAGAATGTAACACCCCAAGATATTATAGTACGTTATTTCTTCAAAGTAATTCAATAACATACACTACACACAACATCAAGTTCAAGTGCACCACGACATACTAAACAAACCGTTAAAAAGAGGTTACGAATAGTATTAACTGAATTTTGTACTATATATAATTCATATAATTTTAGAATTAATATTATGAGTTTCTTAGACATAATGTAAGAACTAATTCATTTTTTTCTTATAAATGAAGTATTTTTCAAAAAATATACCTTTACCGCCTTTTAATGGTGATCCATTTTTAAATCCTATATTTGAATCTTTTATATATTCAATTTTACAAAATAAAATTTTCTTTATAATCGGGACATAAGAATTTAGGTTCAATAAATATTTGGCGTTTTTCTGATAGCTTTCATATATGGGTGAATAGTGAAAAATACTATATTTTAACTGAAAACAACTTTTTTAATCAAAATAATTTATAGTGATAAATTATATGTTTTAATGGGTTGGATGTATAAATAGAGTTTATTTTCACAATTTAATCCAATGCTGGTCATTGTAAGTAATTTTAATTTATAATTAGACATAAATAAGTGTAAAACTTTTGATAGTTATTATTTCTTAAAAATACTCCTTTTGGTTTTGATAACGGGAATTAATTTCAAATTAATAAATTCCACTTCTATGATTCTAATTTGGTAAAATATAATTCATTATTATATTCGGAATATCAAAATTAAATTGGGGTGGATTTTTCGTATTTTTCTGAATACTTTTAATTTTTGATGAATAGTAAAAAACACTGAGTTATAGTTTAAACCCAAATTTTTATCTAAATAATTATCTATTTTATTTAAATTTATTTTAGGTAAAATTAGATACATAATAACTATATAAGTTCAATGTAATTAATTAGAGTCAGTTTATAATAAGTTTATATATATAAAAATTACATTGAACTTTTTACCATCTTTTACCCATCTCATAGGAGAATTTGCAAATTCACAAAAAACATAATTTTTCCGCTTCTGTGAGTAAAATTTCAAAAATTCGAGATACATGGTTAATATCAAGGAGTAAAATGTGCTTCAATAGGATAAAAATAATTTTTGGTGAATAGTAACTTTTTACTTTTATTTACCATGGATAAAAATAAATAGGGTAATTAAGGGTAAAAATGATATTTATATTACCCTAACACATATCCTAATTCTATTGGAAAAGTGTATCTCGACCAAAAACAACCTTTGGAATAAAATATTATCATTTAGGTCCACTTGGATTAGATTATGACATTTATTATTATTTATTTCAAAGAAAAGTTAAAAGGGTTAAAATCCAAGTTTAATAACAAAATCATTTTTAATATAGGGTTATATATATATGATAAATTCGATTATAAATATTAATTATAAATATAAATGGATTACATACATAATGGTATTTTATTTATAATTTTTAGACATTATATAATTGAATTTATTTACGACACAACGATGATGCAGTAATTACAGTATTAAGGAAGGATTAAAATAATTGATATTATAAATACCCAAATAAATGTAATTTGATATTTTTATGAATTACAATAATTTTCTATGTTAATATGACATATAATTATTGGTTGTATAAATTTTGTTCGAAGTAATAATTCTTTTATAAATTTATCAAAAACAAAATACCCAATAGTGTCAAAATAGACATAAATGAGTTTTTAAAACAAATTTTATATTAGTAATTGATATTTTATTCCTAAAAATCTAAGGTTCGGCCAAAGAAATTATATCATGAGAGGTTTATAATTAATGGACCACTTTGGGGGTCTATTGGATGTTTATTGTATGTTTATTAACCATATAAAATAAAAATACAAAGAGACATGGTAAATGTCAAATAAATTAACTAAGAGTTAAAACAAAAAGATAAGGTTAATAAAGTGATCCAAACATGTATAAAACCGATTTTTTGAGTGGATTGCGACGCATACCCACCTTATAGTCTAAATATGTCAATTTGGAGCCATTATTAACCGAATATGAAATTTTTATAAAATAATATTTTATGTTTTTCCTAAGATACCCCTCACCCCACTTATAAAAGGGAACTCCCCTCCACTCTAATTTACACCTTCTAAGCCATTTGGCTCAGCCAACCCTACCCAAATACCCTCTAAACTATCTTCCCTTCAACCTAGATGCCTTAGTTTGATCAGAAACCCATCCTAAGGAGCCCTTTTGATTAAATCAAAAGGAAGAACCCGAAGAAGAGGCAATGATTTCACCACCCTCTTTCATGTTCCTTTCTTCTTCCACTTCCTTTTTATTTGTTGTTTCCATTCTAAAATAATAACTTCAGTATCTTCTATATACTGTTATGTTATTATAATTATGTTACAACCAAATTCATTATTCTATCCACCCTTTGTATGACATGTCACCATATATGTGTACGTACGGCTTACCGTCTCCACATCGTGGTGTAATTGTTATTCAATACATGATTATTTGAATGGGTATAATAATGATGTTTATTTGATTTAAATAATAAATATAACATGATAAGGATTCTGTATATATGATATACCATCAAATTATATATTATTTTAATATCAAAAGATGATATTTTCGCTCGTGCGTACGTACAGATTACTGTCTTCACAACGTGATGAGATTCATTTCCAAGTTCACCATTCATCAACGATTATAAAAATATATATTGATAATAAGTATGTAATATATGACATAATAATGCTACTAGAGATATATATATTTATATATATAAGTATTTATGTACTTACATATATCTTATTCACTTACTTCTGTTCATTACTGTATGAAAATGGAAATAACGTTTATGCGTACGTACGGACTACCGTCTTCATAAACGGTGTTTTCCATTTCATATATATATCAATTATACATATTTATACTCTAAATATAAATGATATATAAATAATTTTTTTATGTTTTGGATGTATTTAAATCATGATCTAAGTGATACAATCAAGAGTAACAAGTTAAAACATGTACGATAAAGGGAGCGATTATTACCTGAAATATTAATATAACATGGAAATTATTATTAAATCTGTAGTATAATGTCATAAATGAATAATGTATGATATTATAAATAATTATATGGTAATTGTATAATTTAATGAAATACTATATTCTTCATACATGAGGTTAAACATATCCTCTACTGAAGGAAAGTTCAAGGTAAGGGGTTTTTATCTCACTCCTTATTCTTGTGAGATTCGTACCATATTGCCACTATTACCTTTTGTGTGGTGTATTTACTACCTATAATTTTATTCTTTGTGTAATACACAATAATTTATGAGTATTTTCATATTCATTGTATGATACCTATTTAATGGGGTGTATGATTCGTATGTTACAAAATTGTTAAGGATTAATTTCAAACTCGCTTTATTATCTGAGGTTGTTTTCAAGTAAGCATCTACTGGGTCATATTTATTATCCTTTTCCATGTTTCATAAAATAGTTTTCAAAGGGTTTCTATTAAGGGAATTTTTATTAAAACATCATTTTAAATGTTTTTAAGATTTATTCTTCTAAACCATTCTCATTAATGTCAATGTTTCAAAAATGGTTTTAAGGATTTATTTAAATGGACATGAATGTTTGAAAATGTTAATAAATTTAAAAAGTTTCAATGTCGTAAGGGACAATTTGATTCAAAAATCTATTTAAATGTCTTCCTTTATTAATTTTGTGAGTTTTAAATTTTTTCATGAAAAAGGTATATTTATCTCAAAGAGGTTTACAAATCATGTTTATCTATGTCAAAATCATTTAATGGATTTTAAACTTGTTTGATGTTCATTTATAATGATAAAAATCATCCATATTGTGTTGAAGGTTTTTGTGATATTTTGTCTGTGGATGTGTTATTTTTATACCATTCATGGTTTATGGGTAAATTATCGACATTTTGTATGCCAGTTTTAATACAAATGTTTATGTTATGTTAAAAACTTTTCATATGAGGAATGCATTGGACATAGTAAGTGTTGGGTAGATCCCACTATACCTCCTCGATGCATCGGTCGGTCTTTTGAGACAAACTAGTGTCTTGGCACAAGGCCTTGATAGAATATTATTTTTATTCTTGGCACAAGGCCTTGACTATGTGGTTATGATAGTCTGGCATTATGCATTCCATCATTATGAAAGTGGTTAGTGATATTTCATGTGATTATTTGACTATTATAATATCAATGTGAATAAGTAAATGGCATTATTTCATTTTAATTTTTACCATATTATGATGATGTTCAAGTTTAAAAGGATTTTTTTAGTTATACATTACCTTAACTTTTTATGCTTATTTATGAAATTTTCTGCTGTATTGTTATCCTTAATGAGCATCTGAGCTCACCCCTTTCTATGTTTTATTTTTCACAGGATTCCAAGATGTGTATTGTGATTGATATACGGGGTTATGCAAAGGGAATAATGGAGTTTATAAATTATTTTTTAATGTTGGTTTTTATATTATAAATTGTAATGTAACATTCATGTATGTAATCTATTTTCCAAGACTGCTAAACCGATCGGTCCTTCGGGACATGTTTCCTCATAATCATGCCAATTTATTAAAATAATTCACCGACTTTGGTAACTGTGGTCGGGGCATTACATATAATTTAAAAAATTATTCTTTTATTTATAATATATTATATATTACAAAATGATAATTCATATTATTTATTTTTCCCTTTCAATGAATAACAAAATTTTCATCAACGCATATATACAGACAACCACCTTCATGGGATTATTGATTTTCATTATTCTTATCAACAACACATTACTTGGTGATCTACGAGAATGATTTTAATGTACAAATATGATATTAGGACATCATTAAGCTTCTATTGTGAAAAATTTGAGATTATATTAACGATATAATTGAAAACTAATTACGGTCAATTCAATCATTTAAATTAATCATACTTAATGTAATATATTTCTTCAATGTTATACAATTTTAAAAATCCATTATATATTCTTATAATTCCAATATTTTAGAAATCCCAACCACAATAGCCTGAAATTTTGTTCTATATTATTAAATATGCATAAGATAAAAATAATCTCATCCTGCTGGACCAAATGGTTTAGTAGCCCTGGTAAACTAGACACACAAGATTCTCATATAAAATTTGAATACACAAATTAAAATGTAACTTTTGTCGAGAATAGAATTATTCCCATAAGTGTATCATTTAACATGAATCATAGTATAGTCTATAGAATATATGAAAAGGTAATCAAAATAATGGTGAGATGAAATGCTAAATAAGGGATAAGAATAATAGATTCTATTCTGAATCAAGAAGAATAACCAACAAGGAATTCTAAATAATTGAAAACAATTTCATTAAAATAAAAAGGATATCCTGATAATACAATGAACAATCAATATGGAATGGTAAATAATAGAAAAAACAATCCATTTAATCAATAAAATGAGAATGTAATATATCCAGATATAATAACATTGAGAAAAAATCAAGGATAAAATGATAAATAAATTATCTATGAAGGTAATTATTATTTATTAGATGTTTTTCATAGGAACATGATACCTATACTATTAATACCTTTAAAATGCAATTTAAAATCACTGTATAATAACTCGTAAGGTATTCCCAACTAATTTAAATATACTATGTACAATCACATTTGGTTTAAAAACTGATTTGTTTCATGATACATATTAAGTCATCATGTGACTACATATAATCGGGATCCACCTTTTTTCATTCATATATTAATCCTAAAATATTTTATAATCGATTTAATTCATTAATAGTGTATCTTATCATCAAATATCATTATTCAATAAAAGATATGGATTAATAAATATATTAAAAATTTATTAAATAACTATCAATGTAAAACACCTTACATATAAATGATATATTATTTATGTAATAACCATACCCCTGATAGATAACATAGGTATTTAAGGTAAAATTAAATTTCTAATGATCATAGGAAAGTAAATATTAAAATGAAATGTTAATGGTCACAAAAATGAAACAATTATTTTAAAGATAGTACTTTCCTTCGAAAAATATTATCATAAACCATTCATAAAAAGATTAAAGAATTTATTAATCCAAAAAAATACCTATTGGGATTATAATAAACGGTTGTCTTAATTAACGCATATGAATTATATATGAATTACATTAAAATATCTCTAGGAAAATACCTTTTCATTTTAAAATTTAATATTTAAATCTAAAATTTCAAAACATGTTTTTCAAATAAATTTCTCTTAAAATAACCATTTAAACTCATAGGGGTATTCTTAAAACCTTTTGTGTTCAATATGGAAGGGGATTTTATACATGACGAGTATTTTAGAAAACATATTATTTTGATTTTTTTATAAAATTAATGACTTTCTTATTTTATAAATTTCATGATGATTACATAAAAATCATTTTATCAAAATATAAAATTGTCAAAAAAAACTAATAAATTATTTTAAAGTGTTAATTTTTTTTAATTTTTTTTGGAAATATTAGTTTTAGATGAAAATGGATTTCCAACAGAAGAAATAAATGATTTTGGAATTTATTAAAAATATTATACTGATTATTTTAAGTGTCGAATAGTGTGAAATTTTACTATTACATTAAAATATCTTTATGAAAAATTAAAAGATTAACTTATATGGTTTTATTATATAATTATAAAAAAATTCCATCAACTAATTTTTTTTTAAAAAAATCACTATGAGAATGAGATTTTGAAATAAATCCTTATAGGGAAAATAATGATGAAGTGAGAATTAGTCTTTAAATTGATTATCTGAATCCAATTTAAATAAACAAAAAAAAATAGAAAATAAAAGATAAAATAATTAAATTTTGTAAAACATGTAGTCATTGAATGTCAAAGATTATGAAAAAGTAATTAAATAAAACACAATGAAAATAAATTGAGAGACAACTTTTTTTTCAACATGGTAAATTTTAATTCAAATATTCGTGGATAAAATAATAGTTATTGAATCATAAAAAACAATAAGACATTAAGGATTCATGTTATTAAAAGTAAAATGGGCAGTATGTAAACAATATCTATTAAATTAAGTGTACACTAATAAAATATGTCTCAATGAACCTAAATTTAGATTAATTCCATTATAAAGATAATATAATTTATGTAAGGATAAATGACTGGTTATTTGATTTTAGTTTTAGATTCTTCACTTCTCGATAGCTTACAATAAATCTCAGGTATAGGGTTTTTGGTTTCTTCAATTTTTTTAGTTTTCATAGGCAAGGTGACCCTTTTCTAATAGTATTTTTTATTGAACAATATCCTCTCTCTAGAGATATTAAGGGAATGATGGATGGTGGGTGCATTAAATATTTTAGAACTATATCGTGAAATGTATTGGTGACTCTTTTAATCTTGAAAGTAGAAATTATTTTTTATTAATGGTATGAAATATTCTATTACATAACTCATTAAAATGATTATTGTGTATGGTAATCAAAGTTGACATAAGTTCAATCATTTAAGGAGCATGATATTTATGCCACATACATTTTCTAGAAGCTTAAACAACAAAATTCATATCCTATATGGAATCCATTATAGGAAACACCTTATTAGTTACATATAAGTTCCCATTTCTAATGGAAAAATAAAAAACACCCCATTTGATGATATTATCATGTATATTATTGGGGAAATTATAAAATATTAAAAAATTATCATTTTGTGAATGAATTAGTCGCGTCAATTGTGTTAAAACATTAATTTCAATTCACATGTTTATAATATCAAACTACCAAAGGTAACCATTACATAGCTAGAGAATATTATGATGTCTTTCATGTTGGATTCTATATATAGTGGTTGATTCCATTGGGACTCCCAAAAACACATCAAGATACCCACTGTTGAAGGTCATATAGCCCTTCATAACGTTTAAAAAATCATGTATGATTTATAATATAAAATATTGTGGGATATCACATAAGTGGATTCACATTGGATGAGGTTTATGAGGGGAAAATACAGAGATGACTGGGAAGATTGGGCAATGAGAACATAGAGGATGTAGGTTTTTTCTCAATGCATGTAATCGCATTTCCACGAGTTGATGGATAAAATTATGGGGGTTTTGAAAACTGGAAACCTAAACTTTTGGAAACAAAATTTGGTTGGAGAGACCTTATTCTTCTTGGGATATCTTGTCCCACATATCACCTTCCTAGAGGCTATAATATTTCATGTTTTTATCAAAGATGTTTACAGACAACAGAAAAATCCAGTGATTGAAATAATTTTTCTGGGGGATGAGTTGGATAAGTGTGTTTTTTTAGTGACATCAGGGGTTTTCATATTTATGGATTATAGTTACATGGTTCATCATAGTATTGGTTCCAAAATATGGGAATCAAAATTGTGGGTCAACGAGATAAAAATTAATATTAATTTTCTGGTATGGAGTATGAGGAATTGTGTACTTCCAACTAATGAAAATCTATTGAGGAAGGGGTGGTTATGGCTTCTAGATTTCATTATTTCTATTCACCAAAATACTAACCCACATCACAATTATTTATTAAAAGTGAATGGGCCATGATTTTTTGGAGCCAAATGAAGAAGTATTTGGGAATACAGGACCGTTGGGATTTCATTTTGGATCTCTTAAATGGTTGGTTCCATGGGTTTTTATAGCACTATTTAGAGTTGAAAGTCGAAGTGGTTGTTGTCAAAAGGGGTCTATTAGAATCTTTGAGATTCATGGAAAAAATATATACATAAAGCGTCAACCACTATCATATTCTTTCAGGCCAATGTGTGAATACTTCTAGTTGGAATGGATGTTATCATTAAAGGAGGGTTTTCAATGTATTCATGAAACATTTTTCATCCATGATCTAGGATCAACCTGGTTGTTTGACTTTGTAGGATGGTAACATGGGTCATGTACAAGGATATATGAATAGGTCTTGGGATAATCATGGATGGGTAATGATCGATGGGAGTTATAATCGTGGTGGACTAGTTAGGGATTATGGAGGCTCAGTTATTTTTTGATTCAGTTCCTTCGATAGACATGGGACTCCGATCACTATGGAGGTAAAGGAAATTAGTTTTGTTCTTTTCCTATGTAGGTTCAATAAAATACTAATTGATGAGTTTGAGTTACATTTCTATGTGTTTTTAGTGTTTATCCATGGGAAATTCATACCAACGTGGTGTCTTATATATTTGATTAGAGGGTGTAAAACTCAGATCAATCAAGGGATAATGGTTATGCAAACATTGGAGAGAGGTAAATTTCTCCACTAATGTTCTTTCCAATAAATGTATCTCTAAAGATAATTTTATTCTCTATAATGATATAGGGTCCTTACTTGATGACTATATGAATTTTGTGAAAGGTGATTGCCATGGATTTCATCAATTCAGACCTTTGTGAGTGCGTATCATCTAGTTTCATTAATATTTATTATATAAAAACACAAATATTAGTAAATATTATATATATGTTTTTACATAATAAATTTAAATTGAGTTAACAAATCTTTTACCACATGTTTCATATTTGTTGGACATTCTTTGACCTCATGTATTATTGTTATAAAAGGTGATTAAATTATACCAAAACCATATTATAGTCTATAATATCATATATGTTACCTTTACAATATCTTATCACCTTTATTTAATAATCTTTAATTATTTTGATTGTTTTATGTGCAATGGACATGTTTTCTCATTCCTTATTTGTCAATTAAAATCCTGGTTCTTGTGCATATTATATAGTTCCATCAGCATGAGAATAATAAACATGACATCAATATCATACATATACACAACATATTATTTTAATACCAAACATAAAATATTATTTTGAGAAATGATATTAGTTAAAAGCATATGGATGGTAGGTTGTATATAATAATGAGCAAGGTTTCCTTTTTCAATGATCATTATGAAAATAAAGTATTATTTTTTAACTACTTATTTATAATTATATCATAAATACTCAATTATTTATTTTAATTTACATACATAATTGAACCATTTTTTCTGGTGATGAGAATGGATTCACATCATTTCATGATGGTGGTAATCCACACTTACAAGTACAACATTATATTTTTCTAATGAGTGAAAGGAAAGGAAATTATATTGTATATTTTAATAATCGTAGATATTTCATGAATATAATAACTATTTAATTTATATAATATATATGTTCATTAATATTATCCTTATTACATTCCATATAAAGTGTTATTGATAAATTAATGACTGAACTTCTTGATGTGGGAGTCTTCTATATATATGAGTGATGTCACTTTATCTCCTGCATGTTGGAATGAAAAAAATTTATATATTATATAATTAATCCATAAGTATAATTATGTTATAAATAAAATATAATTTCATTATATCTATAATTAAACCCATCTATGACATTTGTTAATATAAAATAGAATGACATTGTTTCATGATCCGGTAGTCTTTCGTACACACGAATGATGAATTATTAATCCATTTGATGAAAGTGGAGATGTTATTATATGATCAATTTAATATAGAAAATATATCATTATTTGGAATTATGTGAGGATATTATATAATAATTTTTTAATAAAAAATTAATGAGATGGGTGAAAAATTAAAAAAAATATCGTTGAATAATGTTACATCATCTTCATGTAATGAGCATAGAATTACACTGAATGCATCACTATAATGTACTTATAATGAAAATAAGTAATATAAAATGATATTATGGAAATTTCAAAAATATTTGTTTAGTTCAGTCCCTAACCAAATGGTTGTTATGGTTTTATTAATAGTGGATAGGGGAAGGACATTTATAAGAGAGGACTTTGTTACATGTGTGACTTTTAAAAAGAAATAGGTGTACCTAGATTCACCACATTAACAAATGGTCAAAGATTGATTATTATCATGACCTAGATATTATAAGTTCTAAATATTCAAATCCATTAGATTTTAGATATGTTTTTACTTTATTTAAAACCATATTTTTTATTTTAACCCCACCCCTCGTTAATCCATTTTTACCATAACCACAATAAATAAATTTCATTGTATTTACAATTATTTTGGTCAAAATTTAATATTATATTTTTAGATAATATCGATTATTTTTAATCCAAAAATGTAATCTATTGTTTAATGTTACACTCAAATAAATTTAAAATATCAACTTACAATTAATCCCACTGATTCAATGAGAAAGTTATTTTTGAAACAGTAAATATTCAAAAGATGAAAATATATTTATATATAAAATAAAAATGATTATAATTAAAATGAAATAAATTGTATTAATTGATATTTAATTTCACTAATTTTACATTACAATTTTCAATAAAATATTTAACTTTATAAACAATTTGAACTACATTGTAGTTTTCAATTAAAAGTTTGTATTTTTTACTATTCATTAAAAAATGAAACATTTCAAAAGAACCAAAAAATACAACCTAAGATAATTTTCAAATTTGATTTTAAAAAATTATTCTAAATATATAAAAATAATTTTAAAAAAATGGTAAAAATAAAAATTTTAATTATGTATATAAATAGAGACAATACATTCTTATTTAGAAAATAATGGGGGTTTTTTTGGAAAACTATTCTTTTTCGTTCAAAGAAATATAATATTATTTATAATAAATACATAAAAAATGATAATTTTTTTATTTTAAACCATTTAATTTTCCTAATTATACTTTTAATATTTCTACCCACTTATTTAACAACTAGGGTGTGATGATATAATATATTATAGTTAATTTCGACTTAGGGTTTCATGTTGTGAAAGCTATCCAAGAGATTAAATTTAAAGAGATATATTTGATGGGTTTTTTATGAGAGTTGGTTCATGCCACTTATACTATATAAAAAATTTTTAATTTAAAAACATCAAGTGGTTACATTATAACCATTATAAATAAATGGTGTCCTAATAATTTAATATTGATCACTTACCCAACAGATTTGAACATGGAAATACTATTGTTGAAAAAACCCACATCTTAAATCTGTAATAAAATATCTTATGGAAAAATAGAATGTGATGTACAAGGGTCATATGAAGTAAAAGATAACTTGGATTCCATGTTTGAGAACGTTGTTTGCGAGTAGATATATAAACATGGAAGAATGATTAAATATTTATAGATATTGATAGAGGTTATTGATCAAATGATATTTAATGATCAGAAGAAAGTTAATTCTCTCAAAAACATGTACATATAATGTCTTAAAAAACAATATGATTCACCATATATTATGATTATAGGGTACCATTTTTATTTGAAGATCCTTTTCGTATAGATGATAAATTATTTTATGATCTGTGATTATATGGTTTTCTAGTTTCATGAAACTTTACTCATTTCATAAGAAAAATTGTATACAATGGTTGTACTTTTAAAATTTTCAAATTCATCACATACTCTGATAAATGAACATCCACAAATATATTTTTTATATATAAAGCACTGAAATTCAGTTTTCACTAACAAAATTATCTTTAATATAATTATAATTCATAAATTTTATCTCGAGTTATTATAATGAAAAAATGGTTAGCATAGGTTATACAATATGCAGGAAAATTCATTAGGTGAATAAATACATTAATCTCTTAACCTCATCAAAAGATCAAATTAAAAAAATTCATTAATGGTAATCCTTATAGGTCATCCAATATATTTTGATCCATAAATTTATATTAATTTCATTGGTTTTCCAAAAAGGACTTATCATTAATCCCCCAAAAAACATGAAGTAGCTCTTAATAGTCACATTTCACAAATTTGAAAACCACCATCATGAATTTTCTTGAAACATTATACTAACCTGAATTACAATAAAACATTATTTAGTATAGGCATACATCTTAATTCCTTAATTAATAAATAGATTATTTTATATATTCCTTAAATCCAATGATATTGTAAACTCCATAAATTATAGTATAAACAAATTTTTTAATAGATAATTAATCATTCCCAAGGTTGTATGTACTATAAAATTATCATTATCCATATCAATAATCTCATAATCCCTATATAATTGTCCCTACATCACAAATATATTAAAGGTTATCTCTCCTTGTATAATTTTTTTTCAAAGAATATCAACATTCCACTTAATTATTTTTATTATTCATCAGCACTACTCATCATACACAACCAAATCCACAATGAAAAATTATTTTATTAGAATCTAGATTTATTTCTTTATTCCTATAACTGTGATATCATTGAAACAATACTAGAAAGACAAAATTCATGAATCCAAACAAAATAACATTAATGTTTGAACATTTTGTGGTAACAACATAAGATTTCCCATGACCCATTAGCTAATTTTATGTTATATTCCATTGATTCTGGAGACATTTTATTGCATAGTTCCACATATCTTTACAGTTGAAGCATTATACAATGGAAAAAAATTTATTCCCCATGAATTAAAATTTATGGTGTACTTTCTATCAACACTTTTAAGAAAAATATCCTTCCTTTTAAGAATGTTCATGGTTTTTTCTTTCCAAAATTTTCACATATTGTAAAATCATCCCTTCCTTAATTCCCCTTATCCTTCATTTCCCATATCATATTATTGTTCTCATGCTTCCCATGAAAGACATAATACATATAAAATTTTTTAAATATATTTTTAGTACATTATATAATTTCCTTAAATGAGTTGAGAATTTTTGAGAATATTTCCCTCAAAATTACTATCTCCATCCCAACAAATATTTGATCATTTTTAATATTTGGATTACATTCATTAATGTGGTCACCCTTCTATCTACTAGAAACCATTTCTGAATGATGAAATTAAAAAAATTATCTTGGATCATTATGAAATCAAATTTAAAATATTAAATCTACTTAAATATATAACATAAATTGGAAAACGTGCATAGTTAATCTCATAATCATTGACATGGAATATTTTTGGATATCTCTATTTCAAATCCATTATAATGACTGGAAAGAGAAATATAAATTTCTCAAGCATATCAAAAAAGAGTGTCAAACTAGGATAATAGTAAGGCCCATTATCAAGAACCTGCTAAACAGTGGGTTAAGTCTAATGTTACATTATTGAGTTAGTACACCTAGGTACATCTATCCAAGAACCAAGTCTAGTATCTGTATCAAGAAATAGATTTATTTTATATAAAAAGGATCAAAATTTATTCCATTCCAAAACATTATGATGTTTGTTAATATTTATCCTCAAATAATATCATATGGTTATGTTACATAAGCTATGTTTTCCAAAATCTATGTCACATTATTTCTACTAACCATCATCTTATTCAAGCAATAATGACACTGACCCCGGTAGCCCGAAGCCAATATTTACTTAATTATATTGGCGTAATATATATGGAATCTCATCCGAATAGACTAAATAGTTTAGTTGTATTGATAAAGTACACACATACATGAATCCCATATTACAATACAAAACAATAATTACTATGTAATTTTAGTTATAAAAACATTTTTCCATCTACAATATCATTACCCTTCAATCATAAAATGCTTCATGAAATTCTAGGGAAAGTAAAAAAAATAAGGGTGAACTCAAATGCAATGAAATGGTTAATTACAGTGGATCCTATCATGAATAAATATCTATATTAAATATATAATGCTAAATAAAATAATACACAATAAATTTTAATTTCGTGTATATCATGATATGATGAGAAATAACATTTATAGAATGTTAAATTACTGAAAATATAATCCTTTTAATCAATAAAATGAAAATAACAGGAATCTAGAGATAATATCATGGATATTATGATAATCAAAATCTAAAAGAATTAAATATTTAATTATTAGAATTCATTTTTCATTAATATTATACCCTTACCATCAAGACCGTTTACAAGAAATTTTATAACAATAGGGTATACACTCATTTTTTGGCCAGATTATTTGAAACTGCAATTTAAAAACTCACTTAGTCTGAAAAAATAATTTCTCTTATAAGACATGTTGATGCATCAAGCAGATATCTATAACTGTTCCACCACCCTCGTTTCTTTATATCCAAAGAAAATAATTGATATATTTTATTAATAATGTGACTTATCATCAAATATCTATTTTGAGTAATATATATATATATATATATTCCTTATATTAATCAAAAAACCATCCAAGTGCAACACCATATATAAAAAATAGATATATATTCATAAATAACCATATCATGGATTATTAATAAGGTTATTTAGGGTAAATTTAATGTTCAATGTTCATAGGAAATTGAATATTTCAAGTGATAGTTATTGAATAAAAATGAGCCAATAAAGTTAAATTAAATACTTTCTACAGAAAAAATGAACATAAAACATCCATATATAGAATAAGGACAGTATCAATATAATATATAAATAATATATTACGAATAAGGGTTTTTTCATTGATGAATAGAAATTATAAAAATGATCATTAAAATTATTACTATGAAAAATTACCATTCAATATTTGAAATCACATTTTAAAAAAATTACTCACAATATATTGAAAATAATTTTTTGAAATTTCCTTCAAAACAAATAAAGTATTCCATAAAATTATTAGTGGTCATGAGGGGTGAAAATTATGTGCATGATGAGTATGAAAAAACATGGACTCCTTTAAAATTTTAAATAGATGATAAATGAGCTTCATTTTGAAAATGATATAATTTTTCATTTCAAAAATATATTAAAAAATGAAAATCGTAAATATTTTTCTAATAAATCAATAGGGTATGGTTTAAAAATTTAAAATATTTTTATGGACAATGATTTTGAATGAAAAATGATTTCTAAAAGAACAAAGAAATGAATTAAAATTTTCTTAAAACCATTTAATAAACTATTTTATGTAACAAATAATGTAAATAGAGATAATATTACATGAACATAGCATGAATATCTAGTGGATAAAAAATATAAGTGTTTATTATATAATTATATAATAATTTCCATTAATTAAAGTTCATGAATATATAATCATGATGAGAATGATATTTTGAAATTAACCCTTAGAAAAATCATAACCTTGATGTAACAATTATTCAATGAGTAGATTAAGTGTATCAAATGTACATACACATAAATTAGTTTATATAAATACAAATATAATTAAACAGTCATTATAGAATAAAATTATAATATCAAAGACTATTAGGATGTAATATAACGGAATAAAGAGAATTTTAGTTTTGAAATTAATTACCACTTGGTTAATTTAATGTCAAATATACATGGATGAGAAAATTAAAATAGATGATTAAAATACAATGAACTATATAGAAATCCTAATATGACATGTTTAATGGGATTTATGTAAAAAATATGATATAAATTTTTTTCACACCTGTAAAATATATCTAAATGAAGATAAATTGAGCTGAAGTCCCCTAAAAATATAACATCATTAAAGAGGGCAGATATAAATTATTTGATTAAGTGTATAAAATTAAAATTAATATAAAAAAAGTGGAAATAAAACATAATTTAAACAGTTATCATTACAATTATAATCATATTATGATATAATCAATAAAGTTGAAGTTTAACATAGTGAATTGAAATTGAGTTAATAAATCCCTTACCTCGTGATTTATTTTGGTTTAATTTTCATTAACCTAATTTATAATGGTTTTTAAAATATTATCAACTTATAAATAAGACATATTAATATTTATAATATCATATATCTTCCTTTTAAAACGTCTTATCAGAATTTCATCAATAATATTTAATTATTTTCATTATTTCATGTCTTAATTTCCTTGTTTTCCATTCATAGTTTATCATTATGTTTCATTTTCTTGTGAATATTATAAAAATAAATCATCTAAAAAATAATAATCATGACATAGTAAAAAAATTTATAAATAAATTAATCATTAATGATAAATCATTATATATGGTTTTTAGAAATGAAATATGTTACAATCCATGAAACATGAGGTCATAAGTACACATGTGTAACGTTTCCATTTTTCAAGGATCATTGTGGAAATTTGGTAAGTATTGTGATATATTTATAAATTATATTAATAAAAAAACCATTTTACTTTCTTGATTTTAATTTTATATATCATCAATACGTTGTTTTGAAGAATGGAGAGTCACATAATTTCATTAATGTTATTATTCACAAATACATGAATGATGTTATAGTATTAAAGTGAATGAATTGGATCAAAAATTATATATTATAATTTTATAATGATAAATATGTCATTAATATCATAAATATATCATGAATTTAACATATATTCATTATATTTATCCTAATTACATTCTGAGTAATGTGTTACTGAGAAACAAATCAGATTATTTCGTGAGGTGGTAGTCTTCCGTACACACGAGCGACATTATCGTATTCCATATTAAATGGAATGTAAAAAAGGTATATATATATATGAGATAATGACTCCATAGGTCTAATTATGATTTAAATATTATATATATATATAATAGATCCATCATCATAACTACCTCGACACCTCTCTCCAAAGATATTCTAATTATGAGAGAGAGATAATGATCCTCGAGTCCCGCCACCTCTAGGACCCTTGTTGATGGCTTGTAGCAAGGATATAAAATCATATAAAATGGGAGGAATTATCATTTATAAAAATTTAGGATGAAGAAATATGATGAATAATACAAAAGTAAAATGCAATAAATCATAAAAAGAAACCTAAATAATCCCACAGTGGATGCTAAAATAAAACTGATAAAGATATAATTCTCAAAAGTAAAAACCAAAAATCAATCATTCAGAAGCTACGAAATATATGTCCATGTTCTGAGATAAAAATTTCAAACACAGGTTACGTAATCCTCTTATAATTTTTTTAATATACATACTTTTGAGAAAACAAGTATAATTAGAATGAAAAACAATGACTCTCATGTACATGTGAAAAAACATACTAATGTACCCCTATGAAATCAGAAGAACCAACAACACAAAAATAGTTCAACTAATTATCCCAAACCCACCATTGAATTATATAAAAAGGAAATATATGTATAATAACATAATTGGATTCCTATTAATGAAGGGTGACCTACACTGCATTCCCATTAGTTTTCTTCTCTCGCACCCCAAGAATGTATTTACTAGTGCTCCCATATATTTCAAATAACATATAACATCACCCCATAGAATAGTCACATCACATCATACTCATATAAAACTGGTTCACTTCCCTGTAGCATGGTCTCATCACATATCTGTCACGACCCGCCCTCGGGGTCCGTGCCGTGACTACCCCAAGCCCGCCTTCCATAGGCCAGGGGCTGGCGACTAGCACCAAGGCGTAAATCCCAGTAAAAAGGGAAGGCATTGCCTTTGAAAAGTAACCAACTCCACAGAGTAAGCAAGCGGAAAGTAAACACTAAACAAGCAGAGTACAACTGAAAGTCCGGAAAAGTAAATGGGCCAGAATACAAACCCAAACTGAAAGTAAAGTACAACTCGAAAATGGAAAAACAGCAACTGTAAAGTAAAAGCCGCTACTCCGAGCTGTCCACTGGAAATCCCACCTGAAGGGTGGGTACAGATAGCTCCTCTGCTCCACGGGTCCCGCCGTCCGCTCCGTGCACGTTCCGCCCAGTGGTCCACCTCCGGGTACCGTCCCGCTCTACAAGCCTCAGCTAAGTCAACGCTGTCCGTCGTCTGCAACCAACACAACGTAGTGCGGGCGAAGCCCGTGCAGGGGTGAGTATAAGCTACTCAGTAGGGACCCCGAGACCCCTGAAGGTCTCTCAAATCCACAAAGGATAAACCACAAAGAAAAGTACAATCACGAAGTAACAACCGACACTGCTTAGGTATATGCCCATACATATACCTAAGTCATCAATTCAGATACGCTCCAACCTCCGAGCCCAAGTACAACTCAGTCCACGCAGGAAAGTATACGTAATCCACAAAGGGAAGCAAAATATAATCCACACAGGATTGCACAACACAATCCACACAGGAAAACAACAGGATTCAGCTCACACAGGTATACTTCTTCAAGGACGATAAATATGATCACTGATCCATCTAAGTCGTCGGACCCACGAAGGATCGATAGGTAACTAACCCCCGCAGAAGACCCACACAGGATCGGGCTCACACAGAACCTGTAGGCGCTGGCTCACACAGAACCGCTGAGCGCAAGGACCCACACAGGATCGGGCTCACACAGAACCTGTAGCACTGATCCACGTAGGATCGCTGAGTGCTGTAGTCGTCGTCGTCGAATCCACACAGGATCTCTGTACTGTCGTCGTCCAATCCACACAGGATCTCTGTACTGTCGTCGTCAAATCCACACAGGATCTCTGTACTGTCGTCGTCAAATCCACACAGGTTCTCTGTACTCTCGTCGTCCAATCCACACAGGATCTCTGTACTGTCGTCGTCAAATCCACACAGGATCTCTGTACTGTCGTCGTCGCAGTCACAGTAGCAGTCGTAGCAGTAGAACAGTCGCAGCCAGCACTAGGGTTCCCGCACACAGCAAGCTCGTACGGAGGGTCCGCTCCACGAGCCGAGAGGCTGATACATCAACTGTCACAAAGACCAGAGTTGATGTATCCAAAAGTTCCGTATCGTCAACAGGAACTCAACGCAACAGACGGCGCGTCGATCGGACGCCCGGTCTGAGAGTTATAGGCATTTTCGTCTCCGGGGCCCGGTTGGTTTTTAAGGCAAACCCAACCCGACCGTACTCCACCTGCGTCCAAACCTCGGGCGGAGTATGCCAAAAGATCCGTCTCACTAAGAGGAACACAACGCGACTGACGGCGCGTCAATCGGACGTCCGTAGCTCAAGATATGAGCGTTTCCGCTCCGAAGGCCCGGTTGGTTTCGTGAACGAACCAACCCGGCCGAACTCAAAGTAAACCGAAACCTTGAGTGCGATATACCGAAACGACCGTCTCGATTCAAGGATCGCGTTACCGCAGACGGTTCGTCATTCGGAGGTCCGAGGATCATGTTATGAGCCAAAAACCGAAACTGGTTCGAAACGGGGGGGTCCGGGTCCGGGCCGACCCGGCCCGACCCCCCCCCCCCCCCCCCGGGGGCGGCGCGGCGGCGGCGCGGCGGCGGCGGGCCGCGGTGGCGGCGGCGGCGGCGGGCCGCGGTGGCGGCGGCGGCGGGCCGCGGTGGCGGCGGCGGCGGGCCGCGGTGGCGGCGCTTGGCGCCGCACGTGGGTCACGCGGGGGGCAATCAAGCCCCCCCCTGTTTGTGAAGGCGGCACGGCTTTGAGCCGTGCCTTTGCAAAAAAAACGGCCCCCGCAAGTGGGGGCCGGCTGGACGAACCGGGGGGGCTGTTGCCCCCCCTCCTTAAATGAACCGCCCCCCTCATTAAGAGGGGGGTTTGATGAACTAGCCGGGGGATTTATTCCCCCGGTTTTATGACATCCGGCCGGCCCGCTGGCCGGCCGGTTTTTACCAACGGGACCGGAAATTCCGGTCCCGCCCTCGTCTTCCGACGCCGGCGGCCCGGCCGCCGGTCTTTCCTTCCGCCGCGGCCCGGAACCGGCCGCGGTCTCCTCGTCCCGCCGCGGCCCGGAACCAGCCGCGGTCTTCTCGTCCTGCCGCGGCCCGGAACCGGCCGCGGTCTTCTCGTCCCGCCGCGGCACGGAACCGGCCGCGGCGTTCGTCATCCGACGCGGTGCGTCGGCACCGCGCCCCTTCGCCGTGCTTCGATTCTTTTCAACGCGGCGCGACGGCGTCGCGTTCTTGAAGATTTTTTCCTCGTCGTGGCGCGACGGCGCCGCGTAAATTAATAAGCACGATCATCCGCGTGGTGCGACGGCACCACGCCTCTTGCATCCACCCGCATGAATAATCATGAACGATGGAGGGGGGTTCGGCCGTGTTCGTGCGGTCCGGCCCCCCCTCACGTTAAATTAAAAACGCAACTTAAAATAAATCAAGTCACACGTTAGTCTTGATAGAATCACGATCAAGAATAAAAAAAAGTAAACCAAAAGAAAACGACAACCCCTACCTCGGGTTTAAGATTCAACGGTTCGGCTAAGCTCCGCGGAAGACGACGTCGCGGAGGTCGGGTGTCGCGGTCGACGTTCGTCAAATCCGTTGACGAAATGCTATGCCCGAAGAGACACGACGTTGGCGGATCTTCGTTTGCCGACGAAGAAGGTCCGAGGAGGAAGAAGAGGTCCGAAGATACCGGGTTGCCGAATCGATGATCCTTGACGAAGTGTTGTCGTTCTTCGTTGAGGATGAAGACGTTCTTCGCCGGAGAAGATGAAGAGGAGCTCTCAAAGCTCTCAAGGGAATAAACCAACAACCCATAAACAAATAAGATTACATCTTATTTTATTAACACATAACTCAAAAGAATTTCAAATGTTTGAAATTCAAAAAGAGTTAACTCCCAAAATTAATTAAGAGTAACATAGGCCAATTAATTAGGGGTTAAGTACGTTGAGAGAATTTGAAAAGAAAAGGGGTTCGTGTGGGCCCCACCACACTTAATCCTCCCAAGGGAGGTTAAGTGGGTGTGGGTCCCACTTCCAACCACCTTTGATAGTTTTTTTAAATAAGTTAAAATAAAATTTGTCTTACACAAATTTTTATTTAACTTAACTGAAAAACCCCAAAACGTAACTATCAACCCGCAACAAACGCAACTCCCGAAAAGGTCTCATTAAGCGAAAATCGGTGCTGCGAGTTCATCGGTGCCCTCGGT
The DNA here is from genome assembly GCA_963277665.1 of Viscum album. NCBI lineage: Eukaryota > Viridiplantae > Streptophyta > Magnoliopsida > Santalales > Viscaceae > Viscum > Viscum album. The sequence continues at coordinate 305,038,975 of OY728127.1, forward strand.
TTTCAATTCCGAGCACCGGATCAAAAGTTAGGAATTCCCGCTCGTTCGTTCACTGAACGTACCCGAGCCAAACTTCGGAAATTAATTCCGGGCACTCCGGGCCTCGGAATCAGGTGCCGTCTGAAACCGCGCTCTTGTAAAATTCTAAAGAAAATTAAGAAAAAATTTTCCTTGAATTTTACGGGTCTTTACATTACTCCCACCTCAGGGCTTTACGTCCCCGTAAAGCTACATCAAAAACTAGGGAAACCAAATGACAGTACTGAGCACGCATCTGAGCCTCCCGCTCCCATGTGCTCTCCTGGAGATTCCCGTGCCGCCATCTGTTGCGCACAAGAGGAATCGATCGCCCATGTAGGACCCGCTCCTGGATGACATGGACCTCCTCTGACGTGGCCCGGACCATCTCCGGTCCCACCAGAGCTGCAAGATTTCTCTTTTGCCGAAAAGAGAAATCTGGTCTCATCCCCTGCATGAACCACATTCTTTGCCTAAAACAGTCAATCCTAACATGGATGATACTAATCCATACTAATGATGACGTCGTAAGGCCTCAAAGCTACTACTAAGAGATTCAACCGTTACTCTCGCCTCCAAGGGTTGAGTCACACTGTCGGCATCAGTGTGTGGTAACTGGGTCTCCTCCAGTAGATGTCTCACAAGTGAGGGTCAAGTCAACAGCCAAAACTGGAACCTCTTAGTAACATTACGATAGAGGACAGGAACGAAAACATCACACGGTATGCGTCTTTTATTATTGCAGCTCGTAATACAAGACGCTACACAAAAGCAACAAGGAACCAGAAGTACAAAGGATGTATCCACTAGTTCTGCTCCTGTCCATCGGCTCCCAGAGCTCCATGATCGAAGGCCTCGGCTGCCTGAAGCTGAGCTCTCCCCAGCGGTCGGGGTGGACCTCCTGGTGGTGGTGGTGGTAGAGCCTCAAAGCGTCGTCCACCACCTGCTGCTCGGCCAGCTCCTCTGTCTCGTCCACCTCCTCCCTGCAGACTGCCACGGTCGAACCTCTGCCTCTGCCTAGGTGGTTCCTCAACCGTCTGCTGCTCCTCCGCATAGCGGGTCGGGCAGTCACGAGCCATGTGGCCTTGCCCGCCGCATGCATAGCACAGTCTTCCACTCGAAAGACTGGCTCCGCGTTGTGTGCCCTGCACTGCTGAGCCAGTGCCCTGAGGTCTGGTCTGTCTGAACCCCTGAGTCATTCGTCGACTGCCAGCTGCAGATGACTCTGCCACGTGCCGCCCTGCGGTGGGTCTCTGTGCTGGTGTAGACTCAGCAAGGAAGCTCTCGATCAGAAGGGCCCGCTCCAGTACTCCTGTCTGAGTCGGTATGCTGAGGGAGATCAGCGATGCCCTGATCTCGTGTCTCAAACCCTGCTCGAAGGTCCGGGCCCGGAAGAATGGGTCCCGTACCATGTCGGTCGAGTAGCGCGAGAGATCGGTAAATCTCGCCGAGTACTGGGCGACCGTCATGCTGCCCTGCCGCAGCTGTAGAAGCTCCTGGATACGCACCGCACGAAGGGTGGCTGGGACGAACTCCGAGCGGAAGAGGCTCTCAAAGTCCGTCCAAAGTAGAGATGCCTCATCGTGCACCTGGAGCATCAAGCTCCACTATCTTCCAGCTGCTGCGTGTAGTAGGCTCGCAGCGAGGATCACCATGAGGTCTGCTGGTGTCCTCACTAGCCTAAACACTCGAACCACTGCCTCCAGCCAGTCCTCTGCTGCCTGGGGATCCGTCTCCCCGCGAAACCTGGGCGGTCGCTGGCGCTGAAACTCATGCAGTGCGCTGAGGCGACGTGCATCGTCAGCGGCTGCTGCTGGAAGCATCGGTGGCTCGGCGGGTAAAGCTACCGCCGGTGCCACTACTGAAAAAGGGCCCTGCACCGAGGCCTCGTCGCTCGGTGGGCTGTCGTCTCGCTCGACTCTCGGAACCCTAGCTGGCTGCCGTCGTGGGGCCATCCTGAAAAGGAAACAGGTGCGCCATGGTTAGAACAGTATACCTGGTGAGCTGGCACAAGTAATCACAAGGAAAACATGAGACTTTCATAAAGCAGATCAGTATACCCGGTGATCTGACACAAGTAATCACAAAGAAAACATGAAACACACACGCAATCAATGTTTTCGTGCATTAAGTCGGAAATCAGAAGTCAGGGTCCTGGTGTACAGATACGTCGGCCGCCGCACCAACACTGGACTCCCTGGACTGATAACCACACTCAATTCGCTAAACATTATTGCTTCACATAGAAAAGATCAGAGTTCGCGGTAGAACCGAACTCCTCTGATACCAATTTGTCACGACCCGCCCTCGGGGTCCGTGCCGTGACTACCCCAAGCCCGCCTTCCATAGGCCAGGGGCTGGCGACTAGCACCAAGGCGTAAATCCCAGTAAAAAGAGAAGGCATTGCCTTTGAAAAGTAACCAACTCCACAGAGTAAGCAAGCGGAAAGTAAACACTAAACAAGCAGAGTACAACTGAAAGTGCGGAAAAGTAAATGGGCCAGAATACAAACCCAAACTGAAAGTAAAGTACAACTCGAAAAGGGAAAAACAGCAACTGTAAAGTAAAAGCCGCTACTCCGAGCTGTCCACTGGAAATCCCACCTGAAGGGTGGGTACAGATAGCTCCTCTGCTCCACGGGTCCCGCCGTCCGCTCCGTGCACGTTCCGCCCAGTGGTCCACCTCCGGGTACCGTCCCGCTCTACAAGCCTCAGCTAAGTCAACGCTGTCCGTCGTCTGCAACCAACACAACGTAGTGCGGGCGAAGCCCGTGCAGGGGTGAGTATAAGCTACTCAGTAGGGACCCCGAGACCCCTGAAGGTCTCTCAAATCCACAAAGGATAAACCACAAAGAAAAGTACAATCACGAAGTAACAACCGACACTGATTAGGTATATGCCCATACATATACCTAAGTCATCAATTCAGATACGCTCCAACCTCCGAGCCCAAGTACAACTCAGTCCACGCAGGAAAGTATACGTAATCCACAAAGGGAAGCAAAATATAATCCACACAGGATTGCACAACACAATCCACACAGGAAAACAACAGGATTCAGCTCACACAGGTATACTTCTTCAAGGACGATAAATATGATCACTGATCCATCTAAGTCGTCGGACCCACGAAGGATCGATAGGTAACTAACCCCCGCAGAAGACCCACACAGGATCGGGCTCACACAGAACCTGTAGGCGCTGGCTCACACAGAACCGCTGAGCGCAAGGACCCACACAGGATCGGGCTCACACAGAACCTGTAGCACTGATCCACGTAGGATCGCTGAGTGCTGTAGTCGTCGTCGTCGAATCCACACAGGATCTCTGTACTGTCGTCGTCCAATCCACACAGGATCTCTGTACTGTCGTCGTCAAATCCACACAGGATCTCTGTACTGTCGTCGTCAAATCCACACAGGTTCTCTGTACTCTCGTCGTCCAATCCACACAGGATCTCTGTACTGTCGTCGTCAAATCCACACAGGATCTCTGTACTGTCGTCGTCGCAGTCACAGTAGCAGTCGTAGCAGTAGAACAGTCGCAGCCAGCACTAGGGTTCCCGCACACAGCAAGCTCGTACGGAGGGTCCGCTCCACAAGCCGAGAGGCTGATACATCAACTGTCACAAAGACCAGAGTTGATGTATCCAAAAGTTCCGTATCGTCAACAGGAACTCAACGCAACAGACGGCGCGTCGATCGGACGCCCGGTCTGAGAGTTATAGGCATTTTCGTCTCCGGGGCCAGGTTGGTTTTTAAGGCAAAACCAACCCGACCGTACTCCACCTGCGTCCAAACCTCGGGCGGAGTATGCCAAAAGATCCGTCTCACTAAGAGGAACACAACGCGACTGACGGCGCGTCAATCGGACGTCCGTAGCTCAAGATATTAGCGTTTCCGCTCCGAAGGCCCGGTTGGTTTCGTGAACGAACCAACCCGGCCGAACTCAAAGTAAACCGAAACCTTGAGTGCGATATACCGAAACGACCGTCTCGATTCAAGGATCGCGTTACCGCAGACGGTTCGTCATTCGGAGGTCCGAGGCTCAAGTTATGAGCCAAAACCTAACCGGTTCGAAACGGGGGGGTCCGGGTCCGGGCCGACCCGGCCCGACCCCCCCCCCCCCCCCGGGGGGCGGCGCGGCGGCGGCGCGGCGGCCGGCGGCGGCGCGGCGGCGCGGCGGCGGCGGCGCGGCGGTGGCGGGCCGTGGTGGCGGCGGCGGCGGCGGGCCGCGGTGGCGGCGGCGGCGGGCCGCGGTGGCGGCGCTTGGCGCCGCACGTGGGTCACGCGGGGGGCAATCAAGCCCCCCCCTGTTTGTGAAGGCGGCACGGCTTTGAGCCGTGCCTTTGCAAAAAAAAACGGCCCCCGCAAGTGGGGGCCGGCTGGACGAACCGGGGGGGCTGTTGCCCCCCCTCCTTAAATGAACCGCCCCCCTCATTAAGAGGGGGGTTTGATGAACCAGCCGGGGGATTTATTCCCCCGGTTTTATGACATCCGGCCGGCCCGCTGGCCGGCCGGTTTTTACCAACGGGACCGGAAATTCCGGTCCCGCCCTCGTCTTCCGACGCCGGCGGCCCGGCCGCCGGTCTTTCCTTCCGCCGCGGCCCGGAACCGGCCGCGGTCTCCTCGTCCCGCCGCGGCCCGGAACCGGCCGCGGTCTTCTCGTCCCGCCGCGGCCCGGAACCGGCCGCGGTCTTCTCGTCCCGCCGCGGCCCGGAACCGGCCGCGGCGTTCGTCATCCGACGCGGTGCGTCGGCACCGCGCCCCTTCGCCGTGCTTCGATTCTTTTCAACGCGGCGCGACGGCGTCGCGTTCTTGAAGATTTTTTCCTCGTCGTGGCGCGACGGCGCCGCGTAAATTAATAAGCACGATCATCCGCGTGGTGCGACGGCACCACGCCTCTTGCTTCCACCCGCATGAATAATCATGAACGATGGAGGGGGGTTCGGCCGTGTTCGTGCGGTCCGGCCCCCCCTCACGTTAAATTAAAAACGCAACTTAAAATAAATCAAGTCACACGTTAGTCTTGATAGAATCACGATCAAGAATAAAAAAAAGTAAACCAAAAGAAAACGACAACCCCTACCTCGGGTTTAAGATTCAAAGGTTCGGCTAAGCTCCGCGGAAGACGGCGTCGCGGAGGTCGGGTGTCACGGTCGACGTTCGTCAAATCCGTTGACGAAATGCTATGCCCGAAGAGACACGACGTTGGCGGATCTTCGTTTGCCGACGAAGAAGGTCCGAGGAGGAAGAAGAGGTCCGAAGATACCGGGTTGCCGAATCGATGATCCTTGACGAAGTGTTGTCGTTCTTCGTTGAGGATGAAGACGTTCTTCGCCGGAGAAGATGAAGAGGAGCTCTCAAAGCTCTCAAGGGAATAAACCAACAACCCATAAACAAATAAGATTACATCTTATTTTATTAACACATAACTGAAAAGAATTTCAAATGTTTGAAATTCAAAAAGAGTTAACTCCCAAAATTAATTAAGAGTAACATAGGCCAATTAATTAGGGGTTAAGTACGTTGAGAGAATTTGAAAAGAAAAGGGGTTCGTGTGGGCCCCACCACACTTAATCCTCCCAAGGGAGGTTAAGTGGGTGTGGGTCCCACTTTTAACCACCTTTGATAGTTTTTTTAAATAAGTTAAAATAAAATTTGTCTTACACAAATTTTTATTTAACTTAACTGAAAAACCCCAAAACGTAACTATCAACCCGCAACAAACGCAACTCCCGAAAAGGTCTCATTAAGCGAAAATCGGTGTTGCGAGTTCATCGGTGCCCTCAGTTTTCAATTCCGAGCACCGGATCAAAAGTTAGGAATTCCCGCTCGTTCGTTCACTGAACGTACCCGAGCCAAACTTCAGAAATTAATTCCGGGCACTCCGGGCCTCGGAATCAGGTGCCGTCTGAAACCGCGCTCTTGTAAAATTCTAAAGAAAATTAAGAAAAAAATTTCCTTGAATTTTACGGGTCTTTACAATATCACTCAGAAATAGGCGAGACATTGCATCGATTCGAAAACTGGAGTAGTAGGGTATCGTGACCATGAAGGAAATCCAACTCATGACATCCTCTTACCATGAACGACCCCAACAGTAAACTGCCCAAATACATAGTAATATCAAATAACTTATTAATACACCTTCTAGCCCACCCCACAACATGGTCATATCACATCTCACCAGAGAACACCTGGGCCACCACCCCATAGCTTTATCATATCGTATCTACCCCAAAAACACCTAGACCATCACCAAGTGCACTTAAAAAACCCCATCATTCATATCATGTTCATATCTACTCTCCTAGAAGAGAGGGATAATAAGAGTTGTGGTCGTCCATCCATCATCATCATCATGCTTTTGGGAAAAAAACCTCCCCATAACTATATGGGTTTAGGGACATAATGCTAGACGTTTGGGTCGTGCGTATATAAATCACATCTTTTATAAAATAATATATCTTCATCCAAAAAATCCCAACCAATGCGTCCATATCTAGAAACTAACCTACCAAAAATATCAACACATTCTCTTCTACCCCAATATTCATAACACCACTCAAAAATATGAAATCCCCATTTCGAATTTCCATCCAATTCCTTTATCTAACCCCTTAATTTCACTCTTATGAATCATACATATTAAACAAAAAACCCATCATTTATTTGTTCATTAAAAAATATCATCAAATTAACCAGAATGAACCTCTTCCATTTAAAAAATTGTTAATCCATTATTTCTTTCATCACAATCCTACCTTCAAGAATAATAAAACCGCACATCATAAGTAGATTATTGTCCAAATTGTGCCACCACCTAATTACCCAATCATCATATCCAAACAACCATATACTTACCACATGAAAAGAACATCCTAAAAACACCCCTCACCATATAAAAAACATGTAAAAAATCACCATCTTAGAACCATGAAATCACATCCAAACAACCACCACCATGCCACACCAAATGTATGACCATACAACTACCACCACACCACCCCAATCTCAGGACTAAACGACCACCACATCACAGAACCAAAATCATGTACATCCAACCCATCATCCGCACATCACATTACAAACACACACCACCTCCCAAAAATATCAACAAAAAATCAATAAACAAAAAATAATAGTGATTTATAAAATTGGGTTTCATCAAATTCCATTTTATAGTAGTCGTGTTATCTGACATGAAATAATCATTGGGAAACCATTTCATTATCCCAATATAAGTTTTTATCCAATTTAAAATTTAGTGTAATTTCACAATAATAAAGCATAACACAATAGTCACAACACATATATTCCAGTGAATATTAATCATTAAATGAGAATAGTTTTCATTAGGCCATTCAAGCCGATATAATCATTGTAAAACAAAAAGTTCAATGATGTATAAACATGTGAATTATTCTCTATTTTCAACCATTAATTTGAATTAATCATTTATTTTTCTATTATTATTATATAAAAAACATAACCAATCGATAAAAAATAGTAAACCCCTCTCATATTATAGATAATAAAGAAAAATGTGGGATTCCTTACCTCATAGACCTTTATGGACTCACTATAAACCGCATGGTGAACTATAAATTATCCCAAACAATAACAGTAATTTTAAAAATATTGTGAAATGTAAAACATGCCATTTTAAAAAAAAGGTATCCAAATCACAACCAAACTAGAACAACATCACCACAGTGAATCCTTATGTGAACAATTAATGAAAACCATGGGATAAATAAAAGGAACTCATCATAGATCACCAACCTACAACTAGTAGATCCAAATGATCAAAAAAGAGGAATGTCATAAGAATATCCTTTTAAAGAACCTTGTAATCATCCAAAATGAGAGTGAAAAAATCCATTGATTATTGAAAATTATCAGTTATGAAATTGGATTTAAAACCTAGATATCGCCCTTATAATATCTTTTAATATATTTCATGATGTGTAAGACATGGGTTTCAAAAAATATAATCATTCTCAAAAAATCATGTCTCCTATAGTATTTATGATATTTCATGTATTCCACATACAAAATATGAGTCATTATCATAGTTTCCACCTCCTCTACTTTATTTTTCATGATGTCACCAGCTATAAAACCCATGATACACCATTACACATCATGTAAATAATACATAATGTGAACATAGTTTATTGGTTGTTTTCTTACCCTATCCTCTATAGAAGACTCCAAAAACCTCCTAAGAACACCTCTAACCACAAAAATAGAAATCTAATTCACTTGGAATGAACATACAATTACATAAGATACCTATCAAATGAATCACTCCCTCAATAATCCCAACCAAATTGTAAGATCCTTCCAATTTCATCAAATTTTTTTTAATTATTCATTATAGTGAGTTTCTCCAAACCTTTAAACCTTGATGGCCTTGTTTCATCTTCTATAGTAGTGGTTTTAAAAGAACACGGTATTGGGTTGGGGGAGACTTAAGAAAACTAGAGAGTATCCATTTGGAGAGACTTTGTCAAGAAAAGTGACTTCAATTCCAAGTATGTATATTGGTTTGATTAAATGGTGTCTGTGTATAAATGGTATAATGGTTATCATGTATTATCAGAATGTTGAGAAGATTTAAAGGGTGTACGGGTTTATTATGTGGAATATGGGATGAAAATCATATGAAAAAACATTTACAACTCTTGAAAATGGATTTCGTTTCAGGTAAAGTCAAAATTTTTAAATATTTAGATGAGGTAACATGTTTTTTCAATGTCCCATTAAAAATAAATATATGATTTTTAACATTATTACACTTCATGTTATTACCCATCATATTTTAAAATATGCTTGGTGTCTCTTTTTTTCATTCACTGATTTGCATCTTTTCTCCCCTCGACCTAGGGCAACCCTACAAGTATTTTAGAGTTCCAAAAAACCTTTATGACACTATGAACACACATATGATCCATCGTAAGATATTTTCATTTTTTTTATTCCTTACCTAAATAGTTTCTCTAGTCGTTTTGGTGTAATCCCATTGACCATGTTTATTTTTATTTTTGATCTTGATCAGTTTTGAACTATTATCCTTCTTGTAATCATCATTAACTTCTTCCTCGTGATTGATTGTCATAGGAAGTGTTGTTTGATCCTTATTTAATGGTATGTGGTCTAAATAATAACATATGGTTTTATAATTTCCATATATATGCAATATTGTGATTACTCCAAGGAATCACACCTAAAAATTAATTAATTAATTAATGAGAATATTCCATAGATTCGGTTAGCTCCATTAGGTTTTTGACCAAGCATATGGCTACCCATATGCATAGAACCCATTGAATATAATTTAATTGAACAATGAATTAATGTGAGTTTTACTTGACAAGACACCTTAGATGATTTATTTGTATAGAATCACTAAGTAATGTTTTACTTCATATTGATTTTAATTCTTGAGAGAATGTGATATAAATGAATATGGTAATTGAAATAGTAATTGTAATTGGCATAATTAAACATTGTGTATTATGATGTGAAATTGTGATATCCATGTTTTTATGACATTTCTTGAGTTCTTTGCAAACATATATATATATATATATATATATATATATATATATAGGTCATGGACCAAGTACATGAACATTTATATGATGTAACACTTATATTGAGTTCGATTATCCTAGTCACATGATTAAATATTTATATGGCATTCACCCAGATTATGTAAATATTATATTCCTTTAAATTAGATGTTGCAATTATTATAGGAATTTGACATTGATGATTATATGATTATTGGGATTTTACCTAGATTTTCAAAATTTATAAGGATTTTACCTTCATTATTGTGATTATTCCATGATTATGGTTATGGTAGAAATGGTTTTGAGATTTTCTCAGAGACATTATGACATGGAGTAAAATTTAGATTATTTGTATTTTATTAATATTTTATTTTATTAATGCACATGTATTACACATAATTCCATACTATTATTAGAAGGAGTTTTTATTTAGACATAGTTGTATTGACCTACTAAGATTTACTCACACCCTGTTAGGGTCTTCTTTTGGTACCTGAGAATATTATGTGGTTGTTGTATTGGAAAAGTGAAAATTAATTTTATGTGGTTTGTTTTCATACTGAATTTGATTAATATTGGAGGTGATAATGACATGGGGTTCAATAATGGGATTTTTTCTTAATTTTTATATTCTAGTATTTTGTTATTTTACTTCTAGAATGACATTTAGTCAAATTATATAAAATCATTTTATTTATTACTTTCTAATTTATTGGATTATTTAGTAGTATTTTATTGTTAATTTTTTAATATGTCTATAATTTTAATTCATCCATTGAAATGGATTATATCTATTGATATTACAATTAATACCATAGGTATAGTATCCCACTATATACTTAAAACCACCACTGCATGTCAGTAGTATCTGCCATATAGGTAGTTGTGATTTAGGTCTCATAAGTAACCTATTTTTCAACATGGGAGAGTGTCCGATCGAGGGGCATTACTAAGTTTCATCAAAAGTATTGATTTTTATTTTTCTATTTATTTAATATTTGGGAATAGTGAAAATGAGACTATGATATTTTGGGACTTCGTAATGAGCTTTTTCATTGGAGTAGCTGACACATGTATTGGGGAAATTTGATTTCCAATTTATGGGGTTGTTGTTTGTACAACTTTCTCATTAATGTTGATGTTATTTCACCTTTATTGATTCAGATGTTTGGTGAGGTTATTGTTCTATGATAATATTGATTCTTGATATTTGTACTTAGGGCCCAATATTTTATGATATGAGATTAAATGCATCGTAATATGAACAAAGGGGTATATACTAACATGCATTGTTACTGATAGGGAAATTTTTATTCACATGTTATATTTACTATCATTTTGATCTATGGTATGAGATATCTAGTATACCTAAAAACATTGAATTTAAATGAAGTTCTAAAATATTTATAATCCATGTTTATAGAGACCAACATTAACTTTTAATCAATGGAAGACACCTGTTGAGGTTTACCATGTAGTTACAAAGTGTTTTAATGTGTGTGTTTTCATTGAGAGAAAAAATCATCCTCATCTTAAACATGAGAATTATGAGAGTGTATATAAACACAATCCTAACATTATTTAACATGATCTTACTAAGGATCATATGGATGTTCAATTTTTCAGAACATCCACTTGGGTCATGGAATCCATGTAATGGGAGACTATTCATATTGTGCCTTCAATGTATAAGCTAACAATAGAGATTTAACATTAGTGTCAGCCTACATTAACTATGGAGGGATTCCCGAAAGCAACCAAAATCTTGATCAAGGAACACTAAAAAAGATTCAATCATCTAGAATCACCTGTAGAAGGGAGGATGAGGCTTGTTTAATGTATGCTTCACGGACCAGCCATGTGTTTGTCGGATATTCTAGAGGAACATTGTAATCGGGTTGAGCTAACCTGTAAGGACATTGAGGAGAAGTTATTAAGCCATTTCTACATTGATATGTTTATCTAGGAAAAATATCGTGAGTTCATGCATCTAAAAAGGAAAGAATTTTAGTACTGGACTACAATAGAAGTTTCACATGCCTATAAAACATTGTGAAATTATTCATAGATTATGAGACCTCTAGGATGAAGAATTTTCATATTGTGCTTCATTATGATATCATCTCATAGGTGAAAATTTTTAAACGACTTTTAGGAAATGATGACTGATGCACTCATCATGGAATGGAATATGATGGAGGCCCTATGTAGTGGTTAGACTATTTCTGTTGGGATAATGGGGATATAATCATTGAGTATAAATAAACTTTTCTATGATTGCTTCATCTAATGTTGTAGTGGGATGTTCAGTCTAGGTGGTAGACATCCATATCATGAATTTTTCATTTTCATTACCGGTAGTGTGGGAAGTGTGTCCACAAGCACTTACAATGTCGTTAACTGACATTTTTATGTCTTATATGTGGTCTAATTGGTCATATTCTTAGTTTCTATTTGAATATTCCTCAAAATTCCACTTGAAGGGGATCTCGACATGTAAATTAGTAGGTAATTGAATCAACTACCCATCAGCAAGCTGGTAGTTGGAGATCCATTAGTTGTTTAGGATGAGGAGGGTAACATTGTTCCCTAGTTCATGATACGTTGGACCAGGAAAGGGAAATATCATGGGGTATGAATAATGGATATCAGGGTAGAGGAACATGTCTATAACATATTATGTAGAATACTATAGGTATCATGGATGCATGAATTTCTAAAATCATAGGAATGGTTTTTGGATCAACTACATTATTGTGTTGTTTTTCTGATATAGGATTATGAAATTATTTTTTATCTACCCTTTTTTCAATTTTTTTGGGATTGGTTGTGTAAATATAATATGGTTCTTTAACCATAGACACACCATCTGGATTATGGTTAATGAATATAATACATTTTAATGCATTTTATTTTGAGATAGGGGTTACCATTTCTTTAGAGAATCACAAGTGTTGAAAATTGTAGGATTCCAATTGATTTTGGGAATGGATATTTTAAATATATTATAGGATTAGATCAACTATTATCATAGGAGATTTATCTTATTATCCTTGGAAGGAGGCAGTTTTTTTCATCAGGGATATTAGGATCTTCAAGATGGTCATAGAGGGAAAATTTAGTGTAGATTGGATTGATTCTAGGGTCATATAACATGTCTTCCCCTATAATAAGGAGGAATTAAATATGATTTTTTCCTCTAGTAGTAGACCATTTCTTAGATGTTTTCTCTAAAAATTTCTACTACTTACCACCCAAGTGAGAGATTGAGTTCGTGATTTTTTTGGTGCAATGTGTAGATCCATTTTATGTCCCAACATACAGAATGAAACTAGGAGAATTTTGGTTGTTAAAGTGACACATGGATGATCTGAAATCAAAAGCCTTCATATGGGGAAGTATAATTATTTGGGGTTAACTAGTTATCTATTCTAAGAAGGCTGATTGGTCTTTGCACTTATTTATAGATTATCAGATGTTGGACTGGATCAAGGTCAGTTAAAAATGTCCTCTATTTCATATTGATGATTTATTTGGCTAGTTGAGAAGTGATAATATGATCCCAAATACCTATTTGGGATCAGGTTACCACCAGCTAAGGGTGAGAACAAGGAAAATATCTCAGACAATATTTTAAAGTAGGAATGGATAGTATTTTTCATAGTAAAGAAAAATTGTTAACTAATGCACTGATGTTATAGATTTCGTTAGTGAATAGGATATTTCAAAATTTTCCTAATCAGTTTATTGTGGTTTATTACACATATATCAGGGTAATATAAGTATGTATATAGTTTTTCCTAACATAATGACATTGTCTAGAGTACATTATGATAGAATTGGATTTATAAAAAGATAACAGAATTCAATTTATAGATTAATAATGTTCACTTCATGGGATATAAAATCTCATTGGATAATGTTTTAGTGGAATGAGATAATTTACTGCCATAGAATCGGGGGAACAGACCAAGAACTTCTATGAGATTCATAGCTTTCTAGTTTTAGAATAATATTATTAGCACTTTATCCAATATTTCTAATGTCTTATAGAATCAATGTCTGGTCTGAAAAACAGAGGGTTTTGTTTGTTTTGTTTAATTATTGGGAGATATATTTTTATGTGACGAAAGGTAGATATAACTCAACAAATATCCATATTTTACCTGTGTAAGGAAAATTATATATTGTGTATTGTGATAAATATAGTATAGGACATGGATTTGTTCTAATGTAAGAGGATCCAGTGATTTCATATGCCACTTGAATGACGATACCTCATGAGGGAAATTACCCTAATAACAATATGCGGTTAGAAGAAGTGGTAAGATCCCTAAGAATTTAGAGACACTAAAACATTGGTGATAGGTCTCTATTATACACAGACAATGGGAGTCTCATGTATAACATTTCATAAATGGACCTGAACTTTAAGAAGATGATGTGGGTCATATATCTATATTATTTTTACTCATGATGTATTATACACTAGGAAAGGGACCATAATTTCATATTCATTTATGCAAAATATTTAGAAAACAAAATTATGGGAATCTTATGATGAGTGATGGTTTAAATCCCTATTTTTAGACAAGAATCTAGATATCAAGGAATCTAAAGGTTGAGTACCTCTCACATAATCATCAGTAATACCTATTCACTTGGACTGGATCAAGACTGAGTAGTTTTCTAATCCAGAGTGCTCAATTATTAGAGAAAAATTATATTGTGGGTATGTACAATTAAGATGGTCACATTGTAGTGGAAATTATATTTTTTTCCTTTGATTAGTATGGTTTACTAAAGGATTATGCAAGGATATGATAAGGTTGTTTATTTCTTATAGATAGAACTTTAATCTTACATTGATAATGATTTATGGTCATCTCAAAAAGATAGTTTTTCTATTAAAAAATAATGAAGTACCATCCATGATTTGTTGCAAGATACTTCACTTTTTTATAGGAGAAAGGGGAGAATTAGAGGCCAATAGGACATGTTCATTGTATTTCTATTCCTGAGTGGATATAGGATGATATAACTATAGATTATGTAATATTATTACCCCTGAAAACCCTAAATAACGTTGGTATAAGGGTGATATTATGTTTACTAATTAAGGTATCACACTTCGTAGGTATGAGGGATACCTTCATAGTTGATGATCTATGTAGTCTTTATGTGCAGAATGTGATTCAATAGCATAATGTTTTGAGGTGTTTCATTTTTCGATTCATATCTTCCTTTCATATCTTTTTTCTCACATGGTCTTATGAAGCCTCTAGGATCATAGGACCTTTTTAGAACAACCCATCATTCCCAGAAAATGATAATTTAGAGGTGAATATTCTGGTTCTAAAGGATATTTAATGAGCCGTTGTATTGGATTTTATTTCATGAAAGAATTATAAGGAACTCATTGAATTCTAATATAATTAATTAATTTAAAAATAAATAATAATGGATCCTATCAAGGAATTGTAATGATGTCTATTTCATTCACTTATTTTTTGGTTGGAGTTTGGTGAGTCCGTATTTGTTGGGCCTAATCTCATGCTGGAATCATCTATGTAGGTTTAGTATATTATATAGTTGCTTTTGACCATGCAGAGTAGGAATGAATTTTTTTATAACCATCAGAGTTAATCTATGGAGTTTCAGTATGGTCAGGATGTTTTCCTTGTGGTGTCCTCATGATTTGAGAAACATTGTATTTTTAAACAAGGAAAGCTATCAATAATGTTTTTATGTCAGTTAATGATAATTTCTATGTTTAGACTACTTGTATACTTTTTATCCCATAAATAAAACTATAGTTTCATGAATGATGTACATAACATGTCACAGCTTTGAAGATATCATACAGACCGCAACCATGTGATATACATACCAGATGTCGAGCTCCTGGTTGATGCATCATTTTAGGAGTATCTGATATGGGTTTTGGATCCAATTGAAAAATATTTTCAGTATAGGACAATACAATAGGTTTGAGTTAAGGTAAAGTGGAGGAATGATTTTGAGGATACCCAGTACAGAGATTATGATATAAAAACATAGTGTCCATACTTGTTTATTTAGGCCACACAGTTATTCTAGGAGAAAATTAAGGGATAATATGTCATATGGTGGGATGGTTGTAATATCCCATTATTCCAAGGTACATCTCTCTCAGAGATATTCATTTATTTTTCTTTATGGTAAGTTTTTCCCATATTTAATCCTTGGTTGTTATGTTTACGTATGAATACCTATCATTTTAATATATTCTTTCTTAGTTTCGTGAAAAAATGAGGAAACTGGAGAGGATCCATATAGAGAGCCATTATTGGTGAAAATATCATTAAGTCTAGTGATGTATGTTTGATTTATTGAATGGATTCTGAGTATAAATGGGAAAAGATTTATCATGGGATCTTGGTATACATAGATTATTAAAATGGGTTTTTGGTAGTATATAACGATAATGTGTAGAAAAACTATCATTATAACATTTATATGTTGTGTAAATGGATTACACATCTTTTAATGTTTGGGTTTTTTATATTCATCTAAGGAGATGGGTGCTTTGGCATATCCCACTAAAATTAATTTCATGAAATGTAATAGTTTTTTCACAGTGTAATTCAATGTCATTTTATTTTAAAGTATATTGTATGGTTTATTTTTCCATTCACCTACATTCATCGTTTCTCCTCTCAACATAGGGAAATACTCTCAGCATTTTTATATTGACAAACTAAATTCATGACATCTCAATCACACATCTGATCCCTAATATGTTTTTTCTATTTTTTTTATATTCTCTACCTTATTTCCCCCACCATTGTGGTTTAATCCCTTATCTATGCGAATTTTTTATTTTAATCATGATCAGTTTTGATCAGGGATCCTTCTTTTTATCATTCCCATTGTCTTCCCCAGGATCATTTCCCCTTAGATTATTTATCATTACATAATGATAAGGGTCAAAATATTTACCCAATGGTTTTATAATTTTCACATATGTGCAATACTATGATTTTCCAACATAACATGCACAAGAATTAATTAAATAATGTATTGGGTTATTCCTTTGAGTCCATTGGATCCATTATTTTTACCCGACTTAGGGATACTTATAGTGTGAGTGATCCTTAAATATAACTGAGTTGTAAATTGGATTAATGTGTGTTTAGTCTAACACAAATAATTAATTAATTGAAATATATATAATCCTTATCATATGGTTTTCTACATATTGATTTGATAGTTGATAAATTGTGATATAAATGAATGTTTTAATGGAATGAAAATTGTTAATTTTCATAATTAACCATTGATACTTATGATTTGAGGTTATGATATCCATGATATTATGACATATCATGTGCTCCTTGGTAAAATTATTATATATCATGGGTCTATCTAAATATTCAAACAAAGTTGATTTAATGGTTATATTGAGAAGGCTCATCCTAGTACCAAGTTGTAATATTTATTCAGGTTTAAACTAGATATTGTTATACTTATAGGGCATCGACACAGATGAGTTACTTCTTTTAGGGATCTGACTAGAATGTTGTAATTCTTATAGGTTGTTGACCTTGTTTTTTTAATTATTATAGATATTTTACTCTTATTTTAGTGATTATTCAGTGTTTATGGTAGTGTATTTCATGGTTGTGAGACATTGTCAGAGACATTTGGGCATTTATCCAAAGATAGTTTTTGTTGTGTTTTTTTATTTATTGAATTAACAAATATACATGTTTATCACTTTATTGAATACACATCTTATCAGAATAGTTATTTTAGAAATGGTGGTGTCAACCTATTGAGTAATAATAACACCCCATTAAAACGTTTATTTTGAACTTTAGAATTTTGCTAAAGGATTGGACAAGGGAAAAGGACCATAGTAGTAATTGTTTTCTTATTGGATTGGATGGAATTTTTAAGCAAGATTGAAAAGAGATTTGGGATCATGGAATTTCAATTCATTACTTGATTCTTCTATTCTTGTGTTGTCTTACATATATCATGATTCTTAGTTACATTAAATCATGTCATTAAATTTTTTGCATTAATATTTACTAGATTATTAATTTGGAATTTATTATTGGTTTCCACTATCTCTATACTAAAATGGATTCTATTTAAATAGATTATTTATATTTCAATGAAACAGCATACAAGTGGGTATAGTCTCCCCACTATAAATTTCACACCCTCGCAACTGGTCAGTAGCCTCTAGAATATGGGTAGGCATTCTTTAGGTATCATAACCAACTATTTTTGTCCACATGAGAGAGTCCTAGATCAGGGGACGTACACCATGAATAAATGGGAAGTGGTTCGAACAAAAACCCTCTTAGACACCTCTCAATGATATCATCATACCTCAATAAATACCACCAGCCAACCACCCCCAAATAATCTGCCACAAAACAACTCGTACAACCTCATCACTACAGAACCACATCATAACCAACCTCCATCCTCTAGACATCCCAATCCAACAAATATCATAACCAACTAACTACTGTATGAAAATTATACAAATTAGGGAATTCAATCCCACATGTAAATATACAATCTTATTATGGTGGAACTAACTCACCCACATAGGTTTAATCACAATGTAATTAATGTGTCTCGATTAGAAATCAATTATGGAAATTTATATATATCTGTACATTTAAACACACCATAAATCATGGAAAACATCACATCTCATAAAAAAAGATAGAAACATCACATTATAAAGGAAACCCCAAAAAATGAATCGAAATAAAAAAAACCACTCCAGGTTATCAAAACCCATTTGTGCCTCTTTCTCTAATGTACTCTAATCCAGGCTACCATGACTCCACACCACATGATCCAATGTTGGGTTTCTATCTCATAGAACATTCTCATGAAAATCCAATATATCTATATGTATCTCCGTGAACATATAATTTTCCTAGATATCAAACTCTCTGAAGACAATAATATGTGAGTCATCATGAATATATCGATGTATATGAGAGATTTGGAAGATGTTACTAATCCTCTCCTTAAATGGTGGTAATTCAAATCAATACACCACCTCACCATCTTTCTCCAACACCTCAACATGCTTAAAAAACATTGGACAAATATTTCTCCTGCTACGAGAAATTCACTTCCTATCTTGAAGGGAATCCTTCAAAATGACATGGTCCTTAACCTTGAACTCTAAGGGACTACTCCTATGATAAAAAAAAGACTTATTCTGGTACTTTTCTACTTTCAACCTTTCTTGAACAAAACTGAACCTTCTATGTCCTGATCTATGCCAGATCAAAATCATGATCTAAATCGTCCACAATATTTATCATGCATGATGGATAAAGACCTGATCTTCGATAAAAATCAGCAAATGAGGCCATAAAAAGGATGATTGATATTTATTATTGATATAAGATTTATCCAATGGAAGGATTCATAGACATGATCCACCAAAATCTAAGACACAATCCCGTAACATACCTTCTCATGTCTGGATAGTCTGCTACTTCTTCTTATTAGTCCATCTTATTATGGAAAGTATTAATGAGGTCTAAATTAGTGGAAAATAATATCGTAATACCCTCTAAACATGTGATGTGAAATGTATATCTTGTTCCTAGAAAATGTTTCTCAGAAACCCATGAAATTATTCTACCTCATCCATATATCTCATGAAAAGGTATCCATTAAGTTTGAATATTGGATTGCTATGAAGGGACTCAATTTCATCAATCCATCTATGTATCCCAGATAAAATCACAATCTTCTAGAGTTGAGGGTAAAAATACAAAATAAATCCATTGATATGACATCAAATTTTATCTCTGGAAAATCAAAAGGCTTTAAGAAATATCCAGGAACATGATACTATCTTTTTACGAGAAAGAAAACCTTACAATTTTTTGGAAACTATTCCATGACATCTTTTATACCTAGCCCCTGAAAAAGAAACCCCAAATCACTATACATCTTGAATATTCATGGGTGTAAGAAAAAATGTTATCTATTAATACCATGATGAAATCCCTCATGAATCATTTTGAAAATATAACCTTCCATGAAACAACATCGGGTTTTGACCATCCTTCAACCATCCACATGGAGTATCATGATGTTCCACACGATAGCACATCATATATTCCTTTGAGTCTCCTCACTAAATATCCTCCACATAACAACATATAAAATAATACATCATAATCAAAATAAAATAGAATCTAACATCATCTACCAATTCTTCAATGTGCGGTGCTTCCAAATCCTGCATTACTATCTAACAATTCCCGTGCTCCTGAATAACAACCTTCATTGATATCAAGCTCAAAACCAATTCAACAACAATATCTTTTAACATGGTGTAAGAGACATCGAAATATTAATTCGGAAGAAACTTCATCCACCACCATTATATAAAATTTATATCACACTTAAAAAACAAAATACCTCATTCTCATATTATCTTTTAAGTCAACAGATTTCCCACTAATGATTTAATTCCATCATTACAACATGAAATAAATAACCATTTCTAGATCTAGATAATTTATGTAATAGTTAAACTCATATATACAAAACATCTTTTTCCTATAAGAGTTTAGTAAACTATGTGTAATTAATACACATCCCAAGCACAGATGGGAGAAATCATAAAAAACAAACTTCATTCCCTCCTTAGGATACAAAAGAAAGAACTAACCAACAACCCTCTCAATAACTGAACACTACATGAATATATTTGTCCCACATAAATCATATTCCATCCTAGTAAATACATTGAAAAATTATACATCTTGATATAAATTAGGAATGATCCTATTTTAGTAGCCTGAATGACTAAGAAATTTTCATTCCTCTTCCAATTTTATGGGTTTCACCTAAGAAACATCTTCCATGACCATCACCTATTCTGATTTTATACCCTAAAAGACACAACATTCCAATATAAATACACTAATCTGGTCAATAACATTCACATAGAAGAATTTACATAAACCTGGTGGGGTCTATAGACCCACAAAACTGCTCTGGAATGCTCGAAATTATCCTCATATGACATTTGGTGGATTAAGATGTCATTGATAAATACAATAATGAACATGTCTTAGAACTCATGGAAAATAATCACTATAATATCTTAGAAAAAGGATGTTGATTTTGTATCAAAAATGGAAATACTAGACTTTATCTTCCCATAAATTCATATTAATGTAGTCTGGGATATCTTCCTACTTCACCCTCAACTAGTGATTTCAAAAACTCATGTCTTTCATAGAAAACCAATTCTAACCTATCACATGGTTGAATAATTATTATATTGATTTAAGAGGGTAAATTTTTTTATCATTACCTCTTTCAACATTTGGTATTCAGTACACAACCTCATACTACCATCTACATTCTTGGTGAGCAACACTAGAGCATAGTATGAAAAAAAATTCAAAATAAATCACTATTGTTTCAGGTTATCTATTTGAATCCTACTCGCCCAATAATTCCTAAGGTTAAATCTAATAATGATTCATGAAATAATAAATGCTCCAAACTTCTTGTCTATCTCATTGTCAACATCACATGGTGGTGTTATTGCAACAAACTCTTTGGAAAAAAATCCAGAAACTATCCAATAACCCCAGATACATCTATTCTCTTTTAATACATATATTATACTAAAATTTCTTCCATTAATGATAGAAGGGGATTCACACAATGACTACCCACCTAGAAACCATGATTTCTAATGAAATCCATACACTGCCCATCCACATCTGAAAAAAAGACACTCCTATGGAAGTAGTCGATAATAGAGCATATAGAATTCAACAAATCACTCATTATGATGAAATAATGTCGATTCATATGAATAAATAAAATATTATCAAGAGATTGATTTGGACCTATAATTGGTCTATAACATTGGTAATCGTCAAACATGTTGGAGTGGTCTGAAATTGGAATAGTCAAACTAATTCCATGGGAAGCCTCTCCACCTCTAGTCATTGAGAAAGAACTAGAGTGGGAGAAAAAAAGGATTATGAAGCTCTTAAAATAAAAAAACAAGGATAATAAAAAAACTGATCAAACCTCTGGAAATCTCTAGTCTGCATGAATTTTCTTCTCTGATGTATTCAGCTAACCACAACCAGCTCATGTACCACACTACTGATAACCACCTCTATGATGGAACCTGGGATGAGGTCCCTAAACATGAGGAGCATCTTGAGGGTAGCCTCTTCCAAATCCATGTTCCTTAAGCATAGTAGAAGAGTGATTCCAATGCTACGACTATAGTCTCACTAGAAACTACTAATAAGGTTGCTGCTAAACCTATCCAATGTAACTAAATTATTTTTAGATAACCGCTAGTCATTGGTTATGCGGATGGCCCCAAACCCCAAAAATCAAAATAAAATGTACTAATATATATAAGATAATAATGAAATCCACATTCCCCTGGAGGCTGAAAAAGAATCTGACAGGGTTGAATCCATTCTTATTAAATATTTAATGGTCCAAATTCCAGATATATTTTACAAAAAAAATATTCTCTACTGAGAACCCTATTAGTTCCCATGTCAAGGTAAACCTCCCCATGAGTGAACAAAATCGATCACTTATTCCTTCCCTAAACATATAGATATGTGGGAAATATGAAACTATTATCTACGTACAAGATAAAATGATGGAGTTCCTATTCGAGACAATAAACATAAAAATCATCATCTAGAAAAATATCATTATAAAAACATAGAATTTAATAGAACTTCATTCCTAGAAACAACACTAACATACTCCCCTCTTGAAGAGAAAGTGTCTCTATCCTCTTCAATTCCATCATGGGGTATGAGGTGAACTCTACCCCTGAACAATTTTTGAATGTTGACCGATGATACATATACCTCCATCCACCCACCCAGATGAAGCACCCACAACTAACATGAAACTCCCCACATTTGAAAAACATTCAAAAGTATCATGTATCTTACTGGTCCATTCATCAAAAATAAAATGATCTCGATCTCCAACTACCCGCTCTCTTTCACGACATTTGAAACATTTCACTCATACATTCCAAATTCCAACAACTATAAATTGTTTAATGCCTTCTTCCAATAATCATACTCTTCATTCGAATCACCCATAGGTGATCTATCATATCATTCTACTAAACCTCAACTAGATGATTCACATATAGATGATTAACATGGGAAATAGATTAAATAAAAACAAAAATTTTATAAATCCTCATTGTATGTAATTTTATTTATTTTCTTATTAATTCAAATTGTATATTTTAACACTTCCAAAAATCAACAAAAATAAGAACACTAGTCATCATAATTTATGTACCTCTTCTAGGTCTCTACACTATACAGAGTTCCACAACACTTGGTCATTCAATAATATTAGTGTACATGCAATAGATCATGGGGGCCCTAAAATATTTTTTCCTAGATAGTCTCCATAACCTATGTCATATACTAAGATCAGTGATCACTGCTTCCATATCAACCCATGAAATCCTTAAAATCCTAAATCTAAACTACAACCTCATATCAACCATCACCTTTGACAGAACTCTATATTGACCCACTCCATGCAAAGAAACCACAATGAGGGGAGAGAGATAAGGGTCATAGACTACCTCATCCAGTTGCCCTGAGGTTTTTGATAAGAAACAATGGTTTAAAATATCAAAAAAATGGTGGTATTAAAGTCTATAGTAAATTTTTTTCAGAATATAAAATCAATCATCTCAAAAGAACACCACGACATAAAATAAAAGAAACCTGAACCATCCCTAAATTTGTTTCTAAATATAAATTTTATAGATAAAAGTATCTAATGTATATACCCAAACTAAAATTTAAAGTAATGAGAAACCAACTGTAAATGTCCAAGCTAGTAATGTCTATCACAATATATGTAATTATTATATATTCTTGAAACAGTTTTTATATATGTATGGTGAGCATAGAATTATACTTAGTATGAAAAAAAATTCTCTCATACACATATGATATAACCTTATAAATGAACCCAGGATAAAATTGAATAAATAACATCGCCTAAACTATTAAAATATAAATTTCAGCCACACCAAGGCATGGTCAACAAATAATTCAATCTAATAATCAAAACATCATAATAAGCATATCAACGAAGGGTAACTCACACCACTTTTAAACTAATTTTATGCCTCCTATATGCAATGTAGTATGTCTTGTAACTCCCATATGTTCCAAATAACATACACCACCACCCCACAACATGGTCACATTACATCATCCTAAATAAATTAGGTCCACTGCTCCACATCACAGTCACATCAAATCTCACCTACAGACAGTTGGGACATAACACAACAACAACTACAACCAGAGTAGTAGATTATCATGAATGTGAATGATATCAGCATCGTTCCATACTCCTTCAAGAACCCCCCCACTATAATATTCCACACATCATGTTTATATCACATCTTGCAAGAAAACATTAGGGCCACCACCCCACAACGTGATCATATCACATATTACCTAAAAACACCTAGAACAACAACATGTTCACGAAAAACCTATATCCATCAAATTGTGTCCAAATCTACACATATTTAAGAGATAGAAGAGAGGTTTAAGTATCCATCCATCCATTATCATCATTGGGATGTTAGAAAAAACACCCCTACAAGACTATGTGGGTTGTCAGAACATATTTCTTTACACGGGTATTGTGCGTATAGAAATCACATGGAATATTCAAGTACATACATATTGCCGCACAGAAGCCCCACCTATTTGTTCACAAAGAAATTCTAACTAACACACAACATCAACACTTTATGTTGCAACCGGAAAATGCATAACACCACACAATAAGAATAAATGCCCTTTTCTCATTTCCAAAAAATTCCATTATCCAACCAATTAATTTATTTATTAATTATCAACCACATTTTACAACACTTATGATTATGTATTTGTTCAATAAAAATTTACATCCCATTAACCAAACCAAACCCCATCCATTTGAATCATTTTTAAAAATTTATATATTAAACCACTACTAATGATTCAATTATAATGATACCAAATATCACAAGAATATAATCATCCCCCTAATACCACTACATCATATAACACCCTTTTATTTTAAAAGAACAAAATTATGTTCGATAACCAAATGGACACACAATACTGAGTTTATCTTGTACTACACACAACACTATGTTCAGTTTGAGTTATATGCAACACTCAGTTTATCTTATTTTGTGGAATATATATATATATATTTATTTATTTATAACAAAACATTAATTATTGATAAATAATTAATAAAGAAATAGTCACATATTAGAAAAGTGGTTTTTCTATTCAAAAATATATTATCAACCAAAAATATTTTTATTATATTTCATTAAAAAGAATATATATTTATTAAACAACTATAAATATTATTTGATAAAATTATAATCATTTTTTTATTGACATTATCAAAATTTACTTTAGGAGAAATTTTTAGAATTTTTGGAAATTTTTTAATTTTCGCTGAATGGTAAAAAATAATGATTTTTGAAAAAAAGTATTTTATTTTCAAAAAAATAATGAATTTAAAAGTATAAATATATTTTAAAGAATCTTTTGTATTATTTATTTTTTATTTCATAAACTTAATTATATTGATTCATTTTTACATCGATTTTAGTATATAAATAATTTTTTAAAATTGGTTTTTCTAAAAAATCAATTACAAGGAAATTTTTTACCCACTTAAAATAATTAAAGTAAAATATAATAGAGATTATTAAAAATTAAATGTATAGACTATATTTCATTGAAAATTATTTTTCATTAATAAAATTATTATCATTTTTTAGAGTTAAAATAGAATCATATTTATCGAAAAATACCCTTCTTAAAAACATGTTTTTTCATCGCGTCAATGGGATTGAAATTGAATTAAAAATTTCAATTTAATTGAATTAAATTTCAAAAAAGGATTTAATGTTTTAATAATAATAATTTTTCATTTTTAATTTTCAAAAACATAATTTTTTACAATACTAATTAGTGAAAATAGTTAAAATTAATGAAAATGATTAAGTTAAACATGAATTTACCATGGGATTAAACAATAATAGTAAAGGAAAATTGACATAGAATCATTTACAAAACCAAATCTCTAGAAATATATTGACCATAAACCTTCCATTTTATTAAATTTATTACTATTTGGGCCTAATTACATAAAAAATGTTGATTGAATTCACACTTTCAAATATATTATAAGTGTACCAGTCACCAAACTTATAAAAGATCACCACCAATCCTATAGTATTCAAACCTTCAAATAATGTGTTTTGGCCTAGACCTACATGAATAATTTATCTAAATCCCTCAAACAATCTTATAATCCATAGTTTTGGCATAAATACTACCATGGATGGTCATTGGAAGAAACCAAAAGGTGCTACCTGAAGATGAAAAAACTTTCTCCAATTAATGTTTTAATTTAATTTATTTTCCCACCAAAATAAATTACTCTTATACCACGATAATATAATATATTAATTATCATTCTTTAAAATATATTTTTTTTATTTAAATAGTTCTACATATAACCTCACACAACTCCATTAAATGGGTTATTATATCATTTTTCATATGTACGACTGACTACCTCCTCATGAAATGATGTTATTCATATTTACATTACTACCTTTCAAGGTTGTGTGTGATGAGAGATATAAATTTTATATATCATAAATATAAAATAATTATACCCATAGAGTCATTATATAATATATAATATTTTTATGTTCCAATACATAGGGGACACGATGACATCACTCGGGTATATGGTGGACTACCGCCTTACATAGTAATGTGTTTCCCTTTTTCACTAATTCATTACATGGATAGTAATAAGGGTAAATATTAAAATTATAAGTGATATAAATGAAACATTTATAATATTAATTACATTTTTTATAATATTTAATTATAATATATCATTTTCTCTCATATCTTATCACTCACAGAAAATGTGATAATGTCGTTCAAGGACATTGGGACTACTGGTTCATCGAAACAATGTTATTCATTTTTTCAATCCCCACAACATAACGATGATATATATATGTATATATAATTTACTAATATTTTATTTATTATATGATAATAATTATTTCATGATAAATGTTACTTTCCTTCTCTCCAAATTGATCATTGAAAAATGGAACCATTACTCATGCGTACAACCAGCCTACTATCTCCTTGATCATAACATTGGTAATTTTTTCATAACCATCATTCTTTATTGATAATAGGAATATAATTGATCTATAAATGTGATAATTATTTCATGATTAATATTTTCAGGATGTTTATATAATAAACACATTGACTAATGTAATCCTACCAAACTAAATTTTGACACATATGCCAAATATGGTCAAAATATCCATCATTGTCATAATTGATTAAAAGATATTTATTACTCGCAAATAATTGAAATAATAAAAATAATATAAATTAATAATTTTTCAATAATTTATATAATTAATATATTTTTATTATTTAGGATGATAATAAACTACAATGATAAATCTAACATGAGGTATGGCTCTCTAATCAAACATATATTTCTATGAGATATATGCCATATTCAACACTTATTTTAATTATCCTATGTATTTAAATAAGATTTTATTATATTATATTTAATCTAAAAAAATGTTTTTGGATTTATATAACAATTTTAGGGTCTCATTTCCATGGGGTTTATGGTTCAATATCACCTTATCAATAAGCGAATTTTGTCACAATTTTTGTTTTTTGAAACATCTTTAATGTTACAAACCTATATTGTTTTTGAGTTTTATATACTAACCAATTGACATGTAATATCATGAATATCCTTATTTTAATGATATTATATGTTTTATTTATTGTCATTATTTCTCTAGGATTATGATTCAATGTTAAAAAATTGGTAATATACATTCGTTACATTCTTTTCATTTCTGATGATTGTTTATGATTAATGCATCAAATGATGATATCTTATGATCCATTCTTAAATAAACTTGTGAATTTTATTATTATATTGTTATTCAAGCTATTTTAAAATTATTTTCCATTTTTACACTATTTAGTACATAAATGCTTGTGAAATTATTTTTAAGACAATCCATTTTCGATTCTCTCATTGGTCATAATTCACTTTTCATCCAAAATTATTATCTTGAAAATTTTTTAAGAGGTGCTTTTAACATTTTAGATATGATTTATTAAATCATTTGTTTTCAATATTTTATTTTAAAAAATTAAATTGAATATTCCGCTCACATTCAAAACATGGAAGTTCTCTATCCTGTTTTAAATTTTAAAAGAATATTCCTTAAGGAATGTATATAATTTCCTAATGAAATGAAAATAATTTCATTGAAGAATGATTTTAAGGTTTTAAATTTATTTTTTATATAAAAATATTTTCTAAATATTCAATAAATTATTGGTTTTTAATAATTATTTTCAATAAAAAGGATTTTGGAAATACTTTATGTTTTTAAAAAGGGATTTTCAAAATTAAAAGGATATTTTAATTATGAACGTTTTTCATGATATGTTAATGGTATTTATATTCATATACATAAAAATAGATTGTGTTTTCTTATGCTCTAACATAGAAAATTTGTAATGATACCACCATTTTTCTATCTCTTGAAGGATTAGGTTTGTTTCAAATAGATTTTTATTGAACCCATTTCTTTTCTAATGGTCATCCATGTTTTAAATAGGCCATTAAAAAACTGGTTTATTTTCTATGGGAAACCAAATTTTCCAAAAAATTGGGATAGAACACATTTCCTTTCAATGGAATAATCATTTTTCAAATATATATACATTAAATTCAATTCTTTTCCTTGGATTAATCAGGATATGAATCAATATTGATTATTTTTAAGAGTTTTATAATTAAATTCATTATCTTTTATATTAGTCATTTTCTGGTTCTTGGACATAACATACACGATGTGGCATCCTTATTAGCACATGGTGATCTCGTTATATCTTATAAAATTTGTAAACCCAAATGGTGCAAGTTGTTCCTGTTATAGCTTATATGATGGGGCACCCAAATTGCGATGAGTGATTATTTTATTATATAAAATATTATTTTAACCAGAATGTTATCCAATTCATTGGTAAATATAATTTTTATTGAGGCAAAACTAGTATGATGTTACCTGAGTTCCTTAATGGATTTTACTAGGATCTGGTATTATATTTTATGGATTCAACAGGAGTTATAAAGAAAACATTTCCTAGATACCAACACGTTTTTATGATTTATTTTTGTTCTAATGTTTTAAATGATAATTATTGATGTAACATGGTTAATTATTAATGATTCTACTTCACTTTACCTTGAAATGTTTGATATTTTATACCCTTGGATTTTAGGTGTATGAGTTCATTTATGATTCACCCCTAAACTATGAATATGTCTCCATACCCTAAAGAAATTTTTATGATCATTGATGACATAAAATTTTTAATACATATATATTCCATTGAATTAAATTTTGTAAGACCCTTCTTATTTTCTCATTAAACCATTTTTTATTGAAATTGGTTGAACAAATTATTTCTAGAATGGATTCAATATGGATAATGGTGGTGATATAATATAAAATAAGATAACGTATGTTAATAAAAAGAAATTATAAATTGATAACATGGGCATTGATTATATGGGTTTTTCTAAAATTTTTATAAAAAGTATAAAACTAAAATGTCCTCTATAATATAAGCGATTAAATTTATTTATTTATTATTTGTGTTTTTTTGGAAAAAATATGTTTTAATTTTAGGGATCAAATTCATAATTGTAATGTTTCCAATTTCATCATCGGACATTCTAGATTACGTTCTATACTATTATAGTTTGTATCTTTTGATATTTCAGATAAAATTGTAGAATATGATGATATAATGTGAGGATATATTAGGAGTTATGGATACTATATTAGGTTCAAAACAATTAGGTTTCTCATATGTTTATTGTATTAGACACCACCTTGATGTTTTAATTGATGAAGTAATAAAGTGATTAAGGAAATTTTTTATGAAATATTATTATGTTATGGAATTTAAAAACCCTATAATAAACATTAATTTTAGTTTTTTGGAGGAATTATTTTTCATTATTATTGGAAAATAGACAACCTATATACTGGGAGAAAACACATCATATCCAGCAAGGCAATGATGCTTCAACACATGAATAAATTAACATAATAGTTTTACACCTACCATTTCCCTAAATGATGTCGTTGTTTGAAAAAAAAAATATTTAATTATTCAATTTATTTAAAAAATATTTTTTATTTTATTTAAGTAAAATTTTTTGATTTATCTTGAAAGAATATATGATAAAATCCATATACTAATTGGGTTTTGAACTTAGTTAAGAAATGATAGACTAATCTTAAGGATATTAAAAAATGGATTGGTTTTTCAAGAATGTGGTGTATTACTATTAGAATTTTTAGATTAATAAATGAAGGTTCTCTTTTTATCATACCATGTTCTGTCTATATTGGTTTTGGGTAATGTTTAAATAAAAGAGAAATATCTTATATACCCCTTTTATGGTAATGTGGTCTTTAAAAGCTTATCTTAGAGATTCAAGTGTCAAAAATTCATCCAAAAAACAATTTATTTGTTAAAATGTAAATTTTTGGGTTTAATTTGATTAAAAAATGAAATTATAATCATTAAGTTAGTATTTTTCCATATTCTCATTGTTTAGATTGAAAAAATCATCATATATAAGAAAAGTATATTTAATCATAAGTAATATCCATGTAACTTAAACTATATTAAAACTATAGTTTGTATGACCATGGTATACTTATATTTTTTACCCCATAACATTAAATTGATTTCTCACCATCTTTTGAAAAATGAGCACAATAATCTTCTATATTTGTTTACACTTTTCAGATAGCCCCGCCTATGTTATCATATTTGGAAACCTAGTTATTTTGTATTCAAGATGAAAATTGTAATTACATTTAACTATTATTAAAATATTTTTTTAGTAACCATTTGAACAATGTGTTTTCACAAAAAATATTATTTTCAAATGTACAACCTTTGATTTCGGTGAATTTGTTAAAATTGTGAATAAGTAATTTATTAAAGGGGGAGGTTGAAACCCCAATAGAATTTAAAAGTGGAAAATTAAATTCATTAATGTGAAGTAAATGTGAAACTAAATTTATATTTCATTACCCAAAATACCATTTTCCTCCTTTGTTACACTCACTAATAAGTTTTTTTTTCATTTTTTGCAACCTTTCTATTTTTATATTTGATAGCATATTCAACACGTGGAACCAAACATAAACAATATAAGATATATATTATTGTTACAAACTAACCATTAAATTAAAGTGTACTAATATAAATAACCAATTTATGAAATATATATTGATATATATATAAACAAATATAAATTGAGGATTAATGGGAAATAAATAATCAACCAATATTTAGTAATGTGATTTTATTCTTCAAAAATATATTTTCTTCAAAAATGTTTTGTATTCTAAAAAAAATTATAAATTATTTAGAACCATAAAAAAATAAATATTATAAATAAAATTAATTTTTTTATTATAATATCAAAATTTATATTTGTTGAGATTTTGATACCTTTCAAAAAAAATTATTTATCATTGAATATTAAAAATACAGATTTTTAAAAAAAGTATTATATTTTAAATAAATTATGTAATTTATAAGTCTCGATATGTTTTGAAAATGTTTTAATGTAACCTAATTAAATTTTATTCTTATTTAATCCACCTAAATAATTTTAAATAACCTTATATTGGTTTTTAGAAAATGTCGGTTTTCGGGATTAGTAACACGTTTATCAAAATACACTTTTAAAATGCATAATGTTTTTCAATTTTAATTAATTAAAATAATCACTAGTGGGGAATATTTTAAATGAAATATGTAGTTTATATACCATTAAATGTTAATTTATATTCAAATAATGATATTATTAGTCATATAGTTTATATAGACTTAACTTATTTCTATAAAACTCGAATCCCAAAAAACTGTTTTCAAGTCGTGCCTATAGGATTAATATTAATATACAAAATTTCTAATTATGTGAAATGAATTTTTGAAAATGGATTGAATAATCATAATAATTATAATTTATACGTTTTAATAAGTTATAATTAATATTTTACCATAATTATTACTGAGATAAGTTAAAATTAATCACAATGATTAAGGTAAAAACTAGTTTAGCAGGGGTTAAACTTTAAACATTAGAAAACAATGATCTAGAAACTTTTTAAAACAAACATTTATGGATCTATTATAACATATATCATATATTATTGAATATGGATAACAATTGGTGCTTATAAATTTGTAAAAAATGTTGGTATAATTACCCTTTCAAAAAATTTACTATTGTGCCACTAACTTCAATTATAAAATCCCACCTCCTCTCCTCACCACCTAAAAACATTAATTAATATTTATTAAGAAAATACCAACACAAATAAACTTCACAATTACTTATTATCATATTAGAATCCATATTTATTCCATATATCACCCCATGGGTGTCCTTTGTTGAAAACCAAAAGGAGTTACCTAAAGAAGGGGTAATGTTCTTCAACAAGCGTTTTAATTATATTTCTTCCTCCACCACCTTAAATTGTTCTTATACCAATTTGATATAATATACTAATAAATCAAACATATCTATCTATTTTAATTTTAATTTTACAACCTAAAAACACAAAAACATTCATCACAAGGGTTATGGAAATGCCATTGGTTGGTATGGCTGACTACTGCTTCGCGAAATGATGCTATTCATTTTTCCATTACCACCTATTAAGATTGGGTGGGATTAAGGGTATAAATTTTTTATTAGATACTTATAGAATAATTATATATATTTTTTAATTATATCTTATATGCCCTTTTTATATCCCAAAACATAAGGGTTATGAAAATGTCTCTCATCTGTACAACAGACTACCACCTCGTGAAGCGATGTGTTTTGTTTTTCACAAGCACATTATGTGGTACAAAATATGTGTAAAGATAATAAAAATATGTTATATAAATAAAATAATTTTTGAAAATAATGAAATATTTTACATTCTGTCAATATAATACGTCATATTTCCCCACATCTTGTCACTCACTAAAAAAGAGATAATTGCATTCATGGGCATGTGGACTACCACCTCCTCGAAGCATTGTAATTCCTATTTCAACAAAAAATAGAAATTAATGATATAAGTATACAGGTATATATAATTAAATAAACTATTATTTATGATATTTGGGTCAATCATGAAAGGCACTATTTTCTTACCTTCTTTCCAAAATGATCATTGATAAAAGGGGACATTACTCAAGTGTATAAACAACCAACTATCTACATGATCGTAAAACTGGTTAATTTTCAATAAAAATATTTCATGATTGTATTTGAAATTAGAATATATATACATATATATATATATATGATAATTTTTTCATTTTTATTATTTAGGATATGATTCCATATAAACACCTCCCAACATAGTTAACCTAACAAAGTTGATTTTGACCCATAATCCAAATATAGTCAAAACATATTACATAATATTAATTGACTATGTCATCATATATATCATTTTAATAAGTGAAATAAATGTAATAATAATATTTTATTTATTTCTCATGAAATTAAATAATTAATATAATTTTTTTAATATGATAATGAACATGTGTGATGAATTGAACGTCAGGTATGGGTTTTCACATTTCACTTTAATATATGTGATATATATTCAATATTGACAACATATATTTTTGTGTGGTGTATATAATTACCAGTAATTTATATTTTGTTTACTATCCTTAAATTTAGGTTGATTTAAAAACACTTTTTTTATTAGTAAACCATGGGGTTTATGGTTGAATGTTTCAAAAGATGTAAGGGATTTTGGTCTCGATATTCCTTATTCGAGACATATGTTATGTTATAAAACTATCATATATTATGAGGTGTATATACTAAAATATTAACTTTCTATATCAATAATATTCACATTTTAATTGAATTATATTTTCTATTTAATGTTTTTTCTGTACAATTATGATTTAATGTTACAAAAATAGTGAGAGTCCTTTGTTAAAATCTCACCATTTATCATGAATGTTCATGATTAGTGCTTCCAATGATGATATTTTTTGATACATATCTAAATAAACTCATGAATATTTATTTCCTTGGGTTATTCACTATATTTAAAAGAAACTATATGATTTTATAGTCTTTTTTTAACTAAAATTATAGATAAAGGGTTTTTTTGGGAATATCCAACTTCATTTACCTCTTCGGTCAGAAACTTATTTCTATCCTAAACCATTTTCTATTAAATTGTTATAAGAAAATAACCTATTAAAAATTATTATTTACATTAATTTTTACCTTTTGCTCATTTTGAAAAAAATATCAATTTAATTATGTTTGTAAAACACCAAACAAGGCTTGTTTCTAACATTTTAACCATGATTAATGAATGTTCTTTATGGCTTGTAAATAATTACACACAATAATCACTTGAATTTATTTGAAGATTAACTTGAAATTATATAAGATATTTTTGAATAATTTTTTCTCTTAATATTCTAGAAATTCTTATATTATAAGAAATATTTTCAATGAAAAGTCATTTTTATTTGTTTTATCTTTCAAAATTTAATTTTGAATATTGAAAATATTGTTTCCTCAATAATGTTTTTAATGATCTATAAATTTTATTTACATTATTCAACTTAAATAGACATCTTTTTAATTATTTTCCAATTTGTTTATTTTTTATTTACACCATCCTCATTCATTCTATTTAAGGATTTATATTGTTTCAATCATTATGTTATGAAAGGTATCTATTTTCCATTAATTGACGTGGATTAAAAGGGATTTTTTTAGAACATGATTTGTTTCCCTCAGTTAGCGATGTTTCAAAGAGATTTACATAGAACCCATTTATTCTAATTGTGATAATAATATTTCAATGATTTTGAGATTATACCCATTCACTACTGGAAAACTAACCTATACCAACGGTTCTAAACCATTGGTATAGGCCTCCGAACCATTGGTATAGCCTATACCAATGGTTTGGAGAACCGTAGACAAGTAAGCCGTTTGGATAGGTCAATACCAACGGTTTTTGATAAACAGTTGGAATAGACCTATACCAACGGTATTGAAAACCATTGGTATCCGTAATATGAAAATCTATACCAACGGTTCCATAAAACCGTTGGTATATGTATTTCCAAAAAAGACATTCGCTGGGATTTGATCCTAGGACCTCTAGTTTATCATTGAATGACCTAACCAGTAACCTAACATGACTTTTGTGAACATAAATTAATAAATATATCTATGTATTATCATAATTATTTTAAATTTTTATTTACAGAATTTTTTGGTTAAGTGGATCCAATAAAAAATCAAAGGACATATACCAGTAGTTGACAAAACCGTTGGTATAGGTCCTTAAATCTGGAAAGTGATGTTGATATACTGGTGACCTTTCCCAATGGTTTGGCCAAACTGTTGGGAAACGTGGCCACAAAGTGGACTTTTCCCAATGGTTTCACCAAACCATTGGGAAAGCCTACCCTTTCCTAATGGTTTTGGAAAACCTTTGGGAAAAGTGGCCACAAAGTGGTATTTCCCAAAGGTTTGGCCAAAACGTTGGGAAAGGGGGTATAGAAGTGTTCGGAAAGGTCAAATTTTCAGTAGTGACTTATTTTCTATGGGTTTATAAGGTTTAGAAATAATTATGATTGTTTTGATAGGATTTATTATGAGATGAAATAACATTGTACTTAATTCATTTAGGATTCTTATACAACAGTTATATTACGAGATGCCTAGATAGTGCAGTTTTATCCCATTAAAGCTAATATAATGGTGTAACTAGATTACTTCCAACTAATTCCAATATATATTATATGTTGGGTCCACCCAAATAGCGTCGAGTTATCCTGTTATAACTTAAATGATAGTTGCACAAATATATTTTTGACATGGACAATGTAATGTACCATACCATAAGAGTAAAGTAATAGATAGACTCAAAAGGAGTTATCCTATGGAATTAACTGGGTCTAGATATTTTTCATAGGTGTTTAAAATGAGTTATGATGAAAAATATTACAACATAAAGACAAATTTTTGTAATGCATGCTATGGGTATATAATATTCTGTTTGATCGTGATTGAAATCACATAGATCATGATTAATGATTCTAATTACTCATTCATTATCCATGTTTTCATCATTAATGACTCATGTAATGATTGGTATGAGTTCTTCCAAAATTTACTCATCCACTCTGATTATATATTCATAGCCCTTATAATTTATTGTGGTCATTGATGAAAATCAATTGAAAATTATAACTTTTAACATTACTAATCATTTTATATCTCCATTATTATCATCCTAGTTATTTGGGTAAAATAATGAGTTTGAATGAATTATTTCTATAATTTATTTCAAAAGGATGTTGATGATGATTTAATGTGAAATAATAAATGTTTTGATATGTGAGAGAAATGGTCATTTGATGACATTGTTATTGAGTTTGTAAGAGTTTCTACAAATTTCCAAAAACCCAAAACCACAATGGCCCTTGATATTTTTTGTTATCCAGTTTTCCTTTTTTATTTTTTTATGGAAAAAATTTGTCACAGTAATTGGAATCAATAGTGAAAATGTAAAAAATTTGATTTCATCATCGAATCTTAGAGTGTTGGTTTTGGGCATTTATACCATGATTTGCCAAATGCACAACAAAAAAACCACTCCATCACCACCCTTTAAGAATGGAGAAACAACCTCCTCCTATCTAATAGAAAATCACAACCAAACCACCCCGACCTTACTACCCAAAATCATGATCAAACAACTCCCACCTATCTTCCTAAAAGGAACAACCTAATAACCACCACCTCTCCACCATAAAAACATGGACACATCTCCCCCACAAGCCCCATATTTCATCACAAACACACTTTGTTTCCCCAAAATCACATACACAGATAAAAAAATGTCATTTTATAGATTTAACAAGGTGTATTTTATCACATTTCAATTAATATTGTGGGTGTTATCAAACAAGACAAAATCAGGGGAAAAACTATTAATTATACAAATATAAGTGTTTATACAAGATAGATATTAGGGGGATATCAAAAAAATGATAAAAGACACAATATTCATAACACCTACGATCTAATGAACACAATACCCCAATTTAAATAATTTATAGTGGTCATTAAAGAATATATAATCACAATAACATAATAACAGAAAAGCTATAAAAACATGTGAATTATTCCCAATATTTCACTAATGTTTCTATGAGCCAATTATTAATCTTAGAATAATCCATACTAAAAATAAAAAGTATATGAATAAGAGTAAATACCTCATGTATGATACACAATAAATAGAAGAGAGGGATTACCAATATGAAATAGCTTGGTCAAATCATTGTGCACTACAGGGAATGGAAAAAACTTCCAGAAACCATAACCAAAAATGGGAAACCACA
The DNA here is from genome assembly GCA_963277665.1 of Viscum album. Lineage (NCBI taxonomy): Eukaryota > Viridiplantae > Streptophyta > Magnoliopsida > Santalales > Viscaceae > Viscum > Viscum album. Next base: position 305,076,273 of record OY728127.1, read on the forward strand.
TATCGACCTAAACCACAAAAAATATCTATAAAACATATCAAAAATCACTACACAACTTAAAAAAACATCTCAATAGTGAATCCACAATTGAATAATGAAATTAATCCATAGGAATAATAGACATCACTCGTCATGGATCACCAAAAAATAACCTCTAGAAACAATGGATCAAAGTGGGATGAAGGGTGATTGATTATCTAATCAATGAACCTATGTTTTATCTAGAAATATAAGGAATAAATATATCGATTAATTAATATAATAATACTTGAAAATGGATTTAAAAAATGAATTATTTCATTTTAATATAAATTAATATATTACAAATTGTTTAACTCTTGAGATTTGCAATATTTAAAATTTCACAAAAATTATCACTAACATTAGACATTATTTATTTAAAATCATATACTATCCTAACATTATGTGATTATGTATATTTTCCCCCTGTTAAAATTTTTTGGTAATGAACTCACCATCTGTAAAATCCAGGAATCACATTTACACCACACATAAACTATAAATGATGATGTCTTCTTACAACTGCTTTTCTGTAACTCTAGCTACTAAAGATAACACTTGGAACCTCCCATGAACACCACCAACCCAAAAAAATTAAAATTTAATATTCAATGATGTCATGGAATATTATAATACCCATTCACAATATGTGATAATGGAGAAAACTAATGTCATCAGTTCTTGGGATGGTAGTACATTGTAAAATCGAAAGATGATTTCACAAACAATTTGATGGATATGTGGATGGGTTTAGGTCACTACCTTAATAGAACAATATCTCATTATATTGATGATAATAATTTTGTTATATAACTATTTTTTAATAAAAAGTAAAGGTGGTGGATGATGAAGTAAAATAAAATTTCTAGTTGATGAACATTACCTTTTCATTAGGTATCCTCCTTAGGATTGCATCGAAATACTTCCTAAGTAATCTTTCTGCCAAAAAAAGCATCTACGATTGGAAAAGAGAAATTAATAAGTAATTTCTTCATGGATTGGTTGAACAAAAATGGTTTGATGGTTTGAATTACAAAGGATATTGGGTGGGAATTTATAAGTTAGGTGAGTAGCACACTTATCATTTTTTGAATGAATATGGTATACCTGTAATTTTTCACATGAAAAAAAGGTAAAAATAGAGTATTCTCAATAAATAGGCTTCATATTATTTATATAGTTTCATATTATATATTTTTGATAAATCTGTAGATCATTTTAACACCTTATTAAATCCATTTTCACATTGAATACAATATATAAATTTTAATTCTTTTAAAATTCATTTTGATCAAAAGTTAATTTGACACTATTACTTAGTGTAAATTATATATATTAAATACATTAAATCAATTATTTAAAATATAAAACACGAAAGTAAAGATTTTTAATTTGAAAATAATCCAATACATATGATGATAAGGGAGGTTTATAATTAGAAAATGTTCGAGAGTATACAATATTTTTATACTAGAATTCCAAAAAGAGAATGATTAAAATGGCATAAATTGGATTAATTTATATAAAATTTAAATTATTTTACATTAATTTCACTTACAAATCTAATTTTAATTTATAAATAATATAAATAAAAATATTGTTTTTATTTAAAAATAAATTTTTTAAATTATTCATAAAAAATGATACATTTGGGAAAAATCCTAATAAGTATCGCTAATCTAATTTTGATATTTGGATTTCAAAAATAAAGATCCTTTTATATAATAGATTTTATAAAAATTGTAAAATTAATTTTTAAAATATATGTTTAATGGGTGACTTGAAAATATTTCAGAAACAAATATAATTCTTCATAAAACATTTCTATTTCATTTAAGTGATTCTTATTTTATTTTTAATTAATATATGAGAAATGAATTTGTTTTCATTTTTATAAACTATATAACATTCATAATATTTGTATTAATATTCATAGTCTATAATTTAACGGATTTATTATAGTAGTATGCTATATTGTGGATCATTTTGACTCAGGGATGCATGTTCTACAAGGTATCGAAGTTATTAAATTAAATGAAATTTATTTTTTTGGTTGTTTATACTTAGTGTTTCATGTTTCAAATGCTAACAAAAATAATTTCATTCTTTTAAAATCACAAGGCGATACATTTTTATCATTAATTTATATCACTAATATAAGTTAAATGATATCAATATGCTACAAGTCCAACTATATTACCAATAAGTCACCTCATAATGGTCTATTAAGCATTTTATGTTTGATTTTTGGTTTATCTAACTAGAAACATAAAAAGGATTTTAAATTATATAACATATGATTATGGAAACATAATTACATATATAATAAAATATAAATATTAAAATAATTATTATTTAAAAAAATAGTTTAAAATTTATGATCCTTTATTAGGAAAACACACTTCATAGATTGAAAACCACTTAAATGTATATATGTTCTCAATATCACTGTCTCAGATAAAGACACATGGTATCATGAAAGTAAATTTAAAAAATTTAAACCATTATAATTCATCAATTAATGAAACATTAATTATCTTTGAATGATGAAGTTAGGAATAAGAACAATTTACAACATTTTTATCATAAAGGTAATTCAAGATAATCATGATTTGCACACCTAACATTAAAGGTTTTTAATAAATAAAATTATAAATGCAAAGAATAAATATACATGATGTTCAAAATTGTTTATAAATATTATAAATATTATCATAATTATATTAATATATTAATATTTTTTATATTTTATTTTATAGTGCATTAGACAAAGTGGAGAAATAAGGTAAGAAGTACTCTAGAAAAAAATTTATTTCCTTGAGACTGGTTTATGTCAACCACCATGTTTTCATTTTCATAGTGAAAATGGTCAATATTTTTGTTCCTTGTAAATTAATTCTATGTATATTATAATTATAATTATTTATTGTTTTTATATTAAAAATCTCATCAGCATATCATAATTTTTCTTCATTTTAACACAATATTTGATAATGTTCATATAGTAGCTATCATATATAAAGGTAAAAACAGCTATCCACTTTTAGATAAACCTAAATGTTTCAACTAAATATAAATAAATATATGCCTTATAGATAAATGATATCATTTATTTGTAAAAGAAAAAAATCATTCATGAGTGGAAACTCAAGGGATATTATGGTACATTCTCATTGTGTACACACATGGTAATTTCATCGGTACTATAAATATAACAACATGACTCGCCAGTTTTTAAAGTAACATTTATAATAATTGTTCAATATTATTATTTATAGAATTTTTTATTGATACTTTTAATTTGTTATTATTAATAATATATATTATTGTTTACATACTCTTCATTATATAAAATATTATTTCAAAATATGATCATGACAATGTAGGATCTGTATGGTGGGTCATGAATAATATTTCATTATTGAGTAAAGAAAGAAAGGATATGAAACTTATTTTATTTATTTGAATTTAATATCTCAGTCCCATAAATGGGAATAAAACATTCATTAGAAATCCATTTTACTGTGTTCTATCGTAAATTTGGTTTATAGAAAGGAAATGATTGGAACATTGAGCACATGTGTTGATGACATTGATTTTGGAATTTTCTTGGTTAGATATATCATGATAAACAGATCACATTACAGAAAAAGAATTTGTTTGAGGGTTTTTGTCATTGTTTCTTTAAATTTATTCTTATATTGTCCTTTGACATTAGGAGGCTCCACCTAATGACATTGAGAAATATTTTTTGATCACCACAAAATAAATGTATTGAGAACCTCTTTAAATTTCTAAATATTTAATATTTTGTAAATTTTTATAAAATAATTTCCTAGATTGTTGTTTAATAATTATTCATGTTTTCTCGATCATATATATTCCCACACTATTTGTTAGAAATAATTTTTTTGATGATAATATTGAATAAATATTAATTTCATATTTAGTAAATATAACGTTTATGTATTTATTTCAATGTAATGTTGCGATATATAGATGTTAAATAAAAAGGAATTATTCAAGGACCAATAAATGTTATAGAGAAATGGAGAAAACATTTTAATTATCTAGGAATAAATAATATCTATAAAATAAAATTTAAATATATTATTTATTCAAGAATTAATAATTATTTAATCAAAAAAGTTTGTCATGTTTTAAAAATATAATATTGTCAATGTAAAATAAATGGTGTTTCTTAAGGATTAATGAAATAATATGAAACATTTTCAATTATTATTATCCAACCTGTATAATATTTAACCTCTACTATATTATTTATAACCACAACACTCGTCATTTTTTTTATTTACAATGAATCTTGAGAATCTTATCATGTACCAGATATAACCTATCAAAAAACTCTTAAAAAAATTAAAAAAACCACCACCATCACTCTTGATTCTATAGAGATCTAGGAGAATCTGTCTTGAATGAATTTCTAATTCAGATTAATGAAAAAGAGTGAATGTTTTTGTAACATCTATTATATCACTCTTAGATAGCTATTGTGATCCTTGAAGGTTCACTTCCCACAAGTAAATCATCACCAGAATGAATCAATACATGATTCATTTGATTAAATAATTGTATGGCATAGAAAATATTTCATATTCATTAATGGTGAATGAAATAATTTTAATGTAATTATTTTATAGAATACATTAATTATAAATCATTATGTGATGAAACTTAATTTAGTTTTGGTGTTATAATATCAATTAATATATTTTTTATATTTCATTGATCATGATGTATATCATAAATTTACCTATCATACTAATCATTTATATTCATAAAAAACTGAGTTGGGTGTTCCCCATCATCACTTCTCCTTTTCCCTAATACTTAAAATATAACACCATTATAATTTTTTATCATGATTCCCTTATATTTAATGACTATACATTTTCTTTATTCAAGGTAAATCCCAATTTTTATTAAAATTTTCTTAATTAAATATTATCACACCAAAAAGTATAATTTTTTCAATAATATACATCAATATCATAATGAGTTATTTATTCATATACATTATTTCATTATCCCTAATTTTATCTTAACTTTTTAAAATATATAATAGACTATATTATATTATTATAATAATTATCGTTACCCCATTTAATGTGTGAAAATTATAATTCTTTTTATGAATTTTATTTTTAGACAATGGTGTTCCCAAGTAGTATCTACCATATATTTATTTTGATAAATGTTGTGATTTTTAGGGAAACAGTATTTAATATATTTTTTATAGTAATTTTTTTCAAATTAATATATTATCCATTTTGAAAATAATTGTTGAATTTTGTTCATAACAAATTGTTTTTTATGAAAATATTGAAAATGATCTATTTTAATGTCTGTTATGTAAACAAAACTATCTATTATGTTTGTATCTTTATTTAAAACATTCTTTCTTCTTTTTCATAGTTTCTAAAAGATATTTTTTAAAAAGATATAAAAAAATCACCTTATAAAGGATTTCATAAGATTGAAGATATTTATTATTTAAAATCAGATTTTTCGTAAATCATTATAAAATTATTTTTCTTTTCTTTTATTTCCTTTTGAAATATAATATGAATGATTGAGGATATTCATAAAATGTAATCGTCCACCTTCTTTCTATGAGTAACTTATTCAATATTATTCCCGTTTTGAGGAATGATCCACTAATAATGTTTTCATCACTAATCAAATTAATTATATAAACATAAATTTTTACCCAATGTGTTTCCTTTATGAATACCCTATTTTGATTAATACAGTGGAATGGTTTTCACATGGTTTCTATGTATAGATTGATTATAGGAAATTATTTACTGAAATATACCCCATTATCAATATGGTTTAAATAACATATGCATTATTATAACAAGGGATTGATTTCAACTGGAACTTTTAAGTATGGATGATGATAAGTGGGGTTATATATTACCCTTAAAATAATTTTTTAAAAATATATAACTCATGAGATAGTTATTGATAACTACATTTCAGTTTATCATAATCATGGGAAATGATGTTATGGAACCTGAATTTTATGTTCCCTATAATAATTTTTATACAAATATAGGTTGATGTTTCAATGTTTTATTTATATTTTCATGAATCTGTTCTTTTATAACTGATCATGTTTAATGACTAACTATATTGATTCATTTATTATTCTATGTCACAATTAATGCCATGAATTATGAAATATGATTTATTAGTTATGTTATTTTTATGTATCATAATTATATATGTATTTTCATTTTATTTTCACGTAGTATTTTAATTGTTACTGTTTGTTTACCCATATATAACCATTAGTCCCATCACTTTCATATGTTTATAATTGCCCATGTTATAAATTAAATCATAAGTAATATGTGTCTAGAATCTAATATTATGATAAAAATTAATCATATATGTTGTATATTTAATGTGGATTAAGTTGTTATTATCATCATGTAAATAAATATGTAAATTAATTTAACAATAGATGTGTTTTTTATATGATATATAATAATTAAATAAAAGGCCATATGAATTATTGTAATTGAAATATTTTAGTTTTGCCATGCAATTACATTTATAAAAAGGTCCTAGTCATGTATCATAGATTAATTTAGATAACATTTTAGAATAAATGTTATCTGTTGAGGATCATCTGTGAGTTAGAAATTTCTTCAATGGTTGAAAAGTTAAGGATGATTATAATATAAAAGGAATATATTATCCTTTAGGATAGTTTCTATAATAATACGTGGTTTTTGGTAAATATTACTTTACTGAAAATCATGTGGACAAGGCTAAGGGATAAGTTTGAGAATATGATAAAATCATAAAATTTTGGTAATTTGGATATTTGTACATATTATTAAAAAAATACTTCCATGTATTGATATTGAATAGTTTATGAAAGATTTATAATACTTTTACTTAGGGTTAAAACCATGAAAATATAATGTTGGGTATTAATTCCACCTTGAACTGTTTCATTAAAAAAATCCTAATTGCATAATGGACATGACAGACAGAGTGGATATTATTTTTTCAATAACATTCAATTTATAAAATAATTGGTAGTATTTATTTAGTAATTACATTAAGTTATTTTGTTATAAAATTTTAAAGAACACAACCTAAAGTAACTAGTGTGCAATCAAGGGAGTTATTTGATTAACCATGTATAATGTAGATTTAAATGAAAGTATTATATGATGAAATTTTGGTTTCATAGGAGAAAAATCTTCTTCATTTTTATTTCATATTCAAACACTTTAATTATTTTGGATATCATCCAAATAATTTAAGATTTAATAATTTATTTAATTTCAATCACAAAGATAGATAAGGTAAAGGTATGTATACAAAAATTATTATTCATTATAACATAAAAATTGGGGCATACCTAAAAAATTGATATTCATATTATCCTCCTGTTATGATTGAAAATATGAGTTATGAAGAATTTATAATATTATTATGTGATGATACCAAAATATAATATTATTTTTTATAATAATATTAATTTATATTAGAGAATGATATTTATCGACCATATTTTGGAAGTTATAAGATTTATATAAAATATATAAAAACAATTCACCAATTGGTCTACTATATATGTTTTGAAACATATAATAAATAGAATGAATAAACATTAAATGTGAATTTATGGAACGTTGGTTTTTTTGGGAACCAATATTCAATAACACATGATTTAGGCATGTATATTTCATATGATTACTATATTCTTCATGTGGTAGTTATAATTGGTTGATTTATTTTGATAAAAGTGAGCCACATAGTACTAGAAATGATTATAAATTTAAATAAATGTTATAACGTTATTCTGAGGGAATTTTTTTCATTTTTTGAATTATCATATATATTTTCTTATGGATGACTCTATGACCGAATGGTTAATAACATTTTAGGTTTTAGGATATAGTTATTGTTTTATAAAATATTCCTGTTAACAATGATCTTATTCCTTGAGTATTCAAATTTTTTTTGGAAGATATATATTAGACAGAACATATTATTATGTTATACGGATACTAGAGTACAAGATTGTATGAACGATCAAATTTTTTGGAGTAAAAATATCCAACACCATATATCCTATAATGTATGATTGATTTCGTATTAGATGATATATCCTTAATTATGAATATTTTATGAATACTTACACCTATATTTAATAGTTATGAATAATTAAAATTATGTGGCAAAAATTTATTTAATAGGGTAAAATTTAGACAACCATCATTTAACTATATATTCACATTACAAAAATAATATATTAAATATAATCTTTCACACACTATAAAAAACTAAATTGAAAAACCTCGATATATTTTTAATAGTTAATATAACCATTATAATTTATAAGTTAATTTTTTTTGTATAAATTAAAGAAAATATTTAGAAAAAATTAAAAAAAGTATAATGAAATTGAATATATATGTTAAATTCTTCATAAAGAGGATTTTTTTACTAAAATCAGAAGGCAGGAATCTTCACTGGGGTTTTCCCAGCACCAATAACAAATAAAACATGAGTATTTACAGCTTGAATGAAATTTTTTATTGAAAAATATTATGCTAATATAAGTCCCTAAAATTCTCTGCTAGTTGAATTAGCACCCATGTGTATCACTAATAGTTATATTACCCATAGATATTATATGTAGGAAATATGGGGTTTTATGTATAAATTACTATGATATTAACATGTAATTCGGATCTATACAATCAAATGAGCCAATCAATATAAAATCCATTTTATGTTTGATAGATTGTTTTTCTGAGTTTTGTGTTGTTATATAGAAATGATCAGATATAACTTTTAGAACTGAATTTTATAAAAATAAAAAAAAAATCATCATCTGTTTAGTATATATTTCCAGAAAATTAAAAATAATGCATTCCCAACATAGAAAAATATATGAATTTCTAAAAATTATTTTTTTGAACCTTTCACCACTATTTTATTAAAACTTTATATGGATTTTATAATTATAAAAAAATAAAATAATAAAATTGAATTTAAATTATAAAAATTTTAGAATAAAATTTCAAGTGTTTTCAAAAAATAATTATTTATATTGAAAACTGTGTTTCTATAAATACCATGAATTGTATGATATTGTTAGTTTATAATTAAGAATTGAAAATTTAATAACACTATTTAGAAGTCTAAATTTGTATTCCATTGGTGAGTTTTTAAATTTTAAAAACCTGGTTTCAAATTATGGCCCCATATTTTACATTTTTTATCTACATCAACATTTTACAAAATATATTATTTTAATATATTATATATTTATTATTTAAGAATGAATTTCTACCACCTCAAAAAATTGAATCCAAAAAATTGATTTCAAATATGGATTCATTTTGTGTAAATTATTTAATAATATCCATTTTAATTTTTGTTAAAAATAGATAATGACATCATTAAAAGTAGTTACCATAGTGAAAACCAAAATTCCAAAAATTGAATAACCTAAGTTGTAGAGTAAAGAATATCAAAAAAAAATTTTCATAGTTTTTAAGGTGTAACCAACCTTATATAATCATCTATATATAATATATTAATTATTGATCCATTTTCGAGGAGTCTTACATTATATTATTTAAATTCTTTTGTTAATTTACAATAAATGACACTATAATTCACTTATAAAAGAAAAACACTTCTTCTGACTTACCCTCACACCAAAACACAATCTGTTCAAACCAAAATATTCCAAACCATCTTCCCATCACTCATATACACAATAAAAATGTTATATTCTTATCAATATACCAACATTCAATGGTTTAACCCCCTTCACAATGCAGATAACCAATGTAGTGAGGTATATATTTATAATTAATTCAACCTCTTTTATTTTTCGTAATGTATATTTATTATTTCATAAATTTATTTTTAATATCTCAAAATTATATCAAAGTTATCCTTATTATAATTATAGTTTATTATAATGATGGTATATTATTTACCCACCCTTAATTTTTTAATTATCAAAAGTGAAAATGATATTTTTTTGTATGTGAAAAACTTCCTCCGAAAGTGGAAATGTTGAATTTACCATTACAATTTTACAAAAATATGTAAATATTTAATTTAATAAATAACTATTACATTTATAATATTTTTTAAATTAAAATATTTTGAAACATGTTATTCATTTCTCTCATTATTTTGAAAAGGAAATCGAAGTCATCAACCATGTTTATGGGTGGACAACCGCCTCCAGGGGATGATTGATTTCTTTTTATTCATAACCAATTTAAATGGATGGTCATGACAGTGGCTTAAATAGTTTAATATTATTTATATTTAATACATAAGGTTATATTAAAAAATAGAAGATATTAATGATTTTAGTGACAAACTATTTCATTAAATCATTTGTATAAAACCATCATACTATGTTGAAAATAGTTATTTAAAATTATTTATTATCATCATATCAATTATTTCTAATTACAATTCTATTATATTAAAATCATATCAAACTAATAAATATTAACTGATTTCATTATACTACAATTAAAAATATATTGTTACTAAATTTCCTATAATAATCCATTAAACGGGGTATGTTTATATTAAGGTGGGACTATCCACTTACAAGAAAAATTATAATAAATTATATCATAGATTATTAATAAAATTTGATTTTATGAATAATATTATATAAATAATTAAAGAATATTTTTTTTGGAAAATATACAATTATATTTAACACTTTAATAAATAATACACCCTTCATAGGTAGAAAATAACTACGAAATGTTCAATGATGATTTCATATTCAATGATAATGAAAAAGTAATCATGAAAGGAGATTTTAATACAATAAATCATTGTAATTCATCAATTACATTAACTTTAATGAAAATTGAATGATAATCTTTCGCAGAACAATAGATAACAAAATCTTTGTTTTGAACAGGGTCAAAATAAACAAGATTATTTAATTTACGAAAAAATTATAATAGTATAAATATATAAAATAATTATAAATTCTGTTTATAAAATTTTATTCATAAGAAAAAAATTCTGAAAATGATGATTAAGATATTTATTGTTTTTATACTAGAGGGTAGAGAACATTCAACAAAGAGGTGAAACTTTGTATGTTTTTTTTGTTTCTGAAATTCTAATTCATACTGATGTGTTTATCTTATTCACTATGTTTTATTTTTCAAAGGGAAAATATTGTAACACCATAACTTTTCTAAATATAAACTTATATTGGATACAGTATGGGACATGCAACATTAAACCCAAACAAACCATGTTTTATGGAATATGACTATTACAACCTAGTGAATAATTACTGGGTATGTATAATATTTTATACATTATAGGATATATATAAATTTTCAACTCAATTTAAAATTTATTAGGATTTATGCCATCAATTTGTAGTAAATATATATATTCTTCATAAACAATTCATCAAAATTGTTTTTTATTTATTTTAGTTTAAAAAAGTTATAAATAATTTTTTTAATTATTTTAAATGTTATTTTATAAAATTAATATCATTTTCGAAATTATAATATTTATATTATTATAAGGTTATATTTTGGGATTTTTTTAAAATATTCTTTTTGAGTGAATAATAAAAAATGAAGATTTTTAATCAAACTATCATCTATTTTTAGAATATTAACTAATATGAAAGTACAATTATTATTTTAATATAATTTTAATTTAACATAATTATTAATTATTAAGATTTAATCAAATTAATTAAATTTATATCATCCTTATTCATTATTTTAATATATGCTTTATTTTAAACAAGAAATGCATTTTTCTTCAATCAATTATTAATGTGCATAAAATTACTCCATTATATATAATTAAAATAACTCATAATTTGGAATCAATTAAATGAAATTTATAGATTATATAACTACAAATTTTATTATATATTTAGTTAATTGTTATTACTTCACATATTGTTTTTATAAGACAATCATATTCTTGAAAAAACATTTCTTGAAAACCTATCATTTTCAAAACATTTGTTGGATTAATATTAAATGAAATTATTCTAGTTATATTAATTTTATTTGAAAAAATTTATTACATATATATAATCAATTTACTTAATATTATTTAAAATTTTAATATTAAATTTTTTATAATGAATTTTCAAAACTGCATATGTTTTTACCATTATTAATGTTAAAACTAAATTACTATGGGTTAAGGTAAACAAGTAAATGGAATATTATATTCAAATAATGTTTCATTTATATTATATATGATTTTATAATAATTTTCTCTCATAAATTTCTATATTTATTAATATTGGATGAATAGTTCTTAAGGGATGCATCCCATTATTGAGTAGTTTTGGGTTTTAAAAAAGAATGTCACTCCTCTTCCATTTTTTTAAAAAACCCAATGTCTTCTCCTTTGATCACTTCTAAAAATAATTTAAATTAAAAATATATTCAGTAATACCTTCTTTATTTCCATTACCACGTATTAGAGAATTTTTATTTAATAAATCCACTATAGGGAGGTTTTGTTTGTAATCCTAAAGAGGTTTTCTGAAAAATAGGTATCGTCTGTAACCATGCATCTTTATTTTTCTCATCATCCACATTATTAATATATTTCTCAATAATGATGATATAAGTAGATCAATATCTCCTTTATAATAATATTTATTTTTGTTAATTGGATAACCTAAATCCATCTCCACTTCAATAGAATTTGGAATGAAACATCATTCGTGTGTGTGATGGACTATAACCTTACTGACCGATGAAATTAATTTTCCATCATCACCTCACACATATAATTATGTTGATTTATTTAGTTTTTATATATGATATTAATGAAATATTATTCAACCTGGAGAATTAATATATCGTAAACATTTTTAATATATCATCCATTGAAAATGAAAAGTTTTTTCAGCTGTGTGGAGGACTACCACCTCGCGAACTGATGTGATTTGTTTTTTATAACCATTTATCATGGATAGAATATGTAACTGTATTTATATAAATAATATAAAATTTTTATATATTGATATGTATATAATGATAAAATAATTATTACCCTCCTTCTATCAGTTTTATTGAAAAATGGAAATGTTACTCATGCATACGTACGACCTACCATCTTCATGAGTGTAATGTAATTCTATTTTAACAAAAATCATTTGTGGTTCATTTAAAAATTAAAAATATTGAATAAAAATGATAATTATGTAATAATAATTATTCTAGATATAGTTCAATAATGATCTCTATGAGCCTATTCAACTTTCCAAATTGATTTTTTACAGATGATCTTAACACCATTAAAGTGTCCGACTTGAACCTAAATGATTTAGTAGTAGAATATAACTTGATAATGTGTAAAATAAATCTGAAAATAGAATTTAAAATAATTCTTCAAAAATTAAATAATTAAAATAAGTCTTCTAATCTATATTTTAAAGAACACACTGGAGGAATCTGGCTAAGTGTAAGAGATCTCCCTAAACCACCATTTCATATAGTTTTCACCAATATCTATTTAATTAATATTCTCTCTCTATTTAAAGTTATATAATGACTAATAATTAGGTATATATTTCTCTGATATATATATATATGTTCCTTTCTTTATTGAGGTAATACATTCCTTGAGTTCATTTCTCAAAAACCATTTTTATGAAATATCCGATTATTATGAGATGGGGAAGATTATAAAACCTATTTTAATTGCATGGGTAATTATTATATTATTACATATTATTGACCTAATTTACATGGAACACATAGATCATGAAAATGTTTTTTATGGATACATCCTAAAATTAATGTAATTAATTGTGTAATTTTTTAGTCTCATGAGACTTCAAGTCATATATTCATGAGTAAAACCTTGTATATTATGGTATTTGGTCAACCATTTGATAATTTATTGGTCGTGAGACTTGAATAATTAATATTTCATGTTTTTTATTAATCCAATATTTCATATATTATAATTAAAATATGGGTCTATATTATTTATGTTCTGTTTCCATGTGATTACTCATGATCCATTTCTTTTATGTTATTGTGTTATACCATTAACTCACATGTCATCATTCATTATCATGTTAATTTCCTTGCTAGGTTTTTTGCTCATTGTTTTTTATGAATTCCCGTGATTTTTACATGTAGATTTATAACACCAAATATTTTATAGGATCTCATTTTAGAGAATAAATTAATGATACTGGTATATTAGTATTTACTTATAATTTATAAGTTATAACCCATAATCTTGTAAGTTTCCATTTGTTATTTTAAGGTATTAAGAACTTTTTTCCATTTATTTATGGGTAGATAGTATGATAGTTAATTCCCAAAACTAACATTATAAGAAATGTGTAGATTTAGCCCATTATATTATTAACCTTATAGGAGATGTATTTGAGAAAAATATTTTAGTACTAGAAAAACTTGATCTATATTGAAATAATAACATGAATTGTGTGGAACACACTTCTACTAATTAGAAGCAAGTTGCATTCGATTCCTTAATAAGATAATGTCTCACAAAATCTATTAGATCATTTTATCACATTATATGTGAAAAATGTTTTTAATCCTTGGGGAAGATATTCTCTCTCGAAAAATGAATATAAAAAAGATATTGTCTTACTGATCATTGATCACATTCAGTAAGAAGCTAATAAGTGGTGGACATTTATCAAGAAAAATAATCCAAATAAGATATTGATTCAATGGAATGTATAAAATTCCAAAAAAATTAATAAATTTTTACACTAAATAGTCCAACATAAAATTGATAGGGGGTTACTTAGTCTAAATAAAATATATTATGATACTATGAGAGAATATGATGGAAATATCACAATGCAAGGGAATAATACATCTGGATTTTTCATCAACACTAGTTTTATGGTGGGAAAAACAACTATTGTGTTAAAGATAATTATGTGAAATTCATTCTTCCATTATTGAGTTTTGCAACTATGAAGATATTTCCTTTTATTAACTCAATGTAAAACTACAGATAATTGAATCGTAGTGGTATCATGGGACTATAGAAAAAAATTATAAAATGTATTTTTATCTATTTAATTATTTATAGATAAATCCCACAGTGGTTAGAAAACCCAATATCCCACATTTCAAAATTAAGGTTGGAAACATCCTAAAAACTGTTTTATAAGAACTAATAGATTCTTTAATTGTGGAAAAGATAAGAATATTGCTGATCCATCCTGAATGAAGTGGGGGATACCCATTAAATTAGGATAACAAAAAAGCTTTAATTAAACTATTTTCCAATTGTGAGGTGTTTCACTTGCAATTAACATGGGAATTATCCATGAAAATTCCAAAATCCAATGGTGTTTGACGACTATAAATGTCAAAACCCTCTAATGACTAGAGATCAAGGTAGATCATATTCTATCACTAACAATAATATATATCCCCAAATTAAGTGATGATATATAGGAAGTTATTCTTTCAAGAAAAGTGAATCTACTATTTTATTATGGTTCTATGAATTCATTCATAATATTCATGTTTATTAGAACTATTGAAGAACCACCTCAATAAAAGGGTGTTGAGATATATCTAAAATAGAAAATATATCAATTTTTTCATCCAAAGTATGTCACTCCCTCCAAGTCAATTACTGCAGATTTAATTTTCTACAAATCCTCATCTTAATTCATTTCGGGGAGTTTGAAAATATATTTGGAATGAAATGGCTATCACTATATAAAGATTACATTAACTATTGATAGATTAATATCACTAGCCAAACCCAATTTTTACCTTTGTGTCTATACATGTGTATGTATGAGTATGAATATCCCCTATAATTTCTTATCCAATAATGGATTTTACAATCTCATGATAAAACATATCTTGCGAAATTTATTCAAAAAATGTAATGAATCTTGCTTCAATATATTCACATTATGAGGGACTATAAAAATGTATTCCGAAAAGAGATTCATTGTCTTCATGATGACTGAGAAAATTATTTCTCAATTGAACATATATTTGAATCATTAACCCTTACAAAGACACCGTAAAAATAACCACAGGTGCGTTGGAAGTGACAAATAAGTAGTTAGAAAAATATATTCTAAAGGGTCATATATTCCTGAGGGCACTACCATGGGTTATATGGTTTATCATCATCAAAAATACACATTTCCAATGTCCCTTTTAATTGATTATCATGAACTCAAAAAGATCTAAATAATGTTTCTAAAAGGATTGTATTTGAAAAAATAATTTTCAAATAAGTTACTAATAATATGATATTATAGTGATTCCTTTAAAAAAAATTAACACTTTAACAATCATTAAAAACTTCATGAATGTAGTAATTAGATATTACCTTTAAAAATATTCCATATTCTTTATAGATGATATCTTATTTACTCAAAAAGAAATAAGTATCATGGGAAGAAATTCAATATAGTCCGAAAGGATTTTCAAAAGGATAATAGGTATAAAAATTATAGTAAATTTGTGTTGTTGAGGAATTATGTATCAATTATGGTCCATACTATCACCATCAATGAGATATATATGGACCCTTCTAAGACAAATTCAACCAAGTACTAACCGTGGCATGAATCTGTAATGGAGATCCCAGGTTTACTCTAAGATCTTGGAATTAAAAGTGATATTTAGTAAAATTTCATGGTTTTAAAACCTAGCATCTAAGATATCGTTGAATTGATTAATGTTTCATTCTACTAGTTAATGTGATGTTATCTATAAGAAGTTTAAAATAAGGAATATCATATCACTATTTCTCATATTTATAACACATGGGGATCTTTTTTTTGGTTTACAGTGAGTGGTTTGGGTTTTGTACTAATTGATAATTATAAAAAAAAAATTCTTATGCCTCATGTTCATTTAAAGATCATGAGTTGAAATATCCCATTCATGGCCTAGATTTGGTTATAGTGATCTTTACATTGAATATATGTTGACATTATATCTATGGGGATGGGTGAAATATATTCCAATAATATGATCCTCCAATATATTTTTATATGGAATGATCATACCATGCGCCAGTAAAGATGGATAGAGCTGATCGAGATCTATAAATTATCAATTTTTTGTCATTCTGAGAGTGAAAAAAATGTTCAAATAATCTATTAATATTGGATCTATATGTTTTATAAATGTTGAAAATGAGAAGGATCTAATAAACTAATAATCGAAATGGATGGATATGGGTATAATAAAAGGAACATTATACTATCTTAAGCAGATATATTCTCAACCATCCATTATCAAGAGAATTAAGGAGGCAAAGAAATATAATAAATATATATAGAAAAAGGTAGTGAATAATATAGAGATAAACTTTGTTTATGATGCTGTGATAATTTTTGGAACCCAGATATGTTTCCTACAAAAAACATATCTAAAGAGAGATCTTCTAGATGATGTGCATAGATCATCATTCCCTAATCACATTTGAAGAACTAATTTTTATAGAGATCCATTCCAACAATTTAGAATGATTTTCATGATATAATTCAGTTCTAAAAGTGGATAGTCTTTAAGTGTTCATAGTATAATTCATGGAGAAATCCATGGATTAAAAGGACAATAATTAAAGATTTTTATTCGTTATTCTATGAATGATGCGAATATTTCTGAAACATTGTGCAATATCAGTGTCCATGGGCTACTACTAGCTCAAATAGCTATGTATTTTAGTAGATATGATTACATTTTGTAGGATAAAAAATACGTGTAGATGCTCAATTACAAGAGTGGGGGTGAATTTTAGGTTAAAACATTTACTTTTCTCTTTAAGGAAATCATTGTCTAACACAATTTATCAAGGTAAATTCACAAACACAATTTGGTTATTATATAAAGAGATAATTGGATGGGTCCATGTCCATTTATAAGATACATATATATAAACAAGTTAAACATAGGAAAACTTAAGAAGTTTTTGTAAATTCACGGAATTTCTGTGATTTTTTTTCTAAATACATGGGAATTTTACGAGTCTGCAGTTTTGGACGGTGGCACATTCTAAGGCCCAGTGTGCCTAGAATAAATTTTAGAAGTTTTGTTCTGGTATGTTTTGTAAACATATTTTTAGGATTTTATATCTTTTGCACTGGTGCTCGGAATTGAAATATGAGGACATCGTTGAACTCACAGCTCTAGTATTCGCTTAAGGAGACTTTTATCGTAGTTGTTTTTTATTGAGTTTGGAAATTAATTTTTGGGGGTTTAATGTCATTATAATGTATATCATATCATATTAAGTTCAAAGGTCGACCTCAATGTTTTGGAGAAACCTTCAAAAAGCATTGTATACACACATGATTTTAGTAATTCTTATCACCATCATGTGGATGTTTAGTCTAAGAGAATAATTAAAATAATAGATGATGTTTTTCGATCTTTTTTTATTAATTTTCAAGGATAAATGGATTCGCACAATACCCAAATAGAGTTCGCAGATAACAAGATCTTAAATTGTAGCAATTAAAAGGCTCCTTATGAGGATATGTATGGGAAGCGGTTCCCAACTCTGACATACTAGGATGAGGTCAGAGAGGGAAATAAATCGGAACATAACATTTTCTAAGAGATTAAATATAAGGATCAAAACATTTACCATCATAATAAATTGATGAATATTTGACAAAAATTCTTTGAAGACAATAACCATTGAGAACAGAAGTTTGATGTTAGAGATAAGGTGATATTTCGTATACCTATATGGAGTAATTTAATTAGTTATTAAAGTAAATAAAATCATAGTACTATATAAATCACCCCATTTGGGATGCTTGATCACATTGGATATGTTTCTTATTGAATTTTATTTCCACCTAACATTTCTCAAGAACAATGTTTGTTTTGTATGCCTATTGAGGAAATACATACTATAACACTAACATTTATTAAATCTATAATTAGTACCATTGGAGAAAATCTATTAATATGTGGATTATATTGTGAATTTATTCATTTATAGAGACAATATTTTAAGAATTAGGACAACTCACCTAGTAAATGCATTGTTTTGAAACAACATGTTTGTGGACGTAACTTGGGAACGTGACATGCTACTGAAGTAGAATTACCCTAACTATTTTTAACCATAGTATGTAATATGAAATTTAAATAGTTAAATTTTTTAATATGGGAAATATATAGAACCCCTTTTATAAGGGGAAAACTATGTATGATATCATATATAACACATAACACTTGATCCAAACAAATAATTATTATTTAAAAATGGTCATTATAACATAGACATTAAATTATAATATATGAGTTGGATTAATTGCATTATGATTATATATAAATATTATACTATATTTATAAATTTTTATTAAATAATTACTCCATTTTTAATAAAGTCATTTATTCTTCAAGAAAATATTTTTTCTTCAAAAATAATTTTTATTTATTTTTATGAGAAAATATTATTATTACTTATTAATATTTTATAATTATTTTTTATATAAAATTATTAAAAAAATTATATAATCATATTGAAATTATACTAGGGTTAAATATTGGGGTTTCTTTGGAAAGTTTGATTTTTGGATGAATATTTATAAATACTAATTTTTTGTAAAATTATCATTCATTATTAATAGAGTAAGTAATTTTACTGTCCAGTAACTCTTTTAATATCATTAAAAATTAAAATAAGTATTTTTATTTTTATTTAAATAAAATAATTTAATTTAAATAATTTTTATAATGTATTTTAATGTATGTTTATTTTTAGGCTTTAAAAGATTTCAGAGCTATCAATAAATGTAAAAAATGTTTCACCAATATAACTAACTAAAATAACATTTATTAGAGAATTAAATAAGTGATTGTTTATATATATATATATATGTAAATTATTAATTTCAATTCATTTAAATATTATTACATTTCATATACTAATTACAAGACATCGTATGAATGAAAACTGAATTACATGAAAGTTTGTTTTTTCAAAAAAAATATGTGATTTATTTTAAAATAAATTATTTCAATTATATTTGTTGATTTTATCAAAATTTATTCAAAAATATTAATCATCATAATTAATTTTATATTATATGGTCAGCATATTATTTCTTGATAATTATTAGTAAAAACAGTACAAATCATTTACGAGAGTGAAAATTAAAACTAATTTAATAGGTGTTAAACTCAATTGCTAAATGGAATTATATTTTTAAAACATTTTTATTTTTAATCATAATGTTGTGTCTCATATTTATCTCCCTCTATCACTTAATATAAATTTCAGAGGCACTTATAATGAGAGTGACTTCTAATTATTCAATAGTTTTGGGTAGTTGTAATAATTCCACTCCTCCTCCCATATAAAAGGGTGGAACCTCTTCTCTCCATTACAAACATCAAAAACCCATTATTTTATTAATTAACTATAAAAATAATTTACCTAATTCAAATTTAATTTAATAGTGTTCTGGTTTTGATCATAAATCCAATGTAATTATTCTTTAGGTAAAATAGTAAAGTTCAGGTTTGAAGATGATGTATCATTCTTAACCTAGCGTCTTTATTTTATTTATTCATCCATATTCTTGAAATATTATTCATTATTGAAGATATAATATCAAAATTTTATACCATATAATGTGATACAATTTTTTTATTTTGATATCCTAATCTATTTCCACTTCAATCAAATGGAAAACAAAACCATAGTTTATGTGTATGGAAGTCTACCGCCCTGCTAATCGATATAATTAATTTTACATAATTGCCTCCCTTGGATGTTTATAATGGTTGAATTTATATTTATATATAATATTAATTACAAGTTAATAAATATGGGGATGTAACTTATCATATAATTTATTATATTACCTTTCATTTAAAATTATAATGTTCTTTGTGTGTACCATTATCTACTACCTCACATAGAAATGTGATTTTTTTTATTTCTACATCACATGAATGGTATATGTATGGGTATTTAATGAAATAATATGATAATTATGGTTTAATTATTAATATATAATGATAGTATAACATTTATCTTATTTTCATCATGATAATTTAAAAATAGAAACATTACTCATGCGTACATATAGATTATCATCTCAATGATTGTAACGTAGTCAGTTTATCTAAAATATCTTTCATGATAGGATTAAAAATAATAACTAGTGTATAAAAATGATAATTATTTAATTTTTATTAATCTGTATATGATTAATGAATTATCATTTTGACCATCCTAATATAATTTGGGCATATGAGTTTAACACTACCAAAATGCTTGAATCGAACCTTAATTATTACGTAATTGTAGATAACATGATATTGAATAAAATAATGAAAAATAGATAATGAAATGGATATTAAGTAAAAAAATTATCATAATCTTTATACTTAATATGTTAAATAGGGAAGATGAATAATGAATATCATGGTTAGTGACCTCTAAAAACCACACTTTTCATTATTTTTTGTACAATCCCTATCTACCTCACCTCTTATAACATGTAAATTTTTTGAACGAATATTAATTATTTATATGTTTCTCTAATATATATAAAAATATTATTCTACTTTACTATTATAGGTATTACATGCCATATAAGTATTTCTCAAATTGCTTCATTATTTCATTTCCATGGATTATTATATGAGTCTATATTTTACAGCCCATTTTCATTCCATGGGTAATTCATATATTATACCTTATCATTTACTTCCATTATGTATCACATATAGATCCTGAACATGTTATTATTTCCCCCCTATATAGTGATCCAACGAAATGGGTAATGTATTAGTCTCATAGAATATCCTACATGTTATTAGGGAGTAAACCAAATCTGTTTTGGGAATTTTTCATCCATGTTATATTGTCTAATTAGTTAACCATGAATTATTTTGATGTCATGTTTTTTATTCATACAAAATTTACTATATTAACATGACCTTATAAAATCATTTTCATTATGTTATGATTCCAAAAGATTTATTAAGATCCTTCTTTTTAGGATATTATTTTTTTCCATTAAATCTCATGTTATGTTTCCTTATAATGATTATTCATATTCTAGTCTTTTTAGATCACCCATTTTTTTTGTAATTACTAGGTTATTCCATGTACATTTATAATCTATTTCTTTATGATCTATTTATAGAGAATAAAATATGCATTTCATTTTTTATTTTCTCTTTGTTGTAATATAAACTTACTCTTCCATAGAGTCTAGTCCACATAATCATTAGGGTTGTACATGATTGAAATTTATTCTTAAAAACCAAAAATAAGTTTTCTAAGATGCATGGTTCACTATAAAATTATCCCCATTATTTTTTTGTATCATGATTCCATTATATTAAATATTTTTTTATTTAGTCATTCTATATAATATTTCTTTTTTCATTTAAAACTTCGTACTTGTTTTATATCTCACATAAAAGTAGATTTTTTAAAGAAATGAACCACTATTTCATGATTTTCTCTATGTTTCATCTTCATATATTCCATACAATAATATTTCTCTTCTATTTAACCAATTTAAAAATGAAAATTCAATTTTGTTTTTATGGTCACGATTTTTAAATATGGTAATTTCTAAATATTTTTCACATTGAATTTATTTTGATAATTTTTATGTTTTTTCAATGAATAAATTTAAATTTTATTTTTCAATGTTTAATGTTTTCTATAATATTCCATTCACCTTTTTGAAAACAACTTTTGATAGTTACTTATATCATTAACATTGTATAGAAATTTTTAAATAATCTTAAGAAATGTTTTCATTGAAAAAACATATTTCTCCCCACTTAATAATTTTATTTGGATATTTCTTACTAAAATTTCATGGTTTCCAAAAGGGTAATTATTTTTGGTGATATATTTAAAAAACATATTTTTAAAAATGGATTCAAAATAACTAGGAAATTTTTTATTTCAAAAGAAATTATTTTCCAAAATGTTGTATGATTATTTTTACTTAATTCATTTTCCTTTAAAACATCTTATTATTGATCACAGATATTCTAAAAATGAAACCACCAATCCTATTCCTCTATATTAATTATGTAATATCCTTCACTTTTTCAATAATGATATATCTATCCCATGGTACTTCCTAAAACTCCCTCTTTCATAACTATAAATTTTTACCTAATAAATTTCAGTTGTGATTACGATATTTTTATTTGTTTGATTGAAGGATTTTCACATAGATACCATACACAGAGTGATACAGAAAAAATATAAATTAATTAAATTCACAAATTTTATCCCAACTAGGTTAAACACCCAAAGCCAGATAGTGAATCATGGTACCTCAAATTAAAACAACACCCCCTTTGGATCTTTTTTCATTAAATAAAAAATCCTTCTATCAATTTACCATAGAAATGTATGAGAAGTAATGAACAAATCCATGAGACACATCAATTTTACAGGGTATACCCACAATTTCTATAACCAATGAGAATATAAAGTAAATATCTCTATATATCACTAAAGCACACCATTGTTACAATGTTCTGAGTTGACTTACTACCCCACTTCATTCATTAAAAATTCTAATTTAAAATCTCACTGATCACTCAAATAAATTTTAATCAATGGTCCTTTCAAATTTTATTCATTTAGTGACTAGAATAATTATTTTTCACTCTTTATTTGGTATGCCATGAAGCTCTAATTTTATCCACATAATGAATACCTCTTTACAACAGAATTTAAAGAAAAATACATCAAGTTCCCTAATGTTTTTATTTCAATAAACTCTTTATATAAGTTTTATAAACATCTAAACCTTCAGTAAGCTTTACATATATAAAACCTAAAAACATTCAAAATATTCCTATACATTCATGAATCTACCATGATCATGCTCACAAAAAGTTGTTTTTTCAAGGAACTAATATTCTTATAAAACCTTCACACACAAAAATTATTCTCAAATATCATTCAAGAATTCATAAAAATAGATTCCTAAATAAGGGTTACCTATTTTAGGGTAGCAGTTTTTCAAAATATATATAGAAATTTTTACCAATTATAGAATCATTTAGGCTAGCCACACTATTTTTGATAAACACATAAACTTGTTTGTGAAAATGTTTGAGGAGTTTTCATAAACACAAAATATTCTATTAGTCATGAAACATTATTATATAAATATATAAAAATTAAAAAACATCCCCAATTACATTAATTTCATTCCATTTTAATATTTAAATAAAGATGTCTTGTAAATCCAACTTTCTAGAAACTTTTCCCTTCCTCCAATATTTGTACTATAAAAAATTTAGGGACACCGATAAATAAGTAATATTGTTCTTTAAATTTTAAACACCACATCCAGATCATCCATAATAGTGTATTCAATCTATTTTAACATTCCTTGTGAACATTAATGTTCAAACATTGTAGCTTACCATGTAAAATTTATTTTATCAAAAAACATAATATAAACATTTTAAACTAATGATGAGGGATTTTTACCTAAAACATTTGAATGTGGTGTAAATATCATTTGTTCCATTAACATAATTGAATACATATTTGGTAATAAGTAACATGTCGTTATTATATACCTCTTTATATTCCACATGTTTAAAATATTATGATTATTTGTGTAATTATTAATGATATCCTCATGTGAATCAAAAAAAAAACCATTTTCTTGTTTTATTTAAGATAGGTTTAATGAAACACACATTATTTCCCTAGATAATTTGAATAAAATATATAAGTTGTGATAAATTTGAAGGTTTTATGAAGCTTGTTTAATTTCCATGGTATCTTTCTAATTTGATAAGTAATTGATTTAATGTGGCATTCCTAAGTGTGGATCATGATGTGTGGGGTACTATATTTACAACTTGTGTATTAATTTAATGTTTATATCATATGAGATAGGTATTTGTGATTAAATTTTAGTATCTCATAATAATGATAACTATTACTGTTTATAATGGATGTTATAGTTCATATAACATTAACCATACCAAAGTTGATAGTTGTGTCAATGTTCTATTCCAATTTTCTTGAATAAGTTATAATTTCCTAGATAAACATTAGTTCCAAAACAAATAACACCCCAATTCTTTTACAAATAAATATATAACGTAAGGTAATAAACACTGATTCTCTATGAAATAACACATTGTTATTATAATAGTTATAACCTAGATATTAAACATAGTAATATTAATGGTAACAACAAATATTAAATGTTATTTATAATGGTTTAACATAAATAATACATATTCATAAATAAATATATACTTTTTGGTAATATAAACAACATTTTTTAATTTTTAATTTCAAAATTAATTTAGAGTGATTTTTTTGTATTTTTCTGAGACGTTTCATTTTTAGACAAATAGTTAAAAAATTATACAATGTTGTTAAAATTTATGTTTTTAGTTTAAAACATTATTTTAATTTAAATTGTTTATTATTGTCAAAATATATCAATTATACATATATTAATCCAATTTACTTCATTGGATTCAATTTAATAATGAAAATATATATAAAAATCTTATCAAACTTTTGAATGTTTTTTTGACCAGCCTCCTCGCCACACTTCTAGGATTGTCATTAAATGTAATTTTTCGACTTCCATGAATTGAATTTTAAAAAATGGTCATACACTATTATGATCAGTGAGGTATATAGAGTCTAATAGGATAAACATAAAATTTGGTGAATAGTAACTTAACCCTTTTGAATTGTACTGTTAAACATATAAATAATAATACAACCCTTTTGAATTGTGACATAGAGAAATGAATAGTAACCATACCCATGAGTGTATAAATAAAATTTAGTCATATTATAAAGGAGTTTCTGATTTTATTATATCATAGTATAATTAAAAAAAATTTGAAAAATTATTTAGTGTCGGTATTTTTATGGGTAATAGATTTTAATTATAATATAATAATTACTAAATTTATATGAAAGATAATTATATTTCATAAAATGTATTCATAAATAAATATTTGTCTTCCTATTATTTTTGGATCCTATAATAGGGACATTATTAATTTATCCCAATATTAAAAATACATTTTTAATTTTAAAAACTATATTTTTCTAGTTAATTTTAATTTTTTTAAAAATTTATAGTTTTTGTATTTTGAAAATGGATTTGAAAAATAGAGTTTATTTTTTAATTTTATTTGATAAAAAATGGTTGGGGTGAATTTTTTGGTATTTATCTAAAATACATGTATTTTTTGTGAATAGTTAAATACGGGAATTTACAGAATTTAAATTATAATAAAAATACATGAAATAAAACATCATGAACAATGACCGAAAGAACTAGTTATAACTCACATAATATATTTACTAAATTTAGTTACAAAATTCAACAGTATTTATTTTCATTTTCAAAATAATAAACAAATGTGTAAAATATTCAAATATCACCTCTCTCCTCGACTATAAAAACCACCCCTCACGCCCACTTCACCTCACACCACTATGCCATAAAACATGTTAAAATTCTTCCAAAATACTATTAGATGTTCTCTCCCTATATTCTTTTAGCTCTTGGTATTTCCAAAAGACCAAAATCGTGTTTTCTATGGAGGTTCTCAAAGAGGAAAATTAAAGAGGTTAGTCCTCATCCTTTTTCATTTAGTCTCATTTCAATTTATTTTATTATCTTATATTCTCCTAAAATATTTCTAATTGGTAATGATAACTCTAGTATCATATATATAATATAATGATATAGTTTTAATGGATGATTAATCATCAATCTCATTACACTCTTTATCTTGTATTCGAAAAATGAAATCGACATCTGTGAGGTGCTGATTTACCACCTTCATGGATGACAAAAATTCATTGGTCAATTTCTCTTTCAGGGATAGACTTGAAACCTTTTTTATGAAGGAAACTAATTATTTAAAATTAATTATAACTTATTTAATTTTATGGAACCTTTATATATACCTGATATTAAATAATTGACAAAAATGGGTTCATTGTGGTTGAAGAACCACTAAAATCAAGCTTTACTGTTGTCATTAGCATGTTATCTAATGATTCAACCTTGTACATAGAAAAAAATACATAATAAAATTTAAAATTATATATTTTAATCAAAAAAATTTAATTTTAATTATATATAATTTTACAAATTTTACAAGAACTCCAATACTTATAATCAAGTGAACCGGTCATGAAAATTATATAAGGTAACCCTCCGGAATGATGGAAATCAATATTATAGACTGTCAAAAAATCATAAATGAACATAATAAATATAAAATAAATCTAATAAATGTATAAATGGATCTTATTTAATTAATTAATGGATTTAATCTGGTTTTCCAAGACATTATGTTCAAGTGTAAAACTCATTCAGACAAAAGTTAAGGGGTTTCTCATCTAACATCCATTTTTGGTAGATATTCTTTATTTACCACTATTTATTGTGTATTTTATATGTATATTATGCATTGTAGTTTAATATGATGAATCTATTTATTTTCATGTTATTCAATGTGATGTTTTAAGATTATTGATAATGGATAATATGTTTCAATTGATTACAATGTGGTAATGGATTTGACCATAACCCCCATTTTTTCTTCCGGTTACTCTTTCTCTACCTTTACCCAAATGTAATGTTTATTTTTTATATAAATTTCTTGTAAATTATATTTATATGTTCCATACTCACATATCTATATATGATCATCAAACTTCAATTATGATATAAATGTTTTAAGATGGTTCCCTTCTCAATTAATCCCAATAAACACACTTAATTCAAGGGAACTTCTCAAATTCTTACCAATTTTTAGGTGCACTATATAACCCATTGTAATCTGTCTTTATTTTTTCATAAATAATAAATTTTATCAGGAATGTATATCTTGGTTCTTTTCTAGTTTTATTAAATGAAACATTTCTTTCCACTTTGAAATCTATTTTTACATAATTTTACTACGGGGGCATCATTTATTCCTAAAATACAATTTCAATGTACATGCCTTTTTGTTTTCGAGGATATACATGTTTACAATATGATTTTATTGCCAGTATAATTGATTTTTCAAATGAACTATTCATTCCAATATAAAAAGCGTATTTTCCATTCCACTGTTACTGGTGTGGTATTTACACCTTGTTCCCCACTTATTGCTTTCTTATGGTGTGTTTAAATTCCTTCAAATACACCATATTAAGAGTATAATTATTATCAAGATATTCTAATGGATTATTAATTGAATGTATCAAAGTTGTAGGGGAAACTTTGTAATGTTTAACGGTTATTTCCCCATGAATTTTTCAATTGTATCATTTAAAAGAATCTTCATATATGTCCACATCCGTTTATGAATCATGTAATTCATTTAGATTTTTCTCATATGATAAAACCTAACTTATTTTTTTTAAGAGTAGATGATCAGTTTTACTGTGGATGTGTTAATTTGATATTATTCATGGGTTATACTTAAATTATTCAAATTGTGTATACTAGTTTCTCAATATGGATGTGTATGTTATTCATGATTCACCCTTTCTATATGTGGAAAGTATTGGACATTGTAAGTGATGGGTGGGGCCCTCTATAGCATGTTGATGCATTAGTATGTATCATGAGAAAAAATAGAATTGGTTATTGGCTGAGGACTTACCATAGTATTTTCAGACATCTTGGCCGAGGCCTTCACGGTACGTTTGTGTTGTCACTCATTATGAATTTCCTTATTATAAAACCTATAATTGACAGTCCATTTGATTATTCGACTAGTATAATATCAATGGTTATATTTTATTATGGTATCATTTAGTCATCATTTATTGCTTCCATATTATGCTTATTTTTATTTTAATGTCATGTGTACTTTTAGTTATTCACCATGCCTTATTATTTTGGCATCTGTTATATTGCTTACCCTTACTGATCAAATGAGCCCACAAATTTCTTATGTTTCCACTCCCTAGATTATTAAGAATAAAAAATTGAATAACATTTCAAGGATTCATTTTATTCTATTTTATTATGTATCATTTATTATTTTCATTTACAAATGTATTGTGGGTATCATGAATGTAATTTGGTATTTTTATTCTGAAAAACTAATCACTCCATTTGAAATTTATTCCTCATAATCATGCAATTGTAATAAAATAATTCATCGATTCTGGGATTCTAAGGATAGGACATTACAGTTGGTATTAGCGGATGTTTAGCAGTAGGTTTTGAAATTAACCTTAGAAATCATAGATTAGAAAACAAAACCCTGATATTCAATTTGAGGATATGTAAAGAAGATCATCCAAGAATTTTTGTAGGGTTGGAATTATGTCAGTATTCCTAGAAATACATCCCAATTTGGATACTACAATTGGATTTTGTTCAAGTATAGATTTATTTAGCAATAATAACCCCAACATAGTATCCCCCATGTGACTCTGGGTAACCTTGCACATGACAACATGCCTTACTACACTCCTGGTTTGACTCTCTTATGGGATATGGTTGGGATAATTCATATTTTCATTACAAACAATTATAAAGGATTTAAAAGTAAATATGTCTCCCAATTAAACCATGGTTATTAATAAGAGAATAGATGTGCATAAATTTTTAAATTTATGTTATGTATTTCACTTGTGATGGGATTATAAATTATGTTTTGAAATGTTATGATCTAATCTAGGGTATGATATTTTTTATTAATGGAACACACCAAAAGTAATTGGAACCACATCAACGCACATACTTCAATGATTACGAATGTTCATTTCATTGATGATTTTGACCTATTCTTCTCAAGTGAACTAGTCTCATTAATATTCTTATCATATGAAGAGATATTATCATTTCTTAACAAGAAGCATAAATATATTTCTATGTATTATGGCTTCAGAAGGATGAAATAGAAGTAGAGGAAAACTGGGAAAATGATAAATAAAGGGATAATGGGAAAGATTAAATTAATTGAAGGGTTACATGCATAACCATCCATGAAGAGGACATCATGTGTGTCTGGTGACAACCAATCATGCCTCCCAAGGCTGTAGTTCATAAACCCAAGACAGAAAGACGATAAGGGTTCCACGCCTAACACTGGCCTACATGATGTTTCAGTTAATGTATATTTATTTTTAATAAATAAATATTTTGGATGAACCAGTACTGGTACATTTTATGTTCTTCTATATTTATTTTTAGTAGACCAATAGTTACACCATTTTATTTTATTTTGTGCCTTAAGATCACTTAATAGAGTATTTTAGTTTTTTCTGAATCAATGTTAATTTTTGGACATTCATTCCATGAGGTAATGGTTGTATTTTATTTTTTTCAAAAAATAACCCGAGAAATATATTTTGAATATAGAAATTTATCAATAATTAACCAAAATTTTGAATGTGATAAAGAAAATTGTTTTTATAATGAATTAATTTTTGTTGAGCTGATGGAATTTTAAATCATACTCGATTTATGATTTCTGTAACTCAAATTTCCTATTACAATTCATTTGATTGTGATTTTTGTCCTAAATAACTCCCTAAAAATAATTATTCCTTTCCTCTAAGTCCAATCTTCACTGATGCCCTAAGATCTCCTATGTGAAAACCACACTATATGTTACTTTGGGTAAAAGTTATGGTTATAAATTTCCCTCAATAAGGGACCTTTTAGTATCCACTTTTATGATTTAGGAATCAATGAATTAATCCATCATGTTTCAAAAAATCTATAACCATGATTAATTTCTAGGGATAAATTCATTTTAGGGGGGTAGAATGTAACCCCCTAATATTTTGTGAAATATTTATTTCAAATTAATTTAATCTTTTGATATTTTCTATTCTTTATGAATGTGTGATCTAATTGAAGGATTGTGTGCCCATTGGTTAGTTCCTTCTTCCATCATTGATTATCTCTCTCTCTTGTATTTCTTTAATTTAAGAGAGACTTATGTTTTTCCCTTTTGTGATGTGATATATATAGGTTACAATAGATTTTATATCATTTTATCTTGACCTTAGGATTTGGTCCTAGATCATCTGCAACATTTTTTTGTTTATAGTTTCGATTCTATATGGTGATTTATGGTTTAGAAAACATCTATCACTGACCTTTTTTTGGTGGTATAATTAACAATTCACATAGACGTAATTGTAATTTCATTTATGTATTTTTGAAATTTATATTGTCAAATTGGGAAATATCATTTTGGAAGTGAATTACAAAATCAATTTATGAGATAATGTAATTAGTTAATTGATGGGACTATGAAATTGATTGATTAATGTTATTTTGATTTGATTGATAATGAGAATTAGGGGATGGTAGGATTAATCATGAATAGTTAATGGTTTATATGAATCAATGTTGATAAATGTATTAATAGTGAATTTTTCAAATTATTCGATGTTATAAAAATTTATAACCCCATTTGTTTTGATAAATTGAAATGGTGCACTACTATTTGAATAATTGGTAAGAGGTATAATGATATTTTACCTTGATAAATGTGAAATACGTGATATATAAGTGATTTTTTGATAAATGGGGTGTGAGATAGGGACCCATACTGCAAATACCCATGAGGCCCTAGAAATGATGTTTTATTCCTAAATGAATGAATGTGAATATTATTTTATGTGAATGGGATTATTATCCAAACACCCAAGTGGTGTGGGACATGTAATAATTCTACTAAAACCAACAGGGTCCAAGACATAATGTTATAGGCCGATGATTTTGGCATTGTACTAGCATTACGAGTAGTTGTGATAAGAAATTAGAATTAAATGGATAATGGGTTCAAATGTTATAATGATTTTTGATTCCCAATGATATATAGTTCAAACTGAAACATGGGATAAAGAAGTTATTGATGGTTCAGGTTGTCATGACCCGTCCTCGGGGACCGTATCGTGACTACCCCAAGCTTGAATTCCATAGGCCAGGGGCTGGCGACTAGCACCAAAGGCGTAAATCCCTAAGCTGGGAAGGCATTGACTATATAAAAGTAAACAAACACAACAGAGTACTCAACTAACGTAATCACTATGTAAAACTGTGTACAAATGCAAGTGCTGAAAAGTAAAGGGGGTCGGAAATACTATCCCAAAAGTAATGTATAAGTACAATGGAAAGCAAGTAAAACTAGAAAAGGAACGATAGCTAAAAAGGGAAACTCCTGGAACGTCCACCGAGTATCCTTCCTGAAGGGTAGGTACTGATGTCCACGTCAACACTCCACATCTATCGGTCCATTTTGTGGACCATCACTCTTTGTGGTCCACCTCTGGGTACCGTCTGATCCTTGACCTCTCTCGACCTCTGTTACTGATGTCTGCTGTCTGCATCGAACACAACGAGGTGCGGGCATAGCCCATGTAGGGGTGAGTATACGATACTCAGTAGGGACCCCGAGAACCCAAAGGTCTCCCAAAATCCCCAAAGAATAAACCACAGAAGAAACATACAAATAAAAAGTATCATCCAAAACTAATTAGGTATATTCCCATACATATACCTAAGTTATCAATATATGTTCAGCTCCACTCTCAAGCCCAAGAACAGGCCAGTCCACACAGGAAGTAAAGTCAATCACATGGATAATAATTATTGAAAGTCAAGACTAAGCTCACCCAGGTATATATCTTTCGTATAGCGATAGAGATGATTAGATGTAGTCACTTATTCATCTAATTTGTCGGACCCACGTAGGATACTAGACCAGCTAAGCTGTCGACCTATGTAGGATACTAAACCAGCAACTATGTCGCACCCACTAAGGATACAAGTACAGAAGTTGAACTGTTGGACCCACTTAGGATACAAATACAATAGTCATCACTGTCGAACCCACGGAGGATTCCATTACATTTGTTGTCATCATCAAACCCACGGAGGATTTCCAGTACGATTGTCATCATCGTCGAACCCACGGAGGATTACAGTACGGTAGTTGTCACAGTCGCAGCCAGCTCTAGGGTTCTTGAACACAACACGCTCGTTTACGGGAGGGTCTGCTCCTCGAGCAAAGGGGTCGATACATCAACTATCATGAAGTCCAGAGTTTATGAATCTCAATGTTCCATCTCATCAAAATTAACACAACGCGTCATACAGCGCGTCAATTGGGTGCCCGGTCTGAGAGTTATGAGAATTTTCATTCCAGCGGCCCGGATAGAAAAACGCTTGTTCCAAACCCGGCAGTTTTCCAAAGTCATCCCAAACACACGTAGAGTATCGAAAAGGACTGCTTCATCGTGAGAATCCCAATGCCACAGACATCACGTCGATCGGACGCGCGGTCTTAATGTTATTCACGATTAAGTAAATCCGGCCCGACCCGTCAAGCCCAGTGGGATGGCGGGTCGTGCCGACCCAATTTGGAGGTTCCGACCCGGTAGGGGGGGCCGCCCGGCCTGGGGGAGTACGACCCTGCCTGGTGGGATGAGGCCCAGCCCAGCGTGGCATGACCCGACCCGGCGTGGCAAGGGTCGGCCCGGATCGATGGGGAGTGGCTCGGCCTGGAATGGAATGGACCGGCATGCCGAGCAGTGTGTGGGGGGGGGGGGGGAGCGGCCCCCTGGCGCGACAGACATCGCGTCAATCGGGAACCCTGTCTGAGAGTTGTGATTATTTTTGTTCTAGGAGCCCTGTTGAAAATACCCTTCTTCCAAACCCGGCAGTTTTCCAAAGTCTTCCCAAACTCACATAGAGTGTCGAAAAGGACTGCTTCTTCGTGAGAATCCCAATGCCGCAGATAGCACGTCGATCGGAAGCGCGGTCTTAATGTTATTTACGATTAGGTAAATCTGGCCCGACCCGTCAAGCCTAGTGGGATGGCGGGTCAGCCCGACCCGATTTGTCGGTTCCGACTCGGAAGCGGGGTCGGACCGACCTAGGGGACCACGGCCCTGCCCGGCGATGCACGGCCCAGCCCAGCGTGGGGCGGCCGAACCCAGCGAGGTGCGGCGCGGCCCGGCGGGGCACGGCCCTACCATGCGGGGTGCGACCTGGCTTGGTGGGGCAAGGCCCAGCCCGGAGGGGCGTGGCCCGGCCCGGAAGGGAGCGGCCCGGCCCAGCGGGGCACTCCACGGCCTGGCGTGGCGCAACCCTACTCGTTGGGGTGCGGCTCGGCCAGGCACGGCGCGGCCCGGCAGTCCGAGCGGTGTGGGGGGGGGGGGGGGGGGCGGTTTCCTGAACCGGCGGTGTCGAGCAGCGCCGCCCCTCCTGTCCGGCCAGCTGAAGCTGACCGGTCTTCTCAGAATGATCAACCTACACATGGGGCCATTGTCTTCCCACGTGGAACCTACGGGTGCCGTAGCCTCCAATCAACGGGGCTGGCTGACGAGCCAGCCGGTTCGCCTGCCGAAGTGGCCTATGGAACGTGGCCCGCGGTCCTCCGTAGCGTGGTGCCCCTTGTGGCGCCGTAGTCTCCATGTCCGGCTAGCTATGGAGGGCTGGTTCTTCGGCAGCGTAGTGCCCTCATAGAGTCGTGGTTCCTTCGGCCAGGGCGGCTGTAGCCGGCCGGTTCTTCTTTGGACGAGCGGCCTGCGGATGCGGGCCGCAGTTTCCTCCACGAGGCCAGTGCGCAGTCGCCGCCTCCAGTCGCCGCCACCTCCATTCGCCACTGCCTCCCATTGCCGCCGCCAATTTATTCATGAATCATCAGAGGGTCATCAGGCCGTGTTCGTTCGGCCCACTCCCTCCGCTTTATGCGATATCAATTGACTGAAAACAATACAAGCATTCACTAAGGACAGAATAAAATTTCATTCACTTAAAATTATATCAAACCCCCTACCTTGATTCTGATGCTCGCTTGTCCGTGTTGTGGGAAGATGATCTGAAGTCGACGTTGATTCATTGAAGTCAGGGTGCCTCTGAGTAGGAAGCATAGTCGAAGAAGTCCTTTGCGTTCTTCATCAGAGAAGTTCTTTATTGAAGATCGGTGTTCTTCGTCGAGAGAAGAACACTATTCTTCTATTTCTCCAGAGCATTCCTAATGTTCTCCCAACACAACGAGGGCCAAACAAAAATAATAGCTAAGGATATTATTTTATTCACACATGAATTTTAAACTTCAAAACCAGAAATTAATTAATTGTAGAGAGTTTATTTCATTAATTAAAAAGTGTTGTAAAAATATATATGGGAGTGGGAAGGATGCGAAAAGTCGCAATTAAAGAGGGAGGGAGTTGGCACATTAAATGGAAGCTCAATGCATTAAGGGGGGTTAAAAGGGGGTTTAGGTGCTCGTGTTTAGCCCACCACATATTATCCTCCCATGGGAGGTTATATGGGTGTGGGACGCACCCCTAACTTCTTCTTGGACGGAATAACCACCTCTTAAAATAAAATCGTGTATCACCACAATTTTATTTAATTTAAGGTAAATTACAAAATTATAACATTCAACCTCCATAGAACCCAACTGCAGTAAAGCTCCACATAATCGAATATTGGTGCTGTGAGTCCATTGGTGCCATAAAATTACCATTCCGAACACCGGTTCAAATGATAGAAAAACCGGAACATACGTTCACTGAACGTACCTGAACAAAACTTATGAAAATGATTTCTGGCACACCGGGCCTCGAAATCGGGTTCCGTCAGAAACTACAGACTCATAAAATTCAAAAGTATTTATGAAAAAGATTTCCTTGAAATTTTTGGGTCGTTAAATTACCCCCACCTCAAGGATTTACATCCGTGTAAAGCTACAACACGCACTGGGAAACCAAATTAGGGTACTGAGCATGCATCTAAGTCTCCCGCTCCCATGTGCACTCATGGAGGTTCCCGTGCTGCCAGCGAACATGCACAAGAGGAATCGACCGCCCACATAGGACTCGCTCCTGTCGATCCACGATCTCTACCAGGACCTCTGTGAGAGTTGCCTCGTTATCTATATCCAGCTCCCCATGGTAAATGATGTGAGATGGGTCATGAACGTATCTCTTCAGCTGAGATACATGGAAGACGTCATGCACCCGGTGCAACTGAGGTGACCTCGCCTACCCTACTGAGGACTTGGAAAGGTCCGATGAAACGCTGAGATAACTTGCCTCCCCGACCATATCTCTGTAGACCATGTCAAGATGAGACCATTATGAAGACATGGTCACCATCCTCAAACTCCAGTGGTCTCTGTCTCCTATTAGCATAGGACTTATCTATGCTCTATGCAGTCTTCATCCTCTCCTGGATGATCTACACCTTCTCTATCATAGCCTGAACCATCTCTGGTCCTACAAGTGCTGACTCCCCTTGGTCAGTCCAGCACAGAGGTGACCTACATGTTCGGCCGTACAATGTCTCATAAGGGTCCATCCTGATGTTAGAGTGGTATCTGTTGTTGTACACAACTTACACCAAGGGTAGGTGATTCGCCCAGCTATGACCAAAGTAGAGGACACATGCACAAAGCATGTCCTCAAGAGACTGAATGGTCCCCTTAGTCTGACCTTCCATCTGAGGATGAAAGGCAGCTCTCAAGCGAAGCTGTGTTACGAGAGCCTCCAGCAGCCCCTTCCATAACCAGGAAGTGAATGAGCATCCAGATCAGAGACGATCATAAATGGAACACCATGTAGCCACATGATCTCTTGAACGTAGAGGCATCTCGATCTCTATAATGAGCCCTGCTCTCTGATTGGTAGGAAGTGGGATGACTTGGTGATTCGGCCTATGATCACCCACATAGAGTCATGTCATCTAGATTTACGTGGAAGCCCCATCATAAAATAAATTGATATCCCATCCCACTTCCACTCGGGTACCACTAAGGAATGTACAAAGCTTGCTAGTGCCTGATGATCTGCCTTCACTTGCTGAAAGGTGATGCATCGTGATACAAACTCTGCTACTAATTTCTTCATACCGAGCCACCAGTGTTGTTGTCTGAGGTCCTGATACATCTTTTCCACTCCCGGATGTTCTTCTAGAGGGGAAGTGTGAAACTCCCTCACCACCTCCACCTATAGTGCAACTGGTACCATGGTACGTCCCCTAAAGAGGATGATGTGCTCCCCTCCTTCAGAAAATCCATCAGGCGCCTACCCTTTGGATATCTGAGTACGTCACCTTTCAAAGTCAATATCCCCATGTTGTGCCTTTCTGACTCACAGAAGAAGGGGAGGAGTGAATGTGAGAGACTGAATAAAGGTACCTCCATCTCTATCTATAAAGGATATCTGCAATGCGGCTAACTACTTTGTCACCTCTCCTAGAATCTGAATGCCTGATCTTCTACTGAGAGCATCTGCTACAACCTTCCACTTTCCAGGAGTATAGAATATCTCGAGGTCATAGTCCTAGAGGAACTAGAGCCAATTTAGTTGTCTCAGGTTCAAATCCTTTTGTGGGAAGATGTACCTGAGACTCTGGTGGTTAGAGTAGACTGTAATGTGCTCGCCCATCAGATAGTGCCAACACATCTTCAAGGCGAAGACCACTGCTGCTAACTCCAGGTCATGGGTAGCGTAGTTCTGCTCGTGCTGCCTCAACTGCCATGAACCATATGTGATCACCGCACTCTCCTGCATCTGGACACACCCGATTCCAGTCCCGGATGTGTCGTAGTAAACTACATACCCAAAACCCTTTTCTTGTAGCCTCAATATGGGTGCACTGTTCAATCTCTATCTTAGCTTCTAAAATCTTTGTTGGAATCTATCTGACCACAAAAAGGGTTTCCTATTCTTCATCAAATCTGAAAGTGGTGCCGCAACTCTCAAGAAGTTTAGAAAAAATATCAGAAAGTACCCATCCAGACCCAGGAAACTCCGCACTTCTGTCATGCTCCTGGGTGGCTCAAAAGAAAGTATTGCCTCGATCTTCGCTGGATCCACTGCAACTCCAGCCTTCGAGATGACGTGTCCCAGAAAGTGAACAGCTCGAATCCAGAACTTGCACTTAGTCAACTTACCATAAAGCTAGTACTCTTAGAGTGTGTCCAAT
Source organism: Viscum album (assembly GCA_963277665.1). Taxonomy (NCBI): domain Eukaryota; kingdom Viridiplantae; phylum Streptophyta; class Magnoliopsida; order Santalales; family Viscaceae; genus Viscum; species Viscum album. The sequence goes on from OY728127.1 coordinate 305,114,308, forward strand.
ACAACCCGCAAGTGGTAGGAGGGCTCCACCTCAGTAGTCGAGTAAATAAGAATGTCGTCGATGAAGACTACAGAAAATCGATCGAGGTATGGCTGGAAGATGCTTTCCATGAGACTCATGAACACTGCAGTGTGTTGGTTATGCCGAAGGGAATAACCAAGAACTCTTAGTGGCCACACCGACACCTAAAGGTCATCTTTTTCACATCCTCATATCAAACTCTGAGCTGGTGATAGCCTGACCAGAGTATTATCTTCGAGAACCCTCGTGCTCCCTTGAGCTGATCAAAGAGGTCGTCAATCCTCAAGAGTGGGTACTTGTTCTTCATGGTCACCTGATTTAGGTGACGGTAGTCGACACACAGTCGCAAGCTCCCATCTGCCTTCTTAGCACACAAAATCAGAGATGCCCCGGGTGAAACACTTGGTCGGATAAATTCCATCCCCTGTAAGTCCTCCAGCTATACCCGTAGCTCACGAAGCTCAGTGAGAGCCATCCAAAATGCTAAAGTACATACAGGTTCTGTCCCGGGGTACATGTCTATGTATATGTCTACCTCTCTATGGGGAGGTAGTCCTGGAAAGTCATCAGTAAAAATGTCCACATACTGATCCACCACAACAGGAAAACTCGGACTTCACATATCAACCGCTCCAAGGATGATACTATCCAACTGATGTGTGATCAGCTACCCTCTCCCCTGCGTAAGTCCATCCTACACTACAAAGGCTCCCTTCTCACTGGTGAAGGTGAACCTGGTCCCATCCGTGGCAACACACCATACTTATCGCCTAATGAAGTCGATTTGAGAATGGACTATAGACAACCAGTCCATACCCAAGATGATGTCATCAGGCCTCGACGCCGAAACAAGAAGATCCCAGCTAAAGCTCTTGCCTCCTAGAGTAAGCTCACACTACCGGCACCAGTTTGTAATCGTTGAGTTTGCTCCCTTAGGATTATCTAGTCGTAAGGATCGAGAAAACGGTTCTGTCGTAATCCTCAGGCTCCGAAAAATGGTAGTGGAAATAAAATAATGACTCGCACCTATGTCTATATGTACTACAACATGGGTGGAGTAGACCCAGACAGTACCTCAAATCATCTCAGGTGCGATGTGGTTGTAGGCCTCGACTGCCTGGAGCTGAGCCTTCCTCTGTCCACCAGTTCCCGGTGGTCAGGGTGGACATCCTGGTGGTGAGAGACATCATCAAAGCCCTAATCTCATGTATGAGTCCATGCTCAAAGGTTTGGGCCATGAAGTTGGGTCCCGCAACATATACGTGGAGTATCGCGAGAGGTCAGTGAACCTTGCTGAGTTCTGAGCTACTTTCATGCTTCCCTGTCACAAATTAGTAACTCTTGAATCCGCACCACACGATGGGTGTCTGGAACAAACTCTGAGCAGAAGAAACTCTCGAAGTCTATCCAAAGTAAAGATGCCTCGCCATGCACCTAGAGTATCAGAATACACCATCTACCTGCTTCTGCGTGCAAGAGACTTGTGGAAAGGATCACCATAAGGTTAGCTGTTGTCCCTACAAATCTGAAAACTCTGATGATAGCCTCCATCCAGTCCTAAACTTTCTGTGGGTCCGTTTCTCTGCAGAACCTGGGCGGCCACATTCGCTGAAACTCATGCAACACACTCAAGTGGCATGCACTCCTTGTTGTTAGAGATGGAGGTATCAGTGGCATAGTGGGTAGTGGTACTGCTGGAGCCTCCACTATGATGGGGTCCTGCACTGAGGCCTCATCGTTCGTGGGCTGCCATCTTGTACGTAACTCAGAACCAAAGCTGGCTGCCATCGTGGAGCCATCCTGAAAAGAAACAGGTGCGCCATAGTAAACCAATATACCTGGTGAGATTACACAAAGTAATCACAAAGAAATCTTTTCAAAGGAATCACACACAAAATCAGTGTTTTCATGCACTAAGTCAATAATTAGAGGTCAATGTCCTGGTGTATGGATATGTCATCCACCGCACCTACACTGGACTCCCTAGACTGAAAACCACACTCAATACCCATAACCATATTTCTTCATTGAAATGGTTGACCAGAGTCCTGAGTTATATGGTAGAACCAACCTCTAATACCAATTTGTCACGACCTGTCCTCAGGGCCCGTGTCGTCACTACCTCGAGCCCTCAATCCATAGGCCAGGGGATGACGACTAGTACCAAAGGTGTAAATCCCTAAGCTAGGAATGCATTTCCTTTATAAAAGTAAACAAACACAATAGAGTACACAAATGAAGTAAGCACTACGTAAAACTGAGTACAAAAGTAAGTGTGGAAAAGTAAAGGGAGCCGGAAATAGAAACCCAATAGTAAAGTACATGTATAATGGAAAGCAAGTACAGCTGAAAGGGGAACAACAGCTAAAAAGGGAAACTCCTGGAATGACCTCCGAGTATCCTACCAGAAGGGTAGGTACAGATGTCCACCTCAACACTCCACGTCTATCGGTCCAATCCGTGCACCGTCACTCCGTGTGGTCCACCTCTAGGTACCATCTGATCCTGGCTCACTCTTGGCCTCCTTCAACATTGTCTGTCTTCTGCCACCAATATAATGAGGTGCGGGCCTAGCCCGTGTAGGGGTGATTATATGATACTCAGTAGGGACTTTGAGACCCCGATGGTCTCCCAGAATCCGCGAAGGATAAACCACAGAAGAAAGATACAAAGACGATGTATCATCCAACCCTTCTTAGGTATATTCCCATACATATACCTAAGTTATCAATCTCAGTTTGGCCCCACTCTTGTGCCCAAGAATAATCCAGTCCACACAGGAAGTAAAGTTAATCACATCAATGATAACGATTAAAAGTCAATACTATGCTCACAAAAGTATACATCTTTCGTATAGCGATAGAGATGATCAGATATATAAATTTATTAATCTAAGTTGTTTGAACCAGATAAGATACTAGACCAGCTAAGCTGTCGGACCCATGTAGGATACTTGACCAGCAACTCTATTGGACCCACTTAGGATACAAGTACAGAAGTCAAACTGTTGGACCCACTTAGGATACAAGTACATTATTCATCACTATCGAACCCGTGGAGGATTCCATTACATTTTTTATTATCGTCAAACCCACAACTGATTTCTAGTAAGATCTTTGTCATCATCGAGCCCATGGAGGATTCCCGAATCGTAGTCATCGCCGTCGCAGCCAGCTCTAAGTTTCTCGCACACATCACGTTCGATTCCAGGATGGTTCGCTCATCAAGCCAAGGGTTCAACACATACACTATCATGAAGTACATAGTTGATTTATCCCAATGTTCTCTCTCAAAAAAAGGAACACAACATGATAGACGACACGTCAATCAGATGTCATGTCTGAGATTTATTAGCATTTTAGTTCCTGGGGCCCGTTTGGAAATATGCTAGTTCCAAACCCAGATGTTTTCCAAAGTCAACCAAAACTCACTTAGATTATCGCAAAATGACGGATTCTTCATGAGGATCTCAGTGTCGTAGAGGGCGGGTCGATCGGACGCACGGTCTTAAAGTTATTCACCTTTAAGTGAATCTGGCCCGACCTGTCAAGCCCAATGGGATGGCGTGTTGTCCCGAAATGATCTGGCGGGTCCGAACCGGCAGGGGGGTTGGCCTGGCCCGGTGGGTTATGGCCTGACTAGGCATGGCAGGGCACAACCTGGCCCGCGGCGGGTCGTGGCTTGGCTCGCCTGGACACGCGGTGCCTGGGAGCGCCCTCCCCCCCCCCCCCCCGGTTTCCCGAACCGGCGGGGCCGAGCGGCGCTGCCCCTTATCTTCGGCGAGTCGAAGATGGTTGGTCTTCATGGTGTGCGTAGCTCGCATAGTGGGCCACTGTCCTCCCACACAGCACAGGTTGGTGCTGTGACCTCCAATCAACCCGGATGGCAGACGAGCCAGCCAGTTCGCCTATTGAAGCAGCCTGCAGAACGCGGGCCCCGGTCCTCCACAGCACAGAGCCCCCTGTGGCTCCGTGGTCTCCATGTAAGGTCAGCTATGGTCAGACGGTTCATTCGCAACGCAGCACCCTCATGGCGTCGTGGTTCCTTCAGCCCGGCTGTCATTAGCTGCCCGGATCTTCTTCAACCAAGCGGCCTGCGGATGCGGGCCGCGATTTCCTTCACGCGGCCGGTGCACGGTCATCGCCAACTCCGTTCGCCACCTCCTCCCATTTCCACCACCAATTTATCCAAGAATCATGGGAGGGTCATCAGGCCATGTTCATTCGACCCACTCCCTCCTCTTTAAGCAATATCAATTAGCCGAAAACAATAAAATCATTCACCCAGGACGGAATATATTTTTATTGACATAAATTTTTATCAAACCACCTACCTTGATTCTGATGCTCACTTGTACGTGTTGCGGGAAAAGGATTTGAAGTCAACGTCGATTCAATGACATCGGAGTGCATCCGAGGAGGAAGCATAATCGTATAAGGGCTTCACGTTCTTCGTCGGAAAAGTTTTTCATTGAATAATGGTGTTCTTCGTCGAGAGAAGAACACTATTCTTCTATTTCTTTAGAGCTTTCTCAAATTTCTCCCAACACAACGAGTGCCAAACAAAAAAAATATCTAAGGTTATTTTTTTATTCAGACATGAATTTCAAAATTCAAACACTTTAATTAATTAATTGTAGATAGTTAAATTCATTAATTAAAAAGTGTTAGCAAAATTTTATTGGAGTGAGAAGGAGGTGGAAAGTCACAATTAAATAAGGGAGTTAATAGGGAGTTGAAACATTACATGGAAGCTCAAATGTTTAAGGGGGTTTAAAGGGGGGTTAGGTGCTCGTGTGGGCCCCACCACATATTATCCTCCCATTGGAGGTCATGTGGGTGTGGGACCCACCACTAACTTCCTCTTGGTGGGAATAACCACCTCTTAAAATAAAATTGTGTATCACCACAACTTTATTTAATTTAAGGTAAATTCCAAAATTATAACATTCAACCTGCATAAAACGCAACTGCGGTAAAGGCCCCCTTAAGAGAATACCAGCGCTGCTAGTCCATCGGTGCCCATAGATTACAATTCAATGCATCAGTTCAAAAGATAGAAAAACTCGAACGTACGTTCGCTGAACATACCAGAACAAAACTTCAGAAATTGATTCCGGGCACACTTGGCCTCAGAATCAGGTTCCTTCAGAAACAACAGACTCATAAAATTCCAAAGTATTTATGAAAAAAAATCCTTGAAATTTCCAGGTCTATACACAAGTGTTATCATGATCCCTGGTAATTGTGTGGTTAATTAAATATAATTATAGTTTAAAAAAATTACTTGTTTTATCGTACTTTATTTTTTATAAAATATTATACACTATTATAGACAATTTAACATTTTAGATATCATTGGTGGTTGAATATAGTTTTTTACTAGACCATACTATGGTGGCCTAATTCGTACCTGAGTAGACATCATGTTTACCAGATGGGATAAGAGAAATATCATTTTTTTAGATGGATATGATGGGATAGATCATAGTTGAGGGAACAAGATGTGATGCCAAGACATGTTTGGGTGTTTTCATTTTTGTCATTATTTTGGTTTTTTGTATTTAAACTTGACATAAATATGGAATAACATATCTACTTTTATGGCCAAGGTATTGTTTTCCTTTTCTTTTTTATCATGTGGAACTAGTCTATAATTTTTATTGTATAATTATGGTGATTGATTATTTCAATTCGAAAAAAAATCTCCTTTGATAAATATGGAAAAGTATACCCATGTTATATATATTAAACCCTCTCTTATGTAGGTATCCTCCAGAGTATAAGGAGTTGGTCCTGAGGTTACATAGTGAACTATCTCGATGTGCCAAAATGTGTCACCAAATTCATGATGTTACAAAGATTTATAATAAGAGAATTATTTTCATTTCCATTTTCTTACTATTTTTGAAAGGTATAATAGATATTGGGTTGATTCATTCTTTAGTTATGTGGTCAGTCTTGGGCATAGTTAACCCATGTATGGAGGAAACCCAGGTATCGAGGGTGGGATTGATATTTGATGTTACAGTAAATGTTATTTCAAATATGGTGATGCACTTGTTGTGTGATGTTATGTTTTGATGTATTTTCTCTGTATCCAAAAATTATACCAAAGATTTATTATAATGAAGAGATTTAAAACTCATTAAATAATTATGCATTCCCTATTTTAGGCATAAATGGGATAACATGTTTTCAATGAGTTGTTAAAAATAATAATTATACTCTCTAATTGTGTAATTTAAATGAAACAGTTACTAATATGAAATTGATAATTTTTAATGATGAAAAATATCTTAATTAATGTGAAAAAATGGTTGTCTAATGATAAAATAGAATTGTGATAATTCATTACCCTCTATTTTACATGACCTAGATGATGAATGGACGAAGGTAGTGACAGTGCCTCTATTTTTACAATGTGGTGGTGTTTGGGGGATACATGTTTATGAATATATTTTAGTACACCATGTTGAAATCTGTTAATGATGTGTTTTTTTTCAAATTATGTGTTTTTAATTGCAGATATATTCCTTAATAATGACACTTATTGATATCAAAACTAAGGGATGTGGATAAAAATGATCCTCTGGTAGTGGAAGAATAGGTTCTTATAGTTTTGAGTGAGTAAGATGTAGAAAAGTTTCATGAGAACATTTATGAAATTATATTATTAGTTAAAAAGACCTAGGGTGGGTTGTGAAGTGTTTTTTGATTTGAATCGTGATTTGTAGTTATATAACCTTTCGATTTTCAATCATGAGGTTGGACTAGAAGATGATCAGTTTTATATTTTGTCTATCAAGAAAATTCTTGATCGCATAGAGAGTCCTATAAGAAAGGCATCCAAAATAGCTACATACATGTTATGTGGTCAAGAAAAGAGTTTTTGGGTTGTCTTGAAATGGGATATATAATAGAAATATTCGAAGTGGATGAAATTTTAGGAGAAGATCAGGTATCACTTTTACCCTATGATGCTCAGGTATGAGATGGAATTAGTTTTAATGAGTCTGGCCTATGGGAGTATGTATGTGATTGACTATGTTGTTCACATTAAGTATTTTTAGTGCTTTGTTTCATCAGTTTTAGGTAATGAGGGGACTACTGCAAAACATTTTCCAGATGTGATTAAATGTTTTATGAAGTTCATGGTAAACATATTTATGGTAAATAAGTTAGATTATGCGGTGAATTAGTCCCTCATATCTAAGGAAAACATGGATCATTCTTTTTATGGATGATTTTTTTTTATTCTATTCGTTATGGAGGTACGTATTCCGAGAATATATTGTTTTCTTTTAAAATATAAAATGTGGATATAAAAAGATGATTGTCTAGGGGAATGTTCCAGTTACACAATACTTTTATTGAGTAATCTACCTCTATTGAGATATGGTATTTCACCTTCGTAGATAGTTCCCCCTACCACCAGTAGAGCGAAGAGCCTGCAATGGGATGCTAAATATACAATTTTTCTAAAGGAACACATGAATGGTGGGTAATGATTAAGGATCTAGGACGAATAAGAGTGTTTGAAGGTGGATTATACACAATATCAATCATCAATTTAGAATTCTATTGGATATGGTGGTTGAGGTAGTGGATGTAGTACCTCTGGGAAATGGAACTTGTATCGGAAATGTGGCACAACTTAGTGGAATCAAACTACAACACATGGAAGAGGGGATGGAATATTTCAAGTAGTTTAGAATACACTTAGGGATATATAGGCTATACTATGGATGATTTGAGGTATTATTCTGTTATCTTATATTCCTTATAGAACCTAATTTTATATAGGAGGCTCTCATTATTTTGTATCTTCACAACTAATGAAAAGGTTCAGTGTGATGTGGGAGTTTTTTAGCGTACTTATGACAGCCAATAAACAATTGGGATTACAATCGAGGGACACCTATTTATGAAAGAGGTATTATATTAGGTTTGGGGAGTATACTTTTCTTTGGGATCCTAATGTCCTTGATATTTAAATATTTGACTTGATTTTGGTTATGGAATAGTCGATGGTGTTCTGAGCCCACAACTATCATTATTATTAAGGAATGAAATTTAGATCTCCTAAGGGAAAAATTAATGGTCATCATGGAGAATGGGATATTTAGGTTTCAATTTTTTCTCTAGTTTACAAACAACTACTAGATCTTACCACCATGGTTATAATTATTTTTGGATGATGAATGTGTGAAGCATGATTTCATTCCACCTGTAGTGTACCCATTCTAGGATGTGTTTCTAGAGGACTTATCAAGGATACCCCTTGAGAGGGATGTGGATTTTATGATAGAGAGCATTTATGGTGAGAGATGATCCCTATTCCACCTTAATTAAGGGAACCAACCTTTCTTCAGGAGATGGAAACACGGTTAGAGGAATTTATAGATAAGGGATTTATTCATCATAGTACATCGCCTTGGGGTTCTCCTTTTTTTAAGAAGGCCGACAGAGCCTTCTGCATATGTGTTGATGACAAATAGTTGAACCAGATGATAGTGAAGAACCTATATCATCATACACATTTCAATGAACATTTTAATATTTGATATATTCTTTTGTTTTCTCAAATGTTGATATTTTATTATGGTATCATTTGTTGAGATTTAGACCATCAAATATACCACTAACTGCTTGTAAATGTAGGTTCAACCAATATAATCCCATTATGATTCCATTTGGGTTGATAAACACTACATTAATTTTTATTTCCTTGAATAACCAAATAATTCTCCCATACCTAGGTCAGTTTGTGGTTTCTTTTGAGGAAGACATCTCGATGTACTCCAAAATTCATGAACATAATTCCCATCATCTTCATATCATATTGAGTACAATGAGAGAGAATTAAATATAATTCAAGAAATTTAAGTGAGAATTAAATAATAAACAGTTATATTTCATGGGTCACAACTTCCCGGAGGAAGGTGTATTAGTGAACATAGAGAAGATTCCTTCATTGGTGTCTTTGGAGCATCCCATGAATATTTTTTATATCCAAAACATTCTTAGATTAGTAGGGTATTATCAGAGGTTTACCTAGGATTTTTTTCCCTTGGAATAAATCTTTATTGATTGAAAAATAGTGGAATTAAGTTTGAATTGGTTGGGACATGCATTCCAAGATTTGACGAAGATGACGACTACTACACCAATATTATTTCTACCCAACCAGGTGAGTTGTATATAATGTTTTCTAACGAATATAGGATCACAGTTGGAGTGGTATTGAGGTAGGGAGATTATTTGGTTTCCCATTGGTTGAGAAAGTAGATGCCACATAAATATAATTACACTATTCAAGACCTCGAGTTTGTTATACTGGTTTAAGATTTTATTTTTTGAAGTCATTATATATTGGAAAAGAAGATTACTATGTATTCTAAGGAAAAAATATTAATGAATATCTTTTTAGAGTTTTACAATATTCTCTGGTAGAGGAGGTGGTATGACTGTATAAAATCCTTTGATTTTGAGCTTACATATACTCCACCGAAGGAACATACTTTTAGTGATGCTTCGAGGAGGAATATGTAGACTCGAGAGGCTCAAAACACTAGTTCTATGAGGAATATGTTGACCTTGCGAGCTCTGATTTATGTTGTGGTGTAGGATTTCATGGAGGAGATGAACATAATCTCAGTATATGTGGAATCTAATATTTTTAGTCGGATAAGGGACAGGTAATATCAAGACCTAAGGTGTCTATCCTTGAAGGAAGTACTTAATGGTTGGGAGTCACCATTTAAATGAACTATAGATGTAGATGAATCCAAATATTTCAAGAACTGTGTTTTCCTTCTTATGGGTATGTGAGAGAATCTGACGCGTAAATTTCATGCATTGAAGTGGGTGTTCCGTCCATGTTTGACCAAGATATACATAGAATTGTATTGACAATATTGGTTGTCAGGAATGAAAAACAAAATTTTAGTGTTTTTGAAATGACAGTACACCTATCTACAGGTGAAATATATGTATCAATGATGAGATGTTATACTAAAACCATTTCCAATTTTGGAATTGAATTGGTACAATGATACAACGGAAGATGTGATAGGTCAACCAATGATTCCATTTATTAGTGATAATATTTTGGTGATTTTTGATGGATTGTGGAAATTAGTACATTTCATGAAAATATAGTTGACATTTTCAATTGATTAGTTTGGAGAATTTTATATTCAGGAGATATTTCAACTCCCTTGTGTGTTGTGGAGTATTTTTTCAGATAGTGAATCATATTTCAATTCATGCTTATAATGAGGATTATATAAAGTACATCGTATAAAGGTATTACTGATAAAAAATTTCCACCCTCATTTAATTGGGCAATCAGAATAAACAATAAATGTCTTGGTGGATATGCAACAAGCGTGCTTCACAAACTTCGGTGGGTCTTGGGAGAGGCACGTAGCACCCGCTGAGTTTTCCTATAAAAACAATTATAAACACACTATTAAAATGGAACCATATGAGTTTTTTATAGTATATATGTAGATCACATCTATGTTGGATTCATGTGTGTAATTCAGAGATGATGGGACATAGTCTCATGCAGGAGATGTCGGAGTAGGGTCAGTAGATTATGAAAAGTATGAGTGTGAAAAAGATTATGTATAAGTCATATGTTGAGTAACATCAATGAACCCTTGAGCGTTCAGTGGGTCATAGTGTATTCCTTTGGGTGTCTCCATTGTTTAGTCATCATGGGACATGGAGGTAGGGCATGTTAGTGCCACAGTTTGTTGTACATTTTCATATTATGAGAGAATCAGGCTAGTTGTGCACCAATTGGATCCTAAAAAAATATCTAGTTCTATTAATTATATTTTTCAAGTCTCATAAATTTGTAAGTATCACCTTCACCCTTTTCATGTGAAATTTTTTGGTGATGTTGATCTTGATACTAATAAATCTTTTAAGTAGAATCTGATACATGGTATAGATCATAGTGATTATATGTTGATAGGGAAAATGGTGTCTATAGTTTGAGTATTATAACAACATTTCCATGTTTGGGAATAATCATGGAAAAGAAACGTAGATATATTGGATCAATCTCTATATATTTTTACCTTGGAATCATAGAGATTCTTGGCAGTGCAACTCATGGATGAGTGGTTACATATTAGAGAGATTATAAGATTCCAAACTTTTCTAGATATTTCTTATGAAAATTTACGAGTACTCTTTTACCAATGATTTGGTATATCATGGTTGGGTTATACCTTGGGGGTTTTTGTGAAAAAATTATAGAATTTTGTATTTTTTATGAGGGATTTTTGGGAGTTCTGGTATGGTTCATGGTTTTACCAAATTGTGCCCCACAATAACAAACAATACAAAACTTGGAAGAGGGGATTTTTTTGGTTTGCACACATTTTTTCAAATATTGTTTCCCTCAATAAAAACTATTCCCCCTTATGGAATACGTGCATACTTATGGTGAATGGTTGGGAAATATGTGCTTCATTTCCCAAGAAAAAGTGTGTGTCTATTTTATTTCTCAAGAAATTTTATTTTAAATTCAAGAAAACCCGGTTATTATCCTAAAATTCCCTATTTCATGAATACCCAATTTATTATTAATTTGAAATAACCTAGGTGTATTAGAAGCCTCATTGAATCCAGTTCTTGATGAATAAAATATCATATTGATGTATTTGATTATTTTTGGTAAGTTCCTTCTTCCTGGGTTGGTTTTCTTCCTCACACATATCACTTTACAAATGAATAGGAATAAGTTTTTTCCCCATGGTGATGGGATAAATAAGTGTTTCGATTTATTTTGTTATATTATATCTTCACCTAAGGGTTATAAACAAGATATTCTTTTCCATTATTATATTGACCTTTTTTCATCAATTTTTAGATTTCAGGATATACAAACATCTGTCGCGGACCATTATGTGGATGATCTAATTGATAATTCCCATAGTATTTATTATAATTTCTGGTAAATATTTATTAAATGACCATTACCATATTAGGATGTTTCATTTTAAAATAGAATTAATCCACAAATAATTTTATTATGAAATTTTTCAGTTAATGGGATTTTGAAATTAGTTGATTAATTAGATTATAAATTGATTGGTATTAGGAATTTAGGAATGTTTGTCATAACCATGAAGAGTTAGTGGTTTATATGAATTAATGTTGAATTTTTTTTTAATGGTGAATTGTTCATATCTAGTGATTAAAGAGAAGAAAAATGTTTGTAATCATAAATTGAAATGGTGAACTATTATGTGAATAATTTTTATCAGCGATAATGACTGTTTACCATGATAAATTAGTTATATCTAATATATGTAAGGGATTAAAAATTGGGGTTTACAATAGAGACTAATGTTTCAAATTAACATGGGGTACAAGAAATAACATTTTAGGCCCAAATTCAAGCATGTGAATATTATTTTATTTGACATTGATGGATTCTTCAAATACCTAGTATATGTGGGGTAGGGAATATTGATCAAAATACCCACTGGGATCTAGATTTAACATTCTAGTCCCATGATATTGGCATTGAAGTGCAGTTCCAAGAAGTTGAGATATGAAAATAAAATTAAATGGATGATCAAAGTACACGTTATTAAGAATTTTGAATCCTTATGATATATGGTTTAGACTACCGCATGGTCCTAAGTAGTTATTTATGTTTTCAGTGCCATCAATAATATGGTAAATTATGTGTTCAATTGAACAATAATTAAATGTGAAAAAATTTCTTGTTTTATTATAATTTATTCTCCCTATAGATTCATATGTTATTATAAAATAGATATTTTTTGAAAATCATTGGTTGTGGTCTACTGAGTTTTACCCACTGCCTACATTGGCTTCTTGATCGATACCCAAATAGAATTCATGTGTGCAAAAATGATAAGGAATATTCTTAATTTATATGGATGAGTTGGGATGGAGAATGGAATCTGAAACCATATGTGATGTAGGAAACTTCTTTGGGAGTCAGAAGTGTGTCTTTTATTTTATTTTTCACATTTACCCTAGATACATATGTGGAATGAAATATCTACTACTTTAGTCTTGATATTATTTTCTTGTTCTTGTTTATCATGTGCCTCTTTTCTGAATTTATTATATTATTTTTTGGTAGTGTTTTTTATCGTTTTTATATTTTTTTTAATTTTAATTGTTGATAATATTTTATATAGAGAGTATTTTCTAACAAAGATATATATGTCTAACCATCACATCAACTTAGAATCATTTGGTTTATAGGGTGGTGTGCGTGACGTCATGTAGGGAATTGGTTCGGGGAATAATTATGTGAACTAGAGATATGACATTAAAATGTGTCTTTATAAAATTGTATGTGATGTTGAAAAATAATATTCATGACATTATTAATATTTTAGATATTATAGAATAGTTTAAAAACCCATATTTTTTACTAAGAAATACACTAATGTAATTTTTTACATTTTTATTGAACAACCTCTAATGGTCAACGTAAGAAACATGTATTCAAAAAAAGGACTAAAATTATTTTTAAAGGACAATTAAAAATTGAATATTGGATGAAAAATTAATATGAAAATATGAAAAAAAATTAAATTCACAATAATTTAGGATCAAACATATATGACTAAAAAGATGGCTAATGTAACAGATTTCTATTATAATCACATTTTATTTTAGGATCATTTATATTAAACTTCGTTAAGGAAAAACAAAAAAAATACTAATATCATAATCCATATATACTTTATTATCCATGGTTTTTTGGGTTTCCATGCTTAATTCCAATTTCTTCCCTTTTTGGATAAATAATCCAAAAATATGTTATATTTAAGGGACATTCATATAAAACAAACTTTTTAAAACTCTTTCTTCTAACTACTTTCCTTCCATGTCATGTTTTTCTTAAATGTCTAAATAATGGCCTTATAAATTATTCAGAGGTTGATAAATTTCATTTTAAACATTTTTTTATCATTTTTATATCTAATTTAAAATAAATTTTATCAACTTCTTCCATATCTATTTTATTACCATTTAGAAAAAAACACTATTTTGTTAAGGTTCAAATATTGACTCATCATTTCCACCATTACTTTCATTATATGTTATCACGATTATTCTTCATGTTTATATTGAATTTTTTTCAAAATATATGTTTCCCAAAGTTTTATAAATTTTTATATAAAATGTTATAAAATAAAAAGTGTATTATTTTCTTAATATAGTGAGTTGAATTTTGAATATTATTAAAAACATTATTCAAAAAAATTGTTACAAGGACTTTACTAATAACATATATATTCTCATTTATCTTCTATTTCAAAATCCATTGGATTTACTAAAAACTCATTATTTCTAATGAATTTATTGAAATATTTCATCTATTATTGGTTAATGGTTTTTTGGTCATTAAATTTTTTATAATCACTTTTATTATCATTTTCCATCATTTTATTGGATATTAATTTCTCTTATCTTTCTATATTTTATATATTCTAGATTTATAAGTCTTTATTTCAACTACTTTTACATTTTTGAGACTATATACCACACACACACATATATATATATATGATATCATTAGAATGAAGTTTATCATTAATTTTGTTTCAATGACTTGTTAAATTTTATGTTTTCTAGATTCAATATGGATAGACAATTATTTATAAATAATTTTGAGAAAAAGAATTTACGATCATTTAGTATATAAGGAATCATTGGACGTTTAAGTGATGGGTTGGCCCATAAATAAATTGTGACTCTATGAATCAATTTTAATCACAATGAAAAAAGTGGGCATCATATATTATATGTGTATATGGTATTACACCATTCCATTTACTATGAATGTCATGGTCAAAAAGAATTTAAATGATTCTTGATATCTTTGTTTGGACCTTGATAATAAGATAATGAATGTATGTATTTATGCATTTCCTTTAATACTAATTAAGCTTCCACTATAAATGTTTTTACAATGTTGATATTATCCATAGACCTACTCATATATGACGTTATTCATTGAATGTTTTTTGTTTTGATTTATCAAATCATCTATGTTTATTATTCTTTATTCACTCGTGATAGCATCCATTATTTGTAACCCTTACTAGTCATCAATTATAACAATATTTTCTATTTTCTTTTTCTATAATATGAAGATGGTTATTTTGAATTTATATCATGGATGAAATAATTTTATCAATTCCATGTTTTCATAAAATATATTATTGGAATTTGGTTTGTGTATAGTTTTCCGATATTACTAAACTAGTCAAGCAGACAAGGTGTACTAAATAGTATCTTGTACTAATGAAATAATGAAAAAATTGTCTTTGGGTTACAGATTTCATGGAATCATATTTTGTATCATTGAAATTTTCTTAGGAATCATGGGGACTAGACTTTTAATTAATATAAAAATATATGAATTATTATAAATCATTAGGTTATTTGAGAACCATTTCAATCATATGAATTTTATTATTAGTAATTATTATTCATGATTATTATGACCCAACTCAATATGTACTAGTGTTTAGAGATGGTTCTTAGATGAATGAATGGAATCAATACTCATAGTCAATGTACGGTTTACCCTACTATGTCAGACAATACAACTAGTATTAGAGATGGTGAATTTCAAGGCCATAAGAGGAATGTTAACATAGGTAATGATATATAACCATCCACATGTGGAGAATCATATTGATCCAAATAATTATTCACCTATTTTGGATCATTTAATTTTGAAGGAAACTACATCATTTACTGGAACTATTAATCAATTAGTAGTAGAAAAATTGATTAAGTCCTTCAAAAGGTCATTTATATCCTTTGGAATTAATGAAAGGGAGAATTAAATTTAGGTATTTTATTTTATGGAGGGATACATTTGTCAATAGTGTTCACTGATTGAGAACACTAAATGGGTTGATAAAATTTCATCTAGGGAGTGAAGTGATTTTGAGTTGATATTCTTGGGGAAATAATTTTTTCTTGAGGAGTAAGATGAAATAGAGAGGATTCTCATTACATAAATAAGGATGGAAAATAAAATAATTTATAGTATGTGGAAAACATTATATGATTATAAGATCATATTATATAGTATATATAATCTTTATAGAATGAATGATATTATATTTTATGGTGTATATCAGAGTCTCCGAAGGGAACTAGTTTCAAAAACATTTTCAACATATTATAATATATTATCATGTGTTATTAGGATATAAAAATTATGTTTTTGGTACATTTACTTCAAATAATATCAAAAAAGAATATTTTTGAAGAGAACCAATAAAAAATTTATCATAGGATGAGAAACAAAATATTGGATACCTGTCAAGTGATAATTGTTGAACGAAATTCACAGGTACTTACATAATAGAAACACGAATCTATTTAAATTGTATAGAAATGGTTCATATAATCATGAATGTTGTGGAAATAAAGAAATACATTTTATCCAATAAGTTTTTGATAAATAGATATAGATTTATTCACTCTAATGTCAAATGAATCAAGTGAACCACCCACATAAGAGTCCAATTGGTGTTGAACAGGATTATGAGGCAACTACAGATGGGTTTTAAGTTCCTAAATATGTGGTTATAGGTAAATTAAACATAACCTTACATTTAGAAAATTATTTATTTTATTTTTTACATTCTCCCTCTTTTATATCTTCCTTCTTTTCCCTAAATGTTTATATTTCCTAAGAACATTAATAATGGAGGTGCAAACAATATTCCTAGTAGATATATTAATAAGAAAAGAACATTTCATTCATTTCCAATTATAACACATAAAAATACCCTATTTACAAACATTATTATAATTTATATTATTTACATTGATATAATACTTTTTGTGTATTAGATTTTAAAATTATATTGAGACAAATTATTTCCAATATAAGGATATTATGATTTGGGATAGAGGTGTATATCCTCTTACCTTTGAAAGGGATACAACATCATCTTCATCATATTGAGATCCACATCATATATATCATCTTAATTAAATTATTAGAATATAATTATACATGAATCCTTTGAATTGGAAAGGTATCCTTATAATAGAGGATATACCTATTGTGTAGAATCAACTAATATGTTATTCTTAATGAACAACATGGGCATCCACATGATAATGATATTTTTTTCACATTGATATCATCCTAATAAAAACAAATATCTGAGTCTTCATATAATAAGTCACTATTGAAATTCTTTTAAATGAATAAAAAAATTAGAGGATTGTGTGACAAGGGATTTACTATAACATACCGACTCAACTGACCGCTAAACCGGTGTCCAGACTAGTCACCACATGACCTCAAGCATGTCTTCCCACATGAAAGAGTATACTGATTTGTAGTGAGGGCCTAAGGATAGTTAATGGGGAGATTATACCCTCTTATCTGAGTAAACAAATTGGACAATATCAGAAAATTGTGATTGTAGGGTGATTAATGATAAAGAAGTGGGCGAAATACTTTTATCAAACATGAATGATACATAATGTGAAACACCAATCTTATATAATGAATCAATTCTATGATGGCACAACTATGAAAGAGATAAACAATATAGAATTATTTACATAATAATATAGAGATAAAAATCATTGACTCAATGCCCTGATGGAGATCTCATTTAGCATCCTGAGCTTCCACTCGGTCCAATTCAAATATCTCCCATGTATATGAAAATGATATCAAACATTAACCAAATAGAATCTACTAAGGTACCTCAATGAAATGTCATCCTAAGTAGGGTATGAGATCTATATCTTAGTAGGTCGGGACCACTGATGTCTAGCCCAATAACATACATTCAATAAATAATTTAAATATTGTGAAATCATGCATAAATAAAGTAATTAGTACAATGTACCTAAATACCTAATTACCTACTTCATCCCTAAACTGGGGTCTGAACATATATTTTACATTTTTCGTCGAGACACAATAGTCATCACACAATACATTTTATTTATAAATTTTTAATTTTTCATAAAATTATATAAGTCTCGAGATCAGACATAATCCTGACATCCCCAGTATAAGTCACTCGCAATAGATATATATAAAGGCCATCAGAGAAAACTACGTAAAGAATGAATCAAATATTTTCTATTTACATGCACAATGAGTCATAAGATATTCAATTTAATCCTTCATATTCTAGGTTCTATCTCTTCCACTAAAAATAGTGATTCACCCAACCAATACCAAAATCTGTTCCCACCAACTAAATAATAGTGATTCAAGGACCTAATACAAAAACCATGAATATCCACAAAATAATAGTTATTCACCAAAAAAATACAAAAATACAAGCATTTCCACTAAATAATATAGTTTCTCCTTACTAATACCAAAATCCGAACATGGGCACTAAATATAGTGATTTTCTATAGGGTCACTAAAACTAGTGATTCACCCACTTTATAAACAATTCTAAATAAGTGTCCTTCCAAAAAATAGTGATTCGCACCTGGGTATTTCCACTAAACATTTATTCACCCATTTCATTAACAGGTCTAAACCAATCTACTTATGTAGTGATTTTTACAGGATGTTAACCACAAACTTGTATGTCATAAAAATTTCACGTCAAACAGTTTGAACAAGGCTCAAATATTTAGCCACCATATAACATGGCATATAATCTATTTAAAAAACTACATCATAAAAACATATGGCATTGAATAAAACATAAATTAAAGGCATTATTGGCCCAATCAGCTTCAAAAATTCATTCCAAGGAGACTCTCTCATGGGGTGTCCCTCAATCAAGGTAAAGAACTACAACCATTAACAATTCACAAATAAATCAATGCATGATAATTAATTAATTCAATAATTAATAAATGAAATCATATATCGTAACAAATTCATCAATTGATAAACCATTCACCATTTAACATGTAATAATTAATCTATCAATTAAACATTAGCAGTTTCCAATTTATCATATGATAAATAACATGTTATTTAAAAATTCCCTATTCATTATTCTCAATATTCAATCATGCTACAATTTCCAAATTCACATATTGATAATTAATTCCTGAATTAATTAACATATTACTCATCCTACCTCATTCAAATCCTTTAATTTAACAAATGATATACAATCAAATGTGTTATTGATATTCTATGTCATGGGGAAAAAGGAACACAAGGTTGTAAAAGTCCAAACGTCATTAAAGTCTCATTCACTAAGAATACACACAGTGTGCTTATTGTTTAACCATTTAATGCTTCAAGAAAAAACTCAACATATTCACATGGCATCTTATTAATAGTCAAAAATACATTCTTAACACCAACAACTAATTAGGTCCTAATTATTTTCCTGTGGTCAACATGACTCAATAACATTATTGTTTTCATGCATCAACATAACATATATCAACACTTCAAACAATACATATGAAAAGCCAAAAAACATCAAGAACATTATGAAATTACCACTAACCTGCTATTTAGCTTTAATTGGCATTTTAGAAATCTTATAAGTTCCATAATCAAGGAAACTCATATTATCAATTTATCTAAGGAAGAAATTATGAATTATTAAACAAAGAGATATTGATTTGGGACCCAACCTTGGGGTGGAACCATATTAATTACGTCGCATCTTCAAAAATGATGGAAACCAATCCACAACTGGTCTGCAGTCGCATGCACACAGACCTTCATATATATATATATATATATATGCGCGCGTGTGTGTGTGTGTTCGCACATTCACACATTGTCTACAACATTGGTTAACAATTCATCAATCAGTAATAAGAGACCTTAACTAGTGCTTCAAGGAATACTCACCTACACCTCCATACAAGGGACTCAGAAAAATATCAGACTCTAACATAGATGCTACAAAAAAATAGGGGAAATAATCCTTAAACAGAGAAATGATGACAATTTAATTATTTTCCATCCACCTCACCCTTAGCAGTGGAAGCCGAATTATGGACTAATGGGTCTCGAGTCAACATACGTATTCCCTGAAAATAGAAGAACGAAAAAATTGGATTAAACCTGAACAATAGGGTTTTGGCCAAAACCAAATTGGATGCCAATATTAAAGAAAATTTCCAAAGGGATGAAGGAGTCCAAAAGGGGATATCTTACCTCTTCAAATTAGGCCAAAACAAATAATAAATTTAACAAAATTATGGTAGAAGGGGTCATGTTCCATATGGTTTGTGCGCTATAAGAGGGTTGACATGGGGTTGTGCGCTGCTGGAGGTCATGCCGCAGGGGAGGAGATGGCTCATCCCTGGGAAATACAGACATGGTGGAGGAGATTACTAGAAATAGATCCTGGAGTGAGAGGATACATGACACATATCATGCACTATGGGGGTTCCGCCGGGGGTATCAAACACTGCTACAGGGGTTCTGGCCAAAGGAGGTGGTCATGTCGTGGGGAGGACATCACACCGTGGGGGGGGGGACTCCAACCATGGTGGTATGAGTCATACAGAGGAGGCAGACTGGTGAACACTATGGGTTGCAAAGGGGGGGTAACTTCTAGGCATGGGAATGTAATGAGAAGACCCTCCATTTCATTCTACCATAAAACATAAAAAATAAAATCCGCATTATTTTTAATTATACAAATAATAATAATTAAACCAAAAATTTGTTTTTATTTAATTTATTCAATTGCATTTATGATAATAATAATAATATATATAATGAATAATAATAGTTATGAATTTTTTTATTACACACTTTCATATATTCCATTAAAACCAAAACCCCTGATTTAATTACCATTAATGTGAATAATTATAACCTTATCACCCATAATAATAATAATCTCTTTAATTTTATCATTCAACCCATAGATAAAAACCAAAACCTCTATTAAATAGAAAATATTAATTTTTTAATTCTGAAATTCCTTATTAAATTAAATTCATCTTCATTAAATCGGAAACTCCTCATTTAGAAAAAAAGATTCTTTGAGATACCCAAAGGCCACATTAATTTCATTTAACTATTACACCTCATTAATCATCCAATTAAAATATATTAACATCATTATATTTTATGAAACCATAATAATAATTATTATTATAAAATTATTATTATTAACACATTATTCTAATTAAACACAAATATATAATTAAATATTATTTAACTGAAATAAATAAAATATTAAATTGGGTTTGTTGCCTAGGATAGAACTCAACTGTGTCCAGCCTGTATAGATCCAATAAAGTAGACTTTTCTAGATCCGGTGCTCCCAAAACAAATTGGGACACCCATGAAAATTATCATGTATTCTCCCAAGTCAAAAAAACATCTTTAAGTGTTCCAAAACTCAGAATAATGTTCTGGGGCTCACTTTGAAAACCAGCCCGTCGATAAATGGAATCTTTTTAAAAGACCATCATATTTTAACCCAATTCAAAAACACTAGTCATTACAATATTTCCACCTTAAAAACTTCACATCCTCAAGAATACATTGGGAACTATTACAACATCATCTCACCGTGGTCAAAAATATTTTTCATTTGAACAACCAAGTTACATTTCCAAATGCCAGACTAACTTTTAAATAATGCATAAGTCCAACCACATAATTCATTAAAACCTTATCTATCTCATATTTTACCATTTAAACACCAAAATAGATCTTACATATGAGGTCATTATAGTGACATCACTGAATGAAAATGTCAAATCACCATTAACCAATTGAAAGTCGTTGTGGATTATTTATTAGATCATCATTACGGTCCCAAAACTGACAGTCACCCTTAAGCTGGCGATGTGCCATTTAAAATTGTTACATCACCAACCGAATGTACACTAAAGTCCATACACGACCTCTGGTGACATTCCCATATCAAGATATCATGAAGCTATTTTTTTTTAAAAAACTAACATTCCCAACATTAATGATGGAATATCCCAAATAAACCATTCTTCCCGCGTGCAACCCAGATAAATACCACTCATCATGCCCAATAACATTTAAAAATTTAGTGTAGCATTAGACTGAATCCATATTACTATCTCCATGAAGAGGTTAATATAGGGGGAATAGTTATCTCATTCAAAAGAGCACACTATGAGAAAACCCTAGTCTCTGAAAGATCAGTGGTGTTATCCCTGGTTTCCTTTATACACAAAAATCTCAGATTTTCATTACAACACATCATCAAAAAAACCATGATGCCCATATAATCAACATTAATCATGTTCTTTCAAAGATTATAGTTGTGTCACTACCAACCATATGATTGTCAATGTTTTTGAAAGAAAAAAAATCCACCTCTCACTAGTGTCCTATTTCAGAACACCTTAACGCATGTTTGTGACGTTCCTCGAACCATTATCACCACAATAAAAATTCTTTATAAAAGATGTTAATTATACCTATCAACGTGTCAAAATATTTGAGTATCAAAAAGTCATCCTGAGTAGTGTGAGGATCATACATTAATACCAAAAACATTCAAGGGGTACTACTTACCATGGGATAGCACCTTATGAAACATAAACATTGAGCCTCTATCATGGTCATGAAAAACTGAAATCATGATGTTTAAATTCCCCTTTTGTCATTTTATCAATTTTAATTAAATAATTTAGACCATTTAACATTTTAATGAATTTCAAGAAACACAGAAGTACTTATTCACAAAAAGTCACTTGGTTTTCAATCAACACCCCCATAGGCAATACAGACATGCTATAACAAACATCATCTACAAACATTTAATATAATGTTGTACATCATTTAATCAAGCAATTTATCTTCTAAATACCTTTTTCAAAAAAGGTGACCTCCAAGGGTCCTATTTATTCAATCTGGGTTCTTCAAAAATCAACCCCACAATATTTTTACATTCATAAACAATTTAAAACATATGAAAGTTATATAAGGATCACTCACATGATTGTCAATCTACAATTATTTTGAGGCACTCATACACATCAACATTACAATTAGGATCCCAATTAGGATATCAATATTTTTTAATATTTTAACATTATTAGACCATTTTAATTGTTTGAAAACCTAGTTTACCCATTTTCCTGATTATAATATGCCCATACAACATACAATTGAAACTGGATTTATGTTCTAAGCAGAACAAATCAATTTTTTTCCACTCATGCATCCATTTACACATCAAAACATCTCTAATATTTTATCATAAACAGTAACAAAACACCATGTTATAAGCCATCTTCATGGAATAGTTATAAAATATTCTAATCACTGAGGCAACATTGCAAATAAACACCCAAGCAAGTAAAATATGTCAACCAATACATGATATATAAAAATGAATTCTAATTAAGTTCAAGGCATGACACATATTCAAGGCACACAATCCATATTAGCTAACATATTACTAATGAAACTACATGGAATAAAATATATGCCTGGTATGTGAATCTCAAGGTTCCGAAAATGATGTTTGTATGAAACTTTCTTTATTTATCAATCCAAGGAAATTTTTATTTCAAAATTTTCCAAATCAAAAAGCAGCAGAGAATACACCTGTCAGTCATTGTGAAATCATATCAACTATAACCTCAAATTCTACATACATTAGTTCCCATCCCTATCCAATTGGTCATTTCCTATATATATGATGATCGGACCCACGGGTTTATATTAATGAGTGTCGAAACTTTCCTACTATTTAGTCTACTAAATCAAAACAGAAAGTCAATGGAAAAAAGAAGAAAACCTAATCCTTTCATACAACTTCGTAAGGTCTCGTCCTGTCTCACCACTATACTAGTGGTCGGACCAGTCTCCACATTACCTCAATTTCATCTCCATGTACGCTCGAGGCTGCCGACTTATAGCAAGAATCTAAAGATAGTAAGTGGGGGAGACTATACACTCTTATCAGAGTGAAAATAGTGGACATTAACTGAAAATTCTAGATGTTGTGTCAATAACGATAATGAAGCAGAATAAATAATTTTATAAATCTTGAATTAAACATAATTTCCAATGCCAATGTTATAAAACGATTGCATGTAATGATGTTATAACTATGAAAGAGATAAACAATGCATCATGCTTTATATATCAATAATGATATAAATAAGCATTTACATGAAGCCCTGATGGTGATCTCACCAAGAATCATGAGCTTCCACTCAGTCCTCTTCTCCTATAACCCAAAAATACGCCAATAGTACAACCCTGCAACCAAATAGAATCTACTCAGGTACCCTAGTGAAATGGCTACACGAGTAGGGTGTGAGATATAAATCTCAGTAGTCCAGGACAACTGGTGTCTTCCCCAAATCAGGACATTAAATAAATTATTTAAACAGATTGAAAGCATGCATAAATAATATAATTTGTACAATGTAACTAAATACTAAAGTACCTACTTCATCCCTCAGCTGGTGTATAAAATTAGATAATACATTTTTCATGCATACATAATAATCATCACACATTAATTTACATTTATCAATTATTCCGGCCATGATAAATTTTATAAGTCTCAAAATTTTGCGTATTCCAAACACCCCTCATATAAGTCACTCAAAACAGATGTCTCTAAAGACATTCTAAGAACACAACGTATATACTGAATCCAAGAACGTTCTTTGTCTTGTATACTGCATCATGAGATATTAAATCTAATCATTCGTATAATTTTTCTGAGCCTATCCACTAAAATTATTGATTCTGCCAAACAATACCAAAATCTAGGCCCATCCACTAAATCATTGAAATTCTACCAACTAATACCAATATCTGAGCATGTCCCCAAAATAAAAGTGATTGGCCCAACTAATACCAAAATATGAGCCTATCTACTAAATATAGTGATTTTCTCTTTGGTCTATATTGTGATTCTCTCGTGGGTATATCCACTAAAATGTTTGACTAACACATTTCAAAAACAAGTATATGTATGAACCCATCAATAAATCATAGTGATTTTCTCCTGTGTCCGTCCACAAAACAGTGATTCACCCATTTTATTAACAATTATGAACTTGTATACTGAAGTTGTGATTCATCTAGGACATCAAAAATTAACATGCACGTTATAAACATCTAATGTTAGAAAAGGTGAATAAGGATCATATATTTAGAAACCTTCTCACATGGAATATCATATATTACAACAACTCCAACTTAAATATCACACTACATGAAAAAAAAACATGCATTAGAGGAATTGATGGCCCAATTTTCATTAAATAGTCATTCTAGGGAAACATAGCAAGGGGTGTCCCTCAATCAATGTAGAAAACCTTAACCATTAAAAATTCACTGTTAAATAATTGAATACAAATTAAATAATTCAAAAATTAAATTATTAAATCATATCTCCAAACCAATTCATCAAATCATTCACCATTAACAATTTAACATGTAATAATTAACATATCAATTAATAATTACATATTTCCAATTTATATTCCAATAAATATCATATTAAGTATTAATTCCATAATCATTATTCACATTATTAATTAATGATTCAATTTCACAATTCATATCCTGATAATTTATTCATCAATTAATTACCCAATTACTCATCCTACCTCATTCAAATCATTTAATTCACCAACTGATAAACAATCAATTTCATAATTAACATTCCATGATATGGGGTGAAAAGGCTCACCTAAGGGTGTTGAATTCCAAGCAACATTCAAGACTCATTTACAAAGAAGTCTCATATAGTAATTATTATTTAAAAAATTAATTCTTCAGGCGTAAACTCAACATATTCACTTGGGGGAAAATAAATAGCCACTAATACTTGCTTAAAACCAACACATGATAATGTCTTAATTAATCACACATGGAAAACAACACACAATTTCATTTGGGGTTTCATGAATCGATATAACATATAACAGCACTAGAAAAAAGATATATGAAAATCCAAACCACATCAATCATGTTATGATAATACCACTACCCGTAAGTTTATATTTGGCAAGAATTTTAATAAAACATAGCGGTTAAAAAATCAATAATACTCACATTCTAAATATATTTAAAGAATAGAATAACAATTATGAAATACAGAGATAATATTTGGGACCCTACCTCGAGGTGGAACCAGATTAATGATATATTAGTTTGACAAACGACAGAATCTAATCCACAACTGGTCTGTAGTCACATGCATGCACACCATTATATATATATATGTGCACCTTTTCTACAAAATTTTTTAACAATTCACCAAATCAATAATAAGAGACCATAACCAGCGCATCAAGGACTATTCACCTAGACCTCTATAATAGGGACCCATAAAAAATATCAGACTCTATCTTAGATGTTGCAAAACAGATAGGGAAAATAAACCTTACCCTGTGCAACAAAGGAAAACTAATTCGATTCCATCCACCTCACCTTCGGAAGAGGATACCGGATAATGGACCAATGGGTCTCATGTAAACATTCGTATACTGTAAAAAATAGTGGAACCGAACAACTGGAAAAAACCAAAACATTGGTGTTTCAGCCAAAAAAAATCAGATTGAAATATAGAAGCAAATTTCCAATGCGATGAAGTAGACCAATATGGGGGATCTTACCTTTTCAAATCATACCAACACAAAGAATAAAATGGGAAAAAATAATTCACTATAGAAGGAGTTGTGCACCATACAGGTCGCGTGCTACATGAGGGTTCACCGTGGGTCGTGCACTGCTAGAGGTCAGGTTGTAGGGGAGGAGGAGGCTAAGCCGAAGGAGATCCAGTCATGGAGGATGATCTTCTTTGAAAGAGTTCCTGGGGAAGGAGGTCAACCCACACATATCATGCGCTTTAGGGGTTATCCCTAGGGGGTATCACATAATAATGTAGGGGGTCCAGCTGAGGGATGAGGTCTCGCCGTAGGGAGGAGATCGTGTCGTGGGGGGGGGGGGGAATCTCCATCCATTGTGGTAGGATCTACACAGAGGAGGTGGAATAATGTGCACATATGGTTGGAGAGGATAGGGGTCGCACCTCTTGTGTGTGGGGAAGCAATGAAAAGCCTTCCCATTTATGTCTAACTTAAAACCAAAAAAGTAAAACCCTTATTATTATTATTATGTATAACAATAATATTACTTACAAGAAAATCGTAATTAATTTGTATTTAATTTGTTCAATTGAATTTTTGATGATTATAATTATAGTTATAAAGAATTAGAATAATCATGATATCATTATTGTTACATCCTTTCATCATTTCCATCAAAACCAAAACCCCCAATTTAATTACCATTATATATAATAATTATAACCCTCATCACCCATAATAATAAAAATCTCCTTATTATTATTATTCAATCCATGGATAAAATCTAAAAACAATATTAAATAAAAATGCTTCTTCATTAATTATGAAACTACAAATTTAATTAAACACATCTTCAATAAATTAGGAGCTCCTCATTAAAAAAATTGTTTCATTGAAATAACCATAAGATTCAATAATTTCATATAACTATTAATACTCATTAATCATCCAATGAAAATTTTTTAACATAAATAATATATGAATACATAATAATAATAAAAAATTATTATTATTAACAAATTATTCAATTTAAACACTATTATCTCATTTGATATTATTTATTTATAATAAATAAAATATTAAACTACATAATTTGCATGGGATGGACTATAACCATGTACATCCCATGAAGATCAATTAAAGTGGAAATTTCTTGATATGGTGCTCCCAAGGATTATCAGGACACCTGATAAAATTATCGATTAATCACCCAAGACCTAAAACAACACTTTTAAGTGTTAAAACAGTCAGAATAATTTTTTGGATCTTGGTTAAAAAACCAACCTGTCAATAAATGGCATTTTTTTTAAAACATTTGTATTTTAATCAACTTAAAAAACATAGGACATTACATATATAAACACCAGTTATTCCTCAAAGGGAGATTATGATATTTTTTTGAGAAAAACTATAATTTTATGTGTGTTTTTCTATTATAGGGAAATAAATTCCATTACTATGAAGAATAATAATCATTTCACCCACATTAACCGTTTCTTTTATCAAAATCAAATAGCATAATTTTTTCTATAATTGTATCCATTAATGGTATTATAATCTCGAAGTAAATAAGGATGATACCCTGATGATGACAAGTCATTCATGGTATGAATTTAATTTTAATAATAAATTACATTCTATAATTAAAATATAAATTTATGAACAAGTTTATATGAACATCTGTTTTAGAAAAAAAAATTAGATGAAATTATGGAATGGAATTTTTTATGCTAAGAAGCTATTATGGAGAAAGTGGTGAAATAAAATGCAATATTGTATCTTATTAATGAATCGAAGCAAGAAAAGGTGTTATAAATATATATGAAGGAATGATTTGTAATTTAAAATATTATATCATTATTTATTGGTGGTGCCTCCTTGTATAGATTTTAAATGGTCAAATAAGAAAAAATAAACTAATTATTTTGTATATAAGGTATTTTAATGTTCTAGAAAAAACTAAATCAACAAATCACTATTTGGAAATGCCACATAGACTCTTTAAAATTTATGATGTGTTATATATTTCTCTTTAGGAAGTGAATTTAAGAACAAACACATTTTATAATCTATGATTAATGATTTTTTCAACCTTATATACCTTACCCTAAAAAGACATTCTGAAATTTTCACATTACAGAATATTAGTTGTAAAAATGGATGAATCTATTTATGAAGGTTCATTGGATGAATAATTAAAATAATAGAAAATTTCTAGATCCGAAGAAAGTTAATACAAATATCTACTGAACTCTATTTTTTTGTGATATTTTAGATGTTATTATTGTGAAATATTTGATGGTGGGAAAAGATTAATACTCTATCTTCAATTATACTAATTATTGATTTATTTACAATGGGAAAATAACATAATGCATTCTTATTTATTCAATATTGTGTTTAAAAAATATCATTCAACTTTAAATAGTTTCTTTTTGAATAAAATAATATACATCTCAAAATCATCATGTATAAATTATATTAGTATGATTTTTTTGATTTTTCATAGTTAGTTTATTTTAGAGTGAATAAAGAAAATGAAAATTTCAGTAAAAAAAGTCACATAAGAACATTATAATGATATAAGAATAAAATAAAATTTTAATAAACCAGTTTTTTAAACAATATATAATAATAATTAATATAATAAATATTATAATATAATTTATAATAAAAAATTATATTCCTAACATTTTGGAAATCTATGTAATTTTTTTCAAAAATAAAATGATTTTAGTTCCTCTCTCATAATAAATAATTTACATGGATGAGTTCTATTTTCGTTTTTATTAAATAATGATAATTATCCTTTTATTTAAATTAATACATTTATTTCTATTGTAATAAAAATTATACTTTATTTCCCAACAATATCAATTTAATTCTTAAAACAAATTTTTTTCTAAAATGATTTTTGTTGCGTTTTATAAACATATATTAAAAGTAATATTTAACAATTATTGAAATTAAATATTATATAATTGATTGAATATTTAGAATCATCATAATTAATATTATGTAATATTTTCAAATAATCATTATTCTACATTGAATATTAACTGTTTTAGGTATTTATCAGTTCAGTTAAGGATTAAATGAATTAAAGGGGATAAAATAAAGGGATGAGGATTCAAGATTACACCACAATATTTTGTAAATATCATTTTAGGCTTTATATATACCATTATCATATCATATTATAATATATGAATATATTATTCATGTTTACTAGAGTAAGACATATATTATGTTATAAAGTCTCAAGAATTTACATGTTTTCCACCAACTTCACATAAAAATGGGAACACCTATCATCTCTTATCCCTAGATATTAAGACACATAACATGGAAAATTCATGTCAAAATACAATCCCAATATCCACCCTCATATTCAATAGGTCCTGTTCTCACTGAAATATCAATTCATAAAGACTTAAGATGTAGCCAAAGGATGTTACCAAAAGAATAGTTATATGTCATTACCATGATCTTTCAAGATACCTACTTCACAAACCTCATAAAAATAATCAATAATTATATTATCATAATTACAATATTATATAAAATATAATAATTTTTTTATTATAATGGTATATACATTGTATTTCTCATTTCCATCCCATGAAAAATGAAAACCTCACATGTCTGCATGTTTCAACTACCATCTATAAAATACATTATTAATCTATTTTCAGAACCTATTTAAATGTGTTGTCATATTTATTGAATTAATTAATTAATAAAATATTTAAGACATAATTATGATTCTCAAAATATAAAATATTTTCCACCTTCTAACCATTCCATTTGATGGAAAATCAGAATATCGCTTATGCGTAAGTGTGGACTACCAAATCCAAGAAGCGATTATATTAATTTTTTTATTACCACCTTCAATGATTGATTATAAAAGTTTTTATAAATAATTTAATTATTATTCATAAAAATATTAAAGTCAAATATATTATACAACTATTTTTTTCATCATTAGCAATGAATAATATACAGAATATTTTTTTGAGAAACTAATCAGGAAACTATAAATGGTCAATTTATGCATGAAATATTGACTGACTAGATGTATAATTTTTATAAAATATCCATTAGAATTAGGTAAATATTATAAAATTAATTACGAATGAATTTTATAACATTAAATTCATTATACCTACGGATCAAACATGGAAAACTCAGTTGAGGCCCAAGGTAAGGTTAAACATTTAAAATCTCATTTTATTTCAGGATTATTTATGATTATATTTATATAGGGAAAATTATATGATAACAATATCTTAATATCTTCCCATGTTAATATTGTTTTTTTCTTTTTGTGGACTATATTTTCATTTTTCAATTCTTCACATGAAATAACCATAATATTTTATTATTCTACATGTAAAGAGATTTATTTTAAATAAAATATTGTTTCGAAATCATCCTTTATACTCTTTTACTTCAGTGTAATTAGTTCTATAAATGTTTCTAAAAATGTATTTTCTTAAATACGTGGTTCATAAATATAACTCTAAACTATTTTTGAACTATTGAGAAATCACTAAAAATGATTCAATTGGATGTTTTTAGAATAGATTATTTTTTTACTTTTTAAAAAAGTAATCAAAAGAATTTTTCTTTTAAAATAAATTCCTTAACCTCATTTTCCAATCATTATAGTCATTAAAAAATGAATAATTCATTAAAATATTCATATGTTATTTTCTAGAAAAATAATTATCTCAATGTTCAAATAATATCAATTTAAAATTTTATCAAAACAAAAGGGTTACAAATTCATAAAAATTGAAAATAACGTAGAATGAAATTTATAAAATTATTCTTATAAAAATATAAAAGGATGATATTTATAAAAATTTTATAAAAATTTATTTTATATTTCTAGATAGATTAATTTCACAAAAAGATTTTCATTTTGGATGAATTTAATTTATTCATTGATCCTTTACAAATTTATGGTTTTTTGGTAATTAACATTCTCGTGGTAAAATTCTCAATCACTCTCTATCATTTCATTTTAAATTATTTTATCCTCTATTTTAATATTTTATGTATAATGGAAATATATATCAATATGGACTCATTTTAAATCCTTTGATGTTATCTCAGTTGTGTACCACTTATATATGTCATATCAGTTGAAGGATATTTATTTACAATTTCATTCATGGACTGTGAAAGTATTTATTATTCTTGATTCATTATGTATAATTATTATTTTTAAGTAATTCATAGAATAACTTTAATTGATCATTAAATATATGAGGAATGAGGAGGATGTATAACTGATGGGTGGGTACTGGTTATAAATAACCCCCCATTTCATAGACATATATATTGAGACAATATAGTAGGCCAGCCATGTTAGAATGATATATGGTATTACACCTACAAATTTATTTATAATTTCATGGACGAGGGTTCAATGGAATGATTCATGATATATTGTATGTTGACTTTATAGTAATATTTTTAATGACTCTATTTATGATTTTTATGTATTTTTAGTTTAGATTCATTAATCCCTGTGATTTTTATTTTGAAATTTAAAATGTATTTAATTTGAACTCATTTTTTTGAATGAATGTAATGAAATTTTATTTTTCCACTAATCTTTATTTATTATGCCTTATTTAATCATGATATCAACCAATTTATATAACCCATACTAAGCATCTCAGGTCACTCATTGTTATATTTACTTTCCCAAGGCTATGAAGAAATATATTTTAAATGATTTAAACCTAGAATGAATATTTATTTTTCTATTATTTATATTATCAAAATAATGTGGTAATCATATATCTATATTTTTTTCCATGACTATTAAATGGATAAATCCGTCATGGTTTTATCCCTTGTATCTTATACCAATTTATTAATTTAAACCCATTTTCTAAATTATTATTGTTATAGTTGTTAAATTATAAGGAAAATGTTGAATATAATGTGATTTTTAAACTTATTTAAATGATATTAAAACACTTTTTATCTTTAATTGAGTTGAAATAAAAATAAAAAAACGTTATGTATAAAAAATAATTTTCTAAAAAATATATTTTCTATATTTCTTATATTTTAGTTTAAATGATAATTATCTCATATTTAGAAATTATATTTTCTAAAATTGAATCAAAATCCAAATTCATTATATGAATTTTTTTAAAGAGTTTTCATAATATATATTTACTAAAAAAATAATAACTATGGATATTTTTTAATCAATGTTCGTAAGGGACAATATTATTAACTTAAAATGTGTAATATTTTACAAAATTTAAAAGATAATAACAAATTTTACAATGCCTTTCTAGGGTTTTAAATTAAATCCTACATTTCATGATAAATATCACTCACCTAAAACAGAAAACCCTTACGAAAATCATTTCTACTCCATCACATAAGTCCCTAGTTATCATATATAAAAATACCTCACGTCTACCCTCTTTATACCACTCTAAAATTTATAATACATCTGAAAAAACACATATTATTCCAATAGTAGAGTCCTCATACATTTTTTGGTCATTGTTAATAATAAAATTCCTTTTCACTCCATTTCTATGATGTCTTTTAAGAGAAGTCTCAAATCCTCAATGTGAGTATGATCCATCTGTAGTTTTTTTTTCATCCATTATCTTCCATACTCTGATAGACATAATTATATAATAACATAGATATCATCAATATACTCAAATTTATTAGAATTCATGGTATAAATATTATCTATACCCCTATAATACATTTTAAAAATGAAAAGCTTCATCATGTGTACTAGCTAACTATATCCTCTATAGATGAAATGTTTCATTTTTCATCACCACATTTTATGGATTTTTGAATAAATTAATTTAAACCATATATGTTATATATATGAAAATATTATTATTATTATTATTGAAATATAAGTAATTATTTACATTCTTTTCTTTCCATCCTTTGAAAAACGAAAATGTCTCTCGCATTTACATGCGGACCACCAAATCCCTGGATGACATGTTTTTTTTCAACACTACCATAGAATATGGGATATAAAAATGTATTTATTGAATATATATGATCTTATGATGTGATATAATTATTGATTTAGTCTTTACTAAACATTTTAAAAACACAAAAGAATAAAATTAAAAATATAAAAATAAATTTGTCACATATAATATTTTAAAGTTTAATAGATAATTAGAGTGAATCATGAAGAATGTTAAACATGTCACACTTGTCAAACAAATAATGAAGTACCCATAGTGGAAAGAAAACAAGTGTAATAAGTATAATAAAAATTTAATAAATAAATATAAGGCCCTTTAGTGTATGTATCTTTATTTTACTTGATTTACACTTCCCCTGTCAGCAGTCCATCAGAGGTCTCATTCTCATCACATGACCTATCATGAAATCTACAAGAAAACCAAGATGACTTTGTATAGTCTAAGTACAAGGTTCAATAAGACACAACCAATGCTCCCTTAACCTGATGTTCTCAATTAAAAAAGTGTATTCTATTATAATGATCAATTTGTATCAGAAAAAAAAATACAATCCAAAATTGAGAAGTCATGCGGTTTCCATGCTTCAAAAACCCCATGATTGTACCTACATTGGCTTCATACTGGAAAACATATAAAAAATCATAGAATCCTCAAAAAATCAGATCCATAATAAATATTCGAGATATTCATACATTAACCATTATTATAGGATAGTTCACTGAAGGACATCATTCCCCAATTTAATCTCCAATTTAGGTCACAAAGTCCTTCATGCCCCACTATTTTCACGTTGGTCTGATCACTAATGATTGTCATGACCCACGGTCATCACATATGGGTTTGCTCACTTGTGATCATCATGCCACCAATTTATTCCATATTAGGTCATCATTACACATCATATATGAGAAATGAATTTGTTTTCATTTTTATAAACTATATAACATTCATAATATTTGTATTAATATTCATAGTCTCTAATTTAATGGATTTATTATAGTAGTATGCTATATTGTGGATCATTTTGACTCAGGGATGCATGTTCTACAAGGTATCGAAGTTATTAAATTAAATGAAATTTATTTTTTTGGTTGTTTATACTTAGTGTTTCATGTTTCAAATGCTAACAAAAATAATTTCATTCTTTTAAAATCACAAGGCGATACATTTTTATCATTAATTTATATCACTACTATAAGTTAAATGATATAAATATGCTACAAGTCCAACTATATTACCAATAAGTCACCTCATAATGGTCTATTAAGCATTTTATGTTTGTGTTTTGGTTTATCTAACTAGAAACATAAAAAGGATTTTAAATTATATAACATATGATTATGGAAACATAATTACATATATAATAAAATATAAATATTAAAATAATTATTATTTAAAAAAATAGTTTAAAATTTATGATCCTTTATTAGGAAAACACACTTCATAGATTGAAAACCACTTAAATGTATATATGTTGTCAATATCACTGTCTCAGATAAAGACACATGGTATCATGAAAGTAAATTTAAAAAATTTAAACCATTATAATTCATCAATTAATCAAACATTAATTATCTTTGAATGATGAAGTTAGGAATAAGAACAATTTACAACATTTTTATCATAAAGGTAATTCAAGATAATCATGATTTGCACACCTAACATTAAAGATTTTTAATAAATAAAATTATAAATGCAAAGAATAAATATACATGATGTTCAAAATTGTTTATAAATATTATAAATATTATCATAATTATATTAATATATTTATATTTTTTATATTTTATTTTATAGTGCATTAGACAAAGTGGAGAAATAAGGTAAGAAGTACTCTAGAAAAAAATTTATTTCCTTGAGACTGGTTTATGTCAACCACCATGTTTTCATTTTCATAGTGAAAATGGTCAATATTTTTGTTCCTTGTAAATTAATTCTATGTATATTATAATTATAATTATTTATTGTTTTTTATATTAAAAATCGCATCAGCATATCATAATTTTTCTTCATTTTAACACAATATTTGATAATGTTCATATAGTAGCTATCATATATAAAGGTAAAAACAGCTATCCACTTTTAGATAAACCTAAATGTTTCAACTAAATATAAATAAATATATGCCTTATAGATAAATGTTATCATTTATTTGTAAAAGAAAAAATTCATTCATGAGTGGAAACTCAAGGGATATTATGGTACATTCTCATTGTGTACACACATGGTAATTTCATCGGTACTATAAATATAACAACATGACTCACCAGTTTTTAAAGTATCATTTATAATAATTGTTCAATATTATTATTTATAGAATTTTTTATTTATACTTTTACTTTGTTATTATTAATAATATATATTATTGTTTACATACTCTTCATTATATAAAATATTATTTCAAAATATGATCATGACAATGTAGGATCTGTATGGTGGGTCATGAATAATATTTCATTATTGAGTAAAGAAAGAAAGGATATGAAACTTATTTTATTTATTTGAATTTAATATCTCAGTCCCATAAATGGGAATAAAACATTCATTAGAAATCCATTTTACTGTGTTCTATCGTAAATTTGGTTTATAGAAAGGAAATGATTGGAACATTGAGCACATGTGTTGATGACATTGATTTTAAAATTTTCTTGGTTAGATATATCATGATAAACAGATCACATTACAGAAAAAGAATTTGTTTGAGGGTTTTTGTCATTGTGTCTTTAAATTTATTCTTATGTTGTCCTTTGACATTAGGAGGCTCCACCTAATGACATTGAGAAATATTTTTTGATCACCACAAAATAAATGTATTGAGAACCTCTTTAAATTTCTAAATATTTAATATTTTGTAAATTTTTATAAAATAATTTCCTAGATTGTTGTTTAATAATTATTCATGTTTTCTTGATCATATATATTCCCACACTATTTGTTAGAAATAATTTTTTTGATGATTATATTGAATAAATATTAATTTCATATTTAGTAAATATAACGTTTATGTATTTATTTCAATGTAATGTTGTGATATATAGATGTTAAATAAAAAGGAATTATTCAAGGACCAATAAATGTTATAGAGAAATGGAGAACACATTTTAATTATCTAGGAATAAATAATATCTATAAAATAAAATTTAAATATATTATTTATTCAAGAATTAATAATTATTTAATCAAAAAAGTTTGGCATGTTTTAAAAATATAATATTTTCAATGTAATAGAAATGGTGTTTCTTAAGGATTAATGAAATAATATGAAACATTTTCAATTATTATTATCCAACCTGTATAATATTTAACCTCTACTATATTATTTATAACCACAACACTCGTCATTTTTTTATTTACAATGAATCTTGAGAATCTTATCATGTACCAGATATAACCTATCAAAAAACTCTCAAAAAAATTAAAAAAACCACCACCATCACTCTTGATTTTATAGAGATCTAGGAGAATCTGTCTTGAATGAATTTCTAATTCCGATTAATGAAAAGGAGTGAATGTTTTTGTAACATCTATTATATCACTCTAAGATAGCTATTGTGATCCTTGAAGGTTCACTTCCCACAAGTAAATCATCACCAGAATGAATCAATACATGATTCATTTGATTAAATAATTGTATGGCATAGAAAATATTTCATATTCATTAATGGTGAATGAAATAATTTTAATGTAATTATTTTATATAATACATTAATTATAAATCATTATGTGATGAAACTTAATTTAGTTTTGGTGTTATAATATCAATTAATATATTTTTTATATTTCATTGATCATGATGTATATCATAAATTTACCTATCATACTAATCATTTATATTCATAAAAAACTGAGTTGGGCGTTCCCCATCATCACTTCTCCTTTTCCCTAATCCTTAAAATATAACACCATTATAATTTTTTACCATGATTCCCTTATATTTAATGACTATACATTTTCTTTATTCAAGGTAAATCCC
This sequence comes from Viscum album, assembly GCA_963277665.1. Taxonomy (NCBI): domain Eukaryota; kingdom Viridiplantae; phylum Streptophyta; class Magnoliopsida; order Santalales; family Viscaceae; genus Viscum; species Viscum album. The sequence continues at coordinate 305,151,885 of OY728127.1, forward strand.
AATTTTTATTAAAATTTTCTTAATTAAATATTATCACACCAAAAAGTATAATTTTTTCAATAATATACATCAATATCATAATGAGTTATTTATTCATATACATTATTTCATTATCCCTAATTTTATCTTCACTTTTTTAAATATATAATAGACTATATTATATTATTATAATAATTATCGTTACCCCATTTAATGTGTGAAAATTATAATTCTTTTTATGAATTTTATTTTTAGACAATGGTGTTCCCAAGTAGTATCTACCATATATTTATTTTGATAAATGTTGTGATTTTTAGGGAAACAGTATTTAATATATTTTTTATAGTAATTTTTTTCAAATTATTATATTATCCATTTTGAAAATAATTGTTGAATTTTGTTCATAACAAATTGTTTTTTATGAAAATATTGAAAATGATCTATTTTAATGTCTGTTATGTAAACAAAACTATCAATTATGTTTGTATCTTTATTTAAAACATTCTTTCTTCTTTTTCATAGTTTCTAAAAGATATTTTTTTAAAAGATATAAAAAAATCACCTTATAAAGGATTTCATAAGATTGAAGATATTTATTATTTAAAATCAGATTTTTCGTAAATCATTATGAAATTATTTTTCTTTTCTTTTATTTCCATTTGAAATATAATATGAATGATTGAGGCTATTCATAAAATGTAATCGTCCACCTTCTTTCTATGAGTAACTTATTCAATATTATTCCCGTTTTGAGGAATGATCCACTAATAAAGTTTTCATCACTAATAAAATTAATTATATAAACATAAATTTTTACCCAATGTCTTTCCTTTATGAATACCCTAATTTGATTAATACAGTGGAATGGTTTTCACATGGTTTCTATGTATAGATTGATTATAGGAAATTATTTACTGAAATATACCCCATTATCAATATGGTTTAAATATCATATGCATTATTATAACAAGGGATTGATTTCAACTGGAACATGTAAGTATGGATGATGATAAGTGGGGTTATATATTACCCTTAAAATAATTTTTTAAAAATATATAACTCATGAGATAGTTATTGATAACTACATTTCAGTTTATCATAATCATGGGAAATGATGTTATGGAACCTGAATTTTATGTTCCCTATAATAATTTTTATACAAATATAGGTTGATGTTTCAATGTTTTATTTATATTTTCATGAATCTGTTCTTTTATAACTGATCATGTTTAATGACTAACTATATTGATTCATTTATTATTCTATGTCACAATTAATGCCATGAATTATGAAATATGATTTATTAGTTATGTTATTTTTATGTATCATAATTATATATGTATTTTCATTTTATTTTCACGTAGTATTTTAATTGTTACTGTTTGTTTACCCATATGTAACCTTTAGTCCCATCACTTTCATATGTTTATAATTGCCCATGTTATAAATTAAATCATAAGTAATATGTGTCTAGAATCTAATATTATGATAAAAATTAATCATATATGTTGTATATTTAATGTGGATTAAGTGGTTATTATCATCATGTAAATAAATATGTAAATTAGTTTAACAATAGATGTGTTTTTTATATGATATATAATAATTAAATAAAAGGCCATATGAATTATTGTAATTGAAATATTTTAGTTTTGTCATGCAATTACATTTATAAAAAGGTCCTAGTCATGTATCATAGATTAATTTAGATAACATTTTAGAATAAATGTTATCTGTTGAGGATCATCTGTGAGTTAGAAATTTCTTCAATGGTTGAAAAGTTAAGGATGATTATAATATAAAAGGAATATATTATCCTTTAGGATAGTTTCTATAATAATACGTGGTTTTTGGTAAATATTACTTTACTGAAAAGCATGTGGACAAGGCTAAGGGATAAGTTTGAGAATATGATAAAATCATAAAATTTTGGTAATTTGGATATTTGTACATATTATTAAAAAAATACTTCCATGTATTGATATTGAATAGTGTATGAAAGATTTATAATACTTTTACTTAGGGTTAAAACCATGAAAATATAATGTTGGGTATTAATTCCACCTTGAACTGTTTCATTAAAAAAATCCTAATTGCATAATGGACATGACAGACAGAGTGGATATTATTTTTTCAATAACATTCAATTTATAAAATAATTGGTAGTATTTATTTAGTAATTACATTAAGTTATTTTGTTATAAAATTTTAAAGAACACAACCTAAAGTAACTAGTGTGCAATCAAGGGAGTTATTTGATTAACCATGTATAATGTAGATTTAAATGAATGTATTATATGATGAAATTTTGGTTTCATAGGAGAAAAATGTTCTTCATTTTTATTTCATATTCAAACACTTTAATTCTTTTGGATATCATCCAAATAATTTAAGATTTAATAATTTATTTAATTTCAATCACAAAGATAGATAAGGTAAAGGTATGTATACAAAAATTATTATTCATTATAACATAATAAATGGGGCATACCTAAAAAATTGATATTCATATTATCCTCCTGTTATGATTGAAAATATGAGTTATGAAGTATTTATAATATTATTATGTGATGATACCAAAATATAATATTATTTTTTATAATAATATTAATTTATATTAGAGAATGATATTTATCGACCATATTTTGGAAGTTATAAGATTTATATAAAATATATAAAAACAATTCACCAATTGGTCTACTATATATGTTTTGAAACATATAATAAATAGAACGAATAAACATTAAATGTGAATTTATGGAACGTTGGTTTTTTTGGGAACCAATATTCAATAACACATGATTTAGGCATGTATATTTCATATGATTACTATATTCTTCATGTGGTAGTTATAATTGGTTGATTTATTTTGATAAAAGTGAGCCACATAGTACTAGAAATGATTATAAATTTAAATAAATGTTATAACGTTATTCTGAGGGAATTTTTTTTCATTTTTTGAATTATCATATATATTTTCTTATGGATGACTCTATGACCGAATGGTTAATAACATTTTAGGTTTTAGGATATAGTTATTGTTTTATAAAATATTCTTGTTAACAATGATCTTATTCCTTGAGTATTCAAATTTTTTTTGGAAGATATATATTAGACAGAACATATTGTTATGTTATACGGATACTAGAGTACAAGATTGTATGAACGATCAAATTTTTTGGAGTAAAAATATCCAACACCATATATCCTATAATGTATGATTGATTTCGTATTAGATGATATATCCTTAATTATGAATATTTTATGAATACTTACACCTATATTTAATAGTTATGAATAATTAAAATTATGTGGCAAAAATTTATTTAATAGGGTAAAATTTAGACAACCATCATTTAACTATATATTCACATTACAAAAATATTATATTAAATATAATCTTTCACACACTATAAAAAACTAAATTGAAAAACCTCGATATATTTTTAATAGTTAATATAACCATTATAATTTATAAGTTAATTTTTTTGTATAAATTAAAGAAAATATTTAGAAAAAAATAAATAAAGTATAATGAAATTGAATATATATGTTAAATTCTTCCTAAAGCGGATTTTTTTACTAAAATCAGAAGGCAGGAATCTTCACTGGGGTTTTCCCAGTACCAATAACAAATAAAACATGAGTATTTACAGCTTGAATGAAATTTTTTATTGAAAAATATTATGCTAATATAAGTCCCTAAAATTCTCTGCTAGTTGAATTAGCACCCATGTGTATCACTAATAGTTATATTACCCATAGATATTATATGTAGGAAATATGGGGTTTTATGTATAAATTACTATGATATTAACATGTAATTCGGATCTATACAATCAAATGAGCCAATCAATATAAAATCCATTTTATGTTTGATAGATTGTTTTTCTGAGTTTTGTGTTGTTATATAGAAATGATCAGATATAACTTTTAGAACTGAATTTTATAAAAATAAAAAAAATCATCATCTGTTTAGTATATATTTCCAGAAAATTAAAAATAATGCATTCCCAACATACAAAAATATATGAATTTCTAAAAATTATTTTTTTGAACCTTTCACCACTATTTTATTAAAAAATTATATGGATTTTATAATTATAAAAAAATAAAATAATAAAATTGAATTTAAATTATAAAACTTTTAGAATAAAATTTCAAGTGTTTTCAAAAAATAATTATTTATATTGAAAACTGTGTTTCTATAAATACCATGAATTGTATGATATTGTTAGTTTATAATTAAGAATTGAAAATTTAATAACACTATTGAGAAGTCTAAATTTGTATTCCATTGGTGAGTTTTTAAATTTTAAAAACCTGGTTTCAAATTATGGCCCCATATTTTACATTTTTTATCTACATCAACATTTTACAAAATATATTATTTTAATATATTATATATTTATTATTTAAGAATGAATTTCTACCACCTCAAAAAATTGAATCCAAAAAATTGATTTCAAATATGGATTCATTTTGTGTAAATTATTTAATAATATCCATTTTAATTTTTGTTAAAAATAGATAATGACATCATTAAAAGTAGTTACCATAGTGAAAACCAAAATTCCAAAAATTGAATAACCTAAGTTGTAGAGTAAAGAATATCTAAAAAAATGTTTTCATAGTTTTTGAGGTGTAACCAACCTTATATAATCATCTATATATCATATATTAATTATTGATCCATTTTCGAGGAGTCTTACATTATATTATTTAAATTCTTTTGTTAATTTACAATAAATGACACTATAATTCACTTATAAAAGAAAAACACTTCTTCTGACTTACCCTCACACCAAAACACAATCTGTTCAAACCAAAATATTCCAAACCATCTTCCCATCACTCATATACACAATAAAAATGTTATATTCTTATCAATATACCAACATTCAATGGTTTAACCCCCTTCACAATGCAGATAACCAATGTAGTGAGGTATATATTTATAATTAATTCAACCTCTTTTATTTTTCGTAATGTATATTTATTATTTCATAAATTTATTTTTAATATCTCAAAAGTATATCAAAGTTATCCTTATTATAATTATAGTTTATTATAATGATGGTATATTATTTACCCACCCTTAATTTTTTAATTATCGAAAGTGAAAATGATATTTTTTTGTATGTGAAAAACTTCCTCCGAAAGTGGAAATGTTGAATTTTCCATTACAATTTTACAAAAATATGTAAATATTTAATTTAATAAATAACTATTACATTTATAATATTTTTTAAATTAAAATATTTTGAAACATGTTATTCATTTCTCTCATTATTTTGAAAAGGAAATCGAAGTCATCAACCATGTTTATGGGTGGACAACCGCCTCCAGGGGATGATTGATTTCTTTTAATTCATAACCAATTTAAATGGATGGTCATGACAGTGGCTTAAATAGTTAAATATTATTTATATTTAATACATAAGGTTATATTAAAAAATAGAAGATATTAATGATTTTAGTGACAAACTATTTCATTAAATCATTCGTAGAAAACCATCATACTATGTTGAAAATAGTTATTTAAAATTATTTATTATCATCATATCAATTATTTCTAATTACAATTCTATTATATTAAAATCATATCAAACTAATAAATATTAACTGATTTCATTATACTACAATTAAAAATATATTGTTACTAAATTTCCTATAATAATCCATTAAACCGGGTATGTTTATATTAAGGTGGGACTATCCACTTACAAGAACAATTATAATAAATTATATCATAGATTATTAATAAAATTTGATTTTATGTATAATATTATATAAATAATTAAAGAATATTTTTTTTTGGAAAATATACAATTATATTTAACACTTTAATAAATAATACACCCTTCATAGGTAGAAAATAACTACGAAATGTTCAATGATGATTTCATATTCAATGATAATGAAAAAGTAATCATGAAAGGAGATTTTAATACAATAAATCATTGTAATTCATCAATTACATTAACTTTAATGAAAATTGAATGATAATCTTTCGCAGAACAATAGATAACAAAATCTTTGTTTTGAACAGGGTCAAAATAAACAAGATTATTTAATTTAGAAAAAAATTATAATAGTATAAATATATAAAATAATTATAAATTCTGTTTACAAAATTTTATTCATAAGAAAAAAATTCTGAAAATGATGATTAAGATATTTATTGTTTTTATACTAGAGGGTAGAGAACATTCAACAAAGAGGTGAAACTTTGTATGTTTTTTTTTGTTTCTGAAATTCTAATTCATACTGATGTGTTTATCTTATTCACTATGTTTAATTTTTCAAAGGGAAAATATTGTAACACCATAACTTTTCTAAATATAAACTTATATTGGATACAGTATGGGACATGCAACATTGAACCCAAACAAACCATGTTTTATGGAATATGACTATTACAACCTAGTGAATAATTACTGGGTATGTATAATATTTTATACATTACAGGATATATATAAATTTTCAACTCAATTTAAAATTTATTAGGATTTATGCCATCAATTTGTAGTAAATATATATATTCTTCATAAACAATTCATCAAAATTGTTTTTTATTTATTTTAGTTTAAAAAAGTTATAAATAATTTTTTTAATTATTTTAAATGTTATTTTATAAAATTAATATCATTTTCGAAATTATAATATTTATATTATTATAAGGTTATATTTTGGGATTTTTTTAAAATATTCTTTTTGAGTGAATAATAAAAAATGAAGATTTTTAATCAAACTATCATCTATTTTTAGAATATTAACTAATATGAAAGTACAATTATTATTTTAATATAATTTTAATTTAACATAATTATTAATTATTAAGATTTAATCAAAGTAATTAAATTTATATCATCCTTATTCATTATTTTAATATATGCTTTATTTTAAACAAGAAATGCATTTTTCTTCAATCAATTATTAATGTGCATAAAATTACTCCATTATATATAATTAAAATAACTCATAATTTGGAATCAATTAAATGAAATTTATAGATTATATAACTACAAATTTTATTATATATTTAGTTAATTGTTATTACTTCACATATTGTTTTTATAAGACAATCATATTCTTGAAAAAACATTTCTTGAAAACCTATCATGTTCAAAACATTTGTTGGATTAATATTAAATGAAATTATTCTAGTTATATTAATTTTATTTGAAAAAATTTATTACATATATATAATCAATTTACTTAATATTATCTAAAATTTTAATATTAAATTTTTTATAATGAATTTTCAAAACTGCATATGTTTTTACCATTATTAATGTTAAAACTAAATTACTATGGGTTAAGGTAAACAAGTAAATGGAATATTATATTCAAATAATGTTTCATTTATATTATATATGATTTTATAATAATTTTCTCTCATAAATTTCTATATTTATTAATATTGGATGAATAGTTCTTAAGGGATGCATCCCATTATTGAGTAGTTTTGGGTTTTAAAAAAGAATTTCACTCCTCTTCCATTTTTTTAAAAAACCCAATGTCTTCTCCTTTGATCACTTCTAAAAATAATTTAAATTAAAAATATATTCCGTAATACCTTCTTTATTTCCATTACCACGTATTAGAGAATTTTTATTTAATAAATCCACTATAGGGAGGTTTTGTTTGTAATCCTAAAGAGGTTTTCTGAAAAATAGGTATCGTCTGTAACCATGCATCTTTATTTTTCTCATCATCCACATTATTAATATATTTCTCAATAATGATGATATAAGTAGATCAATATCTCCTTTATAATAATATTTATTTTTGTTAATTGGATAACCTAAATCCATCTCCACTTCAATAGAATTTGGAATGAAACATCATTGGTGTGTGTGATGGACTATAACCTTACAGACCGATGAAATTAATTTTCCATCATCACCTCACACATATAATTATGTTGATTTATTTAGTTTTTATATATGATATTAATGAAATATTATTCAACCTGGAGAATTAATATATCGTAAACATTTTTAATATATCATCCATTGAAAATGAAAAGTTTTTTCAGCTGTGTGGAGGACTACCACCTCGCGAACTGATGTGATTTGTTTTTTATAACCATTTCTCATGGATAGAATATGTAACTGTATTTATATAAATAATATAAAATTTTTATATAATGATATGTATATAATGATAAAATAATTATTACCCTCCTTCCATCAGTTTTATTGAAAAATGGAAATGTTACTCATGCATACGTACGACCTACCATCTTCATGAGTGTAATGTAATTCTATTTTAATAAAAATCATTTTTGGTTCATTTAAAAGTTAAAAATATTGAATAAAAATGATAATTATGTAATAATAATTATTCTAGATATAGTTCAATAATGATCTCTATGAGCCTATTCAACTTTCCAAATTGATTTTTTACAGATGATCTTAACACCATTAAAGTGTCCGACTTGAACCTAAATGATTTAGTAGTAGAATATAACTTGATAATGTGTAAAATAAATCTGAAAATAGAATTTAAAATAATTCTTCAAAAATTAAATAATTAAAATAAGTCTTCTAATCTATATTTTAATGAACACACTGGAGGAATCTGGCTAAGTGTAAGAGATCTCCCTAAACCACCATTTCATAGAGTTTTCACCAATATCTATTTAATTAATATTCTCTCTCTATTTAAAGTTATATAATGACTAATAATTAGGTATATATTTCTCTGATATATATATATGTTCCTTTCTTTATTGAGGTAATACATTCCTTGAGTTCATTTCTCAAAAACCATTTTTATGAAATATCCGATTATTATGAGATGGGGAAAGATTATAAAACCTATTTTAATTGCATGGGTAATTATTATATTATTACATATTATTGACCTAATTTACATGGAACACATAGATCATGAAAATGTTTTTTATGGATACATCCTAAAATTAATGTAATTAATTGGGTAATTTTTTAGTCTCATGAGACTTCAAGTCATATATTCATGAGTAAAACCTTGTATATTATGGTATTTGGTCAACCATTTGATAATTTATTGGTCGTGAGACTTGAATAATTAATATTTCATGTTTTTTATTAATCCAATATTTCATATATTATAATTAAAATATGGGTCTATATTATTTATGTTCTGTTTCCATGTGATTACTCATGATCCATTTCTTTTATGTTATTGTGTTATACCATTAACTCACATGTCATCATTCATTATCATGTTAATTTCCTTGCTAGGTTTTTTGCTCAATCTTTTTTATGAATTCCCGTGATTTTTACATGTAGATTTATAACACCAAATATTTTATAGGATCTCATTTTAGAGAATAAATTAATGATACTGGTATATTAGTAATTACTTATAATTTATAAGTTATAACCCATAATCTTGTAAGTTTCCATTTGTTATTTTAAGGTATTAAGAACTTTTTTCCATTTATTTATGGGTAGATAGTATGATAGTTAATTCCCAAAACTAACATTATAAGAAATGTGTAGATTTAGCCCATTATATTATTAACCTTATAGGAGATGTATTTGAGAAAAATATTTTAGTACTAGAAAAACTTGATCTATATTGAAATAATAACATGAATTGTGTGGAACACACTTCTACTAATTAGAAGCAAGTTGCATTCGATTCCTTAATAATATAATGTCTCACAAAATCTATTAGATCATTTTATCACATTATATGTGAAAAATGTTTTTAATCCTTGGGGAAGATATTCTCTCTCGAAAAATGAATATAAAAAAGATATTGTCTTACTGATCATTGATCACATTCAGTAAGAAGCTAATAAGTGGTGGACATTTATCAAGAAAAATAATCCAAATAAGATATTGATTCAATGGAATGTATAAAATTCCAAAAAAATTAATAAATTTTTACACTAAATAGTCCAACATAAAATTGATAGGGGGTTACTTAGTCTAAATAAAATATATTATGATACTATGAGAGAATATGATGGAAATATCACAATGAAAGGGAATAATACATCTGGATTTTTCATCAACACTAGTTTTATGGTGGGAAAAACATCTATTGTGTTAAAGATAATTATGTGAAATTCATTCTTCCATTATTGAGTTTTGCATCTATGAAGATATTTCCTTTTATTAACTCAATGTAAAACTACAGATCATTGAATCGTAGTGGTATCATGGGACTATAGAAAAAAATTATAAAATGTATTTTTATCTATTTAATTATTTATAGATAAATCCCATAGTGGTTAGAAAACCCAATATCCCACATTTCAAAATTAAGGTTGGAAACATCCTAAAAACTATTTTATAAGAACTAATAGATTCTTTAATTGTGGAAAAGATAAGAATATTGCTGATCCATCCTGAATGAAGTGGGGGACACCCATTAAATTAGGATAACAAAAAATCTTTAATTAAACTATTTTCCAATTGTGAGGTGTTTCACTTGCAATTAACATGGGAATTATCCATGAAAATTCCAAAATCCAACGGTGTTTGACGACTATAAATGTCAAAACCCTCTAATGACTAGAGATCAAGGTAGATCATATTCTATCACTAACAATAATATATATCCCCAAATTAAGTGATGATATATAGGAAGTTATTCTTTCAAGAAAAGTGAATCTACTATTTTATTATGGTTCTATGAATTCATTCATAATATTCATGTTTATTAGAACTATTGAAGAACCACCTCAATAAAAGGGTGTTGAGATATATCTAAAATAGAAAATATATCAATTTTTTCATCCAAAGTCTGTCACTCCCTCCAAGTCAATTACTGCAGATTTAATTTTCTACAAATCCTCATCTTAATTCATTTCGGGGAGTTTGAAAATATATTTGGAATGAATTGGCTATCACTATATAAAGATTACATTAACTATTGATAGATTAATATCACTAGCCAAACCCAATTTTTACCTTTGTGTCTATACATGTGTATGTATGAGTATGAATATCCCCTATAATTTCTTATCCAATAATGGATTTTACAATCTCATGATAAAACATATCTTGCGAAATTTATTCAAAAAATGTAATGAATCTTGCTTCAATATATTCACGTTATGAGGGACTATAAAAATGTATTCCAAAAAGAGATTCATTGTCTTCATGATGACTGAGAAAATTATTTCTCAATTGAACATATATTTGAATCATTAACCCTTACAAAGACACCGTAAAAATAACCACAGGTGCGTTGGAAGTGCCAAATAAGTAGTTAGAAAAATATATTCTAAAGGGTCATATATTCCTGAGGGCACTACCATGGGTTATATGGTTTATCATCATCAAAAATACGCATTTCCAATGTCCCTTTTAATTGATTATCATGAACTCAAAAAGATCTAAATAATGTTTCTAAAAGGATTGTATTTGAAAAAATAATTTTCAAATAAGTTACTAATAATATGATATTATAGTGATTCCTTTAAAAAAAATTAACACTTTAACAATCATTAAAAACTTCATGAATGTAGTAATTAGATATTACCTTTAAAAATATTCCATATTCTTTATAGATGATATCTTATTTTCTCAAAAAGAAATAAGTATCATGGGAAGAAATTCAATATAGTCCTAAAGGATTTTCAAAAGGATAATAGGTATAAAAATTATAGTAAATTTGTGTTGTTGAGGAATTATGTATCAATTATGGTCCATACTATCACCATCAATGAGATATATATGGACCCTTCTAAGACAAATTCAATCAGGTACTAACCGTGGCATGAATCTGTAATGGAGATCCCAGGTTTACTCTAAGATCTTGGAATTAAAAGTGATATTTAGTAAAATTTCATGGTTTTAAAACCTAGCATCTAAGATATCGTTGAATTGATTAATGTTTCATTCTACTAGTTAATGTGATGTTATCTATAAGAAGTTTAAAATAAGGAATATCATATCACTATTTCTCATATTAATAACACATGGGGATCTTTTTTTTTGGTTTACAGTGAGTGGTTTGGGTTTTGTACTAATTGATAATTATAAATTTTTTTTCTTATGCCTCATGTTCATTTAAAGATCATGAGATGAAATATCCCATTCATGGCCTAGATTTGGTTATAGTGATCTTTACATTGAATATATGTTGACATTATATCTATGGGGATGGGTGAAATATATTCCAATAATATGATCCTCCAATATATTTTTATATGGAATGATCATACCATGCGCCAGTAAAGATGTATAGAGCTGATCGAGATCTATAAATTATCAATTTTTTGTCATTCTGAGAGTGAAAAAAATGTTCAAATAATCTATTCATATTGGATCTATATGTTTTATAAATGATGAAAATGAGAAGGATCTAATAAACTAATAATCGAAATGGATGGATATGGGTATAATAAAAGGAACATTATACTATCTTAAGCAGATATATTCTCAACCATCCATTATCAAGAGAATTAAGGAGGCAAAGAAATATAATAAAAATATATAGAAAAAGGTAGTGAATAATATAGAGATAAACTTTGTTTATGATGATGTGATAATTTTTGGAACCCAGATATGTTTCCTACAAAAAACATATCTAAAGAGAGATCTTCTAGATGATGTGCATAGATCATCATTCCCTAATCACATTTGAAGAACTAATTTTTATAGAGATCCATTCCAACAATTTAGAATGATCTTCATGATATAATTCAGTTCTAAAAGTGGATAGTCTTTAAGTGTTCATAGTATAATTCATGGAGAAATCCATGGATTAAAAGGACAATAATTAAAGATTTTTATTCGTTATTCTATGAATGATGCGAATATTTCTGAAACATTGTGCAATATCAGTGTCCATGGGCTACTACTAGCTCAAATAGCTATGTATTTTAGTAGATATGATTACATTTTGTAGGATAAAAAATACGTGTAGATGCTCAATTACAAGAGTGGGGGTGAATTTTAGGTTAAAACATTTACTTTTCTCTTTAAGGAAATCATTGTCTAACACAATTTATCAAGGTAAATTCACAAACACAATTTGGTTATTATATAAAGAGATAATTGGATGGGTCCATGTCCATTTATAAGATACATATATATAAACAAGTTAAACATAGGAAAACTTAAGAAGTTTTTGTAAATTCACGGAATTTCTGTGATTTGTTTTCTAAATACATGGGAATTTTACGAGTCTGCAGTTTCGGACGGTGGCACATTCTAAGGCCCGGTGTGCCTAGAATAAATTTTAGAAGTTTTGTTCTGGTAAGTTTTGTAAACATATTTTTAGGATTTTATATCTTTTGCACTGGTGCTCGGAATTGAAATATAAGGACATCGTTGAACTCACAGCTCTAGTATTCGCTTAAGGAGACTTTTATCGTAGTTGTTTTTTATCGAGTTTGGAAATTAATTTTTGGGGGTTTAATGTCATTATAATGTATATCATATCATCTTTAGTTCAAAGGTCGACCTCAATGTTTTGGAGAAACCTTCAAAAAGCATTGTATACACACATGATTTTAGTAATTCTTATCACCATCATGTGGATGTTTAGTCTAAGAGAAAAATTAAAATAATAGATGATGTTTTTCGATCTTTTTTTATTAATTTTCAAGGATAAATGGATTCGCACAATACCCAAATAGAGTTCGCAGATAACAAGATCTTAAATTGTAGCAATTAAAAGGCTCCTTATGAGGATATGTATGGGAACCGGTTCCCAACTCTGACATACTAGGATGAGGTCAGAGAGGGAAATAAATAGGAACATAACATTTTCTAAGAGATTAAATATAAGGCTCAAAACATTTAACATCATAATAAATTGATGAATATTTGACAAAAATTCTTTGAATACAATAACCATTGAGAACAGAAGTTTGATGTTAGAGATAAGGTGATATTTCGTATACCTATATGGAGTAATTTAATTAGTTATTAAAGTAAATAAAATCATAGTACTATATAAATCACCCCATTTGGGATGCTTGATCACATTGGATATGTTTCTTATTGAATTTTATTTCCACCTAACATTTCTCAAGAACAATGTTTGTTTTGTATGCCTATTGAGGAAATACATACTATAACACTAACATTTATTAAATCTATAATTAGTACCATTGGAGAAAATCTATTAATATGTGGATTATATTGTGAATTTATTCATTTATAGAGACAATATTTTAAGAATTAGGACAACTCACCTAGTAAATGCATTGTTTTGAAACAACATGTTTGTGGACGTAACTTGGGAACGTGACATGCTACTGAAGTAGAATTACCCTAACTATTTTTAACCATAGTATGTAATATGAAATTTAAATTGTTAAATTTTTAAATATGGGAAATATATAGAACCCCTTTTATAAGGGGAAAACTATGTATGATATCATATATAACACATAACACGTGATCCAAACAAATAATTATTATTTAAAAATGGTCATTATAACATAGACATTAAATTATAATATATGAGTTGGATTAATTGCATTATGATTATATATAAATATTATACTATATTTATAAATTTTTATTAAATAATTACTCCATTTTTAATAAAGTCATTTATTCTTCAAGAAAATAATTTTTCTTCAAAAATAATTTTTATTTATTTTTATGAGAAAATATTATTATTACTTATTAATATTTTATAATTATTTTTTTATAAAATTATTAAAAAAATTATATAATCATATAGAAATTATACTAGGGTTAAATATTGGGGTTTCTTTGGAAAGTTTGATTTTTGGATGAATATTTATAAATACTAATTTTTTGTAAAATTATCATTCATTATTAATAGAGTAAGTAATTTTACTGTCCAGTAACTCTTTTAATATCATTAAAAATTAAAATAAGTATTTTTATTTTTATTTAAATAAAATAATTTAATTTAAATAATTTTTATAATGTATTTTAATGTATGTTTATTTTTAGGCTTTAAAAGATTTCAGAGCTATCAATAAATGTACAAAATGTTTCACCAATATAACTAACTAAAATAACATTTATTAGAGAATTAAATAAGTGAATGTTTATATATATATATATATATATGTAAATTATTAATTTCAATTCATTTAAATATTATTACATTTCATATACTAATTACAAGACATCGTATGAATGAAAACTGAATTACATGAAAGTTTGTTTTTTCAAAAAAAATATGTGATTTATTTTAAAATAAATTATTTCAATTATATTTGTTGATTTTATCAAAATTTATTCAAAAATATTAATCATCATAATTAATTTTATATTATATGGTCAGCATATTATTTCTTGATAATTATTAGTAAAAACAGTACAAATCATTTACGAGAGTGAAAATTAAAACTAATTTAATAGGTGATAAACTCAATTGCTAAATGGAATTATATTTTTAAAACATTTTTATTTTTAATCATAATGTTGTGTCTCATATTTATCTCCCTCTATCACTTAATATAAATTTCAGAGGCACTTATCATGACAGTGACTTCTAATTATTCAATAGTTTTGGGTAGTTGTAATAATTCCACTCCTCCTCCCATATAAAAGGGTGGAACCTCTTCTCTCCATTACAAACATCAAAAACCCATTATTTTATTAATTAACTATAAAAATAATTTACCTAATTCAAATTTAATTTAATAGTGTTCTGGTTTTGATCATAAATCCAATGTAATTATTCTTTAGGTAAAATAGTAAAGTACAGGTTTGAAGATGATGTATCATTCTTAACCGAGCGTCTTTATTTTATTTATCCATCCATATTCTTGAAATATTATTCATTATTGAAGATATAATATCAAAATTTTATACCATATAATGTGATACAATTTTTTTATTTTGATATCCTAATCTATTTCCACTTCAATCAAATGGAAAACAAAACCATAGTTTATGTGTATGGAAGTCTACCGCCCTGCTAATCGATATAATTAATTTTACATAATTGCCTCCCTTGGATGTTTATAATGGTTGAATTTATATTTATATATCATATTAATTACAAGTTAATAAATATGGGGATGTAACTTATCATATAATTTATTATATTACCTTTCATTTAAAATTATAATGTTCTTTGTGTGTACCATTATCTACTACCTCACATAGAAATGTGATTTTTTTTTATTTCTACATCACATGAATGGTATATGTATGAGTATTTAATGAAATAATATGATAATTATGGTATAATTATTAATATATAATGATAGTATAACATTTATCTTATTTTCATCATGATAATTTAAAAATAGAAACATTACTCATGCGTACATATGGATTATCATCTCAATGATTGTAACGTAGTCAGTTTATCTAAAATATCTTTCATGATAGGATTAAAAATAATAACTAGTGTATAAAAATGATAATTATTTAATTTTTATTAATCTGTATATGATTAATGAATTATCATTTTGACCATCCTAATATAATTTGGGCATATGAGTTTAACACTACCAAAATGCTTGAATCGAACCTTAATTATTACGTAATTGTAGATAACATGATATTGAATAAAATAATGAAAAATAGATAATGAAATGGATATTAAGTAAAAAAATTATCATAATCTTTATACTTAATATGTTAAATAGGGAATATGAATAATGAATATCATGGTTAGTGACCTCTAAAAACCACACTTTTCATTATTTTTTGTACAATCCCTATCTACCTCACCTCTTATAACATGTAAATTTTTTGAACGAATATTAATTATTTATATGTTTCTCTAATATATATAAAAATATTATTCTACTTTACTATTATAGGTATTACATGCCATATAAGTATTTCTCAAATTGCTTCATTATTTCATTTCCATGGATTATTATATGAGTCTAGATTTTACAGCCCATTTTTATTCCATGGGTAATTCATATATTATACCTTATCACTTACTTCCATTATGTATCACATATAGATCCTGAACATGTTATTATTTCCCCCCTATATAGTGATCCAACGAAATGGGTAATGTATTAGTCTCATAGAATATCCTACATGTTATTAGGGAGTAAACCAAATCTGTTTTGGGAATTTTTCATCCATGTTATATTGTCTAATTAGTTAACCATGAATTATTTTGATGTTATGTTTTTTATTCATACAAAATTTACTATATTAACATGACCTTATAAAATCATTTTCATTATGTTATGATTCCAAAAGATTTATTAAGATCCTTCTTTTTAGGATATTATATTTTTCCATTAAATCTCATGTTATGTTTCCTTATAATGATTATTCCTATTCTAGTCTTTTTAGATCACCCATTTTTTTTTAATTAATAGGTTATTCCATGTACATTTATAATCTATTTCTTTATGATCTATTTATAGAGAATAAAATATGCATTTCAATTTTTATTTTCTCTTTGTTGTAATATAAACTTACTCTTCCATAGAGTCTAGTCCACATAATCATTAGGGTTGTACATGATTGAAATTTATTCTTAAAAACCAAAAATAAGTTTTCTAAGATGCATGGTTCACTATAAAATTATCCCCATTATTTTTTTGTATCATGATTCCATTATATTAAATATTTTTTTATTTAGTCATTCTATATAATATTTCTTTTTTCATTTAAAACTTCGTACTTGTTTTATATCTCACATAAAAGTAGATTTTTTAAAGAAATGAACCACTATTTCATGATTTTCTCTATTTTTCATCTTCATATATTCCATACAATAATATTTCTCTTATATTTAACCAATTTAAAAATGAAAATTCAATTTTGGTTTTATGGTCACGATTTTTAAATATGGTAATTTCTAAATATTTTTCACATTGAATTTATTTTGATAATTTTTATGTTTTTTCAATGAATAAATTTAAATTTTATTTTTCAATGTTTAATGTTTTCTATAATATTCCATTCACCTTTTTGAAAACAACTTTTGATAGTTACTTATATCATTAACATTGTATAGAAATTTTTAAATAATCTTAAGAAATGTTTTCATTGAAAAAACATATTTCTCCCCACTTAATAATTTTATTTGGATATTTCTCGCTAAAATTTCATGGTTTCCAAAAGGGTAATTATTTTTGGTGATATATTTAAAAAACATATTTTTAAAAATGGATTCAAAATAACTAGGAAATTTTTTATTTCAAAAGAAATTATTTTCCAAAATGTTGTATGATTATTTTTACTTAATTCATTTTCCTTTAAAACATCTTATTATTGATCACAGATATTCTAAAAATGAAACCACCAATCCTATTCCTCTATATTAATTATGTAATATCCTTCACTTTTTCAATAATGATATATCTATCCCATGGTACTTCCTAAAACTCCCTCTTTCATAACTATAAATTTTTACCTAATAAATTTCAGTTGTGATTACGATATTTTTTTTTTGTTTGATTGAAGGATTTTCACATAGATACCATACACAGAGTGATACAGAAAAAATATAAATTAATTAAATTCACAAATTTTATCCCAACTAGGTTAAACACCCAAAGCCAGATAGTGAATCATGGTACCTCAAATTAAAACAACACCCCCTTTGGATCTTTTTTCATTAAATAAAAAATCCTTCTATCAATTTACCATAGAAATGTATGAGAAGTAATGAACAAATCCATGAGACACATCAATTTTACAGGGTATACCCACAATTTCTATAACCAATGAGAATATAAAGTAAATATCTCTATATATCGCTAAAGCACACCATTGTTACAATGTTCTGAGTTGACTTACTACCCCACTTCATTCATTAAAAATTCTAATTTAAAATCTCACTGATCACTCAAATAAATTTTAATCAATGGTCCTTTCAAATTTTATTCATTTAGTGACTAGAATAATTATTTTTCACTCTTTATTTGGTATGCCATGAAGCTCTAATTTTATCCACATAATGAATACCTCTTTACAACAGAATTTCAAGGAAAATACATCAAGTTCACTAATGTTTTTATTTCAATAAACTCTTTATATATGTTTTATAAACATCTAAACCTTCAGTAAGCTTTACATATATAAAACCTAAAAACATTCAAAATATTCCTATACATTCATGAATCTACCATGATCATGCTCACAAAAAGTTGTTTTTTCAAGGAACTAATATTCTTATAAAACCTTCACACACAAAAATTATTCTCAAATATCATTCAAGAATTCATAAAAATAGATTCCTAAATAAGGGTTACCTATTTTAGGGTAGCAGTTTTTCAAAATATATATAGAAATTTTTACCAATTATAGAATCGTTTAGGCTAGCCACACTATTTTTGATAAACACATAAACCTATTTGTGAAAATGTTTGAGGAGTTTTCATAAACACAAAATATTCTATTAGTCATGAAACATTATTATATAAATATATAAAAATTAAAAAACATCCCCAATTACATTAATTTCATTCCATTTTAATATTTAAATAAAGATGTCTTGTAAATCCAACATTCTAGAAACTTTTCCCTTCCTCAAATATTTGTACTATAAAAAATTTAGGGACACCGATAAATAAGTAATATTGTTCTTTAAATTTTAAACACCACATCCAGATCATCCATAATAGTGTATTCAATCTATTTTAACATTCCTTGTGAACATTAATGTTCAAACATTGTAGCTTACCATGTAAAATTTATTTTATCAAAAAACATCATATAAACATTTTAAACTAATGATGAGGGATTTTTACCCAAAACATTTGAATGTGGTGTAAATATCATTTGTTCCATTAACATAATTGAATACATATTTGGTAATAAGTAACATGTCGTTATTATATACCTATTTATATTCCACATGTTTAAAATATTATGATTATTTGTGTAATTATTAATGATATCCTCATGTGAATCCAAAAAAACCATTTTCTTGTTTTATTTAAGATAGGTTTAATGAAACACACATTATTTCCCTAGATAATTTGAATAAAATATATAAGTTGTGATAAATTTGAAGGTTTTATGAAGCTTGTTTAATTTCCATGGTATCTTTCTAATTTGATAAGTAATTGATTTAATGTGGCATTCCTAAGTGTGGATCATGATGTGTGGGGTACTATATTTACAACTTGTGTATTAATTTAATGTTTATATCATAGGAGATAGGTATTTGTGAGTAAATTTTAGTATCTCATAATAATGATAACTATTACTGTTTATAATGGATGTTATAGTTCATATAACATTGACCATACCAAAGTTGATAGTTGTGTCAATGTTCTATTCCAATTCTCTTGAATAAGTTATAATTTCCTAGATAAACATTAGTTCCAAAACAAATAACACCCCAATTCTTTTAAAAATAAATATATAACGTAAGGTAATAAACACTGATTCTCTATGAAATAACACATTGTTATTATAATAGTTATAACCTAGATATTAAACATAGTAATATTAATGGTAACAACAAATATTAAATGTTATTTATAATGGTTTAACATAAATAATACATATTCATAAATAAATATATACTTTTTGGTAATATAAACAACATTTTTTAATTTTTAATTTCAAAATTAATTTAGAGTGATTTTTTTGTATTTTTCTGAGACGTTTCATTTTTAGACAAATAGTTAAAAAATTATACAATGTTGTTAAAATTTATGTTTTTAGTTTAAAACATTATTTTAATTTAAATTGTTTATTATTGTCAAAATATATCAATTATACATATATTAATCCAATTTACTTCATTGGATTCAATTTAATAATGAAAATATATATAAAAAACTTATCAAACTTTTGAATGTTTTTTTGACCAGCCTCCTCGCCACACTTATAGGATTGTCATTAAATGTAATTTTTCGACTTCCATGAATTGAATTTTAAAAAATGGTCATACACTATTATGATCAGTGAGGTATATAGAGTCTAATAGGATAAACATAAAATTTGGTGAATAGTAACTTATCCCTTTTGAATTGTACTGTTAAACATATAAATAATAATACAACCCTTTTGAATTGTGACATAGAGAAATGAATAGTAACCATACCCATGAGTGTATAAATAAAATTTAGTCATATTATAAAGGAGTTTCTGATTTTATTATATCATAGTATAATTAAAAAAAATTTGAAAAATTATTTAGTGTCGGTATTTTTATGGGTAATAGATTTTAATTATAATATAATAATTACTAAATTTATATGAAAGATAATTATATTTCATAAAATGTATTCATAAATAAATATTTGTCTTCCTATTATTTTTGGATCCTATAATAGGGACATTATTAATTTATCCCAATATTAAAAATACATTTTTAATTTTAAAAACTATATTTTTCTAGTTAATTTTAATTTTTTTAAAAATTTATAGTTTTTGTATTTTGAAAATGGATTTGAAAAATAGAGTTTATTTTTTAATTTTATTTGATAAAAAATGGTTGGGGTGAATTTTTTGGTATTTATCTAAAATACATGTATTTTTTGTGAATAGTTAAATACGGGAATTTACAGAATTTAAATTATAATAAAAATACATGAAATAAAACATCATGAACAATGACCGAAAGAACTAGTTATAACTCACATAATATATTTACTAAATTTAGTTACAAAATTCAACAGTATTTATTTTCATTTTCAAAATAATAAACAAATGTGTAAAATATTCAAATATCACCTCTCTCCTCGACTATAAAAACCACCCCTCACGCCCACTTCACCTCACACCACTATGCCATAAAACATGTTAAAATTCTTCCAAAATACTATTAGATGTTCTCTCCCTATATTCTTTTAGCTCTTGGTATTTCCAAAAGACCAAAATCGTGTTTTCTATGGAGGTTCTCAAAGAGGAAAATTAAAGAGGTTAGTCCTCATCCTTTTTCATTTAGTCTCATTTCAATTTATTTTATTATCTTATATTCTCCTAAAATATTTCTAATTGGTAATGATAACTCTAGTATCATATATATAATATAATGATATAGTTTTAATGGATGATTCATCATCAATCTCATTACACTCTTTATCTTGTATTCGAAAAATGAAATCGACATCTGTGAGGTGCTGATTTACCACCTTCATGGATGACAAAAATTCATTGGTCAATTTCTCTTTCAGGGATAGACTTGAAACCTTTTTTATGAAGGAAAGTAATTATTTAAAATTAATTATAACTTATTTAATTTTATGGAACCTTTATATATACCTCATATTAAATAATTGACAAAAATGGGTTCATTGTGGTTGAAGAACCACTAAAATCAAGCTTTACTGTTGTCATTAGCATGTTATCTAATGATTCAACCTTGTACATAGAAAAAAATACATAATAAAATTTAAAATTATATATTTTAATCAAAAAAATTAATTTTAATTATATATAATTTTACAAATTTTACAAGAACTCCAATACTTATAATCAAGTGAACCGGTCATGAAAATTATATAAGGTAACCCTCCGGAATGATGGAAATCAATATTATAGACTGTCAAAAAATCATAAATGAACATAATAAATATAAAATAAATCTAATAAATGTATAAATGGATCTTATTTAATTAATTAATGGATTTAATCTGGTTTTCCAAGACATTATGTTCAAGTGTAAAACTCATTCAGACAAAAGTTAAGGGGTTTCTCATCTAACATCCATTTTTGGTAGATATTCTTTATTTACCACTATTTATTGTGTATTTTATATGTATATTATGCATTGTAGTATAATATGATGAATCTATTTATTTTCATGTTATTCAATGTGATGTTTTAAGATTATTGATAATGGATAATATGTTTCAATTGATTACAATGTGGTAATGGATTTGACCATAACCCCCATTTTTTCTTCCGGTTACTCTTTCTCTACCTTTACCCAAATGTAATGTTTATTTTTTATATAAATTTCTTGTAAATTATATTTATATGTTCCATACTCACATATCTATATATGATCATCAAACTTCAATTATGATATAAATGTTTTGAGATGGTTCCCTTCTCAATTAATCCCAATAAACACACTTAATTCAAGGGAACTTCTCAAATTCTTACCAATTTTTAGGTGCACTATATAACCCATTGTAATCTGTCTTTATTTTTTCATAAATAATAAATTTTATCAGGAATGTATATCTTGGTTCTTTTCTAGTTTTATTAAATGAAACATTTCTTTCCACTTTGAAATCTATTTTTACATAATTTTACTACGGGGGCATCATTTATTCCTAAAATACAATTTCAATGTACATGCCTTTTTGTTTTCGAGGATATACATGTTTACAATATGATTTTATTGCCAGTATAATTGATTTTTCAAATGAACTATTCATTCCAATATAAAAAGCGTATTTTCCATTCCACTGTTACTGGTGTGGTATTTACACCTTGTTCCCCACTTATTGCTTTCTTATGGTGTGTTTAAATTCCTTCAAATACACCATATTAAGAGTATAATTATTATCAAGATATTCTAATGGATTATTAATTGAATGTATCAAAGTGGTAGGGGAAACTTTGTAATGTTTAACGGTTATTTCCCCATGAATTTTTCAATTGTATCATTTAAAAGAATCTTCATATATGTCCACATCCGTTTATGAATCATGTAATTCATTTAGATTTATCTCATATGATAAAACCTAACTTATTTTTTTTAAGAGTAGATGATCAGTTTTACTGTGGATGTGTTAATTTGATATTATTCATGGGTTATACTTAAATTATTCAAATTGTGTATACTAGTTTCTCAATATGGATGTGGATGTTATTCATGATTCACCCTTTCTATATGTGGAAAGTATTGGACATTGTAAGTGATGGGTGGGGCCCTCTATAGCATGTTGATGCATTAGTATGTATCATGAGAAAAAATAGAATTGTTTATTGGCTGAGGACTTACCATAGTATTTTCAGACATCTTGGCCGAGGCCTTCACGGTACGTTTGTGTTGTCACTCATTATGAATTTCCTTATTATAAAACCTATAATTGACAGTCCATTTGATTATTCGACTAGTATAATATCAATGGTTATATTTTATTATGGTATCATTTAGTCATCATTTATTTCTTCCATATTATGCTTATTTTTATTTTAATGTCATGTGTACTTTTAGTTATTCACCATGCCTTATTATTTTGGCATCTGTTATATTGCTTACCCTTACTGATCAAATGAGCCCACAAATTTCTTATGTTTCCACTCCCTAGATTATGAAGAATAAAAAATTGAATAACATTTCAAGGATTCATTTTATTCTATTTTATTATGTATCATTTTTTATTTTCATTTACAAATGTATTGTGGGTATCATGAATGTAATTTGGTATTTTAATTCTGAAAAACTAATCACTCCATTTGAAATTTATTCCTCATAATCATGCAATTGTAATAAAATAATTCATCGATTCTGGGATTCTAAGGATAGGACATTACAGTTGGTATTAGCGGATGTTTAGCAGTAGGTTTTGAAATTAACCTTAGAAATCATAGATTAGAAAACAAAACCCTGATATTCAATTTGAGGATATGTAAAGAAGATCATCCAAGAATTTTTGTAGGGTTGGAATTCTGTCAGTATTCCTAGAAATACATCCCAATTTGGATACTACAATTGGATTTTGTTCAAGTATAGATTTATTTAGCAATAATAACCCCAACATAGTATCCCCCATGTGACTCTGGGTAACCTTGCACATGACAACAGGCCTTACTACACTCCTGGTTTGACTCTCTTATGGGATATGGTTGGGATAATTCATATTTTCATTACAAACAATTATAAAGGATTTAAAAGTAAATATGTCTCCCAATTAAACCATGGTTATTAATAAGAGAATAGATGTGCATAAATTTTTAAATTTATGTTATGTATTTCACTTGTGATGGGATTATAAATTATGTTTTGAAATGTTATGATCTAATCTAGGGTATGATATTTTTTATTAATGGAACACACCAAAAGTAATTGGAACCACATCAACGCACATACTTCAATGATTACGAATGTTCATTTCATTGATGATTTTGACCTATTCTTCTCAAGTGAACTAGTCTCATTAATATTCTTATCATATGAAGAGATATTATCATTTCTTAACAAGAAGCATAAATATATTTCTATGTATTATGGCTTCAGAAGGATGAAATAGAAGTAGAGGAAAACTGGGAAAATGATAAATAAAGGGATAATGGGAAAGATTAAATTAATTGAAGGGTTACATGCATAACCATCCATGAAGAGGACATCATGTGTGTCTGGTGACAACCAATCATGCCTCCCAAGGCTGTAGTTCATAAACCCAAGACAAAAAGACGATAAGGGTTCCACGCCTAACACTGGCCTACATGATGTTTCAGTTAATGTATATTTATTTTTAATAAATAAATATTTTGGATGAACCAGTACTGGTACATTTTATGTTCTTCTATATTTATTTTTAGTAGACCAATAGTTACACCATTTTATTTTATTTTGTGCCTTAAGATCACTTAATAGAGTATTTTAGTTTTTTCTGAATCAATGTTAATTTTTGGACATTCATTCCATGAGGTAATGGTTGTATTTTATTTTTTTCAAAAAATAACCCAAGAAATATATTTTGAAAATAGAAATTTATCAATAATTAACCAAAATTTTGAATGTGATAAAGAAAATTGTTTTTATAATGAATTAATTTTTGTTGAGCTGATGGAATTTTAAATCATACTAGATTTATGATTTCTGTAACTCAAATTTCCTATTACAATTCATTTGATTGTGATTTTTGTCCTAAATAACTCCCTAAAAATAATTATTCCTTTCCTCTAAGTCCAATCTTCACTGATGCCCTAAGATCTCCTATGTGAAAACCACACTATATGTTACTTTGGGTAAAAGTTATGGTTATAAATTTCCCTCAATAAGGGACCTTTTAGTATCCACTTTTATGATTTAGGAATCAATGAATTAATCCATCATGTTTCAAAAAATCTATAACCATGATTAATTTCTAGGGATAAATTCATTTTAGGGGGGTAGAATGTAACCCCCTAATATTTTGTGAAATATTTATTTCAAATTAATTTAATCTTTTGATATTTTCTATTCTTTATGAATGTGTGATCTAATTGAAGGATTGTGTGCCCATTGGTTAGTTCCTTCTTCCATCATTGATTATCTCTCTCTCTTGTATTTCTTTAATTTAAGAGAGACTTATGTTTTTCCCTTTTGTGATGTGATATATATAGGTTACAATAGATTTTATATCATTTTATCTTGACCTTAGGATTTGGTCCTAGATCATCTGCAACATTTTTTTGTTTATAGTTCCGATTCTATATGGTGATTTATGGTTTAGAAAACATCTATCACTGACCTTTTTTTGGTGGTATAATTAACAATTCACATAGACGTAATTGTAATTTCATTTATGTATTTTTGAAATTTATATTGTCAAATTGGGAAATATCATTTTGGAAGTGAATTACAAAATCAATTTATGAGATAATGTAATTAGTTAATTGATGGAAATATGAAATTGATTGATTAATGTTATTTTGATTTGATTGATAATGAGAATTAGGGGATGGTAGGATTAATCATGAATAGTTAATGGTTTATATGAATCAATGTTGATAAATGTATTAATAGTGAATTTTTCAAATTATTCGATGTTATAAAAATTTATAACCTCATTTGTTTTGATAAATTGAAATGGTGCACTACTATTTGAATAATTGGTAAGAGGTATAATGATATTTTACCTTGATAAATGTGAAATACGTGATATATAAGTGATTTTTTGATAAATGGGGTGTGATATAGGGACCCATACTGCAAATACCCATGAGGCCCTAGAAATGATGTTTTATTCCTAAATGAATGAATGTGAATATTATTTTATGTGAATGGGATTATTATCCAAACACCCAAGTGGTGTGGGACATGTAATAATTCTACTAAAACCAACAGGGTCCAAGACATAATGTTATAGGCCGATGATGTTGGCATTGTACTAGCATTACGAGTAGTTGTGATAAGAAATTAGAATTAAATGGATAATGGGTTCAAATGTTATAATGATTTTTGATTCCCAATGATATATAGTTCAAACTGAAACATGGGATAAAGAAGTTATTGATGGTTCAGGTTGTCATGACCCGTCCTCGGGGACCGTATCGTGACTACCCCAAGCTTGAATTCCATAGGCCAGGGGCTGGCGACTAGCACCAAAGGCGTAAATCCCTAAGCTGGGAAGGCATTGACTATATAAAAGTAAACAAACACAACAGAGTACTCAACTAACGTAATCACTATGTAAAACTGTGTACAAATGCAAGTGCTGAAAAGTAAAGGGGGTCGGAAATACTATCCCAAAAGTAAAGTATAAGTACAATGGAAAGCAAGTAAAACTAGAAAAGGAACGATAGCTAAAAAGGGAAACTCCTGGAACGTCCACCGAGTATCCTTCCTGAAGGGTAGGTACTGATGTCCACGTCAACACTCCACATCTATCGGTCCATTTTGTGGACCATCACTCTTTGTGGTCCACCTCTGGGTACCGTCTGATCCTTGACCTCTCTCGACCTCCGTTACTGATGTCTGCTGTCTGCATCGAACACAACGAGGTGCGGGCATAGCCCATGTAGGGGTGAGTATACGATACTCAGTAGGGACCCCGAGAACCCAAAGGTCTCCCAAAATCCCCAAAGAATAAACCACAGAAGAAACATACAAATAAAAAGTATCATCCAAACCTAATTAGGTATATTCCCATACATATACCTAAGTTATCAATATATGTTCACCTCCACTCTCAAGCCCAAGAACAGGCCAGTCCACACAGGAAGTAAAGTCAATCACATGGATAATAATTATTGAAAGTCAAGACTAAGCTCACCCAGGTATATATCTTTCGTATAGCGATAGAGATGATTAGATGTAGTCACTTATTCATCTAATTTGTCGGACCCACGTAGGATACTAGACCAGCTAAGCTGTCGACCTATGTAGGATACTAAACCAGCAACTATGTCGCACCCACTAAGGATACAAGTACAGAAGTTGAACTGTTGGACCCACTTAGGATACAAATACAATAGTCATCACTGTCGAACCCACGGAGGATTCCATTACATTTGTTGTCATCATCAAACCCACGGAGGATTTCCAGTACGATTGTCATCATCGTCGAACCCACGGAGGATTACAGTACGGTAGTTGTCACAGTCGCAGCCAGCTCTAGGGTTCTTGAACACAACACGCTCGTTTACGGGAGGGTCTGCTCCTCGAGCAAAGGGGTCGATACATCAACTATCAAGAAGTCCAGAGTTTATGAATCTCAATGTTCCATCTCATCAAAATTAACACAACGCGTCATACAGCGCGTCAATTGGGTGCCCGGTCTGAGAGTTATGAGAATTTTCATTCCAGCGGCCCGGATAGAAAAACGCTTGTTCCAAACCCGGCAGTTTTCCAAAGTCATCCCAAACACACGTAGAGTATTGAAAAGGACTGCTTCATCGTGAGAATCCCAATGCCACAGACATCACGTCGATCGGACGCGCGGTCTTAATGTTATTCACGATTAAGTAAATCCGGCCCGACCCGTCAAGCCCAGTGGGATGGCGGGTCGTGCCGACCCAATTTGGAGGTTCCGACCCGGTAGGGGGGGCCGCCCGACCTGGGGGAGTACGACCCTGCCTGGTGGGATGAGGCCCAGCCCAGCGTGGCATGACCCGACCCGGCGTGGCAAGGGTCGGCCCAGATCGATGGGGAGTGGCTCGGCCTGGAATGGAATGGACCGGCATGCCGAGCAGTGTGTGGGGGGGGGGGGGGAGCGGCCCCCTGGCGCAACAGACATCGCGTCAATCGGGAACCCTGTCTGAGAGTTGTGATTATTTTTGTTCTAGGAGCCCGGTTGAAAATACCCTTCTTCCAAACCCGGCAGTTTTCCAAAGTCTTCCCAAACTCACATAGAGTGTCGAAAATGACTGCTTCTTCGTGAGAATCCCAATGCCGCAGATAGCACGTCGATCGGAAGCGCGGTCTTAATGTTATTTACGATTAGGTAAATCTGGCCCGACCCGTCAAGCCTAGTGGGATGGCGGGTCAACCCGACCCGATTTGTCGGTTCCGACTCGGAAGCGGGGTCGGACCGACCTAGGGGACCACGGCCCTGCCCGGCGATGCACGGCCCAGCCCAGCGTGGGGCGGCCTAACCCAGCGAGGTGCGGCGCGGCCCGGCGGGGCACGGCCCTACCAGGCGGGGTGCGACCTGGCTTGGTGGGGCAAGGCCCAGCCCGGAGGGGCGTGGCCCGGCCCGGAAGGGAGCGGCCCGGCCCAGCGGGGCACTCCACGGCCTGGCGTGGCACAACCCTACTCGTTGGGGTGCGGCTCGGCCAGGCACGGCGCGGCCCGGCAGTCCGAGCGGTGTGGGGGGGGGGGGGGGGCGGTTTCCTGAACCGGCGGTGTCGAGCAGCGCCGCCCCTCCTGTCCGGCCAGCCGAAGCTGACCGGTCTTCTCAGAATGATCAACCTACACATGGGGCCATTGTCTTCCCACGTGGAACCTACGGGTGCCGTAGCCTCCAATCAACGGGGCTGGCTGACGAGCCAGCCGGTTCGCCTGCCGAAGTGGCCTATGGAACGTGGCCCGCGGTCCTCCGTAGCGTGGTGCCCCTTGTGGCACCGTAGTCTCCATGTCCGGCTAGCTATAGAGGGATGGTTCTTCGGCAGCATAGTGCCCTCATAGAGTCGTGGTTCCTTCGGCCAGGGCGGCTGTAGCCGGCCGGTTCTTCTTTGGACGAGCGGCCTGCGGATGCGGGCCACAGTTTCCTCCACGAGGCCAGTGCACAGTCGCCGCCTCCAGTCGCCGCCACCTCCATTCGCCACTGCCTCCCATTGCCGCCGCCAATTTATTCATGAATCATCAGAGGGTCATCAGGCCGTGTTCGTTCGGCCCACTCCCTCCGCTTTATGCGATATCAATTGACTGAAAACAATACAAGCATTCACTAAGGACAGAATAAAATTTCATTCACTTAAAATTATATCAAACCCCCTACCTTGATTCTGATGCTCGCTTGTCCGTGTTGTGGGAAGATGATCTGAAGTCGACGTTGATTCATTGAAGTCAGGGTGCCTCTGAGTAGGAAGCATAGTCGAAGAAGTCCTTTGCGTTCTTCATCAGAGAAGTTCTTCATTGAAGATCGGTGTTCATCGTCGAGAGAAGAACACTATTCTTCTATTTCTCCAGAGCATTCCTAATGTTCTCCCAACACAACGAGGGCCAAACAAAAATAATAGCTATGGATATTATTTTATTCACACATGAATTTTAAACTTCAAAACCAGAAATTAATTAATTGTAGAGAGTTTATTTCATTAATTAAAAAGTGTTGTAAAAATATATATGGGAGTGGGAAGGATGTGAAAAGTCGCAATTAAAGAGGGAGGGAGTTGGCACATTAAATGGAAGCTCAATGCATTAAGGGGGGTTAAAAGGGGGTTTAGGTGCTCGTGTTTAGCCCACCACATATTATCCTCCCATGGGAGGTTATATGGGTGTGGGACCCACCCCTAACTTCTTCTTGGACGGAATAACCACCTCTTAAAATAAAATCGTGTATCACCACAATTTTATTTAATTTAAGGTAAATTACAAAATTATAACATTCAACCTCCATAGAACCCAACTGCAGTAAAGCTCCACATAATCGAATATTGGTGCTGTGAGTCCATTGGTGCCATAAAATTACCATTCCGAACACCGGTTCAAATGATAGAAAAACCGGAACATACGTTCACTGAACGTACCCGAACAAAACTTATGAAAATGATTTCTGGCACACCGGGCCTCGAAATCGGGTTCCGTCAGAAACTACAGACTCATAAAATTCAAAAGTATTTATGAAAAAGATTTCCTTGAAATTTTTGGGTCATTAAATTACCCCCACCTCAAGGATTTACATCCGTGTAAAGCTACAACACGCACTGGGAAACCAAATTAGGGTACTGAGCATGCATCTAAGTCTCCCGCTCCCATGTGCACTCATGGAGGTTCCCGTGCTGCCAGCGAACATGCACAAGAGGAATCGACCGCCCACATAGGACTCGCTCCTGTCGATCCACGATCTCTACCAGGACCTCTGTGAGAGTTGCCTCGTTATCTATATCCAGCTCCCCATGGTAAATGATGTGAGATGGGTCATGAACGTATCTCTTCAGCTGAGATACATGGAAGACGTCATGCACCCGGTGCAACTGAGGTGACCTCGCCTACCCTACTGAGGACTTGGAAAGGTCCGATGAAACGCTGAGATAACTTGCCTCCCCGACCATATCTCTGTAGACCATGTCAAGATGAGACCATTATGAAGACATGGTCACCATCCTCAAACTCCAGTGGTCTCTGTCTCCTATTAGCATAGGACTTATCTATGCTCTATGCAGTCTTCATCCTCTCCTGGATGATCTACACCTTCTCTGTCATAGCCTGAACCATCTCTGGTCCTACAAGTGCTGACTCCCCTAGGTCAGTCCAGCACAGAGGTGACCTACATGTTCGGCCGTACAATGTCTCATAAGGGTCCATCCTGATGTTAGAGTGGTATCTGTTGTTGTACACAACTTACACCAAGGGTAGGTGATTCGCCCAGCTATGACCAAAGTAGAGGACACATGCACAAAGCATGTCCTCAAGAGACTGAATGGTCCCCTTAGTCTGACCTTCCATCTGAGGATGGAAGGCAGCTCTCAAGCGAAGCTGTGTTACGAGAGCCTCCAGCAGCCCCTTCCATAACCAGGAAGTGAATGAGCATCCAGATCAGAGACGATCATAAATGGAACACCATGTAGCCACATGATCTCTTGAACGTAGAGGCATCTCGATCTCTATAATGAGCCCTGCTCTCTGATTGGTAGGAAGTGGGATGACTTGGTGATTCGGCCTATGATCACCCACATAGAGTCATGTCATCTAGATTTACGTGGAAGCCCCATCATAAAATAAATTGATATCCCATCCCACTTCCACTCGGGTACCACTAAGGAATGTACAAAGCTTGCTAGTGCCTGATGATCTGCCTTCACTTGCTGAAAGGTGATGCATCGTGATACAAACTCTGCTACTAATTTCTTCATACCGAGCCACCAGTGTTGTCGTCTGAGGTCCTGATACATCTTTTCCACTCCCGGATGTTCTTCTAGAGGGGAAGTGTGAAACTCCCTCACCACCTCCACCTATAGTGCAACTGGTACCATGGTACGTCCCCTAAAGAGGATGATGTGCTCCCCTCCTTCAGAAAATCCATCAGGCGCCTACCCTTTGGATATCTGAGTACGTCACCTTTCAAAGTCAATATCCCCATGTTGTGCCTTTCTGACTCACAGAAGAAGGGGAGGAGTGAATGTGAGAGACTGAATAAAGGTACCTCCATCTCTATCCATAAAGGATATCTGCAATGCGGCTAACTACTTTGTCACCTCTCCTAGAATCTGAATGCCTGATCTTCTACTGAGAGCATCTGCTACAACCTTCCACTTTCCAGGAGTATAGAATATCTCGAGGTCATAGTCCTAGAGGAACTAGAGCCAATTTAGTTGTCTCAGGTTCAAATCCTTTTGTGGGAAGATGTACCTGAGACTCTGGTGGTTAGAGTAGACTGTAATGTGCTCGCCCATCAGATAGTGCCAACACATCTTCAAGGCGAAGACCACTGCTGCTAACTCCAGGTCATGGGTAGCGTAGTTCTGCTCGTGCTGCCTCAACTTCCATGAACCATATGTGATCACCGCACTCTCCTGCATCTGGACACACCCGATTCCAGTCCCGGATGTGTCGTAGTAAACTACATACCCAAAACCCTTTTCTTGTAGCCTCAATATGGGTGCACTGGTCAATCTCTATCTTAGCTTCTAAAATCTTTGTTGGCATCTATCTGACCACAAAAAGGGTTTCCTATTCTTCATCAAATCTGAAAGTGGTGCCGCAACTCTCAAGAAGTTTAGAAAAAATATCAGAAAGTACCCATCCAGACCCAGGAAACTCCGCACTTCTGTCATGCTCCTGGGTGGCTCAAAAGAAAGTATTGCCTCGATCTTCGCTGGATCCACTGCAACTCCAGCCTTCGAGATGACGTGTCCCAGAAAGTGAACAGCTCGAATCCAGAACTTGCACTTAGTCAACATACCATAAAGCTAGTACTCTTAGAGTGTGTCCAATACAACCCGCAAGTGGTAGGAGGGCTCCACCTCAGTAGTCGAGTAAATAAGAATGTCGTCGATGAAGACTACAGAAAATCGATCGAGGTATGGCTGGAAGATGCTTTCCATGAGACTCATGAACACTGCAGTGTGTTGGTTATGCCGAAGGGAATAACCAAGAACTCGTAGTGGCCACACCGACACCTAAAGGTCATCTTTTTCACATCCTCATATCAAACTCTGAGCTGGTGATAGCCTGACCAGAGTATTATCTTCGAGAACCCTCGTGCTCCCTTGAGCTGATCAAAGAGGTCGTCAATCCTCAAGAGTGGGTACTTGTTCTTCATGGTCACCTGATTTAGGTGACGGTAGTCGACACACAGTCACAAGCTCCCATCTGCCTTCTTAGCACACAAAATCAGAGATGCCCCGGGTGAAACACTTGGTCGGATAAATTCCATCCCCTGTAAGTCCTCCAGCTATACCCGTAGCTCACGAAGCTCAGTGAGAGCCATCCAAAATGCTAAAGTACATACCGGTTCTGTCCCGGGGTACATGTCTATGTATATGTCTACCTCTCTATGGGGAGGTAGTCCTGGAAAGTCATCAGTAAAAATGTCCACATACTGATCCACCACAACAGGAAAACTCGGTCTTCACATATCAACCGCTCCAAGGATGATACTATCCAACTGATGTGTGATCAGCTACCCTCTCCCCTGCGTAAGTCCATCCTACACTACAAAGGCTCCCTTCTCACTGGTGAAGGTGAACCTGGTCCCATCCGTGGCAACACACCATACTTATCGCCTAATGAAGTCGATTTGAGAATGGACTATAGACAACCAGTCCATACCCAAGATGATGTCATCAGGCCTCGACGCCGAAACAAGAAGATCCCAGCTAAAGCTCTTGCCTCCTAGAGTAAGCTCACACTACCGGCACCAGTTTGTAATCGTTGAGTTTGCTCCCTTAGGATTATCTAGTCGTAAGGATCGAGAAAACGGTTCTGTCGTAATCCTCAGGCTCCGAAAAATGGTAGTGGAAATAAAATAATGACTCGCACCTATGTCTATATGTACTACAACATGGGTGGAGTAGACCCAGACAGTACCTCAAATCATCTCAGGTGCGATGTGGTTGTAGGCCTCGACTGCCTGGAGCTGAGCCTTCCTCTGTCCACCAGTTCCCGGTGGTCAGGGTGGACATCCTGGTGGTGAGAGACATCATCAAAGCCCTAATCTCATGTATGAGTCCATGCTCAAAGGTTTGGGCCATGAAGTTGGGTCCCGCAACATATACGTGGAGTATCGCGAGAGGTCAGTGAACCTTGCTGAGTTCTGAGCTACTTTCATGCTTCCCTGTCACAAATTAGTAACTCTTGAATCCGCACCACACGATGGGTGTCTGGAACAAACTCTGAGCAGAAGAAACTCTCGAAGTCTATCCAAAGTAAAGATGCCTCGCCATGCACCTAGAGTATCAGAATACACCATCTACCTGCTTCTGCGTGCAAGAGACTTGTGGAAAGGATCACCATAAGGTTAGCTGTTGTCCCTACAAATCTGAAAACTCTGATGATAGCCTCCATCCAGTCCTAAACTTTCTGTGGGTCCGTTTCTCTGCAGAACCTGGGCGGCCACATTCGCTGAAACTCATGCAACACACTCAAGTGGCATGCACTCCTTGTTGTTAGAGATGGAGGTATCAGTGGCATAGTGGGTAGTGGTACTGCTGGAGCCTCCACTATGATGGGGTCCTGCACTGAGGCCTCATCGTTCGTGGGCTGCCATCTTGTACGTAACTCAGAACCAAAGCTGGCTGCCATCGTGGAGCCATCCTGAAAAGAAACAGGTGCGCCATAGTAAACCAATATACCTGGTGAGATTACACAAAGTAATCACAAAGAAATCCTTTCAAAGGAATCACACACAAAATCAGTGTTTTCATGCACTAAGTCAATAATTAGAGGTCAAGGTCCTGGTGTATGGATATGTCATCCACCGCACCTACACTGGACTCCCTAGACTGAAAACCACACTCAATACCCATAACCATATTTCTTCATTGAAAGGGTTGACCAGAGTCCTGAGTTATATGGTAGAACCTTCCTCTAATACCAATTTGTCACGACCTGTCCTCAGGGCCCGTGTCGTCACTACCTCGAGCCCTCAATCCATAGGCCAGGGGATGACGACTAGTACCAAAGGTGTAAATCCCTAAGCTAGGAAGGAATTTCCTTTATAAAAGTAAACAAACACAATAGAGTACACAAATGAAGTAAGCACTACGTAAAACTGAGTACAAAAGTAAGTGCGGAAAAGTAAAGGGAGCCGGAAATAGAAACCCAATAGTAAAGTACATGTATAATGGAAAGCAAGTACAGCTGAAAGAGGAACAACAGCTAAAAAGGGAAACTCCTGGAATGACCTTCGAGTATCCTACCAGAAGGGTAGGTACAGATGTCCACCTCAACACTCCACGTCTATCGGTCCAATCCGTGCACCGTCACTCCGTGTGGTCCACCTCTAGGTACCATCTGATCCTGGCTCACTCTTGGCCTCCTTCAACATTGTCTGTCTTCTGCCACCAATATAATGAGGTGCGGGCCTAGCCCGTGTAGGGGTGATTATATGATACTCAGTAGGGACTTTGAGACCCCGATGGTCTCCCAGAATCCGCGAAGGATAAACCACAGAAGAAAGATACAAAGACGATGTATCATCCAACCCTTCTTAGGTATATTCCCATACATATACCTAAGTTATCAATCTCAGTTTGGCCCCACTCTTGTGCCCAAGAATAATCCAGTCCACAGAGGAAGTAATGTTAATCACATCAATGATAACGATTAAAAGTCAATACTATGCTCACAAAAGTATACATCATTCGTATAGCGATAGAGATGATCAGATATATAAATTTATTAATCTAAGTTGTTTGAACCAGATAAGATACTAGACCAGCTAAGCTGTCGGACCCATGTAGGATACTTGACCAGCAACTCTATTGGACCCACTTAGGATACAAGTACAGAAGTCAAACTGTTGGACCCACTTAGGATACAAGTACATTAGTCATCACTGTCGAACCCGTGGAGGATTCCATTACATTTTTTATTATCGTCAAACCCACAACTGATTTCTAGTAAGATCTTTGTCATCATCGAGCCCATGGAGGATTCCATAATCGTAGTCATCGCCGTCGCAGCCAGCTCTAAGTTTCTCGCACACATCACGTTCGATTCCAGGAGGGTTCGCTCATCAAGCCAAGGGTTCAACACATACACTATCATGAAGTACATAGTTGATTTATCCCAATGTTCTGTCTCAAAAAAAGGAACACAACATGATAGACGACACGTCAATCAGATGTCCTGTCTGAGATTTATTAGCATTTTAGTTCCTGGGGCCCGTTTGGAAATATGCTAGTTCCAAACCCAGATGTCTTCCAAAGTCGACCAAAACTCACTTAGAGTATCGCAAAATGACGGATTCTTCACGAGGATCTCAGTGTCGTAGAGGGTGGGTCGATCGGATGCACGGTCTTAATGTTATTCACCTTTAAGTGAATCTGGCCCAGCCTGTCAAGCCCAATGGGATGGCGTGTTGTCCCGAAATGATCTGGAGGGTCCGAACCGGCAGGGGGGTTGGCCTGGCCCGGTGGGTTATGGCCTGACTAGGCATGGCAGGGCACAGCCTGGCCCGCGGCGGGTCGTGGCTTGGCTCGCCTGGACACGCGGTGCCTGGGAGCGCCCCCCCCCCCCCCCCGGTTTCCCGAACCGGCGGGGCCGAGCGGCGCTGCCCCTTCTCTTCGGCGAGTCGAAGATGGTTGGTCTTCATGGTGTGCGTAGCTCGCATAGTGGGCCACTGTCCTCCCACACAGCACAGGTGGGTGCTGTGACCTCCAATCAACCCGGATGGCAGACGAGCCAGCCAGTTCGCCTATTGAAGCAGCCTGCAAAACGCGGGCCCCAGTCCTCCACAGCACAGAGCCCCTTGTGGCTCTGTGGTCTCCATGTAAGGTCAGCTATGGTCAGACGGTTCATTCGCAACGCAGCACCCTCATGGCGTCGTGGTTCCTTCAGCCCGGCTGTCATTAGCTGCCCGGATCTTCTTCAACCAAGCGGCCCGCGGATGCGGGCCACGATTTCCTTCACGCGGCCGGTGCACGGTCGTCGCCAACTCCGTTCGCCACCTCCTCCCATTTCCACCACCAATTTATCCAAGAATCATGGGAGGGTCATCAGGCCATGTTCATTCGACCCACTCCCTCCTCTTTAAGCAATATCAATTAGCCGAAAACAATACAATCATTCACCAAGGACGGAATATATTTTTATTGACATAAATTTTTATCAAACCACCTACCTTGATTCTGATGCTCACTTGTCCGTGTTGCGGGAAAAGGATTTGAAGTCAACGTCGATTCATTGACATCGGAGTGCATCCGAGGAGGAAGCATAATCGTATAAGGGCTTCGCGTTCTTCGTCGGAAAAGTTCTTCATTGAATAATGGTGTTCTTCGTCGAGAGAAGAACACTATTCTTCTATTTCTTTAGATCTTTCTCAAATTTCTCCCAACACAACGAGTGCCAAACAAAAAAAATATCTAAGGTTATTTTTTTATTCAGACATGAATTTCAAAATTCAAACACTTTAATTAATTAATTGTAGATAGTTAAATTCATTAATTAAAAAGTGTTAGCAAAATTTTATTGGAGTGAGAAGGAGGTGGAAAGTCACAATTAAATAAGGGAGTTAATAGGGAGTTGAAACATTACATGGAAGCTCAAATGTTTAAGGGGGTTTAAAGGGGGTTAGGTGCTCGTGTGGGCCCCACCACATATTATCCTCCCATTGGAGGTCATGTGGGTGTGGGACCCACCACTAACTTCCTCTTGGTGGGAATAACCACCTCTTAAAATAAAATTATGTATCACCACAACTTTATTTAATTTAAGGTAAATTCCAAAATTATAACATTCAACCTGCATAAAACGCAACTGCGGTAAAGGCCCCCTTAAGAGAATACCAGCGCTGCTAGTCCATCGGTGCCCATAGATTACAATTCAATGCATCAGTTCAAAAGATAGAAAAACTCGAACGTACGTTCGCTGAACATACCAGAACAAAACTTCAGAAATTGATTCCGGGCACACTTGGCCTCAGAATCAGCTTCCTTCAGAAAC
This sequence comes from Viscum album, assembly GCA_963277665.1. NCBI lineage: Eukaryota > Viridiplantae > Streptophyta > Magnoliopsida > Santalales > Viscaceae > Viscum > Viscum album. The sequence continues at coordinate 305,190,135 of OY728127.1, forward strand.
AACAGACTCATAAAATTCCAAAGTATTTATGAAAAAAAATCCTTGAAATTTCCAGGTCTATACACAAGTGTTATCATGATCCCTGGTAATTGTGTGGTTAATTAAATATAATTATAGTTTAAAAAAATTACTTGTTTTATTGTACTTTATTTTTTATAAAATATTATACACTATTATAGACAATTTAAAATTTTAGATATCATTGGTGGTTGAATATAGTTTTTTACTAGACCATACTATGGTGGCCTAATTCGTACCTGAGTAGACATCATGTTTACCAGATGGGATAAGAGAAATATCATTTTTTTAGATGGATATGATGGGATAGATCATAGTTGAGGGAACAAGATGTGATGCCAAGACATGTTTGGGTGTTTTCATTTTTGTCATTATTTTGGTTTTTTGTATTTAAACTTGACATAAATATGGAATAACATATCTACTTTTATGGTCAAGGTATTGTTTTCCTTTTCTTTTTTATCATGTGGAACTAGTCTATAATTTTTATTGTATAATTATGGTGATTGATTATTTCAATTCGAAAAAAAATCTCCTTTGATAAATATGGAAAAGTATACCCATGTTATATATATTAAACCCTCTCTTCTGTAGGTATCCTCCAGAGTATAAGGAGTTGGTCCTGAGGTTACATAGTGAACTATCTCGATGTGCCAAAATGTGTCACCAAATTCATGATGTTACAAAGAATTATAATAAGAGAATTATTTTCATTTCCATTTTCTTACTATTTTTGAAAGGTATAATAGATATTGGGTTGATTCATTCTTTAGTTATGTGGTCAGTCTTGGGCATAGTTAACCCATGTATGGAGGAAACCCAGGTATCGAGGGTGGGATTGATATTTGATGTTACAGTAAATGTTATTTCAAATTTGGTGATGCACTTGTTGTGTGATGTTATGTTTTGATGTATTTTCTCTGTATCCAAAAATTATACCAAAGATTTATTATAATGAAGAGATTTAAAACTCATTAAATAATTATGCATTCCATATTTTAGGCATAAATGGGATAACATGTTTTCAATGAGTTGTTAAAAATAATAATTATACTCTCTAATTGTGTAATTTAAATGAAACAGTTACTAATATGAAATTGATAATTTTTAATGATGCAAAATATCTTAATTAATGTGAAAAAATGGTTGTCTAATGATAAAATAGAATTGTGATAATTCATTACCCTCTATTTTACATGACCTAGATGATGAATGGACGAAGGTAGTGACAGTGCCTCTATTTTTACAATGTGGTGGTGTTTGAGGGATACATGTTTATGAATATATTTTAGTACACCATGTTGAAATCTGTTAATGATGTGTTTTTTTTCAAATTATGTGTTTTTAATTGCAGATATATTCCTTAATAATGACACTTATTGATATCAAAACTAGGGGATGTGGATAAAAATGATCCTCTGGTAGTGGAAGAATAGGTTCTTATAGTTTTGAGTGAGTAAGATGTAGAAAAGTTTCATGAGAACATTTATGAAATTATATTATTAGTTAAAAAGACCTAGGGTGGGTTGTGAAGTGTTTTTTGATTTGAATCGTGATTTGTAGTTATATAACCTTTCGATTTTCAATCATGAGGTTGGACTAGAAGATGATCAGTTTTATATTTTTTCTATCAAGAAAATTCTTGATCGCATAGAGAGTCCTATAAGAAAGGCATCCAAAATAGCTACATACATGTTATGTGGTCAAGAAAAGAGTTTTTGGGTTGTCTTGAAATGGGATATATAATAGAAATATTCGAAGTGGATGAAATTTTAGGAGAAGATCAGGTATCACTTTTACCCTATGATGCTCAGGTATGAGATGGAATTAGTTTTAATGTGTCTGGCCTATGGGAGTATGTATGTGATTGACTATGTTGTTCACATTAAGTATTTTTAGTGCTTTGTTTCATCAGTTTTAGGTAATGAGGGGACTACTGCAAAACATTTTCCAGATGTGATTAAATGTTTTATGAAGTTCTTGGTAAACATATTTATGGTAAATAAGTTAGATTATGCGGTGAATTAGTCCCTCATATCTAAGGAAAACATGGATCATTCTTTTTATGGATGAATTTTTTTTATTCTATTCGTTATGGAGGTACGTATTCCGAGAATATATTGTTTTCTTTTAAAATATAAAATGTGGAGATAAAAAGATGATTGTCTAGGGGAATGTTCCAGTTACACAATACTTTTATTGAGTAATCTACCTCTAGTGAGATATGGTATTTCACCTTCGTAGATAGTTCCCCCTACCACCAGTAGAGCGAAGAGCCTGAAATGGGATGCTAAATATACAATTTTTCTAAAGGAACACATGAATGGTGGGTAATTATTAAGGATCTAGGATGAATAAGAGTGTTTGAAGGTGGATTATACACAATATCAATCATCAATTTAGAATTCTATTGGATATGGTGGTTGAGGTAGTGGATGTAGTACCTCTGGGAAATGGAACTTGTATCGAAAATGTGGCACAACTTAGTGGAATCAAACTACAGCACATGGAAGAGGGGATGGAATATTTCAAGTAGTTTAGAATACACTTAGGGATATATAGGCTATACTATGGATGATTTGAGGTATTATTCTGTTATCTTATATTCCTTATAGAACCTAATTTTATATAGGAGGCTCTCATTATTTTGTATCTTCACAACTAATGAAAAGGTTCAGTGTGATGTTGGAGTTTTTTAGCGTACTTATGACAGCCAATAAACAATTGGGATTACAATCGAGGGACACCTATTTATGAAAGAGGTATTATATTAGGTTTGGGGAGTATACTTTTCTTTGGGATCCTAATGTCCTTGATATTTAAATATTTGACTTGATTTTGGTTATGGAATAGTCGATGGTGTTCTGAGCCCACAACTATCATTATTATTAAGGAATGAAATTTAGATCTCCTAAGGGAAAAATTAATGGTCATCATGGAGAATGGGATATTTAGGTTTCAATTTTTTCTCTAGTTTACAAACAACTACTAGATCTCACCACCATGGTTATAATTCTTTTTGGATGATGAATGTGTGAAGCATGATTTTATTCCACCTGTAGTGTACCCATTCTAGGATGTGTTTCTAGAGGACTTATCAAGGATACCCCTTGAGAGGGATGTGGATTTTATGATAGAGAGCATTTATGGTGAGAGATGATCCCTATTCCACCTTAATTAAGGGAACCAACCTTTCTTCAGGAGATGGAGACACGGTTAGAGGAATTTATAGATAAGGGATTTATTCATCATAGTACATCGCCTTGGGGTTCTCCTTTTTTTAAGAAGGCTGACAGAGCCTTCTGCATATGTGTTGATGACAAATAGTTGAACCAGATGATAGTGAAGAACCTATATCACCATACACATTTCAATGAACATTTTAATATTTGATATATTCTTTTGTTTTCTCAAATGTTGATATTTTATTATGGTATCATTTGTTGAGATTTAGACCATCAAATATACCACTAACTGCTTGTAAATGTAGGTTCAACCAATATAAGCCCATTATGATTCCATTTGGGTTGATAAACACTACATTAATTTTTATGTCCTTGAATAACCAAATAATTCTCCCATACCTAGGTCAGTTTGTGGTTTCTTTTGAGGATGACATCTCGGTGTACTCCAAAATTCATGAACATAATTCCCATCATCTTCATATCATATTGAGTACAATGAGAGAGAATTAAATATAATTCAAGAAATTTAAGTGAGAATTAAATAATAAACAGTTATATTTCATGGGTCACAACTTCCCGGAGGAAGGTGTATTAGTGAACATAGAGAAGATTCCTTCATTGGTGTCTTTGGAGCATCCCATGAATATTTTTTATATCCAAAACATTCTTAGATTAGTAGGGTATTATCAGAGGTTTACCTAGGATTTTTTTTCCTTGGAATAAATCTTTATTGATTGAAAAATAGTGGAATTAAGTTTGAATTGGTTGGGACATGCATTCCAAGATTTGACGAAGATGACGACTACTACACCAATATTATTTCTACCCAACCAGGTGAGTTGTATATAATGTTTTCTAACGAATATAGGATCACAGTTGGAGTGGTATTGAGGTAGGGAGATTATTTGGTTTCCCATTGGTTGAGAAAGTAGATGCCACATAAATATAATTACACTATTCAGGACCTCAAGTTTGTTATACTGGTTTAAGATTTTGTTTTTTGAAGTCATTATATATTGGAAAAGAAGATTACTATGTATTCTAAGGAAAAAATATTAATGAATATCTTTTTAGAGTTTTACAATATTCTCTGGTAGAGGAGGTGGTATGACTGTATAAAATCCTTTGATTTTGAGCTTACATATACTCCACCGAAGGAACATACTATTAGTGATGCTTCGAGGAGGAATATGTAGACTCGAGAGGCTCAAAACACTAGTTCTATGAGGAATATGTTGACCTTGCGAGCTCTGATTCATGTTGTGGTGTAGGATTTCATGGAGGAGATGAACATAATCTCAGTATATGTGGAATCTAATATTTTTAGTCGGATAAGGGACAGGTAATATCAAGACCTAAGGTGTCTATCCTTGAAGGAAGTACTTAATGGTTGGGAGTCACCATTTAAATGAACTATAGATGTAGATGAATCCAAATATTTCAAGAACTGTGTTTTCCTTCTTATGGGTATGTGAGAGAATCTGACGCGTAAATTTCATGCATTGAAGTGGGTGTTCCGTCCATGTTTGACCAAGATATACATAGAACTGTATTGACAATATTGGTTGTCGGGAATGAAAAACAAAATTTTAGTGTTTGTGAAATGACAGTACACCTATCTACAGGTGAAATATATGTATCAATGATGAGATGTTATACTAAAACCATTTCCAATTTTGGAATTGAATTGGTACAATGATACAACGGAATATGTGATAGGTCAACCAATGATTCCATTTATTAGTGATAATATTTTGGTGATTTTTGATGGATTGTGGAAATTAGTACATTTCATGAAAATATAGTTGACATTTTCAATTGATTAGTTTGGAGAATTTTATATTCAGGAGATATTTCAACTCCCTTGTGTGTTGTGGAGTATTTTTTCAGATAGTGAATCATATTTCACTTCATGCTTATAATGAGGATTATATAAAGTACATCGTATAAAGGTATTACTGATAAAAAATTTCCACCCTCATTTAATTGGGCAATCAGAATAAACAATAAATGTCTTGGTGGATATGCAACAAGCGTGCTTCACAAACTTCGGTGGGTCTTGGGAGAGGCACGTAGCACCCGCTGAGTTTTCCTATAAAAACAATTATAAACACACTATTAAAATGGAACCATATGAGTTTTTTATAGTATATATGTCGATCACATCTATGTTGGATTCATGTGTGTAATTCAGAGATGATGGGACATAGTCTCATGCAGGAGATGTCGGAGTAGGGTCAGTAGATTATGAAAAGTATGAGTGTGAAAAAGATTATGTATAAGTCATATGTTGAGTAACATCAATGAACCCTTGAGCGTTCAGTGGGTCATAGTGTATTCCTTTGGGTGTCTCCATTGTTTAGTCATCATGGGACATGGAGGTAGGGCATGTTAGTGCCACAGTTTGTTGTACATTTTCATATTATGAGAGAATCAGGCTAGTTGTGCACCAATTGGATCCTAAAAAAATATCTTGTTCTATTAATTATATTTTTCAAGTCTCATAAATTTGTAAGTATCACCTTCACCCTTTTCATGTGAAATTTTTTGGTGATGTTGATCTTGATAATAATAAATCTTTTAAGTAGAATCTGATACATGGTATAGATCATAGTGATTATATTTTGATAGGGAAAATGGTGTCTATAGTTTGAGTATTATAACAACATTTCCATGTTTGGGAATAATCATGGAAAAGAAACGTAGATATATTGGATCAATCTCTATATATTTTTACCTTGGAATCATAGAGATTCTTGGCAGTGCAACTCATGGATGAGTGGTTATATATTAGAGAGATTATAAGATTCCAAACTTTTCTAGATATTTCTTATGAAAATTTACGAGTACTCTTTTACCAATGTTTTGGTATATCATGGCTGGGTTTTACCTTGGGGGTTTTTGTGAAAAAATTATAGAATTTTGTATTTTTTATGAGGGATTTTTGGGAGTTCTGATATGGTTCATGGTTTTACCAAATTGTGCCCCCACAATAACAAACAATACAAAACTTGGAAGAGGGGATTTTTTTGGTTTGCACACATTTTTTCAAATATTGTTTCCCTCAATAAAAACTATTCCCCCTTATGGAATACGTGCATACTTATGGTGAATGTTTGGGAAATATGTGCTTCATTTCCCAAGAAAAAGTGTGTGTCTATTTTATTTCTCAAGAAATTTTATTTTAAATTCAAGAAAACCCGGTTATTATCCTAAAATTCCCTATTTCATGAATACCCAATTTCTTATTAATTTGAAATAACCTAGGTGTATTAGAAGCCTCATTGAATCCAGTTCTTGATGAATAAAATATCATATTGATGTATTTGATTATTTTTGGTAAGATCCTTCTTCCTGGGTTGGTTTTCTTCCTCACACATATCACTTTACAAATGAATAGGAATAAGTTTTTTCCCCATGGTGATGGGATAAATAAGTGTTTCGATTTATTTTGTTATATTATATCTTCACCTAAGGGTTATAAATAAGATATTCTTTTCCATTATTATATTGACCTTTTTTCATCAATTTTTAGATTTCAGGATATACAAACATCTGTCGCGGACCATTATGTGGATGATCTAATTGATAATTCCCATAGTATTTATTATAATTTCTGGTAAATATTTATTAAATGACCATTACCATATTAGGATGTTTCATTTTAAAATAGAATTAATCCACAAATAATTTTATTATGAAATTTTTCAGTTAATGGGATTTTGAAATTAGTTGATTAATTAGATTATAAATTGATTGGTATTAGGAATTTAGGAATGGTTGTCATAACCATGAAGAGTTAGTGGTTTATATGAATTAATGTTGAAATTTTTTTTAATGGTGAATTGTTCATATCTAGTGATTAAAGAGAAGAAAAATGTTTGTAATCATAAATTGAAATGGTGAACTATTATGTGAATAATTTTTATCAGCGATAATGACTGTTTACCATGATAAATTAGTTATATATAATATATGTAAGGGATTAAAAATTGGGGTTTACAATAGAGACTAATGTTTCAAATTAACATGGGGTACAAGAAATAACATTTTAGGCCCAAATTCAAGCATGTGAATATTATTTTATTTGACATTGATGGATTCTTCAAATACCTATTATATGTGGGGTAGGGAATATTGATCAAAATACCCACTGGGATCTAGATTTAACATTCTAGTCCCATGATATTGGCATTGAAGTGCAGTTCCAAGAAGTTGAGATATGAAAATAAAATTAAATGGATGATCAAAGTACACGTTATTAAGAATTTTGAATCCTTATGATATATGGTTTAGACTACCGCATGGTCCTAAGTAGTTATTTATGTTTTCAGTGCCATCAATAATATGGTAAATTATGTGGTCAATTGAAGAATAATTAAATGTGAAAAAATTTCTTGTTTTATTATAATTTATTCTCCCTATAGATTCATATGTTATTATAAAATAGATATTTTTTGAAAATCATTGGTTGTGGTCTACTGAGTTTTACCCACTGCCTACATTGGCTTCTTGATCGATACCCAAATAGAATTCATGTGTTCAAAACTGATAAGGAATATTCTTAATTTATATGGATGAGTTGGGATGGAGAATGGAATCTGAAACCATATGTGATGTAGGAAACTTCTTTGGGAGTCGGAAGTGTGTCTTTTATTTTATTTTTCACATTTACCCTAGATACATATGTGGAATGAAATATCTACTACTTTAGTCTTGATATTATTTTCTTGTTCTTGTTTATCATGTGCCTCTTTTCTGAATTTATTATATTATTTTTTGGTAGTGTTTTTTATCGTTTTTATATTTTTTTTAATTTTAATTGTTGATAATATTTTATATAGAGAGTATTTTCTAACAAAGATATATATGTCTAACCATCACATCAACTTAGAATCATTTGGTTTATAGGGTGGTGTGCGTGATTTCATGTAGGGAATTGGTTCGGGGAATAAGTATGTGAACTAGAGTTATGACATTAAAATGTGTCTTTATAAAATTGTATGTGATGTTGAAAAATAATATTCATGACATTATTAATATTTTAGATATTATAGAATAGTTTAAAAACCCATATTTTTTACTAAGCAATACACTAATGTAATTTTTTACATTTTTATTGAACAACCTCTAATGGTCAATGTAAGAAACATGTATTCAAAAAAAGGACTAAAATTATTTTTAAAGGACAATTAAAAATTGAATATTGGATGAAAAATTAATATGAAAATATGAAAACAAATTAAATTCACAATAATTTAGGATCAAACATATATGAATAAAAAGAGGGCTAATGTAACAGATTTCTATTATAATCACATTTTATTTTAGGATCATTTATATTAAACTTCAATAAGGAAAAACAAAAAAAAATACTAATATCATAATCCATATATACTTTATTATCCATGGTTTTTTGGGTTTCCATGCTTAATTCCAATTTATTCCCTTTTTGGATAAATAATCCAAAAATATGTTATATTTAAGGGACATTCATATAAAACAAACTTTTTAAAACTCTTTCTTCTAACTACTTTCCTTCCATGTCATGTTTTTCTTAAATGTCTAAATAATGGCCTTATAAATTATTCAGAGGTTGATAAATTTCATTTTAAACATTTTTTTATCATTTTTATATCTAATTTAAAATAAATTTTATCAACTTCTTCCATATCTATTTTATTACCATTTAGAAAAAAACACTATTTTGTTAAGGTTCAAATATTGACTCATCATTTCCACCATTACTTTCATTATATGTTATCAAGATTATTCTTCATGTTTATATTGAATTTTTTTCAAAATATATGTTTCCCAAAGTTTTATAAATTTTTATATAAAATGTTATAAAATAAAAAGTGTATTATTTTCTTAATATAGTGAGTTGAATTTTGAATATTATTAAAAACATTATTCAAAAAAAATGTTACAAGGACTTTACTAATAACATATATATTCTCATTTATCTTCTATTTCAAAATCCATTGGATTTACTAAAAACTCATTATTTCTAATGAATTTATTGAAATATTTCATCTATTATTGGTTAATGGTTTTTTGGTCATTAAATTTTTTATAATCACTTTTATTATCATTTTCCATCATTTTATTGGATATTAATTTCTCTTTTCTTTCTATATTTTATATATTCTAGATTTATAAGTCTTTATTTCAACTACTTTTACATTTTTGAGACTATATACCACACACATATATATATATATATATGATATCATTAGAATGAAGTTTATCATTAATTTTGTTTCAATGACTTGTTAAATTTTATGTTTTCTAGATTCAATATGGATAGACAATTATTTATAAATAATTTTGAGAAAAAGAATTTACGATCATTTAGTATATAAGGAATCATTGGACGTTTAAGTGATGGGTTGGCCCATAAATAAATTGTGACTCTATGAATCAATTTTAATCACAATGAAAAAAGTGGGCATCATATATTATATGTGTATATGGTATTACACCATTCCATTTACTATGAATGTCATGGTCAAAAAGAATTTAAATGATTCTTGATATCTTTGTTTGGACCTTGATAATAAGATAATGAATGTATGTATTTATGCATTTCCTTTAATACTAATTCAGCTTCCACTATAAATGTTTTTACAATGTTGATATTATCCATAGACCTACTCATATATGACGTTATTCATTGAATGTTTTTTGTTTTGATTTATCAAATCATCTATGTTTATTATTCTTTATTCACTCGTGATAGCATCCATTATTTGTAACCCTTACTAGTCATCAATTATAACAATATTTTCTATTTTCTTTTTCTACAATATGAAGATGGTTATTTTGAATTTATATCATGGATGAAATAATTTTATCAATTCCATGTTTTCTTAAAATATATTATTGGAATTTGGTTTGTGTATAGTTTTCCGATATTACTAAACTAGTCAAGCAGACAAGGTGTACTAAATAGTATCTTGTACTAATGAAATAATGAAAAAATTGTCTTTGGGTTACAGATTTCATGGAATCATATTTTGTATCATTGAAATTTTCTTAGGAATCATGGGGACTAGACTTTTAATTAATATAAAAATATATGAATTATTATAAATCATTAGGTTATTTGAGAACCATTTCAATCATATGAATTTTATTATTAGTAATTATTATTCATGATTATTATGACCCAACTCAATATGTACTAGTGTTTAGAGATGGTTCTTAGATGAATGAATGGAATCAATACTCATAGTCAATGTACGTTTTACCCTACTATGTCAGAAAATACAACTAGTATTAGAGATGGTGAATTTCAAGGCCATAAGAGGAATGTTAACATAGGTAATGATATATAACCATCCACATGTGGAGAATCATATTGATCCAAATAATTATTCACCTATTTTGGATCATTTAATTTTGAAGGAAACTACATCATTTACTGGAACTATTAATCAATTAGTAGTAGAAAAATTGATTAAGTCCTTCAAAAGGTCATTTATATCCTTTGGAATTAATGAAAGGGAGAATTCAATTTAGGTATTTTATTTTATGGAGGGATACATTTGTAAATAGTGTTCACTGATTGAGAACACTAAATGGGTTGATAAAATTTCATCTAGGGAGTGAAGTGATTTTGAGTTGATATTCTTGGGGAAATAATTTTTTCTTGAGGAGTAAGATGAAATAGAGAGGATTTTCATTACATAAATAAGGATGGAAAATAAAATAATTTATAGTATGTGGAAAACATTATATGATTATAAGATCATATTATATAGTATATATAATCTTTATAGAATGAATGATATTATATTTTATGGTGTATATCAGAGTCTCCGAAGGGAACTAGTTTCAAAAACATTTTCAACCTATTATAATATATTATCATGTGTTATTAGGATATAAAAATTATGTTTTTGGTACATTTACTTCAAATAATATCAAAAAAGAATATTTTTGAAGAGAACCAATAAAAAATTTATCATAGGATGAGAAACAAAATATTGGATACCTGTCAAGTGATAATTGTTGAACGAAATTCACAGGTACTTACATAATAGAAACACGAATATATTTAAATTGTATAGAAATGGTTCATATAATCATGAATGTTGTGGAAATAAAGAAATACATTTTATCCAATAAGTTTTTGATAAATAGATATAGATTTATTCACTCTAATTTCAAATGAATCAAGTGAACCACCCACATAAGAGTCCAATTGGTGTTGAACAGGATTAAGAGGCAACTACAGATGGGTTTTAAGTACCTAAATATGTGGTTATAGGTAAATTAATCATAACCTTACATTTAGAAAATTATTTATTTTATTTTTTACATTCTCCCTCTTTTATATCTTCCTTCTTTTCCCTAAATGTTTATATTTCCTAAGAACATTAATAATGGAGGTGCAAACAATATTCCTAGTAGATATATTAATAAGAAAAGAACATTTCATTCATTTCCAATTATAACACATAAAAATACCCCATTTACAAACATTATTATAATTTATATTATTTACATTGATATAATACTTTTTGTGTATTAGATTTTAAAATTATATTGAGACAAATTATTTCCAATATAAGGATATTATGATTTGGGATAGAGGTGTATATCCTCTTACCTTTAAAAGGGATACAACATCATCTTCATCATATTGAGATCCACATCATATATATCATCTTAATTAAATTATTAGAATATAATTATACATGAATCCTTTGAATTGGAAAGGTATCCTTATAATAGAGGATATACCTATTGTGTAGAATCTACTAATATGTTATTCTTAATAAACAACATGGGCATCCACATGATAATGATATTTTTTTCACATTGATATCATCCTAATGAAAACGAATATCTGAGTCTTCATATAATAAGTCAGTATTGAAATTCTTTTAAATGAATAAAAAAATTAGAGGATTGTGTGACAAGGGATTTACTATAACATACCGACTCAACTGACCGCTAAACCGGTGTCCAGACTAGTCACCACATGACCTCAAGCATGTCTTCCCACATGAAAGAGTATACTGATTTGTAGTGAGGGCCTAAGGATAGTTAATGGGGAGATTATACCCTCTTATATGAGTAAACAAATTGGACAATATCAGAAAATTGTGATTGTAGGGTGATTAATGATAAAGAAGTGGGCGGAATACTTTTATCAAACATGAATGATACATAATGTGAAACACCAATCTTATATAATGAATCAATTCTATGATGGCACAACTATGAAAGAGATAAACAATATAGAATTATTTACATAATAATATAGAGATAAAAATCATTGACTCAATGCCCTGATGGAGATCTCATTTAGCATCCTGAGCTTCCACTCGGTCCAATTCAAATATCTCCCATGTATATGCAAATGATATCAAACATTAACCAAATAGAATCTACTAAGGTACCTCAATGAAATGTCATCCTAAGTAGGGTATGAGATCTATATCTTAGTAGGTCGGGACCACTGATGTCTATCCCAATAACATACATTCAATAAATAATTTAAATATTGTGAAATCATGCATAAATAAAGTAATTAGTACAATGTACCTAAATACCTAATTACCTACTTCATCCCTAAACTAGGGTCTGAACATACATTTTACATTTTTCGTGGAGACACAATAGTCATCACACAATACATTTTATTTATAAATTTTTAATTTGTCATAAAATTATATAAGTCTCGAGATCATACATAATCCTGACATCCCCAGTATAAGTCACTCGCAATAGATATATATAAAGGCCATCAGAGAAAACTACGTAAAGAATGAATCAAATATTTTCTATTTACATGCACAATGAGTCATAAGATATTCAATTTAATCCTTCATATACTAGGTTCTATCTCTTCCACTAAAAATAGTGATTCACCCAACCAATACCAAAATCTGTTCCCACCAACTAAATAATAGTGATTCAGTGACCTAATACAAAAACCATGAATATCCACAAAATAATAGTTATTCACCAAAAAAATACAAAAATACAAGCATTTCCACTAAATAATATAGTTTCTCCTTACTAATACCAAAATCCGAACATGGGCACTAAATATAGTGATTTTCTATAGGGTCACTAAAACTAGTGATTCACCCACTTTATAAACAATTCTAAATAAGTGTCCTTCCAAAAAATAGTGATTCGCTCCTGGGTATTTCCACTAAACATTTATTCACCCATTTCATTAACAGGTCTAAACCAATCCACTTATGTAGTGATTTTTACAGGATGTTAACCACAAACTTGTATGTCATAAAAATTTCACGTCAAACAGTTTGAACAAGGCTCAAATATTTAGCCACCATATAACATGGCATATAATATATTTAAAAAACTACATCATAAAAACATATGGCATTGAATAAAACATAAATTAAAGGCATTATTGGCCCAATCAGCTTCAAAAATTCATTCTAAGGAGACTCTCTCATGGGGTGTCCCTCAATCAAGGTAAAGAACTACAACCATTAACAATTCACAAATAAATCAATGCATGATAATTAATTAATTCAATAATTAATAAATGAAATCATATATCGTAACAAATTCATCAATTGATAAACCATTCACCATTTAACATGTAATAATTAATCTATCAATTAAACATTCGCAGTTTCCAATTTATCATATGATAAATAACATGTTATTTAAAAATTCCCTATTCATTATTCTCAATATTCAATCATGCTACAATTTCCAAATTCACATATTGATAATTAATTCCTGAATTAATTAACATATTACTCATCCTGCCTCATTCAAATCCTTTAATTTAACAAATGATATACAATCAAATGGGTTATTGATATTCTATGTCATGGGGAAAAAGGAACACAAGGGTGTAAAAGTCCAAACGTCATTAAAGTCTCATTCACTAAGAATACACACAGTGTGCTTATTGTTTAACCATTTAATGCTTCAAGAAAAAACTCAACATATTCACATGGCATCTTATTAATAGTCAAAAATACATTCTTAACACCAACACCTAATTAGGTCCTAATTATTTTCCCGTGGTCAACATGACTCAATAACATTATTGTTTTCATGCATCAACATAACATATATCAACACTTCAAACAATACATATGAAAATCCAAAAAACATCAAGAACATTATGAAATTACCACTAACCTGCTATTTAGATTTAATTGGCATTTTAGAAATATTATAAGTTCCATAATCAAGGAAACTCGTATTATCAATTTATCTAAGGAAGAAATTATGAATTATTAAACAAAGAGATATTGATTTGGGACCCAACCTTGGGGTGGAACCATATTAATTACGTCGCATCTTCAAAAATGATGGAAACCAATCCACAACTGGTCTGCAGTCGCATGCACACAGACCTTCATATATATATATATATATATGCGTGTGTGTGTGTGTTCGCACATTCACACATTGTCTACAACATTGGTTAACAATTCATCAATCAGTAATAAGAGACCTTAACTAGTGCTTCAAGGAATATTCACCTACACCTCCATACAAGGGACTCAGAAAAATATCAGACTCTAACATAGATGCTACAAAAAAATAGGGGAAATAATCCTTAAACAGAGCAATGATGACAATTTAATTATTTTCCATCCACCTCACCCTTAGCAGTGGAAGCCGAATTATGGACTAATGGGTCTCGAGTCAACATACGTATTCCCTGAAAATAGAAGAACGAAAAAATTGGATTAAACCTGAACAATAGGGTTTTGGCCAAAACCAAATTGGATGCCAATATTAAAGAAAATTTCCAAAGGGATGAAGGAGTCCAAAAGGGGATATCTTACCTCTTCAAATTAGGCCAAAACCAATAATAAATTTAACAAAATTATGGTAGAAGGGTTCATGTTCCATATGGTTTGTGCGCTATAAGAGGGTTGACATGGGGTTGTGCGCTGCTGGAGGTCATGCCGCAGGGGAGGAGATGGCTCATCCCTGGGAAATACAGACATGGTGGAGGAGATTACTAGAAATAGATCCTGGAGTAAGAGGATACATGACACATATCATGCACTATGGGGGTTCCGCCGGGGGTATCAAACACTGCTACAAGGGTTCTGGCCAAAGGAGGTGGTCATGTCGTGGGGAGGACATCACACCGTGGGGGGGGGGGACTCCAACCATGGTGGTATGAGTCATACAGAGGAGGCAGACTGGTGAACACTATGGGTTGCAAAGGGGGTGTAACTTCTAGGCATGGGAATGTAATGAGAAGACCCTCCATTTCATTCTACCATAAAACATAAAAAATAAAATCCGCATTATTTTTAATTATACAAATAATAATAATTAAACCAAAAATTAGTTTTTATTTAATTTATTCAATTGCATTTATGATAATAATAATAATATATATAATGAATAATAATAGTTGTGAATTTTTTTATTACACACTTTCATATATTCCATTAAAACCAAAACCCCTGATTTAATTACCATTAATGTGAATAATTATAACCTTATCACCCATAATAATAATAATCTCTTTAATTTTATCATTCAACCCATAGATAAAAACCAAAACCTCTATTAAATAGAAAATATTATTTTTTTAATTCTGAAATTCCTTATTAAATTAAATTCATCTTCATTAAATCGGAAACTCCTCATTTAGAAAAAAAGATTCTTTGAGATACCCAAAGGCCACATTAATTTCATTTAACTATTACACCTCATTAATCATCCAATTAAAATATATTAACATCATTATATTTTATGAAACCATAATAATAATTATTATTATAAAATTATTATTATTAACACATTATTCTAATTAAACACAAATATATAATTAAATATTATTTAACTGAAATAAATAAAATATTAAATTGGGTATGTTGCCTAGGATGGAACTCAACTGTGTCCAGCCTGTATAGATCCAATAAAGTAGAATTTTCTAGATTCGGTGCTCCCAAAACAAATTGGGACACCCATGAAAATTATCATGTATTCTCCCAAGTCAAAAAAACATCTTTAAGTGTTCCAAAACTTGGAATAATGTTCTGGGGCTCACTTTGAAAACCAGCCCGTCGATAAATGGAATCTTTTTAAAAGACCATCATATTTTAACCCAATTCAAAAACACTAGTCATTACAATATTTCCACCTTAAAAACTTCACATCCTCAAGAATACATTGGGAACTATTACAACATCATCTCACCGTGGTCAAAAATATTTTTCATTTGATCAACCAAGTTACATTTCCAAATGCCAGACTAACTTTTAAATAATGCATAAGTCCAACCACATAATTCATTAAAACCTTATCTATCTCATATTTTACCATTTAAACACCAAAATAGATCTTACATATGAGGTCATTATAGTGACATCACTGAATGAAAATGTCAAATCACCATTAACCAATTGAAAGTCGTTGTGGATTATTTATTAGATCATCATTACGGTCCCAAAACTGACACTCACCCTTAAGCTGGCGATGTGCCATTTAAAATTGTTACATCACCAACCGAATGTACACTAAAGTCCATACACGACCTCTGGTGACATTCCCATATCAAGATATCATGAAGCTATTTTTTTAAAAAAACTAACATTCCCAACATTAATGATGGAATATCCCAAATAAACCATTCTTCCCGCATACAACCCAGATAAATACCACTCATCATGCCCAATAACATTTAAAAATTTAGTGTAGCATTAGACTGAATCCATATTACTATCTCCATGAAGAGGTTAATATAGGGGGAATAGTTATCTCATTCAAAAGAGCACACTATGAGAAAACCCTAGTCTCTGAAAGATCAGTGGTGCTATCCCTGGTTTCCTTTATACACAAAAATCTCAGATTTTCATTACAACACATCATCAACAAAACCATGATGCCCATATAATCAACATTAATCATGTTCTTTCAAAGATTATAGTTGTGTCACTACCAACCATATAATTGTCAATGTTTTTGAAAGAAAAAAAATCCACCTCTCACTAGTGTCCTATTTCAGAACACCTTAACGCATGTTTGTGACGTTCCTCGAACCATTATCACCACAATAAAAATTCTTTATAAAAGATGTTAATTATACCTATCAACGTGTCAAAATATTTGAGTATCAAAAAGTCATCCTGAGTAGTGTGAGGATCATACATTAATACCAAAAACATTCAAGGGGTACTACTTACCATGGGATAGCACCTTATGAAACATAAACATTGAGCCTCTATCATGGTCATGCAAAACTGAAATCATGATGTTTAAATTCCCCTTTTGTCATTTTATCAATTTTAATTAAATAATTTAGACCATTTAACATTTTAATGAATTTCAAGAAACACAGAAGTACTTATTCACAAAAAGTCACTTGGTTTTCAATCAACACCCCCATAGGCAATACAGACATGCTATAACAAACATCATCTACAAACATTTAATATAATGTTGTACATCATTTTAATCAAGCAATTTATCTTCTAAATACCTTTTTCAAAAAAGGTGACCTCCAAGGGTCCTATTTATTCAATCTGGGTTCTTCAAAAATCAACCCCACAATATTTTTACATTCATAAACAATTTAAAACATATGAAAGTTATATAAGGATCACTCACATGATTGTCAATCTACAATTATTTTGAGGCACTCATACACATCAACATTACAATTAGGATCCCAATTAGGATATCAATATTTTTTAATATTTTAACATTAGTAGACCATTTTAATTGTTTGAAAACCTAGTTTACCCATTTTCCTGATTATAATATGCCCATACAACATACAATTGAAACTGGATTTATGTTCTAAGCAGAACAAATCAATTTTTTTCCACTCATGCATCCATTTACACATCAAAACATCTCTAATATTTTATCATAAACAGTAACAAAACACCATGTTATAAACCATCTTCATGGAATAGTTATAAAATATTCTAATCACTGAGGCAACATTGCAAATAAACACCCAAGCAAGTAAAATATGTCACCCAATACATGATATATAAAAATGAATTCTAATTAAGTTCAAGGCATGACACATATTCAAGGCACACAATCCATATTAGCTAACATATTACTAATGAAACTACATGGAATAAAATATATGCTTGGTATGTGAATCTCAAGGTTCCGAAAATGATGTTTGTATGAAACTTTCTTTATTTATCAATCCAAGGAAATTTTTATTTCAAAATTTTCCAAATCAAAAAGCAGCAGAGAATACACTTGTCAGTCATTGTGAAATCATATCAACTATAACCTCAAATTCTACATACATTAGTTCCCATCCCTATCCAATTGGTCATTTCCTATATATATGATGATCGGACCCACGGGTTTATATTAATGAGTGTCGAAACTTTCCTACTATTTAGTCTACTAAATCAAAACAGAAAGTCAATGGAAAAAAGAAGAAAACCTAATCCTTTCATACAACTTCGTAAGGTCTCGTCCTGTCTCACCACTATACTAGTGGTCGGACCAGTCTCCACATTACCTCAATTTCATCTCCATGTACGCTCGAGGCTGCCGACTTATAGCAAGAATCTAAAGATAGTAAGTGGGGGAGACTATACACTCTTATCAGAGTGAAAATAGTGGACATTAACTGAAAATTCTAGATGTTGTGTCAATAACGATAATGAAGCAGAATAAATAATTTTATAAATCTTGAATTAAACATAATTTCCAATGCCAATGTTATAAAACGATTGCATGTAATGATGGTATAACTATGAAAGAGATAAACAATGCATCATGCTTTATATATCAATAATGATATAAATAAGCATTTACATGAAGCCCTGATGGTGATCTCACCAAGAATCATGAGCTTCCACTCAGTCCTCTTCTCCTATAACCCAAAAATACCCCAATAGTACAACCCTGCAACCAAATAGAATCTACTCAGGTACCCTAGTGAAATGGCTACACGAGTAGGGTGTGAGATATAAATCTCAGTAGTCCAGGACAACTGGTGTCTCCCCCAAATCAGGACATTAAATAAATTATTTAAACAGATTGAAAGCATGCATAAATAATATAATTTGTACAATGTAACTAAATACTAAAGTACCTACTTCATCCCTCAGCTGGTGTATAAAATTAGATAATACATTTTTCATGCATACATAATAATCATCACACATTAATTTACATTTATCAATTATTCCGGCCATGATAAATTTTATAAGTCTCAAAATTTTGCGTATTCCAAACACCCCTCATATAAGTCACTCAAAACAGATGTCTCTAAAGACATTCTAAGAACACAACGTATATACTGAATCCAAGAACGTTCTTTGTCTTGTATACTGCATCATGAGATATTAAATCTAATCATTCGTATAATTTTTCTGAGCCTATCCACTAAAATTATTGATTCTGCCAAACAATACCAAAATCTTGGCCCATCCACTAAATCATTGAAATTCTACCAACTAATACCAATATCTGAGCATGTCCCCAAAATAAAAGTGATTGGCCCAACTAATACCAAAATCTGAGCCTATCTACTAAATATAGTGATTTTCTCCTTGGTCTATATTGTGATTCTCTCGTGGGTATATCCACTAAAATGTTTGATTAACACATTTCAAAAACAAGTATATGTATGAACCCATCAATAAATCATAGTGATTTTCTCCTGTGTCCGTCCACAAAACAGTGATTCACCCATTTTATTAACAATTATGAACTTGTATACTGAAGTTGTGATTCATCTAGGACATCAAAAATTAACATGCACGTTATAAACATCTAATGTTAGAAAAGGTGAATAAGGATCATATATTTAGAAACCTTATCACATGGAATATCATATATTAAAAGAACTCCAACTTAAATATCACACTACATGAAAAAAAACATGCATTAGAGGAATTGATGGCCCAATTTTCATTAAATAGTCATTCTAGGGAAACATAGCAAGGGGTGTCCCTCAATCAATGTAGAAAACCTTAACCATTAAAAATTCACTGTTAAATAATTGAATGCTAATTAAATAATTCAAAAATCAAATTATTAAATCATATCTCCAAACCAATTCATCAAATCATTCACCATTAACAATTTAACATGTAATAATTAACATATCAATTAATAATTACATATTTCCAATTTATATTCCAATAAATATCATATTAAGTATTAATTCCATAATCATTATTCACAATATTAATTAATGATTCAATTTCACAATTCATATCCTGATAATTTATTCATCAATTAATTACCCAATTACTCATCCTACCTCATTCAAATCATTTAATTCACCAACTGATAAACAATCAATTTCATAATTAACATTCCATGATATGGGGTAAAAAGGCTCACCTAAGGGTGTTGAATTCCAAGCAACATTCAAGACTCATTTACAAAGAAGTCTCATATAGTAATTATTATTTAAACAATTAATTCTTCAGGCGTAAACTCAACATATTCACTTGGGGGAAAATAAATAGCCACTAATACTTGCTTAAAACCAACACATGATAATGTTTTAATTCATCACACATGGAAAACAACACACAATTTCATTTGGGGTTTCATGAATCGATATAACATATAACAGCACTAGAAAAAAGATATATGAAAATCCAAACCACATCAATCATGTTATGATATTACCACTACCCGTAAGTTTATATTTGGAAAGAATTTTAATAAAACATAGCGGTTAAAAAATTAATAATACTCACATTCTAAATATATTTAAAGAACAGAATAACAATTATGAAATACGGAGATAATATTTGGGACCCTACCTCGAGGTGGAACCAGATTAATGATATATTAGTTTGACAAATGACGGAATCTAATCCACAACTGGTCTGTTGTCACATGCATGCACACCATTATATATATATATGTGCACCTTTTCTACAAATTTTTTTAACAATTCACCAAATCAATAATAAGAGACCATAACCAGCGCATCAAGGACTATTCACCTAGACCTCTATAATAGGGACCCATAAAAAATATCAGACTCTATCTTAGATGTTGCAAAACAAATAGGGAAAATAAACCTTACCCTGTGCAACAAAGGAAAACTAATTCGATTCCATCCACCTCACCTTCGGAAGAGGATACCGGATAATGGACCAATGGGTCTCATGTAAACATTCGTATACTGTAATAAATAGTGGAACCGAACAACTGGAAAAAACCAAAACATTGGTGTTTCAGCCAAAAAAAAATCAGATTGAAATATAGAAGCAAATTTCCAATGCGATGAAGTAGACCAATATGGGGGATCTTACCTTTTCAAATCATACCAACACAAAGAATAAAATGGGAAAAAATAATTCACTGTAGAAGGAGTTGTGCACCATACAGGTCGCGTGCTACATGAGGGTTCACCATGGGTCGTGCACTGCTAGAGGTCAGGTTGTAGGGGAGGAGGAGGCTAAGCCGAAGGAGATCCAGTCATGGAGGATGATCTTCTTTGAAAGAGTTCCTGGGGAAGGAGGTCAACCCACACATATCATGCGCTTTAGGGGTTATCCCTAGGGGGTATCACATACTAATGTAGGGGGTCCAGCTGAGGGATGAGGTCTCGCCGTAGGGAGGAGATCGTGTCGTGGGGGGGGGGAATCTCCATCCATTGTGGTAGGATCTACACAGAGGAGGTGGAATAATGTGCACATATGGTTGGAGAGGATAGGGGTCACACCTCTTGTGTGTGGGGAAGCAATGAAAAGCTTTCCCATTTATGTCTAACTTGAAACCAAAAAAGTAAAACCCTTATTATTATTATTATGTATAACAATAATATTACTTACAAGAAAATCGTAATTAAGATGTATTTAATTTGTTCAATTGAATTTTTGATGATTATAATTATAGTTATAAAGAATTAGAATAATCATGATATCATTATTGTTACATCCTTTCATCATTTCCATCAAAACCAAAACCCCCAATTTAATTACCATTATATATAATAATTATAACCCTCATCACCCATAATAATAAAAATCTCCTTATTATTATTATTCAATCCATGGATAAAATCTAAAAACTATATTAAATAAAAATGCTTCTTCATTAATTATGAAACTACAAATTTAATTAAACACATCTTCAATAAATTAGGAGCTCCTCATTAAAAAAAATTGTTTCATTGAAATAACCATAAGATTCAATAATTTTGATATAACTATTAATACTCATTAATCATCCAATGAAAATATTTTAACATAAATAATATATGAATACATAATAATAATAAAAAATTATTATTATTAACAAATTATTCAATTTAAACACTATTATCTCATTTGATATTATTTATTTATAATAAATAAAATATTAAACTACATAATTTGCATGGGATGGACTATAACCATGTACATCCCATGAAGATCAATTAAAGTGGAAATTTCTTGATCTGGTGCTCCCAAGGATTATCAGGACACCTGATAAAATTATCGATTAATCACCCAAGACCTAAAACAACACTTTTAAGTGTTAAAACAGTCAGAATAATTTTTTGGATCTTGGTTAAAAAACCAACCTGTCAATAAACGGCATTTTTTTTAAAACATTTGTATTTTAATCAACTTAAAAAACATAGGACATTACATATATAAACACCAGTTATTCCTCAAAGGGAGATTATGATATTTTTTTGAGAAAAACTATAATTTTATGTGTGTTTTTCTATTATAGGGAAATAAATTCCATTACTATGAAGAATAATAATCATTTCACCCACATTAACCGTTTCTTTTATCAAAATCAAATAGCATAATTTTTTCTGTAATTGTATCCATTAATGGTATTATAATCTCGAAGTAAATAAGGATGATACCCCAATGATGACAAGTCATTCATGGTATGAATTTAATTTTAATAATAAATTACATTCTATAATTAAAATATAAATTTATGAACAAGTTTATATGAACATCTGTTTTAGAAAAAAAATTAGATGAAATTATGGAATGGAATGTTTTATGCTAAGAACCTATTATGGAGAAAGTGGTGAAATAAAATGCAATATTGTATCTTATTAATGAATCGAAGCAAGAAAAGGTGTTATAAATATATATGAAGGAATGATTTGTAATTTAAAATATTATATCATTATTTATTGGTGGTGCCTCCTTGTATAGATTTTAAATGGTCAAATAAGAAAGAATAAACTAATTATTTTGTATATAAGGTATTTTAATGTTCTAGAAAAAACTAAATCAACAAATCACTATTTGTAAATGCCACATAGCCTCTTTAAAATTTATGATGTGTTATATATTTCTCTTTAGGAAGTGAATTTAAGACCAAACACATTTTATAATCTATGATTAATGATTTTTTCAACCTTATATACCTTACCCTAAAAAGACATTCTGAAATTTTCACATTACAGAATATTAGTTGTAAAAATGGATGAATCTATTTATGAAGGTTCATTGGATGAATAATTAAAATAATAGAAAATTTCTAGATCCGAAGAAAGTTAATACAAATATCTACTGAACTCTATTTTTTTGTGATATTTTAGATGTTATTATTGTGAAATATTTGATGGTGGGAAAATATTAATACTCTATCTTCAATTATACTAATTATTGATTTATTTACAATGGGAAAATAACATAATGCATTCTTATTTATTCAATATTGTGTTTAAAAAATATCATTCAACATTAAATAGTTTCTTTTTGAATAAAATAATATACATCTCAAAATCATCATGTATAAATTATATTAGTATGATTTTTTTGATTTTTCATAGTTAGTTTATTTTAGAGTGAATAAAGAAAATGAAAATTTCAGTAAAAAAAGTCACATGAGAACATTATAATGATATAAGAATAAAATAAAATTTTAATAAACCAGTTTTTTAAACAATATATAATAATAAGTAATATAATAAATATTATAATATAATTTATAATAAAAAATTATATTCCTAACATTTTGGAAATCTAGGTAATTTTTTTCAAAAATAAAATGATTTTAGTTCCTCTCTCATAATAAATAATTTACATGGATGAGTTCTATTTTCGTTTTTATTAAATAATGATAATTATCCTTTTATTTAAATTAATACATTTATTTCTATTGTAATAAAAATTATACTTTATTTCCCAACAATATCAATTTAATTCTTAAAACAAATATTTTTCTAAAATGATTTTTGTTGCGTTTTATAAACATATATTAAAAGTAATATTTAACAATTATTGAAATTAAATATTATATAATTGATTGAATATTTAGAATCATCATAATTAATATTATGTAATATTTTCAAATAATCATTATTCTACATTGAATATTAACTGTGTTAGGTATTTATCAGTTCAGTTAAGGATTAAATGAATTAAAGGGGATAAAATAAAGGGATGAGGATTCAAGATTACACCACAATATTTTGTAAATATCATTTTAGGCTTTATATATACCATTATCATATCATATTATAATATATGAATATATTATTCATGTTTACTAGAGTAAGACATATATTATGTTATAAAGTCTCAAGAATTTACATGTTTTCCACCAACTTCACATAAAAATGGGAACACCTATCATCTCTTATCCCTAGATATTAAGACACATAACATGGAAAATTCATGTCAAAATACAATCCCAATATCCACCCTCATATTCAATAGGTCCTGGTCTCACTGAAATATCAATTCATAAAGACTTAAGATGTAGCCAAAGGATGTTACCAAAAGAATAGTTATATGTCATTACCATGATCTTTCAAGATACCTACTTCACAAAACTCATAAAAATAATCAATAATTATATTATCATAATTACAATATTATATAAAATATAATAATTTTTTTATTATAATGGTATATACATTGTATTTCTCATTTCCATCCCATGAAAAATGAAAACCTCACATGTCTGCATGTTTCAACTACCATCTATAAAATACATTATTAATCTATTTTCAGAACCTATTTAAATGTGTTGTCATATTTATTGAATTAATTAATTAATAAAATATTTAAGACATAATTATGATTCTCAAAATATAAAATATTTTCCACCTTCTAACCATTCCATTTGATGGAAAATCAGAATATCGCTTATGCATAAGTGTGGACTACCAAATCCAAGAAGCGATTATATTAATTTTTTTATTACCACCTTCAATGATTGATTATAAAAGTTTTTATAAATAATTTAATTATTATTCATAAAAATATTAAAGTCAAATATATTATACAACTATTTTTTTCATCATTAGCAATGAATAATATACAGAATATTTTTTTGAGAAACTAATCAGGCAACTATAAATGGTCAATTTATGCATGAAATATTGACTGACTAGATGTATAATTTTTATAAAATATCCATTAGAATTAGGTAAATATTATAAAATTAATTACGAATGAATTTTATAACCTTAAATTCATTATACCTACGGATCAAACATGGAAAACTCAGTTGAGGCCCAAGGTAAGGTTAAACATTTAAAATCTCATTTTATTTCAGGATTATTTATGATTATATTTATATAGGGAAAATTATATGATAACAATATCTTAATCTCTTCCCATGTTAATATTGTTTTTTTCTTTTTGTGGACTATATTTTCATTTTTCAATTCTTCACATGAAATAACCATAATATTTTATTATTCTACATGTAAAGAGATTTATTTTAAATAAAATATTGTTTCGAAATCATCCTTTATACTCTTTTACTTCAGTGTAATTAGTTCTATAAATGTTTCTAAAAATGTATTTTCTTAAATACGTGGTTTATAAATATAACTCTAAACTATTTTTGAACTTTTGAGAAATCACTAAAAATGATTCAATTCGATGTTTTTAGAATAGATTATTTTTTTACTTTTTAAAAAAGTAATCAAAAGAATTTTTCTTTTAAAATAAATTCCTTAACCTCATTTTCCAATCATTATAGTCATTACAAAATGAATAATGCATTAAAATATTCATATGTTATTTTCTAGAAAAATCATTATCTCAATGTTCAAATAATATCAATTTAAAAT
The DNA here is from genome assembly GCA_963277665.1 of Viscum album. Classification (NCBI taxonomy): domain Eukaryota; kingdom Viridiplantae; phylum Streptophyta; class Magnoliopsida; order Santalales; family Viscaceae; genus Viscum; species Viscum album. The sequence goes on from OY728127.1 coordinate 305,216,316, forward strand.
TTTATCAAAACAAAAGGGTTATAAATTCATAAAAATTGAAAATAACGTAGAATGAAATATATAAAATTATTCTTATAAAAATATAAAAGGATGATATTTATAAATAATTTATAAAAATTTATTTTATATTTCTAGATAGATTAATTTCACAAAAAGATTTTCATTTTGGATGAATTTAATTTATTCATTGATCCTTTACAAATTTATGGTTTTTTGGTAATTAACATTCTCGTGGTAAAATTCTCAATCACTCTCTATCATTTCATTTTAAATTATTTTATCCTCTATTTTAATATTTTATGTATAATGGAAATATATATCAATATGGACTCATTTTAAATCCTTTGATGTTATCTCAGTTGTGTACCACTTATATATGTCATATCAGTTGAAGGATATTTATTTACAATTTCATTCATGGACTGTGAAAGTATTTATTATTCTTGATTCATTATGTATAATTATTATTTTTAAGTAATTCATAGAATAACTTTAATTGATCATTAAATATATGAGGAATGAGGAGGATGTATAACTGATGGGTGGGTACTGGTTATAAATAACTCCCCATTTCATAGACATATATATTGAGACAATATAGTAGGCCAGCCATGTTAGAATGATATATGGTATTACACCTACAAATTTATTTATAATTTCATGGATGAGGGTTCAATGGAATGATTCATGATATATTGTATGTTGACTTTATAGTAATATTTTTAATGACTCTATTTATGATTTTTATGTATTTTTAGTTTAGATTCATTAATCCCTGTGATTTTTATTTTGAAATTTAAAATGTATTTAATTTGAACTCATTTTTTTGAATGAATGTAATGAAATTTTATTTTTCCACTAATCTTTATTTATTATGCCTTATTTAGTCATGATATCAACCAATTTATATAACCCATACTAAGCATCTCAGGTCACTCATTGTTATATTTACTTTCCCAAGGCTATGAAGAAATATATTTTAAATGATTTAAACCTAGAATGAATATTTATTTTTCTATTATTTATATTATCAAAATAATGTGGTAATCATATATCTATATTTTTTTCCATGACTATTAAATGGATAAATCCGTCATGGTTTTATCCCTTGTATCTTATACCAATTTATTAATTTAAACCCATTTTCTAAATTATTATTGTTATAGTTGTTAAATTATAAGGAAAATGTTGAATATAATGTGATTTTTAAACTTATTTAAATGATATTAAAACACTTTTTATCTTTAATTGAGTTGAAATAAAAATAAAAAAACCTTATGTATAAAAAATAATTTTCTAAAAAATATATTTTCTATATTTCTTATATTTTAGTTTAAATGATAATTATCTCATATTTAGAAATTATATTTTCTAAAATTGAATCAAAATCCAAATTCATTATATGAATTTTTTTAAAGAGTTTTCATAATATATATTTACTAAAAAAATAATAACTATGGATATTTTTTAATCAATGTTCGTAAGGGACAATATTATTAACTTAAAATGGGTAATATTTTACAAAATTTAAAAGATAATAACACATTTTACAATGCCTTTCTAGGGTTTTAAATTAAATCCTACATTTCATGATAAATATCACTCACCTAAAACAGAAAACCCATAGGAAAATCATTTCTACTCCATCACATAAGTCCCTAGTTATCACATATAAAAATACCTCACGTCTACCCTCTTTATACCACTCTAAAATTTATAATACATCTGAAAAAACACATATTATTCCAATAGCAGAGTTCTCATACATTTTTTGGTCATTGTGAATAATAAAATTCCTTTTCACTCCATTTCTATGATGTCTTTTAAGAGAAGTCTCAAATCCTCAATGTGTGTATGATCCATCTGTAGTTTTTTTTTCATCCATTATCTTCCATACTCTGATAGACATAATTATATAATAACATAGATATCATCAATATACTCAAATTTATTAGAATTCATGGTATAAATATTATCTATACCCCTATAATACATTTTAAAAATGAAAAGCTTCATCATGTGTACTAGCTAACTATATCCTCTATAGATGAAATGTTTCATTTTTCATCACCACATTTTATGGATTTTTGAATAAATTAATTTAAACCATATATGTTATATATATGAAAATATTATTATTATTATTATTGAAATATAAGTAATTATTTACATTCTTTTCTTTCCATCCATTGAAAAACGAAAATGTCTCTCGCATTTACATGCGGACCACCAAATCCCTAGATGACATGTTTTTTTTCAACACTACCATAGAATATGGGATATAAAAATGTATTTATTGAATATATATGATCTTATGATGTGATATAATTATTGATTTAGTCTTTACTAAACATTTTAAAAACACAAAAGAATAAAATTAAAAATATAAAAATAAATTTGTCACATATAATATTTTAATGTTTAATAGATAATTAGAGTGAATCATGAAGAATGTTAAACATGTCACACTTGTCAAACAAATAATGAAGTACCCATAGTGGAAAGAAAACAAGTGTAATAAGTATAATAAAAATATAATAAATAAATATAAGGCCCTTTAGTGTATGTATCTTTATTTTACTTGATTTACACTTCCCCTGTCAGCAGTTCATCAGAGGTCTCATTCTCATCACATGACCTATCATGAAATCTACAAGAAAACCAAGATGACTTTGTATAGTCTAAGTACAAGGTTCACTAAGACACAACCAATGCTCCCTTAACCTGATGTTCTCAATTAAAAAAGTGTATTCTATTATAATGATCAATTTGTTTCAGAGAAAAAAATACAATCCAAAATTGAGAAGTCATGCGGTTTCCATGCTTCCAAAACCCCATGATTGTACCTACATTGGATACATACTGGAAAACATATAAAAAATCATAGAATCCTCAAAAAATCAGATCCATAATAAATATTCGAGATATTCATACATTAACCATTATTATAGGATAGTTCACTGAAGGACATCATTACCCAATTTAATCTCCAATTTAGGTCACAAAGTCCTTCATGCCCCACTATTTTCACGTTGGTCTGATCACTAATGATTGTCATGACCCACGGTCATCACATATGGGTTTTCTCACTCGTGATCATCATGCCACTAATTTATTCCATATTAGGTCATCATTACACATCATATATTTCGATTTAATCATCAATCCACTTGTATCATCTTAACATAACCCCCTTTAGGGCTACCGGGACATGATGGGTCCACCTATCTCATTTTTAATAGGTATAAGAAGAAAAATCACAACATATTATAGATAAATCTAAAAGAAATGGTGGAATTATATCAATGGTACATATAAATACACATATTAGGAGAAAATATCTCATAATAATTACTATAACATGTGAATCAAAAATCAACAAAGAATCATAATATCTTAGAAATTCTCTTGTAGAACGGTTACTCAATGTCACGTGCTACACGGACACCAATAAGAAGTCACAAGTCAAGAATGGATATCAAATAATACAATATGATAATAATACCATGAAAGTATCTATAACAGGGTCCCAAGATGTAAATACACAAACTACAACAAATTCAATGATGTAAATGAAAAAATGAACCACTATTTGTGGTACAAAAGGCTGTAGTGGAAACCTCAACAGTCAAGACCGCATACTCGTAAGACTTATTTTTTAAATTGAGAATACGTCAAATCTAGAGGTACAACATGGGTCCCTAAAACCAAAATATACTATTTAATTTCCAAATATAAATAAGATAAAAATTCAATGATACTTTCTCCCTCCAAGATAATTTTTGAATTATCATTAAAATAACACATGCGATGATATTTTCTCTGCACTAAATAATTCCAAAATTAACATTTAGGTTCACATATGCGATCATAATACTATCCATACGCATAATTACAAAATGAAATTATATAATTGATAACTCTAAATTAAATTATGAAAAAGTGGAATTCTATATAATTATTCGGATAATAAAACATGTAATTATATGTGAAAAATTTTTAATTATCCTCTAATAATTTGATATCATTTTCACATGATAATTCTCATATAATTATCCCTTGATAAATTTTATAATTATAATATAAAAAATATTTATTATAAATTATCATTTCACAAGTATCATATTCAAATTTATTTCCAAAAATCATCCATCTGTTATTTGATGCAATTATACATGAATAATTCTTGAAAATTATTTTTGATATTATGTGTAATAATTTTTTGATAATTTCAATGAATTTTATCACATGAAAAATACCTTATAATTATAATTTGATAACTATTATAGTTATATTTTAATATTTATTCCATATAAATTACCATTTCATATGTATCCTAGGATTATTTGTTTCCACAAATCATCCTTTGATAATTTGGTGTAATTATCATTTATAATTGATCAGAATTATTTTTAATAATTAATTTAATAATAAATTAGCATTTTTTATAAAAACGTCCTTTTTATAATATATTTGTAATTTCCCCTTGATTATTTCATGATTTATCTTTTTTTTCTATTTCAATCAACCATTTTCTATATTTTGATAATGGATGAAAATTAAGATAATAAATAAATAAAAAGAAAACAAACATAATAATGTCACAACGTCAGGGGAAGGTGAAAATTGATGTTGCGTGCGAAGGATCTGGGTTTTGGACAACTAAATTATTTCATGGAAACATTAATGATAGTACACAACTGAGTCATGGTTTTCTCAGATTCAATGTTAGCAACCAAAATCAAGAGGTGATCTGGTGTAAAATACCAACCATGTTTTCCATCCCTAAAATTTGGAAACCCCCAATTTAATTAAGTGTTTAAACTAAAAAAAGATGATAGAGGGTTTCAATTCACCCCATTAATACACTGTATGTTTCAATTTGTTAAAATGGACAGAAAATGAAGCTTTTGGATGGAACTATGGGTATAAAAAGGCAGTTTCTCAGTTGGGGAAGAAAAAACTCATTAAAAAAATTAAAATTAAAATTATAATCAAAAAATAAAAATTTATTAACACGTGTGATATTACCAAACACCCAACCCGAATAAAATTCATTCTTCGAATAGTGTAAACACTACATCATATACCTGAAAGCGGTCTTATATTTCTCATACATCACACTGTTTGAGGGACATTGAATTATTTTTAGAAAAAATATAAATAAAAAATCAAAGAAGTTATTATCATGTGTGATGTTAACAAATATCTAACACACAAAAATGTAGTTTCAGACCATGGGTGAAACCATAATAAAAAACTATTCATGGTCCTAAATTTCTATTACAAAGCACCATATGGGAGATATTCAATTATTTAAAAAAACACTTGTGTAATATAACATATTGGATATTTTAAATTTTTCTCTTCCAAGTCCCTATAGGTCTAGGAATACCATGCTAGCTCATCACCCAACTAAAAAAATATTCTATAGAATTTTACACAGTGTTAATTGGGATATTACCCTTATAATAAGGCCTTTAAATCAACTATTATGTTATTTTTTATTGAAAAATACCATTTTCACAAAAAAAAATCATTATTTATCAGTATTTAGTGTTTGAATTTTCTTCTAATAAAAATCAAAAAATTACAATTCTACCATCCTATTGACTTCTCATCCTTGAGAAGTATCTCTAATGGTATTTATAAAACAAATAAAGACAAAAAGATAGAACATCATACACTCCCTCCCACGTCTCCTCATGGAAATTCCCATAGTGCCACCAAATCCAAACTAGTGGTACTATTTTCCCTCATAGGACCTTCAGAGTCTTTTCTGTAATCCGAACTGAATGCTCCTCATAGGATTCATCATGTTCTAACTTTATTTCCTCACTTTGTATAACATGAAAACGATCAGGAATGTACAACCGATGTTGAGAAATATGGAACACATAATTCATGTCTCATTAATATTGGGGTAAGTTCAAAAGGTATTCCACTGTCCACACCCATTCAGTAATCTCAAATGTCCACATAAAACATATTGCTAAATTTCCATTATTACTCATAAATTAGTGTCCTAACTGAGTATTCACAATCAAAAAGTCTCTTTCACCCATAGAAAACTCCATGGGACTTATCGTATGGTTGACATATTGTATTTTTATACTCGAAGTGGTGATCAGCCATTTCCCAATCAGATTCACACTCCTGAAGGAATCAATATCCAAATTGGGAATTGAAGCACTTCAACAAATTTATCATGTGAATATGTGGTGGTCTACATGGACTCCCATAATGATCCCGATAAGGTTTCATCTAAATAAATTCCTAGAAACAATTATTGAATGTAATCTCAATAAAGGAGTATGAAATGTTCTGGGTCTACATGGACTCCCCTAATGATCTTGATAAGGTTTGAGGATGGTACATTGTGAATATTCTCAACTAATTCCCTTTTTATTTTTCTAGACCTTCCAAAATCATTGCATAAAATGTGTTCCTACAACTAAAAAACTCAAGGGAGCCCCATGATGGAATTTGATCTTTTGGATATAGAGACATCCTAGCTCCTCCACTGAGTGACTCTATATGATTGATAAGTTGTGATCTGACTTCTTTAAATGATAAAAAGTCACCCTGAACATTTCATACTCCTTGAGGTCCTAAGTAACTCTATCACAAGTATTTTATGATGTCCCCCACTACCTAGTGATATAGAAATTCCTCATGAGTCTCTCCCTAATGGAATAACCACCTAAATTCTAATATAATAGGGTTTCACATCATCATTCAGTGAAGTACATAGAATGATATGTTAGGTTAAACTTAATTTATAGGTATGTCACGTCTAGACATAGCTCACTAATATAAGGAAAACAATATCACCAAACTAAACAAATATCAAATAGACATGTTCAAGACCATGCCATGTATTGTTACAAGATCCCCAACACCATCTATTGAATCTTGATCAATGACATATTAATTTAATATCTCATCGCCAAAAACTTTTAACTCCCCAATGTTTTATGGTGTGTCACTTTTAAATCTTTTTGATAGCATACATTTCACTCAACAACCAGCTTAAATAAGCAATGAAATATTATTATAACCTAGCCAATAAATTAATTTGAATGAATATTATTATACATTTTCTGTATTTTATACATTATATGTTCAATAAATTTTTAACATTAATTTAATGTGTTTTATAGACATGATATAAATATATATAAACTTTTATGAATTAAAAATTATAGTTTTCTAAAGGAAATTTTACCACATTTTAATGGAGAACATTTTTTAAATCAATTTGTTTACTCTATTATAAACTATATTTGAAAAAATAATCTAGTTCATGTAAATTGTAATATAAAAATTTATTTTGGTGTAATTTTTGGCATTTTTCTAAAAATTTTCATTTTTGATAAATAGTGATAAAATCCAAATTTTTAATTGAAAACAGATTTTAGGTAAAAATGAATTAAAGTATAAAGATATATCCTTAATTATATTTTATGTTTAATTAGATTAATTTAATATAAACTAATCTAATTTAGTTCTTTGAAATAAATATGAAATTTATTTTGGATATTTAAACATTTCAATGTTTCAAACATTTTCACTTTAATAAATCATTTTCTCACCCCATCAACAAGATTAATTTTAAATTTATTTTTAAGAAATTAGGGAATTTTTTAAAATGGTTTAAATATTTTGAATAGGAATATATAAGCTAATTAAATAGGACCCTTAATTTTTTTTCCAATATCAATATTAACTTTAGTAATTTTAATTTCCATTTTTTAGGATAAGTCGGGAAATTAACAAAAAATCATTGTATAAGTATTAGAAAATTACACTAACACTTGACCTATTGTTATTGAATGAGTAATTTTAGACCCAAATCATCATTGGGTTGATTTTTTCATCTCTACGAGTCTCTTGGATGACTTTATTCCATTTATCGTATTTTATTTTTAATGAATGTCAAAGATGTCATAATTTTAATAAAAAAGATTTATATTTTGAAATGTGGTTACCAAGGGGATATATTCAACTATAGATAGTATATGGAAATATATAATATTTATGTCAATCCATAAAATTATTTTAAATTCTTAAGAAAAAAATAATTAACATAATGGCTTGTTCAGTGATGATGCAATAATTTTTTTATTAATGGAAATATCAAATAAAAAATAAAAAAATTATCTATATAAATATAATCTCCAATAATTAATTTTATACTATAATTTTGTAGGAAAATATGACATTTTATTGATATATTAAAATCATTGGCTGAAATATATCATGTTTTTATAATAAAAATAAAATTTATGCAATGAATAGTATCAACATTGTCATTATTCAAATTTAAAAATAAATAATATTTTATAAAATGATACAAAATTAGTAAATATTTAATTCAACCACATAATTTCTATAATGTTAAAAATATGATCAATGATCCTATTGTGGTACAATCATTATTTTATAGGAATTATATAAACCCTTACGAACTAAAAACACATGTTGTTATGGTAAGAGTTAAGGAGATTAATCAAGGGTTCATCCAAAAGGTAAATATCTGAATCTGACCTAAAAATGTCAAAAAATTATTGGTTGAGATTATTTAGACCCATATGAATATTATGATATAATAACTCACTTCTGGATCATTTTTAATTAGAAATAAATTTATTCTAATATTATATTTTTTTAGTTTCCTAATGTGCCCTTAACCTCAATTATTAAAGGAAACCTCTTTCCTCGCTTCTCACAAAACCTTGATCCTTATATGTTGACCTAAAATTTCCAATTTTCTTCCCAAAATATTTGTACCTTTTTTGGATCTCGTTTTATTCCAAAAAGATCAACACTAAATCCCTTAAGAACATATGTAATGGATGTTCGATGAATAATAGGTTATCATTTTTACAAGGTCATCAAAGTTCATTTCTTATTATACACAATCATGAAGTATTTTATCTATCATAAATTAATAAATCTAGTATAATAAATATTTTAATATTTTAATATGATAATGGGACCACCATATGTCCTATTCTATCCATCATTGGAAAAAATAATACGTTATGCATGTGTACATATGGCTTTCCATATCCACATCGTAGTGTAATGTATTTTTCATCACCAAATTATATGGATTGGTATAATGATGGAAATAATTGATATATATGATAATTATTACAACATTTTTATTCTGAAAAAAAATTACCATAAAATTAATTACCTTTTTACCATTAAGGGAATTACGTCGTCCCAAATGTGTACATATGGCCTACAATCTACAGGACGTGATATTATTCATTTTACATGTTAACCATTGAATGATGATTATAAGTGTGTTTATAAAAATTAAATATTCTATAAATTACCTTAATGTAATTATATAGATTATGTAACTATGTATAATTATTGTGAATCAAGAATATGAAGACAAAACACGCATGAAAAGGATGGAAATAAACACTCGAAATAGTGAAATTAATAAATTATTATTAATAAATGAGTGATAAATTTTTAAATAGGATCATATATAATATAACAAATATTATTATTATTCCTTAATATGTCAAAAATATGATTAAAACCACTATACATGGGTTTCAAACATGTATGGAAGAAATCAAACCTAATGTAGAAGTTTAATTCAAAATCTCATCATTAATTGAGATTGTTTATGTTAAAGAATCCATTGAGGAATATTATTATTACATGTAACTTTTTTTAAAAATATTTTCAAAAAAATTTGAAACATACTAAAAATGTTTAAAATCATTTTTTATAGGATTTCATGTAAGAAAAATGGTTTCAAATTAATCATTTTGTTATTTTCAAAATGATGTACATTATGATTTTTTCAGAAAAAATATATAAGGAATGTTTTTAAAACTCATGTTTCAAGATTGGATTTTTCTAAAGTTATGATGTGTTACTATTTAAAATCATTTTTTACATGTTAGTAAGTTTATTTTAAAAGAAAATATTTTCTTATATAATTTCACGTCTTTTAAAATAAAAAATTTCAAAGTAAAAAATATCATTTCTCTCAAAATGATTTAACGATTTTAGTAGATAATCTTCACCTATGTTAACATCCATTTTAGATGTTATGATTAATTTATGTTGACATCTAATTATTCCAATTATAATATTTTATTTAACTATTTATGATTATTATGACTATGGATGTTCTTTGTTGATACCATTCATTATAATGTACTGAATTTTTTCTGATTATATATTATGATTTCGGAAAGTAATTAACATTTCACAAACTAACATATGATTACTGAAATTCACCCATTTCATATGAAAAATTTAGTTAACACAGTAAATGGGTGGTGGGGCCTACAATATACCATTTATTTATTCTTATATCTCATGAGACAAACTAGTTTGGGTATTGGTTAAGGCCTTAACTGTTTATATAGATTATCTTGGTCGATGCGTTGATTGAATGTTTATGATGTCTAGAATTATGAATTCTCCCATTATGATATTATTTATTGATATTCCATGGGATCATTTTATTATTATAATATCCTTGTAATTACTTATATGGAATTATTAGATAATCAATTATTCACTCCATATTATAGTAAAGGATATATTTAAATTACTTTTTTAAGTTATTCACCTCACCTTAATGTCGTTTCTTATTTATTAATGATATCTTCCATTGTTATCTTACCCTTACTGAGCATCCAAGATAACCCATTATATTGAATTTTTTCAAACATTTTGATATTTATACCACGATTGACTTGTAGAGATAATCTATGAGAATAATTTTTTTCTTAAAGGAATCACCATGTTGAATTATATATTTTCAATGGTAATGTATGTTTCATTTATGTATCAAGTCTTCCGAAACTACTAAGATGTTTGGAATTTTGGGATGTGATCCCTTGTATAATATTCCAATTCAATAAATAAAAAATTGGATCTGGGAAACTAGGGTTGTGGCTATTGAGTTTTTATTTAATGGATTGTTTAGTAAAATACATGAGAACTTGAATAAATTAAACATAGATTATAGAATAAAACCCCAAAAAATCGAAACATATCCAAATTGATTAAACATTTGATTTATAGATTAGTTGTACCTAAGTTTAAAAAAATTTGATTAACTACTTTTGAGATTTTATATTATGTTTCATACTATTTTGATCATATATAGTGTATTCCATTACTTAGTAATGGTACCAGTTGGAAGAAATGGAATCCATATCAAGGCATGTAATACACGTATAGATTTCCCTCCTATGAGATATAGTGATGTTTGTTCTATAGAATCAACTACTTTGGAACAATTTATATGAATATAAGAACAAATTAATCAAGGTATGATAAAAAACATTACTTGTTTGGAGAATCCAAATCCAAAATATGGTGGAGCAATGTTAGATCACATCCTGAGACAAAAAAAATCCATCATTCAATGGGACTAAAATTCCATTTTTAGAAGAAAAATGGATATATTCCTTGGAAAAATATATTTCTCTCATTAAGATTTAAGGAAAAGTATATGGTTATCAGGGGAGTTTATCCTCAAGTAGGATATGAGTAATAAGGGTGGTCATGGATTCAAAACACGAAGGATTTTGAAGAAACATAAAACATGGAATAGAATGACTTTAATGAACTTTTATTGGAAAAATATTCCCCTCTCGAACAACAAATAGATATTGAGAGGAATTTTTTTATTATGAGGTAAAAAGAGGATGATAGTGTTTATAAATATAAATATAACATTACAAAGTTATCAAGGTGTACTACAGATTATATACGCAATCCAAAGAGAAATAATTCTCAATTATATTATGGGTTAAAACCATTCCTCTAAAGTTAATTGGTTTGTCGGACATTGTCATCATATTATGATATGGAATTATGTGCTATCAAGAATGAAAAATAACAATCTATGTTTTATGAATTTAATGGAATTCAAGAGAATAGGAGAATGGTGGATCAATAGAAGAATGTTGGGTAAAAGGGAAATAATGATTTTCCAACTAGTGATAATTGAGGGAATAAACACCCAATTAATTACATGATGGGAATGTGATTTTTCTATATGTGTGGATATAATGGTCACCAGGATCATGATTCTAAAGAAGTGACATAATATTTTAAGGTGAAATGTGTCAATTTTAATTAAATGGGGTATTACACAAATTTATTTACCAAGCATCAGGGAAATATTGCTTAAAATATGAAAGGTTAATAATTTCAAACGTATGCTCTTTCTATAGACAAAGTGTAATAATTCACGTATTTTTTATGGTTATTATAATCTTATGATTTATAATGATTATTTTGCATCATTTATTCATTATGCATTATGAAAAAATGGATGTTTTCATTATAGTTTTAAGGTGATCAATATTTTTATATATTTATAATATTGAAATAAGAGATACAATATGTGGTTTGGAAATTTTAATATATATTTTGTTTTTAAAATTTATTGTCTTTAGTTATAATGAATAATTCATAAAATTTAGATGCACATAATTTGGATGAGTCTTCAACTTAATTAATTAAATAATGGGTTAAGTTGATCATTGGATATTATTGTTTGATATTAATGTGTGATTGATTATATATGAAATCATGTACTATTATTTTTTTTTCAGAAAAAATATAAATTCATGAGAAATGACTTGCAGATCCTATGATTCATTAATGTTAAGAAAGAATTAAAAAATCATCATGAATATCAATTTCTTGGAAAAAAATATGAATTCAAAATAGATCAAAGAATCACAAAAGCATGAGATTATTCTTTGGAAAAGGAATGAAAACAAGTAAGTTTATTTTATAATGTAATTATATATATAGTAAAATAATTTATAAACATTAGAAAATTTATTTTAGAGAAAAAATATCATTCATTAAATTTTATATTAATAAATCAATTGTCTTCTAACTGTACATAGATTTATGATTTTTATGGTTAAAATTCTAATGACCATGTTGTATAACACACTCCATTATAATTTGATAGTTATATGTTTATTCGATGTAATTTTTTTCAGTATTTCATAATTTTCTTCTATTTAATAGCCTACATTTTTTGTGACCTTTGCATTTCTCATTACATATCATTAACCAGATATGTTTTCAACACAATTTTGAATGTGATTTTCCTATAAAATATTTATAAATTGTAAAAATTAGAGTAAATAAATTACTAGGATATAATTTATTGAAGCATAGGAGAATGTAACACCCTAATATGTTACAGTATGTCTCATTTTATACTTTTTGATATGTTACGTTTCATGCATCATGCAGATTAAATGAATAATGAAATGTTATTAAATCCTAGATGTAACACACTGATATTTTATGAGAATTATTCCTTTTGATTTATTTGGTTTCTTGGGTTTTATGCTACACCATGATTATCTTGCACTATACGCGACACTGTATTAGCTTGCAGTTTAAGCAACACTATTCTTGGATCGTGTTACAGAAAATTTCAAGATCGTTTGATATAAGTTATTCTACGCAACATTGTGTATATATATATATATATTCAAAGTATAAATGAAATATGGTTGGATCCTATTATACACAAAAACAAAAGAATCGTTCACTACAGGCAACCCTGAACTGGCTTTCTTTACATGCAATCGCGACATTTCACGATAGCGTGCGTTGTACGCAATACAGAGTTTCACTAAACAATGATATGTTATTAAAATATTATATAAACTAGCCTTAATGAATTATAATACCCACATTTTAAAATTTTATAAATTTTATCTTTCAAAATGAACTTCATTTTTAGATTCGGAATATCGAAATTAGCCTAAGGTGAATTTTTTGTATTTTTTCTGAAAACTATCAATTTTTTATGTATAATGGAAAACACAGAGTTATAGTTTAACACCGAATTTCAATTTAAATAATTATTTATTTTAATTTAATTTATTTTAGGTCAAAATATATGCATAATACCTATATAAGTTCAATGTAATTCATTGATGTCATTTTATAATAATTTTAGATATATAAAATTTTTATTAAACTTTACAACGTCTTTTAACCACCTCATAGGAGAATTTGAAAATTTACATAAAACATAATTTTACCACTTCTGTTAGTGGAATTTCAAAAATCCGAGAGACATAGTTAATATCAAGGAGTAAAATATGGTTCAATAAGATAAAAATAATTTTTGGTGAATAGTAACTTTTTACTTTTATTCACCGCGGTTAAAAGTAAATAGGGAAATTAAGGGTAAAAATGATATTATTATTACCCTAAATCATTTCATAATTCTATTAGATAAGTGAAATTCTACCAGAAAAAACCTTAGAAATAATATATTTCCCTTTAGGTCCACTTGGATTAGATTAGGACACTTATTATTATTTTATTTAAAGAAGAGCTAAAAGAGTTAAAATCAATGTTTAATAACTAAAATTTTTCAATATAGGGGTATACATAAGATAAATACGACAATAAATATTCATTAGAAAGATAAAAAGATTTCATAGATAATGGTAATTTATTTATAATTTTTAGACATTAAATAATTTAATTTATTTATGACACAATGATAATGTAGTAATTACCATATTAATGAAATATTAACATAATTGATGTTATAAATAACCAAATAAATGTAATTTGAGACTTTTTATTAATTAAACTAATTTTATATGTTAACATGACATGTTAGTATTTATTTAAGTAATTGTTTTCGAACTAATCATGCTGTTATTATTTTCACAAAAATCAATTACCAAGTAGTGTCAAAATTGACATAAAATTTTTTTTTAACAAATATTATATTATTAATTGTTATTTTATTCCTTAAAATATAAGGATCGGACAAATGAAATAGATAAGGTTATATATATTAATAATTAACCACTTTGGGTTTGTTTTTCTTGTTATATTATGTTTATTAACCATATAGTGTAAGAAAACAAGACGACATGGTAAAAGATAAATAATTAAACTTAGAGTTAAATTTAAATTATAAGGTTGAAATAGTAAGATAAACATGTTTAAAACTTATTGGATGAGATGATTTAGACCCATCCCCACCTATGATTATAAATAAATAAATTTGGATCTATTAAAAACCGAATATGAATTTATTATAAAATAATATTTTATGTTTTTTCTTAACTTGCCACTCTCCTCCCTTATAAAAGGGCACCTCCTCCATCTCCTCTTTACAACATTTTGAGCCTTAATGCTCATCCAACCGCTGACCGTTTCCATTCTCAAAGTCCCTATAAACATACTAGAGGTTCTAGTCTTCTTCAGAGACCACCTTTAGTTTCCTAAGTGGAGGTTTTGAAGAGGCGCGTCAAAGAAGAGGTAATATCTTTTACCAATTCTTTCAAATTCATTTCTTCTTCTACTTATTCTTCATTTTTTGCCTCATAATAAAGTAATAACATCAGTATAATTCATATACATATATTTTATTATAAGTATGAAACAATCCTATTTCACCTTCTATCCATCCTATGAAAAACAAAATCATTGCGTGTGCGTACATAAGGAATACCGTCTCCACGTTGTCGTGTAATCTATTTTTCCAACACAACCGTACTTGGATGGAAATAATGGTGTAAATAATAAATATATATGGTTATTATGACATGATACTAATTATGAGATATTCTATCATTCAATTCAATACAATTACTCAAACATGGGAGTGATATCATCGCTCGTGCGTATGTACGACCTATCGTCTCCACGATGTCATGTGACTCGTTCTACATGATCTTCATTGAATAATGATTATAAATATGAATTTAATTAATAGATATGATATATATTACACTAATACCATTATTTAAATTATTTATCTATAACCTATAAATAATAATAAGAATTTATTCGACAAAACACACATAAGAACATAAAGCAATGAACACCCGAATAACAAATAGAAATGAAATATTATTAATATGAAGATAATAATATGACCATATATGATATCATGAAAATGAATATGATTCTTTAATAAATCAATTAAAATATTTAAATCATTATACAGGAGGTTCAGATACGTACGAAGCATATCAGACCTAAGGTAAGGGAAAATCTCACAATCTGATTTTTATCTGAGATTATTTATACTTTAGAATTTATTGGGGAATATTTATCATCAACATCCATGTTTCCTCATTAAGTAATATTACTTCTATCCTCCTACAATTGATTAAATACTATTATACTCATTGGTGTGTTTTTAGTAAAAGATATGAAATTAATCTTTTGTCGTGTTTTGTATGAGGTAGTTTTTGACTTTTCTGGCCAAAGTATGAGAAAAATGTTTTTTTAAATTATACGGTATGAATGTATTTTTATGATTTCATAGAACATTATTTCCATGAAGCTTCCTTTACAAGTTTTCAAGTTTATTTTTTATCAACTTCTTTTAGATTAAAATTGTATGACATGTTAAGAAATAAAAAATGTTTTTTAAGTATAAAAGATATTTTCCTCAAGAATTGAGATCATAAGTTTTATCGAAATTATTTTCCATCTAAGATAATATAGGGTTCTGTTTCTATCCCTATTTTTAAATTTAATTGATTATGTTATGATGGAATTATTTTTATGATGTCCTTTTATCTTATATGGATTATCTTATGATGTAATAATGTTTAAGAACCCGATTGTTATTACATGGGGTACGCTATGATGTATGATTTATAGTCTTGTATCACATATAAGAATGGTATCATTATGAGAAGGGTGGGAACTATATCTCCCTCAAATGCATTGGGTAAAGTTTATATCTCATGAGACAGACATGGCTGGAATGGAAGGTTAATTCGGTTCAGTGATACAGGACTGAAACCAAGAGTGAACTTGGTTCCGAAATGGACTTTGTCCACTAGGATAGTCTTGGAAATGAGTCTCGAATACTAAGAAATTATTCTCTATGATTATGTGTGTATGCCACAAACTTTCATGTTTTATGTTATTATTATTGGGATTACATTTCACAACCATGATTTATCCCATGTTATGATATTATGATCTCTTTTGCAGGTTAAGATTTTCAATATGTTATGTTCTTATGAATATGATATGATTGATATTTCCTTTTTTTAGTCTTACTGACCATTTGAGCTAACCCTTTTTTATGTTTTCTTTTTACTAGGTGAGGAAGAAGGGTATAAAGTATGATGTGCCAAAAGGGAATCTAGATATGATAAATTAAAAGGGAGATAGTGTAGATGATTTATGAACTAGTTTTTTATGTTTCCCAGTTTCGAAAGACACTATACATATATGGTCATTTCAGGGTTTTATTATATTTTTTAATAAGTGTGCTTAAATTTTGATGTAATAACAACGTATGTAATGTATGGATAATTGTAGTTGGTATCAGAGGAAAGGTTTTTTTAACCTTTGGAAACTGGGATGTGAAAACATTAGTGAAATCCCTAGAGATATTTCTAAGGTATGTCTAGGTCTGTCCCTAAGGATAAGTACATGTATAGGTTATAGTCCTAGAATTATACTAATGAACATAGAATTAAATCTAGGGTTATATATTTAAAGTAATCACCCATTAATATGTTGTTTTCCTAGCATGATTTTTTCCTGTCACACTGTTCTTTTGGGTTTTAGACAATGGCTGGAACCTGAAGGAACCGTGTTGATCAATGTAATAGACAATGTAATGATTGTACTCCTGAACAAACCAATGTTATGGGATATGGAGTGAAAAATATTATTGCAATACATACACAAGCTATAAATCATTCTGGACTTCCAAATGAGGAGATAAAGGAACAATATTCTATTATTTCCTTCATGAGGCAATGTCCACCTTAATTCAGTTGGTCTTCTGATCCACTTGTTGCTGAACAATGGATTAGTACCATTGAAAAGATATTTTATACACTTCGTTGTTCAGAACATGAAAAGGCCATTTTGGCTGTTTACTAGTTAGAAGGTGAAGCATACCAGTGGTGGACTCTAATTAAGAATAAAAGGACCCAAGATGAAATTGAATCCATGGAATAGGATAAGTTCAAGAACTTATTTTTCAATAAGTTCTTCCATCATATTCTTCGAACAATGATGGAAAAGGGGTTCCTTGAGATTAAGCAAAAGGATGATGAATCTTTTGGTACATTTGAAGAAAATTTTACAAGGCTTGCAAGGTATGCATCTAGATTTATCATCCAACTTGAAAGTAAAGTTGATCGATTCTTCGGTGGCTTAAAACCAAGTCATCGAAGGGAATTAGATATAAGATACTTAAGTACCTATGAAGAAATTCTGTGATGTGATATCAAAGTAGAACTGGAAGTTGGTGTTACATATCCATCTCATGGTTTTGACAAGAAACAAAAGATAGAGGTCAAGTAAAATTCTCAGAACAATGGTGAAATGAAGATGAATGTTTCTTTATGCTCAAAGTGTGGAAAGAAGCATGGTGGAGATTGTCTAAAAGGTATAATAAAATGTTTCAAGTGTGAAAAAGAAGGCCATCGAGCAGCAGAGTGATGATGTAATGGGAAAAAGGTTTCTAATGATGTGAATAGAGAAAAGACTACAGAGAATTCTCCACCAACACTTCAATGATTCAAGTGCAAGGAAATGAGGAATTATGCTAATCAATGCCCTAATCCAAGGGTTAATGATGATCGATGTGAGCATCCTCTTAAGGAAAATGACAAATGGAAGTCACATGTGATCACTATTTGTGATGTTGAGTATGACAATGATGTTGTGGAATGATTAAGTGTTTATGTAATGGGATTTCAATATAGTATCATGGAATCTCATTTATAGTATTGTGGAATTTTGGAATATCAATGTATTGGTTTTAAATAATTGTATGGCACAGGTAATCATGAAAAGTGATTGAATTATTTTTGGAAAGTAGATGATATTCACATAATGAAGGGATAAGGATAAAATGAAATGTTTGATATTATTCTTGAGCTCATGACTGATATAAGGACAAAGTGATATCATCGTTTGAGTATATAGAAATTTCCGGATTTTGGTATGTGGAAAGTGTTAACTTTTGACATCATTCATGCTTTCATTAAGGTTCTATGGTAACTCATGTTTCAAAAGAATACATGATTAAGGTATTCACAATTTTGGTATGTGACCAACAAGATATATCTTATGATATATGGGGGATAAATGATGGTATTCACATTCTTGTTCTGTGACCTTTCAAATAAATGTTTTCTTTATACTATGGGATTGGGAAGATTTATTTTGGATAAGCCTAATTATTGGAATGGATTATGTTGGACATCAGATAGTATTATTTAAGGATAGAACATGTTTTCTGATACTATCTCTAGAATGTGATAAGAGTATAGTTTTAGAATAAGGAAACCCTATAGGACTAGCGACAACCCATCACGTCAGAAAAAGCTGTGGGAATAGATCCATCAACTGATGTGTGACATGCCTTTATTGCATACCACTGGCCTACAGGATGTCCTTGGTTAGTATAAATTAGTTTTAATTTATTATGTGGTATGA
Source organism: Viscum album (assembly GCA_963277665.1). Lineage (NCBI taxonomy): Eukaryota > Viridiplantae > Streptophyta > Magnoliopsida > Santalales > Viscaceae > Viscum > Viscum album. The sequence continues at coordinate 305,235,807 of OY728127.1, forward strand.
TATATGAAGTATAAGTTCATTTCAGGAACCATATATGATTAATCTAACTATAGATGGACCTATGTATATTTAATAACTTTTTCTAACCTTTATTTTGAGATAGATGGAATGACCTATCATTATATTGCATGATCAAAAAACACTTCACAAATGACAAATTCAACTTCATTTCTTTAAGAGATGAAGTGGAAATTGCTCATGGAATGACCAATGGTGAGATTGTACCAAAATCAAGAAAGTATTTCTTCTAATTTCAATTTTTTCAACTATAGGGAAATGATCTTGAAAACCAAAAATGTTGCCCTATTGCCCTCATATCTAAGGAATATTATTGTACCTTAGTTCATAAAAAATGTATTTCTTTTTGATTGCTGGCTTTTTCATCGCCATGTTCTCTACCACTGTCCATCAGAACATGATAGTTAGATTTCTCTTCCAAATACATCTTTTCAACTATGCTCTCTTATGTGGAAACCCATTGATTAATTAATTTGGGTAACTGTTACGTTTCATAATTTAGTTTTCAATGTTATGTTTTGGTAGTCCTTTTTACGATGTGGGTTTCTATGAAAGAAACTTTCATGTAGTAAACCATTTATAACCCCGATGAATTGCCAGGGAGAAATTCATTTTAAGTGGGGTAGAATATAGGACCCGGAGATTTTATGAGAAGTATTTTTTATAACTTATTTTATGTCTTGTGTTGTATGATACACCCAGATTATCTTGTTCTATACACAACATCGTATTAGCTTGCAGTATATGCAACACTATTCTTGGATCATGTTACACAAAATTGCAAGATCGTTTGATAGAAGTTATTATACACAACATTGAGTGTATATATATATATATATTCAATGTATAAATGACATATGGTTGGATTATTTTATACACAACAACAAAGGAATCTTGAACTACACACAACCCTGCCTTGTCTTGCTTTACATGCAATCACAACCTTCTATGATCGCGTGTGTTGTACGCAATACAGAGTTTCACTAAACAACGATATGTTATTAATATATTATATAAACTAGCCATTATGAATAACAATACCCACTTTTTAAAATTTTTATTTTTTATCTTTCAAAATGAACTTCATTTTTGAATTCTGAATATCTAAAATATCATGGGGTGAATTTTTGGTATTTTTTCACAAAACATTCAATTTTTGATTAATAGTGAAAAACACTAAGTTATAATTTGAAAATGAATTTTTATTTAAATAATTATTTATTTTATTTAAATTTATTTCATGTCAAAATAGATACATAATACCTATATATGTTCAATTTAATTTATTGGAGTCATTTTATAATAAGATTAGATATATGAAAATTTTATTAAACTTTTCACCGTCTTTTACCCCCATCCAAGGAGAATATGAAAATTTACATAAAACATAATTTTACCGCTTCTGTGAGTGGAATTTCAAAAATCTTAGAGACATGTTTAATATCAAGGAATAATATTTTGTTCAATAAGATAAAAATATTTTTTGGTGAATAGTAACTCTTTACTTTTATTTACCACGGTTAAAAGTAAAAAGGGCAATTAAGGGTAAAAATTATATTATTATTACACTAACACATGTCCTAATTCTATTGTATAAGTTTAATTCGACTAAAAACAACTTTAGGAATAAAATATTACCCTTTAGGTCCTCTTGGATTGGATTAGGACACTTATTGTTATTTTATTTAAAGAAGAGTTAAAAGAGTTAAAATCAATGTTTAATAACTAAATCAATTTTAATATAGGGTTATACATAAGAATAATTCAACTATCAGTATTAATTAGAAATATAAAACGATTTCATACATAATTGTATTTTATTTATAATTTTTAGACATTAAATAATTTAATTTATTTATGACACAATGATGATGCACTAATTACCTTATTAATGAAATATTAACATAATTGACGTTATAAATAACCAAATATATGTAATTTGAGACTTTTTATGAATTAAACTAATTTTAGAGGATAATATGACATGTTAGTATTGATTTAATTAATTTCGGTTGAACTAATCATGCTGTTATAATTTTCACAAAAATCAATTACCCAATAGTGTCAAAATTGACATAAAATAGTTTTGATAACCAATATTATATTATTAATTGTTATTTTATACCTAATAATCTATGGTTTTGCCAGAAGACATAGATAAGGCTATATATATTATTAATTAACCACTTGGGGTTCTTTTAGCTTGTTATAGTACATTTATTAACCATATACTGTAAGAAAACAAGAAGACATGGTAAAAGTTAAATTATTTAACTTAGAGTTAAATCTAAATGATAAGGTTAAAATAGTAACCTAAACTTTTCTAAAACCTATTGGTTGATATTATTTCGACCCATCCCCACCTTATCTTAGAAATAAATCTATTTGGATCTATTAAATACCGAATATGACATTATTATAAAATAATATTTTAAGTTTTTCCTAATGTGCCCCTCTCATCCCTTATAAAAGGGCATCTCCTCCCTCTCATCTTTACACAATTTTGAACATTCACGCTCAGAAAAACAATGACCAATTTCATTCTTCAACATCCCTAGAAACATAATATATGTTCTGGTCATCTTCAAAAACCAACATTAGTGCCCGAAGAGGAGGTTTAGAAGAGGCACGTCAAAGAAGAGGTAATATCCATTACCAATTCTTTCAAATTCATTTCTTCTTCTACTTATTATTTTTTTGTTGTCTCATAATAAAGTAATAAAATAAGTATCACTCATATAATTATATGTTATTATAAATATGAAACAACCCTCTTTCAGCTTCTATCCATCCTACGAAAAACAAAATCACCGCACGTTCGTACATATGGAATACCGTCTCCACGATGTGGTGTAATCTATTTTTCCAACACCAACATACATGGATGGGTATAATGGTGTAAAGAATAACTATATATAGTTATTATGACATGATACTAATTCTGAGATATTATATAATTAAATTAAATACAATTCCAAAAACATGGGAATGATATCATCGCTCGTGCGTACATATGGCCTACCATCTCCATGATGTGATGCGACTCATTCTACATGATCTTCATTGAATAATGATAATTTAAATGAAATTAATGAATAGATATGATATATATTATACTAATACCATTATATAAATAATGTATCTATAACCTAAAAATAATAATAAGAATTTTTTCGATGAAACACGCATAAGAACATAAAGCAATGAACACCCAAATAACGTGTACCAATGAAATATTATTAATAAAGAGATAAGAATATGACCATTAATGATATCATAACAAAGAATAGGATTCTGTATTAAGTCAATGATGTTATTAAAATCATTATACAAGAGGTTTTGATACGTATGAAGCATATCGGACCTATGGTAAGGGAAAATCTCACAATCTCATTTTTATCCGAGATTGATTATACTTTAGAATTTACTGGGGAATATTTATCATCCACATCAATGTTTCCTCAAAATGTAATATTATTTCTATCTTCCTACAATTGTTTAAATCCAATTTTACTCATTGGTGAGTATTTAGTAAAAGATATGAAATGAATGTTTTGTCATTTTTAGTACGGGGTACATTAAGACTTTTCTAGCCAAAGTACAAGATAATTGTTTTTTTAACTTATACGGCATGAATGGATTTTTATGATTTCATATAACATAATTTCCAATAATAATCATATAAAAGTTTTCATGTTTATTTTTAATCAACATCTTCTATTTTAAAATTTCATGACATGTTAAGAAAGGAAAAATGTTTTTGAAGTAGAAAGTATATTTTCCTCAAGAAAAGAGTTCAAGCGTTTTATCAAAATTATTTTCCATCTAAAATAATATAGGGTTATGTTTATATCCCTATTTTTATATTGATTTTATTATGTTATGATAGAATTATTTTTATGATGTCCTTTTATCTTATACAGATTATGTTATGATGCCACGATGTTTAAGAATTCGATTTTTATTACATGGGTTATGCTATGATGTATGATTTAGGATCTTATGGAACACATAAGAATGGTATCATTATGAGATTTGTGGGACCTATATATCACTCCAATTCATTGGGTACAGATTTATATCTCATGAGATAGACATGTCTGGAACGGCAGGTTAATCTGGTTCAGTGATACAGGACTGAAACGAGGAGTTATCTTGGTTCAGAAATGGACATTGTACGATAGGATAATCTTGGAAATTAGTCTTGACTAATAAGAAATGATTCTCTATGATAATGTGTGTATTCCAAAAAGTTTCATGTTTTATGTTATGATTATTGGGATTACATTTCACTACCATGATTTATCAGATGTTATGATATTATGATCTCTTTTTCTGGTTAATATTTTCAAAATATTATGTTCTTATGAATATGATAGGATTGATATTTCTTTTTTTACCCTCACTGAGAATTTGAGCTCACCATATTGTATGTTTTCTTTTCCCAAGGTTATGAAGATGGGTATTAAGTAAGATTTTCCAAAAGGGACTCTAGATATGATAAAATAAAAGGGAGAGAGTGTAAATGATTTATGAACCACATGTTTATGTTTCCCAGTTTCCAAGGACACAATACCTATATGGACCTTTCATGGTTTTGTTAATGCTGTAATAAGTGTGCTTCAATTTTCATGTAATAAAAATGAATGTAATTTATGGGTCGTTATAGTAGAAGATAATTTTTTGGGAATTAATTTTATTAAAAATATTTTGAAATTTTTATATTTTAAGTTAAATATAATTTTTAACAATCAAAATATATGGTTTTTAGGTATTATTTAAAAATAAATCTATGTTTATGCACTAAAAGATTGATTTTTTAAGTTGGTTTCCTTTACATTTAGTCGTGTACTTGCTTTATATATGGTCTTGATACTTTTATAAATTTAATTTTATAGAATAAAATTCTTAGTTAATATAGATATATAAAAACATCCTTTAATTAAATTTTTTGTATTTTTTATTAGTTTCTTGTTTCGATGAATAGGTAAAAAATAATGATTTCTAATTGAAAACTAATTTTTTATATAAAAAATTTATAGTTTAGAATTATATTTCTGGTTTATTTTAAAGTATAATTAAATCAATTATATATAATTTAAGAAAATTTAGGTTATTAAGAATCATTTTCTCATTGAGTTTGGATATAAAACCATTTCATCTATTGATTGTTTTACCTTTTAATAATCAGTTTTCTCACCCCATTATCATGATTAATTTTAAATTAATTTTATCAAATTATATATTTTGAATTATAAAAAATGGATTCCATATTTTTAATTATAATACTTAAATTAATTAAAGAGATCCATTTTATTTTTTTCCAATATGATTAGTAATATTTGTAATTTTAGTTACCATGGTTAAAGATAAAAAATGTAATTAAGTGTAATAATAAAAATAAAATTATTAAAAAATTACCATAATATATTTTTCTATTTTTACTAGATTAGTTAATTTCCACCAGAATAATCATATTTCAGATATTTATTTAGATCTTTTAGCCATATTAATTACATTATGAAATTTATATTATTTTATTTTAAATAAATGTCAATGATATCAAAATTTTGTTTTTATGAAGTTAGATATTTTAATATGAGGTATCATTGGTGATATATAATACTATATATAAGGTTTTTAAATATAAATTTTTATATTAATAATGGTAATTTATGATTACTTTTTATGAAAGAATTATTAACATAAAGGCCTTCACAATGATGATGCGGTAATAGTTTAATTATGGAAATATCCACCAAATGATATTAAAAATATTTAAATTAAAATAATTTGACATAATTAATTCAATAGCCAAATTTTACTAACATATTTTACATTTTATTGATATGGTAATTTTTTTGGAATTAATGATGTTTTTATGATATTTTTAATAATTCTTGTAATGAATAGTTTCAAAATTGACAATAATGATATTTAAAAATATATAATATTTTTATAAATGATATAACATTAATAATATTATAAAATTATTCTAAATTATTGGTATAATGATTAAAATCTCCAAAATGATTCCTTTATGTTTCTTTTATAACCTATAGTTACTATATCAACAATTAATTAGTAAGAACACATGTTGTCATGATAAGTGTTAAAGGGATCAAATAATCGATAAATCCAAAATGAAAGGGTAATAATGTGACATAATAATTTTCAAAAAAATAATTTTTTTATATTTAGACCCATACTCAGATTATATATGAAATAACTCCCTTTGGATCCATTTTCAAATTAAAATTAATTTATATTAATTTGATATTTTGGTAGTTTTCACAAGTGCCAATCACCACAATTATAAAGGGGAACCTACCTAGTCACTTATAAACAACACCATGACCCATATTTATCATAAAAACCCTTTAAAAATATCATCCTACATCTTTATCCATGTTATAGAGATCCTTTTTTTTTCAAAAACACTAACCGAAATTCATTACAAAGGAATCTGAAGTATTTCTCTAGAATATGAGGAAATCATTTATACCAACTCATCCAAGTTCATTTCTTATTATACTTCTTTAACATGTATTTTATCCATTATAATGTAACAATAAAAACATATTCTATATAATGAGATGTTTTTATTATTATGGGGAAATTGTATTCTTCCTATTATTGATCATATAAAAAATGAAAACACCATGACTGTGTATGTACAACTTACCATCTCCAAATAAAGGGGTAATATTTAATTCATAACAACTTCATATAGAATTAAATAAGGATAAAAATAATGGATTTATATGATAATTATTACATGATATGAATTATGTAAAAATGAATATACCATATACTTCCTTACCCTTTCATAATTAAGGGAATGATATCATATATTATGCATATGTATGGTCTATCATCTCCATGATTCTATGTGATTCATTTTCCATATAAACCATTAAGGAATGATTAGAAATATGTGTAAAATTAATAAATATGATATTCATGACGTTAATATAAATCATCATATGATCTAACTATATCCAATTCTAGAGAATTGAGACTTTCAAGACCTTACCACCATGAAAAATCGTGGGAATTAACCGCCAAAATAGTGGTAAGAATAAAATATTATAAATAAATAGGTAGTAAAATGTTATAAGAGGATAATATATGATATTATATATATAATTATGTTTCTTTTATAATTTAATAATATTTTTATACCACTATATTGGATTTTGGAACACATACAGAGGAATTATTATTATTCCATGGGCCTTTAACTATATCCAATATTTTTTTGAATTGTTTATGATCATTTTAACTATGGATATTCTATTTTGATACTAATCATTGTATTAGTATGAATGGTTTATGATTATGTTTTTTGATGGGATAAATTTATTAACATTTAATATGATCTAATATTTTCATTACGTTTCACCATTCTCATTTGAGGAATGATATTGATTTAGTTAGTGACAGGTGGGGCTCTCTTTATTCAATCGATGCATAGGTAGTTTTCATGAGACAAACTAGTTTTGGGTATTTGGTGAGGCCTTACAATTTTATATATGGAATCATGGATGAATCCTTTATATTAAGTTTATGATGTCACGAATTAACAATTCCCCCATTATATGATTAGTTATTTAAATTACATGTTATTATTTAGTTAGTATAATAATCATGTGATTATTATTTTTTTGTAATTACTTCTTTATCTTTAATTCATTCTATAATATGATCAAGATTATATTTAAATTTCTTCTATTTTAATTATTCACCATAACTTAATGTTTATGATTATTTATTCATGTTTGGTTCCTTTTTTTCCTTACACTTACTATAAATATGAAATTTCGCATTATGTTTAATTTATCCTAGGATTATATGATGTATACTATGACTAGAATATTGGTAGAATTTATGATCATAATTGTTTTCTTAATGGAATCATCGTGTTGTATTTCATTGTTTCAATTATAAAGTATGTTTTAGTTAATAATATAGTTTCCCAAAAATATTAAATTTTTTAGACATTCCGCATGATATTACTTGTATAACATACCAATGTAATAAAGAAACAATAAAATTTAGGATACTAGGGTCAAGGAAATTACAATCCTTTTCCTCGAATATCTTAATTCATAATTAACATGGGATTATATATTTTCTTTTGGGGACCTCTACAACCAGAATATCGTAACCTCATAGCACTCCTCTAGGATAATCTTAAGAAAAATCATTGAATATGACCATCCATTCCATATTGGTAGTTGTAAACTACCATTTTCATGAAAGTGTTGTTATTTTCCTCCTTAACACACTATAATAGAACATAAAATCTCTAGACAGTATAGAATAAGTATGTCTATATTATGATTATATTTCTCTCTACTACTCTTGGTCCCCCTTTCTCTTACCACAAACCTATTTAATTGTTATTGTAGTAAGTTAAAACACATTCACTAGACTTAAATGAGCTAGATGTAATTATGCACATTATCTTCTTATATACCCTTATCAAAGGTTAGTGACTTGAGAAACAAACTATGAGTATATAATCAATTCAATGCCTCTAATATTATGTAAGAGCTCTAGTCAAATTCCAATCTCAAACATTAAATCCTTCTATGCCTTGTTTCAATCCAATAAAATGGGTTCAGTGTTTGAACTTTGTTAAATACATAGAGTATGGAGGTACATCTATATAACTATATCATAAATCCACCAACTCTTGGGTATGATCTAACTTCACTATGTATGAAAATTAATTCTCATGAAACAACTCGTTAAAGGTCATTCATGTAAGACTCTCTCATCTCCCAAACATTATTATGGTAGTCCACCACCTCTTGAATAGAATATGTAAAATGAAGTTCTCTATAAAAACTTACACTTCCATGGGAATATGGAATTTCTCGAAGAAGTATTCCAATGGAACACATCCTATTCACTGTATCATATAGGAAACCAGTACCCTAGAATACCATAGTATGTTGTATCTAAAAATATTGAGCATGTCCAGTCATATTCCAATTTGTGGCTCCAACATGAAAAATAATTATCTAAAAAAAGACCCGAATAGACGTGCTCTGGAGCCAAAATCATTTATTTCATTATGAGAGGGTACTGATGAGTATCCTCTAGAAAATATGTTGTGTCCGTGCGATATCTTCAGAAAAATCATCTGGAGGTATCATCGAACATCTCTAAGGAGGGAACTTCTTCAACATAAGGAACATTAGAAACACAAACTAATCATAACTATTCTATAGGGTAACACAAGGTCTTCCCTAAGAGTCTACCCTCTACCACCGTAATAACCCTCATAGCACTAATGCTTTACTTCATACCATCCCATTAGTCACAACCATCATATATATATTAGCACTAAAGAATACTCAGTCCAAATAATAAAAAATAATAAAAATATAAATCACACATCCTGTCTACAGATATATCACATGAGAAAACTATCAAGAAATGATTCTAAAAAATAAGGAATTTAATTAAAAAATTATTATTAAGAATAAAAAATTATATATATCACGTGAAAATCTATTTCCCTAGTCATGATGCATGAAAAGACCTGAAATATCATAAATAACATATCATCTTCATTAGCATCACCCAAGGGGATATCAATTATCTTTAACCACAAAACAGAATTCCTCAACCATAATGAAACTCAAAGGTCTACTATATGGGTATATCTAGTCACTAACAATGATCCCCTACTTGAGTCACAACTACAATAAATCATGTCTATCATGTCCCATCCCAATAAATAAAGAAGAAAATGTTAGTGCACCTTGATGCTCGAATACCATTCTATAACATCTCAACCCGAACCACCAAGTCTTAGATGTAAGGTCACATTACTTCATGCCCACCTCCCCATATTAATGATGTTATCAACTAGCAAAGAGGTTTTGAGTTTTTTAGTGGAAGAATATACCATTAGTAACCTTTCATAATATCATTAATAAACAATAATCAATATAATAATTATTCAATGTAAAACATATGAAAATATAAAAATGGAATACATGTCATTCAAACAAATCTACTACCAAAGTTATAAGAAAATAAATTAATAATAAATATAAAAGGTAAATAAATAAAAAATTTTGCCCACTAGATATTTTCCAAGCCTTCTACTAGCTTCAGGATCCTTTAATCCCTTATCCATTATAAGGACATTTCCCTTTGTTCAATCCAACATGAAAACTACAAGAACATCAGAATTTATGATTATGATGTGAGTATAAGACTGAATAGGACACCACCAATAAATCCTTAACCTAAAGAACTCAATTGTAACTATTTATTCCAAAATAAATATCAATATATAACAAGGATAAAAAATCAATCAAAAATTGAGTGGTCTTTCAATAACTATGCATCTATAAAACCCTAGTTGTACCTTCTTCATCTCAATGCTATAAAAATTATGAAAAATGAGTGGAACCTCCTAATGTTAAAGCCATATTCAAGGTTCTCAGTTTCCACACAAGCCCTAGTTTGTAGATTCATGACATAAAATGGAATATATCCCTAGAGTTATCCTCATGCTAGTCCACATATACCATCATTACCCACTATTTCCAAATACGCATGTTTAGTCCTGATCATCATGCCACATTGTCATCACTTACAAAATTAATCATTAATGACCATCATTCCCCCATTTTAGTCCATTGTAGGCTCTAATTCCCCGTCATCCATCAATGTCTCATCATCATGTCACTTGTAACATCTGAGCATGCTCACCCTCTTGGGATACAAATCCATGACACTTCAATCTATTAAATAAGTATTAAGCACAAGAAACAACAACACAACATAAACCATAAATATCTCTTGGAAACAGTGGAATCATGTCAAGGCCTCATGTCAAAAAGGACATCATGTGAAAATATATAATCATGATAACTATAATATATGAATCAAAAATCATCATGGAATCTATCTATCTCAATAATTTTCATATAATAATGTCTTATGGTTTCACTGGATATGCACAAACATAAAATAAATCACAACTCAATCATGGATATTAAATATGGCAATATGATTATCATACCATGAAAACATGTATAATGAGAGCCCATGATGGTAATGATCTTACTACCTTAAATACATCAATATCAGCGAAAAAAATACAATGTGGGGTTCAAAAGTTGGAGTGTAAAACTCAATAGTTTTGTTGAAATCCATCTAGGCCTCATTATTATACACTCAAAGTTCAACAAGGGTCCCTAAAACCAAACCAAATAGTTTTTTATTAAAAAAATTAAAATTTCACATGACATGATAATTTCTCTCTCCTAGATAATTTCCACATTATCATTAAAATATCACATACCATGATATTTGATCTCTCATGAATAATTTCCATGTTATCTTTTTGGTTAATGCATGCCCTAGCTATATGATCCTAAGAATAATTATTAAATTAAATACAGAAATTTATATCTCCAAATAAAATAGACATCACAATTGGTATTATATATACTTATTACATAATAAAAACTTATAATTATCATTGAAAATATCATAATTATCACCAGATAATTTGATATCCCTTTCACATGATAATTCCCTTAAAATTATCCACAGATACCATATATAATTATAATCTAATTATTATTTCATATAAATTATCATTTTATATTTATGTTATTATTATTTTTTCCCACAATGTTTTATTTGGTAATATTATAAAATTATCCATTATTAATTATAGATAATTGTTTTTCATAATTCTTATAATAATAATCTAACAATATTGATAATCAGGGTTTTGTGAAAACTCCATTATAATAATCCTTACATTATTTTTATAATAAAATTATAATAATTATCCATTATAAATTATCATTACTCAATTATCTTATGGTAATTTGATTCCAAGAATTGTTCTTTAATAAAATGACTTAACTATCATTTAATAATTCTAAGTAATTATTTCTAAAAATTAAAATAGTAATACTTAAATATATTTGTATTAATTTTTATTTGTTTATTCATTTAGAATTAACCCTTGATTATTTTAGTTTTTATATTTTTTTATTTCAATCCCAAAATTCAAAGATTTGAGAATTAAAAATTGAGAAAATAAGGAAATAAAATTTAAAAAACCATAGAAATCTGTAGTGCTAAGGGATGAAAAAAAATAATGTAGCACACTCTGGATCCCAATTTATAAAAACCAAACCATGATATGAATACATAATAGATGATGCACAAGGTTGTAAAGGATTTCTAATATTCGATGATATCAACCAATGGTAGGAGGTGGTCAAGTATAAAATACCAAATGTGTTTTCCATCCCTCAAATGCTAAAAACCCAAATTTAATTCACTATTACAACTAAGAATTGAAGGAGGAGTGTTTTAATTTAACCTATTAATGAATTTTAATGAGTAATGGGTGAAAACTATTTGAAGACAAAGCATTTGGATGGACCAATGGATAAAAAATGTGGTTTGAGTTGAAGAAAAATGTAACCCACTAATGAATGATTTTATATTTATTAAATTCATAATGATAAAATAAATAATTACTAAATAATTTTATCAAGTTAGATATAACCAAACAAATGAATTAATTTCCAGTTTATGGTAATAATCACATCCTAGACCAAATGGTGGTCTAGTATTTCTTATATGACACACCATTTCATATATATTCAATTATTTTGAAGAAAAATATTTTTTTTTAATTTGTCATGACTTGTCTCCTGGGGCCCGTGTCGTGACTACCCCAAGCCCGCCATCCATAAGCTAGGGGCTGGTGACTAGCACCAAAGACGTAATTCGCTAAAACTGGGAAGGCATTTCCATTATAACCTGTAAGCAAACACACAAACAAGCACACATCTAGATAAAAACCCAATTAAACTGTATAAAAAAGAGTGGTAAATGTAAAAGGGGCTATAATACAATCCAAATCGATAAGTACAAGTACAACATTGAAATAATACAACTGATGAAAGGAAAGTCAGCAGCTGGGTCATCCACCGTGGTTCCTACCAGAAGGGTAGGTACATATTGCCACCTCAGTACTCCTTGTTCATCCTTCTCCTCCATGTATCGTCTCGCCATAACGTCCACCTCCAAGTACCATCTAGTCCATGTACTCTCTTCCATAGTCACCGATGTCTATCATCTGCATCCAACACAACAAGGTGTGGGCATAACCCGTGCAGGGGTGAGTATAACGATAATCTGTAGGGAACCTGAGACCCTATAGGTCTCACAAAATCAAACAAGGATAAAACACTAAGTATGAAATTAACATATAACCTTACATGGGTATAAACCCATACATATACCTATGTTATCTAGTGATCCACCTCAATCATGAGGAAAACACCGAAAAAATGACTCCGCTCAAACATGATTTTATTCTTGGGGTAGTATCAAGTAACATCCCCAGTCACATTGTCGAAACCTCGGCTATTGGAGAACTCTTACTCTATTGAGTACAGTGGGCCTACCATGACACCAAACACACTCCCCACTAATCTTAGTCTACTGAGGTAAACCTCTTGTCGAGTACTGTCGATCTTCCATGTCACCAAGCGCGCTCCCCCTTGTATCCAGTTGAGGTACTCCTCCTATCGAGTACCATGGGTCTGCCACGACACCAAGGAACTCCCCATTGTGGGTCTTCTGGGACCCCAACGCACTCCCCACTGGGCTAGTAGAGTCACTTCGAGTCAAAAAGATCAGCAGTCATCAGGTCTCAGCCAGCTACTATGTCTCCACAATACGCTCTCTTTTCTCTAGGAGGTTTCTCTCCACTAGCTACTGTTCGATACTCCAACTATCACTACATCTCAAAACAAGTGTATCAAAGGACTTCCACATCCTAGGGGTCCTAACGTGATAGACGGCACATCAATCAGACGCATAGTCTGTGAGTTATTAGCCATTTAGTCATGGGGGGCCAGTTAGATTCGTGCTTGATCCAACCTGACCATTTCCCATCTCAAAAAAAAATCAGAGGATTATACTCAAAGTGACTATATCGCTCCAATATTTCCATCACCACTGACGGTTTGTAAAATGGACATCCGGTTCCAACGATATGGCCAAAAGAAAGTAAAGGGGCATAGTGGGTCCGGGTCCGGTCTGACCCGGTCCAACCCGGCTTGGGCTAACCCAGTTCGGGTTGACCTAGCCCGACCCACTGGGTCTGGCCTAGTGGTTCGTGAGGGGCCACGGAGCGCCGTGAGGGCGGCTCAGCCACAGAGGGTTCCTCGAGGGCACGTGGTTGTGGGGCAGCTCGAAGGGCCGCAGGTGGTGCGAGCCAGGGTGGCTCGGAGGACCGCGGGTGACACAGCCGACGGGAGGCGTGGCCGGTTGGCAGCACAGCCGGCGAGGGCTATGCGTGCAGCGGGCAGCATGACCGGGGCGCAAGGCCAGTTCGGCCGGGGAACTGGTGAGGAGCACGGTCCGGTACGTAAGGGGTGATGGGAGGGAAAGAAAAGATGTCTCGGCTCGGATTGGTGGCTCAGCAAGGCAGCGTCTCGGCTCAGTGGCTCGCCAGAGCGGTGGTTCAGCAATGGGGCAGAGCGGCGGAGGCTGTTGGTGGTGGATCACCATTGCCTTTTTTATCTTCCTCCATTTTGAATAACTCACTAAAGAAGAACGACATAGGGGATGGGCCATGTCAGTTTGGCTCACTCCCTCCGCATTAGAGTGGTTGAAAGTAGTTCAATTACTTCTTGAATTTCAATGAATTATCAAGAATGGAAGAGAGAATAGAATCAATCAATCGTCCCATAAATAATCAAATTCAATTAAACCCCTACCACGTTTGTTGACGTTGGCGTAGTAAAAATTACGTACTTCAAATTTTCATAGATGAGGATGTCCCATGTTGGAAGAAGTCCGGATAAAGGTGGTCGAAGGAGGTCGGTGTTCTTCGTTGATGGAGCGTTCTTCATTAGGGAGCACGTTATTTGTTGGAGAATGCGTTCTTCATTGGAGAACACAATCCTCCAAGTGTTGGGTGTCACGTCACTTTACCATCACTTCATTATATTGTGAATCCATCCCAAATCCTCCTCCCAAGATCCATATATATAGGAGAAGGGGAATGTTCTGTAAATAACCTGGAATTTATGATGGTTCATTTATTAGGAACCTTCCAGAATTCCAACGACCCAGATACATAATTTGAAAATGGGGAAAGCCAATTAACTATGTTGGCACAATTAAAGGTATGTGCATTGGCACAATTAATGTCGAGGAGCTCAAGAGGCTCATCCACATTAATATAGGGGGTTGAGAGTATCTCTCAATTAATGTGTGGTTTCATCATAGGTGGTCCCCACCACCATAACCTCTTATGGAAAGTTATGGTTTTGGTGTTCCCCACCACCATAACCTCTCATGAGATGTTAAGGTCTACTGGTCCCCACACCTCAACGTCCACATGGAGGTTTAGTTCTGGTGGAACCCACCTCCCAACACCCACAAGGGTGTTTCAAAACAAATGTCATATAGTTTTATTTTTATCTTATTCTTACACGAAAAACCAAAAAACTTACTTTCACCGTCGAAGAGCTTCCATTGAGGTGAAAGTTTTCATAAAATGAATACTGGCATTGCGAGTTCAATAGTTCTCTCAGATTTCAATTCCGAGCACTGATTCAAAAGATAGAGAACCCCGCTCGCATGTTTATTGAACGTACCCGAAATAAAGGTCAATAATTCATTCTGGGTACTTCGGGCCTCGGAATCACGCACCATAAATTTTCAAGGACTCATAAAATTCCCATATATTTAAAAAAAATTAAAAAGAAATTTTGGGTATTTTCTTTCTCCCCACCTCAGGATTTACGTCCCCATAAGCCACAAATCAAACTAATGGAACAAGAGGGGGATATTGAGCATGAATCTGAGCCTCTCGCTCTTATGTGATTTCCTGGAGGATCTCGTTCTTCCAACGAATGAGCACTAGAGGAATCAACCGTCTATAAAGAACACGCTCTCGTAGATCCTCAATCTATATTTGAACATCCATAAAAGTATCCCCATCATTAGAATCCAGCTCTCCATGTTGGTGATGTGAGAAGGGTTGTTCATGTATCTCCTCAGCTGGGATACATGGAAGACTTCGTGCACCCGGTGCAGCTGAGGTGGAAGAGCTAAGCAGTATGCCACCACGCCAACTCTGCTGAGGACCTAAAAAGATCCAACGAGTCATGGAGATAACTTGATGCCTTGGACAAATCTCTGCTAACCTCATCGACATGAGACACATAGAATGTTGTTATCACCATCCTCGAACTCCAGAGGTCTTCATCTCTTGTCAGCATATGACTTCTGTCTACTTTGTGTAGTCTTCATCTGCTCCTGAATGATCCACACCTTCTGTGTGGTAGCCTGTACCATCACTAATCCCACTGGTGATGACTACCCTAGGTCAGTCTAGTAAAATGGTGATCTACAAGGTCGCTCATTCAATGCATCAAAATTTGTCGTCCCAATGGTGGAGATATAGCTGTTGTTGTATGAAATCTACACCAAAGCTGAGTGATCCTCCCTATTGCAACCGAAGTCGAGGACACAAGCACGCCACATGTCCGCGAGGTTCTGAATGTTCCGCTCTGTCTGACTATTCGTATGAGGATGGAAGGAAGTTCTCAGATGAAGTTGCGCCTAGAAAGCCTCCGGCAACCCCTTCCATAGCCGGGAAGTAAAACATGCATCATGACCAGACACAATCATCGAAGGTACTCTATGTAGTCATACAATATCCTACACATAGAGGAGTCCCAAGCTCTCTATAGAACCCTGCTCTCTGATCGTTAGGAAGTGGGTTGACTTGGTGATTTGTTCGATGATCACCCAAATCGAGTCATATCCCCTGGATGTACATGGAAGCCCTATCATGAAGTCCATGGATATCTCATAGCACTTCCACTACGGGACCTCTAAAGGCTGAACCAAGGTTGCTGGTACCTAATGCTCTGCATTCACATTCGGACAAGTGAGGCATCGAGAGAGAAACTCTACAACTGATTTCTTCATTCTCGACCACCAGTGCTATCGGCAGAGGTCCTAGTACATTTTCTCCACTCCTGGATGTACCACTAGAGGGGATGAGTGGAACTCCATCAACACATCCATATGAAATAAAAATGGTACCATGATACGTCCTCCGAAGTGGATGATATGATCTCCACCTTCAGAAAATTCATCAGGTGCTTACCCTATAAATATCTAATCACGTCGTGTCTCGCAGTCAGTTTCCCCACACTTCACCTCCCTGACTCGCTGAAGAAGTGGGGGAGTGACTGTAAGAAACTGTAGAAATGCTGCTCCATCCCAATCTACAAGGGATAACTGCAAAGCATCCATCTTCTCTGTCACCTCACCTTTCTGCTGTATTCCAGAACTCTTGCTGAGTGAATCTCCTACATCATTCCCCTTTTTAGGAGTATAGACTATATTGATGTCATAGTCCTGGAGGAACTCAAGCCAACGCCACTTTCTCAGGTTCAGGTCCTTCTAAAAGAAGCTATACATGAGACTATTGTGATCAATGTATACTGTAAAGTGTTCTCCCATCAGATATTGTCAACATATCTTCCAGGAGAAGACCACTACTGCAAATTCCATGTCCTGGGTAGCGTAATTGTTCTTGTGTTTTCTCAGTTGTCGATAACCATATGAGATCACTTCTTGCTCCTACATCAGGACACATCCAAGTCTGGTCCCAGATGCATCGTAGTAGACTACATACACTACCACCTCCTCAGGATGCCTCAAGATGGGGGCACTAGTAAACCTCTTCCTCAGCTCCTGAAAACTCCGCTGGCATCACTCGGACCACATGAAAGGTTGTCCCTTCTTCATCAAGGATGATAGTGGGGATAAAAATCTATAAACATCTGGCACAAACCACCGGTAGTATCTATCCAAACCCAAGAAGCTTCGTACCTCCATCACACTCCTGGGTGGATCCCAAGTGATTACCACCTCAATATTTGCTGGATCCACTACAACTCTAGCCTCTGATATGACATGTCCCAGAATGTGAACCTCTTGTATCTAGAACTGGAACATCAAGTGCTTACCATGAAGCTGGTGCTCTCAGAGTGTGTCCAGTACTACCTACAAATGATAGGTAGTCTCCTCCTCAGTAGCTGAGCAGAGCAGAATTTCATTGATGAAGACTACTACGAAGCAATCAAGGTATGGATAAATGATATTTTTCATCAGCCCCATGAACAATGCTAGATCATTTGTTACACCAAATGGAATAAAAATGAAATAATAATGGTCATAATTTCTTCTGAAAGTCGTATTCTGCACATCCTCGTCTCGAACTTTGAGCTTCTGACAAACTGATATGAGGTCTATCTTTGAGAACCATCGTGCTCTCTTCAGCTGATCGAAGAGGTTGTCAATCCACGGGAGTGGGTACTTGTTCTTCACGGTCACCTGATTCATGTGCCGATAGTCGACAATAATTTTCAAGCATCAATATGCCTTCTTCGAGAATAGAATCGTAGATGCCAAAGTATAAACATTGGGTCGGATGAATCCCTTCGCCTGCAAGTCCTCAAACTATACACACAGCTCTTAAAGCTTTGCGAGAGCCATCTGATATGCTGGTGTAGATATCAGTGTCTTCATGGGGATTAAGTCAACGTAAAATTCCACCTCTCTGCAAGTTGGTAGACCTGAAACATCATCAGGGAAAACATATGCATACTGGTCCACCACTACAGGATATCTCGGACTCTCCACATCAACATCTCTGAGGATAAGGCTAGCCAACTAATGAGTGGTCGGCTGCACTATCCTTTGAGTAAGTCCATCCGGCGATTTAATGTCCCCCTTCTTACCGGTGAATGTAAACCTGGTCCCATCTATGTGGACACATCGCACTTTGCACCAAATACTATCAATTTGATCATGGACTATAAATAATAATTCCATACCAAAGATGACATTATTATCCACCAACTGATCTGTTAATTTTTATCATTCTCAAACGTCTTCCAGGAAAACTACTCTAATTATACTATTATAATAATATTAGATTTATTTTTATAATAATTTTTCTATTAATTTTATTAATATTATGTATTCTCCTCATCAATTTAAAAAATTAAAATTCCACTCTTGTGTTCATGTATACTAAATCCCACATAGATGACATTTTTTGTTTTTCAACACCAAATTTCATGGATTGTTCTAATAATGTATAAAGTGATTATAAATTATATCTACTAAATAATTATAATTAGTTAAACATAAATAATGAATTATATTTTTTATATTTTTTATGTTGACATATGAAATCAACACTCAATTGTATTTAGGAATATTGAAGTTGGACTATCTTGATGCCTCTATTCTAAAGCTCACTCGGGCGGTTTTTTCAGCATTGTTTCTTCTGAAGACTAGTTGCCTGCTACTTTTGAAGGTTCTAATATTTATATGCAGTTCATCTTGAAGGATGACATCTCTCCACACCAAGGTTCACTAAATTTTGTTGTTTTTTTCCTTGTTCTATGATGTTGTAAGAACTTTGCACCTTGAAAACTCACTGTAACGTTTTGATTTAATAAATTCCCTTTGGCATGAATTAGGAAACCAATTCATGTCACTTTCAAAAAAACTCAATTATATTTAGGGACTATCGACTCTTTGGGTGACATATTTTTTTCATTCACCACTAAATTACATGTTAGGTTCTAAAAATTTATCTGAATAATTTATATGACATATAGTCCTAATATAATTCCATAATATGATCCTAAAAATATAAACAAAATACAATATAATGTAATTTGATGATACCATAAAATTACCTAAATCAAGATCATTAAATATTTCATCTCCATGAATCATGTGTTAAAATTTCATGGAATGAAATTAGATATTTATAAATAATTATAAAAAAATATATTAAATTACCTTAAAAAATATATTATCTAAGAAATTTTTATCAATTCATGGGGATCAACACATACACTATAGTGTAGGTGTGAAACAATCAAAATTACTAACTTCCAATGATGAAAATACACAATAACTAATTTTGAAATGAATAGAAAATGATTAAAATTAAATATTATAAATTTAAAAAAGTAATAAAAAGACACTTAAATAGGCTATTAATATTAATATTTTTGTTATAAATTAGTTTAAATCGCTTTTTTGAGTTTAAGATTAGGTGTAAGGGCTCATTTGTCTCCCCAACAATTTATGGACTAAGGATTCATATAGTACACTATGTTTCCCTTTATAAGGTTTAGTTACATCCCCATATATATTTTTGACATATCATATCATGTAATTATTTGTACATATATAATAATATCATATTTATTCTATAATTGTTTTCTTTCAACTATTTTTAAATTCATAAGGCTGTTTCACAACTCAATATTATTTCTCTGAGTTATAATATTTCTTCTTGAAATAAATTATTATTATTTTATCCCCTTATTACTGATGATTGAATTATATATTTCATCATCTTTATTTTATTTAGATTTAGAAATCAATCCCACAAACCTCCTTTAATTTTTTCTTACGCCATGAAATCATTTTTCATTAAGGGTTTTTCTCATCTCAATTTTAACTCTTCAAGAAAAAATAAATATTTTCATATTGACTTATTTAAAATAGTGTATATAATTCCCTATTGATGAACATGATCACGAATTTAATTAAATTCTAGTGAATTAAAATCTATTTCAATTTTTATCCTTCAATTTCTCTCTCATTAAAAATATATTAGTGTTGTAAGTGGTTTTCCTGAATCAACTTCTTTTCCTGGGTCATAATTATTCCCTATTGAATATGGTATAAAAAATGATTTTGTATATTATATGACTGTATTACATTCACACCTTTTCTTATGGGGAATTACATTTTCACCTCAAATACAATGTTATTTATGGATTTATATCCCCTTATAATTAGAATTCGTTTTGAATATACCACATCATTTTATGGTATGTAATTTTTAATTAATGTCCATATTCAGTATTCTTATCAATGTTAATATTTATTAGTATGAAAAAATATGTATTATTTAAAATGATATTAAAATTTATCTTTAACATGTTTCAAATGAAATATTTATCACCTTTTTTCTGATGTGGGTTTTAATAATGATATTTTTTATTTATTGAAATGGTTTTTCATTTCATAATAAAATTTGTTTTTCACTCCATATTTACATGGGATACAAATTATGAATATTAATATATAAATTATTGGAAATACTTCCACATAAAATTTTAATAACTCTGCATTTCAATTTATTAAAAAATATATTTTTGAAACTGACTCATAACTTCTTCACTTTATTAAAATGTTAAGGAATATTTTCTATTTTCCAATTTATAGTTATCTTCTATTTTTTCTAATTCAACTCCAATAGATATAACATCTATAAGTTTTTGGTTTATGAATAATGTTATTATTTCATTAATAATGTACTTATCATTGCTAATTTATTTATTTACATCAAAAGATCCAATTTTGATATCACCTTATGTTATACCCTTTGAAATTGATATTAAATATATTTTATAACCATTTTTTTTATGATATAATATGTTATTGATATATATTGTCACACATATGTTTGTATGATGATATTTGGGGTACCCTATATCCCTTCAATTTATCGGTAAAGATCACATGAGATAATGGAGTGTGGACATTCATTGATTTGTTCACAACTAAGAGGTTGAACATACATGGATTTTTTCGAAAAATAATGGGAGAAAATGATTTGATTGGATCCCAATATATTGGTTTGGAATTTTATTATTTTCTTTCATTGTGTTGTGTCCTTATACAAACTTTTTCTACATAATTATTCATTACACTATGTTTGAGTGGAATTTCATCTTAATATGGAATATTATCATTATTATTTTATATTTTTCATTTTTATTATAATGTATTATTGTTATATTTTATTTGTTTGAAAATTTGAGATTTAGTAAAATTATGTTACTTTTAAAACTCTTATTAGTTAATGTTCTTTTATTCTAATATTTCTAATATTCTCATGTTTTCTCATGCTTATGTTCTATCTATTGATAACTTATTCATTTATTCTTCCCTTACTGGGTTTTTTCATATACTATTATTATATTTTATATTCCCTAGGTAATGTAATTGGGTAAAACCAAGTATATTTTTAGAAGGGGCCCTAGTATTGTTCAATTGTTGAGAAATGTTCCTAAAATGATATTATATATTTGGTATTAAAAGGCGTTAAATTTTTTGGTTATATTATTCCTTGATTATTGTAAGATGTAATGTTTACATTTATGGAAATATTTATATGTTTAGCTTGACTCACCTCACTTTGTATCAATTACAATGATAAATTTTCTTATTAATTACATTTGATCTCAGATACTAGTTGTGGTGCACCCATTCTTAAAATCCACAAATGAATAAATTATTATTTTCTAATATTTTCTTTAATTCAAAGATATTTTTTGTAGAATTCATGTTTTGAATTAAAATGTCATTTTTTATTGGAGGAAAATGATTTTTATCCATTTTGGAAACATCTATTATCAAAACTACCTATGGTTTATTCATATATGATATAATTGATTTCCATATTATTAATTTTATGTTTTTAATAATCAAAATTCCAATATATCCATATCGACCATTTCAAAAAAAATCACCAATTAAGCACATAAAAAACCTTTTGATCATTTTCGAAAAACATCATGTCATAAAGATGTGGAATTCAATCAATCAAAAAACTAATAGATCAATGTTTTTTTAGTGTTTAATAGTAATTTGAGCATGTATTCTCATAATTAATCATGAGATAATTGTTTTAAAATTCTTATTTTATACTTAACTTTGATGTTTATTTTTACATAATAATAT
Organism: Viscum album; assembly: GCA_963277665.1. NCBI lineage: Eukaryota > Viridiplantae > Streptophyta > Magnoliopsida > Santalales > Viscaceae > Viscum > Viscum album. The sequence goes on from OY728127.1 coordinate 305,258,709, forward strand.
TAAATGAGTTAAATATAATTATATTTTTTGAAACCATTTATCTATTGTGATATAATATAATAAACAAATTCATTCATGGATTCATATATTTGATCATTCTTAATTTATTTATAAATAATAATTATTTAATACTACAAAATATAAATAATGGATAATGAAAATGTCAATTTAATTTGTATACAATAAACAAATAAAAAATATATAATAGACATGAATAATGGTAGTTGAGTTTTTCTTTATTTTAGAATATCACATATAAATTTACCAAGATTATAACCAAAATTATTCAGATATGGATGTTTTGGGAATTGGATGGACATTCAAAATTATAATAAATTCATTTGTGGAATATGTTTTTAAAATGAAAAATTTGTACATAGACCACAATATTTATACATATATAGTTGTACAAAATATTCTACTTGTTTTTTATTTCCCCTAACACACTTACAATTTGACTCATTTTAATATAAAATCCATGGAGTACAAGAATGTTAATATAGATTATATATCATATAATTTGAATACAAATTTTTTTTCAAAATATAATGCTTACTATTTAAAAAGTGACATTAAATGTTTCCAAATTTTCTGATACCCATGAAATGGATCCAAAAATATTTATCAATGGATAAATTAGACATTTCAAAATTAGCATCCACTGTGTTCTATAAAATTAAATAATAATGGTTATTACAATTGAAAAGTGAAAATTATCATAGTAGTAACTATTTTATATAGTTTTACACTATTATTTTAGAAATTAAAATATATTATCATCAATATACATTGATTCAAACACATTAAAAATTTATTTATTTTATAAAATTTCATCTTCACCCACAGATATTGATTTAGAAGAACGAAATTAGGGACATAAGCAAAGAACATGTGTTTTTATTTTGGATTAAAAAAATTATTAAAATTTTTTATATTAATCAAATTTAAAAATAATAATAAAAATATTACATCAATACATAGAAAAAAATATCAAAATATTAATTATAAAAATGTAATATGGATTCCCCTAACCAATAACACTATATAAATTCATTTACAGTTAAAAGAGTGACACAATTAATAGACTCATCGACATGCATGTCATTTCTGAAATTAATATTTATACAAATGCCAACATTATTATATTAATTCACATATGGATATAATGTTTTTTTCAATGTACTAAATGAAGGTGAATAAAAATTTGGGTTTAAAGTCACTATTTGTATTGTAGATGTTAATCACTTTGAATTCCTTAATATAGATTCCACTTTTACATATAGGAATTCTATATAGTAGTATAAAAATATCATATTAATAAAAATAGTTATTGAGTATAATATAAACATGAAAATTCATAACCATTTCTATATATTCTTGTTGATAATAATTGATAATCACAATACATATAACCAAATGGATCATTTTATAGGTCAAATATTTTCGTCATCAATGTGAATAGATTAAAATAACATTTCATATGATCTATGAAAATTCATACCCTCACAATAACTACTAGTACTAGTGTACAATGAATGGTATCATTTTAAAAATGGGGTACTAATCCTCTAGTAGTAAACAATGTGTGGGATCTGATAAATTTAATTCACAAATAGTTTTTCCTTATTGAATTTTTAAATTTCTAAGGAAACAATACGAATTGTGTACTCATATTTTATAATAAAATTTTAAAACAATTAATTCATCCCATTAATTTTACTTATTTGGGTGTAAATACACTCAAAATATGGTGTTTGTTTCTCTAACTATGTCAGTAGTGATGGTTGATTAACCAAAACCCTCTCTTTTATTAGTTTCATGAGTGTTATATTTTTTTTAATAATACTTCTTAATCTTTCTCGACCATTATTTGTAACACATTATATTCATTGGTAAATACTTTTCTTAATTATTATATTATTCTTATAAAAAATACATAGAAATTTAACCATCAAACCGACCCATACAACATTAGATATTAGAAAATCAATTAAAGTAGTATTTTTTCATCACTATGAGACGGCTCATGTAAATATACCAACCCCAGTATAGTAGATTTTTTTGATAGTTTATTTAACAACTACTTGATATAAGTAATTACATCATGAAGGTCCAAATAGTTTAGTATTCTTGGATAAATATATACAGACATGAAACTCACATACATATGAAAATATAAAATAAAAATCATATGGAAAATAAATATATTTCGTCCTTAAATTATTTAAAATATTATATCTCCATATACTGCATTAACGATAAAATATTTGGGTGAGCATAGATTCTTAGTAAGGGTTATTAATAGTGTAATATATCATTAGTAAATAAATAAAAATAAACATCAAAGGGTAAATATGTGACAACCCAGGTATTTATAGAATTATACAATTTTGTATCTCTTAGTTTTTTTGAATTTAATATTTACATTATTATAAAGTGGAAACTAAGTATGATAACATGCCCAATACACAAAAATGGTTTTCTCTGAAATCTTGCATTGCACACAACACTGAGTTATACTGAAAAATAATACAACAGTAATGTTATTATTTTAAGTGGTAGTTAATGCAGAGTCATTGTATTGGCAAGAATGAACAAAATTAACTATACTATGATTTTACATATTTTTTTAAATTTATTAACATTTATCCAATTAATTTTATAGGCTTAAAATGATAATGAATCCAATATTAATCATAAAACACTTTAATATTTTCAAAAGGTCATTTTACCTCCTTTTGATGGAGAACAATTTTTAAAAATAGTTTTTATCAATTTTAAATTTTCTACTTGGTAAAATAAACTTATTATTTAAAATAGGGACAACAAAATTAACTTTGTTTTAAATTTTGGTATATTTATTATAAAATTCAATTTTTAAGGAATAATAAAAAATATGGCATTTTAATACATAACTACATTTTCATATAATTTATTTATATAGTTAGATTTTATTTTTTTAATTATATTTTATTTGTAATTGAAATATTTTTTTAAAATTTAATTCAATCTTGTTTATTTGATTTAATTTTACATTTAAATTGGTCATTCACATAATCAATTCATTTGATAGTTTTTACTTCTTAAATACACGATTTTTGGTTTTGACAGTGGGAAATAATTTAAAATTAGTTACTAAAATATCTATTTTTTGAATTTGGAAACAAGGATTCCATATTTGGAATCATAAGTTCCTAATTTTTCAAATATGTACCTTTTATTTTCTGGACATTATTAATAGTAATTTTAGTAATTATTTTTATTCACCCTCATTAAAGGTTAAAACTGGTAAATAAGGGTACAAAATAATATTATTGTAATTTATAACTACCCTAAAACGTTTCAAAATCCTATAAGTTTATAATTGTCTACCCTTGACCATCCATATTATAAATTTTTTGCAAATGGGATCCACTTGGGTGTGAAAATGACATTTTATAATATTTAATTTAAAGAAAAAGGAAATATAAAATAAGCTGGTATATTTTACTAAAAACTATATAATATAGGGTTATATAACAGATCTCAATGAATATAAATAATCATTAGAAATATAAAAATATTTACTACCTCATTATATGATATTGTTTATTTTTATAAATTAAATAAATAATTTTAATGCTGACCCAATGATGGTGTAGTTATTACAATATTAATGAATGATTCAAATAAATGTTATTATAAATATTAAAATAAAATTAATTTGAACTTTATGATTCCATACATGAATTGTTTTTAATCCATTGACATGTATGAAATGAATTAATTTCTTTGTTGCAAAGGAATTAAGTTGTTATGCCTTAAAAAGATCAACTACTAAATAGTTTCAAAATTGATATAAAAGAGTTTTTTAAAAAAATATAATTTTATTAAATGACATAATAGTCTTGAAAATCAATGATTATACCAACAGACTTATATAATGTTAAAAATATCATCAGTGATCCTATTTTGGTTCTATGGGCATTTTATAATAATGATAGCAACCATATATTATGAAAATACAAGGAGACATGTTAAGGGATAATGTTCTTAACTAAGGGTTAATGTCAAACGATAATGTTAATTTTATGACCAAAAAATCTCTAAAACCTATTTTTTGAGAGGATTTAGACCCATATTCGTCTTATAAAAGAAATATATCACTTTTTAACTATTATAATTCTAAAATAAATTTATAATAAAATAATATTTCAAGACATTTTTGAAGTACCCCTCCTCCCTCTTATAAAAGGCCACCACTTCTAACCACTTACTCTCATCTCTAAAGACCCTTGTCTCTTCCATATTATGCCCAAATAATCTCCTAACGTCCCTCAATTCCTTATATAGGCCACCCCTTGTGAATAAATCCATCCTAATGAGACAATTTGTGAAAATCAAAAAGATATAATAAAAAATGAGGTATTTGATTTATCACCTCGTTCAAAATTATTTTCTTCTTCTACATAAATTTATTATGTATATTCAATACTAAAGTAATAAATCCAGTATCTTATAAAATCTTGAAATTTTATTATTATTATTGGACAACCTTATAAATCCTTTATCCATCCTACAAAAAACAATATCACCATGTGTGCGTGCGTACGGCTTACCATCTCGACGTCGTTGTGTAATTTGTAATTAAACAATACATAATTTGTATGGGTGTAATAACGAGTCTAATGGATGTGAATAAAAAATATAACATGATATTTATATTTTATAATTAATATTTCATCCAAATTCGAAACCGTTTAACCATTAATAGATAGATATCTTCGCTCGTAAGTATATACGGCTTACCGAATGAATAAATATGATAAAAATTATATTTTTATGGACTCTGTTATTCATTAATTATTATTTACAATATACCTTTATGCTTTCCATAATGTGTAAATATGATAACTTCATTTGAGAAAATGTGGACTTCCACCCCCTTAAAGTGATATGACTCGTCCAAGTCATTCATCGAATATAAAAAGTATAGATTTAATGAACTTATGTATCATATATAACATATATATTATATTAGTATTATTATATTCATATGTATCATTTATTTATCATATCATTAATATGACAATGAAATGAAAGTAGCATTCATGCGTATGTATGGCCTATCGTCCCCAAGAACAGTACATTTCATTTCATGTCTCCAAATATTATATAATATTTTATATACATATATACAGGATATATATGATATTTAAAACCTGAATTATATTCTGGAGATGATATAATATTTACCACATGGAAAATTTACATCGAATTAGTTCATTTTCGACTCATATAGAAAATATCAAAAAAACAACCAATATGAAAATAAATAATTTTGTAATTTTTATAACATCGTAATAAGTGGTATAAAAGGAATAAAGAAATTAAAAAAATTTCTCAAGAATGAAGAAATTAACCTATGTTTATTATTCATGAATATTATGAATGAATGAGATAATTCAGATTCAAGGTAAGGGACTTTGTCTCAATCTCCGTTCATTGAGGCATATCATGGTGTTATGTACCTTTATTTTCTAATACAGTATATATACTACCCCTTTGACATTTCATATCATGAATTACTATATTAATAGGATATTTAAGGTTATTAATTATATTCTTCAATTATTTTTATTTAAGTGTTTATCATGTGTTAAGGGCCTTTTTAATTAAAACATAATTTTAATGTTTTGATTATTTATTCTAATAAATTCGTTCTATTCCATGCCCATGATTTTAAAATGGATTTATGGATTTATTAGTGTCATCATAAATTCATTAAAATGTTATTTATAAAATTTCTTTTAAATTTTTCAATGTGGTATATGACACTTTGATTCATAATTATCTTTTATAAATTCATTAAAATGGTTTTTGAAAATGGATTGGTTGTCATATTAATGAAAATGAAATTTTATAAGTGAAATTTTGAAAATATCTATATTTTATAAATTTGTATATGGAAATTTAACATGTGATCCTGATATATGTTATATGAAGTTTTTATACCCATTATATCCAATAGGTAATCAAATTATAGCATATACGAAAGGTTTAACCCCTTATAGCTCATGAAAGATAGGTGAGCTTGATATAACTTATATGAAGAGTGAGTTCCATTATAGCTCTCAAATTCATTGGTTATTTTGAATATGTAAGTCCATCATATGATTATTCTATTTTAATAGTGAATGCATGTTTGATATGGTAATGATTTCCTAAGGAAACTATGTGATTTTTCATTCGATGCTAATGAGTTTTTAAAAGAAAAGTTTTAATGGGTTTGTATGTTTTAAATTGACTAAAAATTTACATTATTTATGTCCCTTAGTGATTTTTTGTGCTCATCCCATGTTGTTAGATGTCTTTCACAGGTTTTATGATTGATAAGGACTGGTAAGATGCCATGATGAATGTATAGAATAAGTGTCTTGATAATATATTAGGTTATATTTTAAAATTGATTCTATTTGTAAAAAAATGTATACTAAGTATAAGTGTCCACTTGTAACATATATGTTATCTATGTAATAGTTTTTCCAAACTATATAAAACACTAAAAATAAAAGATCCTAAAATTTTAATTCTAGTTCAAAAACACTAGAATAAAATATTTTTAAATCTGGGTCCTTATATTTGGTATCACATGATGGTTTAGGAAACTTTGGATATTAGGATTATTCTATAAGAGTTAGGGATATCATCATGGATTTATAATTTTAAAGTTGATAACAATTTAATTTCCATAGAAACTTCTTTTCCGGATTTATAATCGTAAATATTAATGTGTCTAATGGTATGTTTGATGAAATTCACATTTTAGGAAATTATGGGTTAAAAATTTTTTAGATACAAAATGCGAGGAATGCGATATCATTTGAAGTTATAATATGTTATGGTTATTCTGAAGAATTTATCTCATTATTGGGAATGTTATAAAAGTATATAGTTTTTTAAAACAGAAAACACACTAATTTTGTGACAACCCATTGAATTGGGAAAAGTTATGGTAATCAAAACCACAACAGAAGTGTGACTAGGATTTATCCCCTACCACTATACAACATGAAGTTCCTAGTTAGTATGACTTAATATTTTTAGTTACATAATTTTATGGACTGAGAATAAGTTGATTTTGGGAAATTATATTTTATCAAATGAATATCTATAATATAGGAAAATTATTTGTTGATTAAGTGAGAAATGTTATTTGGAAGACATTCTCTATTTTGGGAACACTATTTTCATATGGAAAATATAATACTATGGGGTTTCATTTGAGGAGTAATGGTTAAATTATATTTTTGATGATTCTATGTTTTTTGTGGACATATGGTGATTTGGGTTTTTTATGGAAATGATTAACTTATAATGTAGAATATTTTATTATGATAATTATATAATGTATGATACATTAAGAGTAGTTGATTTTATTTGGAGATAAATGTTCAGATTTCTCGCGGTAGTCTATGTGATCAAATCCTTCAGAATTTTGGGTTTCAATCTTAGTTAAGATTATTTGTAACAATTTGAAGGAAATTTTTTCACAGAATGGTCTTTGATGAACTCTGGGTATTGTTTTTTGAATTTTGGGGATTAAAAGTAGTTCTTCTCCTTATAAAAGATTATTCTTCTTGAGGAATACCTAATATTTTACTAACCACTTTGGTTTTGGTTAATTTATAAGGACCAGGGAAATACATAGTTCATCTTTTTTTATTATCTGATTCTATAAATGTTGATTATACCTCTTGATGTGTGACCTAGTCGTCTTAAATACTCACCAGATGGAGAAAAGTTGAGTTTGTGGTAGTTATTTATTAATGGATGAAACTCTAATTGGAATGTGAGTATGTTTTCTTATGTTCTTAATCAAACTCATAAATAAATTCATCATCTTTATAAAAAGATTATTAAAACAAAAAAAATTCAATTTATATTTCCAACTGGGAAACCAATGACCGTTTAACCCTTCACAAGTTTATGGTTTTCTGGTTGTTATGTTTCTCCTGGTCATATTTTTTATTAGTCTCCATCAGAACCAAATGGGTAGTTTTGCTTCCATATCAATGTTTTCCAACTTGAAATCCTAGAATGTCTTCTCCTGGGTGAACATTGAAATTACCTCTATTTATTTTAACATTATTGTTTTATTGAATCTTTTTATTATGTGAGATTTTAAATTATTCTTTTGAGTCCAATGTTAAAATTGTGAGGACACAATTTCCAAAAGGAGGGAATTATGTAACATCATAGGTGTTTACAGAATAATACATTTTCATTTATATTAATATTTATTAGTATAATATTAACATTAGTTCAAATGGGACTCTATTTATGATAGCATTCAAGACATGCAACAAATGGTTTCTCTGAAATCTTATATTGCACACAACACTTTGTTATATCGGAAATAATACTATAATATTTTTATTATTTTTAATGGTAGTTAATTTTTAGCCCGTGTTTTGGCAGGAATGAACATAATTAACTATATTATGATTTTGCAAATTTTTTATATGTTTTTACATTTATCCAATGAATTTTAGATACTTAAAATGAGAATGAATACAATTTGAAACATAAAAGACTCTAATGTTTTTAAATGGTCATTTTACCACCTTCTAATAGAGAACCCTTTTTAAAAATATTTTTGAATAACTTTTATATGTTATATATGATAAAATTAACTTATTATTTAGAATTGGGTCACAAATATTTACATTGGTCGAAATTTTGGTATTTTTCTGTTAAAATCCTTATTTTAATTATTCGTGAAAAATAATGTATTTTATTTCGAAACTGCCTTATCATCTAATTTATTTATATTGTTGGGTTGTTATTTTAATTATATTTAAAGTGTAATTGATTAATTTTTTTATCATTTAATATAATTTTGGTATTTGGATGTAATTTCACATTTAAATTGTACATAAACACATTTCAATCTTTTGATTGTTTTTACTTCTTAAAAAGCATCATTTGGATTTTGACAATAAGAATTAATTTTAAATTTATTACTAAAATTTATGTGCTTTGAATTTGTGAAAATGGATTTATAATTTTGAATCAGAATGTCCATATTTTTTATAAAGTTACCTTTTATTTTTGAAAATTTGGAACAGTAACTTCAGTAATTATTTTTATTTTCCATTTTTAAAGGGAAAATTAGGTAAATAAGGGTAAAATAATATTATAATAACATAAAACTAACCTAAAATGAGTTGTAATTAGTTGGATGAGATATTTCTAGTAATGTGAATCCATAGGATATAATTTTTGCATTTGGCAGAAACTAAGGTTTGAAAATGAAATTTTATAATATTTAATTTAATAAAAAGGGAAATATGACATAAACATGTATCATTAACTAAAAGAAATTAATATTAGATTATATAGTGGATATTTGCTGCTATAAAGATTAATTATAAAGATAAACATATTTCCGAATTTATAGAATTATATTTATAAATTTTAGACATTAAATAAATAAATTTATGTATGGAACAATGATGATGTAGTGATAACCTTATTAATAAAATATTCAAATAAATAAAATTATAAATATTAAATGGAATATAACATGAAAATTTTTATTTCATAAATGAATTTTTTGAAGTCTTTTGACATTGAAGGGGATGATTTAATGCCTTTGGTTTGAAGGAATCGAGTTTTTATGACTTTTACAAAAAATAAACTACTCAATAGTGTCAAAATTGACATAAAATAGTTTTTTATAAAGAATTATTAAAATATATAATAGTCATAAAAATATAATATTTATAAAAAGAACTTGTATAATGTTACAAACATCCATAGAGATCCACATTTGGTTCAATTTTCATTTTATAGTATCTATAATAATCATGTATTATGTAAATACAAGTAGATATGGTAAGAGAATGTTTTTCACTAAGGTATAAAGAATACATATAAGGATAATTTTATGACCTAAACATGTGTATAACCTATTTTTTGAGAGGATTTAGACTCATATACATCTTATCCTAAAAATATAATGCTTTGGAACCCTTGAAATCCTAATATTAGTTTATAATAATATAATATTTTAAAATATTACTAAAGTACCCCTCCTCCCTCTGATAAAAAGCCACCACCTCTACCCATATACTCACACCTCTTAAGATCATTTAATCATCGAAAATATACTGAAATAAGTTCCCAAATCCCTTATTTCATCCTTGATGCCACACTTTGTGAATATATCCACCATAAAGAGACCTTTTGTGAAAAAAATTAGATACTCGAAAATGTTGTATTTGTTTTATCAACTCTTCCAAATTATTTTATTCGAATACATCATATTATAATGTTGTTTCCATACTAAAGTAATAAGTACATAATCTTAGACATTCTGAGATGTTATTATAGTTAGGTTACATCCTTTCACCTCTTTTTTTATCCTAAGAATAAAAATATCACCATGTGGGCATCCATACGGCTTACTCACTTCATATTGAGGTGTAATTGGTTATTCAAAAATACAAAATTTGTATGGGTATAATGATGATTATAATGGATGTAAATAATTAATATAGCATGATTTGTATTCGGTATAATTAATATACCATCCTAATTTTATACCTTTTAAGCATTAACTGAATCATATCGTCATTTGTTTTTACATATGACTTACCGTCTCCATGATGTGATGTGATTAATTCTACATGATCTTAATTAATCCACGATTATATAAATTAATTTAATTAATAAATATGATATCATATATATATATACTCTATTCTACTTAAATTTTGATTTACAACATACCTTTATGTGTTCCATAATGTGCAAATACGATAATTTCATTTGATGAAGTGTGGACTACTGCCCACTCAAAGTGATATGACTTGTTCATTCCATACATGGAACATATAAAGGATAGATTTAATGAATTTATGTGACATATATAACATATATATTATAATATAACTATAATATACCTATTAATCATTTATTTTTCATATCCTTAATATGAAAAATAAATTAATGTTGTATTCATTCGTACATACGGCCTACCATCTCCATTAACAGTAAATTTCATTTTTTCTCTTCAAATGATATGGACTATTCTAAATACATATATATGGGATATATATTATATTTATTCATGAATAATATTCTATATATGATTTAATTTTTACCACATGGACAATTTACATCAATCAAGTACAATTTCCACTCAGTTACCGAATATTGACAAAACAACAAATATGAAGTAAAATAATAATATATTTTTTATAACATGGTAATTATTTATATGAAATGAATAATGTAAATGATAAATATTCTAAATAATTTATAAATTAACATATGTTTATAATTACATAATGTAATGAATGAACGAGAGAAGTCAGATTTGATGTAAGGGACTTCATCTCAATAACTTTCCATTGAAGCATTTCTTCTTTTAATATACCTTCATTATCCTATTAGTGGTATATAAAACCATTTTGATACATCACATCCTAAATTACTATATTATAATTATATTTGATGTTTTTATTTATATTCTTTATTGAATATTATTGAAGTGATTCTCAATTGGTTTGCGACTTTTTAACTAAAAACCTTACTTTAATGTTTTGAATATTTATTCTTATAATGTCATTATATTTTATGTACATTTTTTCAGAATGGTTTTATAGATTAATTTTTACCAACCGAAATGTTTCAAAAAGTTAATTATAAAGTGTTTTTACAACATTAAATGTGTTATAGGACACTTTTATTCAAAAATATCACGTATAAATTCTTTGAGTTGGGTTTTGAAAATGGATTTGTTGTCATATGAATGAAAATGAAATTTTTTCAGTGGAATGATGAATATTTATTGATTTTATTCATTGTTTCTTGGAATATTAATGGTAGATCCCAATAGGGCATACAATAAGGGTTGCGCCCCATTATTACTCATGAATAATGGGTGAGCACCACTTATCTTATATGAAGGGTGAGCCCCACAATAGCTCCCCAATGCATTGGTATTCCAGAAAGGAAATTCTTCCATATGGTTATTAAATTTATAATAGTGAATGTAAGTGTGATATGGTAATGACTACCCGAGAAACCATTGTGATTTTTTAATTCTTACTAATGAGTTTTTAAGAAAAAGTTTTAATTGGTTTTCATGTTTTCATTGGACTAACAATTTACATTCATTATGTCCCTTGCTGTGTTTTTTGGGCCCATCCTATTTTTTGAAATGTTTTTCATCGGTCTTATGATTGGTGAGGAAAAAAAAGTTGATATGGGTAATGTATTGTAGTACTGTCTTTAAAGAAAGTTATTTTTTAATGGGATTCATTTTATGAAAAAATTGATGATGAGTAGAATTGTCCACTTATAACATAAAAGATTACTATGAAAGAATTTTTCATAATTCTCTAAAACTCTAAGTATAAGAGGTCCTTGAATTTTAATTATAGTTCAAAAACACTGTAGTATGATATTTTTATGGTTGGGTCCTTTTTATATTACTGAAAACATATGATATTTCATCAATTACATGATAGAGAAAAAAATGATGAATAATTAATGATCAAATAATTTCATAAAAATAATAACATTAATTTGAATCTAGATCAATGAATATAATAACTAGTAAAATAATTTCATAGGCATGAATAATTGATTTCAAAATTATAAACTGAATAATTCTATACATTATAAACATATCGTCAAGATCATATTCCAAGACACATTAAAATATGGGTAAATATACAACAAAATCTATTATATATGTATACCTAACTGGTTTGTCTCATGATACATAATAATACATTGAGGGAATATATAATTTTTCCCCATATAAAACATTATTAGTAAAATTTATTCATCATATAAAACAATATAATATAACCTAATAAGCATCTGATTTTCAAAAACTATCCTTATATAAAGATCTGTCCAATAAAATTTCAATAGTTTCCCAAGTCAAACTAATCATAAACCATTTTGAGATTGAAAAATAATTTTCTAATTACAAAATATTCCATGTAATGATTGTAATAGTTGTTATTGATGATTATTATTAATACCATAGAATGTTTATTAAAAACACTCTTCAATAAATTACCATTTTTATTTTTAAATTCAATTTTAAATAATAAAAATTTCAAAAATATTTGGAAAAAATTATCATTGTAAATAAACATGGAATATTTTAAATTAATATTAAAATATTTGATCATTCTTGATATAAGTAATTACCATTCATAATTATTAGGTGAAAACAAATATTAATTTTACATTTTTTTGTAAAATTTCAATTAGTACCTTTTTCAAAAAATGAAAGAATGATAAATTATAAAAAGCATTAAAATATTAAATCATGTGAAAAAAATAATTTAAACAATAATTGATATATATTTAAAATAATTCGTCGGTTTTTTTAGAAAATATGATCATAGAAGAAAAATATACCCCACTAAAGTAGAAATAAACCCTTTTTTCATTAAATAATTGTCTAATATCTTGGGTACATGAAAGAGGAACAAGATAGGAAAATTATTAATTTTCAAAAAAACCATATGATAATAAAATATACTATGTTTAATATAGAAATATTTCATATTTCACCATTGTGGATACATTACCATTAATCGTCTCTAATAATGATGAAATTGTGAAAACCCCATAATACATTGAAATATTTTTAATCGAAATCCCCAAGAGAGAAATAATTTCAAAATATTCATTAAATAACATGAATAAAAATTTAATAATGATATATCTTATAAAATATGTAGTATATACTCCTCATATAAAAATATGTACATATAAAATAACATATGTCCCAAAAAATACAATTTTTGATGAGGAACCCTTTCAATGATCATAGCATTGAAGTGAGAATTAATTAATTTAGTTATAATGTGTAATATATTTAGTTACACACCCCAAAGTTTAAATACATAATAAATAAATTCAATTTAATTTCACAAAAAAATCATGAAATGATTTAATCAATGAAGAAGAGATATAACCTAATGAAAATAAAATCAGTTTTGAAATAATAGAAACTTTGTAACCATTATTCCAAATAAACATAGATTAAATAATTAATATTTAATATTAAAATAGCATGTTATATAAATGATTCATTTCATAGAATTTTATGTGAAAAATATATACACCATTTAAAATATATTAGGAAAATAACATTAAAATATTCCTCAGTGAGAGGAACATAACATTATATCCATTACCAATTTTAAATTTTCAATTGAAATAACCTAAAAGGTAATAATCTTATTTGATATGTAAATTACCATTAATGTTAAATTATTCAATATATAATATGTCAATGTTATTATATACAGTAAATGAAATAAATTGGTATATAACACTAAAATATTTCTTAGTTAAAGTAAATTTGGATGGAACCCTTACCTCGTGCCCAAATTGTGGTTAGAATTATTTTTCTTATTTAATTATTAAAATATGATTATTATTAAATTTATTAAGAAATTTTTAAAATTTTATATTCCTTTTATTTTTTTAATTACCATTCTATTTTAATATTATAAATAAATTACGTTTACATTGGATATTTTTATGATATTCTATTCATATGTCCAAAATGAAATTAGTAGGCCAACTATTGTAAATTGAGGAATTATGAAATCATATTCTAAATAATAATAATGTAATAATTATCAATTATACATTTTGAAATCATCTATGTAATATGGTTATGAAAAATGCATTATGTTACCGTCATGGAGTCAGTAGGTCATACACATGCATGAGTATAGTTTCCATTTTACAATGATTATAATGGAAATACGTTATGGGTAATTTTTTCATTATATATTGATAATTAAACCATAAATTTTATTCTATTTCATTATATAACAAAATTTATTAAATCTATGTTATGCAGTAATGGAAAAATTATCCCACCACTTCATGTATGTGGTAATCCACCCATATGCACGAACAACATTACCATATTTCCATGAATTGTGTGGTAAGATAATATGTATTATATTACTTTAATATAATGGTTAATATTTAATTAATGATATATATATATATAATAAATCCATCACCACAGACATTATTCATAGGAGGTGATGGAAAATGGATTACATAGTGTTGTGAGGTAGTAGTCCTCCATATTCATGATTGATATTTTCATTCCCCATTGAATGTAAAAGGAGATGGATGTAGGTTACAAAATTAACATAATAAAATATAAATGTATGGTATATACTATTTTTTATTAAATACTTATTATTGAATAATATCTGAAGGATGTGGAAGAACAAATAAAATGAAACCACTCATTTAATAATGATACATCTTTTTTAGAAAACCAATTTACTTTTGAAAAAATCTATCATAGGAGGGTTATCTAATGAAACCAAGTAATATATGAAGTGGTATGCGATTTAAGGAATAATGTTTACTGGGATTTTCTGAACTAACATAATTTTTATGTGTGAAGAAAAGAGAGGTGGTTCCGTTTTATAGGTGAGGCAAGGAGAACCTTCAAAACTTCTAATAATATTAAATTAATATAATATATTTTCATGGTAAAAAAATAAAAAATGATATAATTTGAATATAGGATGAGTTTAGTTTTTAATAGTCTCACAAAAAAAATATTTTGACATGTTTATATAATGTTATCACATTTAACTCTTTATTTTAATATGCGTTAACAATTTTTTAAAATTATTGTGATAAAAAATTACTATTTAGGGATCAAGATAATTACTATAAAACGATAATTGGACAAAAAATTGTCAATGGATAATATGATATACCATATAAAAATTTCCTCACATAATATTGAATTTTTGGGAACATTAAATCATTTATTGTATTATATTTTCAATTAAATATCTTTAATGTTTTTTTGGAACTATTAAGTTAATTTGACATAGAAAAAAAAATAAATGCAATGGAAAATGAATTTTATCCATTAATGCATTACTATTGTGGTATATTTATCTAAAAAATAATGAAACATATTAATTTACTGAAATAATATTAATTTTAATAATTGTTAAATTAATTATATTAGTTTTCAATAATTTGAATAAATACTGGGTCCAGTTTCCATGACAATATATTATAATTATTTCATTTCTAAAAATTAGAAGTAGAAAAAAGCTATCAAAATAAATTTCCCTTTTAAATAAAATTTTATAACAAAAAATATGTTTTTTATCCCTATAAAATAATATTATTGATATTGAAATTAAGAACGTGTAATTTTTATCTTTATCTATTATTTAAATATTTTAAAGGTAAAAATAAAATATATAGTGAACAATGTTTCTATATTTTCAATAATTGGATATATTTTTCCAAAATAAACACATAAAATATTTAAAATTCATGTTTTATGTTCTATTATTAGTCATTATAATATTATTTTCAACCCTAATTTCGATATTTACACATTTTCTACAGAAATACATTTTGAATCTTCTTAATGTTCATTATGACTAAAAATAATGTATACCATATTTAAAATTATTAACTATTCTTATTCCAAAAATATTATATCATTATTAAAAAACTTATCTTCTATAGTTGATAGAAATTATTTTCAAAATTATCACATAAAGCGTGATTTAAAAATGGTAATAAAAATTTCTTTATAACCATAATAATATTTTTATAAAAATCTCAAGTAAAAAATTAAATAAATGGTCTATAATTGAATTATATTTCATCAAAATTAACTAATTTTATTTTTTAAATAAATAAAAATATAATATGGCTTTTAGAAAACATTAAATTAACATAATTCTTTTCATAAAAAAATGTATTTTATCACTATTCATTGAAAACTCAATATTTTCAAAAGAATCCAAAAATTGCAAAAAAAGTTAAATTTTAAATAATGTTATAAAAAAATATATTATTTTCAAAAAATTATTTTTTATAAGTTTCATAAGTTAATTATAATTCCAACTTATTAAATAAAATATAAAACCATTCTTGAATAAATTGTATTATTGATATATAAATTGATTTTACTAAAAATTAAGTAATGATTTTTTATAAATAAATAAATTATATAAAACATTTATACTTGTTTTCATAATGCGTTCAAACATATTTTTACCTGTAATTTCAAAAGTTATGTTACACTAGTCATATTTAAATAATAATATTATATATTACATTTATGTTCAGTGTTTTGTGTGGTAGAAATTTTCAAAAAAAATGTTTTCTAATCCCATATTTTTACATTATCCCCATTATTGATAAATTAATTCCTTTTGTTTTCAATTCATGCTTGGTAAAAATGGTATTAAATTTTAAAATTAATTTTTAAAATCGCACACTATGAAAATGGATAATAAAACATCCATTAGAAAATAGGGAAAATGAGTTGTGAAAAAGACAATCACTCCATTGGGAATAGTGGTTATATAAAGAAACATATAACCAAGGTGGAATACAGGGGTAATTATAGTCTCTGACTCCATTTTTTTCCGTTTTCACATACTATGGGGTTGGTGAATCCTTAACTGAGGAAGAAAATACCAGGCTCAATTATCTTGAATTATTCCACTCAAAACAAATATCCTTAAAAATATTGGTTATGGAATCTAAAATAGTTTGGTGCTCCATTTATAGTCTTTTTTATACTCATTTTAAGGTTATTTACATGATCCATTAGCGAAATTCCCTCCTCTCCAATGGAATTTTTCTTATTCATATATGGTATTAAGGAAATCATCTGGCTAACAACATGGCATTAAAGGCTTCCCATGACTTCCAACACGTGGTGTTTTATAGTTTTTGGTCACCTCCCTAGGAAGTCATTTATATTGTAATCAGATATTCTCTTGGTCTATATTTCTTTGTTCCTCCATCATCATTTTTTCTCATCTATTATCAAATAAATAACTAAATGATGATGATGTAGGAAAACATTTTACTTCAAAATTTCAAAAAAAACAAATATTAATGTTTTTATTATTTTATAATTAAATAACTATACTTCTAAAATATCCTCAATAAACTCAACATTAAATAAATTTTTAACCTCAAAGTTTATATTATACCCTTCATCTAAAATATCTAAAAATATAATATAATTTATCCCTATAAATAATTTAAGTTGAACCTTTATGTTATATATAACTCAACCTAATAAAAAATTTCCATAAATATAATTAACAAGCTCATCATCCCCAAAATTCAAAAACATTTGATCTTGTATTATGCTTCCCAAAATCTATAAAAAAATTATCAATCAAATAAAATAATTAAAAAAACAATCATACTAACATGGAAATATTATAGGCTAGTGGAAGGTGATGCACCCTTATTGTCCTGAAGTTGTGAGTTCAAGCCCTGCAGCCTTGCTTGATGTGATGAGCTATCACCTAAAAAATCATATTTAATTTTTATAAAGTTATATTATTCCTAAAACATTCCCAAAAATATGACTAAAATCTTAAAAAATTACACTAATTATCAAATCACTTTTTAACCCCAAAGGTTTTTTATACAACTAATTTTTCCCCAAAATCAGATAATCTTAATTTACTTTTATTACCCCCACATCAATGATCTTATTAACCCTAAATGTTATTAGTAACTTTAAACATATGTCCAAAAATTATACAAGTACTATTATTCAAATAAAATTCTCTCTAAAACATATATACAACCATATGATTGTATTTCCATAAATGACTTCGAAAATATTCATAATCATGTTAAACTATCATGAAAGAAATCTTGAAAGTGGGTATTTATTCCATTAAAATTCTTATAGAACTCATTCTTATATGTCAATGTTGCTTTATGATTATCCCATATCATTATGGAATGTCATAGGTATCCATAGGTCATATTATATCATTATTTATAATGTTTCATAAATAAAATTTAAATTAATTCTAGCCTATCTCATGAGAGTGTCAAACCAGGTCCATAGTAAGGGAATACTCGTTATGCACTACAATTATTGTCAAGATATACATGACCATCTTGTTTAGGGTTTTTACACCTATATTCGTATCTTCCAAAACCATATACACATATAGTTTTGAAAAAATGGATTTATTATTATAAAAACAAATCATATATACCTTACTAAAACATTAGGATAGTATCTTCCATATATAATTATCCTCAATGTTACACATATGGTTATATTCCCTAATATTTGTTATACTAAATATAGTTCTAGAAAATTTTGATAAACATCCTCTAATAAAATGTATAAATACCTCAACCCCATTATCACAATGTCAGGGGGTCACTTTATTACACCGTAACTTGAAACAGGGAGTCATACCCCTATGGGTGGAATAGTTAAGTATTGTTCTTAAATTACAAATATACATTAATCTCCCAGACGATTTAAAACATTAAATCGAAAACAATGTGGAACTATATATTCTACATCATTTAATTATTTAATATATTACTTCTTTATATCCTATTGAAATGGAAAAAGTGTGATCTTAGATGCTTAGTAATGGTTAAATACAATGGAAGTTGTTATTGGAAAATAAATAATAATAAATATATAATGCTAAATAATTTATTACACATCTCATTTATTCAATAAAAAAACCATGAAAAATAACATGGTTGGAATAAATAGTTATAATATAATTTCATATAAATAATCACATGATAATGAAGCTAAATCCATTGATATCATAAATAGTAAAATAATCACATCAACATTAATAACTTATTTCAAAATGATGTATTTCATAATTTTAGGCCTCATAAACTTATTATTGTGGTCTTTTTCCATAACAATTTATATTAGTGTTAGGAAAACTTCAGAAACCCCCATTTAAAAAGGTTAGATGACTTGTTTCTCACCTAGAACATATTGATGCATCATGGTTTTATATAATTTCATGCCTCACTCAGAAAATAATAATTTTAATTAATTCATTATATGAATAAATAATACAACATAATAAATTGGCCTTAATCAAAATCCAAAAATAGGGGGAAAACTATCACAAAAAATCAAAATGATTTCCCTAGTTAATAAGATTATAAAACATAAGAAAAACTAATAATTATGGTATCATTATAAAATATTATATGTTTAGAATAAAAGTTTATTTCCATTGATGAATAGAAATAACAAAAAAATTCATTAAGATCACACTTGATGAAAATACCGTTCTCTCTTTGAAATTTACTTTTAAAACAAAAAATTTACAAAATATTAGGAAATTAATTTTATATTTAAATAATCATGTTAACATGTATATGATTTATAAAATAATGTAATGGTTATTATGGTGGGATGTTCAATCCTTGTCAAATATATTAAAAAATATTCAATTTTGATTTTTCAAGAAAAAGTCATATGTATCATGTCTATAAAATGAAAACATTACTCCCATTAAAACATATTATAAAAAATAAAATTTGGTTAAAATTAAAATAATGAAATATTATAGGAATATTAAAATCATTCATAAATTATTTTTAGAAAAAATTATAAATAAGGAAAAATATTCTTGGCTAAAGAGAAAATAAAGTTTGTTTTTATTAAAAACAAATATTTTATATTTTGAGAACAATATAATGGAAAATTAAATGAAAATTTATAAATTAAATTAATAAACTAATAAGAAGAAAATATTTTTTCAAGATGTAAATATTTTATTATTCCCCCTCTAGATAATTAAACATAAACAATGTTAAATAATGATTAGATTATGAAATAAACCCATACATCTTTGGAAAATATTGAATCATAATCCCAATGAAATAAATGACTTCAAATTAATCTTTACACACAATGAGTATAAATTTAATTAGGATATCTCATATCAAAGGTGTATTATACACTCTTTATAATATAAGATAGGTTTTTAAAATAACATTTGACCCAAAGAAGACAATTTGAGATGATCCCTTACAATGAACATATTGTTGAATTAATAATTAATAAATGAAGTAATTATGTTTAATAAATTTAAATCATAGAAAATATGATCAAATGAAACAAAAATAAAAAAAACTAAATTTTGTATATAATCATGAAATAATTTAATTAACTATTTAGTGATATTACCCATGGAATGAAAATTGAGTTTTTAGGCACGTACCACTTAGTAAATTTCATGTTAAATCCCCTAGGACAACATAATTTTCATCAAACCTAAAATACATTAATATATTAATGAATCATTATTTAGCATATACAATTTTCATCATATACACCATATAAATAAAATTAGGTGTAATTTTGTAAAATAGGACTTAGTAAAAGGAAATTTTGTAGAAATCCCTTAAAAATTGGAAATATTAAAGACAAATCCCATATGGGTGAAGTAATTTGAATTTAAACATAAAATAAAATTAATTTTTAGAGATTCAAGATATTATATATAAATGGTAATTATATGTACCATTGAAAATAAATTGGTTCATAATATTAAATTATTCTATAATGAAATGGAATTGAGACAGAATCCCTTTCCTCAGAACTGACTCATCAAATATATTATTTATATTATGGTATTAAAAAAATATATCAATTAAATAAATTATTAAAAACCATTTTCACGTTAATTATTCATTTAAATATTTTTGTTTCATTTTTTTTATCTGTTCAATTGAGTTCATGTTGGCTGTTTTGATGATATTTGGTTCATATATCTAAAATGACATCGGTATATTCCCTATGGTAAAAGTGGTAATTGTTAAATCATATAAATAATTATAATAATGAAATAATTATAAATTTTATACATAAATTATAATTTCGAAAAATGAAACATTGTTATGAAAAAACGAACTATGTTACAATAACCGGGATGGTATGTTGTCCATACACATGAGTAACATTTCTATTTTTTCCATGATCATGATGTCAAGAAGGTAAGTGCTACTTTATATTTATATAAGGGAAAATATATCCTAATTATTAAATCAATTCTTCAAAAACCCTCATATATACCTTCCATGTGACTATGTATTGATAAATGATTCACATCGCTTAATTGAGGGAATAATCCACGTGTACGCACGGATGAAGTTTTCATATTTCAATGAATGGAAGGGTGAGAAAATATAATAAATACTAATTTAATTAATTTAACATATATTAGGAATATAGTTTTTATAAATTAAATCCATCTTAATAAATATTTAAGAGAGGAAACTGTAAAAATCCCATTACATCAGTTAATGAGGCGGAAGTATGGAGTACACACAAATAATGGTTGTGTTTCCCATTTTATTTAAGGGAATATGGATGTAGGATTTGAAATTAATATAATTGAACATAATTATATTTGAGATTTTTATGTTATTATAGAAACAAGGATGAATAATATTTGATGATGTTGGAGGAATAAATGAAACAAAAATGCTATGTTCATAAAGATATGTTATCTTCTAACAACAACTGTAGGTTTTCACTAAAGTCCTTCCTTATAGGGTTTTAATATCAAACAAATACCACTAGGATGTTTGATGTTATGTGTGTAAATAATTTTTGTTTGTATTCGAAAAACAATAATTAATTAAAAGTATGTAGAAAATTATAGAGGATGTGCCATTTTATAATTGAGGGGACCGACACTTTTAAAATTTCATTCCTAATTAATTTAATATATAAAAAAATTATTCTAAAAAAGGTTAAAAATTGATTTAATTAGAATAAATAATAATAATGGGCCAAAATAATATAATCCAATAAAATTTGGAAACTTTTTATTATATTTTTAGCCTTATCTCTTTATTTTAACACGTATTAACTCTTTTTAAAATTACCATTATAATAATGTTTTTACACTTTAATGGAAAATATAGTTACTATAAAAGGATAGTTTTCCACTAAAGGGACCATGTTAGATATTTTATACCACATCACAATTTATTTTTTGAATATAGTTTTTTTTTAAATTTTATATTATATAATAAATTTATATTTATTATAAAATATCATTAGTTCCCCCATTGAAATTATTTATTTCATTCAACTATGAAAACAATATGGCTAAAATGTAATTAAATTATCATCCTTTATATCATCACTCTCAGGAAATATTTTCCTATAATATTCTTCAAACATTATAATTTATTCAATTTAAATTTGTATTAATATTATTAAAATCATATATTTAATTTTCTATAAATTCATTAAATCCTAAGTTAGCGTGGCCAAAATATTTAATGTAATTTTTTCATTACAAAAAATTAAAAAAACATTACCCTAATAAAGAAATCCTTTATAATATTAAATTAAAATTTATAACAGAACATTGGTTTTATTTATCCTTGTCACATAATTTTATAGTTATTTAAAGGAAGAAAGTTTCTTTTGTCATTATATTTCATTTTAATATTATAAATGTCAAAATCAATGAAATATGCCACCAAGTGGACATATATTCTAGGATTTGATGGATATGGCCGAAATATAATGAAAAAATAGGTTAAAGGAATTTTTTTGTAATTTTTTAGTCTTTATCAAATTATTTTAATCATTGATTACTAATTTTTCCCCATTACTTTGGTGAGAAGTTTTTTCTATTTTTACTGAACATTATGAAAAACATTATCTTGACCTTATTAAAAAACTTATATTATGTTTATTTGAAATATGTAATACTTTTTATCAAATTTAATAACAATATTTAGAAGAAATTAATTTTATAAATTTCCAGCAATGTGTGATAAGAATAATTGTTTTTTGATAGAAAAATCCATTTTATGTGTATAAATGTATTTATACCAATATTAAAAATAAAATTCATTCCATAAACTTTAATTGGACTATAATTAATCAAGATGAACTAATGAAATTTTAAAACTAATAAAAGTATAATATTTCTTGGTATACATTTTAAAATAAAATATTGTTTCCAATAAAATTTTATTTTTTCTCAATTCATTGAAAATCAGTGTTTTTAAAAAATATAGAAATTTCAGCGTTAGATAACTTTATTATGCTTATTTTTAAAAATATTATATACCTTTTATATCATAAAATTTTTATAATCCGAATAATTAATTAAAATTCCCTAACATAAAAAGAAAACTGAAATAATTTTTGATATAAATATATTAACGAAGTTTAAAATGATGTTATTGCAAAAGTAAGTACTTAATTACTATTAGTAAATATATTATATAATATCATTACACTTATTCTCTTAATTTGGTTATACCAATTAATACCCACCTATTCATTGGCTAGGTTAATGTTCTTATTTAAATAATAACATTTAGTGGTTTACTTATGCTTGGTGTTGCGTGTTGTATACGATATCAAAAACTATGTGATTTTAAAATATCATGGGGTAAAATTCTTAACCCATTTAAAGAAATATGTCCTCAAAATTTTAGCATATTCATTATAAATTGGGTTTTTAAATCATCAAATACATTTATTAAAATTCCACTTTATAAAAAGGGTTAAAAACATCTTCTCGAAAATGGGAAAAGGAAACCGGAATCTAATTAGATAAGTGGGTTTCCAAATATGAGTACCATAATGAAAAGAGAAAATATGGATATGGAGGGAAATTTTAATTTTAAAATAATTAATTAGAGTGATATAAATCATTGATCATAATAAATTTATTGTCCAATATAAATTTAATCACTACAAAATTGTCATCTGATGACGTTTGAATAGAACCATAGATTCATCAAAAATAAAGCTAATATGTTAATATTTTTTATCAAGATCCTTTTCCCATATTTTAGTAATTAATATACCTTGTAGACTATGATATTTAGGTAATACACTTACTTATAAACTATAATTTGATACATTATTCAATTTTCAACACTCTTTCATCATTTTCTCCTAATGATGAGAATTCAAGATGATTCTTTATGCCCGAAGCACAAAAATAATCTTTTAATGAATCAAATAATCCACAAAAGCATAACAAGATATTACTTATGTATTAAGAGATTTTAAAATATTGCAATGTATTCATTAAGGTAATATAATGACCCAAATTTATGTTCCTTAGTATAAAGAAATAATACATTTTACTTACAAATAACACCAAAGGTTCAACATACATTATATCACAAATAAATAACACATCACCCCAAATGGCCTCAATTCCATCATCATTATTTAATTTTTTGGTCTCAAATTTTATATCATAATACTCAAACTATAAATACAATTTTTTATATAAAAATTATAATTTATCATTTACTATATACTGAATTGTTACATACCTATCAACCTAAAAAAACATCTCCTGAAATTGTATTAGTCACCTAAAAAATAACAAAATTATTTAATATATGATCCTATAATATATGATATTATTTAGAATTATCATCCATAAAATAAATTATAGATAAAAAATTCATACTAATCAGGGAATCTTGTAGACTAGTGGTAGCTTATTTAACCTTGTCTCCCTATATATGTTCAATTTAATTTATTGGATTCATTTTATAATAAGATTAGATATATGAAAATTTTATTAAACTTTTCACCGTCTTTTACCCCCATCCAAGGAGAATATGAAAATTTACATAAAACATAATTTTACCGCTTCTGTGAGTGGAATTTCAAAAATCTTAGTGACATGTTTAATATCAAGGAATAATATTTTGTTCAATAAGATAAAAATATTTTTTGGTGAATAGTAACTCTTTACTTTTATTTACCACGGTTAAAAGTAAAAAGGGTAATTAAGGGTAAAAATTATATTATTATTACACTAACACATGTCCTAATTCTATTGTATAAGTTTAATTCTACTAAAAACAACTTTAGGAATAAAATATTACCCTTTAGGTCCTCTTGGATTGGATTAGGACACTTATTGTTATTTTATTTAAAGAAGAGTTAAAAGAGTTAAAATCAATGTTTAATAACTAAATCAATTTTAATATAGGGTTATACATAAGACTACTTCAACTATAAATATTAATTATAAATATAAAACAATTTCATACATTATTGTATTTTATTTATAATTTTTAGACATTAAATAATTTAATTTATTTATGACACAATGATGATGCAGTAATTACCTTATTAATGAAATATTAACATAATTGATGTTATAAATAACCAAATAAATGTAATTTGAGATTTTTTATGAATCAAAATAATTTTAGAGGATAATATGACATGTTAGTATTGATTTAAATAATTTAGAATGAACTAATAATGTTGTTATAATTTTCACAGAAATCAATTACCCAATAGTGTCAAAATTGACATAAAATAGTTTTGATAACCAATATTATATTATTAATTGTTATTTTATACCTAAAAATCTATGGTTTGGAAAAAGGACATAGATAAGGATATATATATTATTAATGAACCACTTGGGGTTCTTTTAGCTTGTTATAGTACATTTATTAACCATATACTATAAGAAAACAAGAAGACATGGTAAAAGTTAAATTATTTAACTTAGAGTTAAATCTAAATGATAAGGTTAAAATAGTAACCTAAACTTGTCTAAAACCTATTGGTTGATATGATTTCAACCCATCCCCACCTTATCTTAGAAATAAATCTATTTGGATCTATTAAATACCGAATATGACTTTATTATAAAATAATATTTTAAGTTTTTCCTAATGTGCCCCTCTCATCCCTTATAAAAGGGCATCTCCTCCCTCTCATCTTTACACAATTTTGAACATTAACGCTCGGAAAAACCATGACCATTTTCCTTCTCAACATCCCTAGAAACATAATAGATGTTCTGGTCATCTTCAAAAACCAACATTAGTGCCCGAAGAGGAGGTTTAGAAGAGGCACGTCAAAGAAGAGGTAATATCCATTACCAATTCTTTCAAATTCATTTCTTCTTATACTTCTTATTATTTTGTTGTATAATAATAAAGTAATAAAATAAGTATCACTAATATAATTATATGTTATTATAAATATGAAACAACCCTCTTTCACCTTCTATCCATCCTACGAAAAATAAAATCACCGCACGTGCGTACATATGGAATACCGTCTCCACGATGTGGGGTAATCTGTTTTTCCAACACCAACATACATGGATGGGTATAATGGTGTAAAAAATAACTATATATAGTTATTATGACATGATACTAATTCTGAGATATTATATAATTAAATTAAATACAATTCCAAAAACATGGGAATGATATCATCGCTCGTGCGTAAGTATGGCCTACCATCTCCATGATGTGATGCGACTCATTCTACATGATCTTCATTGAATAATGATAATATAAATGAATTGAATGAATAGATATGATATATATTATACTAATACCATTATATAAATAATTTATCTATAACCTAAAAATAATAATAAGAATTTATTCAATGAAACACGCATAAGAACATAAAGCAATGAACACCCAAATAACATGTACCAATGAAATATTATTAATAAGAAGATAAGAATATGACCATTAATGATATCATAACAAAGAATATGATTCTCTATTAAGTCAATGAAGTTATTAAAATCATTATAAAAGAGGTTTTGATACGTATGAAGCATATCGGACCTATGGTAAGGGAAAATCTCACAATCTCATTTTTATCCGAGATTGTTTATACTTTAGAATTTACTGGGGAATATTTATCATCCAAATCAATGTTTCCTCAATATGTACTATTATTTATATCTTCGTACAATTGTTTAAATCCAATTTTACTCATTGGTGAGTTTTTAGTAAATGATATGAAATGAATTTTTAGTCATTTTTAGTACGAGGTACATTTTGACTTTTCTAGCCAAAGTACGAGATAATTGTTTTTTTTAACTTATACGGCATGAATAGATTTTTATGATTTCATATAACATAATTTCCAAGAATAATCCTATAAAAGTTTTCATGTTTATTTTTAATCAACTTCTTCTATTTTAAAATTTCATGACATGTTAAGAAAGGAAAAATGTTTTTGAAGTAGAAAGTATATTTTCCTCAAGAATAGAGTTCAAGCATTTTATCAAAATTATTTTCTATATAAAATAATATAGGGTTATGTTTCTATCCCTATTTTTATATTTATTTGATTATGATATGATAGAATTATTTTTATGATGTCCTTTTATCTTATACAGATTATGTTATGATGGCACGATATTTAAGAATTCGATTTTTTATTACATGGGTTATGCTATGATGTATGATTTAGGATCTTATGGAACACATAAGAATGGTATCATTATGAGATTTGTGGGACCTATATATCCCTCCAATTCATTGGGTAAAGATTTATATCTCATGAGATAGACATGTCTAGAACGGAAGGTTAATCCGGTTCAGTGATACAGGACTGAAATGAGGAGTTATCTCGGTTCAGAAATGAACTTTGTACAATAGGATAATCTTGGAAATTAGTCTTGACTAATAAGAAATGATTCTCTATGAAAATGTTTGTATTCCAAAAAGTTTCATGTTTTATGTTATTATTATTGGGATTACATTTCACTACCATGATTTATCAGATGTTATGATATTATGATCTCTTTTTCTGGTTAATATTTTCAAAATATTATGTTCTTATGAATTTGATAGGATTGATATTTCTTTTTTGACCCTCACTGAGAATTTGAGCTCACCATATTGTATGTTTTCTTTTCCCAAGGTTAGGAAGAAGGGTATTAAGTAAGATTTTCCAAAAGGGACTCTAGATATGATAAAATAAAAGGGAGAGAGTGTAAATGATTTATGAACCACATGTTTATGTTTCCCAGTTTCTAAGGAAACAATACCTATATGGTCCTTTCATGGTTTTGTTAATTTTGTAATAAGTGTGATTCAATTTTCATGTAATAAAAATGTATGTAATGTATGGGTCGTTATAGTAGAAGATATTTTTTTGGGAATTAATTTTATTAAAAATATTTTGACATTTTTATATTTTAAGTTAAATATAATTTTTAACAATCAAAATATATGGTTTTTAGGTATTATTTAAAAATAAATCTATGTTTATGCACTAAAAGATTGATTTTTTAAGTTGGTTTCCTTTACATTTAGTTGTGTACTTGCTTTATATATGTTCTTGATACTTTTGAAAATTTAATTTGATAGAATAAAATTCTTATTTAATATAGATATATAAAAACTTCCTTCAATTAAATTTTTTGTATTTTTTATTAGTTTCTTGTTTCGATGAATAGGTAAAAAATAATGAATTCTAATTGAAAACTAATTTTTTATATAAAAACATTATAGTTTGGAATTATATTTCTGGTTTATTTTAAAGTATAATTAAATCAATTATATATAATTTAATAAAATTTAGGTCATTAGAATCATTTTCTCATTGAGTTTGGATATAAAACCATTTCATCTATTGATTGTTTTACCTTTTAATAATCAGTTTTCTCACCCCATTATCATGATTAATTTTAAATTAATTTTATCAAATTATATATTTTGAATTATGAAAAATGGATTCCATATTTTTAATTATAATACTTAAATTAATTAAAGAGATCCATTTTATTTTTTTCCAATATGATTAGTAATATTTGTAATTTTAGTTACCATGGTTAAAGATAAAAAATGTAATTAAGTGTAATAATAAAAATAAAATTATTAAAAAATTACCATATTATATTTTTCTATTTTTACTAGATGAGTTAATTTCCACCAGAATAATCATTTTTCAGATATTTATTTAGATCTTTTAGCCAGATTAATTACATTATGGAATTTATAGTATTTTATTTTAAATAAATGTCAATGATATCAAAATTTTGTTTTTATGAAGTTAGATATTTTAATACGAGGTATCATTGGGTATATATAATACTATATATAATGTATTTAAATATAAATTTTTATATTAATAATGGTAATTTATGATTACTTTTTATGAAAGAATTATTAACATAAAGGCCTTCACAATGATGATTCGGTAATAGTTTAATTATGGAAATATCCACCAAATGATATTAAAAATATTTAAATTAAAATAATTTGACATAATTAATTCAATAGCCAAATTTTACTAACATATTTTACATTTTATTGATATGGTAATTTTTTTGGAATTAATGATGATTTTATGATATTTTTAATAATTCTTGTAATGAATAGTTTCAAAATTGACAATAATGATATTTAAAAATATATAATATTTTTATAAATGATATAACATTAATAAAATTATAAAATTATTCTAAATTATTGGTATAATGATTAGAATCTCCAAAATGATTCCTTTATGTTTCTTTTATAACCCTATAGTTACTATATCAACAATTAATTAGTAAGAACACATGTTGTCATGATAAGTGTTAAAGGGATCAAATAATCGATAAATCCAAAATGAAGGGGTAATAATGTGACATAATAATTTTCAAAAAAATAATTTTTTTATATTTAGACCCATACTCAGATTATATATGAAATAACTCACTTTGGATCCATTTTCAAATTAAAATTACTTTATATTAATTTGATATTTTGGGAGTATTCACAAGTGCCAATCACCACAATTATAAAGGGGAACCTACCTAGTCACTTATAAACAATACCATGACCCATATTTATCATAAAAACCCTTGAAAAATATCCTCCTACATCTTTATCCATGTTATAGAGATCCTTTTTTTCAAAAACACTAACCAAAATTCATTAAAAAGGAATCTGAAGTATTTCTCTAGAATATGAGGAAATCATTTATACTAACTCATCCAAGTTCATTTCTTATTATAATTCTTTAACATGTATTTTATCCATTATAATGTAACAATAAAAACATATTCCATATAATGAGATGTTTTTATAATTATGGGGAAATTTTATTCTTCCTATTATTGATCCTATAAAAAATGAAAACACCATGACTGTGTATGTACAACATACCATCTCCAAATAATGGGGTAATATTTAATTCATAACAACTTCATATAAAATTAAATAATGATGAAAATAATGGATTTATATGATAATTATTACATGAGATTAATTATGTAAAAATGAATATACCATATACTTCCTTACTCTTTCATAATTAAGGGAATGATATCATATATTATGCATATGTATGGTCTATCATCTCCATGATTCTATGTGATTCATTTTCCATATAAACCATTAAGGAATGATTAGAAATATGTTTAAAATTAAAAAATATGATATTCATGACGTTAATATAAATCTTTATATGATGTAACTATATCCAATTCTAGAGAATTGAGACTTTCAAGACCTTACCACCATGTAAAATCGTGGGAATTAACCGCCAAAATAGTGGTAAGAATAAAATATTATAAATAAATAGGTAGTAAAATGTTATAAGAGGATAATATATGATATTATATATATAATTATGTTTCTTTTATAATTTAATAATATTTTTAAACCACTATATTGTATTTTGGAACACATACGGAGGAATTATTATTATTCCATGGGCCTTTAACTATATCCAATATTTTTTTTGAATTGTTTATGATCATTTTAACTATGGATATTCTATTTTGATACTAATCATTGTATTAGTATGAATGGTTTATTATTATGTTTTCTGATGGGATAAATTTATTAACATTTAATATGATCTAATATTTTGATTACCTTTCACCATTCTCATTTGAGGAATGATATTGATTTAGTTAGTGACAGGTGGGGCTCTCTTTATTCAATCGATGCATAGGTAGTTTTCATGAGACAAACTAGTTTTGGGTATATGGTGAGGCCTTATAATTTTATATATGGTATCATGGATGAATCCTTTATATTAGGTTTATGATGTCACGAATTAACAATTCCCCCATTATATGATTAGTTATTCAAATTACATGTTATTATTTAGTTTATATAATAATCATGTGATTATTATTTTTTTGTAATTACTTCTTTATCATTAATTCATTCTATAAAATGATCGAGATTATATTTAAATTTCTTCTATTTTAATTATTCACCATAACTTAATGTTTATGATTAATTATTCATGTTTGGTTACTTTTTTTCCTTACACTTACTATAAATATGAAATTTCGCATTATGTTTAATTTATCCTAGGATTATATGATGTATACTATGACTAGAATATTGGTAGAATTTATGATCATAATAGTTTTCTTAATGGAATCATCGTGTTGTATTTCATAGTTTCAATTGTAACGTATGTTTTAGTTAAGAATATAGTTTCCCAAAAATCTTAAATTTTTTAGACATTCTGCATGATATTACTTGTATAACATACCAATGTAATAAAGAAACAATCAAATTTAGGATACTAGGGTCAAGGAAATTAAACTCCTTATCCTAGAATATCTTAATTCATAATTAACATGGGATTTTATATTGTCTTTTGGGGACCTCTACAACTAGAATATCGTAACCTCATAGCACTCCTCTAGGATAACCTTAAGAAAAATCATTGAATATGACCATCCATTCAATATTGGTAGTTGTCAACTACCATTTTCATGAAAGTGTTGTTATTTTCCCCCTTAACACACTATAATAGAACATAAAATCTCTAGACAGTATAGAATAAGTAGGTCTATATTATGATTGTATTTCTCTCTACTACTCTTGGTCCCCCTTTCTCTTACCACAAACCTAATTAATTGATATTGTAGTAAGTTAAAACACATTCACTAGACTTCAATGAGCTAGATGTAATTATGCACAATATCTTCTTATATACCCTTATCAAAGTTTAGTGACTTGAGAAACAAATTATGAGTATATAATCAATTCAATGCCTCTAAAATTATGTAAGAGCTCTAGTCAAATTCCAATCTCAAACATTAAATCCTTCTATGCCTTGTTTCAATCCAATAAAATGGGTTCAGTGTTTGAACTTTGTTAAATACGTAGAGTATGGAGGTACATCTATATAACTATATCATAAATCCACCAACTCTTGGGTATGATCTAACTTCACTATGTATGAAAATTAATTCTCATGAAACAACTCGTTAAAGGTCATTCACGTAAGACACTCTCATCTCCCAAACATTATTATGGTAGTCCACAACCTCTTGAATAGAATATGTAAAATGAAGTTCTCTATAAAAACTTACACTTCCGTGGGAATATGGAATTTCTCGAACAAGTATTCCAATGGAACACATCCTATTCACTGTATCATATAGGAAACCAGTACCCTAGAATACCATAGTATGTTGTATCTAAAAATATTGAGCATGTCCAGTCATATTCCAATTAGTGGCTCCAACATGAAAAATAATTATCTAAAAAAAGACCCGAATAGACGTGCTCTGGAGCCAAAATCATTTATTTCATTATGAGAGGGTACTGATGAGTATCCTCTAGAAAATATGTTGTGTCCCTGCGATATCTTCGGAAAAATCATCTGGAGGTATCATCGAACATCTCTAAGGAGGGAACTTCTTCAACATAAGGAACATTAGAAACACAAACTAATCATAACTATTCTATAGGGTAACACAAGATCTTCCCTAAGAGTCTACCCTCTACCACCGTAATAACCCTCATAGCACTAACACATTACTTCATACCATCCCATTAGTCACAATCATCATATATATATTAGCACTAAAGAATACTCAGTCCAAATAATCAAAAATAATAAAAATATAAATCACACATCCTGTCTACAGATATATATCACACGAGAAAACTATCATGAAAAGATTCTAAAAAATAAAGAATTTAATTAAAAAATTATTATTAAGAATAAAAAATTATATATATCACGTGAAAATCTATTTCCCTAGTCATGATGCATGAAAAGACCTGAAATATCATAAATAACATATTATATTCATTAGCATCTCCCAAGGGGATATTAATTATCTTTAACCACAAAACAGAATTCCTCAACCATAATGAAACTCAGAGGTCTACTATATGGGTATATCTAGTCACTAACAATGATCCCCTACTTGAGTCACAACTACAATAAATCATGTCTATCATGTCCCATCCCAATAAATATAGAAGAAAATGTTAGTGCACCTTGATGCTCAGATACCATTCTATAACATCTCTACCCAAACCACCAGGTCTTAGACGTAAGGTCACATTACTTCATGCCCACCTCCCCATATTAATGATATTATCAACTAGCAAAGTGGTTATGAGTTTTTTAGTGGAAGAATATACCATTAGTAACCTTTCATAATATCATTAATAAACAATAATAAATATAATAATTATTCAATGTAAAACATATGAAAATATAAAAATGGAATACATGCCATTCAAACAAATCTACTACCAAAGTTATATGAAAATAAATTAATAATAAATATAAAAGGTAAATAAATAAAAAATTTGGCCCACTAGATATTTTCCAAGCCTTCTACTAGCTTCAGGATCCTTTAATCCCTTATCCATTATAAGGACATTTCCCTTTGTTCAATCCAACATGAAAACAACAAGAACATCAAAATTTATGATTATGATGTGAGTATAAGACTGAATAGGACACCACCAATAAATCCTCAACCTAAAGAACTCAATTGTAACTATTTATTCCAAAATAAATATCAATATATAACAAGGATAAAAAATCAATCAAAAATTGAGTGATATTTCAATAACTATGCATCTATAAAACCCTAGTTGTACCTTCTTCATCTCAATGCTATAAAAATTATGAAAAATGAGTGGAACCTCCTAATGTTAAAGCCATATTCAAGGTTCTCGGTTGCCACACAAGCCCTAGTTTGTAGATTCATGACATAAAATGGAATATATCCCTAGAGTTATCCTCATGCTTGTCCACATATACCATCATTCCCCACTATTTCCATATACGCATGTTTAGTCCTGATCATCATGCCACATTGTCATCACTTACAAAATTAATCATTAATGACCATCATTCCCCCATTTTAGTCCATTGTAGGCTCTAATTCCCCGTCATCCATCATTGTCTCATCATCATGTCACTTGTAACATCTGAGCATGCTCACCCTCTTGGGATACAAATCCATGACACTTCAATATATTAAATAAGTATTAAGCACAAGAAACAACAACACAACATAAACCATAAATATCTCTTGGAAACAGTGGAATCATGTCAAGGCCTCATGTCAAAAAGGACATCATGTGAAAATATATAATCATGATAACTATATTATATGAATCAAAAATCATCATGGAATCTATCTATCTCAATAATTTTCATATAATAATGTCTTATGGTTTCACTGGATATGCACAAACATAAAATAAATCACAACTCAATCATGGATATTAAATATGCCAATATGATTATCATACCATGAAAACAAGTATAATGAGAGCCCATGATGGTAATGATCTTACTACCTTAAATACATCAATATCAGCGAAAAAAAATACAATGTGGGGTTCAAAAGTTGGAGTGTAAAACTCAATAGTTTTGTTGAAATCCATCTAGGCCTCATTATCATACACTCAAAGTTCAACAAGGGTCCCTAAAACCAAACCAAATAGTTTTTTATTAAAAAAATTAAAATTTCACATGACATGATAATTTCTCTCTCCTAGATAATTTCCATATTATCATTAAAATATCACATACCATGATATTTGATCTCTCATGAATAATTTCCATGTTATATTTTTGGTTAATGCATGCCCTAGCTATATGATCCTAAGAATAATTATTAAATTAAATACAGAAATTTATATCTCCAAATAAAATAGACATCACAATTGGTATTATATATACTTATTACATAATAAAACTTATAATTATCATTGAAAATATCATAATTATCACCAGATAATTTCATATCCCTTTCACATGATAATTCCCTTACAATTATCCATAGATACCATATATAATTATAATCTAATTATTATTTCATATAAATTATCATTTTATATTTATGTTATTATTATTTTTTCCCATAATGTTTTATTTGGTAATATTATAAAATTATCCATTATTAATTATAGATAATTATTTTTCATAATTTTCAGAATAATAATCTAACAATATTGATAATCATGGTATTGGGAAAACTCCATTATAATAATCCTTACATTATTTTTATAATAAAATTCTATTAATTATCCATTATAAATTATCATTACTCAATTATCTAATGGTAATTTGATTCCAAGAATTGTTCATTAATAAAATGACTTAACTATCATTTAATAATTCTAGGTAATTATTTCTAAAAATTAAAATAGTAATACTTAAATATATTTGTATTAATTTTTATTTGTTTATTCATTTAGAATTAACCCTTGATTATTTTAGTTTTTATATTTTTTTATTTCAATCCCAAAAATTCAAAGATTTGAGAATTAAAAATTGAGAAAATAAGGAAATAAAATTTAAAAAACCATAGAAATCTGTAGTGCTAAGGGATGAAAAAAAAGAATGTAGCACACTCTGGATCCCAATTTATAAAAACCAAACCATGATATGAATACATAATTGATGACGCACAACGTAGTAAAGGATTTCTAATATTCAATGATATCAACCAATGGTATGAGGTGGTCAAGTATAAAATACCAAATGTGTTTTCCATCCCTCAAATACTAAAAACCCAAATTTAATTCACTATTACAACTAAGAATTGAAGGAGGAGGGTTTTAATTTACACTATTAATGAATTTTAATGAGTAATGGGTGAAAACTATTTGAAGACAAAGCATTTGGATGGACCAATGGATAAAAATTGTGGTTTGAGTTGAAGAAAAAATGTAATTCACTAATGAATGATTTTATATTTATTAAATTCATAATGATAAAATAAATAATTATTAAACAATTTTATCAAGTTAGATATAACCAAACAAATGAATTAATTTCCAGTTTAAGGTAAAAATCACATCCTAGACCAAATGGTGGTCTAGTATTTCTTATATGACACACCATTTCATATATATTAAATTATTTTGAAGAAAAATATTTTATTTAATTTTTCATGACCTATCTCCTAGGGCCCGTGTCGTGACTACCCCAAGCCCACCATCCATAGGCTAGGGGCTGGTGACTAGCACCAAAGACGTAATTCGCTAAAACTGGGAAGGCATTTCCATTATAACCTGCAAGAAAACACACAAACAAGCACACAGCTAGATAAATCACCAATTAAACTGTATAAAAAAGTGTGGTAAATGTAAAAGGGGCTATAATACAATCCAAATCGGTAAGTACAAGTACAACATTGAAACAATACAAGTGATGAAAGGAAAGTCAACTGCTGGGTCATCCATCGTGGTTCCTACCTGAAGGGTAGGTACATATTGCCTCCTCAGTACTCCTTGTTCATCCTTATCCTCCATGTGTCGACTCTCCATAACGTCCACCTCCAGGTACCATCCAGTCCATGTACTCTCTGACACAGTCACTAATGTCTATCATCTGCATCCAACACAACATGGTGTGGGCATAACCCGTGCAGGGGTGAGTATAACGATAATCTGTAGGGAACCCGAGACCCTCTAGCTCTCACAAAATCAAACAGGATAAAACACAAAGTATGAAATTAACATATAACCTTACATGGGTATAAACCCATACATATACCTATGTTATCTAGTGATCCACCTCAATCATGAGGAAAACACTGAAAAAATGACTCCGCTCAAACTTGATTTTATTCTTGGGGTAGTATCAAGTAACATCCCCAGTCACATTGTCGAAACCTCGGCTATTGGAGAACTCTTACTCTATTGAGTATAGTGGGCCTACCATGACACCAAACACGCTCCCCACTAATCTTGGTCTACTGAGGTAATCCTCTTGTCGAGTACCCTCGATCTACCATGTCACCAAGTGCGCTCCCCCTTGTAT
The DNA here is from genome assembly GCA_963277665.1 of Viscum album. NCBI lineage: Eukaryota > Viridiplantae > Streptophyta > Magnoliopsida > Santalales > Viscaceae > Viscum > Viscum album. The sequence goes on from OY728127.1 coordinate 305,296,396, forward strand.
CCAGTTGAGGTACTCCTCCGATCGAGTACCATGGGTCTGCCACGACACCAAGGCACTCCCCATTGTGGGACTTATGGGACCCCAACGCACTCTCCACTGGGCTAGTAGAGTCACTCTGAGTCAAAAAGATCAGCAGTCATCAGGTCTCAGCCAGCTACTATGTCTCCACAATACGCTCGCTTTTCTCTAGGAGGATTATCTCCACTAGCTACTGGTCGATACTCCAACTATCACTACATCTCAAAACAAGTGTATCAAAGGACTTCCACATCCTAGGGGTCCTAACTTGATAGATGGCACGTCAATCAGATGCATAGTCTATGAGTTATTAGCCATTTAGTCCTGGGGGCCCAGTTGGATTCGTGCTTGATCCAACCTGACCATTTCCCATCTCAAAAAAAACATCAGAGGAGTATACTCAAAGGGACTGTATCTCTCCAATATTTCCATCACCACTGACGGTTTGTAAAATAGACATCCGGTTCCAACGATATGGCCAAAAGAAAGTAAAGGGGAATAGTGGGTCCGGGTCCGGTCTGACCGGGTCCAACCCGGCTTGGGCTAACCCAGTTCGGGTTGACCTATCCCAACCCACTGGGTCTGGCCTAGTGGTTCGTGAGGGGCCACAGAGCGCCGTGAGGGCGGCTCAGCCACAGAGGGTTCCTCGAGGGCACGTGGTCGTGGGGCAGCTCGAAGGGCCGCAGGTGGTGCGAGCCAGGGTGGCTCGGAGGACCGCGGGTGACACAGCCGGTGGGAGGCGTGGCCGGTTGGCAGTGCAGCCGGCGAGGGCTATGCGGGCAGCGGGCAGCATGGCCGGGGAGCAAGGCCAGTTTGGCCGGGGAACTGGCGAGGAGCACGGTTCGGTACGTAAGGGGCGATGGGAGGGAAGGCAAAGTTGTCTCGGCTCGGATTGGTGGCTCGGCTTGGTGGCTCAGCAAGGCGGCGTCTCGGCTCAGTGGCTTGCCAGAGCGGTGGTTCAGCAATGGCGCAGAGCGGTGGAGGCCGTGGGTGGTGGAGCACCATTGCCTTTGTTATCTTCCTCCATTTTTAAGAACTCACTAAAGAAGAACGACATAGGGGCTGGGCCATGTCAGTTTGGCTCACTCCCTCCGCATTAGAGTGGTAGAAAGTAGTTCAATTCCTTCTTGAATTTCAATGAATTATCAAGAATGGAAGAGAGAATAGAATCGATCAATCATCCCATAAATAATCAAATTCAATTAAACCCCTACCACGTTTGTTGACGTTGGCGTAGGAAAAATTACATACTTCAATATTTCAAAGATGCGGATGTCCCATGTTGGAAGAAGTCCTGATAAAGGAGGTCGAAGGAGTTCGGTGTTCTTCGTTGACGGAGCGTTCTTCATTAGGGAGCACGTTCATTGTTGGAGAATGCGTTCTTCATTGGAGAACGCAATCCTCCAAGTGTTGGGTGTCACGTCACTTTACCAGCACTTCGTTGCATTGTGAATCCATCCCAAATCCTCCTCCCAAGATCCTTATATATAGGAGAAGGGGAATGTTCTGTAAATAACCTGGAATTTATGACGGTTCATTTATTAGGAACCTTCCAAAATTCCAACGACCCAGATACTTAATTTGAAAATGGGGAAAGCCAATTAACTATGTTGGCACAATTAAAGGTATGTGTATTGGCATAATTAATGTCGAGGAAGTCAAGAGGATCATCCACATTAATGTAGGGGGTTGAGTGTATCTCTCAATTAATGTGTGGTTTCATCATAGGTGGTCCCCACCACCATAACCTCTTATGGAAAGTTATGGTTTTGGTGTTCCCCACCACCATAACCTCTCATGAGAGGTTAAGGTCTACTGGTCCCCACACCTCAACGTCCACATAGAGGTTTAGTTCTAGTGGAACCCACCTCCGAACACCCACAAGGGTGTTTCAAAAAAAATGTCATACAGTTTTATTTTTATCTTATTCTTACACGAAAAACCAAAAAACTTAATTTCACCGTCGAAGAGATGCCATTGAGGTGAAAGTTTTCATAAAATGAATACTGGCATTGCAAGTTCAATAGTTCCCTTAGATTTCAATTCCGAGCACTGATTCAAAAGATAGAGAACCCCGCTCTCACGTTTATTGAACGTACCCAAAATAAAGTTCAATAATTCAATCTGGGTACTCCGGGCCTCGGAATCACGCACCATAAATTTTCAAGGACTCATAAAATTACCATATATTTAAAAAAAATTACATTGAAATTTTGGGTATTTTCTTTCTCCCCACATCAGGATTTACATCCCCATAAGACACAACTCAAACTAATGGAACAAGTGGGGGATATTGAGCATGAATCTGAGCCTCTCGCTCTTATGTGATTTCCTGGAGGATCTCGTTCTGCCAACGAATGTGCACTAGAGGTATCGACCGCCTATAAAGAACCCGCTCTCGTAGATCCTCAATATATATTTGAACATCCGTAAAACTATCCCCATCATTAGAATCCAGCTCTCCATGTCGGTGATGTGAGAAGGGTTGTTCATGTATCTCCTCAACTGTGATACATGGAAGACGTCGTGCACCCGGTGCAACTGAGGTGGAAGAGCTAAGCAGTATGCCACCGCGCCAACTCTGCTGAGGACCTAAAAAGATCCAACGAGTCATGGAGATAACTTGATGCCTTGGACAAATCTCTGCTAACCTCATCGACATGAGACACATAGAATGATGTTATCACCATCCTCGAACTCCAGAGGTCTTCTTCTCTTGTCAACATATGACTTCTGTCTACATTGTGTAGTCTTCATCTGCTCCTGAATGATCCACACCTTCTCTGTGGTAACCTTTACCATCACTAATCCCACTGGTGATGACTACCCTATGTCAGTCTAGTACAATGGTGATCTACAAGGTTGCTCATTCAATGCATCAAAATTTGTCATCCCAATGGTGGAGATATAGATGTTGTTGTATGAAATCTACACCAATGGTGAGTGATCCTCCCTATTGCAACCGAAGTCGAGGACACAAGTACGCCACATGTCCGCGAGGTTCTGAATGTTCCACTCTGTCTGACTATCCGTCTGAGGATGGAAGGCGGTTCTCAGATGAAGTTGCGCCTAGAAAGCCTCCTGCAACCCCTTCCACAGCCAGGAAGTAAAACATGCATCATGACCAGACACAATCATCGAAGGTACTCTATGTAGTCGTACAATATCCTACACATAGAGGAGTCCCAATCTCTCTATAGAACCCTACTCTCTGATCGTTAGGAAGTGGGTCGAGTTGGTGAGTTGTTCAATGATCACCCAAATCGAGTCATATCCCCTGGATGTACATGGAAGCCCTGTCATGAAGTCCATGGATATCTCATAGCACTTCCACTATGGGACCTCTAAAGGCTGAACCAAGCCTACTGGTACTTAATGCTCTGCATTCACATTCGGACAAGTGAGGCATTGAGAGACAAACTCTACAAATGATTTCTTCATTCTCGACCACCAGTGCTGTCGGTAGAGGTCCTGGTACATTTTCTCCACTCCTGGATGTACCACTAGATGGGATGAGTGGAACTCCATCAACAAATCCACATGAAATGAAAATGGTACCATGATACGTCCTCCGAAGTGGATGATATGATCTCCACCTTCAGAAAATTCATCAGGTGCTTACCCTATAAATATCTAATCACGTTGTGTCTCGCAGTCAGTTTCCCCACACTACACCTCCCTGAATCACTGAAGAAGTGGGGGAGTGACTGTAAGAAACTGTAGAAATGCTGCTCCATCCCAATCTACAAAGGATAACTGCAAAGTAGCCATCTTCTCTGTCACCTCACCTTTATGCTGTATTCCAGAACTCCTGCTGAGTGAATCTCCTACAACATTCCCCTTTCTAGGGGTATAGACTATATTGAAGTCATAGACCTGGAGGAACTCAAGCCAACGTCACTTTCTCAGGTTCAGGTCCTTCTAAGAGAAGCTATACATGAGACTATTGTGATCAATGTATACTATAAAGTGTTCTCCCATCAGATATTGTCACCATATCTTCAAGGAGAAGACCACTACTGCAAATTCCATGTCCTGGGTAGCGTAATTGTTCTTGTGTTGTCTCAGTTGTCGATAACCATATGAGATCACTTCTTGCTCCTACATTAGGACACATCCAAGTCTGGTCCTAGATGCATCGTAGTAGACTACAAACACAACCCCCTCCTCCAGAAGCCTCAAGATGGGGGCACTAGTAAAACTCTTCCTCAGCTCCTGAAAACTCCGTTGGCATCACTCCGACCACATGAAAGGTTTCCCCTTCTTCATTAAGGCTGATAGTGGGGCTACAAATCTGTAAACATCTGGCACAAAACACCGGTAGTATCTAGCCAAACCCAAGAAGCTTCGTACCTCCATCACACTCATGGGTGGATCCCAAGTGATTACCACCTCAATCTTTGCTGGATCCACTACAACTCTAGCCTCTGATATGACATGTACCAGAATGTGAACCTCTCGTATCTAGAACTGGAACATCAAGTGCTTACCATGAAGCTGGTGCTCTCAGAGTGTGTCCAGTACTACCTACAAATGATAGGTAGTCTCCTCCTCAGTAGCTGAGCAGATCAGAATGTCATTGATGAAGACTACTCCGAAGCAATCAAGGTATGGATGAATGATCCTGTTCATCAGCCCCATGAACAATGCTAGAGAATTTGTTACACCAAATGGAATAACAAAGAAATAATAATGGTCATAATAGCTTCTGAAAGTCGTATTCTGCACATCCTCGTCTCAAACATTGAGCTTCTGATAGACTGATCTGAGGTCTATCTTTGAGAACCATCGTGCTCTCTTCAGCTGATCGAAGAGGTTGTCAATCCACGGGAGTGGGTACTTGTTCTTCACAGTCACATGATTCATGTTCCGATAGTCGACAATAATTTTCAAGCATCAATATGCCTTCTTGGAGAATAGAATCGGGGATGCCAAAGGATAAACATTGGGTCAGATGAATCCCTTCGCCTGCAAGTCCTCAAACTATACACACAACTCTTAAAGCTTTGTGAGAGCCATCTGATATGATGGTGTAGATATCAGTGTCTTCCTAGGGATTAAGTCAACGTAAAATTCCACCTCTCTACAAGTTGGTAGACCTGAAACATCATCAGGGAAAACATATGCATTCTGGTCCACCACTACAGGATAGCTCGGACTCTCCACATCAACATCTCTGAGGATAAGGCTAGCCAACTGATGAGTGGTCGGCTGCACTATCCTTCGAGTAAGTCCATCCAGCGATTTAATGTCCCCCTTCTTACCGGTGAATGTAAACCTGGTCCCATATATGTGGACACATCTCACTTTGCACCAAATACTATCAATCTGATCATGGACTATAGATAATAATTCCATACCAAAGATGACATTATTATCCACCAACTGATCTGTTAATTTTTATCATTCTCAAATGTCTTCCAGGAAAACTACTCTAATTGTACTATTATAATAATATTAGATTTATTTTTATAATAATTTTTCTATTAATTTTATTAATATTATGTATTCCCCTCACCAATTTAAAAAATTAAAATTCCACTCTTGTGTTCATGTATACTAAATCCCATATAGATGACATTTTTTGTTTTTCAACACCAAATTCCATGGATTGTTCTAAGAATGTATAAAGTGATTATAAATTATATCTACTAAATAATTATAATTAGTTAAACATAAATAATTAATTTTATTTTTTATATTTTTTATGTTGACATATGAAATCAACACTCAATTGTATTTAGGAATATTGAAGTTGGACTATCTTGATGCCTCTATTCTAAAGCTCACTCGGGCGGTTTTTTAGCATTGTTTCTTCTGAAGACTGGTTGCCTGCTGCTTTTGAAGGTTCTCATATTTATATGCAGTCCAGCTTGAAGGATGATATCTCTCCACACCAAGGTTCACTGTATTTTTTTGTTTTTTTCCTTGTTCTATGATGGTGTAAGCTCTTTGCACCTCGAAAACTCACTATAACCTTTTGATTTAATAAATTCCCTTTGGAATGAATTAGGAAACCAATTCATGTCACTTTCAAAAAAAAACTCAATTGTATTTAGGGACTATCGACTCTTTGGGCGACATGGTTTTTTCATTCACTACTAAATTACATGTTAGGTTCTAAAAATTTATCTGAATAATTTATATGACATATAAACCAAATATAATTCCATAATATGATCCTAAAAATATAAAAAAATACAATATAATGTAATTTGATGATACCATAAAATTACCTAAATCAAGATCATTAAATATTTCATCTCCATGAATCATGTGTTAAAATTTCATGGAATGAAATTAGATATTTATAAATAATTATAAAAAAATATATTAAATTACCTTAAAAAATATATTATCTAAGAAATTTTTATCAATTCATGGGGATCAACACATACACTATAGTGTAGGTGTGAAACAATCAAAATTACTAACTTCCAATGATGAAAATATACAATAACTAATTTTGAAATGAATAGTAAATGATTAAAATTAAATATTATAAATTTAAAAAAAGTAATAAAAATGCACTTAAATAGGCTATTAATATTAATATTTTTGTTATAAATGAGTTTAAATCTCTTTTTTGAATTTAAGATTACGTGTAAGGGATCATTTGTCTCCCCAACAATTTATGGACTAAGGATTCATATAGTACACTATGTTTCCCTTTATAAGGTTTAGTTACATCCCCATATATATTTTTGACATATCATATCATGTAATTATTTGTACATACATAATAATATCATATTTATTCTATAATTGTTTTCTTTCAACTATTTTTAAATTCATAAGGCTGTTTCACAACTCAATATGATTTCTTTGAGTTATAATATTTCTTCTTGAAATAAATTATTATTATTTGATCCCCTTATTACTGATGATTGAATTATATATTTCATCCTCTTTATTTTATTTAGATTTAGAAATCAATCCCACAAACCTCCTTCGATTTTTTCTTACGCCATGAAATCATTTTTCATTAAGGGTTTTTCTCATCTCAATTTTAATTCTTCAAGAAAAAATAAATATTTTCATATTTACTTATTTAAAATAGTGTATATAATTCCCTATTGATGAACATGATCACGAATTTAATTAAATTCTAGTGAATTAAAATCTATTTAAATTTTTATCCTTCAATTTCTTTCTCATTAAAAACTATATTAGTGTTGTAAGTGGTTTTCCTGAATCAACTTCTTTTCCTGGGTCATAATTATTCCCTATTGAATATGGTATAAAAAATGATTTTGTATATTATATGACTGTATTACATTCACACCTTCTCTTATGGGGAATTACATTTTCACCTCAAATACAATGTTATTTATGGATTTAGATCCCCTTATAATTGGAATTCGTTTTGAATATACCACATCATTTTATGGTATGTAATTTTTATTTCATGTCCATATTCAGTATTCTTATCAATGTTAATATTTATTAGTATGAAAAAATATGTATTATTTAAAATGATATTAAAATTTATCTTTAACATGTTTCAAATGAAATATTTATCACCTTTTTTCTGATGTGGGTTTTAATAATTATATTTTTTATTTATTGAAATGGTTTTTCATTTCGTAATCAAATTTGTTTTTCACTCCATATTTACATGGGATACAAATTATGAATATTAATATATAAATTATTGGAAATACTTCCACATAAAATTTTAATAACTCTGCATTTCAATTTATCAAAAAATATATTTTCGAAACTGACTCATAACTTCTTCACTTTATTAAAATGTTAAGGAATATTTTCTATTTTCCAATTTATTGTTATCTTCTATTTTTTCTAATTCAACTCCAATAGATATAACATCTATAAGTTTTTGGTTTATGAATAACGTTATTATTTCATTATTAAAGTACTTATCATTGCTGATTTATTTATTTACATCAAAAGATCCAATTTTGATATCACCTTATGTTATACCCTTTGAAATTGATATTAAATATATTTTATAACCTTTGTTTTTTATGATATAATATGTTATTGATATATATTGGCACACATATGTTTGTATGATGATGTTTGGGGTACCCTATATCCCTTCAATTTATCGTTAAAGATCACATGAGATAATGGAGTGTGGAGATTCATTGATTTGTTCACAACTAAGAGGTTGAACATACATGGATTTTTTTTCGAAAAATAATGGGAGAAAATGATTTGATTGGATCCCAATATATTGGTTTGGAATTTTATTATTTTCTTTCATTGTGTTGGTTCCTTATACAAACTTTTTCTACATAATTATTCATTACACTATGTTTGAGTGGAATTTCATCTTAATATGGAATATTATCAATATTATTCTACATTTTTCATTTTTATTATCATGCATTATTGTTATATTTTATTTTTTTGATCATTTGAGATTTATTAAAATTATGTTACTTTTAAAACTCTTATTTGTTAATGTTCTTTTATTCTAATATTTCTAATATTCTCATGTTTTCTCATGCTTATGTTCTATCTATTGATAACATATTCATTTATTCTTCCCTTACTGGGTTTTTTCATATACTATTCTTATATTTTATATTCCCTAGGTAATGTAATTGGGTAAAACCAAGTATATTTCTAGAAGGGGCCCTAGTATTGTTCAATTGTTGAGAAATGTTCCTAAAATGATTTTATATATTTGGTATTAAAAGCGTTAAATTTTTTGGTTATATTATTCCTTGATTATTGTAAGATGTAATGTTTACATTTATGGAAATATTTATATGTTTAGCTTGACTCACCTCACTTTGTATCAATTACAATGATAAATTTTCTTATTAATTACATTTGATCTCAGAGACTGGTTGTGGTGCACCCATTCTTAAAATCCACAAATGAATAAATTATTATTTTCTAATATTTTCTTTAATTCAAAGATAATTTTTGTAGAATTCATGTTTTGAATTAAAATGTCATTTTTTATTGGTGGAAAAGGATTTTTATCCATTTTGGAAACATCTATTATCAAAACTACCTATGGTTTATTCATATATTATATAAGTGATTTCCATATTATTAATTTTATGTTTTTTAATAATCAAAATTCCAATATATCCATATCGACCATTTCAAAAAAAAATCACCAATTAAGAACATAAAAACCCTTTTGATCATTTTCGAAAAACATCATGTCATAAGGATGTGGAATTCAATCAATCAAAAAACTAATAGATCAATGTTTTTTTAGTGTTTAATAGTAATTTGAGCCTGTATTCTCATAATTAATCATGAGATAATTGTTTTAAAATTCTTATTTTATACTTAACTTTGATGTTTATTTTTACATAATAAGATTAAATGAGTTAAATATAATTATATTTTTTGAAACCATTTATCTATTGTGACATAATATAATATACAAATTCATTCATGGATTCATATATTTGATCATTTTTAAATTTTTTTTAAAGAATGATTATTTAATACTACAAAATATAAATAATGGATAATGATAGAGAAAATATTTTCAATTAATTTATATTGAATATCATTGTTTTAAACCCACAAAATTGTTCCCCTAAGATGAATTGTTTCATTTTTTTGATAATGGTGTTATTTTGAGCTGAATAGTAAAAATTGGCCATTTTGGTTTTTTAACAGTTTTAAATTATTTCGGTAGTTTGGCCATAACATTATCTACACTGATCCAAATTGCAAAATTCTTTCTTTTTCCCGATTCTACACATCTAGGGATTCATTTAATATATTTTGACTAAAATCTGAATCGGCCATATAAAAGCTCAAAAGAAGCTCACAATTTGGATCAAGAAAACTGTTTTCAGTTCTTCCTAGGTTTGATGTGGGATTCATAACTCATCCACTGTGCGCCCAAAACTTGTGACATTCGGTGGGTGGATGCACAAGTAGTTTTGGAGCATCTCTTACGAAGGAAGAACCTAGTGAATTGGCCGTTTATGGTGTCATTAAATCACCTTAATACGGAGGATTTCGTTTTGGAGAGTCAGACTGGATAGAATAAATACTCATAGTAAAACGGCCATAACTCTCGGAATTTATGTTAAAATCCGCTGAGATTGTGAGGGAACACGGCCAAGAGAATTATGAACAACATCCAAGAAGGGAACAATGCGTGAAGATGTCATTTAATTGGGCTAAAACTCGTCGACATTCGGGGTATGTATTCTGGCTATAAAAGGAGGAGAGCTCCACCCTCTCAAAGCATCCATTCTCCACACCATTCCTTCCGGGACACCAAGAAGGAGAACTTTTCAGCTTTCCTTTTTATTTATTTTCTTTTTGATTGTTTTGTAATGCCTTCTTCTTCCCCATTCAACTTGATTACCCTTACCATGGTGGGGTAAACTTTTGGAGTGATTGGGGAAGGGTTGGTTTTCTATATTGTAATGATTGAGTTCATGGACGCAATTGAATAAATTTCTTTCTTCTTCAAAGTTGTTTTCAATTTCTTATAGAGGATTTTATATTCAAGTGAGATCGTTCTTGAATATTAATTCCGTTATTGATTTTTTCCTTGGTAAAATAATCAATATCTCCCTCCACTAATTTCTGGTTTATATACGATGGAATAAACCAGTAATTAGTGGTGAAGTACTCGACGATCGTCAGTACGTGTAAAAGGTGTCGTGAATGTTATTGATTTTTTGGGATAAAGAAAACCCGATCGGGTATTGCCCATTTCAATTAAGGATATTCAATACAACTATTTTACACATGGAAGGATAGTTGACCAAACCGGGATCTTGGTAAGGTTTTCTCTCACAATAACAATTTCATCAAAGAAGTGAGAGGAAACGATTGTGGAAACTCACTTTAATCAACTAAGAAGAAGAGGTTTGAAGTAAATTGAACAAGGATAGCATTATAATTAGGAAACCTACCCCGACCTAATCACCCTTTTAATTTCATTGTTTTTCAACCATTTGAATTTCAAATTTCCATTCACAACATTTTTACCCCCGTTTTAAAGTGACAACCCATTTTGTGTGCACTCCTCTTCGGGAGACATCCTAGGTCAACCACTTAACTACATTTTAACTTAGGAAAAAATTGTTTTTCCACACCCAACGACAGGCGTGCGTCAAACTTGGTGCCGTTGCCGGGGAGGTAGTGCGACAATTTATTTGTATAGATTTCACTTTTTCAAATTTAATTTTTTTTTTAAAAAAAATCTTTTACCATGTTGTTTTCAAATGATTATTTTTTTAATTCATGGAACAATTACCCACCAGTTCAAGAACCAATTGTTGAATCACCTTGGTGTATAGAGTATAAAGTTTCTTTCTTGGCTAAACAAATTCGGGGAGCTTGAACCCAAATCATCACAAAGGATGAATTCAAGGATCTCATTGAAAACCTTAAAGAGAACCTCGAATATCCAGTGTTGGAGGGATTGGCTAGAGAATTAATTGAACTTCAGGAGTATTTTTCAGAATTTTATCAAGACATAATCAAAGTACAACACCAAGAAGAAGAAGTTCACAAAGATATTGAATCCCCATTTGAAAGAATTAGTCAAACAGTTCAAAACCTAGAGACCTCAATACAGTGGATTGTGGAACAAGTACATGCATCCCAGGATCAACAAAAAATGGAGCCCAAACAAGAACCAGAACCAGAAAAATTGATGGAAGAAGTATCCCCACAAATCCTTCAAGTTGAAGAACCCATGGAAGCATTGATGAAATTAAAAGAAGATCCATTTAACCCATCTCAATCAATGTTGGATGAGATTGATGAAGAAGATTTAGCAATTGAAAAACATATGGGAGATCAAAAATATTTGGATAACTTCTGGAATGAGTGTGAGGAACTTCTTGATCCAATTATTCCTAATAATGTAGATGATTCAATGACATTGAAGGAAGAAACCAACCAAGTAGTGGAATTTGAAAAGAATATAGAGGAGTCTTACTACCTACCTCTATCTACGGAAATTCAACTCCAAGAGCCACATCCCTTTGAAGAAACAATTGAATCCAAACAGGCTCAGGGAGTTAATATTTTTATAAACTCATTATCTTTTGATTTTGTTGAAACTGAATTGAGTATTACCTCCCCTTGTTTTAATTTTTCAGATTCATCCAACACTTGTATTTCCTTGGAGGGAGAATATGCATCTGAAGTGGAACATCTAGTACTCCCCAAACCTATAGAAAATTTAATGGAAGGAGTACATGAGAAGACCAAAGTGAATTGTTTAGAGGAAAATGAGACACAAGCTGCTTACTTTGAAGGGGAAGAATTTGATATTGATTCTTCTTGCTTTAATTTTCTTCAAATAGAATAAAACTCTGACATTCCCTTTGATTTTTCCCCAGATGTATCATACCTTCAGCAACCACTGGATAATAAAGAAGATGTTGTTCATGAGGAACCCAAGAAGGAGGAGGCTCTTTACTTCATTCTACCCCCACCATGCACAGTGTACCACATTGCGAAGGGGGTGGATCCGGTGTACTCTATCTATGGAGTCCTCTTCAAAAAGAACAATGAAATGAAAGCTGGGAAGACCCACATGTGGTGGTTCAAATCAAAGAAACCTCATCCACCATCAGATTGGGGATAACTTATTAGAACTGCCCCACTGGAGGCAGTCAAAACCCAGGGCCAACTTGGGGGAATAAACCAAGATCTATCCTTCTTTTCTCATCCTATTTCTATTTTCATTTCTTTTAATATATTTCTTATGTTATGTTTTTATTTTTTTAGGTTTTCAAAGAGAAACACTTAGGATCCAAACTCAACATTGCATTGCCAATATGTCAGGTTGTACCTCTCCTTTATACTTACTTAGCTGTTGTGATTCAATCAGAAATATACATATATGTTAAATCCACTTGAATGCATCGAGGACACTGCATCATTTAAGTGTGGGGGAGGGAACCTTTGTAGTATAGGATTTTTATTTGATTTTTGTTTTCAAAAATAAAAAAAATGCGTGATTTCAAATTTTTGGGTGTTTATTTTTCAATTTTTGGTGTTTTTCTAATACTTTTGAGCTGAAATGATTATCAATACCATTTTTGAAACCCGTGTCAATGAGTGAACCAGTCTATTTCATGAAACTGATCATAAATGAATGCTGAAATAACTTTGTTTCAAGTTCAAATCTTTTGGAAATTCATGAAAAGTACACTGATTTTTAAATCTAATGCAATATTACACTGTCTATATCTTTGAAATAACTTTCCTGTGAGGCCTCTGAACCATTTTTGTCATATTCTTTTCATTCACCTCATTTCTTGAGAGAACCAGAACATGCTTGCTTTAACCAGAATTTGATTTATTCCTTTCAAAACTTGAGGGTTGGGGTACGTGTGTTTTAAATGATTGAGGCATTTATTTTGATTGAAGCCCCCTTTTCAAAATAATCCTGCTCATTATGGCCCACCTTTACATTTATCCTTCATTGTATCCCCTAGTAGCCATGAATTGCCTGTTAGGTTAGCCACATTACAAGAGAATTTTCCCTATCATACCTGCTCTTGAAGTGAAATTGCATGATCTAGTTGAACTTAAGTGTGGGGGAAGATGTCTTGTGGTGTACTACCTCATTTGGTTATACTTTGGGTGGAAAATAAATTGTGGAAGATATGTGTGTGATGCTGAAAAATTATTCTGTTGAAAGTTGTGCCTTTTCTGGAGCTTTTATGACAAGAGAAGTCGTGCCTTTCTGGAGCTTCCAATGTAAAAAGAAAGCTGTGCCTATCCGGAGCTTTAAAAAAAATATCATGTTTGAAAAGATTGAAATGTTTTCTGTTGAGATAATTGAATGATGATGGAGCCTATTTTCAACAAAGGGGAAGTGAAGGAGACCATATTTGAGTGAAAACTAGAATCTTGCAATTTTGCATCAATAATAGCCAAGCCTTCCTTTTTCGTCCTCAGAACTTTTAACATCTAAATCCTACCAACCGGAAGCCACAAAACAAACCTGAAAAGTCTTCATGAGAAACACAAGTCCTTGACTCACATCAGGTGGAGAATTAGGAATTTATCAAACCTATGGTGACTCTTGTGAGAGTTTGCATGAGAAAAGCCTTGTTCAGCCCTTACATTTGTGAGATGAGAGAAAATTCATGTGAGGTAGGTGTTTTGTGTGCATGGGATAAGAAATGAAGTGGAAATTTATTAAAATATTAAATGGAGAACTTGAAATAATAGTTTTTGATGAGGCATGATATCTTTTTGTTTCTTGAAATTGATTTGATTGATCTCATTGATATGTGTTTTGGATTTGATTTGATTTGATTTTTACTTGTCCAGGAGTCCAAGTGCTAAGTGTGGGGAATTGATAGAGAAAATATTTTCAATTAATTTATATTTAATATCATTGTTTTAAACCCACAAAATTGTTCCCCTAAGATGAATTGTTTCATTTTTTTGATAATGGTGTTATTTTGAGCTGAATAGTAAAAATTGGCCATTTTGCATTTTTAACAGTTTTAAATTATTTCGGTAGTTTAGGAATAACATTATCTACACTGATCCAAATTGAAAAATTATTTCTTTTGCAGATTCTGCACATCCAGGTATTCATTTAATATGTTTTGACTAAAATCTGAATCGGCCATATAGAAGCTCAAAAGAAGCTCACAAGTTGGCTCAAAAAAAATGTTTTCAGTTCTTCCTAGTTTTGATGTGGGATACATAACTCATCCACTGTGGGCCCAAAGCTTGTCCAATTCGGTGGGTGGACGTGCAAGGGGTTTTGGAGCATCTTTTATGAATAAAGAACCTAGTTAATTGGCCGTTTATTGTGTCATTAAAGCACCCTAATACGGAGGATTTCGTTTTGGAGTGTCTGACTGGACAGAATAAATACTCATAGTAAAACGGCCATAACACTCGGAATTCATGTCCAAATCTTCTGAGATTTTGAGGGGACACGGACAAGAGAATTATGAACAACATTCAAGAAGGGATAAACGCGTGAAGATGTCATTTAATGGGGCTAAAACTCGTCGACATTAGGGGTATGTATTCTGGATACTAAAGGAGGAGAGCTCCACCCTCTCAAAGCATCCATTCTCCACACCATTCCTTCCGGGACACCAAGAAGGAGAACTTTTCAGCATTCCTTTTTATTTATTTTCTTTTTCATTGTTTTGTAATGCCTTCTTCTTCCCCATTCAACTCGATTACCCTTACCTTGGTGGGGTAATCTTTTGGAGTGATTGGGGAAGGGTTGGTTTTCTATATTGTAATGCTTGAGTTCTTGGACGCAATTGAATAAATTTCTTTCTTCTTCAAAGTTGTTTTCAATTTACTATAGCGGATTTTATAATCAAGTGCGATCGTTCTTGAATATTAATTCTGTTATTGATTTTTGCCTTGGTAAAATAATCAATATCTCCCTCCACTAATTTCTGGTTTATATACAATGGAGTAAACCAGGAATTAGTGGTGAAGTACTCGACGATCGTCAGTATGTGTAAAAGGTGTAGTGAATGTTCTTGAATTTTTGGGACAAAAAAAACCCGATCGGGTATTGCCCATTTCAATTAAGGATATTCAATACAACTATTTTACACATGGAAGGAGAGTTGACCAAACCGAGATCTTGGTAAGGTTTTCTCTCACAATAACAATTTCACCAAGGAAGTGAGAGGAAACGATTGTGGAAACTCACTTTAATCAACTAAGAAGAAGAGGTTTGAATTAAATTTAACAAGGATAGCATTATAATTAGGAAACTGACCCCGACCTAATCACCCTTTTAATTTCATTGTTTTTCAATGATTTGAATTTCAAATTTCCATTCACAACATTTTTACCCCCGTTTTAAATTGACAACCCATTTTGTGTGCACTCCTCTTAGGGAGACATCCTAGGTCAACCACTTAACTACATTTCAACTTAGGAAAAAATTATTTTGCCACGCCCTACGACAGGCGTGCGTCATATAATGAAAATGTCAATTTAATTTGTATTCAATAAACAAATAAAAAATATATAATAGACATGAATAATGGCAGTTGAGTTTTTCTGTATTCTAGAATATCACATATAAATTTACCAACATTATAACCAAAATTATTCAGATATGGATGTTTTGGGAATTGGATGGACATTCAAAATTATAATAAATTCATTTGTGGAATATTTTTTTAAAATGAACAATTTGCACATAGACCACAATATTTATACATATATAGTTGTACATAATATTCTACTTGTTTTTTATTTCCCCTAACTCACTTACAATTTGACTCATTTTAACATAAAATCCATGGAGTACAAGAATGTTAATATAGATTATATATCATATAATTTGAATACAAGTTTTTTTTCAAAATATAATGCTTACTGTTTAAAAAGTGATATTAAATGTTTCTAAATTTTCTAATACCCATGAAATGGATCCAAAAATATATATCGATGGATAAATTAGCCATTTCAAAATTAGCATCCACTGTGTTCTAGAAAATTAAATAATAATGGTTATTACAATTGAAAAGTGAAAATTATCATAGTAGTAACTATTTTATATAGTTTTACACTATTATTTTAGAAATTAAAATATATTATCATCAATATACATTGATTCAAACACATTAAAAATTTATTTATTTTCTAAAATTTCATCTTCTCCCACAGATATTGATTTAGAAGAACGAAATTAGGGACATAAGCAAAGAACATGTGTTTTTATTTTGGATTAAAAAAATTATTAAAAATTTTTATATTAATCAAATTTAAAAATAATAATAAAAATATTACGTCAATACATAGAAAAAAATATCAAAATATTAATTATAAAAATGTAATATGGATTCCCCTAACCAATAACACTATATAAATTCATTTATAGTTAAAAGAGTGACACAATTAATAGACTCATCGACATGCATGTCATTTCTGAAATTAATATTTATACAAATGCCAACATTATTATATTAATTCACATAGGGATATGATGTTTTTTACAATGTACTATATGAAGGTGAATAAAAATTTGAGTTTAAAGTCTCTATTTGTATTGTAGATGTTAATCACTTTGAATTCCTTAATATAGATTCCAGTTTTACCTATAGTAATTCTATATAGTATTATAAAAATATCATATTTCTAAAAATAGTTATTGAGTACAGTATAAATAAGAAAATTCAAAACCATTTCTATATATTCCTGTTGATAATAATTGATAATAACAATACATATAACCTAATGGATCATTTTATAGGTCAAATATTTTCATCATCAATGTGAATAGATTAAAATAACATTTCATATGATCTATGAAAATTCATACCCTCACATTAACTACTAGTACTAGTGTACAATGAATGGTATCATTTTAAAAATGGGGTACTAATCCTCTAGCAGTAAACAATGTGTGGGATCTGATAAATTTAATTCACAAATAGTTTTTCCTTATTGAATTTTTAAATTTCTAAGGAAACAATACGAATTGTCTACTCATATTTTATAATAAAATTTTAAAACGATTAATTCATCCCATTAATTTTACTTATTTGGGTGTAAATACACTCAAAATATGGTGTTTGTTTCTCTAACTATGTCATTAGTGATGGTTGATTAACCAAAACCCTCTCTTTTATTAGTTTCATGAGTGTTATATTTTTTTTAATAATACTTCTTAATCTTTATCGACCATTATTTGTAACACATTATATTCATTGGTAAATAATTTTTTTAATTATTATATTATTCTTATAAAAAATACATAGAAATTTAACCATCAAACCAACCCATACAACTTTAGATATTAGAAAATCAATTAAAGTAGTATTTTTTCATCACTATGAGACGGCTCATGTAAATATACCAACCACAGTATAGTAGATTTTTTTGATAGTTTATTTAACAACTACTTGATATAAGTAATTACATCATGAAGGTCCAAATAGTTTAGTATTCTTGGATAAATATATACAGACATGAAACTCACATACATAAGAAAATATAAAATAAAAATCATATGGAAAATAAATATATTTCTTCATTAAATTATTTAAAATATTATATCTCCATATACTGCATTAACGATAAAATATTTGGGTGAGCATAGATGATTAGTAAGGGTTATTAATAGTGTAATATATCATTAGTAAATAAATAAAAATAAACATCAAAGGGTAAATATGTGACAACCCAGGTATTTATAGAATTATACAATTTTGTATCTCTTAATTTTTTTGAATTTAATATTTACATTATTATAAAGTGGAAACTAAGTATGATAACATGCCTAATACACATAAATGGTTTTCTCTGAAATCTTGCATTGCACACAACACTGAGTTATACTGAAATATAATACAACAATAATGTTATTATTTTAAGTGGTAGTTAATGCAGAGTCATTGTATTGGCAAGAATGAACAAAATTAACTATACTATGATTTTACATATTTTTTTAAATTTATTAACATTTATCCAATTAATTTTACAGGCTTAAAATGATAATGAATCCAATATTAATCATAAAACACTTTAATATTTTCAAAAAGTCATTTTACCTCCTTTTGATGGAGAACAATTTTTAAAAATAGTTTTTATCAATTTTATATTTTCTACTTGGTAAAATAAACTTATTATTTAAAATAGGGACAACAAAATTAACTTTATTTTAAATTTAGGTATATTTATTATAAAATTCAATTTTTAAGGAATAATAAAAAATATGGCATTTTAATACATAACTACATTTTCATATAATTTATTTTTATAGTTAGATTTTATTTTTTTAATAATATTTAATGTGTAATTGAAATATTTTTTTAAAATTTAATTCAATCTTGTTTATTTGATTTAATTTTACATTTAAATTGGTCATTCATATAATCAATTCATTTGATAGTTTTTACATCTTAAATACACGCTTTTTGGTTTTGACAATGGGAAATAATTTAAAATTAATTACTAAAATATCTATTTTTTGAATTTGGAAACAAGGATTCCATATTTGGAATCATAAGTTCCGAATTTTTCAAATATGTAACTTTTATTTTCTGGACATTATTAATAGTAATTTTAGTAATTATTTTTATTCACCCTCATTAAAGGTTAAAACTGGTAAATAAGTGTACAAAATAATATTATTGTAATTTATAACTACCCTAAAACGTTTCAAAATCCTATAGGTTTATAATTGTCTACCCTTGACCATCCATATTATAAATTTTTTGCAAATGGGATCCACTTGGGTGTGAAAATGACATTTTATAATATTTAATTTAAAGAAAAAGGAAATATCAAATAAGCTGGTATATTTTACTAAAAACTATATAATATAGGGTTATATAACAGATCTCAATGAATATAAATAATCATTAGAAATATAAAAATATTTACTACCTCATTATATGATATTGTTTATTTTTATAAATTAAATAAATAATTTTAATGCTGACACAATGATGGTGTAGTTATTACAATATTAATGAATGATTCAAATAAATGTTATTATAAATATTAAAATAGAATTAATTTGAACTTTATGATTCCATACATGAATTGTTTTTAATCCATTGACATGTATGAAATGAATTAATTTCTTTGTTGCAAAGGAATTAAGTTTTTATGCCTTAAAAAGATCAACTACTAAATAGTTTCAAAATTGATATAAAAGAGTTTTTTTTTAAAATATAATTTTATTAAATGACATAATAGTCTGGAAAATCAATGATTATACCAACAGACTTATATAATGTTAAAAATATCATCAGTGATCCTATTTTGGTTCTATGGGCATTTTATAATAATGATAGCAACCATATATTATGAAAATACAAGGAGACATGGTAAGGGATAATGTTCTTAACTAAGGGTTAATGTCAAACGATAATGTTAATTTTATGACCAAAAAATCTCTAAAACCTATTTTTTGAGAGGATTTAGACCCATATTCGTCTTATAAAAGAAATATATCACTTTTTAACTATTATAATTCTAAAATAAATTTATAATAAAATAATATTTCAAGACATTTTTGAAGTACCCCTCCTCCCTCTTATAAAAGGCCACCACTTCTAACCACTTACTCTCATCTCTAAAGACCCTTGTCTCTTCCATATTATGCCCAAATAATCACTTAACGTCCCTCAATTCCTTATATAGGCCACCCCTTGTGAATAAATCCATCCTAATGAGACAATTTGTGAAAATCAAAAAGATATAATAAAAAATGAGGTATTTGATTTATCACCTCGTTCAAAATTCTTTTCTTCTTCTACATAAATTTATTATGTATATTCAATACTAAAGTAATAAATCCAGTATCTAATAAAATCATGAAATTTTATTATTATTATTGTACAACCTTATAAATCCTTTATCCATCCTACAAAAAACAATATCACCATGTGTGCGTGCGTACGACTTACCATCTCGACGTCGTTGTGTAATTTGTAATTAAACAATACATAATTTGTATGGGTGTAATAACGAGTATAATGGATGTGAATAAAAAATATAACATTATATTTATATTTTATAATTAATATTTCATCCAAATTCGAAACCGTTTAACCATTAATAGAAAGATATCTTCGCTCGTAAGTATATATGGCTTACCGTCTCTACAATGCGCTACAATTCATTCTACATGATCATCATTATATCGCAATTATATATAATCATGGAATGAATAAATATGATAAAAATTATATTTTTATGGACTCTGTTATTCATTAATTATTATTTACAATATACCTTTATGCTTTCTATAATGTGTAAATTTGATAATTTCATTTGAGAAAATGTGGACTTCCACCCCCTTAAAGTGATATGACTCGTCCAAGTCATTCATCGAATATATAAATTATAGAGTTAATGAACTTATGTATCATATATAACATATATATTATATTAGAATTATTATATTCATATGTATCATTTATTTATCATATCATTAATATGACAATGAAATGAAAGTAGCATTCATGCGTATGTATGGCCTATCGTCCCCAAGAACAGTACATTTCATTTCATGTCTCCAAATATTATATAATATTTTATATACATATATACAGGATATATATGACATTTAAAACCTGAATTATATTCTGGAGATGATATAATATTTACCACATGGAAAATTTACATCGAATTAGTTCATTTTCGACTCATATAGAAAATATCGAAAAAACAACCAATATGAAAATAAATAATTTTGTAATTTTTATAACATCGTAATAAGTGGTATAAAAGGAATAAAGAAATTAAAAAATTTTCTCAATAATGAAGAAATTAACCTATGTTTATTATTCATGAATATTATGAATTAATGAGATAATTCAGATTCAAGGTAAGGGACTTTGTCTCAATCTCCGTTCATTGAGGCATATCATGGTGTTATGTACCTTTATTTTCTAATACAGTATATATACTACCCCTTTGACATTTCATATCATGAATTACTATATTAATAGGATATTTAAGGTTATTAATTATATTCTTCAATTATTTTTATTTAAGTGTTTATCATGTGTTAAGGGCCTTTTTAATTAAAACATAATTTTAATGTTTTGATTATTTATTCTAATAAATTCATTCTATTCCATGCCCATGATTTTAAAATGGATTTATGGATTTATTATTGTCATCATAAATTCATTAAAATGTTATTTATAAAATTTCTTTTAAATTTTTCAATGTGGTATATGACACTTTGATTCATAATTATCTTTTATAAATTCATTAAAATGGTTTTTGAAAATGGATTGGTTGTCATATTAATGAAAATGAAATTTCATAAGTGAAATTTTGAAAATATCTATATTTTATAAATTTGTATATGGAAATATAACATGTGATGCTGATATATGTTATATGAAGTTTTTATACCCATTATATCCCATAGGTAATCAAATTATAGCATATACGAAAGGTTTAACCCCTTATAGCTCATGAAAGATAGGTGAGCTTGATATAACTTATATGAAGGGTGAGTTCCATTATAGCTCTCAAATTCATTGGTTATTTTGAAGATGTAAGTCCATCATATGGTTATTCTATTTTAATAGTGAATGCATGTTTGATATGGTAATGATTTCCTAAGGAAACTATGTGATTTTTCAGTCGGTGCTAATGAGTTTTTAAAAGAAAAGTTTTAATGGGTTTGTATGTTTTAAATTGACTAAAAATTTACATTATTTATGTCCCTTAGTGATTTTTTGTGCTCATACCATGTTCTTAGATGTCTTTCATAGGTTTTATGATTGATAAGGACTGGTAAGATGCCATGATGAATTTATAGAATAAGTGTCTTGATAATCTATTAGGTTATATTTTAAAATTGATTCTATTTGTAAAAAAATGTATACTAAGTATAAGTGTCCACTTGTAACATATATGTTATCTATGTAATAGTTTTTACAAACTATATAAAACACTAAAAATAAAAGATCCTAAAATTTTAATTCTAGTTCAAAAACACTAGAATAAAATATTTTTAAATCTGGGTCCTTATATTTGGTATCACATGATGGTTTAGGAAACTTTGGATATTAGGATGATTCTATAAGAGTTAGGGATATCATCAGGGATTTATAATTATAAAGTTTATAACAATTTCATTTCCATAGAAACTTCTTTTTTGGATTTATAATCGTAAATATTAATGTGTCTAATGGTATTTTTGATAAAATTCACATTTTAGGAAATTATGGGTTAAAAATTTTTTAGATACAAAATGCGAGGAATGCGATATCATTTCAAGTTATAATATGTTATGGTTATTCTGAAGAATTTATCTCATTATTGGGAATGTTATAAAAGTATATAGTTTTTTAAAACAGAAAACACACTAATTTTGTGACAACCCATTGAATTGGGAAAAGTTATGGTAATCAAAACCACAACAGAAGTGTGACTAGGATTTATCCCCTACCACTATACAACATGAAGTCCCTAGTTAGTATGACTTAAAATTTTTAGTTACATAATTTTATGGACTGAGAATAAGTTGATTTTGGGAAATTATATTTTATCAAATGAATATCCATAATATAGGAAAATTATTTGTTGATTAAGTGAGAAATGTTATTTGGAAGACATTCTCTATTTTGGGAACACTATTTTCATATGGAAAATATAATACTATGGGGTTTCATTTGAGGATTAATGGTTAAATTATATTTTTGAATATTCTATGTTTTTTGTGGACATATGGTGATTTGGGTTTTTTATGGAAATGATTAACTTATAATGTAGAATATTTTATTATGATAATTATATAATGTATGATACATTAAGAGTAGTTGATTTTATTTGGAGATAAATGTTCAGATTTTTCGCGGTAGTCTATTTGATCAAATCCTTCAGAATTTTGGGTTTCAATCTTAGTTAAGATTATTTGTAACAATTTGAATGAAATTTTTTCACAGAATGGTCTTTGATGAACTCTGGGTATTGTTTTTTGAATTTTGGGGATTAAAAGTAGTTCTTCTCCTTATAAAGGATTATTCTTCTTGAGGAATACCTAATATTTTACTAACCACTTTGGTTTTGGTTAATTGAGAAGGACCAGGGAAATACATAGTTCATATTTTTTTATTATCTGATTCTATAAATGTTGATTATACCTCTTGATGTGTGACCTAGTCATCTTAAATACTCACCAGATGGAGAAAAGTTGAGTTTGTGGTAGTTATTTATTAATGGATGATACTCTAATTGGAATGTGAGTATGTTTTCTTATGTTCTTAATCAAACTCATAAATAAATTCACCATCTTTATAAAAAGATTATTAAAACAAAAAAAATTCAATTTATATTTCCAACTGGGAAACCAATGACCGTTTAACCCTTCACAAGTTTATGGTTTTCTGGTTGTTATGTTTCTCCTGGTCATATTTTTTATTAGTCTCCATCAGAACCAAATGGGTAGTTTTGCTTCCATATCAATGTTTTCCAACTTGAAATCCTAGAATGTCTTCTCCTGGGTGAACATTGAAATTACCTCTATTTATTTTAACATTATTGTTTTATTGAATCTTTTTATTATGTGATATTTTAAATTATTCTTTTGAGTCCAATGTTAAAATTGTGAGGACACAATTTCCAAAAGGAGGGAATTATGTAACATCATAGGTGTTTACAAAATAATACATTTTCATTTATATTAATATTTATTAGTATAATATTAACATTAGTTCAAATGGGACTCTATTTATGATAGCATTCAAGACATGCAACAAATGGTTTCTCTGAAATCTTATATTGCACACAACACTTTGTTATATCGGAAATAATACTATAATATTTTTATTATTTTTAATGGTAGTTAATTTTTAGCCCGTGTTTTGGCAGGAATGAACATAATTAACTATATTATGATTTTTCAAATTTTTTATATGTTTTTACATTTATCCAATGAATTTTAGATACTTAAAATGAGAATTAATACAATTTGAAACATAAAAGACTCTAATGTTTTTAAATGGTCATTTTACCACCTTCTAATAGAGAACCCTTTTTAAAAATATTTTTGAATAACTTTTATATGTTATATATGATAAAATAAACTTATTATTTAGAATTGGGTCACAAATATTTACATTGGTCAAAATTTTGGTATTTTTCTATTAAAATCCTTATTTTAATTATTCGTGAAAAATAATGTATTTTATTTCGAAACTGCCTTATCATCTAATTTATTTATATTGTTGGGTTGTTATTTTAATTATATTTAAAGTGTAATTGAATAATTTTTTTATCATTTAATATAATTTTGGTATTTGGATGTAATTTCACATTTAAATTGTACATAAACACATTCCAATCTTTTGATTGTTTTCACTTCTTAAAAAGCATCATTTGGATTTTGACAATAAGAATTAATTTTAAATTTATTACTAAAATTTATGTGCTTTGAATTTGTGAAAATGGATTTATAATTTTGAATCAGAATGTCCATATTTTTTATAAAGGTACCTTTTATTTTTGAAAATTTGGAACAGTAACTTCAGTAATTATTTTTATTTTCCATTTTTAAAGGGAAAATTAGGTAAATAAGGGTAAAATAATATTATAATAACATAAAACTAACCTAAAATCAGTTGTAATCTATTTGGATGAGATATTTCTAGTAATGTCAATCCATATGATATAATTTTTGCATTTGGAAGAAACTAGGGTTTGAAAATGAAATTTTATAATATTTAATTTAATAAAAAGGGAAATATGACATAAACATGTATCATTAACTAAAAGAAATTAATATTAGATTATATAGTGGATATTTGCTGCTATAAAGAGTAATTATAAAGATAAACATATTTCTGAATTTATAGAATTATATTTATAAATTTTAGACATTAAATAAATAAATTTATGTATGGAACAATGATGATGTAGTGATAACCTTCTTAATAAAATATTCAAATAAATAAAATTATAAATATTAAATGGAATATAACATGAAAATTTTTATTTCATAAATGAATTTATTGAAATCTTTTGACATTGAAGGGGATGATTTATTGCCTTTGTTTTGAAGGAATCGAGTTTTTATGACTTTTACAAAAAATCAACAACTCAATAGTGTCAAAATTGACATAAAATAGTTTTTTATAAAGAATTATTAAAATATATAATAGTCATAAAAATATAATATTTAGAAAAAGAACTTGTATAATGTTACAAACATCCATAGAGATCCACATTTGGTTCAATTTTCATTTTATAGTATCTATAATAATCATGTATTATGTAAATACAAGTAGATATGGTAAGAGAATGTTTTTCACTAAGGTATAAAGAAAACATATAAGGATAATTTTATGACCTAAACATGTGTATAACCTATTTTTTGAGAGGATTTAGACTCATATACATCTTATCCTAAAAATATAATGCTTTGGAACCCTTGAAATTCTAATATTAGTTTATAATAATATAATATTTTAAAATATTACTAAAGTACCCCTCCTCCCTCTTATAAAAAGCCACCACCTCTACCCACATACTCACACCTCTTAAGATCATTTAATCATCGAAAATATATTGAAATAAGTTCCCAAATCCCTTATTTCATCCTTGATGCCACACTTTCTGAATATATCCACCATAAAGAGACCTTTTGTGAAAAAAATGACATACTCGAAAATGTGGTATTTGTTTTATTAACTCTTCCAAATTATTTTATTCGAATACATCATATTCTAATGTTGTTTCCATACTAAAGTAATAAGTACATAATCTTAGACATTCTGAGATGTTATTATAGTTAGGTTACATCCTTTCACCTCTTTTTTTTATCCTAAGAATAAAAATATCACCATGTGGGCATCCATACGGCTTACTCACTTCATATTGAGGTGTAATTGGTTATTCAAAAATACAAAATTTGTATGGGTATAATGATGATTATAATGGATGTAAATAATTAATATAGCATGATTTTTATTCGGTATAATTAATATACCATCCTAATTTTATACCTTTTAAGCATTAACTGAATCATATCGTCGTTTGTTTTTACATATGACTTACCGTCTCCATGATGTGATGTGATTCATTATACATGATCTTAATTAATCCACGATTATATAAATTAATTTAATTAATAAATCTGATATCATATATATATACTCTATTCTACTTAAATTTTGATTTACAACATACCTTTATGTGTTCCATAATGTGCAAATACGATAATTTCATTTGATGAAGTGTGGACTACTGCCCACTCAAAGTGATATGACTTGTTCATTCCATACATAGAACATATAAAGGATAGATTTAATGAATTTATGTGACATATATAACATATATATTATAATATAACTATAATATACCTATTAATCATTTATTTTTCATATCCTTAATATGAAAAATAAATTAATGTTGTATTCATTCGTACATACGGCCTACCATCTCCATTAACAGTAAATTTCATTTTTTCTCTTCAAATGATATGGACTATTCTAAATAAATATATATGGGATATATATTATATTTATTCATGAATAATATTCTATATATGATTTAATTTTTACCACATGGACAATTTACATCAATCAAGTACAATTTCCACTCAGTTACCGAATATTGACAAAACAACAAATATGAAGTAAAATAATAATATATTTTTTATAACATGGTAATTATTTATATGAAATTAATAATGTAAATGATAAATATTCTAAATAATTTATAAATTAACATATATTTATAATTCCATAATGTAATGAATGAACGAGAGAAGTCAGATTTGATGTAAGTGACTTCATCTCAATAACTTTCCATTGAGGGATTTCTTCTTGTAATATACCTTCATTATCCTATTAGTGGTATATAAAACCATTTTGATACATCACATCCTAAATTACTATATTATAATTATATTTGATGTTTTTATTGATATTATTTATTGAATATTATTGAAGTGATTCTCAATTGGTTTGCGACTTTTTAACTAAAAACCTTACTTTAATGTTTTGAATATTTATTCTTATAATGTCGTTATATTTTATGTACATTTTTTCAGAATGGTTTTATAGATTAATTTTTACCAACCTAAATGTTTCAAAAAGTTAATTATAAAGTGTTTTTACAATATTAAATGTGTTATAGGACACTTTTATTCAAAAATATCACGTATAAATTATTTGAGTTGGGTTTTGAAAATGGATTTGTTGTCATATGAATGAAAATGAAATTTTTTCAGTGGAATGATGAATATTTATTGATTTTATTCATTGGTTCTTGGAATATTAATGGTAGATCCCAATAGGGCATATAATAAGGGTTGCGCCCCATTATTACTCATGAATAATGGCTGAGCCCCACTTATCTTATATGAAGGGTGAGCCCCACAATAGCTCCCCAATGCATTGGTATTCCAGAAAGGAAATTCTTCCATATGGTTATTAAATTTATAATAGTGAATGTAAGTCTGATATGGTAATGACTTCCCAAGAAACCATTGTGATTTTTTAATTCTTACTAATGAGTTTTTAAGAAAAAGTTTTAATGGTTTTTCATGTTTTTATTGGACTAACAATTTACATTCATTATGTCCCTTGCTGTGTTTTTTGGGCCCATCCTATTTTTTGAAATGTTTTTCATCGGTCTTATGATTGGTGAGGAAAAAAAAGATGATATGGGTAATGTATTGTAGTAGTATCTTTAAAGAAAGTTATTTTTTAATGGGATTCATTTTTTGAAAAAATTGATGATGAGTAGAATTTTCCACTTATAACATAAAAGATTACTATGAAAGAATTTTTCATAATTCTCTAAAACTCTAAGCATAAGAGG
Organism: Viscum album; assembly: GCA_963277665.1. Classification (NCBI taxonomy): domain Eukaryota; kingdom Viridiplantae; phylum Streptophyta; class Magnoliopsida; order Santalales; family Viscaceae; genus Viscum; species Viscum album. The sequence continues at coordinate 305,324,647 of OY728127.1, forward strand.
TCCTTGAATTTTAATTATAGTTCAAAAACACTGTAGTATGATATTTTTATGGTTGGGTCCTTTTTATATTACTGAAAACATATGATATTTCATCAATTACATGATAGAGAAAAAAATGAGGAATAATTAATGATCAAATAATTTCATAAAAATAATAACATGAATTTGAATCTAGATCAATGAATATAATAACTAGTAAAATAATTTCATAGACACGAATAATTGATTTCAAAATTATAAAATGAATAATTCTATACATTATAAACATATCGTCAAGATCATATTCCAAGACACATTAAAATATGGGTAAATATACAACAAAATCTATTATATATGTATACCTAACTGGTTTGTCTCATCATACCTAATAATACATTGAGGGAATATATAATTTTTCCCCATATAAAACATTATTAGTAAAATTTATTCATCATATAAAACAATATAATATAACCTAATAAGCATCTGATTTTCAAAAACTATCCTTATATAAAGATCTGTCCAATAAAATTTCAATAGTTTCCCAAGTCAAACTAATCATAAACCATTTTGAGATTGAAAAATAATTTTCTAATTACAAAATATTCCATTTAATGATTGTAATAGTTGTTATCGATGATTATTATTAATACCATAGAATGTTTATTAAAAACACTCTTTAATAAATTACCATTTTTATTTTTAAATTCAATTTTAAATAATAAAAATTTCAAAAATATTTGGAAAAAATTATCATTGTAAATAAACATGGAATATTTTAAATTAATATTAAAATATTTGATCATTCTTGATATAGGTAATTACCATTCATAATTATTAGGTGAAAACAAATATTAATTTTACATTTTTTTGTAAAATTTCAATTAGTACCTTTTTCAAAAAATGAAACAATGATAAATTATAAATAGCATTGAAATATTAAATCATGTGAAAAAAATAATTTAAACAATAATTGATATATATTTAAAATAATTCGTGGGTTTTTTTTAGAAAATATGATCATAGAAGAAAAATATACCCCACTAAAGTAGAAATAACCCTTTTTTCATTAAATAATTGTCTAATATCTTGGGTACATGAAAGAGGAACAAGATAGGAAAATTATTAATTTTCAAAAAAACCATATGATAATAAAATATACTAAGTTTAATATAGAAATATTTCATATTTCACCATTGTGGATACATTACCATTAATCGTCTCTAATAATGATGAAATTGTGAAAACCCCATACTACATTGAAATATTTTTAATCCAAATCCCCAAGAGAGAAATAATTTCAAAATATTCATTAAATAACATGAATAAAAATTTAATAATGATATATCTTATCAAATATGTAGTATATACTCCTCATATAAAAATATGTACATATAAAATACCATATGTCCCAAAAAATACAATTTTTGACGAGGAACCCTTTCAATGATCATAGCATTGAAGTGAGAATTAATTAATTTAATTATAATGTGTAATATATTTAGTTACACACCCCAAAGTTTAAATACATAATAAATAAATTCAATTTAATTTCACAAAAAAAAATCATGAAATGATTTAATCAATGAAGAAGAGATATAACCTAATGAAAATAAAATCAGTTTTGAAATAATAGAAACTTTGTAACCATTATTCCAAATAAACAAAGATTAAATAATTAATATTGAATATTAAAATAGTATGTTATATAAATGATTCATTTCATAGAATTTTATGTGAAAAATATATACACCATTTAAAATATATTAGGAAAATAACATTAAAATATTCCTCAGTGAGAGGAACATAACATTATATCCATTACCAATTTTAAATTTTCAATTGAAATAACCTAAAAGGTAATAATCTTATTTGATATGTAAATTACCATTAATGTTAAATTATTCAATATATAATATGTCAACGTTATTATATATAGTATATGAAATAAATTGGTATATAACACTAAAATATTTCTTAGTTAAAGTAAATTTGGATGGAACCCTTACCTCCTGCCCAAATTGTGGTTAGAATTCTTTTTCTTATTTAATTATTAAAATATGATTATTATTAAATTTATTAAGAAATTTTTAAAATTTTATATTCCTTTTATTTTTTTAATTACCATTCTATTTTAATATTATAAATAAATTACGTTTACATTAGATATTTTTATGATATTCTATTCATATGTCCAAAATGAAATTAGTAGGCCAACTATTGTAAATTGAGGAATTATGAAATCATATTCTAAATAATAATAATGTAATAATTATCAATTATACATTTTGAAATCATCTATGTAATATGGTTATGAAAAATGCATTATGTTACCGTCATGGAGTCAGTAGGTCATACACATGCATGAGTACAGTTTCCATTTTACAATGATTATAATGGAAATAAGTTATGGGTAATTTTTTCATTATATATTGATAATTAAACCATAAATTTTATTCTATTTCATTATATAACAAAATTTATTAAATCCATGTTATGCAGTAATGGAAAAAGTATCCCACCACTTCATGTATGTGGTAATCCATCCATATGCACGAACAACATTACCATATTTCCATGAATTGTGTGGTAAGATAATGTGTATTATATTACTTTAATATAATGGTTAATATTTAATTAATGATATATATATATAATAAATCCATCACCACAGACATTATTCATAGGAGGTGATGGAAAATGGATTACATAGTGTTGTGAGGTAGTAGTCCTCCATATTCATGATTGATATTTTCATTCCCCATTGAATGTAAAAGGAGATGGATGTAGGTTACAAAATTAACATAATAAAATATAAATGTATGGTATATACTATTTTTTATTAAATACATATTATTAAATAATATCTGAAGGATGTGGAAGAACAAATAAAATGAAACCACTCATTTAATAATGATACATCTTTTTTAGAAAACCAATTTACTTTTAAAAAAATCTATCATAGGAGGGTTATCTAATGAAACCAAGTAATATATGAAGTGGTATGCGATTTAAGGAATAATGTTTACTGGGATTTTCTGAACTAACATAATTTTTATGTGTGAAGAAAAGAGAGGTGGTTCCGTTTTATAGGTGAGGCAAGGAAAACCTTCAAAATTTCTCAGAATATTAAATTAATATAATATATTTTCATGGTAAAAAAATAAAAAATGATATAATTTGAATATAGGATGAGTTTAGTTTTTAATAGTCTCACAAAAAAAATATTTTGACATGTTTATATAATGTTATTACATTTAACTCTTTATTTTAATATGCGTTAACAATTTTTTAAAATTATTTTGATAAAAAATTTCTATTTAGGGATCAAGATAATTACTATAAAAGGATAATTGGACAAAAAATTGTCAATGGATAATATGATATACCATATAAAAATTTCCTCACATAATATTGAATTTTTGAGAACATTAAATCATTTATTGTATTATATTTTCAATTAAATATCTTTAATGTTCTTTTGGAACTATTAAGTTAATTTGACATAGAAAAAAAATAAATGCAATGGAAAATGAATTTTATCCATTAATGCATTACTACTGTGGTATATTTATCTAAAAAATAATGAAACATATTAATTTACTGAAATAATATTAATTTTAATAATTGTTAAATTAATTATATTAGTTTTCAATAATTTGAATAAATACTGGGTCCAGTTTCCATGACAATATATTATAATTATTTCATTTCTAAAAATTAGAAGTAGAAAAAAGCTATCAAAATAAATTTCCCTTTTAAATAAAATTTTATAACAAATAATATGTTTTTTATCCCTATAAAATAATATTATTGATATTGAAATTAAGAACGTGTAATTTTTTTCTTTATCTATTATTTAAATATTTTAAAGGTAAAAATAAAATATATAGTGAACAATGTTGCTATATTTTCAATAATTGGATATATTTTCCCAAAATAAACACATAAAATATTTAAAATTCATGTTTTATGTTCTATTATTAGTCATTATAATATTATTTTCAACCCTAATTTCGATATTTACACATTTTCTACAGAAATACATTTTGAATCTTCTTAATGTTCATTATGACTAAAAATAATGTATACCATATTAAAAATTATTAACTATTCTTATTCCAAAAATATTATATCATTATTAAAAAATTTATCTTCTATAGTTGGTAGAAATTATTTTCAAAATTATCACATAAAGCGTGATTTAAAAAATGTTAATAAAAATTTCTTTATAAGAATAATAATATTTTTATAAAAATCTCAAGTAAAAAATTAAATAAATGGTCTATAATTTAATTATATTTCATCAAAATTAACTAATTTTATTTTTTAAATAAATAAAAATATAATATGGCTTTTAGAAAACATTAAATTAACATAATTCTTTTCATAAAAAAATGTATTCGATCACTATTCATTGAAAACTCAATATTTTCAAAAGAATCCAAAAATTGCAAAAAAAGTTAAATTTTAAATAATGTTATAAAAAATATATTATTTTCAAAAAATTATTTTTTATATGTTTCATAAGTTAATTATAATTCCAAATTATTAAATAAAATATAAAACCATTTTTGAATAAATTGTATTTTTGATATATAAATTGATTTTACTAAAAATTAAGTAATGATTTTTTATAAATAAATAAATTATATAAAACATTTATACTTGTTTTCATAATGCGTTCAACCATATTTTTACCTGTAATTTCAAAAGTTATGTTACACTAGTCATATTTAAATAATAATATTATATATTACATTTATGTTCAGTGTTTTGTGTGGTAGAAATTTTCAAAAAAAATGTTTTTTAATCCCATATTTTTACATTATCCCCATTATTGATAAATTAATTCCTTTTTTTTTCAATTCATGCTTGGTAAAAATGGTATTAAATTTTAAAATTAATTTTTAAAATCGCACACTATGAAAATTGATAATAAAACATCCATTAGAAAATAGGGAAAATGAGTTATGAAAAAGACAATCACTCCATTGGGAATAGTGGTTATATAAAGAAACATATAACCAAGGTGGAATACAGGGGGAATTATAGTCTCTGACTCCATTTTTTTCCGTTTGCACATACTATGGGGTTGGTGAATCCTTAACTGAGGAAGAAAATACCAGGCTCAATTATCTTGAATTATTCCACTCAAAACAAATATCCTTAAAGATATTGGTTATGGAATCTAAAATAGTTTGGTGCTCCATTTATAGTCTTTTTTATACTCATTTTAAGGTTATTTACATGATCCATTAGCGAAAATCCCTCCTCTCTAATGGAATTTTTCTTATTCATATATGGTATTAAGGAAATCATCTGGCTAACAACATGGCATTAAAGGCTTCCAATGACTTCCAACACGTGGTGTATTATAGTTTTTGGTCACCTCCCTAGGAAGTCATTTATATTGTAATAGGATATTCTCTTGGTCTATATTTCTTTGTTCCTCCATCATCATTTTTTCTCATCTATTATCAAATAGATAACTAAATGATGATGATGTAGGAAAACATTTTACTTCAAAATTTCAAAAAAAACAAATATTAATGTTTTTATTATTTTATAATTAAATAACTATACTTCCAAAATATCCTCAATAAACTCAACATTAAATAAATTTTTAACCTCAAAGTTTATATTATACCCTTCATCTAAAATATCTATAAATATAATATAATTTATCCCTATAAATAATTTAAGTTGAACCTTTATGTTATATATAACTCAACCTAATAAAAAATTTCCATAAATATAATTAACAAGCTCATCATCCCCAAAATTCAAAAACATTTGATCTTGTATTATGCTTCCCAAAATCAATAAAAAAATTATCAATCAAATAAAATAATTAAAAAAAATCATACTAACATGGAAATATAATAGGCTAGTGGAAGGTGATGCACCCTTATTGTCCTGAAGTTGTGAGTTCAAGCCCTGCAGCCTTGCTTGATGTGATGAGCTATCACCTAAAAAATCATATTTAATTTTTATAAAGTTATATTATTCCTAAAACATTCCCAAAAATATGACTAAAATCTTAAAAAATTACACTAATTATCAAATCACTTTTTAACCCCCAAGGTTTTTTTATACAACTAATTTTTCCCCAAAATCAGATAATCTTAATTTACTATTATTACCCCCACATCAATGATCTTATTAACCCTAAATGTTATCAGTAACTTTAAACATATGTCCAAAAATTATACAAGTACTATTATTCAAATAAAATTCTCTCTAAAACATATATACAACCATATGATTGTATTTCCATAAACGACTTCGAAAATATTTGTAATCATGTTAAACTATCATGAAAGAAATCTTGAAAGTGGGTATTTATTCCATTAAAATTATTATAGAACTCATTCTTATATGCCAATGTTTCTTTATGATTATCCCATATCACTATGGAATGTCATAGGTATCCATAGGTCATATTATATCATTATTTATAATGTTTCATAAATAAAATTTAAATTAATTCTAGCCTATCTCATGAGAGTGTCAAACCAGGTCCATAGTAAGAGAATACTCGTTATGCACTACAATTATTGTCAAGATATACATGACCATCTTGTTTAGGGTTTTTACACCTATATTCGTATCTTCCAAAACCATATACAAATATAGTTTTGAAAAAATGGATTTATTATTATAAAAACAAATCATATATACCTTACTAAAACATTAGGATAGTATCTTCCATATATAATTATCCTCATTGTTACACATATGGTTATATTCCCTAATATTTGTTATACTAAATATAGTTCCAGAAAATTTTGATAAACATCCTCTAATAAAATGTATAAATACCTCAACCCCATTATCACAATGTCAGGGGGTCACTTTATTACACCGTAACTTGAAACAGGGAGTCATACCCCTATGGGTGGAATAGTTAAGTATTGTTCTTAAATTACAAATATACATTAATCTCCCAGACGATTTAAAACATTAAATCGAAAACAATGTGGAACTATATATTCTACATCATTTAATTATTTAATATATTACTTCTTTATATCCTATTGAAATGGAAAAGTGTGATCTTAGATGCTTAGTAATGGTTAAATACAATGGAAGTTGTTATTGGAAAATAAATAATAATAAATATATAATGCTAAATAATTTATTACACATCTCATTTATTCAATAAAAAAACCATGAAAAATAACATGGTTGGAATAAATAGTTATAATATAATTCCATATAAATAATCACATGATAATGAAGCTAAATCCATTGATATCATAAATAGTAAAATAATCACATCAACATTAATAACTTATTTCAAAATGATGTATTTCATAATTTTAGGCCTCATAAACTTATTATTGTGGTCTTTTTCCATAACAATTTATATTAGTGTTAAGAAAACTTCAGAAACCCCCATTTAAAAAGGTTAGATGACTAGTTTCTCACCTAGAACATGTTGATGCATCATGGTTTTATATAATTTCATGCCTCACTCAGAACATAATAATTTTAATTAATTCATTATATGAATAAATAATACAACATAATAAATGGGACTTAATCAAAATCCAAAAATAGGGGGAAAACTATCACAAAAAATCAAAATGATTTCCCTAGTTAATAAGATTATAAAACATAAGAAAAACTAATAATTATGGTATCATTATAACATATTAAATGTTTAGAATAAAAGTTTATTTCCATTGATGAATAGAAATAACAAAAAAAGTCATTAAGATCACACTTGAAGAAAATACCGTTCTCTCTTTGAAATTTACTTTTAAAACAAAAAATTTACAAAATATTAGGCAATTAATTTTATATTTAAATAATCATGTTAACATGTATATGATTTATAAAATAATTTAATGGTTATTAAGGTGGGATGTTCAATCCTTGTCAAATATATTAAAAAATATTCAATTTTGATTTTTCAAGAAAAAGTCATATGTATCATGTCTATAAAATGAAAACATTACTCCCATTAAAACATAATATAAAAAATAAAATTTGGTTAAAATTAAAATAATGAAATATTAGAGGAATATTAAAATCATTCATAAATTATTTTTAGAAAAAATTATAAATAGGGAAAAATATTCTTGGCTAAAGAGAGAATAAAGTTTGTTTTTATTAAAAACAAATATTTTATATTTTGAGAACAATATAATGGAAAATTAAATGAAAATTTATAAATTAAATTAATAAACTAATAAGAAGAAAATATTTTTTCAAGATGTAAATATTTTATTATTCCCCCTCCAGATACTTAAACATAAACAATGTTAAATAATGATTAGATTATGAAATAAACCCATACATCTTTGGAAAATATTGAATCATAATCCCAATGAAATAAATGACTTCAAATTAATCTTTACACACAATGAGTATAAATTTAATTAGGATATTTCATATCAAAGGTGTATTATATACTCTTTATAATATAAGATAGGTTTTTAAAATAACATTTGACCCAAAGAAGACAATTTGAGATGATCCCTTACAATGAACATATTGTTGAATTAATAATTAATAAATGAAGTAATTATGTTTAATAATATTTAAATCATAGAAAATATGATCAAATGAAACAAAAATAAAAAAACTAAATTTTATATATAATCATGAAATAATTTAATTAACTATTTAGTGATATTACCCATGGAATGAAAATTGAGTTTTGAGGCACGTACCACTTAGTAAATTTCATGTTAAATCCCCTAGGACAACATAATTTTCATCAAACCTAAAATACATTAATATATTAATGAATCATTATTTAGCATATTAAATTTTCATCATATACACCATATAAATAAAATTAGGTGTAATTTTGTAAAATAGGACTTAGTAAAATGAAATTCTGTAGAAATCCCTTAAAAATTGGAAATATTAAAGACAAATCCCATATGGGTGAAATAATTTGAATTTAAACATAAAATAAAATTAATTTTTATAGATTCAAGATATTATATATAAATGGTAATTATATGTACCATTGAAAATAAATTGGTTCATAATATTAAATTATTCTATAATGAAATGGAATTGAGACAGAATCCCTTTCCTCAGAACTGACTCATCAAATATATTATTTATATTATGGTATTAAAAAAATATATCAATTAAATAAATTATTAAAAACCATTTTCACGTTAATTATTCATTTAAATATTTTTGTTTCATTTTATTTTTTTTTATCTGTTCAATTGAGTTCATGTTGGTTGTTTTGATGATATTTGGTTCATATATCTAAAATGACATCGGTATATTCCCTATGGTAAAAGTGGTAATTGGTAAATCATATAAATAATTATAATAATGAAATAATTATAAATTATATACATAAATTATAATTTCGAAAAATGAAACATTGTTATGAAAAAACGAACTATGTTACAATAACCGGGATGGTATGTTTCCCATACACATGAGTAACATTTCTGTTTTTTCCATGATCATGATGTCAAGAAGGTAAGTGCTACGTTATATTTATATAAGGGAAAATATATCCTAATTATTAAATCAATTCTTCAAAAACCCTCATATATACCTTCCATGTGACTATGTATTGATAAATGATTCACATCGCTTAATGGAGGGAATAATCCATGTGTACGCACGGATGAAGTTTTCATATTTCAATGAATGGAAGGGTGAGAAAATATAATAAATACTAATTTAATTAATTTAACATATATTAGGAATATAGTTTTTATAAATTAAATCCATCTTTATAAATATTTAAGAGAGGAAACTGTAAAAATCCCATTACATCAGTTAATGAGGCGGAAGTATGGCGTACACACAAATAATGGTTGTGTTTCCCATTTTATTTAAGGGAATATGGATGTAGGATTTGAAATTAATATAATTGAACATAATTATATTTGAGATTTTTATGTTATTATAGAAACAAGGATGAATAATATTTGATGATGTTGGAGGAATAAATGAAACAAAAACGCTATGTTCATAAAGATATCTTATCTTCTAACAACAATTGTAGGTTTTCACTAAAGTCCTTCCTTATAGGGTTTTAATATCAAACAAATACCACTAGGATGTTTGAAGTTATGTGTGTAAATAATTTTTGTTTGTATTTGAAAAACAATAATTAATTAAAAGTATGTAGAAAATTATAGAGGATGTGCCATTTTATAATTGAGGGGACCGACACTTTTAAAATTTCATTCCTAATTAATTTAATATATATTAAAATTATTCTAAAAAAGGTTACAAATTGATATAATTAGAATAAATAATAATAATGGGCCAAAATAATATAATCCAATAAAATTTGGAAACTTTTTATTATATTTTTAGCCTTATCTCTTTATTTTAACACGTATTAACTCTTTTTTAAAATTACCATTATAATAATGTTTTTACACTTTAATGGAAAATATAGTTACTATAAAAGGATAGTTTTCCACTAAAGGGACCATGTTAGATATTTTATACCACATCACATTTTATGTTTTGAATATAGTTTTTTTTTGAAATTTTATATTATATAATAAATTTATATTTATTATAAAATATCATTAGTTCCCCCATTGAAATTATTTATTTCATTCAACTATGAAAACAATATGGCTAAAATGTAATTAAATTATCATCCTTTATATCATCACTATCAGGAAATATTTTCCTATAATATTCTTCAAACATTATAATTTATTCAATTTAAATTTGTATTAATATTATTAAAATCATATATTTTAATTTTCTATAAATTCATTAAATCCTAAGTTAGCATGGCCAAAATATTTAATGTAATTTTTTCATTACAAAAAATTAAAAAAACATTACCCTAATAAAGAAATCCTTTATAATTTTAAATTAAAATTTATAACAGAACATTGGTTTTATTTATCCTTGTCACATAATTTTATAGTTATTTAAAGGAAGAAAGTTTCTTTTGTCATTATATTTCATTTTAATATTATAAATGTCAAAATCAATGAAATATGCCACCCAGTGGACATATATTCTAGGATTTGATGGATATGGCCGAAATATAATGAAAAAATAGGTTAAAGGAATTTTTTTGTAATTTTTTAGTCTTTATCATATTATTTTAATCATTGATTACTAATTTTTCCCCATTACTTTGGTGAGAAGTTTTTTCTATTTTTACTGAACATTATGAAAAAAATTATCTTGACCTTATTAAAAAACTTATATTATGTTTATTTGAAATATGTAATACTTTTTATCAAATTTAATAACAATATTTAGAAGAAATTAATTTTATAAATTTCCAGCAATGTGTGATAAGAATAATTGTTTTTTGATAGAAAAATCCATTTTATGTGTATAAATGTATTTATACCAATATTAAAAATAAAATTCATTCCTTAAACTTTAATTGGACTATAATTAATCAAGATGAACTAATGAAATTTTAAAACTAATAAAAGTATAATATTTCTTGGTATACATTTTAAAATAAAATATTGTTTCCAATAAAATTTTATTTTTTCTCAATTCATTGAAAATCAGTGTTTTTTAAAAAATATAGAAATTTCAGCGTAAGATAACTTTATTATGCTTATTTTTAAAAATATTATATACCTTTTATATCATAAAATTTTTATAATCAGAATAATTAATTAAAATTCCCTAACATAAAAAGAAAACTAAAATAATTTTTGATATAAATATATTAACGAAGTTTAAAATGATGTTATTGCAAAAGTAAGTACTTAATTACTATTAGTAAATATATTATATAATATCATTACACTTATTCTCATAATTTGGTTATACCTATTAATACCCACCAATTCATTGGCTAGGTTAATGTTATTATTTAAATAATAACATTTAGTGGTTCACTTATGCTTGGTGTTGCGTGTTGTATACGATATCAAAAACTTTGTGATTTTAAAATATCATGGGGTAAAATTCTTAACCCATTTAAAGAAATATGTCCTCAAAATTTTAGCATATTCATTATAAATTGGGTTTTTAAATCATCAAATACATTTATTAAAATTCCACTTTATAAAAAGGGTTAAAAACATCTTCTCGAAAATGGGAAAAGGAAACCGGAATCTAATTAGATAAGTGGGTTTCCAAATATGAGTACCATAATGAAAAGAGAAAATATGGATATGGAGGGAAATTTTAATTTTAAAATAATTAATTAGAGTGATATAAATCATTGATCATAATAAATTTATTGACCAATATAAAGTTAATCACTACAAAATTGTCATCTGATGACGTTTGAATAGAACCATAGATTCATCAAAAATAAAGCTAATATGTTAATATTTTTTATCAAGATCCTTTTCCCATATTTTAGTAATTAATATACCTTGTAGACTATGATATTTAGGTATTACACTTACTTATAAACTATAATTTGATACATTATTCAATTTTCAACACTCTTTCATCATTTTCTCCTAATGATGAGAATTCAAGATGATTCTTTATGCCCGAAGCACAAAAATAATCTTTTAATGAATCAAATAATCCACTAAAGCATAACAAGATATTACTTATGTATTAAGAGATTTTAAAATATTGGAATGTATTCATTAAGGTAATATAATGACCCAAATTTATGTTCCTTAGTATAAAGAAATAATACATTTTACTTACAAATAACACCAAAGGTTCAACATACATTATATCACAAATAAATAACACATCATCCCAAATGGCCTCAATTCCATCATCATTATTTAATTTTTTGGTCTCAAATTTTATATCATAATACTCAAACTATAAATAAAAATTTTCATATAAAAATTATAATTTATCATTTACTATATACTGAATTGTTACATACCTATCAACCTAAAAAACGTCTCCTGAAATTGTATTAGTCACCTAAAAAATAACAGAATTTTTTAATATATGATCCTATAATATATGATATTATTTAGAATTATCATCCATAAAATAAATTATAGATAAAAAATTCATACTAATCAGGGAATCTTGTAGACTAGTGGTAGCTTATTTAACCCTGTCTCCCTATATATGTTCAATTTAATTTATTGGATTCATTTTATAATAAGATTAGATATATGAAAATTTTATTAAACTTTTCACCGTCTTTTACCCCCATCCAAGGAGAATATGAAAATTTACATAAAACATAATTTTACCGCTTCTGTGAGTGGAATTTCAAAAATCTTAGAGACATGTTTAATATCAAGGAATAATATTTTGTTCAATAAGATAAAAATATTTTTTGTTGAATAGTAACTCTTTACTTTTATTTACCACGGTTAAAAGTAAAAAGGGTAATTAAGGGTAAAAATTATATTATTATTACACTAACACATGTCCTAATTCTATTGTATAAGTTTAATTCGACTAAAAACAACTTTAGGAATAAAATATTACCCTTTAGGTCCTCTTGGATTGGATTAGGACACTTATTGTTATTTTATTTAAAGAAGAGTTAAAAGAGTTAAAATCAATGTTTAATAACTAAATCAATTTTAATATAGGGTTATACATAAGATTAATTTAACTATCAGAATTAATTAGAAATATAAAACAATTTCATACATAATTTTATTTTATTTATAATTTTTAGACATTAAATAATTTAATTTATTTATGACACAATGATGATGCAGTAATTACCTTATTAATGAAATATTAACATAATTGACGTTATAAATAACCAAATAAATGTAATTTGAAATTTTTTATGAATCAAAATAATTTTAGAGGATAATATGACATGTTAGTATTGATTTAATTAATTTCTAATGAACTAATAATGTTGTTATAATTTTCACAAAAATCAATTACCCAATAGTTTTAAAATTGACATAAAATAGTTTTGATAACCAATATTATATTATTAATTGTCATTTTATACCTAAAAATCTATGGTTTGGACAAAGGACATAGATAAGGCTATATATATTATTAATGAACCACTTGGGGTTCTTTTAGCTTGTTATAGTACATTTATTAACCATATACTATAAGAAAACAAGAAGACATGGTAAAAGTTAAATTATTTAACTTAGAGTTAAATCTAAATGATAAGGTTAAAATAGTAACCTAAACTTGTCTAAAACCTATTGGTTGATATGATTTCAACCCATCCCCACCTTATCTTAGAAATAAATCTATTTGGATATATTAAATACCGAATATGACTTTATTATAAAATAATATTTTAAGTTTTTCCTAATGTGCCCCTCTCATCCCTTATAAAAGGGCATCTCCTCCCTCTCATCTTTACACAATTTTGAACATTAACGCTCGGAAAAACCATGACCATTTTCCTTCTCAACATCCCTAGAAACATAATAGATGTTCTGGTCATCTTCAAAAACCAACATTAGTGCCCGAAGAGGAGGTTTAGAAGAGGCACGTCAAAGAAGAGGTAATATCCATTACCAATTATTTCAAATTCATTTCTTCTTATACTTCTTATTATTTTATTGTATAATAATAAATTAATAAAATAAGTATCACTAATATAATTATATGTTATTATAAATATGAAACAACCCTCTTTCACCTTCTATCCATCCTACGAAAAACAAAATCACCGCACGTGCGTACATATGGAATACCGTCTCCACGATGTGGGGTAATCTGTTTTTCCAACACCAACATACATGGATGGGTATAATGGTGTAAACAATAACTATATATAGTTATTATGACATGATACTAATTCTGATATATTATATAATTAAATTAAATACAATTCCAAAAACATGGGAATGATATCATCGCTCGTGCGTACGTATGGCCTACCATCTCCATGATGTGATGCGACTCATTCTACATGATCTTCATTGAATAATGATAATATAAATGAATTGAATGAATAGATATGATATATATTATACTAATACCATTATATAAATAATTTATCTATAACCTAAAAATAATAATAAGAATTTATTCGATGAAACACGCATAAGAACATAAAGCAATGAACACCCAAATAACATGTACCAATGAAATATTATTAATAAGAAGATAAGAATATGACCATTAATGATATCATAAAAAAGAATATGATTCTCTATTAAGTCAATGAAGTTATTAAAATCATTATACAGGAGGTTTTGATACGTATGAAGCATATCGGACCTATGGTAAGGGAAAATCTCACAATCTCATTTTTATCCGAGATTGTTTATACTTTAGAATTTACTGGGGAATATTTATCATCCACATAAATGTTTCCTCAATATGTACTATTATTTATATCTTTGTACAATTTTTTAAATCCAATTTTACTCATTGGTGAGTTTTTAGTAAAAGATATGAAATGAATTTTTTGTCATTTTTAGTACGGGGTACATTTTGACTTTTCTAGCCAAAGTACGAGATAATTGTTTTTTTTAACTTATACGGCATGAATAGATTTTTATGATTTCATATAACATAATTTCCAAGAATAATCCTATAAAAGTTTTCATGATTATTTTTAATCAACTTATTCTATTTTAAAATTTCAAGACATGTTAAGAAAGGAAAAATGTTTTTGAAGTAGAAAGTATATTTTCCTCAAGAATAGAGTTCAAGCGTTTTATCAAAATTATTTTCCATATAAAATAATATAGGGTTATGTTTCTATCCCTATTTTTATATTTATTTGATTATGATATGATAGAATTATTTTAATGATGTCCTTTTATCTTATACAGATTATGTTATGATGGAACGATGTTTAAGAATTCGATTTTTTATTACATGGGTTATGCTATGATGTATGATTTAGGATCTTATGGAACACATAATAATGGTATCATTATGAGATTTGTGGGACCTATATATCCCTCCAATTCATTGGGTACAGATTTATATCTCATGAGATAGACATGTCTAGAACGGCAGGTTAATCCGGTTCAGTGATACAGGACTGAAATGAGGAGTTATCTCGGTTCAGAAATGAACTTTGTACAATAGGATAATCTTGGAAATTAGTCTTGACTAATAAGAAATGATTCTCTATGAAAATGTGTGTATTCCAAAAAGTTTCATGTTTAATGTTATGATTATTGGGATTACATTTCACTACCATGATTTATCAGATGTTATGATATTATGATCTCTTTTTCTGGTTAATATTTTCAAAATATTATGTTCTTATGAATATGATAGGATTGATATTTCTTTTTTGAACCTCACTGAGAATTTGAGCTCACCATTTTGTATGTTTTCTTTTCCCAAGGTTAGGAAGAAGGGTATTAAGTAAGATTTTCCAAAAGGGACTCTAGATATGATAAAATAAAAGGGAGAGAGTGTATATGATTTATGAACCACATGTTTATGTTTCCCAGTTTCTAAGGAAACAATACCTATATGGTCCTTTCATGGTTTTGTTAATTCTGTAATAAGTGTGATTCAATTTTCATGTAATAAAAATGTATGTAATGTATGGGTCGTTATAGTAGAAGATAATTTTTTGGGAATTAATTTTATTAAAAATATTTTGAAATTTTTATATTTTAAGTTAAATATAATTTTTAACAATCAAAATATATGGTTTTTAGGTATTATTTGAAAATAAATCTATGTTTATGCACTAAAATATTGATTTTTTAAGTTGGTTTCCTTTACATTTAGTCGTGTACTTGCTTTATATATGTTCTTGATACTTTTGAAAATTTAATTTGATAGAATAAAATTCTTATTTAATATAGATATATAAAAACTTCCTTCAATTAAATTTTTTGTATTTTTTATTAGTTTCTTGTTTCGATGAATAGGTAAAAAATAATGAATTCTAATTGAAAACTAATTTTTTATATAAAAACATTATAGTTTAGAATTATATTTCTGGTTTATTTTAAAGTATAATTAAATCAATTATATATAATTTAATAAAATTTAGGTCATTAGAATCATTTTCTCATTGAGTTTGGATATAAAACCATTTCATCTATTGATTGTTTTACCTTTTAATAATCAGTTTTCTCACCCCATTATCATGATTATTTTTAAATAAATTTTATCAAATTATATATTTTGAATTATGAAAAATGGATTCCATATTTTTAATTATAATCCTTAAATTAATTAAAGAGATCCATTTTATTTTTTTCCAATATGATTAGTAATATTTGTAATTTTAGTTACCATGGTTAAAGATAAAAAATGTAATTGAGTGTAATCATTAAAATAAAATTATTAAAAAATTACCATAATATATTTTTCTATTTTTACTAGATGAGTTAATTTCCACCAGAATAATCATTTTTCAGATATTTATTTAGATCTTTTAGCCAGATTAATTACATTATGAAATTTATAGTATTTTATTTTAAATAAATATCAATGATATCAAAAATTTGTTTTTATGAAGTTAGATATTTTAATACGAGGTATCATTGGGGATATATAATACTATATATAATGTATTTAAATATAAATTTTTATATTAATAATGGTAATTTATGATTACTTTTTATGAAATAATTATTAACATAAAGGCCTTCACAATGATGATTCGTTAATAGTTTAATTATGGAAATATCCACCAAATGATATTAAAAATATTTAAATTAAAATAATTTGACATAATTAATTCAATAGCGAAATTTTACTAACATATTTTACATTTTATTGATATGGTAATTTTTTGGAATTAATGATGATTTTATGATATTTTTAATAATTCTTGTAATGAATAGTTTCAAAATTGACAATAATGATATTTAAAAATATATAATATTTTTATAAATGATATAACATTAATAAAATTATAAAATTATTCTAAATTATTGGTATAATGATTAAAATCTCCAAAATGATTCCTTTATGTTTCTTTTATAACCCTATAGTTACTATATCAACAATTAATTAGTAAGAACACATGTTGTCATGATAAGTGTTAAAGGGATCAAATAATCGATAAATCCAAAATGAAAGGGTAATAATGTGACATAATAATTTTCAAAAAAATAATTTTTTTATATTTAGACCCATACTCAGATTATATATGAAATAACTCACTTTGGATCCATTTTCAAATTAAAATTACTTTATATTAATTTGATATTTTGGGAGTATTCACAAGTGCCAATCACCACAATTATAAAGGGGAACCTACCTAGTCACTTATAAACAACACCATGACCCATATTTATCATAAAAACCCTTGAAAAATATCCTCCTACATCTTTATCCATGTTATAGAGATCCTTTTTTTCAAAAACACTAACCAAAATTCATTAAAAAGGAATCTGAAGTATTTCTCTAGAATATGAGGAAATCATTTATACCAACTCATCCAAGTTCATTTCTTATTATAATTCTTTAACATGTATTTTATCCATTATAATGTAACAATAAAAACATGTTCTATATAATGAGATGTTTTTATAATTATGGGGAAATTGTATTCTTCCTATTATTGATCCTATAAAAAATGAAAACACCATGACTGTGTATGTACAACTTACCATCTCCAAATAATGGGGTAATATTTAATTCATAACAACTTCATATAAAATTAAATAATGATGAAAATAATGGATTTATATGATAATTATTACATGAGATTAATTATGTAAAAATGAATATACCATATACTTCCTTACCCTTTCATAATTAAGGGAATGATATCATATATTATGCATATGTATGGTCTATCATCTCCATGATTCTATGTGATTCATTTTCCATATAAACCATTAAGGAATGATTAGAAATATGTTTAAAATTAAAAAATATGATATTCATGACGTTAATATAAATCTTCATATGATGTAACTATATCCAATTCTAGAGAATTGAGACTTTCAAGACCATACCACCATGTAAAATCGTGGGAATTAACCGCCAAAATAGTGGTAAGAATAAAATATTATAAATAAATAGGTAGTAAAATGTTATAAGAGGATAATATATGATATTATATATATAATTATGTTTCTTTTATAATTTAATAATATTTTTAAACCACTATATTGTATTTTGGAACACATACGGAGGAATTATTATTATTCCATGGGCCTTTAACTATATCCAATATTTTTTTTGAATTGTTTATGATCATTTTAACTATGGATATTCTATTTTGATATTAATCATTGTATTAGTATGAATGGTTTATTATTATGTTTTTTGATGGGATAAATTTATTAACATTTAATATGACCTAATATTTTGATTACGTTTCACCATTCTCATTTGAGGAATGATATTGATTTAGTTAGTGACAGGTGGGGCTCTCTTTATTCAATCGATGCATAGGTAGTTTTCATGAGACAAACTAGTTTTGGGTATATGGTGAGGCCTTATAATTTTATATATGGTATCATGGATGAATCCTTTATATTAGGTTTATGATGTCACGAATTAACAATTCCCCCATTATATGATTAGTTATTCAAATTACATGTTATTATTTAGTTACTATAATAATCATGTGATTATTATTTTTTTGTAATTACTTCTTTATCATTAATTCATTCTATAAAATGATCGAGATTATATTTAAATTTCTTCTATTTTAATTATTCACCATAACTTAATGTTTATGATTATTTATTCATGTTTGGTTACTTTTTTTCCTTACACTTACTATAAATATGAAATTTCGCATTATGTTTAATTTATCCTAGGATTATATGATGTATACTATGACTAGAATATTGGTAGAATTTATGATCATAATAGTTTTCTTAATGGAATCATCGTGTTGTATTTCATAGTTTCAATTGTAACGTATGTTTTAGTTAAGAATATAGTTTCCCAAAAATCTTAAATTTTTTAGACATTCTGCATGATATTACTTGTATAACATACCAATGTAATAAAGAAACAATCAAATTTAGGATACTAGGGTCAAGGAAATTAAAATCCTTATCCTCGAATATCTTAATTCATAATTAACATGGGATTTTATATTGTCTTTTGGGGACCTCTACAACCAGAATATCGTAACCTCATAGCACTCCTCTAGGATAACCTTAAGAAAAATCATTGAATATGACCATCCATTCAATATTGGTAGTTGTCAACTACCATTTTCATGAAAGTGTTGTTATTTTCCCCCTTAACACACTATAATAGAACATAAAATCTCTAGACAGTATAGAATAAGTAGGTCTATATTATGATTGTATTTCTCTCTACTACTCTTGGTCCCCCTTTCTCTTACCACAAACCTAATTAATTGATATTGTAGTAAGTTAAAACACATTCACTAGACTTCAATGAGCTAGATGTAATTATGCACAATATCTTCTTATATACCCTTATCAAAGTTTAGTGACATGAGAAACAAACTATGAGTATATAATCAATTAAATGCCTCTAAAATTATGTAAGAGCTCTAGTCAAATTCCAATCTCAAACATTGAATCCTTCTATGCCTTGTTTCAATCCAATAAAATGGGTTCAGTGTTTGAACTTTGTTAAATACGTAGAGTATGGAGGTACATCTATATAACTATATCATAAATCCACCAACTCTTGGGTATGATCTAACTTCACTATGTATGAAAATTAATTCTCATGAAACAACTCGTTAAAGGTCATTCACGTAAGACACTCTCATCTCCCAAACATTATTATGGTAGTCCACCACCTCTTGAATAGAATATGTAAAATGAAGTTCTCTATAAAAACTTACACTTCCATGGGAATATGGAATTTCTCGAACAAGTATTCCAATGGAACACATCCTATTCACTGTATCATATAGGAAACCAGTACCCTAGAATACCATAGTATGTTGTATCTAAAAATATTGAGCATGTCCAGTCATATTCCAATTAGTGGCTCCAACATGAAAAATAATTATCTAAAAAAAGACCCGAATAGACGTGCTCTGGAGCCAAAATCATTTATTTCATTATGAGAGGGTACTGATGAGTATCCTCTAGAAAATATGTTGTGTCCCTGCGATATCATCAGAAAAATCATCTAGAGGTATCATCGAACATCTCTAAGGAGGGAACTTCTTCAACATAAGGAAGATTAGAAACACAAACTAATCATAACTATTCTATAGGGTAACACAAGATCTTCCCTAAGAGTCTACCCTCTACCACCATAATAACCCTCATAGCACTAACGCATTACTTCATACCATCCCATTAGTCACAATCATCATATATATATTAGCACTAAAGAATACTCAGTCCAAATAATCAAAAATAATAAAAATATAAATCACACATCCTGTCTACAGATATATCACACGAGAAAACTATCATTAAAAGATTCTAAAAAATAAGGAATTTAATTAAAAAATTATTATTAAGAATAAAAAATTATATATATCACGTGAAAATCTATTTCCCTAGGCATGATGCATGAAAAGACCTGAAATATCATAAATAACATATCATCTTCATTAGCATCTCCCAAGGGGATATTAATTATCTTTAACCACAAAACAGAATTCCTCAACCATAATGAAACTCAAAGGTCTACTATATGGGTATATCTAGTCACTAACAATGATCCCCTACTTGAGTCACAACTACAATAAATCATGTCTATCATGTCCCATCCCAATAAATATAGAAGAAAATGTTAGTGCACCTTGATGCTCAGATACCATTCTATAACATCTCTACCCAAACCACCAAGTCTTAGACGTAAGGTCACATTACTTCATGCCCACCTCCCCATATTAATGATATTATCAACTATCAAAAAGGTTATGAGTTTTTTAGTGGAAGAATATACCATTAGTAACCTTTCATAATATCATTAATAAACAATAATCAATATAATAATTATTCAATGTAAAACATATGAAAATATAAAAATGGAATACATGCCATTCAAACAAATCTACTACCAAAGTTATATGAAAATAAATTAATAATAAATATAAAAGGTAAATAAATAAAAAATTTGGCCCACTAGATATTTTCCAAGACTTCTACTAGCTTCAGGATTCTTTAATCCCTTATCCATTATAAGGACATTTCCCTTTGTTCAATCCAACATGAAAACTACAAGAACATCAAAATTTATGATTATGATGTGAGTATAAGACTGAATAGGACACCACCAATAAATCCTCAACCTAAATAACTCAATTGTAACTATTTATTCCAAAATAAATATCAATATATAACAAGGATAAAAAATCAATCAAAAATTGAGTGATATTTCAATAACTATGCATCTATAAAACCCTAGTTGTACCTTCTTCATCTCAATGCTATAAAAATTATGAAAAATGAGTGGAACCTCCTAATGTTAAAGCCATATTCAAGGTTCTCAGTTGCCACACAAGCCCTAGTTTGTAGATTCATGACATAAAATGGAATATATCCCTAGAGTTATCCTCATGCTTGTCCACATATACCATCATTCCCCACTATTTCCATATACGCATGTTTAGTCCTGATCATCATGCCAAATTGTCATCTCTTACAAAATTAATCATTAATGACCATCATTCCCCCATTTTAGTCCATTGTAGGCTCTAATTCCCCGTCATCCATCATTGTCTCATCATCATGTCACTTGTAACATCTGAGCATGCTCACCCTCTTGGGATACAAATCCATGACACTTCAATATATTAAATAAGTATTAAGCACAAGAAACAACAACACAACATAAACCATAAATATCTCTTGGAAACAGTGGAATCATGTCAAGGCCTCATGTCAAAAAGGACATCATGTGAAAATATATAATCATGATAACTATAATATATGAATCAAAAATCATCATGGAATCTATCTATCTCAATAATTTTCATATAATAATGTCTTATGGTTTCACTGGATATGCACAAACATAAAATAAATCACAACTCAATCATGGATATTAAATATGCCAATATGATTATCATACCATGAAAACATGTATAATGAGAGCCCATGATGGTAATGATCTTACTACCTTAAATACATCAATATCAGCGAAAAAAATACAATGTGGGGTTCAAAAGTTGGAGTGTAAAACTCAATAGTTTTGTTGAAATCTATCTAGGCCTCATTATCATACACTCAAATTTCAACAAGGGTCCCTAAAACCAAACCAAATATTTTTTTATTAAAAAAATTAAAATTTCACATGACATGATAATTTCTCTCTCCTAGATAATTTCCATATTATCATTAAAATATCACATACCATGATATTTGATCTCTCATGAATAATTTCCATGTTATCTTTTTGGTTAATGCATGCCCTAGCTATATGATCCTAAGAATAATTATAAAATTAAATATAGAAATTTATATCTCCAAATAAAATAGACATCACAATTGGTATTATATATACTTATTACATAATAAAACTTATAATTATCATTGAAAATATCATAATTATCACCAGATAATTTCATATCCCTTTCACATGATAATTCCCTTACAATTATCCATAGATACCATATATAATTATAATCTAATTATTATTTCATATAAATTATCATTTTATATTTATGTTAATATTATTTTTTCCCATAATGTTTTATTTAGTAATATTATAAAATTATCCATTATTAATTATAGATAATTATTTTTCATAATTTTTAGAATAATAATCTAACAATATTGATAATCATGGTATTGTGAAAACTCCATTATAATAATCCTTACATTATTTTTATAATAAATTTCTAATAATTATCCATTATAAATTATCATTACTCAATTATCTAATGGTAATTTGATTCCAAGAATTGTTCATTAATAAAATGACTTAACTATCATTTAATAATTCTAGGTAATTATTTCTAAAAATTAAAATAGTAATACTTAAATATATTTGTATTAATTTTTATTTGTTTATTCATTTATAATTAACCCTTGATTATTTTAGTTTTTATATTTTTTTATTTCAATCCCAAAAATTCAATGATTTGAGAATTAAAAATTGAGAAAATAAGGAAATAAAATTTAAAAAACCATAGAAATCTATAGCGCTAAGGGATGAAAAAAAAGAATGTAGCACACTCTGGATCCCAATTTATAAAAACCAAACCATGATATGAATACATAATTGTTGATGCACAAGGTAGTAAAGGATTTCTAATATTCGATGATATCAACCAATGGTATGAGGTGGTCAAGTATAAAATACCAAATGTGTTTTCCATCCCTCAAATACTAAAAACCCAAATTTAATTCACTATTACAACTAAGAATTGAAGGAGGGTTTTAATTTACCCTATTAATGAATTTTAATGAGTAATGGGTGAAAACTATTTGAAGACAAAGCATTTGGATGGACCAATGGATAAAAAATGTGGTTTGAGTTGAGGAAAAATGTAATTCACTAATGAATGATTTTATATTTATTAAAATCATAATGATAAAATAAATAATTATTAAACAATTTTATCAAGTTAGATATAACCAAACAAATGAATTAATTTCCATTTTAAGGTAAAAATCACATCCTAGACCAAATGGTGGTCTAGTATTTCTTATATGACACACCATTTCATATATATTAAATTATTTTGAAGAAAATATTTTATTTAATTTTTCATGACCTGTCTCCTGGGGCCCGTGTCGTGACTACCCCAAGCCCACCATCCATAGGCTAGGGGCTGGTGACTAGCACCAAAGACGTAATTCGCTAAAACTGGGAAGGCATTGCCATTATAACCTGCAAGCAAACACACAAACAAGCACACAGCTAGATAAATCACCAATTAAACTGTATAAAAACGTGTGGTAAATGTAAAAGGGGCTATAATACAATCCAAATCGTTAAGTACAAGTACAACATTGAAACAATACAACTGATGAAAGGAAAGTCAGCTGCTGGGTCATCCATCGTGGTTCCTACCTGAAGGGTAGGTACATATTGCCTCCTCAGTACTCCTTGTTCATCCTTATCCTCCATGTATCAACTCTCCATAACGTCCACCTCCAGGTACCATCCATTCCATGTACTCTCTGACACAGTCACTGATGTCTATCATCTGCATCCAACACAACAAGGTGTGGGCATAACCCGTGCAGGGGTGAGTATAACGATAATCTGTAGGGAACCCGAGACCCTCTAGCTCTCACAAAATCAAACAAGGATAAAACACAAAGTATGAAATTAACATATAACCTTACATGGGTATTAACCCATACATATACCTATGTTATCTAGTGATCCACATCAATCATGAGGAAAACACTGAAAAAATGACTCCGCTCAAACTTGATTTTATTCTTGGGGTAGTATCAAGTAACATCCCCAGTCACATTGTCGAAACCTCGGCTATTGGAGAACTCTTACTCTATTGAGTACAGTGGGCCTACCATGACACCAAACACGCTCCCCACTAATCTTGGTCTACTGAGATAATCCTCTTGTCGAGTACCGTCGATCTCCCATGTCACCAAGCGCGCTCCCCCTTGTATCCAGTTGAGGTACTCCTCCTATCGAGTACCATGGGTCTGCCACGACACCAAGGCACTCCCCATTGTGGGACTTATGGGACCCCAACTCACTCTCCACTGGGCTAGTAGAGTCACTCTGAGTCAAAAAGATCAGCAGTCATCAGGTCTCAGCCAGCTACTATGTCTCCACAATACGCTCGCTTTTCTCTAGGAGTATTATCTCCACTAGCTACTGGTCGATACTCCAACTATCACTACATCTCAAAACAAGTGTATCAAAGGACTTCCACATCCTAGGGGTCCTAACTTGATAGATGGCACGTCAATCAGACGCATAGTCTGTGAGTTATTAGCCATTTAGTCCTGGGGGCCCAGTTGGATTCGTGCTTGATCCAACCTGACCATTTCCCATCTGAAAAAAAACATCATAGGAGTATACTCAAAGGGACTGTATCTCTCCAATATTTCCATCACCACTGACGGTTTGTAAAATGGACATCCGGTTCCAACGATATGGCCAAAATAAAGTAAAGGGTAATAGTGGGTCCGGGTCCGGTCTGACCCGGTCCAACCCGGCTTGGGCTAACCCAGTTCGGGTTGACCTATCCCAACCCACTGGGTCTGGCCTAGTGGTTCGTGAGGGGCCACAGAGCGCCGTGAGGGCGGCTCAGCCACAGAGGGTTCCTTGAGGGCACGTGGTCGTGGGGCAGCTCGAAGGGCCGCAGGTGGTGCGAGCCAGGGTGGCTCGGAGGACCGCGGGTGACACAGCCGGCGGGAGGCGTGGCCGGTTGGCAGTGCAGCCGGCGAGGGCTATGCGGGCAGCGGGCAGCATGATCGGGGAGCAAGGCCAGTTTGGCCGGGGAACTGGCGAGGAGCACAGTCCGGTACGTAAGGGGCGATGGGAGGGAAGGCAAAGATGTCTCGGCTCGGATTGGTGGCTCGGCTTGGTGGCTCAGCAAGGCGGCGTCTCGGCTCAGTGGCTTGCCAGAGCGGTGGTTCAGCAATGGCGCAGAGCGGTGGAGGCCGTGGGTGGTGGAGCACCATTGCCTTTGTTATCTTCCTCCATTTTTAAGAACTCACTAAAGAAGAACGACATAGGGGCTGGGCCATGTCAGTTTGTCTCACTCCCTCCGCATTAGAGTGGTAGAAAGTAGTTCAATTCCTTCTTGAATTTCAATGAATTATCAAGAATGGAAGAGAGAATAGAATCGATCAATCATCCCATAAATAATCAAATTCAATTAAACCCCTACCACATTTGTTGATGTTGGCGTAGGAAAAATTACATACTTCAATTTTTCATAGATGCGGATGTCCCATGTTTGAAGAAGTCCTGATAAAGGAGGTCGAAGGAGGTCGGTGTTCTGCGTTGACGGAGCGTTCTTCATTAGGGAGCACGTTCTTTGTTGGAGAATGTGTTCTTCATTGGAGAACGCAATCCTCCAAGTGTTGGGTGTCACGTCACTTTACCAGCACTTCGTTGCGTTGTGAATCCATCCCAAATCCTCCTCCCAAGATCCATATATATGGGAGAAGGGTAATGTTCTGTAAATAACCTGGAATTTATGACGGTTCATTTATTAGGAACCTTCCAAAATTCCAACGACCCAGATACTTAATTTGAAAATGGGGAAAGCCAATTAACTATGTTGGCACAATTAAAGGTATTTGCATTGGCACAATTAATGTCGAGGAAGTCAAGAGGCTCATCCACATTAATGTAGGGGGTTGAGAGTATCTCTCAATTAATGTGTGGTTTAATCATAGGTGGTCCCCACCACCATAACCTCTTATGGAAAGTTATGGTTTTGTTGTTCCCCACCACCATAACCTCTCATGAGAGGTTAAGGTCTACTGGTCCCCACACCTCAACGTCCACATGGAGGTTTAGTTCTAGTGGAACCCACCTCCCAACACCCACAAGGGTGTTTCAAAAAAAATGTCATACAGTTTTATTTTTATCTTATTCTTACACGAAAAACCAAAAAACTTACTTTCACCGTCGAAGAGCTTCCATTGAGGTGAAAGTTTTCATAAAATGAATACTGGCATTGCAAGTTCAATAGTTCCCTCAGATTTCAATTCCGAGCACTGATTCAAAAGATAGAGAACCCCGCTCGCACGTTTATTGAACGTACCCGAAATAAAGTTCAATAATTCATTCTGGGTACTCCGGGCCTCGGAATCACGAACCATAAATTTTCAAGGACTCATAAAATTACCATATATTTAAAAAAATTACATAGAAATTTTGGGTAATTTCTTTCTCCCCACCTCAGGATTTACATCCCCATAAGCCACAACTCAAACTAATGGAACAAGTGGGGGATATTGAGCATGAATCTGAGCCTCTCGCTCTTATGTGATTTCCTGGAGGATCTCGTTCTGCCAACGAATGTGCACTAGAGGTATCGACCGTCTATAAAGAACCCGCTCTCGTAGATCCTCAATATATATTTGAACATCCGTAAAACTATCCCCATCATTAGAATCCAGCTCTCCATGTCGGTGATGTGAGAAGGGTTGTTCATGTATCTCCTCAACTGGGATACATGGAAGACATCGTGCACCCGGTGCAACTGAGGTGGAAGAGCTAAGCAGTATGCCACCGCGCCAACTCTGCTGAGGACCTAAAAAGATCCAACGAGTCATGGAGATAACTTGATGTCTTGGACAAATCTCTGCTAACCTCATCGACATGAGACACATAGAATGATGTTATCACCATCCTCGAACTCCAGAGGTCTTCTTCTCTTGTCAACATATGACTTCTGTCTACATTGTGTAGTCTTCATCTGCTCCTGAATGATCCACACCTTCTCTGTGGTAACCTGTACCATCACTAATCCCACTGGTGATGACTACCCTAGGTCAGTCTAGTACAATGGTGATCTACAAGGTCGCTCATTCAATGCATCAAAATTTGTCATCCCAATGGTGGAGATATAGCTGTTGTTGTATGAAATCTACACCAAAGGTGAGTGATCCTCCCTATTGCAACCGAAGTCGAGGACACAAGTACGCCACATGTCCGCGAGGTTCTGAATGTTCCACTCTGTCTGACTATCCGTCTGAGGATGGAAGGCGGTTCTCAGATGAAGTTGCGCCTAGAAAGCCTCCTGCAACCCCTTCCATAGCCAGGAAGTAAAACATGCATCATGACCAGACACAATCATCGAAGGTACTCTATGTAGTCGTACAATATCCAACACATAGAGGAGTCCCAATCTCTCTATATAACCCTACTCTCTGATCGTTAGGAAGTGGGTCGAGTTGGTGAGTTGTTCAATGATCACCCAAATCGAGTCATATCCCCTGGATATACATGGAAGCCCTGTCATGAAGTCCATGGATATCTCATAGCACTTCCACTATGGGACCTCTAAAGGCTGAACCAAGCCTGCTGGTACCTAATGCTCTGCATTCACATTCGGACAAGTGAGGCATCGAGAGACAAACTCTACAAATGATTTCTTCATTCTCGACCACCAGTGCTGTCGGTAGAGGTCCTGGTACATTTTCTCCACTCCTGGATGTACCACTAGAGGGGATGAGTGGAACTCCATCAACAAATCCACATGAAATGAAAATGGTACCATGATACGTCCTCCGAAGTGGATGATATGATCTCCACCTTCAGAAAATTCATCAGGTGCTTACCCTATAAATATCTAATCACGTTGTGTCTCGCAGTCAGTTTCCCCACACTACACCTCCCTGAATCGCTGAAGAAGTGGGGGAGTGACTGTAAGAAACTGTAGAAATGCTGCTCCATCCCAATCTACAAAGGATAACTGCAAAGTAGCCATATTCTCTGTCACCTCACCTTTCTGCTGTATTCCAGAACTCCTGCTGAGTGAATATCCTACAACATTCCCCTTTCTAGGAGTATAGACTATATTGAAGTCATAGACCTGGAGGAACTGAAGCCAACGTCACTTTCTCAGGTTCAGGTCCTTCTAAGAGAAGCTATACATGAGACTATTGTGATCAATGTATACTATAAAGTGTTCTCCCATCAGATATTGTCACCATATCTTCAAGGAGAAGACCACTACTGCAAATTCCATGTCCTGGGTAGCGTAATTGTTCTTGTGTTGTCTCAGTTGTCGATAACCATATGAGATCACTTCTTGCTCCTACATTAGGACACATCCAAGTCTGGTCCTAGATGCATCGTAGTAGACTACATACACAACCCCCTCCTCCAGAAGCCTCAAGATGGGGGCACTAGTAAAACTCTTCCTCAGCTCCTGAAAACTCCGTTGGCATCACTCCGACCACATGAAAGGTTTCCCCTTCTTCATTAAGGCTGATAGTGGGGCTACAAATCTGTAAACATCTGGCACAAAACACCGGTAGTATCTAGCCAAACCCAAGAAGCTTCGTACCTCCATCACACTCATGGGTGGATCCCAAGTGATTACCACCTCAATCTTTGCTGGATCCACTACAACTCTAGCCTCTGATATGACATGTCCCAGAATGTGAACCTCTCGTATCTAGAACTGGAACATCAAGTGCTTACCATGAAGCTGGTGCTCTCAGAGTGTGTCCAGTACTACCTACAAATGATAGGTAGTCTCCTCCTCAGTAGCTGAGCAGATCAGAATGTCATTGATGAAGACTACTCCGAAGCAATCAAGGTATGGATGAATGATCCTGTTCATCAGCCCCATGAACAATGCTAGAGCATTTGTTACACCAAATGGAATAACAAAGAAATAATAATGGTCATAATAGCTTCTGAAAGTCGTATTCTGCACATCCTCGTCTCAAACATTGAGCTTCTGACAGACTGATCTGAGGTCTATCTTTGAGAACCATCGTGCTCTCTTCAGCTGATCGAAGAGGTTGTCAATCCACGGGAGTGGGTACTTGTTCTTCACGGTCACATGATTCATGTGCCGATAGTCGACAATAATTTTCAAGCATCAATATGCCTTCTTGGAGAATAGAATCGGGGATGCCAAAGGATAAACATTGGGTCAGATGAATCCCTTTGCCTGCAACTCCTCAAACTATACACACAGCTCTTAAAGCTTTGCAAGATCCATCTGATATGATGGTGTAGATATCAGTGTCTTCCTAGGGATTAAGTCAACGTAAAATTCCACCTCTCTACAAGTTGGTAGACCTGAAACATCATCAGGGAAAACATATGCATACTGGTCCACCACTACAGGATAGCTCGGACTCTCCACATCAACATCTCTGAGGATAAGGCTAGCCAACTGATGAGTGGTCGGCTGCACTATCCTTCGAGTAAGTCCATCCAGCGATTTAATGTCCCCCTTCTTACCGGTGAATGTAAACCTGGTCCCATATATGTGGACACATCGCACTTTTCACCAAATACTATCAATCTGATCATGGACTATAGATAATAATTCCATACCAAAGATGACATTATTATCCACCAACAGATCTGTTAATTTTTATCATTCTCAAATGTCTTCCAGGAAAACTACTCTAATTGTACTATTATAATAATATTAGATTTATTTTTATAATAATTTTTCTATTAATTTTATTAATATTATGTATTCCCCTCACCAATTTAAAAAATTAAAATTCCACTCTTG
The DNA here is from genome assembly GCA_963277665.1 of Viscum album. Taxonomy (NCBI): domain Eukaryota; kingdom Viridiplantae; phylum Streptophyta; class Magnoliopsida; order Santalales; family Viscaceae; genus Viscum; species Viscum album. Next base: position 305,355,482 of record OY728127.1, read on the forward strand.
TGTTCATGTATACTAAATCCCATATAGATGACATTTATTGTGTTTCAACACCAAATTCCATGGATTGTTCTAAGAATGTATAAAGTGATTATAAATTATATCTACTAAATAATTATAATTAGTTAAACATAAATAATTAATTTTATTTTTTATATTTTTTATGTTGACATATGAAATCAACACTCAATTGTATTTAGGAATATTGAAGTTGGACTATCATGATGCCTCTATTATAAAGCTCACTCGGGCGGTTTTTTTAGCATTGTTTCTTCTGAAGACTGGTTGCCTGCTGCTTTTGAAGGTTCTCATATTTATATGCAGTCCAGCTTGAAGGATGACATCTCTCCACACCAAGGTTCACTGTATTTTTTTGTTTTTTCCCTTGTTCTATGATGGTGTAAGCTCTTTGCACCTCGAAAACTCACTATAACCTTTTGATTTAATAAATTCCCTTTGGAATGAATTAGGAAACCAATTCATGTCACTTTCAAAAAAAAACTCAATTGTATTTAGGGACTATCGACTCTTTGGGCGACATGGTTTTTTCATTCACTACTAAATTACATGTTAGGTTCTAAAAATTTATCTGAATAATTTATATGACATATAAACCTAATATAATTCCATAATATGATCCTAAAAATATTAAAAAAATACAATATAATGTAATTTGATGATACCATAAAATTACCTAAATCAAGATCATTAAATATTTAATCTCCATGAATCATGTGTTAAAATTTCATGGAATGAAATTAGATATTTATAAATAATTATACAAAAATATATTAAATTGCCTTAAAAAATATATTATCTAAGAAATTTTTATCAATTCATGGGGATCAACACATACACTATAGTGTAGGTGTGAAACAATCAAAATTACTAACTTCCAATGATGAAAATATACAATAACTAATTTTGAAATGAATAGTAAATGATTAAAATTAAATATTATAAATTTAAAAAAAAGTAATAAAAATTCACTTAAATAGGCTATTAATATTAATATTTTTGTTATAAATGAGTTTAAATCGCTTTTTTGAATTTAAGATTACGTGTAAGGGCTCATTTGTCTCCCCAACAATTTATGGACTAAGGATTCATATAGTACACTATGTTTCCCTTTATAAGGTTTAGTTACATCCCCATATATATTTTTGACATATCATATCATGTAATTATTTGTACATACATAATAATATCATATTTATTCTATAATTGTTTTCTTTCTACTATTTTTAAATTCATAAGGCTGTTTCACAACTCAATATGATTTCTTTGAGTTATAATATTTCTTCTTGAAATAAATTATTATTATTTGATCCCCTTATTACTGATGATTGAATTATATATTTCATCCTCTTTATTTTATTTAGATTTAGAAATCAATCCCACAAACCTCCTTCGATTTTTTCTTACGCCATGAAATCGTTTTTCATTAAGGGTTTTTCTCATCTCAATTTTAATTCTTCAAGAAAAAATAAATATTTTCATATTTACTTATTTAAAATAGTGTATATAATTCCCTATTGATGAACATGATCACGAGTTTAATTAAATTCTAGTGAATTAAAATCTATTTAAATTTTTATCCTTCAATTTCTTTCTCATTAAAAATATATTAGTGTTGTAAGTGGTTTTCCTGAATCAACTTCTTTTCCTGGGTCATAATTATTCCCTATTGAATATGGTATAAAAAAATGATTTTGTATATTATATGACTGTATTACATTCACACCTTTTCTTATGGGGAATTACATTTTCACCTCAAATACAATGTTATTTATGGATTTAGATCCCCTTATAATTGGAATTCGTTTTGAATATACCACATCATTTTATGGTATGTAATTTTTATTTCATGTCCATATTCAGTATTCTTATCAATGTTAATATTTATTAGTATGAAAAAATATGTATTATTTAAAATGATATTAAAATTTATCTTTAACATGTTTCAAATGAAATATTTATCACCTTTTTTCTGATGTGGTTTTTAATAATTATATTTTTTATTTATTGAAATGGTTTTTCATTTCGTAATCAAATTTGTTTTGCACTCCACATTTACATGGGATAAAAATTATGAATATTAATATATAAATTATTAGAAATACTTCCACATAAAATTTTAATAACTCTGCATTTCAATTTATCAAAAAATATATTTTCGAAACTGACTCATAACTTCTTCACTTTATTAAAATGTTAAGGAATATTTTCTATTTTCCAATTTATTGTTATCTTTTATTTTTTCTAATTCAACTCCAATAGATATAACATTTACAAGTTTTTGGTTTATGAATAACATTATTATTTCATTATTAAAGTACTTATCATTGCTGATTTATTTATTTACATCAAAAGATCAAATTTTGATATCACCTTATGTTATACCCTTTGAAATTGATATTAAATATATTTTATAACCTTTGTTTTTTATGATATAATATGTTATTGATATATATTGGCACACATATGTTTGTATGATGATGTTTGGGGTACCCTATATCCCTTCAATTTATCGGTAAAGATCACATGAGATAATGGAGTGTGGAGATTCATTGATTTGTTCACAACTAAGAGGTTGAACATACATGGATTTTTTTTCGAAAAATAATGGGAGAAAATGATTTGATTGGATCCCAATATATTGGTTTGGAATTTTATTATTTTCTTTCATTGTGTTGGTTCCTTATACAAACTTTTTCTACATAATTATTCATTACACTATGTTTGAGTGGAATTTCATCTTAATATGGAATATTATCAATATTATTCTACATTTTTCATTTTTATTATCATGTATTATTGTTATATTTTATTTTTTTGATCATTTGAGATTTAGTAAAATTATGTTACTTTTAAAACTCTTATTTGTTAATGTTCTTTTATTCTAATATTTCTAATATTCTCAAGTTTTCTCATGCTTATGTTCTATCTATTGATAACACATTCATTTATTCTTCCCTTACTGGGTTTTTTCATATACTATTCTTATATTTTATATTCCCTAGGTAATGTAATTGGGTAAAACCAAGTATATTTCTAGAAGGGGCCCTAGTATTGTTCAATTGTTGAGAAATGTTCCTAAAATGATTTTATATATTTGGTATTAAAAGCGTTAAATTTTTTGGTTATATTATTCCTTGATTATTGTAAGATGTAATGTTTACATTTATGGAAATATTTATATGTTTAGCTTGACTCACCTCACTTTGTATCAATTACAATGATAAATTTTCTTATTAATTACATTTGATCTCAGAGACTGGTTGTGGTGCACCCATTCTTAAAATCCACAAATGAATAAATTATTATTTTCTAATATTTTCTTTAAGTCAAAGATAATTTTTGTAGAATTCATGTTTTGAATTAAAATGTCATTTTCTATTGGAGGAAAAGGATTTTTATCCATTTTGGAAACATCTATTATCAAAACTACCTATGGTTTATTCATATATGATATAATTGATTTCCATATTATTAATTTTATGTTTTTTAATAATCAAAATTCCAATATATCCATATCGACCATTTCAAAAAAAATCACCAATTAAGAACATAAAAACCCTTTTTATCATTTTCGAAAAACATCATGTCATAAGGATGTGGAATTCAATCAATCAAAAAACTAATATATCAATGTTTTTTTAGTGTTTAATAGTAATTTGAGCCTGTATTCTCATAATTAATCATGAGATAATTGTTTTAAAATTCTTATTTTATACTTAACTTTGATGTTTATTTTTACATAATAAGATTAAATGAGTTAAATATAATTATATTTTTTGAAACCATTTATCTATTGTGACATAATATAATATACAAATTCATTCATGGATTCATATATTTGATCATTTTTAAATTTTTTTTAAAGAATGATTATTTAATACTACAAAATATAAATAATGGATAATGATAGAGAAAATATTTCAATTAATTTATATTGAATATCATTGTTTTAAACCCACAAAATTTTCCCCCTAAGATGAATTGTTTCATTTTTTTGATAATGGTGTTATTTTGAGATGAATAGTATAAATTGGCCATTTTGGTTTTTTAACAGTTTTAAATTATTTCGGTAGTTTGGCCATAACATTATCTACACTGATCCAAATTGCAAAATTCTTTCTTTTTCCCGATTCTACACATCCAGGGATTCATTTAATATATTTTGACTAAAATCTGAATCGGCTATATAAAAGCTCAAAAGAAGCTCACAATTTGGATCAAGAAAACTGTTTTCAGTTCTTCCTAGGTTTGATGTGGGATCCACAACCCATCCATTGTGCGCCCAAAGCTTGTGACATTCGGTGGGTGGACGCGCAAGGAGTTTTGGAGCATCTCTTACGAAGGAAGAACCTAGTGAATTGGCCGTTTATGGTGTCATTAAATCACCTTAATACGGAGGATTTCGTTTTGGAGAGTCTGACTGGATAGAATAAATACTCATAGTAAAACGGCCATAACTCCTGGAATTCATGTTCAAATCCGCTGAGATTGTGAGGGGACACGGCCAAGAGAATTATGAACAACATCCAAGAAGGGAACAATGCGTGAAGATGTCATTTAATGGGGCTAAAACTCGTCGACATTCAGGGTATGTATTCTGGCTATAAAAGGAGGAGAGCTCCACCCTCTCAAAGCATCCATTCTCCACACCATTCCTTCCGGGACACCAAGAAGGAGAACTTTTCAGCTTTCCTTTTTATTTATTTTCTTTTTGATTGTTTTGTAATGCCTTCTTCTTCCCCATTCAACTCGATTACCCTTAACATGGTGGGGTAAACTTTTGGAGTGATTGGGGAAGGGTTGGTTTTCTATATTGTAATGCTTGAGTTCTTGGACGCAATTGAATAAATTTCTTTCTTCTTCAAAGTTGTTTTCAATTTCTTATATCGGATTTTATAATCAAGTGCGATCGTTCTTGAATATTAATTCCGTTATTGATTTTTTCCTTGGTAAAATAATCAATATCTCCCTCCACTAATTTCTGGTTTATATACGATGGAATAAACCAGTAATTAGTGGTGAAGTACTCGACGATCGTCAGTACGTGTAAAAGGTGTCGTGAATGTTATTGATTTTTTGGGACAAAGAAAACCCGATCGGGTATTGCCCATTTCAATTAAGGATATTCAATACAACTATTTTACACATGGAAGGAGAGTTGACCAAACCGAGATCTTGGTAAGGTTTTCTCTCACAATAACAATTTCATCAAGGAAGTGAGAGGAAACGATTGTGGAAACTCACTTTAATCAACTAAGAAGAAGAGGTTTGAAGTAAATTGAACAAGGATAGCATTATAATTAGGAAACCGACCCCGACCTAATCACCCTTTTAATTTCATTGTTTTTCAATCATTTGAATTTCAAATTTCCATTCACAACATTTTTACCCCCGTTTTAAAGTGACAACCCATTTTGTGTGCACTCCTTTTCGGGAGACATCCTAGGTCAACCACTTAACTACATTTTAACTTAGGAAAAAATTGTTTTTCCACGCCCTACGACAGGCGTGCGTCAAACTTGGTGCCGTTGCCGGGGAGGTAGTGCGACAATTTATTTGTAAAGATTTCACTTTTTCAAATTTAATTTTTTTTTTTAAAAAAATATTTTACCATGTTGTTTTCAAATGATTATTTTTTTAATTCATGGAACAATTACCCACCAGTTCAAGAACCAGTTGTTGAATCACCTTGGTGTATAGAGTATAACGTTTCTTTCTTGGCTAAACAAATTCGGGGAGCTTGAACCCAAATCATCACAAAGGATGAATTCAAGGATCTCATTGAAAACCTTAAAGAGAACCTCGAATATCCAGTGTTGGAGGGATTGGCTAGAGAATTAATTGAACTTCAAGAGTATTTTTCAGAATTTTATCAAGACATAATCAAAGTACAACACCAAGAAGAAGAAGTTCACAAAGATATTGAATCCCCATTTGAAATAATTAGTCAAACAGTTCAAAACCTAGAGACCTCAATACAGTGGATTGTGGAACAAGTACATGCATCCCAGGATCAACAAAAAATGGAGCCCAAAGAAGAACCAGAACCAGAAAAATTGATGGAAGAAGTATCCCCACAAATCCTTCAAGTTGAAGAACCCATGGAAGCATTGATGAAATTAAAAGAAGATCCATTTAACCCATCTCAATCAATGTTGGATGAGATTGATGAAGAAGATTTAGCAATTGAAATACATATGGGAGATCAAAAAGATTTGGATAACTTCTGGAATGAGTGTGAGGAACTTCTTGATCCAATTATTCCTAATAATTTAGATGATTCAATGACATTGAAGGAAGAAACCAACCAGTAGTGGAATTTGAAGAGAAGATAGAGGAGTCTTACTACCTACCTCTATCTACGGAAATTCAACTCCAAGAGCCACATCCCTTTGAAGAAAAATTGAATCCAAACAGGCTCAGGGAGTTAATCTTTTTATAAACTCATTATCTTTTGATTTTGTTGAAACTGAATTGAGTATTACCTCCCCTTGTTTTAATTTTTCAGATTCATCCAACACTTGTATTTCCTTGGAGGGAGAATATGCATCTGAAGTGGAACATCTAGTACTCCCCAAACCTATAGAAAATTTAATGGAAAGAGTACATGAGAAGATCAAAGTGAATTGTTTAGAGGAAAATGAGACACAAGCTGCTTACTTTGAAGGGGAAGAATTTGATATTGATTCTTCTTGCTTTAATTTTTTTCAAATAGAATAAAACCCTGACATTCCCTTTGATTTTTCCCCAGATGTATCATACCTTCAGCAACCACTGGATAATAAAGAAGATGTTGTTCATGAGGAACCCAAGAAGGAGGAGGCTCTTTACTTCATTCTACCCCCACCATGCACAGTGTACCACATTGCGAAGGGGGTGGATCCGGTGTACTCTATCTATGGAGTCCTCTTCAAAAAGAACAATGAAATGAAAGCTGGTAAGACCCACATGTGGTGGTTCAAATCAAAGAAACCTCATCCACCATCAGATTGGGGATAACTTATTAGAACTGCCCCACTGGAGGCAGTCAAAACCCAGGGCCAACTTGGGGGAATAAACCAAGATCTATCCTTCTTTTCTCATACTATTTCTATTTTCATTTCTTTTAATATATTTCTTATGTTATGTTTTTATTTTTTTTAGGTTTTCAAAGAGAAACACTTAGGATCCAAACTCAACATTGCATTGCCAATATGTCAGGTTGTACCTCTCCTTTATACTTACTTAGCTATTGTGATTCAATCAGAAATATACATATATGTTAAATCCACTTGAATGCATCGAGGACACTGCATCATTTAAGTGTGGGGGAGGGAACCTTTGTAGTATAGGATTTTTATTTTATTTTTGTTTTCAAAAATAAAAAAAGCGTGATTTCAAATTTTTGGGTGTTTATTTTTCAATTTTTGGTGTTTTTTTGATACTTTTGAGCTGAAATGATTATCAATACCATTTTTGAAACCCGTGTCAATGAGTGAACCATTCTATTTCATGAAACTGATCATAAATGAATGCTGAAATAACTTTGTTTCAAGTTCAAATCTTTTGGAAATTCATGAAAAGTACACTGATTTTTAAATCGCATGCCATATTTCACTGTCTATATCTTTGAAATAACTTTCCTGTGAGGCCTCTGAACCATTTTTGTCATATTCTTTTCATTCACCTCATTTCTTGAGAGAACCAGAACATGCTTGCTTTAACCAGAATTTGATTTATTCCTTTCAAAACTTGAGGGTTGGGGTACGTGTGTTTTAAATGATTGAGGCATTTATTTTGATTGAAGCCCCCTTTTCAAAATAATCCTTCTCATTATGGCCCACCTTTACATTTATCCTTCATTGTATCCCCTAGTAGCCATGAATTGCCTGTTAGGTTAGCCACATTACAAGAGAATTTTCCCTATCATACCTGCTCTTGAAGTGAAATTGCATGATCTAGTTGAACTTAAGTGTGGGGGAAGATGTCTGGTGGTGTACTACCTTATTTGGTTATACTTTGGGTGGAAAATAAATTGTGGAAGATATGTGTGTGATGCTGAAAAATTATTTTGTTGAAAGTTGTGCCTTTTCTGGAGCTTTTATGACAAGAGAAGTCGTGCCTTTCTGGAGCTTCCAATGTAAAAAGAAAGCTGTGCCTATCCGGAGCTTTAAAAAAAATATCATGTTTGAAAAGATTGAAATGTTTTCTGTTGAGCTGATTGAATGATGATGGAGCCTATTTTCAACAAAGGGGAAGTGAAGGAGACCATATTTGAGTGAAAACTAGAATCTTGCAATTTTGCTTCAATAATAGCCAAGCCTTCCTTTTTTGGCCTCAGAACTTTTAACATCTAAATCCTACCAACCGGAAGCCACAAAACAACCCTGAAAAGTCCTCATGAGAAACACAAGTCATTGACTCACATCAGGTGGAGAATTAGGAATTTATCAAACCTATGGTGACTCTTGTGAGAGTTTGTATGAGAAAAGCCTTGTTCAGCCCTTACATTTGTGAGATGAGAGAAAATTCATTTGAGGTAGCTGTTTTGTGTGCATGGGATAAGAAATGAAGTGGAGATTTATTAAAATCTTAAATGGAGAACTTGAAATAATAGTTTTTTATGAGGCATTATATCTTTTTGTTTCTTTAAATTGATTTGATTGATCTCATTGATATGTGTTTTGGATTTGATTTGATTTGATTTTTACTTGTCCAGGAGTCCAAGTGCTAAGTGTGGGGGAATTGATAGAGAAAATATTTTCAATTAATTTATATTTAATATCATTGTTTTAAACCCACAAAATTGTTCCCCTAAGATGAATTGTTTCATTTTTTTGATAATGGTGTTATTTTGAGCTGAATAGTAAAAATTGGCCATTTTTCATTTTTAACAGTTTTAAATTATTTCAGTAGTTTAGGCATAACATTATCTACACTGATCCAAATTGAAAAATTATTTCTTTTTCAGATTCTGCACATGCAGGGATTCATTTAATATGTTTTTGACTAAAATCTGAATCGGCCATATAGAAGCTCAAAAGAAGCTCACAAGATGGCTCAAAAAAACTGTTTTCAGTTCTTCCTAGTTTTGATGTGGGATACATAACTCATCCACTGTGGGCCCAAAGCTTGTCCAATTCGGTGGGTGGACGTGCAAGGGGTTTTGGAGCATCTTTTATGAATGAAGAACCTAGTTAATTGGCCGTTCATTGTGTCATTAAAGCACCCTAATACGGAGGATTTCGTTTTGGAGTGTCTGACTGGACAGAATAAATACTCATAGTAAAACGGCCATAACACTCGGAATTCATGTCCAAATCTGCTGAGCTTTTTAGGGGACACGGCCAAAAGAATTATGAACAACATTCAAGAAGGGATAAACGCGTGAAGATGTCATTTAATGGGGCTAAAACTCGTCGACATTAGGGGTATGTATTCTGGATATAAAAGGAGGAGAGCTCCACCCTCTCAAAGCATCCATTCTCCACACCATTCCTTCCGGGACACCAAGAAGGAGAACTTTTCAGCTTTACTTTTTATTTATTTTCTTTTTCATTGTTTTGTAATGCCTTCTTCTTCCCCATTCAACTCGATTACCCTTACCTTGGTGGGGTAAACTTTTGGAGTGATTGGGGAAGGGTTGGTTTTCTATACTGTAATGCTTGAGTTCTTGGACGCAATTGAATAAATTTCTTTCTTCTTAAAAGTTGTTTTCAATTTCTTATAGCGGATTTTATAATCAAGTGCGATCGTTCATGAATATTAATTCCGTTATTGATTTTTGCCTTGGTAAAATAATCAATATCTCCCTCCACTATTTTCTGGTTTATATACGATGGAGTAAACCAGGAATTAGTGGTGAAGTACTCGACGATCGTCAGTACGTGTAAAAGGTGTAGTGAATGTTCTTGAATTTTTGGGACAAACAAAACCCAATCGGGTATTGCCCATTTCAATTAAGGATATTCAATACAACTATTTTACACATGGAAGGAGAGTTGACCAAACCGAGATCTTGGTAAGGTTTTCTCTCACAATAACAATTTCACCAAGGAAGTGAGAGGAAACGATTGTGGAAACTCACTTTAATCAACTAAGAAGAAGAGGTTTGAATTAAATTGAACAAGGATAGAATTATAATTAGGAAACCCACCCCGACCTAATCACCCTTTTAATTTCATTGTTTTTCAATGATTTGAATTTCAAATTTCCATTCACAACATTTTTACCCCCGTTTTAAAGTGACAACCCATTTTGTGTGCACTCCTCTTAGGGAGACATCCTAGGTCAACCACTTAACTACATTTCAACTTAGGAAAAAATTATTTTGCCACGCCCTACGACAGGCGTGCGTCAGATAATGAAAATGTCAATTTAATTTGTATTCAATAAACAAATAAAAAATATATAATAGACATGAGTAATGGCAGTTGAGTTTTTCTGTATTCTAGAATATCACATATAAATTTACCAACATTATAACCAAAATTATTCAGATATGGATGTTTTGGGAATTGGATGGACATTCAAAATTATAATAAATTCATTTGTGGAATATTTTTTTAAAATGAACTATTTGTACATAGACCACAATATTTATACATATATAGTTGTACATAATATTCTACTTGTTTTTTATTTCCCCTAACTCACTTACAATTTGACTCATTTTAACATAAAATCCATGGAGTACAAGAATGTTAATATATATTATATATCATATAATTTGAATACATGTTTTTTTTCAAAATATAATGCTTACTGTTTAAAAAGTGATATTAAATGTTTCCAAATTTTCTAATACCCATGAAATGGATCCAAAAATATATATCAATGGATAAATTAGCCATTTCAAAATTAGCATCCACTGTGTTATAGAAAATTAAATAATAATGGTTATTACAATTGAGAAGTGAAAATTATCATAGTAGTAACTATTTTATATAGTTTTACACTATTATTTTAGAAATTAAAATATATTATCATCAATATACATTGATTCAAACACATTAAAAATTTATTTATTTTCTAAAATTTCATCTTCTCCCACAGATATTGATTTAGAAGAACGAAATTAGGGACATAAGCAAAGAACATGTGTTTTTATTTTGGATTAAAAAAATTATTAAATTTTTTTATATTAATCAAATTTAAAAATAATAATAAAAATATTACGTCAATACATAGAAAAAAATATCAAAATATTAATTATAAAAATGTAATATGGATTCCCCTAACCAATAATACTATATAAATTCATTTACAGTTAAAAGAGTGACACAATTAATAGACTCATCGACATGCATGTCATTTCTGAATTTAATATTTATACAAATGCCAACATTATTATATTAATTCACATAGGGATATGATGTTTTTTCCAATGTACTATATGAAGGTGAATAAAAATTTGAGTTTAAAGTCTCTATTTGTATTGTAGATGTTAATCACTTTGAATTCCTTAATTTAGATTCCAGTTTTACTATAGTAATTCTATATAGTAGTATAAAAATATCATATTTCTAAAAATAGTTATTGAGTATAGTATAAATAAGAAAATTCATAACCATTTCTATATATTCCTATTGATAATAATTGATAATCACAATACATATAACCTAATGGATCATTTTATAGGTCAAATATTTTCATCATCAATGTGAATAGATTAAAATAACATTTCATATGATCTATGAAAATTCATACCCTCACATTAACTACTAGTACTAGTGTACAATGAATGGTATCATTTTAAAAATGGGGTACTAATCCTCTAGCAGTAAACAATGTGTGGGATCTGATAAATTTAATTCACAAATAGTTTTTCCTTATTGAATTTTTAAATTTCTAAGGAAACAATACGAATTTTCTACTCATATTTTATAATAAAATTTTAAAACGATTAATTCATCCCATTAATTTTACTTATTTGGGTGTAAATACACTCAAAATATGGTGTTTGTTTCTCTAACTATGTCATTAGTGATGGTTGATTAACCAAAACCCTCTCTTTTATTAGTTTCATGAGTGTTATATTTTTTTTAATAATACTTCTTAATCTTTATCGACCATTATTTGTAACACATTATATTCATTGGTAAATAATTTTTTTAATTATTATATTATTCTTATAAAAAATACATAGAAATTTAACCATCAAACCAACCCATACAAATTTAGATATTAGAAAATCAATTAAAGTAGTATTTTTTCATCACTATGAGACGGCTCATGTAAATATACCAACCCCAGTATAGTAGATTTTTTTGATAGTTTATTTAACAACTACTTGATATAAGTAATTACATCATGAAGGTCCAAATAGTTTAGTATTCTTGGATAAATATATACAGACATGAAACTCACATACATAAGAAAATATAAAATAAAAATCATATGGAAAATAAATATATTTCTTCCTTAAATTATTTAAAATATTATATCTCCATATACTGCATTAACGATAAAATATTTGGGTGAGCATAGATGCTTAGTAAGGGTTATTAATAGTGTAATAAATCATTAGTAAATAAATAAAAATAAACATCAAAGGGTAAATATGTGACAACCCAGGTATTTATAGAATTATACAATTTTGTATCTCTTAATTTTTTTGAATTTAATATTTACATTATTATAAAGTGGAAACTAAGTATGATAACATGCCCAATACACATAAATGGTTTTCTCTAAAATCTTGCATTGCACACAACACTGAGTTATACTGGAAAATAATACAACAATAATGTTATTATTTTAAGTGGTAGTTAATGCAGAGTCATTGTATTGGCAAGAATGAACAAAATTAACTATACTATGATTTTACATATTTTTTTAAATTTATTAACATTTATCCAATTAATTTTACAGGCTTAAAATGATAATGAATCCAATATTAATCATAAAACACTTTAATATTTTCAAAAGGTCATTTTACCTCCTTTTGATGGAGAACAATTTTTAAAAATAGTTTTTATCAATTTTATATTTTATACTTGGTAAAATAAACTTATTATTTAAAATAGGGACAACAAAATTAACTTTGTTTTAAATTTAGGTATATTTATTATAAAATTCAATTTTTAAGGAATAATAAAAAATATGGCATTTTAATACATAACTACATTTTCATATAATTTATTTATATAGTTAGATTTTATTTTTTTAATAATATTTAATGTGTAATTGAAATATTTTTTTAAAATTTAATTCAATCTTGTTTATTTGATTTAATTTTACATTTAAATTGGTCATTCACATAATCAATTCATTTGATAGTTTTTACTTCTTAAATACACGATTTTTGGTTTTGACAATGGGAAATAATTTAAAATTAATTACTAAAATATCTATTTTTTGAATTTGGAAACAAGGATTCCATATTTGGAATCATAAGTTCCGAATTTTTCAAGTATGTGCCTTTTATTTTCTGGACATTATTAATAGTAATTTTAGTAATTATTTTTATTCACCCTCATTAAAGGTTAAAACTGGTAAATAAGGGTTCAAAATAATATTATTGTAATTTATAACTACCCTAAAACGTTTCAAAATCCTATAGGTTTAAAATTGTCTACCCTTGACCATCCATATTATAAATTTTTTGCAAATGGGATCCACTTGGGTGTGAAAATGACATTTTATAATATTTAATTTAAAGAAAAAGGAAATATAAAATAAGCTGGTATATTTTACTAAAAACTATATAATATAGGGTTATATAACATATCTCAAAGAATATAAATAATCATTAGAAATATAAAAAGATTTACTACCTCATTATATGATATTGTTTATTTTTATAAATTAAATAAATAATTTTAATGCTGACACAATGATGGTGTAGTTATTACAATATTAATGAATGATTCAAATAAATGTTATTATAAATATTAAAATAAAATTAATTTGAACTTTATGATTCCATACATGAATTGTTTTTAATCCATTGACATGTATGAAATGAATTAATTTCTTTGTTCCAAAGGAATTAAGTTTTTATGCCTTAAAAAGATCAACTACTAAATAGTTTCAAAATTGATATAAAAGAGTTTTTTAAAAAAATATAATTTTATTAAATGACATAATAGTCTTGACAATCAATGATTATACCAACAGACTTATATAATGTTAAAAATATCATCAGTGATCCTATTTTGGTTCTATGGGAATTTTATAATAATGATAGCAACCATATATTATGAAAATACAAGGAGACATGGTAAGGGATAATGTTCTTAACTAAGGGTTAATGTCAAACGATAATGTTAATTTTATGACCAAAAAATCTCTAAAACCTATTTTTTGAGAGGATTTAGACCCATATTCGTCTTATAAAATAAATATATCACTTTTTAACTATTATAATTCTAAAATAAATTTATAATAAAATAATATTTGAAGACATTTTTGAAGTACCCCTCCTCCCTCTTATAAAAGGCCACCACTTCTAACCACTTACTCTCATCTCTAAAGACCCTTGTCTCTTCCATATTATGCCCAAATAATCACCTAACGTCCCTCAATTCCTTATATAGGCCACCCCTTGTGAATAAATCCATCCTAATGAGACAATTTGTGTAAATCAAAAAGATATAATAAAAAATGAGGTATTTGATTTATCACCTCGTTCAAAATTCTTTTCTTCTTCTACATAAATTTATTATGTATATTCAATACTAAAGTAATAAATCTAGTATCTTATAAAATCATGAAATTTTATTATTATTATTGGACAACCTTATAAATCCTTTATCCATCCTACAAAAAACAATATCACCATGTGTGCGTGCGTACGACTTACCATCTCGACGTCGTTGTGTAATTTGTAATTAAACAATACATAATTTGTATGGGTGTAATAACGAGTATAATGGATGTGAATAAAAAATATAACATGATATTTATATTTTATAATTAATATTTCATCCAAATTTGAAACCGTTTAACCATTAATAGAAAGATATCTTCGCTCGTAAGTATATACGGCTTACCGTCTCTACAATGCGCTACAATTCATTCTACATGATCATCATTATATCGCAATTATATAAAATCATGGAATGAATAAATATGATAAAAATTATATTTTTATGGACTCTGTTATTCATTAATTATTATTTACAATATACCTTTATGCTTTCTATAATTTGTAAATATGATAATTTCATTTGAGAAAATGTGGACTTCCACCCCCTTAAAGTGATATGACTCGTCCAAGTCATTCATCGAATATATAAAGTATAGAGTTAATGAACTTATGTATCATATATAAAATATATATTATATTAGAATTATTATATTCATATGTATCATTTATTTATCATATCATTAATATGACAATGAAATGAAAGTAGCATTCATGCGTATGTATGGCCTATCGTCCCCAAGAACAGTACATTTCATTTCATGTCTCCAAATATTATATAATATTTTATATACATATATGCAGGATATATATGACATTTAAAACCTGAATTATATTCTGGAGATGATATAATATTTACCACATGGAAAATTTACATCGAATTCGTTCATTTTCGACTCATATAGAAAATATCGAAAAAACAACCAATATGAAAATAAATAATTTTGTAATTTTTATAACATTGTAATAAGTGGTATAAAAGGAATAAAGAAATTAAAAAATTTTCTCAAGAATGAAGAAATTAACCTATGTTTATTATTCATGAATATTATGAATGAATGAGATAATTCAGATTCAAGGTAAGGGACTTTTTCCCAATCTCCGTTCATTGAGGCATATCATGGTGTTATGTACCTTTATTTTCTAATACAGTATATATACTACCCCTTTGACATTTCATATCATGAATTACTATATTAATAGGATATTTAAGGTTATTAATTATATTCTTCAATTATTTTTATTTAAGTGTTTATCATGTGTTAAGGGCCTTTTTAATTAAAACATAATTTTAATGTTTTGATTATTTATTCTAATAAATTCGTTCTATTCCGTGCCCATGATTTTAAAATGGATTTATGGATTTATTAGTGTCATCATAAATTCATTAAAATGTTATTTATAAAATTTCTTTTAAATTTTTCAATGTGGTATATGAAACTTTGATTCATAATTATCTTTTATAAATTCATTAAAATGGTTTTTGAAAATGGATTGGTTGTCATATTAATGAAAATAAAATTTCATAAGTGAAATTTTGAAAATATCTATATTTTATAAATTTGTATATGGAAATTTAACATGTGATCTTGATATATGTTATATAAAGTTTTTATACCCATTATATCCCATAGGTAATCAAATTATAGCATATACGAAAGGTTTAACCCCTTATAGCTCATGAAAGATAGGTGAGCTTGATATAACTTATATGAAGGGTGAGATCCATTATAGCTCTAAAATTCATTGGTTATTTTGAAGATGTAAGTCCATCATATGGTTATTCTATTTTAATAGTGAATGCATGTTTGATATGTTAATGATTTCCTAAGGAAACTATGTGATTTTTCAGTCGATGCTAATGAGTTTTTAAAAGAAAAGTTTTAATGGGTTTGTATGTTTTAAATTGACTAAAAATTTACATTATTTATGTCCCTTAGTGATTTTTTGTGCTCATCCCATGTTGTTAGATGTCTTTCACAGGTTTTATGATTGATAAGGACTGGTAAGATGCCATGATGAATGTATAGAATAAGTGTCTTGATAATATATTAGGTTATATTTTAAAATTGATTCTATTTGTAAAAAAATGTATACTAAGTATAAGTGTCCACTTGTAACATATATGTTATCTATGTAATAGTTTTTCCAAACTATATAAAACACTAAAAATAAAAGATCCTAAAATTTTAATTCTAGTTCAAAAACAATAGAATAAAATATTTTTAAATCTGGGTCCTTATATATGGTATCACATGATGGTTTAGGAAACTCTGGATATTAGGATGATTCTATAAGAGTTAGGGATATCATCATGGATTTATAATTTTAAAGTTGATAACAATTTCATTTCCATAGAAACTTCTTTTCCGGATTTATAATCGTAAATATTAATGTGTCTAATGGTATTTTTGATGAAATTTACATTTTAGGAAAATATGGGTTAAAAAGTTTTTAGATACAAAATGCGAGGAATGTGATATCATTTGAAGTTATAATATGTTATGGTTATTCTGAAGAATTTATCTCATTATTGGGAATGTTATAAAAGTATATAGTTTTTTAAAACAGAAAACACACTAATTTTGTGACAACCCATTGAATTGGGAAAAGTTATGGTAATCAAAACCACAACAGAAGTGTGACTAGGATTTATCCCCTACCACTATACAACATGAAGTCCCTAGTTAGTATGACTTAATATTTTTAGTTAAATAATTTTATGGACTAAGAATGAGTTGATTTTGGGAAATTATATTTTATCAAATGAATATGCATAATATAGGAAAATTATTTGTTGATTATGTGAGAAATGTTATTTGGAAGACATTCTATATTTTGGGAACACTATTTTCATATGGAAAATATAATACTATGGGGTTTCATTTGAGGAGTAATGGTTAAATTATATTTTTGAATATTCTATGTTTTTTGTGGACATATGGTGATTTGGGTTTTTTATGGAAATGATTAACTTATAATGTAGAATATTTTATTATGATAATTATATAATGTATGATACATTAAGAGTAGTTGATTTTATTTGGAGATAAATGTTCAGATTTTTCGCGGTAGTCTATGTGATCAAATCCTTCAGATTTTTGGGTTTCAATCTTAGTTAAGATTATTTGTAACAATTTGAAGGAAATTTTTTCACAGAATGGTCTTTGATGAACTCTGGGTATTGTTTTTTGAATTTTGGGGATTAAAAGTAGTTCTTCTCCTTATAAAGGATTATTCTTCTTGAGGAATACCTAATATTTTACTAACCACTTTGGTTTTGGTTAATTTAGAAGGACCAGGGAAATACATAGTTCATCTTTTTTTATTATCTGATTCTATAAATGTTGATTATACCTCTTGATGTGTGACCTAGTCATCTTAAATACTCACCAGATGGAGAAAAGTTGAGTTTGTGGTAGTTATTTATTAATGGATGAAACTCTAATTGGAATGTGAGTATGTTTTCTTATGTTCTTAATCAAACTCATAAATAAATTCATCATCTTTATAAAAAGATTATTAAAACAAAAAAAATTCAATTTATATTTCCAACTGGGAAACCAATGACCGTTTAACCCTTCACAAGTTTATGGTTTTCTGGTTGTTATGTTTCTCCTGGTCATATTTTTTATTAGTCTCCATCAGAACCAAATGGGTAGTTTTGCTTCCATATCAATGTTTTCCAACTTGAAATCCTAGAATGTCTTCTCCTGGGTGAATATTGAAATTACATC
Source organism: Viscum album (assembly GCA_963277665.1). Lineage (NCBI taxonomy): Eukaryota > Viridiplantae > Streptophyta > Magnoliopsida > Santalales > Viscaceae > Viscum > Viscum album. Next base: position 305,373,866 of record OY728127.1, read on the forward strand.
TATTTATTTTAACATTATTGTTTTATTGAATCTTTTTATTATGTGAGATTTTAAATTATTCTTTTGAGTCCAATGTTAAAATTGTGAGGACACAATTTCCAAAAGGAGGGAATTATGTAACATCATAGGTGTTTACAGAATAATACATTTTCATTTATATTAATATTTATTAGTATAATATTAACATTAGTTCAAATGGGACTCTATTTATGATAGCATTCAAGACATGCAACAAATGGTTTCTCTGAAATATTATATTGCACACAAAACTTTGTTATATCAGAAATAATACTATAATATTTTTATTATTTTTAATGGTAGTTAATTTTTAGCCCGTGTTTTGGCAGGAATGAACATAATTAACTATATTATGATTTTGCAAATTTTTTATATGTTTTTACATTTATCCAATGAATTTTAGATACTTAAAATGAGAATGAATACAATTTGAAACATAAAAGACTCTAATGTTTTTAAATGGTCATTTTACCACCTTCTAATAGAGACCCCTTTTTAAAAATATTTTTGAATAACTTTTATATGTTATATATGATAAAATAAAGTTATTATTTAGAATTGGGTCACAAATATTTACATTGGTCGAAATTTTGGTATTTTTCTGTTAAAATCCTTATTTTAATTATTCGTGAAAAATAATGTATTTTATTTCGTAACTGCCTTATCATCTAATTTATTTATATTGTTGGGTTGTTATTTTAATTATATTTAAAGTGTAATTGATTAATTTTTTTATCATTTAATATAATTTTGGTATTTGGATGTAATTTCACATTTAAATTATACATAAACACATTTCAATCTTTTGATTGTTTTTACTTCTTAAAAAGCATCATTTGGATTTTGACAATAAGAATTAATTTTAAATTTATTACTAAAATTTATGTGCTTTGAATTTGTGAAAATGGATTTATAATTTTGAATCAGAATGTCCATATTTTTTATAAAGGTACCTTTTATTTTTGAAAATTTGGAACAGTAACTTCAGTAATTATTTTTATTTTCCATTTTTAAAGGGAAAATTAGGTAAATAAGGGTAAAATATTATTATAATAACATAAAACTAACCTAAAATGAGTTGTAATCTAGTTGGATGAGATATTTCTAGTAATGTGAATCCATAGGATATAATTTTTGCATTTGGCAGAAACTAGGGTTTGAAAATGAAATTTTATAATATTTAATTTAATAAAAAGGGAAATATGACATAAACATGTATCATTAACTAAAAGAAATTAATATTAGATTATATAGTGGATATTTGCTGCTATAAAGAGTAATTATAAAGATAAACATATTTCCGAATTTATAGAATTATATTTATAAATTTTAGACATTAAATAAATAAATTTATGTATGGGGATGATTTAATGCCTTTGGTTTGAAGGAATCGAGTTTTTATGACTTTTACAAAAAATCAACTACTCAATAGTGTCAAAATTGACGTAAAATAGTTTTTTATAAAGAATTATTAAAATATATAATAGTCATAAAAATATAATATTTTGAAAAATAACTTGTATAATGTTACAAACATCCATAGAGATCCACATTTGGTTTAATTTTCATTTTATAGTATCTATAATAATCATGTATTATGTATATACAAGTAGATATGGTAAGAGAATGTTTTTCACTAAGGTATAAAGAAAACATATAGGGATAATTTTATGACCCAAACATGTGTATAACCTATTTTTTGAGAGGATTTAGACTCATATACATCTTATCCTAAAAATATAATGCTTTGGAACCCTTGAAATTCTAATATTAGTTTATAATAATATAATATTTTAAAATATTACTAAAGTACCCCTCCTCCCTCTTATAAAAAGCCACCACCTCTACCCACATACTCACACCTCTTAAGATCATTTAATCATCGAAAATATACTGAAATAAGTTCCCAAATCCCTTATTTCATCCTTGATGCCACACTTTGTGAATATATCCACCATAAAGAGACCTTTTGTGAAAAAAATGAGATACTCGAAAATGTGGTATTTGTTTTATCAACTCTTCCAAATTATTTTATTCGAATACATCATATTATAATGTTGTTTCCATACTAAAGTAATGAGTACATAATCTTAGACATTCTGAGATGTTATTATAGTTAGGTTACATCCTTTCAACTCTTTTTTTTATCCTAAGAATAAAAATATCACCATGTGGGCATCCTTACGGCTTACTCACTTCATATTGAGGTGTAATTGGTTATTCAAAAATACAAAATTTGTATGGGTATAATGATGATTATAATTGATGTAAATAATTAATATAGCATGATTTTTATTCGGTATAATCAATATACCATCCTAATTTTATACCTTTTAAGCATTAACTGAATCATATCGTCGTTTGTTTTTACATATGACTTACTGTCTCCATGATGTGATGTGATTCAATCTACATGATCTTAATTAATCCACGATTATATAAATTAATTTAATTAATAAATCTGATATCATATATATATATACTCTATTCTACTTAAATTTTGATTTACAACATACCTTTATGTGTTCCATAATGTGCAAATACGATAATTTCATTTGATGAAGTGTGGACTACTGACCTCTCAAAGTGATATGACTTGTTCATTCCATACATGGAACATATAAACGATAGATTTAATGATTTTATGTGACATATATAACATATATATTATAATATAACTATAATATACCTATTAATCATTTATTTTTCATATCCTTAATATGAAAAATAAATTAATGTTGTATTCATTCGTACATACGGCCTACCATCTCCATTAGCAGTAAATTTCATTTTTTCTCTTCAAATGATATGGACTATTCTAAATACATATATATGGGATATATATTATATTTATTCATGAATAATATTCTATATATGATTTAATTTTTACCACATGGACAATTTACATCAATCAAGTACAATTTCCACTCAGTTACCGAATATTGACAAAACAACAAATATGAAGTAAAATAATAATATATTTTTTATAACATGGTAATTATTTATATGAAATGAATAATGTAAATGATAAATATTCTAAATAATTTATAAATTAACATATGTTTATAATTACATAATGTAATGAATGAACGAGAGAAGTCAGATTTGATGTAAGGGACTTCATCTCAATAACTTTCCATTGAGGCATTTCTTCTTGTAATATACCTTCATTATCCTATTAGTGGTATATAAAACCATTTTGATACATCACATCCTAAATTACTATATTATAATTATATTTGATGTTTTTATTGTTATTCTTTATTGAATATTATTGAAGTGATTCTCAATTGGTTTGCGACTTTTTAACTAAAAACCTTACTTTAATGTTTTGAATATTTATTCTTATAATGTCGTTATATTTTATGTACATTTTTTCAGAATGGTTTTACAGATTAATTTTTACCAACCTAAATGTTTCAAAAAGTTAATTATAAAGTGTTTTTACAACATTAAATGTGTTATAGGACACTTTTATTCAAAAATATCACGTATAAATTCTTTGAGTTGGGTTTTGAAAATGGATTTGTAGTCATATGAATGAAAATGAAATTTTTTCAGTGGAATGATGAATATTTATTGATTTTATTCATTGGTTCTTGGAATATTAATGGTAGATCCCAATAGGGCATACAATAAGGGTTGCACCCCATTATTACTCATGAATAATGGGTGAGCCCCACTTATCTTATATGAAGGGTGATCCCCACAATAGCTCCCCAATGCATTGGTATTCCAGAAAGGAAATTCTTACATATGGTTATTAAATTTATAATAGTGAATGTAAGTGTGATATGGTAATGACTTCCCGAGAAACCATTGTGATTTTTTAATTCTTACTAATGAGTTTTTAAGAAAAAGTTTTAATGGGTTTTCATGTTTTCATTGGACTAACAATTTACATTCATTATGTCCCTTGCTGTGTTTTTTGGGCCCATCCTATTTTTTGAAATGTTTTTCATCGGTCTTATGATTGGTGAGGTAAAAAAAGATGATATGGGTAATGTATTGTAGTAGTGTCTTTAAAGAAAGTTATTTTTTAATGGGATTCATTTTTTGAAAAAATTGATGATGAGTAGAATTTTCCACTTATAACATAAAAGATTACTATGAAAGAATTTTTCATAATTCTCTAAAACTCTAAGCATAAGAGGTCCTTGAATTTTAATTATAGTTCAAAAACACTGTAGTATGATATTTTTATGGTTGGTTCCTTTTTATATTACTGAAAACATATGATATTTCATCAATTACATGATAGAGAAAAAAATGAGGAATAATTAATGATCAAATAATTTCATAAAAATAATAACATGAATTTGAATCTAGATCAATGAATATAATAACTAGTAAAATAATTTCATAGACACGAATAATTGATTTCAAAATTATAAAATGAATAATTCTATACATTATAAACATATCGTCAAGATCATATTCCAAGACACATTAAAATATGGGTAAATATACAACAAAATCTATTATATATGTATACCTAACTGGTTTGTCTCATGATACCTAATAATACATTGAGGGAATATATAATTTTTCCCCATATAAAACATTATTAGTAAAATTTATTCATTATATAAAACAATATAATATAACCTAATAAGCATCTGATTTTCAAAAACTATCCTTATATAAAGATCTGTCCAATAAAATTTCAATAGTTTCCCAAGTCAAACTAATCATAAACCATTTTGAGATTGAAAAATAATTTTCTAATTACAAAATATTCCATGTAATGATTGTAATAGTTTTTGTCTATGATTATTATTAATACCATAGAATGTTTATTAAAAACACTCTTCAATAAATTACCATTTTTATTTTTAAATTCAATTTTAAATAATAAAAATTTCAAAAATATTTGGAAAAAATTATCATTGTAAATAAACATGGAATATTTTAAATTAATATTAAAATATTTGATCATTCTTGATATAGGTAATTACCATTCATAATTATTAGGTGAAAACAAATATAAATTTTACATTTTTTTTGTAACATTTCAATTAGTACCTTTTTCAAAAAATGAAACAATGATAAATTATAAAAAGCATTGAAATATTAAATCATGTGAAAAAAATAATTTAAACAATAATTGATATATATTTAAAATAATTCGTGGGTTTTTTTAGAAAATATGATCATATAAGAAAAATATACCCCACTAAAGTAGAAATAAACCCTTTTTTAATTAAATAATTGTCTAATATCTTGGGTACATGAAAGAGGAACAAGATAGGAAAATTATTAATTTTCAAAAAAACCAAATGATAATAAAATATACTAAGTTTAATATAGAAATATTTCATATTTCACCATTGTGGATACATTACCATTAATCGTCTCTAATAATGATGAAATTGTGAAAACCCCATACTACATTGAAATATTTTTAATCCAAATCCCCAAGAGAGAAATAATTTCAAAATATTCATTAAATAACATGAATAAAAATTTAATAATGATATATCTTATCAAATATGTAGTATATACTCCTCATATAAAAATATGTACATATAAAATAACATATGACCCAAAAAATACAATTTTTGATGAGGAACCCTTTCAATGATCATAACATTGAAGTGAGAATTAATTAATTTAATTATAATGTGTAATATATTTAGTTACACACCCCAAAGTTTAAATACATAATAAATAAATTCAATTTAATTTCACAAAAAAATCATGAAATGATTTAATCAATGAAGAAGAGATATAACCTAATGAAAATAAAATCAGTTTTGAAATAATAAAAACTTTGTAACCATTATTCCAAATAAACATAGATTAAATAATTAATATTGAATATTAAAATAGTATGTTATATAAATGATTCATTTCATAGAATTTTATGTGAAAAATATATACACCATTTAAAATATATTAGGAAAATAACATTAAAATATTCCTCAGTGAGAGGAACATAACATTATATCCATTACCAATTTTAAATTTTCAATTGAAATAACCTAAAAGGTAATAATCTTATTTGATATGTAAATTACCATTAATGTTAAATTATTCAATATATAATATGTCAATGTTATTATATACAGTATATGAAATAAATTGGTATATAACACTAAAATATTTCTTAGTTAAAGTAAATTTGGATGGAACCCTTACCTCGTGCCCAAATTGTGGTTAGAATTCTTTTTCTTATTTAATTATTAAAATATGATTATTATTAAATTTATTAAGAAATTTTTAAAATTTTATATTCCTTTTATTTTTTTAATTACCATTCTATTTTAATATTATAAAAAAATTACGTTTACATTGGATATTTTTATGATATTCTATTCATATGTCCAAAATGAAATTAGTAGGGCAACTATTGTAAATTGAGGAATTATGAAATCATATTCTAAATAATAATAATGTAATAATTATCAATTATAAATTTTGAAATCATCTATGTAATATGGTTATGAAAAATGCATTATGTTACCGTCATGGAGTCTGTAGGTCATACACATGCATGAGTACAGTTTCCATTTTACAATGATTATAATGGAAATACGTTATGGGTAATTTTTTCATTATATATTGATAATTAAACCATAAATTTTATTCTATTTCATTATATAACAAAATTTATTAAATCCATGTTATGCAGTAATGGAAAAAGTATCCCACCACTTCATGTATGTGGTAATCCACCCATATGCACGAACAACATTACCATATTTACATGAATTGTGTGGTAAGATAATATGTATTATATTACTTTAATATAATGGTTAATATTTAATTAATGATATATATATATATATAATAAATCCATCACCACAGACATTATTCATAGGAGGTGATGGAAAATGGATTACATAGTGTTGTGAGGTAGTAGTCATCCATATTCATGATTGATATTTTCATTCCCCATTGAATGTAAAAGGAGATGGATGTAGGTTACAAAATTAACATAATAAAATATAAATGTATGGTATATACTATTTTTTATTAAATACTTATTATTGAATAATATCTGAAGGATGTGGAAGAACAAATAAAATGAAACCCCTCATTTAATAATGATACATCTTTTTTAGAAAACCAATTTAATTTTAAAAAAATCTATCATAGGAGGGTTATCTAATGAAACCAAGTAATATATGAAGTGGTATGGGATTTAAGGAATAATGTTTACTGGGATTTTCTGAACTAACATAATTTTTATGTGTGATGAAAAGAGAGGTGGTTCTGTTTTATAGGTGAGGCAAGGAGAACCTTCAAAATTTCTCAGAATATTAAAAAAATATAATATATTTTCATGGTAAAAAAATAAAAAATGATATAATTTGAATATAGGATGAGTTTAGTTTTTAATAGTCTCACAAAAAAATATTTTGACATGTTTATATAATGTTATTACATTTAACTCTTTATTTTAATATGCGTTAACAATTTTTTAAAATTATTGTGATAAAAAATTACTATTTAGGGATCAAGATAATTACTATAAAAGGATAATTGGACAAAAAATTGTCAATGGATAATATGATATACCATATAAAAATTTCCTCACATAATATTGAATTTTTGGGAACATTAAATCATTTATTGTATTATATTTTCAATTAAATATCTTTAATGTTTTTTTGGAACTATTAAGTTAATTTGACATAGAAAAAAAATTAATGCAATGGAAAATGAATTTTATCCATTAATGCATTACTACTGTGGTATATTTATCTAAAAAATAATGAAACATATTAATTTACTGAAATAATATTAATTTTAATAATTGTTAAATTAATTATATTAGTTTTCAATAATATGAATAAATACTGGGTCCAGTTTCCATGACAATATATTATAATTATTTCATTTCTAAAAATTAGAAGTAGAAAAAAGCAATCAAAATAAATTTCCCTTTTAAATAAAATTTTATAACAAAAAATATGTTTTTTATCCCTATAAAATAATGTTATTGATATTGAAATTAAGAACGTGTAATTTTTATCTTCATCTATTATTTAAATATTTTAAAGGTAAAAATAAAATATATAGTGAACAATGTTGCTATATTTTCAATAATTGGATATATTTTTCCAAAATAAACACATAAAATATTTAAAATTCATGTTTTATGTTCTATTATTAGTCATTATAATATTATTTTCAACCCTAATTTCAATATTTACACATTTTCTACAGAAATACATTTTGAATCTTCTTAATGTTCATTATGACTAAAAATAATGTATACCATATTAAAAATTATTAACTATTCTTATTCCAAAAATATTATATCATTATTAAAAAATTTATCTTCTATAGTTGGTAGAAATTATTTTCAAAATTATCACATATAGCGTGATTTAAAAAATGGTAATAAAAATTTCTTTATAAGCATAATAATATTTTTATAAAAATCTCAAATAAAAAATTAAATAAATGGTCTATAATTGAATTATATTTCATCAAAATTAACTAATTTTATTTTTTAAATAAATAAAAATATAATATGGCTTTTAGAAAACATTAAACTAACATAATTCTTTTCATAAAAAATGTATTTTATCACTATTCATTGAAAACTCAATATTTTCAAAAGAATCCAAAAATTGCAAAAAAAGTTAAATTTTAAATAATGTTATAAAAAAATATATTATTTTCAAAAAATTATTTTTTATAAGTTTCATAAGTTAATTATAATTCCAACTTATTAAATAAAATATAAAACCATTTTTGAATAAATTGTATTTTTGATATATAAATTGATTTTACTAAAAATTAAGTAATGATTTTTTATAAATAAATAAATTATATAAAACATTTATACTTGTTTTCATAATGCGTTCAACCATATTTTTACCTGTAATTTCAAAAGTTATGTTACACTAGTCATATTTAAATAATAATATTATATATTACATTTATGTTCAGTGTTTTGTGTGGTAGAAATTTTCAAAAAAAATGTTTTTTAATCCCATATTTTTACATTATCCCCATTATTGATAAATTAATTCCTTTTGTTTTCAATTCATGCTTGGTAAAAATGGTATTAAATTTTAAAATTAATTTTTAAAATCGCACACTATGAAAATGGGTAATAAAACATCCATTAGAAAACAGGGAAAATGAGTTGTGAAAAAGACAATCACTCCATTGGGAATAGTGGTTATATAAAGAAACATATAACCAAGGTGGAATACAGGGGGAATTATAGTCTCTGACTCCATTTTTTTTCCGTTTGCACATACTATGGGGTTGGTTAATCCTTAACTGAGGAAGAAAATACCAGGCTCAATTATCTTGAATTATTCCACTCAAAACAAATATCCTTAAAGATATTGGTTATGGAATCTAAAATAGTTTGGTGCTCCATTTATAGTCTTTTTTATACTCATTTTAAGGTTATTTACATGATCCATTAGCGAAAATCTCTCCTCTCCAATGGAATTTTTCTTATTCATATATGGTATTAAGGAAATCATCTGGCTAACAACATGGCATTAAAGGCTTCCCATGACTTCCAACACGTGGTGTTTTATAGTTTTTGGTCACCTCCCTAGGAAGTCATTTATATTGTAATCGGATATTCTCTTGGTCTATATTTCTTTGTTCCCCCATCATCATTTTTTCTCATCTATTATCAAATAAATAACTAAATGATGATGATGTAGGAAAACATTTTACTTCAAAATTTCAAAAAAAAACAAATATTAATGTTTTTATTATTTTATAATTAAATAACTATACTTCCAAAATATCCTCAATAAACTCAACATTAAATAAATTTTTAACCTCAATGTTTATATTATACCCTTCATCTAAAATATCTAAAAATATAATATAATTTATCCCTATAAATAATTTAAGTTGAACCTTTATGTTATATATAACTCAACCAAATAAAAAATTTACATAAATATAATTAACAAGCTCATCATCCCCAAAATTCAAAAACATTTGATCTTGTATTATGCTTCCCAAAATCAATAAAAAAAATTATCAATCAAATAAAATAATTAAAAAAACAATCATACTAACATGGAAATATTATAGGCTAGTGGAAGGTGATGCACCCTTATTGTCCTGAAGTTGTGAGTTCAAGCCCTGCAGCCTTGCTTGATGTGATGAGCTATCACCTAAAAAATCATATTTAATTTTTATAAAGTTATATTATTCCTAAAACATTCCCAAAAATATGACTAAAATCTTAAAAAATTACACTAATTATCAAATCACTTTTTAACCCCCAAGGTTTTTTTATACAACTAATTTTTCCCCAAAATCAGATAATCTTAATTTACTATTATTACCCCCACATTAATGATCTTATTAACCCTAAATGTTATCAGTAACTTTAAACATATGTCCAAAAATTATACAAGTACTATTATTCAAATAAAATTCTCTCTAAAACATATATACAACCATATGATTGTATTTCCATAAATGACTTCGAAAATATTCGTAATCATGTTAAACTATCTTGAAAGAAATCTTGAAAGTGGGTATTTATTCCATTAAAATTCTTATAGAACTCATTCTTATATGCCAATGTTGCTTTATGATTATCCCATATCACTATGGAATGTCATAGGTATCCATAGGTCATATTATATCATTATTTATAATGTTTCATAAATAAAATTTAAATTAATTCTAGCCTATCTCATGAGAGTGTCAAACCAGGTCCATAGTAAGGGAATACTCGTTATGCACTACAATTATTGTCAAGATATACATGACCATCTTGTTTAGGGTATTTACACCTATATTCGTATCTTCCAAAACCATATACACATATAGTTTTGAAAAAATGGATTTATTATTATAAAAACAAATCATATATACCTTACTAAAACATTAGGATAGTATCTTCCATATATAATTATCCTCAATGTTACACATCTGGTTATATTCCCTAATCTTTGTTATACTAAATATAGTTCCAGAAAATTTTGATAAACATCCTCTAATAAAATGTATAAATACCTCAACCCCATTATCACAATGTCAGGGGGTCACTTTATTACACCGTAACTTGAAACAGGGAGTCATACCCCTATGGGTGGAATAGTTAAGTATTGTTCATAAATTACAAATATACATTAATATCCCAGACGATTTAAAACATTAAATCGAAAACAATGTGGAACTATATATTCTACATCATTTAATTATTTAATATATTACTTCTTTATATCCTATTGAAATGGAAAAAGTGTGATCTTAGATGCTTAGTAATGGTTAAATACAATGGAAGTTTTTATTGGAAAATAAATAATAATAAATATATAATGCTAAATAATTTATTACACATCTCATTTATTCAATAAAAAAACCATGAAAAATAACATGGTTGGAATAAATAGTTATAATATAATTCTATATAAATAATCACATGATAATGAAGCTAAATCCATTGATATCATAAATAGTAAAATAATCACATCAACATTAATAACTTATTTCAAAATGATGTATTTCATAATTTTAGGCCTCATAAACTTATTATTGTGGTCTTTTTCCATAACAATTTATATTAGTGTTAGGAAAACTTCAGAAACCCCCATTTAAAAAGGTTAGATAACTAGTTTCTCACCTAGAACATATTGATTCATCATGGTTTTATATAATTTCATGCCTCACTCAGAACATAATAATTTTAATTAATTCATTATATGAATAAATAATACAACATAATAAATGGGCCTTAATCAAAATCAAAAAATAGGGGGGAAACTATCACAAAAAATCAAAATGATTTCCCTAGTTAATAAGATTATGAAACATAAGAAAAACTAATAATTATGGTATCATTATAACATATTATATGTTTAGAATGAAAGTTTATTTCCATTGATGAATAGAAATAACAAAAAAAGTCATTAAGATCACACTTGAAGAAAATACCGTTCTCTCTTTGAAATTTACTTTTAAAACAAAAAATTTACAAAATATTAGGAAATTAATTTTATATTTAAATAATCATGTTAACATGTATATGATTTATAAAATAATTTAATGGTTATTAAGGTGGGATGTTCAATCCTTGTCAAATATATTAAAAAATATTCAATTTTGATTTTTCAAGAAAAAGTCTTATGTATCATGTGTATAAAATGAAAACATTACTCCCATTAAAACATATTATAAAAAATAAAATTTGGTTAAAATTAAAATAATGAAATATTAGAGGAATATTAAAATCATTCATAAATTATTTTTAGAAAAAATTATAAATAGGGAAAAATATTCTTGGCTAAAGAGAAAATAAAGTTTGTTTTTATTAAAAACAAATATTTTATATTTTGAGAACAATATAATGGAAAATTAAATGAAAATTTATAAATTAAATTAATAAACTAATAAGAAGAAAATATTTTTTCAAGATGTAAATATTTTATTATTCCCCCTCTAGATACTTAAACCTAAACAATATTAAATAATGATTAGATTATGAAATAAACCCATACATCTTTGGAAAATATTGAATCATAATCCCAATGAAATAAATGACTTCAAATTAATCTTTACACACAATGGTTAATAAATTTAATTAGGATATTTCATATCAAAGCTATATTATACACTCTTTATAATAGAAGATAGGTTTTTAAAATAACATTTGACCCAAAGAAGACAATTTGAGATGATCCCTTACAATGAACATATTGTTGAATTAATAATTAATAAATGAAGTAATTATGTTTAATAAATTTAAATCATAGAAAATATGATCAAATAAAACAAAAATTAAAAAGATTAAATTTTATATATAATCATGAAATAATTTAATTAACTATTTAGTGATATTACCCATGGAACAAAAATTGAGTTTTGAGGCACGTACCACTTAGTAAATTTCATGTTAAATCCCCTAGGACAACATAATTTTCATCAAACCTAAAATACATTAATATATTAATGAATCATTATTTAGCACATACAATTTTCATCATATACAACATATAAATAAAATTAGGTGTAATTTTGTAAAATAGGACTTAGTAAAAGGAAATTTAGTAGAAATCCCTTAAAAATTGGAAATATTAAAGACAAATCCCATATGGGTGAAATAATTTGAATTTAAACATAAAATAAAATTAATTTTAAGAGATTAAAGATATTAGACATAAATGGTAATTATATGTATCATTGAAAATAAATTGGTTCATAATATTAAATTATTCTATAATGAAATGGAATTGAGACAGAATCCCTTACCTCAGAACTGAATCATCAAATATATTATTTATATTATGGTATTACAAAAATATATCAATTAAATAAATTATTAAAAACCATTTTCAACTTAATTATTCATTTAAATATTTTTGTTTTATTTTATATTTTTTTATCTGTTCAATTGAGTTCATGTTGGCTGTTTTGATGATATTTGGTTCATATGTCTAAAATGACATCGGTATATTCCCTATGGTAAAAGTGGTAATTGGTAAATCATATAAATAATTATAATAATGAAATAATTATAAATTTTATACATCAATTATAATTTCAAAAAATGAAACATTGTTATGAAAAAACAAACTATGTTACAATAACCGGGATGGTATGTTGTCCATACACATGAGTAACATTTCTGTTTTTTCCATGATCATGATGTCAAGAAGGTAAGTGTTACTTTATATTTATATAAGGGAAAATATATCCTAATTATTAAATCAATTCTTCAAAAACCCTCATATATACCTTCCATGTGACTATGTATTGATAAATGATTCACATCGCTTAATGGAGGGAATAATCCATGTGTACGCGCGGATGAAGTTTTCATATTTCAATGAATGTAAGGGTGAGAAAATATAATAAATATTAATTTAATTAATTTAACATATATTAGGAATATATTTTTTATAAATTAAATCCATATTTATAAATATTCAAGAGAGGAAACTGTAAAAAGCCTATTACATCAGTTAATGAGGCGGAAGTATGGCGTATACAAAAATAATGGTTGTGTTTCCCATTTTATTTAAGGGAATATGGATGTAGGATTTGAAATTAACATAATTAAACATAATTATATTTCAGATTTTTATGTTATTATAGAAACAAGGGTGAATAATATTTGATGATGTTGGAGGAATAAATGAAACAAAAACACTATGTTCATAAAGATATCTTATCTTCTAACAACAATTGTAGGTTTTCACTAATGTCCTTCCTTATAGGGTTTTAATATCAAACAAATACCACTAGGATGTTTGAAGTTATGTGTGTAAATAATTTTTGTTTGTATTAGAAAAACAATAATTAATTAAAATTATATAGAAAATTATAGGGGATGTTCCATTTTATAATTGAGGGGACCGACACTTTTACAATTTCATTCCTAATTAATTTAATATATATTAAAATAATTCTAAAAAAGGTTTCAAATTGATATAATTAGAATAAATAATAATAATGGGCCAAAATAATATAATCCAATAAAATTTGGAAACTTTTTATTATATTTTTAGCCTTATCTCTTTATTTTCACACGTATTAACTCTTTTTTCAAATTACCATTATAATAATGTTTTTACACTTTAATGGAAAATATAGTTACTATAAAAGGATAGTTTTCCACTAAAGGGACCATGTTAGATATTTTATACCACATCACAATTAATTTTTTGAATATAGTTTTTTTTTGAAATTTTATTTTATATAATAAATTTATATTTATTATAAAATATCATTAGTTCCCCCATTGAAATTATTTATTTCATTCAACTATGAAAACAATATGGCTAAAATTTAATTAAATTATCATCCTTTATATCATCACTATCAGGAAATATTTTCCTATAATATTCTTCAAACATTATAATTTATTCAATTTAAATTTGTATTAATATTATTAAAATCATATATTTTATTTTTCAATAAATTCATTAAATCTTAAGTTAGCGTGGCCAAAAAATTAAATGTAATTTTTTCATTACAAAAAATTAAAAAAAATTACCCTAATAACGAAATCATTTATAATTTTAAATTAAAATTTATAATAGAACATTGGTTTTATTTATCCTTGTCACATAATTTTATAGTTATTTAAAGGAAGAAAGTTTCTTTTGTCATTATATTTCATTTTAATATTATAAATGTCAAAATCAATGAAGTATGCCACCAAGTGGACATATATTCTAGGATTTGATGGATACGGCCGAAATATAATGACAAAATAGGTTAAAGGATTTTTTTGTAATTTTTTAGTCTTTGTCAAATTATTTTAATCATTGATTACTAAATTTTCCCCATTACTTTGGTGAGAAGTTTTTTCTATTTTTACTGAACATTATGAAAAAAATTATCTTGACCATATTAAAAAAATTATATTATGTTTATTTGAAATATGTAATACTTTTTATCAAATTTAATAACAATATTTAGAAGAAATTAATTTTATAAATTTCCAGCAATGTGTGATAAGAATAATTGTTTTTTGATAGAAAAATCCATTTTATTTGTATAAATGTATTTATACCAATATTAAAAATAAAATTCATTCCTTAAACTTTAATTTAACTATAATTAATCAAGATGAAATAATGAAATTTTAAAACTAATAAAAGTATAATATTTCGTGGTAGACATTTTAAAAGAAAATATTGTTTCCAATAAAATTTTATTTTTCCTCAATTTATTGAAAATCAGTGTTTTTTAAAAAATATAGATATTTTAGCGTAAGATAACTTTATTATGCTTATTTTTAAAAATATTATATACCATTTATATAATAAAATTTTTATAATCAGAATAATTAATTAAAATTCCCTAACATAAAAAGAAAAATAAAATAATTTTTGATATAAATATATTAACGAAGTTTAAAATGATGTTATTGAAAAAGTAAGTAGTTAATTACTATTAGTAAATATATTATATAATATCATTACACTTATTCTCATAATTTGGTTATACCTATTCATACCCACCAATTCATTGGCTAGGTTAATGTTCTTATTTAAATAATAACATTTAGTGGTTCACTTATGCTTGGTGTTGCGTGTTGTATACGATATCAAAAACAGTGTGATTTTAAAATATCAGGGGGTAAAATTCTTAACCCATTTAAAGAAATATGTCCTCAAACTTTTATCATATTCATTATAAATTGGGTTTTTAAATCATCAAATACATTTATTGAAATTCAACTTTATAAAAAGGGTTAAAAACATCTTCTCGAAAATGGGAAAAGGAAACAGGAATCTAATTAGATAAGTGGGTTTCCAAATTTAGTACCATAATGAAAAGAGAAAATATGGATATAGAGGGAAATTTTAATTTTAAAATAATTAATTAGAGTGATATAAATCATTGATCATAATAAATTTATTGACTAATATAAAGTTAATCACTACAAAATTGTCATCTGATGATGTTTGAATAGAACCATAGATTCATCAAAAATAAAGCTAATATGTTAATATTTTTTATCAAGATCCTTTTCCTCTATATTAGTAATTAATATACCTTGTAGACTATGATATTTAGGAAATACACTTACTTCTAAACTATAATTTCATACATTATTCAATTTTCAACACTCTTTCATCATTTTCTCCAAATGATGAGAATTCAAGATGATTCTTTATGCCCAAAGCACAAAAATAATCTTTTAATGAATCAAATAATCCACAAAAGCATAACAAGATATTACTTATGTATTAAGAGATTTTAAAATATAGCAATGGATTCCTTAAGGTAATATAATGACCCAAATTTATGTTCCTTCGTATAAATAAATAATACATTTTACTTACAAATAACACCAAAGGTTCAACATACATTATATCACAAATAAATAACACATCACCCCAAATGGCCTCAATTCCATCATCACTATTTAATTTTTTGGTCTCAAATTTTATATCATAATTCTCAAACTATAAATACAAATTTTCATATAAAAATTATAATTTATCATTTACTATATTCTGAATTGTTACATACCTATCAACCTAAAAAAACATCTCCTGAAATTGTATTAGTCACCTAAAAAATAACAAAATTATTTAATATATGATCCTATAATATATCTTATTATTTATAATTATCATCCATAAAATAAATTATAGATAAAAAATTCATACTAATCAGGGCATCTTGAAGACTAGTGGTATCTTATTTAACCCTATCTCCCTTCAGTTGTGAGTTCAAGCCTCATATACTTACTACATGTGATGTGTTTTCACCCATCCATTAGATTTTTATTTTTATATAATATTGAAATTCCTTCAAACATTACAAAAAATATTATTAACATCTACATAAATAGCATTAATTTTCAAACCTCATTTTACCTCCCATGGTTTTCAATAAAACTAATTATTCCTAAAAAATAATATATTATTAATTGAATATTATTACCTTAACATAAACAACCACATAAACCCAAAAGTTTATCCAGAATATTAATTTTTTCCCACAAAAATATATATGCGTTATTCCTCAAATAAAATTCTCTATAAAGAAAATACTAAACGAAAGTTTTATCATCACATAAATATCTCTGTAAATATCTATAACTATGTTAAACACCTATAACATAAAACAAAAAAATGGGTATCTATGACTTTAAAATTTTGATAAAATTTCAACTTATCAACCCATGATATAAGATGTTTATCCCATTTCACTGCGGCATATCAACTGTTTGTTTTTTATTTTCTTATTCATCATAATAGAAAATAAATAAAATGTTAATTAACCTTTGAATACCCCCTAGGTGTTTAATAATAGTTTTTCTATAAGGAGACACTCACCCTGAACCAAAATTATTGTTGATATGTATTCTAATAACTCATTTTATGTTTCTTATATCTAGATGCATTTGTATAAAAACCATGACCTTTATTTCATATTTAAACATGGTTTATTAAACAAACTTTAATTTAATAAAACTCATAAGATCGAGAGTAATAGTGTATTTGGGGCATAGGGACATTAAAAAATAACATAAAACATGAAATAAACATCTTTATTGAAAGCCTCATGTACATGATCACAACATTCTTTCGTACTAAGACTTTTAGGGGATAATATGAGGACAAACATTAGAAAAGGGTTATCTATAAAGCCCAGTACGGGAATAAACATGTAATAACATGAAAATGAAAATAAACGTGAAATAAAAGGGATATCAATGGATCTTAAAAGAAATATAAACATCAAGTCATGAGATAAAATTAAAATCCAAACATGGGATGGTGGAAAAACCCAACAACTCAATATTAGCATGAGTCAAGGCTCATTGCAATTGGATTAGAATGAGTAAACCCTCATTGCACAGGAATTAGCATGCATAAAACCTCATTTCAAATGAATTATAATGTGTAAAACCTAATTTCATATGGCTAATCATGATATTAAACATTACCCAATGCATTAGAGAGCTATCAGGGTGCACCCTTTATAATCATTTCATTTTCATATTTATGTATACCACATAGATCATATAACATGGATTCATTAAATACGATAATTTATTTAATGAAAGAAGAATTTGGAATTCATAAATTTTTTCCCCAATAAATAAGTATATGAGCATAAATTTGAATACCCTTGATATAGAAATATGTATAGTAATCACAATAGGATGATTTTGTTTCATGGAGAATCATAGTGCAAGCATAACAACATCAAATATAGATTAGAAAAATTTGTTGATGAGAGAGAAAGTTGTATCTCATCATTTTCACATAAAATAGACAGTACGGGGATCATGTAAAATAATATCTCAACATGTGGAATGGAATTTCTATTCATAATATAAAAAAATTCATGAATTGGAATGGGAAGAGAGAAATCGCTTACATAATTTAGACATGGTAACATGTGTATACAGAATGGATTATTTAGAGAAAATGGGTATCTCATCATTCAAATATAATAAGGATATTATTGGTGAGGATTTAAGACATACCCCATTATTTTTAATTGAAAAGGGAAGGATGTAACAATATAAGGAAACAAGGAAAAAAATTGAGAAAGGAAGGGAACGATAGTTGGTTGTGTGAACTCAAAGGATTGGGAGAGGTTCTTATGGGATTTGGGATACATTAGAGGAATCTATATAGTATATATAAAAGTTTGGAAGAGCCTCAATATGTTTTACTAATGAATAATGGGTTATTTGGTTGGTTTTTATAGGAAAGGTTATGGAATTCTTTATTATTTTGGTTTTGGACACTACACACTAAAATATTCAAAAAACACAAACCATACCATGGTTTTTGGAAAAGGGGAGTGGTATAACATATTTTATAAGGATATAGCCATAAGATATTAAAATAATTCGATTTTTGATGTGTATAAGAATCAAAATTTCAAGGAAATGATTTTCAAATATTAAAATATTTAATATGTCATTCAGGTTTCACTAAAAATTGATAAAATAAAGAAAATAAATGTGAAATTAAATTATCATAAAGGAAAAACAAATATATTTTTTAAATATACCATATATATTATTTATTACATCTCTATTGGGTAATTATGATGTCATAAAACACACTATATTTTTTGGATATTTAATTTCCAATTTTTTTTATTTGAGAAAATTAAAAATAATTCACTGTTGGATAATTTCAACATATTGATTCGAAAATTAATATTAATTTTACCTATGTTTTTTTCTAAATATTTAAATTTTATATTTTATAATAAAAACCAACATTTATTTAAAATTGATGGTTTTTTTAGAAAATTGGATTCAAACCATAATAAAAGATACATTTGACTTATTAAAAATTAGAAGATCATTAATATTTAAAAAATGTAATTTAAAATAAATAATTGATTTAAATTTTATTTAATGTTATTATTTTATTAAAACATTACTTATTACAAAAATACTTTAATTCATCGAAATATATTAATTTTTTAAATTCAAACATTAACTAAAAATACATTTTGTTACTTTAGAAAATCATAAAAAAAATTACAATAATAGAATGATAGTATATTAATTATTCTATGAAAAATTATCATAATGCTCAGATCATGATATATACCCCTTGATTACACTATTTGACACCCTAAGTGTAGGGTGTGTGATGGTGTGGATTTTATAAGGTGGTTCGATGAATATGGTTTTGGCAGCGATCTTAGTGAGATTTGACATCTCCCGTCAATGGTTTCAATAATGCTTAAGTTGTTGGATCTTGTCTTGGGCTTCATCTAGCGATAATCCTAGAAAGTAAATCTCCCTTATAATCTTCGATAAATGGGATTTAAATGAAATGAACCTTATGGTTGAGGTAATAAGTTACTTTGTATGTGCCAAAACGATTAGATAAAACCCTATATTTATACTAGTGAGGTGATCATTATTCCAAAAATAAATTATCAATGGTAAGGATACATAACAGTCATATAAATCTAATCGGATATAATAAAACAAAGTTATTTAATGATTTCTCTATATCTATAAGACATTTAAATGAAAAGGAATATTATTGAAAAATGTTCATGTTCTTAAAACCATTCCCCTTATGAAATTTCACCATCAAAATTTCCTTTTCACACATTAAAACAGAAGAAGGTAACTCTGCTTCATCACTTCTTCTAGTTCCCATGTTTCTTTTTCTAACATTTGGTTTCACCGCAACTTCTTGAAAATGGGCATCTTCTTATTTCATAGAAAATTTTCTCTATTATATAAGATCATCTCCAGCTTCTTCTCGTAGAAGATCACATTCTCCAATGGTACTATTCCTAGATTGAGTACATGTGATGGGTCTAGTATTTACATATTTAATATTGATACATGGAATGCATAATGTACTTTACATAGAGTAGGTGGGAGTTCAAGTCAATAAGACACTACTCTGATGTGATCAAGGATCTCAAAATATCTGATATACCTTGGATTAAGCTTGACCTTCTACCCAAATCTCATAACTCTCTTCCATGGTGATATGATGAGGAATACAATGATCCATGATCAAACTCTTCTCCAACATTTCATTGAAAATTTCTCTAAATATTTTTTTTGGTTCCCTAACTTCGTCCCAACTGGTCAGTGTTCTTCACCATATCCAGTAAAGGGATTCATAAAGATCTTTTTTCTTGATTGAGTGGAAACTATTCTTATAAGAGAAATCATCTAATGTAAGATGTCGGTCTCATCTAACTATGAATTCCACGAAGAATGATCTCTACATTTACACACTTCTCTAGATAGTCCACTTAGACTGGCCTTCAATTTGAGGGTAATAGGCCATGCTTAAGTTAAAATTAGTGTTTAGAGTGTATTGGAGACTCTTCTAGAACATAAAGGTGATTCTTGGATCTCGGTCTGACCCAATCGATATTTGTACTCCAAGTAGCCTTAACACTTCTCTAATTTATATTCATGTTATTAGATCTAGTGAGATGTCCTCTGGAATTGCACTGAAGTGTGTAGTAATTATAAGACAATCAACTACAACCCAGATATCATTGTTTACATTGATGTCTTTGAAAGTCTAGTGAAAAATTCAATGGTTATGTTTTCCCATTTTCATGTTTGTATTTGTAATAGTTGAATCATCCCATTATACCTCTGCCTCTCAGCCTTAACTTTCTGACATACTAGGAACTTTGATGTATATTTAGAGATCTCCTTATTCATGAAATCCTACGAATAATGTTATGAGAGATCTCAGTGCATCTTTGTTATTATAGGGTGGATAGAGACATTAGAGATATAAGAAACATCCAACAACTACTTCTTTAACTCTGTATTTTATTGTTCACATAGTCTAGACCCAAATAGTACAACACCTTCTCCATTAATAATGAACTTTGACAATTTCCCTTTTCAAATAGTTTCAACATTCATCTATGTTCTCGCCTCATCTTTTTTGTGTAACCTTTAACCTTTCCAAAAGAGAAGGTTGAGCAATCATTTGTGAAAGTATTGATTATTTTCCCTTATTTATTATTATCATGTATATATTTGTCAAATATAAGACTATTGGATCCCTTTCAACTCTCCTCAATTATATAATTGATTGTTCCTTTCTACTTAGATACTCAGACACCTTTTTCTCTTTCCCATGGTTGTAAAGGATTAGGAAATCATAATCCTTGATGAGATCTAACAATATTAATTGGTTCATATTACGCTATATCTATTAGAATATATTGTTCAGACTTTTGTGATCCATTTATATTTCACACTTCTTAAAAAGTTGGTAATGTCACAAAATTTTAAATGGGATGATCACTTCATCCAACACCAGATCTTGTGTTTCATAGTTCTTCTCTTTAACATTCAACTGCCTTGATGAATAGGAAATTAATTCATCATTCTACATCAAGACATATCTAATTCCCTTCTTCAAAGCATCGTTTATGAATACAAAATGATCATAAATTCTGGGAAGTGTGATCAAGGGGGAAGTGACAAGCCTCTTCTACAACTCCATGAATCTTTCTTCACATTTCTTATTCTAATAAAACATGACTCCATTTTAATTCATCTTGGATTGACGGTTTCAAAATCGTGATACATTTCTTACACATTGATAATAATTTCAAGATAACCCCATGATGCTATGGATATCTATCATAGATGTCAGCCTCATTCATACATCAATTGAATTTTTTGGAAGGATTTAAATATATTCCATTTGTTGTGATGATATAACCCACGAATGAAACTTTCTTCAACCATAATTCACACCTTCTATACTATTCATAGAACTTATCCAATTTTTATGTCTCTAGCACAGTTCTTATATGCTCCTCATAATCCTCTGTGGTTTGGGAGTGTATTAGAATATCATCTTTAAAGACTCCTAAAAAATTCACAGTAATCTCTTAAGACTCTATTTATCAAGTCCAGGAAGATTTCTAAGGAAATATTGAGTATAAATGGCATCACTATGAACTCACAATTCCCATACCTTATATGAAAAGAAGTCTTGGGGATAGCCTCCTTCATCACCCTAACGTGGTAATATCATGACAATCGATTCACCTTGGAGAAGTTTTGTGCTCCACATAGTTGATTGAATAAGTAATCAATTCATGAAAAATGATGCTTTTTCTTTATCATGATTTTATTGAGATCACAAAAATCACTACAAAGTCACATTGACACATCATTATTTTTTACGAAGAGGAAAAGTGCACCCCATAGTGAAGCACTTGGTCATATAAAACCATTATCCAAATTCTCCTGTAGTTTCTTCTTTAGATCCTCAAGTTCCACAACAGCCATTGTATATAGAGACTCAGATATTGAAAATGATCCAGTTATAAGATCAATCAATAATTTAAGATTTCTTTATAGAGGAAGACTAGGAAATTCTCTGGAAATCTCATCAGTGAATTCCCTAACAATAAGAATGACTTTGAGGATGTTTATTTCCTTGGAGTCAATTATATAAGAAAGATATGCATGCTTATAAGCTAGTAATATAAATCCCTAAGATAATGGTACTAAATAATATGCATACTCCTCCTTTCACTTTTATAGAATCAGGGGTCGATTCACCATATGGAGAGTTATTTTCCTTTTGTAGAAATTTATGTAAGATATATATAGTAATTTCCAATCCATGAGAATAATTGCATCAAATTCCATTAGAAGAGGTATGATGAGGTTCATTGGGATGTTCAATCCAAAAATTCTGATAGTGGTGTACTTATATACATTGGATTCAATAATTTCCTCATTTTTAGTTGTTATTGACACCTTTACTACCTAAACTTGTGGTGTTTTTTGGACTATTATACTGCACTTTTGGGATACAAATAATACGTAGAACTGTGGGATATAACCTTACCTTTCAATTTTTTATTCTATTTCTACATTATCCAATATAGACTTATTTATGATAAATTTTAATCTTTTAAACACATTAATGGGAATCCAAAGTAAAAATTGGAAAACATATAAATTACATTTATCGCTTTAACTAATGAATTTCTAGGCTTCAATCATTGTAATCCATTATCTACATCCTAGCATATACACTTATGGGTTTTATTATTCCATTAATAATTTTTCATACTATGATTATGAATTTACTGAAGCATATCCCCCTGGAGCGTTGAACCAAGAGTGAAATAGGTATTGTTTTCATGCACCAATTCTTGTCCGAGTCTAGATCAATGCGGTGTTTTCATGTTTTACCCATAGATGAATCAGTTCCAGATATACCTATACATGTTTGTATCTAGATAGGGATATATTTTCTTGATAAAACAATTAATTAATACTCACAAAAATTTCGGGATTCTTTTCTTATCTTTAGTAGTATCCCTAAGGTTTTCACAAGAGTTTTCTAATATTAATCTAAAAAATAACTAAACATATCCTCAATTTCCAACTATAACATCATTGGTCTTCATTTCATATTTAAACATGTTTTATTACATAAATATGAACTTAATACAACTCCAAATATCGAGTGGTCTCATGTATTTGAGGATTAGGTACATTACATAACAACATAAAAAATGAAATACATATATTTATTGAAAACAACTATTACATGGCCGAAACATTCCTCTATAAATAGCATTATATAAAACAATTTGAGGACATATATAAGAAAAGGATGTTCTATAAATCCCTATAACAGAATAAACATGGAATAACCACAAGAAGATAATACAGGTTAGAAAATAGGGATATCAATGGATCCTAAATAAACATGAATGTAAAGGCTTGATATTTCAAGATAATCAAAACACAAAAATGTGGAAACAACATACAACATGATATTAGTACGATTCAATGATCATTACCCATCGATTAGAATGATTAAACCCTTATTAAACATGAATTGGAATGATAAAATCCTAATTTCACATGGATTATCATGATTAAACCCTCATTTCATATATTGTATCATTATATTAAACATTAATCAGTGCATTGGATAGATATTAGGGTGATCCCTTCATAATAATTTTTTTTAGGTATATATGTGCCATAGAGATCGTACAATATAGATTAATTAAAAATTATTATTTATTCCACACAAAAAATTTCTTAATACGTAGTTTTATGTCCCGAATAAATAATTACATGAGCATAATGGTGACTACCCTTGATAGAGAAATGGGTTTGGTATTCACTACATGATGATTTTGGCATGAAAAAATGTGGTGCAAGAATAAAAACATCAAATTGATATTCATAAAAAGGG
Source organism: Viscum album (assembly GCA_963277665.1). Taxonomy (NCBI): domain Eukaryota; kingdom Viridiplantae; phylum Streptophyta; class Magnoliopsida; order Santalales; family Viscaceae; genus Viscum; species Viscum album. The sequence goes on from OY728127.1 coordinate 305,399,020, forward strand.
GTGATGAGAGATAAATATGCATATCTTTATATATACATGAAATGGATAGTAATGGGATCACAGAACATAATATCCAAACATAAGAAATGGAATTTAGATGCATAATATAAATGAAATTTTTAAATTGAAAGATAAGAGTGAAATCACTTATAGAATTACGGCATAGTAACAGGTGTACACGATAGAGATTAATGACAAAGAATGGGGTATCTCACCATTCAAATATAATATCGGTGGTATGGGGGAGGTTTCAACAAATACCCCATCATTTTTAACTAAAAATAAAAGGATGTAACTATATATGGAAACATGGACAGAATAATAGAATGAAGGAACCCTTACGTGGATGTGTGGTCCCAATGTCTTGGAATTGGATTATTGGTGGATTTAGGGGCCTTTGAAGGCCTATAGGGAGTAGAAAGAAGAGTTTGGATAAGATATATGGATTTTCAGTGAAGAGGAATGGGTTCTTGGTTAGGTTTATAAATGAAATGTGTGGTAATTCTTTTTTATTTTAGTTTTGGATACTACACACTAAAATATCAAAAAACACAGTCAATCCCAATAATTTTCCCATGGTTTCTAGAAATGGTTAGTGGAATAAAATATTTTATAAGGATATGGTTGGAAGATATTAAAATATTTCCCTTGATAATGTGGAGGTAACTCAGACATTCAAGGAAATGATTTTAAAAATAGAAAATGTCTTATATATCATGGAAGATTCACTCTGGATTTATAAAATAATTAAAATAAACCAAAAATTTCATTATTTTAATTTAGAAATATATATATGGAAAAATATACATTTTATAGAATTTATTACATCACTATTTGATAATTACTATGTCATAAAACACACTATATATTTATATTGTTTTAAATTTTTACCCAAAAATTTGGTTGCCTCAGAAAAATATTAAAAATACACCATTGGAAAATTTCAATATTTGGATTCCAATGATAATATTTGTTTTAATTAAATAATTTTCTAAATATGTTAATTTTTTATTTCTAAATAAAAATAATTTTTGAAAATAGACCAGTTTTGGCAAAAATAGATTTCAAACCTTCATAAAAGTTACTTTTTAATTCATAAAAATTTTATGATTATTAATATTTAATAAATTTTATTTAATAATAATATTTTTTTAAAATATAATTTATTTCAAAAATATAATAATTCATAAAAATAGATTCTTTAATTGACATCAAATATTAACCAAAATTATTATTGTTCTTTAGAAAATCATTTAAAATGTAGAAATAATAAAATGAAAGTGTATTAATTGTTCTATAAATAAAATCATAATGATAGGGTCTTGATACATAAACCTTTATTACACTAGCATATTTCATAAGATTAAGGTGTGTGGTGGTGGGGCTTTCAAGGGTCCATTTTGTGAACACGGTTTGGGTCGTGATCTTGATGATCTTGAAATTCTCCCATAATCTTTTTCTCTCATGCTTTAGATGTTGGATCTCGGCATGGGATCAGTATAGGTAAAATTCCAAAAAGTATACCTCCCACGGAATCCCTAATAAATGGGATTCCTAGGGTACGATAAGGTAGTTTGAATCCATCACTTCATTTGTCTGTGAAAAAATGATTTCCTAATTCCCTATATTTATACTAGTCATGTGATCACTATTACATGACTATATTATCAATTGTAAGGATACATAATGGTCATTTAAATATTATTGGATATTGTAAAAATAGAGTTCATGTGTTTTCTATATCCATAAGTCATTTAAAAGAGTTGGAATTGTATTCACAAATGTTTGGGTCGCTATAATTTCTTCCAAAACAATGTCCACTTTTTGCATCTTGATAGGAATGTATTACTAGGAAGATCACATAATATAGACTTTATAATAAAATAAGATGTTATAATATAATTATTCTAATTATAAAATTTGTTAATTTGTGTATATTCCCCATTAATGTTTTCCTAATTCTAGTTCCTTGGATTTTAATAAACTTACTCTTATAGAAACTATAAAAACATAAACACTTGTGTCTTAGAAACTGTGGTTTGTTTATTTAATTGGAACTAGATATGATTAATCACATCCCTCAAGAGTAAATAAGTTATTATTATTTGTAAACTATATTAATACATTAATCTAACATTTATTCGGAAACAAAGAAATAATAATAGTTTTGAATTGAAATATAATCCATCCTTTAATTCCATAAAATATACATTCATCATATCTTATGTAAAGGAAAAATAAAAATGGTAATATCCTATGATTGGCGACAGTATTGTAAATCCTAACATATCATGATTGAAAAACGAATAATTAATTTTTAAATTTAGTTTTAAGAAAACAAATTCCATTTAATCAATTACATGGTCATGATAATTAATAAGGTAGTAATAAATATTTACTAACTATTTCCATATAAATAAAAATATAATCATGAAGGAAAATAAATGGATATAATAACTAATGAAATATTATAATGGACATAAATAAATAATTTCATAATTATGGGATCCATTGTGATGTATATCATAAACTTACAGTTGAAACCATATTCCAAGACAATTTGAAATAAGGGTAGGCATACAATGAAACCTGATTTAGTAAGGATATCTAATAGGATTGTCTCATGGGACCTATGGATTCATTGAGTGGATATATATCTTCAGGTCCCATAGAATAACTAATAATTTCATTTCGTTCATCATATGAGGGAATATTACAATGTAAACAACATGCCTTATTCGTGTATCATCAATATAGGAAGATTTAGCATACACAATTACAATACAATCCAAAGTCAAAATGATCATAAAACATCTTGAGAAAGAATACGTATGGTATCATTTCAAAATATTCCCACTATAAAATATAAGGGTTTTTATCAAAAAAATACCATAAAAATCACATTAAAAAATTCATTATAAAAATACCCATTTAATGTTTTAAATCTATATTAAAAACTAAAAATTTCTAGAATAAAAAAAAATGTTTTGATGAATCATGGTGGGGGGAAAATTTAATGATGTGTATGTAAAAAAATATCACCAACACATTTTCGGGAAAAAATTCAATAAGTACCTTTTTAAAAATATGAAAAAAAAATTATTCTTAAGATATTTTAAAAAATTAAAGTATGGATAGATATTATTTTATAAAATCATCTAGAAATATTAAAAACGTTATTGAAAAAAAAATTAAAAAACGTTGTTCTAGAAGAAAATTATTTCCACAAAAGAGGATTTAAAGTATGTTATTCCTAAAAATATTTTTATCAATTGAGTAATTAAATGGGAAAATTATAATGAAAACTATCATTTTCAAAAACTAAAATTAAAGAATAAAATATATTAGGTTTAGTGTAGAAATATCTAATAATTCCCCCTATGGAGACATAATCAAAAAAATTCTATAATTATGATGAGATTAGTAAACAATTCATTGCCTTGTAGGTTTATTTTGTATCGTAATCACCATGAAATAAATTAATTCAAATGAATCAATAAATAAATTTAATATAGATATAAAAATGATATATCATATAAAATGGGTCGTAGATACTCCACATTAAATAAGATAAGTGCATAACATAACACATCTCCATCAATGAAATTTTGATATGATAAAACCATACAATGATCATAGAGTTAAAGTGAGAATTAATCAATGAATATATTATGTTTAACTAATTTAAATAAAAAACCACTGGAAATTAGAAAATAATACTAAAAAAATACCCCAAAATCAATAAATAATTTAATCAATGATGATGTGATATAAACCAATTTAATAAAATTCAGTTACAAGGTACATGCCTCTTAGTACCTTGAAATTGTAATACCATTTTATGAAATAATTTGAATTGAAATTTTAAAAACCATCAATTATAAATGATTAATTATGTAACATACAAAATGGGAAATGTATACACCTTATAAATTAAATTAGCTCAATAAAATTAAAATATTCTTAATGGAATGGAATGTGAGGAAAAATCTTTTACAACATGGTAATTATCTTGTCAATTCTCAATTTATGAAAAAAATTAAATTGAAACACAAAATACCACGAATAAGTAATTATTAGTTATTTTACATGTAAAATGGTAGTATATAAACCATATAAAATAAAATTTTCATTACTTTATAATATGCCTCAATGAAAGGAAACTGAAATGGAATCCCTTATCATAGTTCTGAGTCATCATGTATTTTATTTATATTATAGAATAAAAAAATTATTTTACTAATTACCCTCTTAGGAAATATTTTCTTTTTTATTGTTTAATTTTAATTTCTTTAGCATGTTATATTTATTTACATTTACAATAAAGTTCACATCATATGTTTTCATGATATTCAGTTCGAATGTCCAAAATGTCTTTGGTAGGTTGACTATAGTAAAACATGTCATTTTTTCATCCTCTATAAAAAAATAATCATGAAATAGTTATCATTTCTGTAGATATTTTTCACTTTTGAAATCTATCCATGATTTATGGTTATGATAAATAAACTACATTATAATCATGGTGGTGATAGGTCATACATATAAATGAGTAACCTTTCCATTATTCAATAATAATGGGGAAATAAGGTTAGTGTTTCATTATCATTATAGATTTATAATTAAATACTAAATATTATATTATTTCATTAAATACACACATATATATATGATCCATGTGGTATGGTAATGAAAAATAAATCATATCACATTATGCAGGTGGTAATCCATACATACGTAGGAACACTGTTATCATCTTTTACTAAATAGAAATGTAAGAAAATATATTATATATTAATTTTTAAAAATAATAAATATTTCATTAATATCACACACACAGACACACACATATATATATTTAATCCATCATCATAGATATATTTGTGAGTGGATAATGGAAAATGAATTACATCTTTTCACAAGGTGGTTGTCTGCCATACAAATGAACGATGGTTTCATTCCAATTTGATGGAGGAGGATATGGATGGTGGTTATTTGATTAACGTAACAGAATATCAATATATGGAATATGATATTGTTGTTATATCATCCTGAATTAATAAGATTTTATAGAGGGGGGAGAAGGAATAAAAAATCATTAAGAATGATACATCTTCTTCAAACAACCTCTTTAGGTTTACATAAAAATTTCACCTTTGAGGGTTTTGTAATAAAAAGTCCTCTAATACATGGGAATGGAATGTTTTTTGGTTATGACATGGTTATAGAAATACCATTTTCAAGTGAGAATAAAATAGTATAGGATGCTCCCTTTTATATGTAGGGGAGAGGCTCTTTGGGAATTTCATAAAAATTCAAAATTAATATAAATTAAAACTCCTAGAAATTTGGATAATAACAGTTAAAATATGAATAACTAATTATTATGGGTCGATAGTTAATATAAAAGGAATATTGGACAATCAATAGTCTATGGTTGATATTTTAAACCATATACAAATATCTGCTACAAATATTTATTTTTTTGGAAATTTTAATTCATTTTAAAAAATATAACTTATTGTAAACTATCATTATTGTCATTTTTGGAACTATTCATGAAATTTGACATTGAAAACATCACGAATGAAATGGAGTTGAAATATACAAATAAAATAAATTACTAACATGATATATTTAACTTTAATATTCTTTGAACACAATAATACATTTAATTTATGTTTTTATTAATATTTTTAAAATAAATATCATTAATCTTTTTATAAATTGAATAAATATATTTTCAAGGATTCCTAATAATTTAATGTTATTATTTGGTTAATAATAATTACAAATAAATTTCAATGATAAAAAATCAATTAAATTTAGAGTTTATATTTATAACCAAAAAATATGTTTTTTATATCTGTCAAATAATATTATTGATATTAAAATCAAGAAAGTAACATTTTTGTCTTCTTTTCTTTTAAATATTATAATGTTTAATAATCAAATAAATATTGCGAAAAGTCTCCAAATATTTTAGACTTATATGGATATGGAAAAATTTGCTAATAAAATATTATAAATGCAAGAGTTTGGGTAATTCTTCTTCCTTATCATAATATTTTTAACATTAATTTCTTAATTTAATATTTTACAGTGATGATATTGTTTTCCAAATTTTACAATCTATTTTAAAGATAAATTTAGTATACATTATTAAACATTTATAATTATTTTGATACAAAATATTGAATTCTTTTTACAAAATTCACTCTATACTGACCATAATTTTTCTTACATAACTAATATATCATTTTTATGGTAGACAACATAATGGACATACAAATCTATGATCCAATGGTTTATTGTTTTGAGAAAAATAGGTTCATACCTAAATTTTACATAACAAAACATAAACATTATTTAATCACTTCTTCTCCATCTTCTTAGTTTCCCTGACGTTCTCCATAGTATATGTAATCTCATATTGATATACAACATTAAAAAAGAACTGCTAAAACCCCAGTAAGAGGTTGAATTAGGGACATGAATCTATATAACATGGGTGAACAGAATCATTACAATCATATAATATGAATAGTATAATTATTAAAATCATGAGGGAAACATGTGATAAATTCAAGGAATGTGTCAGCTCATAAACAAGAAATTACGCGACATTGAGATCATGTACAACACATTATTATCAATAAAGACAACATCAAGTTCGCATATCACATATATGCATAATCATAACATCATATTTATTATAAAATATAGAATCATTTTCACTAATAATACACACACTATCATGAGATACATCACATTACCTAAAACATCATAGGGATATATAATTTTGGGCCAACTCATCACATTAAAATATTTACATGATCATGATTGCCACATAGAATATATCACAATCATATTCATTATTTAACCCATGGAAAATAATGGGTTTCATAAGGATTAAATATATCATGAAAACATAGGGTTCATAATTCAACAAATGAAAAACATGTTTTCTATAAGAATAGTCAATTTATAAAGAAGAAGAAACAACTTAAGAAGAGTCAAATATGTGTTTTCAAAAGAATAGTTCATTTCAAAAATCTTTATTTTTGTCATAATAGCCAGTAGTAAAAATTCATAACCCCTAAAAGAAAAAGGAATAATAATGATATTTTATTTAAGGAAATTTATATAAACATAGGAAATATATTAATTATTTAAATAAATTTATTATGAAAATTTACTTATTTCATTATAATTATATAAATAATTATTAAACAAATAATCCATATTTATTTATAATTATAAATTTATAAAATTTTAAATATACATTTAAAATATATTTATTTATAAATATTTATTAAAAAATATATCTTCGATTTTATTAAGGAATATTTAATCTTAGGTCTATGCTTGTTAAAAATGAGTAAAATCAATTAATTAAAATTAGTACAATATTCAAAATTTAGATAAGTTTGATAAATATAAATCATTAAAAATATATATATATATTGAAATAAATATGATTACATATTGAAAATATTAAAACCAAGAAAATAAAAATGTATATATTATAGATAATATAAAATTATTAAATTCCAAAAAAAATATTTGTTTGATTTTGTATATATATAAAAATTCATTATGTATGTATATTGGAAATCAATATAATACGTTTGATATATGTTATAAATTCAATTTTCTAATAACATTCAATTATGTCCATTAATCGATGTAATTAGTGAGAATTTTTTATTCCTATTAATTATTAATTATAAACCAATATTTATTAAAAATATAACTTTATAATGTGAAGCATAGATAATATTTTTTATGATAACAAATATATTTATATACATTAGTATATATTTATATATTTAATATATACTATTTATTAACATTATCAATGATTATCTACTTAATTAATAGTAAAAAATTTAAAATTTACTATTTGCTAATTTTAAATTACTTAATATTCATTTTCAAAATACCTATATATATATAATAAATACTATTTATTAAAATTTATAATTTATATATTGTAAAATCAATTCATACATTTTTATCAATAATTATTTATTTAAGAAAAATTTATTATATTTTTTTAATAAACTCATTTTATATATTTTATTTATTTAATTATTTCATTTTACCTACTTAGACCATTGTGAGTGATAAAAAATGATGATAAAGGATACCTTTGTGACCACTAACAAATATCACTGATAAGGGAAACCCTCTATCAGCACTAAAAATGAAGCACTGATAATGGGTATCATATATATGTGTTAAAACTAAAACACTGATAAACGTTACCATTTATAATTTCTAAAATGAATTGATAAACTCTCTCTTTATTAGCACTAAAAAAAGAACTGATAAAGGGTAAAATTTATCATATCTTTTTTTAGTGCCGATAATGATTCAATTTATCAGTAATTTTTAATATTGGTCAAAAATATCAGTGCTCTTATGGTCCTTTTTTTAGTAGTGATAAGAAATTATTTCATGAACCCTTTGGAATTCTATTTCCCATCTATAAAATATTGAAAAAAACACAGTGGGATATACTCTGTAATATCTTTCATCATTTTCCCCACCAAATGTATTCTCTAATAGCATGGTACGTCTTGGTACTTATTAGATGGATGGTGGAAGAAAATCAATGTGTGTGATCCAATATCTTCTTATTTATCTCATGTGATGAAGACACACAAAGCCTCATTCTAAGATTAACCACACCATTATCATTAATGTGGAACTCATGTAGTTTCCATTTCCATACTACATCTATCTTATTTTATAGCTCCAAATCATCATGTTTTTCCTTCTTGGTCTTCTATTAGATAGATGAGTAGAGAATATTTTTTGAAAGGTAGGATGTATTCTCTACTATTATGATTTCATGATAAATACTTTTTATATCCGTGAAGATAATGTCTCTCTAAATCAGCATCATCGATAATGTAAAAGTTTATTTTTTTCAAGTTCATCAACAACCTTTCTTCTTTTCAAATAGTTGTGAATCAGGAAATCATTGTACTTGATTAGATCTATCCATATTCTATAACTCATACTGAGATATTTCTATTTGAATATATTCTGTAGACTCTTATGATCCCGATATATGTCACCTTTCTAACTATATAGGTAGTGTCCCCAATCCTTTAGGGAAAAGATCATGGTTTCTAACTCCAGATCATGCATCGGGTAGTTTTTCTATAAGATCTCAAACTTTCTCCAGGTGAAGGCCATCACATTATCATTATACATGATTACACAACACAATCCTTTCTTTGAAGAATCACTATATATCAAAACCCACAGTATACATTTTGGTTGTCCGATTAAATGTATAGAGGTTTGCCTCTCATTTTGATCCTTGAATCTTTCTACACATTCTTCGGTCTACGCATCTGTTACCACTTTCCATATTAACTTTGTTAGTGAGCTAGAAAACCATAATAAATTCCTAAAAAATGTCGGTAGTGCCTAAAAATAATAAAAAACTATGGATTTTTCTAACACTAGTCATAATGGGAAATTCTTCAATTTCAATAGTTTCTGAAGGGTCTATAATAATTCCCTCACATTTGAACACACAACCCAAGAATATGAATTTTTGTATCGAAAAGTCACACTTGCTGAAATTAAGGTACATTTTCGCCTTGTATAATGTCTCCAGTACAATCCATATATTCCTATCATGTTACTCTATATTCTTGTAGTAAATTAGAATATCAAAAAATAATACTACCAAAAATTTGTTAATGTAGTCTCTAAAGGATCTATTCATCAAATCCATAATGATTTAAATGGAATTAGTATGTCCGAATGGCATCACAATGAACTCATTGTACCTATACCTTGAATGAAATGTTGTCTTCTAAATAAATTACTTCTTCAACATCAATTTATGATAAGTCGAATGATTATCCACCATTGATACTTATTTATCTATATATATTTGATTGAACATGTCATCAATATATTGAAGGGGATACATGTTCTTTATAGTGTTCTTGTGTAGATCACGATAATAGATACACAACTACATTGATCTACCTTTCTTCTTCACAAAGGGTCCTAAAACAACCCAATGGTGATGAACTGGGGTGTATGAACCATTTTTCAAAATTATCTTGAAGCTATTTTTTAACACTTCCTGTTCGATTGAGGCTATCCTATAGGGTAATTTTATTTGTTATTATTATCATTTGGTATTATCTCTTTTGGGAACTCTTCCCCTTAATTTGAGTGAATTTGGAGTAGCTCTCCCAAAAATACACCACTATATTCCCTAAAAATTTTCATTTCCTCTTGGGTGATAAATTCTTTTTACTCTACCATTTGTGTTGTGTATGCTTCTCCATTGGGTATCAACACCCACATCATTGATGGATTTTTCAAAGGGGGTTCATGATCTTCTTTACATTTTTAGATGATCATCAGATGTTTTAGAATAAGTAAATAGGTTCCCTTTTCTTGAATTTTGATGTGTTCTCTATATAATGAGATCAAATCCATGCCCATTTTAGTATCAAATTCCACTAATAGAAGTATTATGAGATTCACATAATGAATCTTCCCAAAGAATCTTATAGTAGATGATTCCAACACTTTGGTTGTTATGATTTCACCAAAAAGTGTTTTTATAAAAAACATTATTTTAGGTATCGGGGATTTGACTAAAAAGATCTAGAAAACATGAAGTATATAAGGGAATATGTAAAACCATAATCAAATAAATCTTTTTCCAATATTGGGTGAATCAAAATTGTACCTTTTATGAATTCATTTTCATGATCCACTTCAATAATAGTGACGGAATAAGATTTCCCAAGCTCCATTAGTTATGTCAGTTTCTTTTGATAATTACCCTCAAGGACATGTGTTTTTGGACATTGACTATCATAGTTCCCTTTCTCCTTGTAGTTGAATAATTAAACCATGGGTGGTGCATTTGGAGGATCATTCCATTCATCCATCATGTTGATAGTCTTATTAATGTCTCTTTAACATTTAAGAGCTTAATGGACTTCTCTCCCTCTCTTTAATCATTTCCCCATCTCTTTGACAAAATTCATGGGATTTTTACAACATTTATGATGTGTGGGGAGTTGGATCCTCTTTCCTCCTTTTTTATTTGACACACCAATTTGAAACTCTATTATTTTGTTTCTCTCTCCATATCCATGGTAAAATTTTATGAACTCTACTCTACATTGAGAGAACATCAAAATAATTCTTCATAACTACCAATGTATTGGATAGCTAGAGCCTTTAGAATGTGTGGTTTAAACAATAATAGAAACTGTCTATTTTTAAATCATTGTTTATTTCTAAACCTGAGTCATACTTTGCAGGCCCCGTGATGTTTGCCTTATATTTCATGATAGATTCACCTTCTTTGGAATTAGATCTATGAATTCCATTTCAATCAATATTGAAGAGTTTTAGAGAATTTATTGGAAATAAGTAATTTCTTAATATACTTCAATTCAATATATTAAATTTAATATTTTGGATTGGTGTTCACAATCAATTCCCACCATTTATAGGCCTCTATATAAAAATCATAGATTGTTATAGTCACCTACTATTTCTCAAAATTACATATCATTGAAAATATATTCTACATTTAGTTAATATACTGTCTATAAAAAATGGTTCATAACTTCCACTAAATGTTGATAGTTATTTCTGTATTAACGAATCTATGGATATTTGATCCTTCTTGACTAAAGTATGATGGTCCACGTTGTTTGGGTTATTATTTATAAAGAGAGGCAACAAAGTAATAATTTCTATGAATCATTTAACAACACCTTTAATTGTATTGGGAAGTCATTTGGGAAATCATTGTATTTTCCCTCTTACATCTTTTTTTCCTCATTTCACATACATCCCACTACTTTTCTAATATATAAATATTTTGAAAAAATCATAAGTCATCAATGATTGAATAAGTAATTTATTATTTTGTTCAATTAAATAGAAAGTCATTATTATGGTATCTCGATGTTTATTATTTTCCTAAAACAATGTTTCTTATCTGTTTACAAAAAAAAAGTATTATCCTAGGGGTATTCACTAAGGTTACCTAATCCTAATTCCAAAATTAACTAAACCATTCTACGAAACCAACTATATAAAACCTATTTTTCATACGTAAATATTACATAATTTTAAATATAAAAAATAGAATTGAGATAAAAATAAAAGAACGAAAGTCCATGTGTCTTCAAAAAATTATGATCGTAAATAGATTTTACATAAAAAAATAAAAAATTATTTAATTATTTATTTTATATCTTATTACTGTCCCTCCAATTCCCTTTAGTAAATGGAATCACCTGGGGACATACAACAATGAAATAAGTGAGCTAAAATCCTACAAAGAGGATTAATTATAGACAAAAAATCAATATAACGTAGGTGAGAATAATAATAAGCATCATATCATAAGAATAAAATCGTTGTCAGCATAAATAGGGAAACATATGATAAATTCATAGAATGTGTCAGTGAATAATAATAAAACATCTTGTCTTAGTGGTAAAATACCACACACAGTTGTGAATAAAGATCACATCATTTCCAATAATAACATATGATTATAATAATTACATCATCATTGTGAAAAAACATACATCATGTTCATGTATAGTATATATAATATATAAAGATACATCACATTAACAAATTCATTAGAGGGATATATAAATTCAATCCAACCTATCATAGTCATGGATTATCCCTTAAAAAGGAATGGGTTTCATATGGATTTCTTCAATTGAGAAAACATGGTTCTCATAAATGAAAAATGTAAATACATGTGTGTCTTAAGAGATATATTTCTTACTGAAGAAGAAATAACTCCATAGAATCCAAATATGTGTTTTGGAAAGAATATTTCATTCATAGAATCTTTATATTTCTCATAAAATAAAGTTGTAAACATGTATATTGATAAAAGGAATATGGAATAATAATGAAATGATATTTAAGGAACAATATAATAATATTCATATGAAATATTTCATGGAATAAGGATAAACCAAAGAAAATGAGTTGGGATCGAGGATCCACTTACCTTTATTCCCGCATTATTTCATCACATTTTCACCCCTAAATAATAAACATATATTTATAAAAACATTTATCCATATGTTTGTTACTATGAATTTTACCACTATTTATCAATTATAGTCATTTGATTATGATAGTTAATTTTCATGGTAATGGGGTATTCATTTTGATATCTAGTTTTACTTAATGGTTTATCACTATTCCATGATTCAACAATACTATTAAATGTAAATTATAAATTATTATAATTAATTAAAGAAGTATATAATCAATAAAGTTACATTTTTATATATTATATTTTGTTTATAAAATCTTTCCATGATGATGGTTATACGTGTCGACATGGAAATGTCTCCATAGGTGGTTAATCGACCTTTCATGGGATATTTTCTGGAGGGCGTGAAAGGGAAGCTTGAAATTTCAATATATACAGTAAATATGATACATATAGTCGGTTGAAATAATTAATATGATGTTTACACACTTCCTAATTAATCTTATATGGTTTTTTTAAATGAGCAGGAAAAGGGAGAAAAAAAGAAAATATAAAAGAAGAAGACTTAATCGAAACATACCTAATCATCAGTGTAGATTAACTTCAATTCCACTAAAAATCCATATATATTTGGAATTATATTAATCCAAAATTTCCCTATGAATTCTAAGGGTCTTTAGAGGATATATTTTGGCCATGTTTAGGACTTAAAACTGGAGAATGAGTGGTTTTCCAAGGGCATAGAGGTTGTTTATTTATAATTTAAGAGACCTATATTTTTATAATGAATGATTGAAAAGAATATTATATCAATGGTAAACATGTAATAGTGAATTTTTTTAAAATATAAATCATATATAAATTTAAGATAACATTGTTGTGCATTTAAATCAATTTTATAATTCCAAATAATTTCTTTATTAAATGGGGATGTGGGAAAAAGAGAAGTTGTTAATTTATGAAATCACTTTTGAATTTTTGTTTTGGAATGTCCTTTTTAGTGTTAAAAATTTTGTTAATTGAATTTTAATGACTCATTTATGAAATAAAATATATTATTGATGAAAATTATGTACTAAAAGGAAAATTTATTTGTTATATCATAAATTTTTTAATTTAATATACATCAGTCTTATGAAGAACGACATTTTTACTTTCCACCTGAAAATTGATGTATTATAAAAAATAACCAAAAAAACAACCCATTGATATTTTATTTTTGAAGATTTTAAAAAATACATTCAATTTATTGAAATAAATTACTAAAATAGGTCATTATAATTTTTTTTATAGGTAATTTGATTTTTATGAAATAAATTAAAATACAGTTCATTAAAAATGAACATATATTTTCTATTATTTTTTAAACATAATTTTTACTTTTTATATTATTATATATATATTTACTTAAATTAATTATCATAAATATTATTTATAACAGAATTTATTATTTGGTGGTAAAATTACTATTCAAACAGTCAGGTTAATATTTCAACCAGTTAGGTTACTATTCCAAATAGTCTGGTAACTTTTTCAATGATCACATTACTATTCCAACAATCACATTACCTCTTATAAATACATATAAATTACGTCATTCATTATTCAACAAAATTCCTCTCAAGTTTCTAAATTTCGATATTCTATAATGTTTCCTGATTTAATAATATTTTTTTCTACTCAATAGTGATGGTAGTGGGGCCGAAGATTCTAGTCAATTGGAGGGATCCATATTTCTCCATTTCATATTTTCATTTTTATATTTTTATCTAGTTTTTTATTCTAATTTTATTAAATATAATTACTGATTAATGTAACGTTATTTATAAATGATATAATGTTTCAGTTGTTCTCTCAATATTTAATAGGTGTATAATTTTTTATAATATAATAATAAAATATTATTCCAGAAAAAATATTAATAAAAAACTAGGTCATTACATGATCTCTATAATTGGAAAGAATTAATTTTAAAATGATCTCACAAAGCGTGACAAAAATATTTATCTCTTAAAATTTCTTTTAAGTGTAAAAATGTTTTTATATGTATATAAAGTTTTAATATAATTCAATGGTCAATAATTTTATCATATTTAATCAAATTTAATTAATTTAATTTTAAAAATAACCCAAAATATAATAATACTTTTTGAAAAATTTAAAATGATATTATTGTCACAATAAAAGTGAGTAATTTTTCAGTATTCATTAAAAAATCATTCTTTTTTTATGAATCTAAAAATTCCACCCTATTTTAACATTAAAATTATTATTTCAAAAATTGTTTGTGGTTTATACTATTAAATTTCTAAAATTGGCATAATTTTTTTTCCCATAGAAAAAAATGTAAAAATAATTATATTTTTTGAAGAATATGTATTTTTATTGTATGGAGAGATTTACATAAAATTAAGTAATTATTTAATATTAAAAAAATATTAAATAGAACGTTTATATATATTTTGATAATTTTTTTAAACCTATTGATACCCTCCAACTAAATGACTTGTTTATAATGGTCATATTTAAATAATAATTTTTGTGGTTCCATAATTCTTATTATTGTGTGTGGCATACGTTATCGATTATTATTTTTTTTAAAAATTCTAGGGGTGTTTGAACACATATTTTTATAGATAATATGAATATAATATAGTTTATAGTACAATTATTTACAATATAATGTAACTATGAGTCTCAACTCTTTAATATTTTAAATTTTTTCCCATAATTTTTTAGTGTTGTCCTCTACTAGTTGTTACTTATTATTAACAAATGAATTCTTTGACATCACATGATTTATTATTGAGGTAGTTTGGAAATTTAATTCAAGAATTTATAACATTACATGGATATAACTATCATTTTTTATATTTTTCATTTTGTTATAATTTTTATGAACATACCCGATTTTTCAATAGCAGTATACCCCATCCGAGATTTAATAAATGGGTATTGTGGTTATGCTACACAATTCTTATTACCATCACACATTATTTTATATATTAACATATATGAAAATTATCTTTTGATATAATTTATGGAAAATACATGAAAATATCATATAATTTTACATAAAAATCTCGTACTCACATTTATTAACTAATGAATTCCAAGATTCCAAGGATATGAAGATAGGAAATAACAATACTGGGTTTGGATTTAAAACCACATTAGAATATTTCATTTAAAAAGTGGTTAGCATTTTTTAAAAACCTAGATGTTACATTTGTGAAATATGCATAATAATAAATAATTATAAAATATTTTACCATAAAATTACTATTTGAAGGAAGAAAAACAATAGTCATATTAATAGTTCATATTACATGAATATAATATAAATTGTAGCATTATGTTTCAACAATGTCCTCCCAAACAAAGGACTTCATTAAAAATATAAAATTATAAACCCTATTTATTAAAATAAACACGCTTGTAGGAGCACCAATATAACTAATTAATAATGATCTATTTGGGTAAATGTGATGACCATGGATGTTAAATAATTCCTTCAATTCATGATCCTTTCTTCTTAGTTTACCTAATTTGGATTAAAACATAATCAGATGTTAATCTTGTTTTTTAGTTTTATATTAGGAATATTTTTTTCTTCACCCATAAAACTAATATGTTCCCCATTAGTGAGAGTATCATCCTGAGGTAGATAATACATTGTCTCCATTATAGTCAAACACACGATTTCTAATATGTGATCTCTTTATTTATTATCCATGTTCATTATATTATAATCCCAAATATACAGGAAATCATCTCCTATATATTTAGAAATAAATTCCTATGATGTCTTATATATCATTCTACAATGAACTAAAACTCAATTATATATTTTTATTTGATACTAAATGTTAAGGGAACCAATCATTTTGGTTACTATTTATCATTGATGAAAGATTTATAATATATATAAGTATTATCCACACACAAAAATATTATATAAATATTATATATACATTGAAACCATGAATATAAATAGTTATATACACTAAAATAATATATATATATATAAGTATTATCAAAATAATTGTTATAAAAAATTATTTATATATATATATAATAATAATTGAAAATAAAAGATAGATAGTATTACATGTAACATTGTTACCTTAAATATAAATATATATATATATAAGATTATAATTTTTGTAAATATATATATTATAAACAACAACCATATTATATGTAATATTAATGAATATATGAATATATATATATATCCATGTGTATATCTATGATATATATATATATATCATATATACATATTTATGTGTGTGTGCACGTATTAATCCAAATATGTGTGTGTATGTGTCTATGTCTATGTTTAAAGATATAATTTCATGTATTTATATATATTTATCACATAAATATATAAATTTATTTACAAAATATTATGTATTAAAATGAATTAAATTTTATATATAAAGCATTTGTATATATATATATATCGTGTCTTTTTATTTATATATATATATATATATAAATTTATATATATTTAATTTCCCATTTCTATACAATTGGAAAATTTTAGATGAAATTTTAATATTTATCATGGAGGAATGGTCATTTTTTGATGTGGGATAAGGATTCGGATTTTGGCCATTAGAATGTCCCTTGGTGGTGTTTTGGGATTAGATTCAAGGTATATGTGGTTATTTGGGTGATTAAGTGGGTTTCATATCCATTTTGGGGTTCCCCAACATCATTTTATATCATTCTGGTATGGGTCAAGGTCACCTCATGACCCTTAGGTCACACCATGATAGGGAAGTAGTGAATGGAATTGTAATAAGGGGGAATGGTTCCATTCTATTTCGGATTCAATGTGGGTAGTAAAGACACATATTTGAGAACGCAACACCATGAAATTATGGGACTCATAAATCTTTATTTATGGCATGTCGCGTCTCATAACATAGTGGGGTCAAGGAAGGATGAGGTCTTATTGATCAAGTCAGATCACATGCATTAAGGGAGGTTATTTTGTGGGTCGTATAGTCATTTTAGGACAAAATATTGGGTTCCATTTTTTGTTTTCTTATACTAATTTGAAAAGGTTCATATTTGGAACCCCCTACGAATCCCCTCATTCTGGTCATTCGATGGTGAGGGGAGGATCATCAAGGATCATCTGAAATCCTTTGTTTTCTTACCTTAGATAAATATTCTCTTTGAGTTGTTCATCACACATAATTAACATAATATCACTCACCTTATATTCATTTTCCCTTTTCCTTGTTCTCTCCATGTTTTTGTTCATTTTTTCAGTTTTTTAGGGATGATATCACTATATAATAGTTAAATTACAGCACGTGTTGGTTATTTTGTTTAGTAAATATAGAGTAATTTTTAGAATGAAGTATTCAGGTAATCATTCATCATTATCCTTGAAGTATATCAGCCCACATATTTATTTAAGGTTACTCGTGATATTGGATTTATTTTTTATTTGATATCAGGATGTAAATTTTTGAATTTATGTGGCGTAATATTATGTGTATGTCAAGACTAGACCATAATTTTTTTCATGGTTTCAATGATTTGCGGTCTCTCGGTGACTGTGGAATCAATTATTCCCCTTTTTAAGTGTTTTTTAATTTGTTGGAATTTATGGATAATATAGGTTCTAATGGACTTAGAGGATGTTTTTATAGTCTTGAGATAAAATAAAATTTCATACGTTGAGGTAGAGGGATTTACATTACTAAGCCTCTTACTCATTTAGTGATTTTATGATTTTGTGGTGTCATTGTAACATTTGTTTTTATATTTTATGATCGTAAAATATTTCACAATATATATGAATGGGACAACATATGACTAATAGTCATTGATTATTACATAGTTTCTATATGTCTTTATGATGGTTTCATTGTCAAACTAGTGTTGCTAAACCACATAATGGTTTCAATGGTGGATTGTGTTCAATGTGTATGTGAAAGATATCTAATAATTAAAATTTATCTTTAAAAATGGATTATACATGAATGACAATTTCAAATGAAAAGTGGTTATTTAAAAAATAAGTAATTAAATGATAATTCAAAATAAAAAAATCATTTTTTATAAATTTCAAATCATTAGTGAAGAAATATGTAATAAAAATCAAACAAGTTTTAAATTTGGATTTTTAGATAATTTTACAATAGAAGAAAAAGGAAATGGTTATGATTTTTAGGTATGTTTAACCTCTCATGGGTGATTCTTAATTTTCAAAATCATGGATGATTTTTATTTATATTGTTTATATATATTGTTTCACAATTATGCATGATCTTATGTTTTTCTTTGATGTTATCATTTAGTGTCAAGGAAACGTATGGGTGTTTGTGACCTATGAAATTTATCTTATAAGGCTAGATAGATGTTGGGTGTACAAGGAAGGTTATCAAGTAACTGACACCCCAGGAGAGGAGTTGTTGACATGTGATGTGATATATATATCCTATTAATGATACATTTTTTTACTAACTGTATGCTTACTTCCAGTTCTCTTTATATTTTTTCTTGGTGACTCTACCCTTGTCCTGAGTGAGGTGGTGGTGGATCTAGATAAACGACCTCAACAGGGTGAGAGGGGTAGTCTGATGTTTTATTGGACCCTTATATGAGAAATTTTTTAGTCATTAGTATCTTCATATATAGACTTTCTTTATTTTATAGGTTACTAGAAGGGACCACATGAGTATAACACCTCTAGTTTTTATTATATATTTCACTTTGAATAAATTAAATTTATTTGATAGGTTCTAATACACGCTACCCAGATTCTAAATGAACCTTAATATAGTATATTGATATAACCAAATATTTAAACCTGTGAAATGAATAGTAATATCATAACATTAAAAATTATGTTATTTTCTTAGATAAATCTATCATATTGATCAATAAGTACTCCATTTTTAAAATAATTCACTATATTCTTTTAAAATACATTTTTCCTCAAAATTGGTTTTCATGAATTTTTTATCAAATAAAATAAATAATTTATATCATTTTACTAAATTTATTTGACTAAATGCACTTCATTTGAAAATATCCATTTTTTAAATTAACTTACAGATAAATTTTATAATTTCTTGAAAAGATTTATTTTTGAATTTATAGTGATGGATACAAATTTTTATAGAAAAAATCATTTGTTTCTAGAAATTATAATGTTTTTTTATAGAAAATATATTTTCTAAATTAATTCAATTAATTACCATATAATTAATTTTATATTGTATATTGGTTCAAACACCTTTCATACATAAGAAAAAAATTCTTGAAAATGGTTATTCATTGTGTTTCGTGGATTTGAGATTAAATTCAATAATAAAACATAAGTTATTTGAATTTAAAAAACATCATTCCTTATTTAGATTTTGAATGTTTGAATTTTTCAATGAGGCCAATATCATTTTAGGTAATAAAAAATAGTAACAAAATTTCTGTGTAGTTGAGGTTAAAAGGGGTTTATCGGGGAATAAACCAAGTGATATGTGTAACATTTTAAATTAAACATGTCTAAGTACAATTATATGGCCAATGATTGATATCATCATATCGCACATTCAATCCTCTATCCGTATGGAATCATTTAAATTGAGAATGAAATTTTTATATTTTATTCTTTTTAAAATATCCAAGTATGTCTTATCCTCCACTAATAAAATGACAGTCCACCTTTAGCATATTTACTAAAAATTAATTCAAATAACTCATCAAAATAAATGAAAAAGTTCTTCTAAAATTATCTAGATAACTATTGGTCGTTCATGTCTTCATAAAATTCTAGTCCAAGGGTCCTTAAGAATGAATCTAAAAGAATCTTATTGAACAAGAGGTAATTTTCTTACTCGACCACATTAATTTTTTTTGATATTCTACCTCCTCTAAATATGTGGTGTTAAAAATAAAATAATAAATTCAGTATCCTGAATATACAATTTTTTTATTTTGGATCCACCAACAACCAACCATTATTCAATCAAATTGGGTGAGAAAGTGTCTCTTTTGCATATGCATGGAAGAATATCGCCACATAGGGACACAATTAATTTTATAAAACCATATTTTAACGATTTTTATTGTGATTTTTTATATTTTATACACCATATTTATGAACTAATTAATATTTTTGTATAATAATTCTTATCCACATTTTTTATTCCAATATTTTAGAAAACAATACCATATCCCATGTGTAGGTGTCGACTACCTCCTCCATAATGTGATGACAGTTATTAAATTATTTTTATTTACATTGATGGTTATAAAGATATATTTAATGAATATATATGAAAAAATATAGAACAATTATTCTTTAAATTTGTACTATAATTTAAATTTCTTTTATTCTATCTATCAAAAAATGAAAATAGTGATCTTCTGTATATACGACCAACGACCTCCAAAAATTGTGTAATTCAATTTTTCAATCTCCAAATTTTATAGATGAAACAATATATATTTCTATATATAATATTTATGTTATTTATTTCTAGAAAAACATTTTTGTGATGATGGATTCATTATCGAAGAAATAGGACCTTAAATACTTAATCAAAATTCTCATGATAATTGAAACAGTTAATACCCATAAATGATTACTTTTGTTTTGAATTATTAAAAAATGGGTGTTTGAATTTATATTTTTATTATATATAATATTATAAATATTTACATTATCCTGTTACATTATTATAATTACTTCAAATTTATTATACTAATTTTTAGAGTTCCTTCAAATAAATTTCAACTCTGGAAAAGATATTTTTTCCTCACATTTATTTCTAGGGGACACATGGATTACTGATAACATATTTATTTTATATGGTGTAAATACAACCCATGAATCTAATTTATTATGATTCTCCTGAAAATTTAGGGAATATTCATATATTTCTATTTTTATGCTATGTTTTGTTTTCATATTTACAAAATTTGTATGTCATTTATGCTAAATTCTCATTATTTATCGAGCTTGTAAATTATTAGGTTTTCAAATTAGAAATTTTATGAACTATCTATCGATAATCAAATGAATTTTATTGTACTACATGTCTGGGTTTTACATGTTTTCCATTCATTTTCCTTTATTTTAGAACTCAATAATAAATATAAATTCTATTAAAGAAAAAAAACAACTCCATTTATCCCTTTAGACAAAAATCATTTTTCTTTAATGTACATGTTTTATAAACAAATTCAAGAATGTTTTTACTATTGAACTATTATTTTTTAATTTAATTTTTACCCAAGATTGAAAATTTAAATGTTGGTTTAAAAGTCACCTTCTTATCTATTTCTATGTGTGAAACTTTTGACATTTTAAAGGAAATATAAAAGGAATAATAATTTAGCTTACATGGATTAAATAATATTTATTACCATCAAGACCACTAAATTATTTTAATCCTACGTTATAGGTTCCCAATTTCATTTTAAAAAAAATCCCCTATATTTTTTAAATTTTATGATTATATATAGGTTAGTTCATAGTGAGAATAATATTTTCCTCTCGATATGATTCAGTAATCATTTAAAGGAATTTTTCATCTATGATAACATCCTTTGATGTTACTTATGTTTTAAAAAAGATTTGATCTCGTGATACCATCTAATTTCATTATATATATGGATTTTGATGATGATGATTTATGGAATATTATATAAAAACCACTTCTTTCTACCGATTAATTAAATTATGAGGAAACCTTTACGAAATTTTATTATTTTTCATGTGTTTTTTTAGCATGAAAAGGTGAAATATTAATGAAATATGTTTTCCGTAAATGTGTAATGCTATGATGAATATTTTATGTTCATTTGGAATATATATTTATGATTTTAATTATGTAATTCATGGGAATGTATTTATAAAAATCTTCAATTCATTTAGGTAAAGATGTATATCTCCGGAGATAATAATTATTGTATTGGGGATTAATACTAGTTTAGTAATGAGATTTACTGACTATGATTGTAATGAGAGTGAACATTGACTAAGGATATGATGGAATATGGGTAAGCACATTCCACTATGATATTTTTTATAGTTATCATAGACTATAGAAATGATTTTACATGCTTATGTGAATGATGTAAAATTATTTCTTATGAAAATGTTAAACACTCTTAGATCATGTTATTTAATTTCATTATGAATAATTTTATATAAATATCCATTACATATACCAAGAATCATGATTTTAATCTCTAAAAATAAGTGTATGGTTTTAAAATGATAATCAAATATTGTCATACAATAATGATCATGTTATGTGTAATTAATCATTAATATCTCATGTTTTTTCCCATACTAAGCATCTGATTACACCCTTTATTATGTTTTCCTCTACATAGGTTATGAATAATAGTTTATTTGTCATTTATCAAGGACTGGGGTTAGTTATTTATAAATTTTTGGGATACGATGAAGATCTGTTATGAATAAGTTGTTTATATCCCATTTTCCAAAGACCCTAAAGCTACTCTGATCTAAAATAGTTCATAATGTTATATATTAAATATTAATCTAATAAGATGTAATATTTATGTATAAAATTTTTGGGTATCTATAGAGTTTTAGATCAGAGTTTAATTACCATTTGAAGAAATGATGAGAAATAATTCATTAGACACATTTAGATATTCTTATGTCAAGGATTATGTTCAATGTTATTGTCAATAATGAACTATGATTTTAATAAAAATACATTCTTATTTGGTTAATAAAAGTGGATATCATTTTGAAACAAAATCATGTTGGGGTAATAATATAGAAATTATTTTTTCAACTATATTTCATCCATCATTCAAGTGAATTATGATTTTTCCCATACTAAAGACACAGTTTAATACTCTTGGAGGATTTTTTGGGTTAAATAATATTCAAATTATGATCCATTAGAAGGGATTTCTATATTTTATAGCCTTCAATGGCCAAGTATATTTCTATGTTTTCATTGATTTAAATTAAGTTCTCATGAATTATTCATCTTCTGAAGGATTTTCATTATAAAACTGATCAATTTTATTAATGATTATTTATGATCATGAAAAAAATTCATTTTGGTAAGGGACTGATGATAAAATGATAAAGTTGGTGTAGAAACAGGTATGATCAACTATTAAATTACCCAATTTGAGCCTAGTTATATAAATTCCCATATATCAATAAGTGTCTCAGGGAATGTTAATTCGTATACCCAATGATTAAATTTTGAATTAGTAGTGAAAGCCCCTTAATTTTATTATTCTCCATCTGGTTAAATTTGATGTTATCATATACATGGATTAGATTTATTTACATGAATCCCATATAAATTTGTAATGATGGGATGTCACATTTTATTTTTTGAACCAACCTATGACCATCTATCTGTGTGGTGATAAATATAAACTTCTAAAAGAAATTACATCCATTATATAGATCATGGATCCTATTAAAAATGAATTATTATCTTATATGGATGTGGATAAACTCAAAATAGATTATATTGCTTTTCTGAATGACTTTGTTGTTTTAATTCTTTACGTCCTTCCAAGTCACCCACTGAATCATGATGTTGAGTTTTAGTATAACTCATACCTAGTGTTACAGTTATTTAAAATACTCCATATCGAATGTACCATATTGAATTGTCATAATGGAAGAAGAAACTCCCATAGAATCATGAAAATGGATTCATTTGAAAAAAGAGTAATCTTGAGGAGAAAAAGATCATTTTGTTAGAAAATAATATTTATCAATGTGAATATGCATGGATTACCTAGAACATAAAATGATCATAATCAAGAATAAGAATCATATAATCAGTATTGATATCTTATTTGATCTGTTATATCATCAATTTATGGTCAATAAGGGTGATATACACAAGATATCTTTTCATACAAGGTGTGGACACCGTGGATTTATATTAATTCCATTTGGTCATACTAATTAACCTAATATCTCTATGGATTTCATGAATATTTTCTTTTAATGTTACCTTAAAATTATTGTGGTTTTCTTTATATAAACTATTATTATATATTCAAAGTGTAATGAAGAGTGTGAATATTACATTATTATTATACTAAAGAACCTAAGGAATGATAATTTGTATGAAATTTTAACCATGTTTTAATAATATATAAATATAAATATTTTTTGGTTCATGTAATATTATGTGAGGGTATATCTCTGAATCCATCAATGAAATATATTATTAAACATTATATTAGAAAAACCATTGTGTTTGAGATCCATTGTATTCATGGTTTCATGGAATGTTATTGACAGTTTGTATAACAATTTCTCATAGTTGTCTAATATATTCACTAAGATAACATGTAACGGTGCAAGGTTCCTTTGGATAAATGATCATGAGGAAAATTTCAAGAAACTAAAGAGAAGGTTAGTCAGTTAACCTCGGTTTACATTATCATAGATTTGAGTTGGGTTTGTGATCTTAAGTGATTCACTAAATAGGGGGATGGTATGTATCATTAAGTAGAATGATATTATGATAAAGTATGCCTTGTGTCAATAACAAATTAATGAGAAAAGTCAACTAAATCCTTATTGGAGTCAGACATGATAATTTAAGCATTAAAGATATGGATGCATTATATTTACAAAAAATGGTGTAACATATATATGTATCATAAAATTTTAATGTATAGATTCAATCTAAATGAGTTGAATATATATCATAAAATATAGTTGGTGTTTATTAAAGACTATAATTTCTCAATACATTACCACCTATGTAAGGAAAACATGGTCGTATATTCTATGAGTTCTAGGCTTCTAGGTAGCTTTTCTATGATGAGGATTATAAAAGATATATTATTTATATATTTCAAAATAATTGATCTAGGAATCTTGAAGGAAGGTGATAAATATTTTTTTTCTTAATTGAGTAATAAAAAATATATCTAAAAAAATATTAAAGAGATTCATACAAAAAATGTTTTGGAAAAAAAAAATCCTAGAAAACATCATGAGTTCATCGTTTATTAGAATAAAATTATATAATTCAAAAACTATATTTATGTCCCATAAATTCCTGACATGAATAAAGATCTATTGGATGAATCCTATAGGTCATTATTCTTTATACATTCTTGATGTATGATGATATTAATATATTTGAAATTATATTTCTAGTGTGGTAATATTTTTAGATATATTATAGAGTATGTATAATGGTTCTTGTTATTAAAGTATGTTAAGGGTGAGAGATAGATGTCTAAGGTGATATTGCAACCATTTCCCATAGTTAAATATAAAAGGGAAAACATCACATTGGATTTTGTCTTGGAACTCCCAAAAACATCAAAAGGATATATTTTCCTTTGGGTTGTAATAAATCTTTATATAATTTCATGACACATTATTAATATAAAATAAGATTTTTCTCTTGATCAACATACCATAATATTCATTAAGGTAGTAGATATTTTCCATGGAGTACTAGATTCTATTGTATCTAATTGGAATATATTTTGTGTCAATGTTCTATATAAATATAGACAAATTTTATGAATCAAATTATTTTCTTCGTAACATTTATCATCCACAAATAGTTGGTCAGTTTTAAAGGTAAATTCAATGCTTCGATGATATAATGAGGCCTTTTAAATTGTATTTCAATGGTTGTTGGTATCAAAACTTTTTTCTAGTCAATATTTATTTTAACATTGATTTGCACATGAGAATTCAGATATATCTTAATTAATCCCCCTACAGAAAGAAGTGTATAACACCTACATTTTGGGATGTATATGGAGAAATAATACTATTTGGATATGAGATAGTGGAGAAAATCATCGGAAAAATTAAATTCATTCAAGAGTAAATTAGGGAATATTATATTGGGATTAAATATTATGATGAGAATATTTAGTGAAATCTATAATTTGAATTTGGTGACAAGTAATTCTTATGAATTCCATACAAGAATGGTGTTACTAAATCAAAGAATATGGGATATTAGTTCCATATGTATATTTCCCACTTTCAAATTCAAAATAAAGTTGGGATTGTATCCTATTTATTGGTACTTCCTCCAAAACTATCTCTTTCTCAAAATGTATAACATGTATCTCTCCAGACCAAGTACATACGTAAAAAAACAAATGTACTAAACTCATTGGTTATACCATTGGATCACAATCTTTATTATAATGAAAAACATGTATAAATCATTTTTGATATATATTAACTACTTTGGAACAAGGCTACTCACCTGGTTAACATTCATCGGAGGAATCATAAAATCAATGAAGAAAAATAAGAACCTGAGAATTTTATCGATTGGACACATCCACATTTTTTTTTTCAAATTTATGATATTTTTATGGATAAAGTAATTTTAATTTCAATAAAATTAAATTCCCTATGTTTTTTAAATATATTTCTCTTCAAATAAATTTAATTTCCTTCATAGATTTTGATACATGACAAATTGGGTCTAAATAGACCATAATATAGTATAAAATTATAACTTATCTACTAAATTGGATGAATAAAAATGAATAATCACATTTCTCAAAACATATGTATAAATATTCTACATAATGAAAATATATAAATATATAATTTCTCAATTTTTAGTAACGAAATTATATTATTTATCAAATTAATTCCCTTCAAAAAAGTTTATTATTTATTCATGTGAGTAAATAATATAATTATTTTATTTTTCTCTCTTAACATTTTTATTTCAAATGAACTTGATTTTTGAAAACTTCATTTAAAAAATATCATAGAGTTAATTCTTTATAATTATCTGGAAAAGATTATTTTTTCATTTTAATGGGAAAATAGTGATTTTTAAAAAAAATAATTTTTAAAGAATTTACAATGACAAATTATACCCCCAATAAATTTATGCTAAGTATCTTTTTTATTTAATGTAATCATTTTGATAGTTTATGATGCCTAAAACACTATGTTTAAACGAACCACAATCTAATTTTATGTGAGTATTATAACCTACCAATTAAATTGGAAAGAAAAAATTGGAATAAACAAATTTTAAAAATTATATGGCTTAAAAATATATAGAATAATATCATTTATTATATATTGATTATAAATTAAAATATTAATAAAAATATTTAATGATTTTTTTCTCAAATATTTGTTGTCTGAAATATATTCATATCCTAATAAATTGGATTTATAACTATTTGTGAATTATTATACAGGAATTTATATATTATATTTTCCATAAAACATCTAAACTATCTTATAATATTTATACCATGAATGGCATAAGAATACATATAGTCTTTTCTTACAAACTAGATATTCAAAAATACTGTTTTTATTGCATTTTTTGAG
The DNA here is from genome assembly GCA_963277665.1 of Viscum album. Lineage (NCBI taxonomy): Eukaryota > Viridiplantae > Streptophyta > Magnoliopsida > Santalales > Viscaceae > Viscum > Viscum album. The sequence goes on from OY728127.1 coordinate 305,427,408, forward strand.
CTTCTTTTAAAATTAATTTATTCTAATGATTTCGATTTAATTTTAAATAATGGATTAAATATTTTAAATTATTATGGTAAAATTTATTAAATAATACCCTTTTATATTCCTATATCATATATTATAACCATTATAAATTTTATCACCCTAGTAAAAGAAAAATCATTTTATTGTAGTATAAAAATATCTTATAAGGGTATAATTGGCGTTCTAATTATTATAGGATGAATGAAATTCCTCCCTTAACACATTATGTTCAAAATTAAGTTTTTTAATAGAAATCAGTTTGTAAACATGACTTATATATTATTTAATTCAAAGATTGCAACAATATATCAATCTATTTTTTTAATATATTTTATGTGTCAAATAAGAACAAAAGAAAGATATTAAAGAATATAAATCTCTATTTTATATTAATGAAATTATTTTTAAAAAAAATTTATTTTAATCATTTATAAATTATATAATTACCTTAAATAATTGTTCAACACTAATAAAATATTTATTTAGTTAATAGAAAAATAAAATACATGATATAAAAATTATTAGTTTTGATATAATTTGAATTATTTACTATGCCTGACTAGTTTTCTAGTTTAATGTGATAAAATAGATTAGTTAAAAGACTTTTTATTATAATTGTTCCTATGTTTTATTGTATTTTATGTAAAATTAAATGATGAGATATGGAATTTAACAAAAACATTTTATCTAAATAATATTTTATTAAATTTTATAAAAATATAAAATCTTAAAATAATAGAAGGCTTATATGTTATGGGTTTAAATGTTAAAAACAATTCATTTATGTTCCTATTTTAACCTTATATATAAAAAATCACATCTCCTTAATATGGAAAATCTTGTTACCATAGTTTAAATTAAGATTGATTAACCAAGGGTTAATCAAAATAATAAGCATTAAAAAGACATAAAAACATGAATGAATTAAATTTTTTGGGGTATTACAACCCCATATAACCTTATATTTTAATACCATTAAATTTTGAGGCATTTTTTTTAATAATTTTTTATATAATTTATTCTTTTGAGATGTTCAAAAAGTGTAACTCGCTATAATTATATAAGGGAAGCTCCTCCCACACTTATTCACACCACATTGAGCTATATAGATTGAATAGAACCTACCAATTTATCTTTTAAACGTCTTTATCCAAGTTTTATAGGTTATGTTATTTCTTAAATACCAACCATATATCATGTAAAAATGATCTAAAAAGTGTCTCTCAATAAAGAGGTAATTATCTTACCCAACCTCTTTCAATTTGTTTATTCTTATACTCCTTCTAAATATAAAGAATTTATATTAAAATTAAAAGATAAGTATTAAATTAAACTATAAATATATGATTGTCCTTGTGAAACCACCATTACCCACCCTATTTCCCATAAAATGGAAAATGAAATTATCGCTCATGCTTACGCATGACTTAACCTCTCTAAAAAGTGACCCAATTATTTTTTTTCATTGCCATATTTTATAGGTGGAAATTAAAATAGGTTTAATATTAATGTATGATTTTTATAAAAAAAATATAATACATAAATAATAATATCATATCTACATTATTACCCAATAAACCATTTGTAAACAATAACGTCACACATGAGTATGTGTGGACTACCACCTCCATGAAGTGATATGATTTTTTAATTTCTATCTTACATTGATTGTAATAATGATGTATTTGTTGAATATATATTATTCTTTTAATATTATTAGAATTTTAAAATGGATAACTATTATTTAAACCTATTTCGTTCCATCTATAGAGATCTTAAAATTGCATCCATGTCTACGTATGACCTACTATCTCCATGGATGGTGTAATTAATTTTTTTTCTATACCATTAATGGGTTAATTTAAATACATATATGTTGAGCTTATATTATTCTTGTATCATTTTAAAAATATTTATATTATGGAACCTTGATCATAGTATAAATATTGAAACTACCAAACCAAAACATACATGAAAAACAAAGCAGTTGTTACCTGAATCAATGATTTTTAACATGAAATTGTTAATAAATATGTGATAAAAGATTATAAGAATAACATAAATGGTACGATATATATGATTACATGTCTATAATATATTTATAATAAATATATATTTATTATGAATCAGTTTTGAAAATATAAAAAGGAATTTGGTCATGATGTAGGAGTTTAGTTAACAATCTCACAAATATTCAGGATTGTTTATGCTTATGCCTCAAATGAGGATTACTTTTATCCCATATCAATTTTCCTTAATATTTTTAATAAAATATTTAGTACTCATATATGAATTTTTAAATTCATTTTTACCCATGTTTTACTTCATTCAAATTGGATTGAAAGGATTCTTCTTATCATTTCCCAAAAAAGTACATTTATACATTTCTAAAAACATTCTGAATAGATTTTTTTGTCTTATAAAACATGAGTGGATTTTCAAAAATTCTTGAGTCATGTTTTATTTTATCCATACATTACATGTTTAATCGTTTATTTTTTAATAAAAAAATTCCTTTTTAATTTCATACTTATTAAATAATAAGTTATTATCAATGTGAAAAGGTAGTTTTCCAAAATAATTTTTTATGAAATTTCTATGATATTTCTATTAATCAATGAAAAAAACAATATTTTAATTATGATCAACCGATGATATGTTATGATGATACCATCCTTGTTATTTCTCTTAATGCTTTCAAATTTTTTTACTTAAGATGTCTTATTTTTATCCCATTCTCCATATTTATTTGGCAGGTTTATGATTATTTTTATTGACTGGGGAAATTATTAAAATCATGTATTATTATTATAATATGATTTTTTATGTTGAATAAATTTCATCCCTTTATTATTGGAATGATTTGGACTTTGTATTCGATTGGAGTGGCATGCAATAGCCCCTTGATTCATCAATCGATCTAATGAGACAAACTATCTTGTGCATTGGATAAGACCATACCCATTTATGTATGACGCATGGAATGAGGCCACATCTTTTTTTTATGATGTCTATTTTAATTCATTTTCATCATTATGATATTATTTATTGGTTTATATGTGATTATTAGAGTGTTTATGATTCCATGGATATGTTTTTAGCTCATGTTATTATGGAATTATTTTTTTCATATTATTTCTTACCATGTTATTCAAGATTTATTTTGCTTCCACTATATTCATACACTAACTGTGCATTTGAGCTCACAGTTTTTCATATATTTCTTTTCCCATAAAATTTCATGAAATATATTATTATTGATATGCAAGGATAATTTATGGCACTAATAGTTCTATCAAAGGTAATACATTGTCATATTTTATGTTTTCAATTGTAATATTAGATTAAATTAATTATATAGTTTTACAATAATAAAAAACTATTCAAACCTTTAGTAAAATATTATATATTTCAAATTATAATGAAATTAAGAAACCACAAAAACATGGATGCTGGGGTGATGGTTTTTGTAGTTGGTATCAGGGAACGTTCAATAGAAATCATGGGGTCAAGATTTTATAAAACATTGATTATAGAAATGTAACCCTATAACAACAATATGAATATTCCCAAAGAAAGAAAGATTATGATTTTGATATTAGGTACACATATATTTTAAATTTATGTTGTGTATTTCACTAATATCAAAATTATAAATTATGATTCATAATATAATGTATAGTATTCCATTTGTTAGAAATGAAGTAGAGCCGAAGTATTGGTAACTGTATCAATGAATGTAATCCATATATGGATTGAACTTATAAGAATGACAATTATTGTTGATCTAGAGATAAATATGGTGCTAAAAAAATTATAACTATATTCAGATAGTTGAATCATGCTATGAATAATAACATTACCCATATACATAAATATAATAATCCGCATCATAGTGTAACTATGTTGGAATACATCATCTTTCAATGAACTCCATCGTTCAATGAAATTACAAATAAAATTATAATTATGAAATTGACATGTTCCTTATAGGATATATTTATTTATTTTTGAATTAAGGAAATAGAGTATCATTTCAGGATAGTTTATCTGTGCACAGAATATGTATATCAATATTATCCATTGAATCAAAAAAAATGCCAGATAATTAAATAGAAAACATTTAATGGATAGATTTTATGGAACAATAAATTGAGAAGTATTTCCTTGATGAATAGAGAGTAGATAAAGAGATAAAATTCTTATGTCATAGGAATAGTGAGGATGGAAATTTTTACATGTATAAATCCATATTTACATGGTAAGAAATGAATTCTATAGACTACATATGTAATCCAAAGTGAAATATTATCAATTTTTTATGATATTAGGATAATTTTATAAATAGAAGTAGACTCTCATAATTTATCATTATATTAGGATGTAGTATCATGTTCATTAAAGATATATATGTAATTAAACAATTCTTATTTATTCCAAGGGATAAATGATAAGAATATGGAATCTAAGTACCCTAGAAAATTAAATAAGTAAAAGGGAAAATGGGAATTGTGGAATTTAGAACTTGAAATAACTACTGAATGAAATATAATGGCACATGCTTATTGGGAATTGTGTTTTATACTTTTATGGATTAAAATTTCACTAGAATAATGATTTCAAGTGAAATAATGAATCCATCAATATGTAATTCTTCATTTGTAGGGAGATGGGACACTATGAAAATTATTGTCCTTGGAGTCATGGGAACAATCCCATGAAAAGGAAAAAGGATAAAGGTCAATATTATGCAATCAAAACATTTGATATTGAAGTTCCTAATAATTATTTGGTAGGTACTTTAATAATATACAAAAATTTATCTAATTTTATATTTTATTCTTGATAATTGAATTTATTTGTTTTATCCTAGTTTTCCATAAAAATGAATCATTTCTCATTCACTTTAAGAATCGACTTGTACATTAAATCTCTTAGAGGAAGCCACACTATAAAAAATATTTGTCATAATTTCCTATTATGACACATATAAATGTTTTATTTCCTGATTCTATTATCATACCTATGTTTGAAATTGATATAATCCTTGGTATGTACTAGATTACAAATTGTAATGAAAAAATTGAATGCAATGAGTATAAAATTTTGATTCTTGATAATGATATTGAATAACATATCTTTAGAGGGAAGAATTCATCATCTGAGCCATATTTTGATCCAAAACTAGTAGCTCTTCTAGATGATATTATTTGAGATTAATAATATACACAATTTTTAAATGAAAATACTAATATTCAAATTTAGGATTTACAAATTGTATAAGAATATGTTAAAGTGTTTCCTGAAGAATTACCGAGATAACTACCAATTTAATAAGATTATTTTCCTATTAATTTAATCCCAATATCGAGACCCATGTCAAATACTCCATATATAATGTCCATTTTGAAGTTAGAGGAATCAAAAAAATCCATGAGGATTTGAGTGGTAAGGTATTTATCCAACATAGTATTTATCCTTATGAAGCCCCAGTTATATTCATTAAGACTACATATGGAATTATGATATTGGGAATTGATAATAGGAAAATAAATTTGATTATTATAAATATTAATGAATCTCCCTTTCATTGGTGATCTCAAACAATGTATAATATTTACTTATTAGGAGAAATAGTGTGGAAAACCAAGGTCATTTCTCAAAAAAGAAATTAAATAAAACCACATATTAATGATATTTTGAAGTAAAAATAATGTAAAATAAATACACGACTCAAATTATAGAAGGGTTTTTAATATTTATAAATCTAGATGATTTATATAGGAAGAATATTGAATTTTTTCTTTTTTTACTTTATGAAACTTGATTGATAAAACATAGTCAGATAAATTTTTTAGAAAATATTTTTTGAACGTGTACTAAATATTTCCCTTCCTCTACACTTACTTATTAATCATTATAGATTAAATTAAACTCTATTTAATTATGATAAACTATTTTTTAACCCAGAAACCCTATGAGAGTTTACATAACCACAATGATGAATTGAATAAAAACCTATCCTAGAATCTGAATGCGCAATCGTAGAACCCATTTTTTTGATTTTATAAGCCTAGTGTATGATTAGTGGAAAATTAGGGCACTTATTCATTCAAATAATGTCGATTAATTGTGTTTAATGATTATATTTTAACTCTAAAAATTGATCATCTGTTGTTTTGTTTTACCGACTGTGATTGTTTCCTCACAATACACATAATAATTGACCTCATGTATTTTGAGTTAATTAATAAATTTATAGATTAGAAAATTTTAGGAAAAAATTAATTAATAAAGCATATTATTTTATTTATTCATGTTCAATTATTTTAAATATGTAATGTAATATGGTTAATGGTATATCTATTACATATAAAAATTACTCTTCTATGGGTGGTGTTATCATCATTGAAACGAATTTCATTCATAATGGTATAAAATGGTATAAAAAATAACTTTTATACTATTGATTTACAGCCTAATAAAGTGAATTAAAGAATAATAATATTTAATAAAATATTATAAATGGAATAGAAACCTCCATTTTTTGTGAAAACATTAGCATTACAATATGAAGAATAAGAAAAAGTATCCTCTGATGAAAGAATCCTTACATCAAGAGATATACCTCTTGATATGCCTAGATAAAAAGATTGAAACCAATTCTAATATGACCTAAACTTTATAATGAAGGTCAATCCCCCTAAAAATGTGAAAAATATAAATTTATAAAGTGGATGAGAGGCTTTGGATTCATGACATTTCAAAGGTGAATGGGAACATCAACCACTTATTTAAATAAAACATGCACTAATTATTTGACATAAAAAATGTGGGAACCATTTTTCATTATAGGTTCCTCTATCATAAATACAAATCTGGGCCTAATCCAAATATATATAATGATTTTATTCCAAAATATTGAATTGGATCCCACACTAGTGAGTCCATTCAAACTCTAACATCATTGATTATTTACTCAAGTAAAATTCATGATCAATCTCGAACATCAATAATGAATGGTATATCCTATTGAGTTATGAATAGTGTTAAATAAATTTAGTTTCAAATATTTCACCAAAAATTATTTATGGCTGAAGTTATATTGATTTCTTTAAATAATAAAAATTGTACTTTTCATCAAATTTCCAAATTAATGATCTAATTCGAAAAAACATAAATTAACACATCTAAAATAGTTTGAGACAATTATTTTATCTATTATCAATGTTATATTCAATAATATGAGTCTTACCAACTCCTTAAAACCCCATTTTCATTCTAGGGAAAATCCACATGTATTTTATTCTAAAAATTCATGATAAGAAATGCATGTCCATATTTCACAATCCTCATTAGAAAAAATTGGTAAAATAAGAATCTCAGCATGTGTCAATATAGACAAAATTTAATTTCATTGTCTAACTAATTGTATCAAAAAAACTATTGAGAATAATGACTCTAATCATATTGAATTATTATTTTCATATATTATGCCATTAATACCCCATGTGTGTGTCTACTAAATAATTCAAGCTCGTATCTCCAAACATTATTCTGTATATTGAGGTCAATTAACGAATTTCCTCAAACATGGTTTAATACACCAAAACCTATTTCACATTTCATTTCAATCTAATTTCATAACCCCGTCACTTAAGAATTCCATAAAGACAATACTTTAGCACCCTCCCTAAATATCCCCACGTGGTGGATGTTTTATCCCTCTCAAATTTATTATGAAAATATTAATATTTTTTTAATTTGGTTTCGTTATATATTTTTAGGGCATATAACTTTCAGATATAAGTTACACATGCAAAGGTCAATTATGTACAATAATTAAATTGATCAGAAGAGAAATGAATTTATGGATCAATGATTTTTATAAGATGAAATTTTGTTTTACCTGACATGAATACACAATTTATTGAGTACTGAAAATTCGCAAGACATGGTTGAGCGAATTTTTCTGTGGAGAAATCAATGAAACAATTTACCATGAAAAAATATCACGTTGAATTTTTTCAAAATCAAAAAGGTTTTAAAACTACACAACAAATAATTTCATTAATGACTTCTATTTTTATTAAAATCACCCCCTAATGATGCAATCATCCTCATTCATATCATGTTACCGATGGATTTTGAAGAAAATTACTTTTCCTTTTGTCATACATCTAAATGATCATGCTACAAGCTATTTTTTGTTTTGGTTTTATTTTTACATATTTTTTTAAAGAAATGTAATAATAAACGCTAACATAGAACATGCACAAAATACACAAATGAAAATCCTAAATTGCTACTCCAAAGTTTTTCCCCTACCTTAATTAAAATTTTTCATTTTACTCAATGTGAACCAATGAGATGATATGTGCACATGTAATTTAGAATTTAATATATGAAAATTTATATATAAGTGAAATTTTAGGGAATATCCAGATATTCACAAGTGATGATGGGGTCATGTAGTTTGATGAAATCAACTGTAAGTTTGGGTAGTCCATCAATATATTTATTTAAATGTTTCCTGTAAATTGTAAATGATAATCATGTTTCATAATTTATAGTATACACTACAATATAACGAAGAACATATCATACAATATAAGGACCAAACCATATGGAACAAAAATTATCAGGCTTCTTCTTCGGTCAGGAATATAGAGTATTACATTCTTCCCTAAACAAAACTCCCTTTTTGGATCATTCTATCATATTCCTCTTTTTATATTTTCTTGTATATCATAGAGTTCTTATATAATTATAATTAAGTATCCTTACGAAATTTATTTGGTAGCTTCCTTTGAATTCTATCTTTTCCCAAATCTTTGTGTCATATCATATTTTCCCAATATTTCTAATACTCAAACCCCATGGGATGATGGAATGCTTTCAAAAAAATATGTTAGGGAGACATACTAGTGGGAATTTTGAATTCCACCCAATAATCCCATTATGATATATCTTAGTGCTTTTTCTAATCCTTCCTATTCGGCTACATGATTTACTTAAAAACCAAATCAACTCCTAATTTGAATCCTGGTATTGGTCATTATATTGAGGAAAGTATATGGTAGATGTTTTGTGGATGACCCCAAGCATTAGAAAGAGGAATCAAAATTTTATTTGAAAATTTCTATCCATTGGTCACTAATTATAGCCTTATTACTCCAACCCTCAAAACAATATGAGCCCTGAAAAAATATATGATAAAAAAATAATCACCAGTCCTAGGGGAATTGGTCCCCACACATTTTCAAATATAATAAATGGAAAAAATAAAATATCAGAATCCAGATGATCTACTAAAAAGACCCATTATATCTATTCCTCATATAGAAAAATTATCAAAAAATAATATGTGATGTTTTGGAATCATGAGTCTCCTAAAAATGTTTCTAGTATGTTGGGAATGAGATAATTACTTACAAATCATATTGGGAACATAAAAAAGTAAGAAATGATTAACTAGAGAAAAATGACTTCCATGCATTCTATTGGGGTCCAACAATTCCACCATAAATTATTATATAACAAAAATTCAAAAAATACTCAAACTCATGACTAGGAACACATATCCTAATGACTGTATCACAACATGTGTTCTATATACTGGGATCATCCCACAAAAAAACTATGAACGGTGCTTTTAAAGCATTGGTATCCCTATGATTCGATGGGGGAACCTTTGTTTACCCGTTTGAATGTAAAATCTAGAGTTTAGCAAGAACAAGAGGTTAAAAAAGTCATAAAAGGTTGAAAACGAGTGATATCTGCAATTTTAAGATCTCATCATTGGCTCTCAAATGGTCTAGTCACATTTTTAGACAGACAATACGTCGACCACTTCTTTAAGGGGAGCATCCAATGGCTACCTCACATAGTCTGTCAAACCATCCTTTAATTTTTCTGAAGCTACTGCCTAAAAACTATTTGTTTTCATGGTTCCTTCTAGGAAATTGGATGGTTTGTTTAAACTAGATGCCAACCGTGCACAACCACTTTTCTCAAAGATTTTCATAGTCTTCACCCAAATGCGCCCCAAACCATAGCTCATATCAAAAGTACTTACGATAAAAAAAATACCATACATCACCACTAAGATAACTCCTTAAATGGATGGGATCTTACATAAACCACCATTACCCACCCTCTTTCCTTGTAAATGTTATGTGAAAGGATGACTCATTTGTATATATGGCCTACTGTCTCCATGTAGTGATACAATTATTTTTTCATTACAATATTTCATGGATTATAATAATGATATATATATATATATGATTTTTATAAAATAATTATAATTCCTATATAAGATTATAATATCTACCATCTTACCTTCTAAACAATTAGTAAATGATAATGTCACTCGTGTGTACAAGTGGGCCTCTACCTCCAAAATGATGTAATCTGTTTTTCATTCCAATATTATGTGGATGTTAAAAATAATCGATTTTTGGAATATATGTGATTTATATAATATATTAATAGTATTCGATAAATGATAATTATTATTTAACATTCTTTATTTCTATCTTTACAATAATGAATGCATTATTCATGCATCCATATGAACTACCCTCTCCAGGAATAGTGTAATATATTTTTTACTCTATAGTTTAATGGATTAATTTAAATACCAATATAATTATTATATATTATATTTATATCATTATTAAATTTTTTGAGATTGTGGAACCCAGAGGATTTTATAAATAACAAAACTACCAAACCAGAACATACAAGAAAATCAAATCACTTCTCTCCCGAAATACTGATTTATAAAAAAGAACTATTATTTAAGGGGTGATAATAAATTATATGTAATTAATAACTAGTACGATTTATATTTATATATATCTGTGTGTGTGTGTGTGTGGTATTGGAATAGATGGGTAATAAATATAGAATTATAATAAAATAAGTTTGAGCACATATAATGGATTTTAGGCTAGAGGTAACTATTTATTTCACAATGTCATCAATATCTATGATTTCATATGCTTAAGTCTATATTGGGGAATATTTATCAATTTAAAATCCCTAATTTACATAAAATGTTTTAATTGATATTTTTTAATAATCTATTATAATTTTAAAATTTATTTTTAACATGTGTGTTTTAACGTTTTGAAAGGATTTTTCTCAAAATGTTCCAAAAGGAAACTTTTTGAGAGTTCCAACAAACGTATAAATTGAATTTTTATTATCTTATCAGATTTCAAGACTTTTCCAAACATCATGATTAAAATATTATTAGCATCATACATTACCTGTTTACAGTGCTATTTTTGAGGAAAATATTTTCCTTTAAAATTGTGATTTTTTTTAAAAATAACTGATTTTCAATGTGAAAAAAGTTATTTTACTTGGAAATATTTTTATTAAATGTTTATATTATTTATATTCATAAAATATAAAAAACAATATTTTAATTATTCTATAGTTAGGATATTTTATGTTTATTACATACTTATATTTTTCTAGATCTTTTATGATCTGTTGTACAGGGGATGTACAATTATGATATCATTCGCCAAACTAAATTGGATGGTTTATGGTTATATTTACCAATTTTTGAAATTATTAACTAATTTTTTGATATTTTGAATATAAATTTTTATATTTAATATGATTCAACCCCTTCATATGGGCAAATCACGGAATTTGTAACTGACAAGTGTGGTTTGTTATATCCTCTGGATGTATCTCTATGTCTTATGAGAAAAACTAGCTCGATTATTTGCTGATTCCTTACCAATTTATGTATGATGTGTAGGAATGAGGACTCAATGGTATTTTTGTTATATCTATAATTATTAATTTCACTAATTATTATTTTGTTTATTGATTTCCATTTAATTATTTGATTATTTTTTATATCCATTGATAAGTTTTTACCTCATGGGATTATTGAATTATTTGACTTCCTATTATTTCCTTCCATATTATTCATGCCTTATTTACCATTTTTTGTATGCATACCCACACTGAGAATTTGAGCTCACCCTTTTTCTTATGTTAATATTTTCCCCTAGATTACAATAAATATATTATGATTTTCATGTAGGGATAACCTTGGTTAATAATGTCCTTTTAAACAGAAATGTTATGCAGAATTTTATGATATCAATTTTCATTTAAGATTCATATAAGTATTTATTTTTCAAAGACAACTAAACTATTCTACACTTTATTGTACAATTATTTATATCTAATGCAAATTTAAACAAGTAACCACCAATGATGAGCAATTAAGATCATGGTATTAATAGAATGTTAGTTTCAAATTTATTAAAAAATTAACATTTTTCCATTCATCTTATTTTAAATCCAATTAAAGTCATTATAACTAATTATGCATTGGGTATTGTTATAAAAAAATTTATCCTTAAGAAAAAATTTCATTTAAAAACTACTTTCCATCACGTTTTGTGGGTTTCTTTTTTTAGAAAAAATCATCCAATTCTTTGAAAAAAAAAATTTAAAATGGATTTAATATTTGGAATGAGAATTTAAATATTTCGTAATGTGGTAAAATTTAATTTAATTCATAATCAATAGTAAAATAAATTTATTAATTTCACCAAAACTTTTGATAAAATGGTTATAACGGTGGTAATGCAAGAGATAATGGTAATTTTAAAAATTAAACTTGTATATATGTTATTTTTTGGCTATATTTTGACATCATATTATCTGAAATTCAAACCTCTATCCATTTGGATGCATTTGGATTGAGGATAACATTAATATATTTTAATCTTTTTATAAATTTCAATTGTGCCCTCCCTCACATTTATAAAATGGAAGATAACCTACATCTTCATTACATCTCTATAAACCACAAATCCCTAGAAAACCCTAAAAATTTCCCTTATAAAATATTGTGTCCATGAATTGGATATTTTTTCTTCTTCAATGAAAATTAGAAGGATCCTTAACAAATTACCTAAACGAGTCCAACCAAAAAAAGGTAATTACCATACCCAACCGCTTTTAATTAATTTCTTCTCGTAGATCCTCTGAATAAGTTAAATTAGTCGTGAAATAAAAACTCTAGATTATTAAATAAACAAATATGTAATTATGTTAATGTAACCATTAATATCCACCCACAATTCCACTAAATGGGAAGCGAAGGTATCTCTTGTTTGTATGTGTAAACTACAAGGGCCACATAGTGATAAAATTAATTTTCTATCTCCATATTTTTTTAATGTAAATTATTATGGCATTGTTGTTAATATTTTATATTTATGAAATAATTATTAATTATTAATTTTAATATCATATCTTCCTTCATTCAAATAATATCCCAATTTTTCTATGAGGTATGCATCCTTTGAATTGTGTCGTAAACTCTTACTTTAATCCTTATAAATGTTCCCTATGGTTAAGGGAATATATTGGGATAATCTGGGGAATTTTCAAAGCCTGGAGAACTGAATTATGTAGGAAATAGTATAGGCACAAGGTTATCACATGGTAAATTATAACCATGCACCTCAAACTGTGCGGCCTAGTAATAGTGACACATGATTTTTCGAAACCATGTGATGGAGGTTTGGAACATGAGGGGTTGAGATAGATAGTACGCAATGTTTTTCTAACAATTCACCATAGGTATGGAGGTGTGTGATCCTTGGATATTGGGATGAACTCTATTGGTGCATTGTTTGGTCAACAATACAACAAAACAGTGGAAATATTAAAGGAGAGAAAATTTACTATTTTCCACCATTTTTTTAAATATGGATTATGTTTTTAATTTATCTATACATGTAATATATCCTCATATATATTGAAGAGATATCTCACACCAGATGCTATGAATGGGAGGAACTCTCATATTTGGACTCTGATTGAGCTGTTGACATTCTCATTGGATATCCATCAGTGAATCCCTTAATAATCTTTCACATTTCAATATTTTTCTTCCTCTATATGGTTTAATTTTGTTGTAAGGCCATATGACCAATTTTTATGTAATCCTCCTATTTTCTTGATTTACTCTGTTATACTTATATAACAGTTAAAACATTTACAATATTTCAATTACCAAGTTGTGGTGGGTCGTCATGTGCTTTTACCTAAATGTCATGGTGTTTATATATTTTACAATTTGTAGTATGTTGGATTTTATAAGGGTATATTATTAAATGGATAGAATCATAATTTTAATGGGTTGTATTTACCTATATGACCCATCTGAACCTTTTTCTTCTCCTAAAATTTTAAGGACCATCAATTTAGCCACCCCTTAGGGTGTCATGCTTCAATTGATAAAACCACCATTGGTGGCCTATGAATTTGGTTCACCATTTGAGGTATGTTATTTAGCCATATAGTTAGGCTATCAAATTAAATTATTATAATATAAATTAAATTAAATAAAAATCGAAATACTAGACCAAGTCCTTATTGCGTGGCCATTATTTTTCCTTCCCTCTTCTGCTTGAGGTGTTCTTAAATTCTACAACCCAGTTTAGAAAAATGGGACAATTCAAGTGATGATATGACTTCTAATAGAAGGGTTTTGTTGAGAAAACTATTTATCTGAGATAAAATGTTTATATATGTGTGGTAACTAATTGAAATAAATATGATCATAAGTGGTATATTATGTCTTTGGGCTACTGACCAGCCAAATTTCATTATTGATAGTCATATCTGATTTCGAAATTAGAACTCCACAAATGGACTCATTGGCCTTTATAAATTAAATTCTTATAAATGTAATTTTCATGTTCCTTGATTAATATGTTCCTTATAAAATTAATGGGAATGGAGGACTCATTTGGTCGCTAGATTATATTTTAAATGAGTGATACTTGGACTACCTTTGTGTAATTCCAAATATGGACTCAGACTGAAGATTGCTATTAGAATCCCTATGTGGATGCTCAATTAAGAAATCCGAGTGAAGATCGTTATATACACATTGACTGACACTTGATCTCCCTTTATGGACTAGAAAAGAAAGAATCATTAACAAGTGACTTTATACCACACCTAGAGTGATACTATTGTTTCTATTAGGAATTTATAGTATATGATTATAAGTTTATGGGTTCATGTTATACAAAAATAGATACCTAGGTTCCAATTTTGGACCACTAAGGATGGGATCAGGTTTTATTTGAACCTAAAAAATGAATTGTTCATACGATTCATATTCCAAGACAAATCACAATCTTGGATTCAATCAAAGCCTTAATTTTTTTAATGCAATTCTTATACATTCATTACAATGATATGAGTTATAAGGGATTCTTGGGTTATGAACCAAGTCTATAGATTTTATTATAAACAAAATCATGAATGGATAAAGGTTCAAAGATATTCTCCATTAAGATGAAGTAGTTAGTCGGGGACATGTGGTCCATGGGAACCAAAACCTATGTGGGTTATTTATATACCAAACATCATTTACTACTTTTATTATTACCTTTACACTCTTTATAATATATTCATTAACTATATGGAATTATAAATCATTGGTGGCAGCATGTTCAGTTTATATCTCACCCCATATGGTTCACCGATTGGTACCCAGAGATACTTTAAGGATGTAGGTAGGGGGAGAAGAAAGTGTCCGTTTGTCGATGCATAATTTATTAATGTAGGGGAGTGGGGAGAAGGGTGTAACGCCCCAACCCCAGTTACCAAAAGTCGGTGCATTATTACATAACATTGTAATTATAAAAAGAATCATGTCTCAAATGACTGATCAGTTTAGTATCCTTGGAAGTGCTAGATATATATATAAGTTTTTCATGAAATCCTGAAATAATGAAAAAACATTGTGTCCCCCTCAAAGACACTCATATCCTTGGCCTATCCCTATAGGCTAATCATAATTTATTTCTTCACATCGTAGTAAAATTAAAACATAGAATGGGGTGAGCTCAGATGCTCAGTAAGGATAACAATATAGCAGAAACATTCATAAATGAGCATAAAAATTTAAGGCAATGTATAAGACTAAAACCTAATCATTTTAAACGTAAACATCAGCATAATATGAAAAATATAAATCAAATAATTCCATTTACTTATTCATATGGATATTCTACTAGTCGAATAATCACATAAAATATCAATATCTCATTTCATAATGATGGAGTGCATAATGTAGGACATCATAACCACATAGTCAAGGCCCCATGCCATGAATACAAATAATATTTTGTCAAGGACTTGTGCCAAGACACTAGATTATCTCATGAGACCTAATGATGCATCGAGGATCCATAGCACGCTCCACCTGTCACTTACTAAGTCCAATACATTCCTCATGTGAAAAAGTTCAAACATAACATAAACGTTCGTATTAAAACTATCATTCGCAATGTTAATATGTTAACAATAAACCACGAATGGTTTAAAAATAACTCATCCACAGTCAAAATATCACATGGCATTACATATTATGTAGAAGATTTGTATCGTAATAAGCCAACTTCAAACATGTATGAAATCCATTAAAGGATGTTGACATTGATGAAATCAAAACTAATTGAGTGAAATATCACATTAAATTTTGAAATCATTTAAAATTAATGTAATTATAAAAGAAAAAAAATTTCTTAAATAATATTATAACAATGTAAGGGATTATTCAAAGGTGTTATAAGGGAAGAGAATAGTCGCACCCATTGTATATGTTGAAAAAACATTCTTAATATAATTTGTCGAAAAGGTCATAAAGTACCTTGTTTGGGAAACGACAGAAAGAATACATTCAAACCATTTTATAAAAATATAATACAAGGGTATAAATGAATTTAACCCATAGACTAGTAAATAGTAATTTTTTTTGAAATATATTTTTAAGAAACTCGAATGTGGATGATAAAGAGGTTCTAGTAGATACTTATGTAAAAACAACCTCGGATAATAAAGAGATTATGAAATTAACCCTTACCTAGTACTTTTCCTTGATCGAGGGTATTTTAACATCCTTCATAATATATAAATCATTTTTTTTAAATTATAAAATAACTACATACATAAATATTGTATCATGTATGATCATATACATTTTTTTATTGATAATAGTTTAGTTGTACCGTTGTTTCAGTTGTTAACTGATTAATTTTCCATTATATGTTTTGTAACATAGGACATGTTTGTTATGAATAGGATGTATTTGATTCATATATAGAATTATATTATGTTATTAAATTTTATTTTTAATAATAAAATTAAAATTATTCTTGAATGGTTACGATTGAGAATTAATCTCATCGCGTTCTTGGAGACGGTAATCTGTTTGTATGCATGAACGCTACTTGAATTTCATTTTTTTATTTTAAAGGAATAGAAAACCAAATGATACATTGGTATTATATTATTCCATTACAATATAATATTTTATATATGTTATGTAAGTTCATTAACACCATCCTTTATATGTTCCATGTATGGTATGAATGATTCATATCACTCTGAGGGGGTGTTAGTCCGCACTTCCTGAAATTAAATTATGTTATATATAAAACATGAAAAGAATAAAGGTATGATATATAAGATAATTAAAGAATATTATAGATAAAAAAATATCATAAATATGATATATAATTATAGTTCCATTATAATGTTCCCCATAAGAGGTGGTCATAGAGGATTGAACAATCCTTGCTTCGTGAGGCAGTAGTTCTCCCTCCACAAAAACATTATGTTGTATACCTATTAGATGGAGGTTTTTGTAAGTGTAGTTCAAATAATTCTCATAACACCAAACTAGTATATTGAGTATACTATTGTTGTTATAAAATATAGTAATAAAGAGAATTTATGGGGTTGCAGAAGTAAAATAAAAGAAAATAACTTATGGGGAGATGTCACCATTAAATCGGGTAACACCCTTTGGTTTGACACAAAAGTCTTCTTTTAAGTGCCTTCTGCCTTAGGTAAGGCTTCTAGTAGGAATATAGGGATGTATAGGGATTAATTGGGAAGAGTGTGTAGGAGACAAGGGGATTTTTAGGTGTGATAAATGGGATAGAGGTGAGGGATTTTTATAAGGGGGAAGAGGGGCTCTTTAGGAAGGTTTGAAAATATTATTTTATTATATAATGATATTTGGTTTCTGAAGGTAAAAAACTCATAAATGTTAAATATAATATGACTCATGATAGAAATAAAATCATCCAATTATAATTGGATAGGTTTTGTATATTTTTTTAATTTTTATAATCTCATTTACTAGAATCATTCTTTAATGAGGTAAACATTGCATCCTAATTGTGTCATAAATAATTTTATTTATATGATGTCAAAAAATTATAAGAAAAATACCATGATGTATGAAATTTTTTTAGCTTTCAAATGAATATTTATAGTCTACGAGATAACTTATATAATCCCATGTAAAAACTGTTTTACTAAAAGATATATGTTTGTGTCATTTTTGTCTTTATTATAAATTAATTAATACAATGTTTCATTATCACTCTCAAGTGGCTCCATGGGGTCCCAAAATCGGCACAAGGATGACCATGGTCATAAATGTGTCATAAAATACACTACTGGAAATCCAGGTTTTCCCAAAGCTTCATTACCCACGGTTTAAGAAAACCATTGGTAAAGAAGCCCTTTCCTAATAGTTTTAGGAAACCGTTGGGAAAGGGGGGGTCGAAGGCATCATTTCCCAATGGTTTATTAGAACTTTTGGGAATGGGGTACCCCTTTCCAAACGGTTTTTGTTAACTGTTGGGAAATTATTACCCCAAATACAAAATCATCCACTGCTCTCCCCCATTCAGGACAGAACCCTAATCTGTCCAGGGCTCCGCTCCTCTCGCGACTTCCCCCATCCGAACCTGTCAAACTCCATCTGAATCATCTCAAATCAGGTATTCTATTCTTCATACACAAAAAATATTTAACTGCTACTTTGTTTTTATTATTATTAATCTCATATTTTAGTTTGATGTTTTGATTTTGATGTGTATATCATCTTTATGTGTTTTTATTTAATCTAGAAATTATCTATTCTAATCTATTTTATTAATTAAATCCTTAACCCTCCATCGAAGAAGAAGAATCTCAAATTAATTGCGGTTGGATTCTAGATTTTCTAAGTATGTGTTTTTATTCTTTTTTTCTTCTTGAAATATATTGTTACTTGGAAATTTATTAATATGTGTTTATTAATTTGTAGCAAAGTTTTTATGAATGTTTTCCTTAAAATTCCTTGGGTAAATTGTTTTATTAAAATGGAAATTTTTTAATAAGGCTTCTGTAATGTAATTTGTTATGGTACACTATGTGACTATGTTTGGTATTTAGTAACACATGAGATAACTAGTGTGTGAGAATATGTTTTGAAAGAGATTTCGTGGTTGGTTCAAGATTATATTTACATTTTGACCCTATTAATGAGTTGTTTTAAAGATATTTTGAGATATTTACTGTATGTTTATTGGTGAAAATTGAGAGCTGTAGAGGTGGTTCGTTATTAATACATATAATTACTCTTAAAATTGTGGATAAACCATGCATTGAAGTGAATTCTCAAATTTTTTGATGTTTTTAGTTCTTTTTTATTTTGAGTTTCTTTTGATGGTGATGTTTCTTATCGATACCTATGATGGGAATTTATTTTAGTTTCTACATCGGATGAGACTCCCCCACCATACATAGTGTATGTAACCTATACCCTTATATACTCATTCTGTTTACACAGCCTATGTAACCTCTGCCCTCATTCAATCAGTGAACTCAAGTCATTAATTCAATCCTTCATTCTCACTATCCTGTAATAAATTGAATGATGTAAACCCATCCTCACATGATTTCTTACCTTAGATAGTGTCCAACATATGGAATACGAGCTTTGGAATTCATCAGTTAACCATGATCATATATTCCATTTCCACCAAGATGACGGTACTAATATAACTTTAGGGTTAATTAAATATGGTTCTCATTGTACATTGTATATTATGTTTACTTCTTGGCCAATACTCAATTTTATGAGGGTGGGGTGCTTTTCACTACCCATGTTGTCATGTGTAGACATCCATAAAAATTTTAGATTAGTCACAAGTTTAATTCAGTAATGTTATTATAATTGACATACTTTATTATTAATCTCAAATTTAAAAATAATTTTTTTTATAATTAATGAAAGTAAATATTTTTACAAGCCATGAACAACCTATTAGTGTAGAAGCCTAAAATTTATTCACCCATTGTGTGCTCTTGACTTGGGGAAGTAATTGGGTAACGAAAGGTATGGCCATTGAGGTGCGAATAATGAGTTAATGAACATGAGTGAATGATTTGGGATGCCTATAACACATAATGGGACCTGAGTCATGTGCATCTTATAGATCTAATGAAAATGAATATAAATAAATTTTAATTCAATTTATGAGTACTTGTACTTTACATTATTTTAATAGTTCACTACATCTACTAGAAACTTCTTCCTTTATCATTTACTTAAATGTATTTTCTATTAATGTTCAATCCTATTGAATTGTTTATGACAAATGACTTATATAAATTCCTTTTACAGAATGGACAGAAGATGGATGTATGAAACTGATCGGATCTCAAGCAATTTTCAAAACAATTTGGAGATATTTATGGATTTTTCATTTCACAATGCTTCAGATAGTGGTCGTATACACTTCTCATGTTCCAATTGTGTTAGTAGACCATGGTTGTGCCGTGAAGAAGTCAGCTAACACATAATCAAAAATGGTTTTCAAGCAAACTACATTGTGTGGTATCACAATGGGGAGAAAATGAAATCTTAAATTGGTGATGATCGAAATGAAAGGACTGGAATGGAGAATTTGTTAGATGACCGGTTTCTGTTTATTCGTCATCATGAAAAAGAAAGGATTTCAACTCAAGAAGACTTAGATATGAGGATAGCTGATGCATCTAGTGAAAATGATGATATTGATACGGTGAAAAAATTGAATGATGCTACCACGACTCCAGTATATCGACAATGCAATAAAATGAAAAAGCTGGAATTTTAATCCGATTGTTTCATGGGAAAACAATGTATGGGATTTCTAATATTTCAATCAATTAAATTCTTACCCTATTGAAGTATTTTCTTCCAGATGATGCAGATATTCCCTCAAACCACTATATGGAAGGGATGTTTGTTGAGGAACATGGATTTTCAAGAAACAAAATTCATGAATTCCCGAAAGATTGCAGTTTATTCTGGGAGGAAACCGAAGAATTAAATGATTGGATAAAATGTGGCACATCCCACTAGAAGTCAAAATTTGATGGAACACCATCCTGCGTTCCACATAAATTAATGTGGCACTTTCCATTAATCCCCATACTCTAGAATCATTTTATGTCTGATGACATATCAATAAAAATGAGATTGCATGATACCGAGAGAAATAAGTCTTATGATGAGGTGGTTAATTCAGCAGATGGATTTCCATGGCAGAGATTCGATGGTCGACATCCTGATTTTGCAGCTAAAGTGCGTAATGTGAGGATAGGTCTTTCATGCGACGGTTTTAATCCATTTGGAAAGATTCTTACTTCGCACAAGACATTTCGAGTTTTTATACACATTTATAATCTTCCCCCATGGTTGTGTATAAAAAAACCTTTCACTTTCATGAGTATACTCGTATTTGGTCCTTCTGATCCCGACATTGATATAGATGAATACATGCAACCTTTAATAAAACAGTTGAATCTTCTTTGGGATGTGGGTGTGTGCACATATTATGCATGTTCAGAAGACATATTTCAGATGCGTATTGCACTTATGAGGATGATCAATGATTTTCCAGCTTATGCAATGATTTCTGGATGGAGCATGAAGGGAAAACTGTCATGCCCAGTTTGTATGAAGAATACATGATCCAAGAGACTGAAACAACACTATAGTTTCAGTTTTATGGGACATTGATGATTCTTGAAAAATGATCATCCATATATAATGAATCTTCAAAGTTTTGATATGACCATAGATATCGATGATCCACCTCAGCGTATGTCTGGAACTGATGTGCTTAATGAATTGAAAGATTTCAGTTTCTCATTCGAGATGGTTCAAATGAAATATGAAAAGAGAAAGAATGTTTCCACTGGAACCTGTTACAATTGGAGGAAGAGGAATATATTTTTTGATTTTCCTTATTGGTCAACATATTTGTTACTTAATTTCTTAGAAGTAATTCATATTAAAAATAATTTATGAGAAATGTTGATTTAAATTCTTCTAAATGTCAAGGGGAAGACAAAAGATGATTTACGATCTCAACGTGACTTGGAGGATTGAGGAATCAGACCAGAATTGCATCTTGTGCATATCAGTGAAAATAAATGGAAACTTCCATGTGCTTCTTATGTGATGACACCTATGGAAAAAACAATTTTTGGAAGTATTAGAGACTATAAGAGTTTCTGATGGATATTCAAGAAACATATCTAAACGGGTCAACAGAGGAGAGTTGAAGCTAAAATCATTCAAGACTCATGATTATCACGTTCTAATTCTTGAGTTTCTTCCAATAGTTATCCGTCATATTTTTTCCAATAATGTAAGGATGACTTTTATTCTGTTGTGCCATTTTTTAGAGATATTTTTTCTAAGAAGTTGACCAAGTCTTTCTTGCAAAAAATGTTGACAGATGCCCCATTAATTTTGTGTGAGTTGGAGAAAATATTTCCTCCATCATTTTTCACATGCAAGCTGCATCTGACTGTCCGTATTCCCACCGAAATACATCTCAGAGGTCCTGTTTCTTTTTGTTGGATTTATCCAAATGAAATAAATATTTTCACATTAAAGTCTTATGTCCGAAACAGAAATCATCCCGAAGTTTCTATTGAGAATGGTTACTTGGATCATGAATGTATGGATTTCTGATCAATGTATTTGTCTGATCTTACTACAAGAATGAACAGACCAATGAGAAATGAAGAAGAATAGTATATGCAAATGGAACCCAGTTTTCCATCACTTCCTCAAATAGGAGGAATTCTTAGATCATATACATTGAAGACATTAATCCATGAAGAGCGGGAGATGGAACGTCGCACAGTTTTGTTCAACTGGGATTTGTTTTATGACTATATTAGGTAACTAAATTGAATATGTATATCTTACATCTATATCTGTTAAAGTATTCATCTTTTTTATCTTCAGGAAACATAAAACAATGATAAATAGGAAGCATCATTCTTTATCATTGAGTAGGAGAGAGACTTTTCATAGCAAAGAGTTTTCTGCTTGGTTAAAATTGCAGGTAAAAATATTACTTTTTAATATAATTATATAAATATTTAATTGTTTTTAATAGTCATTTATATTTTAGGTGTTGAATTCTTCTGCTAAGTATGTCTCTGAGGAAATAAGAGCTTTGGATTATGGTCCTATTACCATGGTTTGTGACTGTAAATCAGTTGTTATCAATGGGTACAAATTTATTGTTACTGAACGAGAAAAGAACATCAGAACACAACATGGTGGTGTTATGGTTATGGCCACAAAAGATTGTTGTGCCTGTGCATCAGATAGTAGACCACAATTTGAAAATTTGGTTATTATGGAGTTGTTCGGAAGATAATAACATTAGATTATTACTCTCATGGATGAGTCACAATGATGAAATGCCATTGGTTTGATTCGATTACGAGACAGGGAACATTTATTGATGATTTTGGATTTCGAGTAATTAATATTACTCGCACTCCTACAACCGAAGAACCATATGTGTTGGCATCAATCACTAAACAAGTTTTTTATGTCAAAGACCAACTTCGACCTTAACTTGGTGTCATAGTTGAAGTAATTCCAAGATATATTTTTTATGATGCTGATGATGGAATTGACATTGTCCCTAGTGCCATTGGAACCAATCCATTTATTTCTTTTGATGACTCCAATAGCTAAATTTTCAGAGTTGATTGTGAACTATATGTTGTGGTTGAAAATATATAGAATCATTCATCCATGTTCTCAATTATTTTGGTTTACCTCGTGTTGGGTTGTTAAGGTTGGTAATATTCAAATAGATTTAGTATTGATCGCAAATATGTTTTATCTTACTTGATCATTATGTGAATTTTCAATTTTTATTGGTTCCGGTTTTATTTGAACTGCATTATATAATTTGGAATTGAATTGTATTCAATCCTAGTCAAACAATAATTCTAACTTGGTGAACATTACAACTTGTATGATTTATTAAATCCATTCAAGATCTTCTAAAACAATTGATAGCTAAATTTCCAATGAATCCCCTATTCCATCATTTATTTAGTTTTTTGGTTTACACATTATTTTCCTTTTTCTAATTAATTATATATTTGTTTTCAAAAGCAGGAAATGCAACCAATTTAAGAGAGATGAAGGAAAAAATGATGGAGCACAATCGTCGAATGGTGGAGATGGGTATTCCACCATTAGTGCCTATAGTGAGTACTTTATTTCAAATATATATATTTAAAGAATATATAATGTCATGTGATTAATTTTGTAGTAAACATTTTTTTAGGATCCACCTATACGTTGACAGTTATTTGATGAGGAGCCTAGTACTGGTCCTAGTACTCAGGTCGGTGGTACGAGGAGGGTTTGTACCAGAGGTGGATGATCAGCTGCATGTACCCGACTAGACTCTGCCCCTCGCACTGACATGTCATCCTTCCCACATTCTAATCTTGATGTGTCATTATGGACACACAAGATATTTAGGCCTCCCATGTTTTCACTACCATTTGCATCATCGGGACCATCATTTTCACATCCCATGGTGATTCCCACTCTCCAATTAGAATCCAATCATACAGCTATCACATCATATTTTCCTTCTACTTCTATCTCTCTGAGCTTCTATATTCCATCGTCTTCAACTCCTGTTCCACCATAGGGTGTTCCATCAGTTTCTGTGGATCCAGCGGTGCCCAGCGATCAGACTGGCACAGGTATATTTATAGAACCCTAACAAATTTTTATAGAAATATTTATATTCATTGTAACATGTTCTGATAAAATATTTGTTTTCCTTCATGATAGGTACATTTACTGACAGGTTGTGGGGGCGGGTGTGTACACCTATGCATTCGGTGTGGAACCGCCGCACACATATTATGGTGGATTACAATGAAGACAACCAAATGGTTGAGAAAACAGGGCAGCAATGTTGGAGTTTTTTTGCAATGCTTGCCAAATACACCGACATCATTCCCATTATCTTGATATCATTGAGAAATTTGCGACTTGAGGTCAAGGATAGAGCTTGGGCAGACATATGGGTAAAGAATATTTTGTATTTAATTGCATGAATTATTTTTTTATTTATATGAATTAATATTTTGATGTCAACTTCGATTTAATTTTCCTGATGGTGACGGTGCACGACTGGAACATCTAAAGGATTTAGGAAATATTGGAGAGCCTACAAGCATGAGTTGTATATTGGATAGTGTGATATAGTTGGCACTGAGTTAGAGGTGGTACCGGTCATGGATGATTGTCCTATAGAGCAATATTGTCAAATGACTACTCATTGGATGAGTACCCAGTTTAAGGTATAAATTACATTTGAGGTATGTAAATAATAACTTTCATGTTTTCCATTAATATTATCCATTGAATTATCAAATTTTATTTAGGAATCATCTCGAAAAAATAAAAAAACATTAATACAAAAAAATACCTCCACACACTAGGACGTACTACGATGCCAAATCCTGAGAGGAAGTAGGTATGACAATTGTTTATAAGTTTTCTTTACGACTTAATTTTTCTTTTGTTTCGTCAATTATTTAATTGTTTTCAAATTTTTTCATATAACTTTAGTTTTCAATCTCATTTTAGAGGCAAATACAAAATATTAAAGGACGTGTGCCTCGAGAAAAACTATTTTGCTCGAATAGACGGAAAAAGGAAGGAAGTGTCATCAACAAAGAGACTGAGCAGCAGATTGTAAGTTTTAATATGTTGATTTTATATTTTAATATCTATTTTTTAACATAGTAATATATTTTTATTTTTAATAGGATGCTTCATAGGCCCTTGATGCCAAAGAACCAGTCAATTTTGGGCCAAATGATCACTAACATCAGGTGTTGGGAGAGTAGCATCCTGGCAGAGTATGCTGCCGACCTTGGATAGCCCTGACGAGGTATTGTACCACCCCAGGTATGAGTTGTAGTGCCACCGAGCTACAACAAGTTAGGGCACAGGAAAAACAAAATAAGAAAAGGGCCATAGAGATGGCAGAACAGACTGCTAGGGAAAACAATGCATTTTTAAAATTTATTGAAGTTTTGCGTCCAACACTTCCAACAGAGGCCAGCCCATTTTTTGATGAATACATGTCGTCGAGACGTTCTATATATGGTGCACCAGGTGGAAGTTCTAGTGATGGTCAGGATGATGTCCAGATTGATGATGTTGATGATGGCGACGAGTCTGATGCGGAAGAGGAGGGAGAGGAGGAGGGGGAGGAGGAGGGTGAGGGAGAGGGCGAGGAGGAGGGCGCTAAGGAGGGAGAGGACGATGATGGGGATGAGGACGAGGGTGATGATGATGACGGTGGTGATGGTCTTGTGGGAAAAATTGATCTGTTAAATTTTTTACTAATATTACTGATATTTGATTTTTAATATATTCTAGTTGTCGGTTTTATCTAGACTCATAGTATAGTATTGGAGTTGAGTTATTTATTTATATTGTATGTTTTTATGGATGTTGTTGTATTTTCGTGGTTTTGTGTTCGGGAACTCCATGGACAGCCCCCCTTCTTCATGGACCCTGGACAACCCCCCCACCATCCTCCTTGGAACCCGGAGAGCCCCCCGGACAGCCCCCAATACAGCCCCCCCCCCCCACCATCCTCCTTGGTCTACGGACATCCCCCCGGACACCCCCCGGACACCCCCCCCCCACCCTCCTCCATGGACCCCGGATAACCCCCCAAACACGCCCCAGATAGCCACCCGCACAGCACCCCCACTCTCCTCCTTAGTCCCCAGAAATCCCCTCGGACACCCACCAGACAGCCCCCCTGGACAGCCCCCCCACCCTCCTTGATTTCATTTTCTAAAAAATTCTATAATATTTATTTTATTTATTTTCATCATGATAATCAATGTAAATCACATTTACACATCTAATAAATATCATAGATTCTTGGTATGTTATAAAAGGGATCTATTCATTGGGCATGACATTGTTAGCTCTAAAATGTTTCATAGCATGATAAACTAAAATCTAATCCATACTAAGAATTATATAAAAATATTCTATATGAATTTCCACAAGATTTTAAGAAAATACCATTCCACTAATAGAAACATGAGTATTCTCATAAATAATCTTTACCTTAATATTTCCACAAGGATTTTTAGTAAAAGTTATATCTTTTATTAATTTTCTGATATACTAATTTTAAATTAAAAATTTTCATAACTAAATTAATTTAAAGACCCTTAGTCAAATAGTGTATTTTAAAAATGTGAACTAACAACTAACATACCACTCTAACTGTGTCTCTTTTGTTTAAAATGGACATGATTATAGGTGAAAAGAACAACCGGCATACGGAAAACCAACCAAACACATTCGAAATCTTTTGATAATTTATTGCAACAATACATGGGTCATTTGTGACGTGTACGAGCCAACCCGGACTCAATCTGAGTCACGGTGTGGCCGGGATCAGTCTAAGTGTCTCTATTTTGATTAAAATGGATAACATTTTAAGTACATATAGAAAATTGACCAAACACATTCAGTTTTTATTGAAACTTTAGGACAACGATCCATGGGTCATATTTGACGTGTATAAGTCAATTGTGACTCAATCCAAGGCGCGGTGTGGCCGACACCACTCAATGTGCCTAGATTTTGTTTCAAAAGGACATCATTTTAAGTGAAAACATCAACTGGCATACGAAAAACCAACCAAATGCATTTGGAATCTATTGAATTTTTAGGACACTGATCCATGGGTCATGTGTTACAGGTACGAGTCAACAGCTCCTCAATCCAAGTCGCGGTGTGGTCGGGACCACTCTATGTGTATTTCATTTGTTTAAAATGGAAAAAATTTTAAGTACATATGGAAAACTGACCAAACACATTTGGTTTACATTGAGACATTAGAAGAATGATCTGTGGGTCATATGTGACGTGTACAAGTCAACCTTGCCTCAATATGTGGCGCAGTGTGGCCGACACCATTCAAAGTGTCTCTCTTTTTTTTAAATGGACTTCATTTTAAGTGAAAACAACAACAATAATATGTAAAACCAACCAAACGGATTTTGATTGTGTCGATACATTAGCACAATGATCCATGGGTCATATGTGATGTGTATGAGTCAACCCCGCCTAAATTTGAGGCATGGTGTGGCAGACACCATTCATAGTGTCTCTCTTTTGTTTAAAATGGACATCATATTCAGTGAAAACAACAACTGGCATAAGAAAAACTGACAAATGAATTCAAAATGTGTTGATACTTTAGGAAACCGATCCACGGGTCATATGTTATATGTACGATTAAGCTCCACCTTAATATGAGGCATGGTGTGGCCGGGATCACTCTATGTTGTTCTCATTTTTTTAAAATGGACAATATTTTAAGTACATACGGAAAACTGACCAAACATATTCTGATAGGGTTGATACTTTAGAACAATGATACATGGGTCATATGTGACATTTACGAATCAACCTCGCCTCAGTATGAGACGTGGTGTTGCTGGCACCACTCAAAGTGTCTGTCTTTTGTTTCAAAAGGACATCGTTTTAAGTGAAAAACATCAACTGGCATACAGAAAACGTACCATGCATTCAGATTGTGTTTATACTTTAGGAAAACGATCCATAGGTAATTTGAGACGTGTAAAAGTCAACCCCATATAAATCCGAGACTCGGTGTGGCTGGTACAATACTAACTGTGTCTCTTTTGATTAAAATGGACAAGATTATAAGTGAAAAGAACAACTGGCATACGAAAAACCAACCAAACGCATTCGGAATCTGTTGATAATTTATCACAACGATCCATGAGTCATATGTGACGTGTGTGAGCCATCCGAAACTCAATCCGAGTCTTGGTGTGGCCAGGATCAGTATAAGTGTCTCTCTTTTGTTTAAAATAGACAACATTTTAAGTGCATATAGAAAACTGACCCAACGCATTCAGTTTCCATTCAAACTTTAGGAGAACGATCCATGGGTCATATGTGATGTGTATGAGTCAAAATCGCCTCAATCTGAGGCACGGTGTGGCCGACACCACACAAAGTGTCTGTCTTTTGTTTAAAATGGACTTCATTTTAAGTGAAAATGACCACTAGCATACGGAAAACCGATTAAATGGATTTTGATTGTGTCGATACTTTAGAACAATGATCCATGGGTCATATGTGACGTGTACAATTAAACCCCACCTCAATTTGAGGCGCGGTGTGGATTACACCACTCAAAGTGTCTCTCTTTTGTTTAAAATGGACTTCATTTTAAGTGAAAACAACAAGTGACATACGAAAAATTTACCAAATGCATTCAAAATGTGTTGATCCTTTAGGAAAAAGATACATGGGTCATATGTGGAGTGTACGAGTCAACCCCGCCACAATCTGAGGCATGGTGTGGCTGACACCACTCTATGTGTCTCTCTTTTGTTTAAAATGGATAACATTTTAAGTGAAATCATAAACTGGCATACAAAAAAAATAACCAAACACATTCAGATTGAGTTGATACATTAGGAAAATGATCCATGGGTTATTTGAGATGTGTAAGAGTCAACCTCGTCTAATCCACAGACATGGTGTGGCCGGTACCACTCTAACTGTGTCTCTTTTGTTTAAAATGGACAAGATTATAAGTTAAAAGAACAACCGGCATACAAAAAACCAACCAAACTCATTCAAAATCTTTTTAAATTTTAGTAAAACGATCCATGGGTCTTATGTTACGTGTACAAGTCAACCTCTCATCAATCCAACTCGCGGTGTGGCTGAGACCACTCTAAGTTTCTCTCTTTTGTTTAAAATGGACAATATTTTAAGTACATACGGAAAATCCACCAAAAGCATTCGGTTTTCATTGAAACTTTAGGAGAAAGATCCATGGGTCATATGTGATGTGTACGAGTCAACCTTGCCTCAATCTGAGGCACGGTGTGGCCGACACCACTCAATGTGTCTCTCATTTGTTTAAAATGGACTTCATTTTCAGTGAAAACAACAACTATCATACGGAAAACCAACCAAATGGATTCTGATAGTGTCGATACTTTATCACAATGATCCATGGGTCATATGTGATGTCTACGAGTCTACCAAGCCTAAATCTGAGTAGCGGTGTGGCCGACACCATTCATAGTGTCTCTCTTTTTATTAAAAGGTACATCATTTTAAGTGAAAACAACAAGTGACATACGAAGAAATGACCAAACACATTCAGAATGTGTTGACGCTTTAGGAAAACGATCCATGGGTTATATGTGACGTTTACAAGTCAACCATGCCTTAATCCGAGGCACAGTGTAGCCGGAATCACACTAAGTGGCTCTCCTTTGTTTAAAATGGACAACATTTTAAGTACATACGGAAAACTGACCAAACAGATTCTGATTGTGTTGATACTTTAGTACAAATATCCATGGGTGAATTGTGAGGTGTTCGAATCAACCACGCCTCAATTTGAGATGTGGTGTGGTCGGCACCACTCAAAGTGTCTGTCTTTTGTTTCAAAGGGACATCATTTTGAGTGAAAAACATCAACTGGCATACGGAAAACCGACCAGGCTCTTTTTGATTAGGTTGATTCCTTAGGAAAATGATCCTTGGGTCATTTGAGATGTGTACGAGTCAACCCCATCTAAATCTGAGACTTGGGGTGGCCGGTACCACTCTAACTGTGTCTCTTTTGTATAAAAAGTACAAGATTATAAGTGAAAAGAACAACTGGCATACGAAAAACCGACCAAACACATTCGAAATATATTGATAATTTTTTACAACGATCCATGGGTCATATGTGATGTGTACGAGCCAACCCAAGCTCAATCCGAGTCATGGTGTGGCCGAGATCAGTCTAAGTGTCTCTATTTTTTTTAAAATGGATAACATTTTAATTACATATGCAAAACTGACCAAACGCATCCGGTTTAATTGAAACATTAAAATAACGATCCATGGGTCATATGTGACGTGTAAGAGTAAACTTCACCTCAATCCGAGGTGCGGTGTGGCTGACACCACTCAATGTGTCTCTCTATTGTTTAAAAGGGACTTCATTTTAAGTGAAAACAACAACTAGCATACAGAAAACCAACCAAACAAATTCTGATTGTGTCGATACTTTAGCACAACGATCCATCGGTCATATGTGATGTGTACGAGTCAACCCCGCCTCAATCCGAGGCGTGGTGTGGCCGACACCACTCATGGTGTCTCTTTTTTTATTAAAATGGACTTCATTTTAAGTGAAAACAACAAGTGACATATGTAAAACTGACCAAAGATATTCGAAATATGTTGATTTTTTGGGAAAAAGATCCATGGGTCATATGTGACCTGTACGAATCAACCACGCCTCAATCCAAGGTGCGGTTTGGCCGACACCATTCTATGTGTGTATATTTTGTTTAAATTGGACAACATTTTAAGTGAAAACATTAACTGGCATATGAAAAACCGACCAAACGGATTCGGACTGTGTTGATACTTTAAGAAAATGATCCATGGGTCATTTGAGACGTGTACGAGTCAACCCCGTCTAATCCTGAGACGCGGTTTTGCTAGTAACACTCTAACTGTGTCTCTTTTGTTTAAAATGGACAACATTATAAGTGAAAAAGAAAAACTGGCATACGAACAACCAACCAAACGCATTCAAAATATGTTAAAATTTTAGGACAATTATCCATGCATCTTATGTTACTTGTATGAGTGAACCGCGCCTCATTCCAAGTCGTGGTGTTTCCAGGACCACTCTAAGTGTCTCTCTTTTGTTTAAAATGAAAAAACATTTTAAGTACATACAAAAAACCGACCAAATGCATTCTTTTTTCCATTCAAAATTTAGGAGAACGATCCATGGGTCATATGTGACATGTACGAGTCAACCTCGCCTCAATCCATGGAATGGTGTGGCCGATACCACTCAAAGTGTCTCTGTTTTGTTTAAAATGGACTTCATTTTATGTGAAAACAACAACTAGCATACGGAGAACCGACCAAACAGATTCTGATTCTGTCGATACTTTAGAACAACGATCAATGGGTCATATATGAAATGTGCGAGTGAACCTTGCCTCATTACGAGGCGTTGTGTGGCCGACCCCATTCATAGTGTCTCTCTTTTCATTAAAATGGACATCATTTTAAGTGAAAACAACAACTGACATGTGAAAAACTGACCAAACACATTTGAAATGTGTTGAAGCTTTATGAAAACAACTCATGGGTCATATGGGATGTGTACGAGTCAACCCCTCCTTAATCTGAGGCACTGTGTGGCCAGGATCACTCTAAGTGTCTCTCCATTGTTTAAAATGGACAACATTATATGTACATACGGAAAACTGACCAAACAGATTTTGATTGTGTTGATAAATCTGCACAACGATCCATGGGTCATATGTGATGTGTATGAATCAACCCCGCCTCAATTTGAGATGCGGTGTGGTCGGTACCACTCAAAGTGTCTGTCTTTTTTTTCAAAAAGAACATCATTTTAAGTGAAAAAAATCAACTGGCATATGGATAACCAACCAAATTCATTCTTATTATGCTGATACATTAGGAAAATGATCCATGGGTCATTTGAGATGTGTACGAGTAAACCCCATCTAAATTCGATACGTGGTGTGGCCGTTACCACTCTTACTATGTCTCTTTTGTTTAAAATGGACAAGATTATAAGTATAAAGAACAACTGGTATAGAAAAACCAAACAAATGCATTCGTAATCTATTTATAATTTATCACAACGATCCATGGTTCATATGTGACGTTTACAAGCCAACTCGGGCTCAATCCGAGTTGCGGTGTGTCCGGGATCAGTCTAACTATCTCTCTTTTGTTTAAAATGGACAACATCTTAAGTTCATACAGAAAACTGACCAAATGCATTTGGTTTCCATTGAAACTTTATGAGAACAATCTATGGATCATATTTGATGTGTACGAGTCAACATTTCCTCAATCCGAGGCGCGGTGTGGCCAAAACCACTCAAAGTGTCTCAATTTTGTTTAAAATGGACTTCATTTTATGTGAAAACAATAACTAGCATACAGAAAACTAACCAAACGGATTCTGATTGTGTTGATACTTTAGAAAAATGATTCAGGGGTCATATGTGATGTGTAAGAGTCAACCCCGCCTCAATCTGAGGCACGGTGTGGCCAACACCACTCAAAGTGTCTCACTTTTGTTTAAAATGGACTTCATTTTAAGTGAAAACAACAAGTGACATACGAAAAACTGACCAAATGCATTCTAAATGTGTTGATCCTTTAGGAAAATGATCCATGGGTCATATGTGATGTGTACGAGTCACCCCTTCCTTAATCTGAGGCACGGTGTGGCTGGGATCACTCTAAGTGTCTCTCCTTTGTTTAAAATGGACAACATTTTAAGTACATATTGAAAACTGACCAAACGGATTCTGATTATGTTGATATTTTAGAAAAACGATACATGGGTCATATGTGACATGTACGAATCATCCTCTCCTCAATCTGAGACGCGGTGTGGCTGGAACCACTCAAAGTTTCTATCTTTTGTTTCAAAAGGACATCATTTTAAGTGAAAACATCAACTGCCATACGGAAAACCGACCAAACGCTTTCGGATTGTGTTGATACTTTAGGACAATGATCCCTAGGTCATTTGAGACATGTAACTGTCAACCCTGTCTAAATCCGAGATGTTGTGTGGCCGTTACCACTCTAACTGTGTCTCTTTTGTTTAAAATGGACAAGATTATAAGTTAAAAGAACAACTGGCATATGGAAAACTGACCAAATGCATACGGAATCTATTGAAATTTTAGGACAATGATCCATGGGTCATATGTTATGTGTACGGGTCAACCTCACCTCAATCCAACTCGCGGTGTGGCCATAAACACCCAAAATGTCTCTGTTATGTTTAAAATGGACTACATTTTAAGTACAAATGGAAAACCGACCAAACATATTCTAATTGTGTTGATATTTTTTCACAACGATCCATGGGTCATTTTTGATGTGTACGAGTCAACCCCGCCTCAATCCGAGGCGCAGTTTGGCTTGCACCATTCAACGTGTCTCTCTTTTATGTAAAAATACCTTCATTTTAAGTGAAAATAAAAACTGACAAATGGAAAACCGACCAAACGCTTTCAGAATATGTTGATACTTTTGGACAATGATCCATGGGTCATTTGTGACGTGTACGAGTTAACCTCACCTCAATTCGAGGAATAATGTGGCCAATATAAATCCATGTGTATGTATTTTGTTTAAAATGTACATTATTTATAGTAAAAATATATGGTATATGAATAACTGGTCAAATTATGATTTGAATTCTGGATTCCACATATAATTGTAATCTAAATTTTAAATTGAATTCTAAATGAATTATGTATGTTTATAATTTCGTTATGAATTCTGATTTAATTATGGATGTGTATAGTTCCAGGATACATTATATGTTAAATATATATGAATTTGGTCACTATATGTATGTGTTAGTTGGTTATTGTAGGTACAATAATTGTATATGTATGTGTAAGTTTATTGTAGGTACAATAATTGGAAATTTTTGAAAATTAGAGGGAATGCTGATGTGCTAATTACAGGATGCTGTGCAATTTTCACAGCATAGGCTATCCCAATGGTTTCAAACCATTGGCAATGCCTCTATGAGTTTTTTTACCAACGGTTCTATGAACAGTTGGTAAAATTCCGTTCCCAATGGTTAAGAAACCATTGGGAAAGAAGCCCTCTGCTTGGTTTTCCCAACGGTTTGAGCCAAGCCTTTGGGAAAAACTATCCCAACGGTTTGACACAAATGTTGGGATAGGTTAATTTATTTTCAACCAATCCCAATGGTTCACTGTAAACCATTGGGAAAAGCTTTCCCAACGGCTTACATCCCCACATTTTTCAGAACTGCTGGAAAAACATATACCAACAGTTCTGCAGCCTTTCCAAATGGTTCAAAACCATTGGGAAAACCTGTATTTCTAGTAGTGATACGAATAGGACACATGTTAGGGTAATTTAATATTATAATGATATTATTTTTCACCCTTATTTATCGGATTTACCCCTTTAACCATGGTAAATAAAATATTTACTGAAGTAACTATTCATAATGTCTAGAAATAAATGTTACCTATTTACACAATTTGTACTTCCTGATTCCAAATATAGAAAATTCAAAACACATAAGTGGAACAAGTTAATTTAATATTATTTCACCTTGTCAAATCAAAAAAGCGTGTTTTTAATAAATAATAATAATCAAAAGATTGACACTTCTTTGTCCAGGTCAAAATGTGAAATTATATTCTATAACCTAAATTATATTAAATGATAAAAATATAGTCTAATGATACATAAAACAATGAAAATTTTTAATTTAACTCTATAAATTATATTGATTAAAAAAAAATTTAATTAAAAACTATTATTTTCACTATTCATAAAAAATTGAATGTTTTTAGAAGAGTACGAAAAATTCACCCTCAGATAATGTTGATCTTACAAACTAAAAATGAATTCAATTTTCAAAAATAAAATTTCTAAATATCAAAAAGTGCGTATTACCATTCATAATGGATTGTTTGATTGGTCGTGGTGTGTTAGAATCTTGAAGTAGAATAAAATGTAATCTGTAGCATTATTCCACAGGAAATGTACCACAGAATCTTTGGGTGTTAAATTCTTCCCTCCTCCATATAATTTTAACCGTGATTTTTCTAGAAAACTACATCATAAAAATATTCTGATGGTTCTTTATCATAATTTCATAGGGTTCCCATGTTGCCTCTTCCATCTTATAATTTCTCCATAGAACTTTTACCAGACGAGTCGTCTGGTTTCTCCACACTTGTTCTCTGGTATCAAATATTCTGATAGGCTTTACGCAATAAGACAGATTGAGTTCTAGTACTATTTCATTATAGGTGAGTACATCTATTGGGTCAGGCATGTATTTTCTCAATAGTGATACATGGAACACGTGATGAACTTTGGAGAGACTTGGTCGCATTGCCAAACGATAAGCTACAAATCCAATTCAAAATAGAATTTGGAAAGGTTTGATGTATGAGGGACTTAAATTCCATTGTTTATAGAATCATATAACTCCCTTCCATGGAGATACCTTAATGAATACAATATCTGCTACTTGAAATTCCAAATCATTCCTTCATTTATTGGTAGAGCCCTTTTCCAACATTGAGCTACTTTGATGTGGTTTTGGATAACCATCACTTTTTCCATTGTTTCGTCATCAACTACCGGTCCTATGAGTTCTTTTCACCAACATCATCCTAACAAGTTGGTGTGAGAAATCTCATTCCATATAACACCTTATATGTTGCCATATGAATACATGAATAGAATCTATTTTTATAGGAAAATTCTACCAGAAGTAAATAATGATCCTACATACCTTGAAAGTCAAGTGAGCAAGATCACAACAAGTCTTTTAAGGTTTAAATAGTCAGTTCTGATTGTCCATCAGTTTGAGGGTGGTAGGCAGTGAAAAAAATAAGTTTAGTATCCAAGTGGTAATAACCCCTAAACGTTATGGTTCAGTTATCACTCAATCTCCAATCGATGTAAGATGAGTTGGCCTATGTGTTCAATTATAGTGAAACAATCTTGATGAATATTATTTTTTTAATCACATTATCTAAGAAATACATTATTATGTTTTTTATATTAAGTAATTTTGTTAAGGAATATGAGATAACTCAACCTAACAAAACATAGATTAAACCAATCGAAATTTATGTTGAACTAAAATCTAATTTAATAATTTCATCCATATGTTGCTTTGAGGATAGATTTTTAATATAATAAATACATTATGGTGTGAATTTTTTTATCACTCAGGATTTAGTCCATTTGGTTTTAGTATATGATGAAGCCCAAATGATCCAAAAAAATATTGGCTGCCATGGACAATTTGAAGATTATCATAACCAAAAACCTAATTGGAAATCAGTTGGTGTGATAAAAAATTAAGTTCTTTATAAATTTTTATTTAAATTTTTTATTATCAATATTAAATTAGTTATATTTCAAAACACACAAAATAATTCAATGATGGAGTCTCAATGGAATTCCGTTGTTAAAGATGTGGAAGGAAAGAAGATCGAATTTATGAAATATGATTCACAAAAACTAATGTCTCAAAAGAACTCGAATATGATTATAGTGTTGAAAGGGTAGTTATAGAGAAAAAAGTTGCAATGGGAAGATTGAGAAATTCTTTTACAAGTATATGGGGGGAAGATATGCTTCCTTTTCATACCTATGATATTAAGTTAAACAACTCATTTGATATTATATCTTGAGTTATACAAGTATTTTAGATAGCTTAAAATAGTTTTATTAGTAACTTATTCTTAAAATTGTATGAATTAAATTTATTTTAGGTTATAAAATTTTAATCCTTATTATATTACTATATACTTTTCTATAAACCTAATGTGTTTGTAAACATTCTTCAAACACAACACTGATCCAAAATGAAACTGGAAAAATATATATTTTTAAAACAAAATTATATTTATATTTTTTGTTAAAAATAGAGGTTTCCAAAATATGAAATTTATATATAAATATAAATAATTTACAATATTTATACAATGGAATTTATAACATTCAATTCGTGTAACTAATTTACTAAGAAGATTTATTGAAGCTTAAAAATTTAACCCTTATAAAATTATATGTTATATTATTTTTTTGAAGATAAAAAATATATCATATATAAAATATTTTGTTTATATAAAAATATATTAACATCATATTTCATTAATAAGTGATAAGAAATAATTATAAAAAATTCAATTTTTCAAAACAAATTTTCCAATGAAACTAGTTTTTATAATATATTTATGTTTTTATATAGTATTGAAATTACATAACTATTGATTTTTAATTTTAATAAACTGATTCTATATTTTTATTTAGAATTAAAATATTATCTTATGATAAATTTTTTTAATTTTTCTGGAATAATTGTTTTTATGTTCAATTGTGGAATAATTGGTTTTTACTAAATATTTAATGTTAATGTATATATCAAAGACTATATATAAAATAAATAGATAAAAAAAATTCCTTATTATATATTTAATAATATGGTAAAACTAAAAATTTCAAAAACACCATTATCAATTTATAAAAACTATTTTCTTAACCTTTTATAAACATTTGTCACATTTCCAAATAAAAGAAAACGTTATTGAACATTTCTTTTTAGTTAATAATATTATAAAATAATTATTTTTATATTTATTTGAAATCCATTTGTTTTATTTATAATAAAAAAATTATTTTACATAAAAATATTTATTTTATCCTACACATTAATTGTAACCATAAAAATACATCTTTTGAAAATAAATTTTTTTTACACATCACTTCCGCTTAGGTGAATATTAATTTTTTTAACACGAATAAAATATATTTTTAAAAATTTAATTTATATTTTAAATCACCAGTTTCAATATTTATACAAATTCCCATTCATTTTTCGTCATAAAAAATTAAATTACTAGGATTAATGTTAATTAATACGATAAAGGTTAAAAAGAGTTATTTTCAACAATTTGATTAATTACCATTAAGTATTTATTATCAACTAAAATAAATCAATAAATTCCAAAAAAATGAATACAATATTATTTTTAAAATTATGTATAAAAATATATTTGAACTCATTAAATTTTTATTTTACACTAAACATGATTAATGACACTAATTGTGAAAAAAACATTTTTCGACAAAATAATTCTTCAATATATTAAATATTTTAATTAAAAAATAATTTCTATATTGTTTATAACGTGAAATATTTTATATAGATGATAAAAATAGGTTCATAAAAATAAAAATAAGTAAATATGGGATTAATTTATATTTTAAATAAAATATAAATTACTTGGGTAAGTTCTAGTTACCTTGGTATAAACTAAAATGGTCTAGTGTTATAATCTAGTTGTAAAAAAATAATACATTTTTAATGAATGTGTGAAAATGGATTTTAGAGGCTTTAATCACCATTTACCTCCAAAAAATAAAAAATATCCCACTTTTTGATCTTTTGATCAATGAATAGTGAATGAACATTACTGAGATGAGATGGGTACTTCCGAATTTACTCTTCTCTTCAATAATAAAGCAAGAACAATTGAAACACTTCACGATACACCTATCCCTTACATGTTTGTCCTCAAACTCTAAATTTATTCTCCTAAAATAACTATCTCCCAGTTTCATAATACTATGGTCTAAATTTTTTAGCACAAGGCCTTTATCTCAATGGATATTTTCTTGGGAAATCTCATGTCAGCAACATGTGTATTTAATACTCTTTAATCATTTATTCATAAACTTGTTATTTAAGACATTTTTTATTCACATAAATATTATAAAATATTATTAATATAATAATATTTTATTATAATAGTGGATAAACCATTATTCAATCTGTTCCATCCCCTTTAAAAAAACCACATCGATTATGAGTACTTATTGACAATTGCAACCATGAAGTAGAGAGGGTTTTTCACAAACACCTTGCAGGGATAATAATAAGGATGAATTTTGAGAATTAATAAGTTTTTTATATGAAAATTCTGAATCCCGAATAATAATTTGTCACATACCTTCATTACATCCCATTCATAGGGAAACTGAAATGTTAATCATATAAATGTGTGGATTACCACCTCCATGAATGATGAATTTAGTTTTTCATCCACAGCCTTCAAGGTTGGTTATAAAAATAGTTTTAATTAATTTAAATGATATTTATAATATATAAAATCTTAATTAATCATTATATAAACATTATATTGAAAATTTTCATAACCATAAATTCATTATAACACACACTCATTTAGGGTGATTTTATCACCTACGTTGTTGATGTTAAAACATTTATATTATGAATGGTTAAGTAATAATATATAATGACAATATAATGTAAAAAATAATTATGTAATTTATTTTAATTATTTGGTAAAAGATTTATTTATATTTAATATAATTATTAATATATCCCCTTTTAATTGTTAATCATGCTAAAATTATTCCTTAAAAATTATAATTTTCACTAACCATATCATTATCTTTCACCAAATAACTAGGTATGCTGAATCATTGAAACATCATGATTGTATATTTCTTCATGGTATAGACTATTTATTTCAAGTTCACTCTTTTTGAGGAATTTTCCATCTATATAAACTTCTTTTGAAAATCCTTTTGTCAACCTCAGGATAAATATTATTTAACTATCCACCTTCTTTATGTAGATGTATTTTGTTTAAGTTATCTCATTAATTGAATGTAAAATTATTTACCTCCTATATATTTTTATTCCTCTATTTATTCTTATATATTATTAAGGCATGTTGGTTTTTGATTATTAAGGAAAGATGGTTACATATTTTTTAACCATCTACCCTCTTTCTATTTATAGAAGATGACCATATATTGATTAAAAAATTATTAATGTTTTAAATTTTTTAATATAAAATTATATTTCTATTTATTCCTTAGGTGATTTAATAATAAAATATACTGATATTCAAATAATTTTTAATGAAAATTTATTTGACTTAAATAAGTTATAGTTGGGACCCCATATTATATATTCTTTTGATGTGTTAGTTGGTTTTATGTGACAAAATGTTTCTGCATTTAGTGTGTGCCTGACCAATGAAATAAATATTTATTGTTTATGACCTTGATGGTAAGAATTATTTCATGATTTCATCATCTATGGAAATAATAATGTATTGTCGAAATCCTTGATTGTAGACACCATGACTCCATTTATTATACATTCCATCACCATATAATTAGTTAATACTGTCCATGTGATTATTTATATTGTTAACCATTTATTTATTTCAAGATAATCTTATCATTAATATCGAATTATTTTATTATTATTTATTCATTCAATATTATTCATAACATATTTATGACTTGATTGATTATGATATACATTTTCCCTAATATTGAATTTTATATCACCATTAACCTATTTTAATTTCCTTTGGTCGTAATGAAAAGTATTTAACATGATATATCTTGAAGATCACCAGGTTCAGTGAATTTTTTTAAGAGATATTAAATACATGTCATGAAATAATTATTTTTTATTTAATGTAAAACTGTCCATTTTATGTGAAAATAATGTGCTCTGTATGTTATTTTTTTCACAAATCTATAAAACTCTCTATCTAAAGGGACCTTTGAATATATGTGACTCAATATATTTTACAGATATCATAATTATTGATGGTTAATATTATGTTGATGTAGTTTATTTAAATGTTGATATGTAAATAATGTTCATATTCACACCAGAATCTAAGAGCATGGGTCTAAGTTATCATTGGATTATTATACTCTATTTTATAATTGTATTTTATTTTCTACGTGAAGTGTGATCATCCCAATATAAATATTTACATTATCAACTCGTGTATACCACTTCCATTCTTGAATACGGTTATCCTTATGTTGGAGAAAAATATGCTGGTCCATTTCATATGTGCTGCTAATCAGACTCATTTTTCCCTCTCAGATATCCTATTATTTTAATTGAGTTTGATATTTTAGAGGCATTGTCTTATTTTATTTTAATTTAGATTGCAAGTGAACTTCATTGGAAAAAATGCCTTCTTGAACTGTATTTTAAACTAATATTCATCATCCATTTTTTTGGGTCACAAACTATATAAATTTCCCTCTATGGATTTTCATTTGGATCCTCATGAATATCACACAGAATGTAAGTCTACTAAAAAATATTGTGGAAATAAAATATCCAAAGGATAATTTTTGAACCTTTCATATGGTCTAAAGGTCCACATAATTAGGGAAAGTGAAATCTCTATATTACCATCCACTTTATTCTTGTATACACATTGTAATATTGCTTCCAAAAGTATCCAACCTAATTTGTTCTATTTTATAAAGTCATATTATGGTATTATGAAGAAATAATCATTTAATTTACACAAAATTTCATCTTCATCTATAAATTTATGTAGGGTAATTTAAAATATCATTTACATCTTAGAAGGAGAGGATTCATCCTTGAGTTTAACAACTTGTATGAAATCAAGAAATCATTCCAAATATATAATAATAGTAAATTTTTAGAGTTTGATTCTTACTCCCTAGGGTCATAGAATCGGTTGTGTTGTGGATACTACAATGGAATGTAATATTCTAGTACATATTAAAATATAACCCTCTATTGATAAGGAATATGAGAAAGATGTAGGTGATGAATCAAGGTTTTATTATTGATATAAGATCATACATAAAGTTCAAATGGAAATTTATAATCTAGATCCATGGGAAACCATGATGTAAAAAATGAAGAATATTAAAGCCTCTATTAATGTGGTTTAGGGAATTACCAAAATACCATGTAAATTAGTGGAATCTGGATAGCATTCCACTAAGTGTGAATCAATTGTAATCATTATAGTGTTCTTTTATTCAAGTGAAAATAATGTTTCAAATGGTGTATGTGACATAGAAGATATCAAATTACCAATGTTTGGAAAACATAAATAAATAAGGGAGAATATAGTTTACACAAGACAATTCATAGTAGATTTTTTAGAGACTATCAAGATCCTGTGTCACATAATTGATATCCCTATAAATATCTAATTTAATAGTAACTATGTAATCAAAAAAAATATCTCTCAAATATACATATTTAAGGATGAGTAAGATAAGGTGAAAAAATCCAAACCACTCAGGCAGATAATACCACAATATAGTCCTAGGAGGATATAGGGAGTTTGGCCAACCCGGATCATTCCAATGTATAATTTTCAAATTCTCTAGTATGATATGGTTTATTTATTCAATGCATGTATAAATGATGGTATGGAGTAGAAGGATGTTTCTATTGAAAGAATGTTATAATAAGATTCATGGATCAAATGTTGTTAAAAATGTAATGCAATCAACTTTTCATATGATACTTAATATTTTTTTATTTTTTGAATTTATGACTATTCACACTATATGCATAAAAAAATTTATTCCTATAAACAAATAAAATTAATTGGTAGGGTAATAAATTATAAATATGTGTCTATGTATAAAAGAATCTGAATATGTATGTGTCTCTATGAGTGAATAAATCAGTATACACACACATAGAAATATATATATATTCTAAAAATGTATATATATAACCCATGAGTATGATATTAACAATAAAATTATATAAATAATGATAAAACTGAAAAAATACTAATTGGAATAAAAAATTCTTCAAAATCATTAAAAAAAATGATTCACATACCAGAAATACTAAATTGATTTCAAAAAGAAAATCATGGAACATGATAAAGAATGTACTTTTTTTGCACTATTTTGTAATGAAAAAGGAGGATAAAGAGTAGAAATTTAAACTATTTTTTACATTTTTCAATCCTTTCTTAGTTATACATCAAAAGTTGTAAATCCCTACAATTTTCATATATGGTCATAGATCAGATTTAATTTTTCATGTACATATACCAATATTAGGGTGGAATTAGAAATATATCCATTTTAAAAACCTATGGAAAATAATTTTATGGTTATATTGGTTTTTAGGTGTGGTTTTTACCCTCAATTTGAGTAATCTCATAGTTTATGGTGTGGTGTGGACCTCATAATAATATATAAATTATTCAAAATTTATTTCTAGATATGTATTTATAATCATGATGTGTTTATAATATCTTCTTTGGATGTTTTCATATAGAAAAACCTATATCTTTTTTTAGATCATGATGAAGGTTCATCCCTATAAACCCTATAATTTTTATTCTCATCCTAAGTCCTAGTAAAACTAATCATGGTTTCATCATTTAAATAAATTAATTAATAACTAATTAATTTATTAATGGGTTTAAACACTAGAGAAATTACCCTAATAATATCCCTAATATTTACTCTCTCTATGGTTATCAATTGGTGGATGTCAGTAAAACCATATAGAGGGAAAGTGGGAGAGGTTAAATTTTTGTGGCAACATCATTGTATCAATTAGGAACGATAAAATATGTAGTGAAGTTGGTGATCATATGGAATGATATTTATGAATAAACCTATAGTTCAGATGACAGATTAGAGATATAATATTTACAGATTGAGTTTGGGAAACATGATTTCTATTTGTTCTTTTTCATCACAAATTGGGCATTAAAATTATTTTTTACAATTTATTCACATACCCCGTTCCAAACACTTTTTTGAACAACTAGTTCATCATGGTTTCACAATA
The DNA here is from genome assembly GCA_963277665.1 of Viscum album. Taxonomy (NCBI): domain Eukaryota; kingdom Viridiplantae; phylum Streptophyta; class Magnoliopsida; order Santalales; family Viscaceae; genus Viscum; species Viscum album. The sequence goes on from OY728127.1 coordinate 305,471,981, forward strand.
ATTTTGATAATATAGACCCTCATATTTCGTGATATACATTGACTGTCATTATATTGGTTATTATTTTATATTTTATACAATATCTATAGATGTTCAATAATTTTTTATAGTGATCAATGGAGAGGTAGATAAATTATTCTCACCTCTCTCTTTTGTTCTTTTGGATCCTTCTCTTTCCTTCTCATGTACATTTGAAGGATACTAGCCCCTTATGATGGTCGGTGGTAGTGAGATGACTTGGAAATAAATGAGGCTCATAAACAAGGAGATGTATTGTATGGTTCTATAGATGTGGTGGCTTGATGATCAGTGAACACAAACTATGAGGATTACACTAAATGAGGGTCAACCAAGACTAAGGGTTGTGAACCATGCAACCATCGTAATGCAGGTGATAATGGGATTTAGGGAGATCATTTTTGTTTCATGGGATACTGCTTGAATTGTGGATTTTATGTTAGTATAATGAATATAGTATGGAAGGATAAGGATAAAAAATGTTTTATAAATAATGTAAAATAATAATAATTTAATTAAAGAGATAATATAATGGATAGATATTCCAGGTTGGTTCTTGATGTAGGGGTGGTTCTTGGAGGGGGTGTTTAATTTTAAAGGACTGATAGGTGTGTCTCCCCACATTCCCACCACATTTATTCACATGATTAATTTTTTTTATCATTAATAATATTGTTATAATTATAGTTGTTATTATTATTATTTCCTAGTTTGACTACTTAGAATGTAATTCACAATTGGGTAAATGAATTTAGGTTAACTCCCATAAATGAGAATGTTTCACTTAGGTTTATATGGTAATCATAGACTCTATTAACAATATCCTCAAAGTATAGATACAATTCCCATGAATGTTAAGTAAATCACTAATTATTTTGAAGGTATGATCACAATTAATACTTCTGTAGAGGTATATTTTTGTATCATATTTTATTCTAAAGATGATGTTTAATAAGGATTAGTGTTAATATGACAACAATTTTTTAATTTATTATAATTTGTATCAATTTTCCCCTTTTATAATTTAGGTAGGAATATTTTTGGAATTTGATAAATATTACATTATCCTAGAAGAAGAGATAAATTTGAGAAACAAAATTTCTTAGTGTTATATCTGGATTCAGGTCAAGAAATTATTTCTTTTGAGATTGTAGTTGTAGAGAATCATGAGATCTTAGTTGAATGGGAGAAGACTTTGAGTTGATTATTCTAACAAAAGAAATTTTTTTCAAGTGATGGAGGATGTTTATGAACAACAATAATTTGGGGTAATTAATCTTTCATGGGTATATAGATGTGTATTATCCATCAATTCATAGTGATGGACCCCAAATCATAAATTTTGTGTGAGAGGCTCATGGTGTTGTTTTTATCTGAGTTGTTTTTATAAAGCTAGATGTTCTCAATGGATGAGTATATAGGTCTTTTTCCTGAATATGGGGTGAAATTCCACCACTTTCTGAAGTTCATAGTTATTTCCATTAGTATTCGTAGTGGATTATAAAATCAAAATAATTTTTTGAGAACACCCTATAATTGTTCGTAAATTAGCCTAATATACTGATCCTGTATTAATAAGAATTTACATCACACGGAAACACATACTATTAAGTGTGGAAATATGTTTTCTTGAGATGAATGTAATTTTATTTTTATCATTTTGTTGTTTATCATAGGTTTTAGGGCTGTAAATGAAATATCATATGATTTGTTAAGAAAATCTACATTGATATTGCGGTAATTGATAATTCAGTGGGTTGTAATGTGTCACTGGGAAGATTGTTTTGGTTTGTTAAAGTCCCTATGTACTTCCTTAATGTACTAAAGGTCCTTTTTTTATTTTCAATAATCCCCCTTTTAATAGATGAAGGGGAACCCTTAAAACTTCATATATTTTGATACAGATTGAGATACATAATTGATAGTTCAACATTTTTAAATAAGAATTACATCACGTTGTTATAATAATTTAGGGAGATTAGTGAATGTTCTATGTAGGTTGGTAGTGATGGAAAAACTAGTGACATTTTAGGGGTAGTTGACACCTTTAATACACTTCAAGTATTAGATTGTAATTTTTAGGAAAACACGCTGATGTGTGAATCATGGATGAGTTTCTCTCATGTAGTGACCATCTAAAATACTCTTTAAGGGTGTGGAGTGGAGCGCACCACCTAGTAAAAAAAATTATCAACCTTCAATTATTAGAAGGGTTTCTATATTTTTTGGTTTATCCTCATCATTTTTAGTGGAATGACCATTAAATGAGGAAAGGATTACATGTAAAGGCTTTTGAAAACATATGTAGATCAAATTTATATTTTTAACTCATTCATTGAGACTCGAATAATTTGAGAGTTATGGTGAAGAATGATGTTGTTTTCAACCATGGATGTTTAGTTCATAGTATGCCTAGAACATAGACAACAATTAGTGATCATGGAAAATATGATGGTAATATTTTTATTCGTGATGTATTTTTTAATATTTCTCATTGAGTAGCACTAGGTTGATTATTTTTTGACGATGAAATGGATATAATGTGGGGTGGATTAGTGTACCATAAATTTCCATATGTACTTATCATGGTTTTGAGTCTTGAATACTTAACACATCTCCATGGATAATATAGTAAATTTACCCTACTAAAAGTCCTTGTAAAGATTATTTTATAGTGCCATTGATTTTATGATGTGGCCTTTACCCATTATCTTTGTCTGTATAGAAATTCTGGTGAATAGGGACCTCGATAAAAATAAATAAATTGTAAAAGTGATTTTTGTGATTATGTGGTAATATTGAGTTCCTTAAATCTCATAAATATATAATTGTATGGGGAAGATTAAATAACTATAATGTATGATAGGGGTTCATCCATTTGAATTCAATCAATTCCGTTGACATCCCTTGTCTAGGGATGGTTCATTGCAATTTAATAATTTATAGAAATTAATGTATATATCTTTATTTTATTAATGGTTTGAAAAAATATAAAATTTCCCAATTTAAATCAATTATATATAACCTCTATAGGTTTATTTTTAGGTGGATGAAATGAATCCAACATAAAAAATGGTAAGCAATTGGAATTTACTAGAAAAATTTTCTAATTGCCAGGGAGGGAATAAATATATAGTGATGTTGATGTTTACATAATAAAAATATGTTGATTAATCCAATGACTATGATGAAGAGTTGAAGAAATTATGATTCTATATCATGAAATTTCTACATTAGTTCTATTTTTTCTCTATTCTTAGAAGATTAACCATTGTAATTTTTTATTATAATTTATTCCTTACTTATTTATGTAACTTATACTTAAATACTTCTTTTTTAGGGTTACTTCATTATTTCAATAATATGGAGCCTCATTCAGCAATATTTACATTTCTAGTAAACAAATTGGTAATGAATCCATATTTATCACTCAACCCATAACTCTATTCTATTTTTTATAATTAATCAATGGAGAATAGTACAAATAATTCCCTTCTCTCTCATCTGATATATCAACATAACGTATTTCATTCTCAAATAAAGATGATTATTGTTGGATCGTGGTATATTTAAAGGTAGAAAAATGATCCAAAAATAAATGGGACTGAAATGTATGGGGATCATGTAAAATGTACCTTGGTAGGGTTTGAATGATGAGAAGATATTGTGTTCTAGGTGGATGGTGATGATTAAGGGTTATCTGTAGTAGATGGGAGCTCCCTAGTAAACCCCCACTATACTAAAATGAAGGGGGTGAGGGAGGATATTTATTTTGTGGATGAGGATTATTTAATTATAGATGTGGTATGAGTGTATTGTGTTTAGGTTTGATGGAAAACTGAGATAATATGGTTCGTAAAAATGATAAATAATTATAATAGAATTAAAAAAGATTATCTAGAGGATATAGAGGGAGTGGTGGATCGTATGTAGTGGGGTTTCACACATGGAAAGAGTATTGGGTGAGTCCCACCCCCTTTTATTCGTACGATAAAACTTTATATTGAAAATATTATTATTATTTTTTTGTATTTCAGTATTATCATCATCAAAAGATGTTTTAATGAAAATATAACTATGAAATCTATATCCATACCAAGAGATGGAAGACTCAGTAAAAATATTTTATAAATAATTCTGAATATGGATAGAGACTAGGTCCCAACATGTAATTTATCCATTTTATAATGATAAAATGTGTGTGTTTCAAATTATTCTCGTTTTCAAATAATGAACTACCATTCCTAAGAGGTTTTCCCTGTAGATCGTAGTGGTATTATATTTTTAACCATATCAGGTTTTCTTGAGGTGAGATATAATGATTATGTGTTACATATAGAGGGACACATAATAGTAATAATTATTAATTCATTAAGTTTTTAAGTTACTATAAGACCCCATGATTGAATTTTCCATTAAATGGAATAAAATGTTTAATGTTCTACACCACACGCAACTCTGAGCTTAAAATAATTGTGAAATAGTATTTTTAGTGTACTTGTTATAAACTAGATGTTGAATTAGTGGGTATTAATAGGGTAAAGAAATAAATAAATAAATAAGTGACTTATATAATACTAATTTATTTACTAATTCATAATAATTAAAAAAGTATTTTTTTATAGACGGTATAGGCATTAAAATATACATCTTTAGAAATTGTGTTTCTGGTTTATTTGGAAAAATTTATAATAACTTTTTCCAAATTAACAAATTTTATTTGATAAAATATATGTCGATTATTAAAAAATAATATTAAAATTATCTTGTGAAGTAATTTTCTGTATTTTATGAGAATATTATATCTGTACTAAATAGTGGAAAATATCGATTTCATTGAAAAATGTATTTTATTTTTATGTATTTACAATGTAACATTTGGTTTTCAATTAGTATTTTAATTTAATTGCATCCACTAGATTAAAAATAATATAATTAACTTCATTTTAATCAACATTATATTAAATTTTGATATAAAAACATATTTACACTTAAAAATAAATTTTTCTAGAAAAATGATTTCCATTTTATTTCATGGGATTATTTAACATTAATTTTGATAAACTATAAGATTTATATTCCAAAAAATTGGTTTAATATTATTAATCATGAGGGAAAAATTTTTAAAATATGTTTCTTCATTTTTTGTCATCATGAATAATAACCATAATAAATATTTTTACCATGAAAAAGGTTATATGAGTTAATTTGGGTAAAAACTAATGTGACATGAATTAAAAATTTATTAAAATATTTTAATTTATTTCATTTATTATTTTATTTCAACTGTAATCATTATAAATTCAAAAATAAGGATATTTTTTATTTATCATTCGTTAAGGCCATTATATCATTTTATGTAATGTAGAAATACAAAATGTCCCATTAACTAATTAAATATCTCTAATATGTTTTTATATTGATAAAATGATTTTAACATCAGTAATAAATGGTTATTTGAAATAAATTTTATTTATTTTTATTATGGAAGTTTATTTGTATCTTTTATTCAAAAAATTATTAACATAAATACTTATAAAACATTGGTAAAGTGTTTGTGCAAATAGTAAAAAATCAAATAAATGGTTATAAAAACATTAAATGGAATAAAATTTTGATTAATTATTTCAATAAATTAATTTAATATATATATATATATAACTATTAATTAATTAATGGTCTGTATTAAAATTCCATTACTATCATCATTTATTTTATGTCAAATTAAATGAATTGTACCAAAAATGATATTAAAGATATTATATGTCAAGAGATATTCTTTTAAAATGTTTAAAAATAATAAATATATATAATTTAAAAAATATAGATAATAAAAAATCTAAAATATCATCACCTTATCATTTAGGGTCTAGGTTTTACATTATTATTAAATTAATAACACTTTTCGCGGAAAATGTTGTTAAATGTATTTAGGTCAGAAAGAGTTAATGGAGAGGTTAATAGAAATGATATGACCTAAAATGATATCTAAAACAATATAAATTTGATTATATGATTATATAGAAAAAATATATTCCTAAACTTAAAATCCATGTCATTTTGGAACCATTTTAAATTATTTAGACAAATATATATTATAATATTTCATGTATTTCCAAAATAGCATATCCCCTACTTATACATGGATACCACATTTCAACTCTTAATCACACTTCATGCACCTATTACCTCAACCTAACCCTACTGAAATTACATATCAATATCCATATAAAAATTTCATGGTTTTTTTATTCTCATAATAACATCTCTACGGTCCTTAATAAGATATCCAAATTAGGTTTTTCTAAGATAAGATAATCCTCCTAACCAAGTTCATTATATATTTATTCTTCTTTTAACACCTTCAATTATTCCTATACCATTAAAATATGAAACCTCATGTATATAAATATAATTATATTTCATTATTTAGGGAATAATTTTTATCCATCTTTTTCTCTATTAAATTTCATACAAAACTATTGTTCGTGTTTATGTCGTACTACCACATAGTGAAACAAGGTACATTAATTTCCATCACTACCTCACATGGATTTCCATAATTATAGAAATAATGAAGGTATATGGTAATTATTAGAGAATTATTATTATATGATTTTTATATTTCATAATCCTTCTTACACATCCACCCTTTAAAAAATGATAATGTTGCATGTGTGTACATGTAGACTACCACCTCCACAAAGTGATGTGATTCATTTTTCTTTTATTATCTTAATGAATTATTATAAATAAGAATATAATGAAAATTTATGATACTAATATCATTTTTATCAATAAATATTGAATATATCCATGATTTATAAATAAGTATTATAATTTTTCAATGAAAACATACTTGAAAAATAATGTATTGAACAACTTCATAAATGATAATAATGAATGATTCCAAACAAATAGTAGATAATATGTTATATGTATATCATATATGATAATATAAATATAAATATTATTCTTATATGAACTAATAACATGTTTATCCACATTATATAAGATTTTAAATCGCATTCAACTAATTAGAATCTGGAGGTAAGGGGTTTCTTAACTTGTTTTCTTTACATTCAGTTGTATTAATTTTATATTAGCTATGTTATTCTAAGATTATATACGAAATTACAAATGATTAATTAATATTTAAAATCAAATTTTTAATGTCGATATACTTTTTTTAAGCATAATCTCTACATTTATTAATTCTCAATTCAATGTCATGATCTTTGCAAGATATTTCATCTCAATTTTCTCTCCATTGAGGCATAATTAATATTTTGAGCCTATTTTATCTTATTTAGTGGATATAATACCACTAATTTTTAATAAACATAAATCTATAATTATTTTTGGTAACTATATTTTCAATTCATGCTCACTCATTCAAGGGGTTACAATTAAAAAGTTACCAAAGAGGTAAAAATTTATTTTACAATTTTCTATGTTTAGGATTGCTTTCATTTTCAGTAAAAAATTATAATATTTTTCCTTTATAAATTAGTTTTATTTTCATATGCTATATAAATGTTATGAGGATTAATTTTTTCGTATAAATTTTCATCTCTCTTTAAAAGGAATTAAGAAAATAAATTTATAATTTAAAATATGATCTTATATCTCTTTTCTATCGAGTATATTTTTCTTCCATTACCTTATTTTCTAAAATTGTTCTAAAAAAATACTTTTATATAATGAAGGGATTTTTTGGAAAATGTTACCTTATCATTAAATTTTTAAATAGTTTTAAAGGAATATTTATATTGTTGTCTAAAAATGTCAATTTTTACTTTACAAAATAAAAAAAATCATTTTAATGTATTCATCATCAACATGTTTTCTCTGCACTATGACTATTTTTTGTTATTTTTCCTCTCTTATTATATTTAAAAGGTTTTAAGAAAGAGAATATTTAACAAAAACATATTTTGAATTATTATATTATATTTTTTTATTCTCTAAAATATTTTATTTTAGTAAAAAATCTACTTTTTATGGATTGACGGCTATATTTTATATCAAATTTAATTTTTTGTCACTAAAATTATCACCATAAATTCAATTTATTATGATCATATTTCAATGGAAATTACATTTATCTTCCAAATCCTTATTTTTGTATCAATTATATTATTATTTCTAATGTTATATACCATATATTCTTATGATTTTTTACTATAAAAGTTAATTGATTGACTGGGGAAATTTTTATATTATTTATTATTATTTGAAAATATTTATATTTATTAGTGAGGGATAATAATTATGAATTAAATTGACCATTAAATATATGATGAATGTGTTGGAAATATATTATAGTGCGGTTCCAAGTATTACAAATTCCATTGGTACTTCAACCAGACTCATCAGACAAACCAATTGGCTCCCCATATTAAATTAGTTTTTAGTGTATATTTACCCATTGACATAAAATGTATTATAACAAGATTTTTATTCTAAAATTTTATTATTTCTGAGATCGTGACATCTTACATTTTTCATTTCCTTTATTTTGAATTCTGTGATTAGTCTCCATCATAATATTATATTAATATTGTCTACGATGAATTTCTTTTTCATGTTTTTAATTAAATGGAATGTGTTTTTTATAAATCTATATTGATTATTTCTTTATTACTCATGATAATTTTGGTTGTACATAACCCTTACTGATCATTTTATCCCACTCTAAATTTTTTATTAATCTATGAGATAAATAAGGAATCTTCGAATGAGTTATTTGATGTAGAATATTTTATCCTATTATTCTTTATATTTTATTTGAAATTTAAAATGGGAATCATGTATGTATATGATTCTTAAAAAATATAAAAATGATCATTTATAGTTTAGTTGACCCCTTTTATCTTATGAAAACATAATAATGTAGACATTGACTCTGGGCCAATGGATTTGGGGTTGTTATAGTTTGTTTCAGAGAATATTTATTTGAGACCTTTGGAACTTCATTTCGGGAAACATATATTAAAGAACATAAAAATTTTATATAATTTAAGTATATTTTTTATTACATGATAATATCATAAATTTTTTTAAGAAGTATATTATGTGTTTTTCTTAGTAAAACATCCATGTCTTCTAGATGTAATTACCCTAAAAATATTTTATCCGATATATCATCGCTATCATTATAGTGCATAATGAATGGTCACTTACTAATCACCTTGTTTTACACTATAAATGGATATTCTTGGGTTAAATAAAATTTTATTTATCAACCATATAGAATATTAGAAAATATATTTATAATTTGATTATATTCCCAAAGGAACACAAATTTATAATTCTGAGGTTAGCTATTCAGATATTCTCAATTTTATTATGAGTTACACCGAATATTGTTATTATATACATTGATTTAAAATTAATAATCTTATAATATAATCAATCATATTCCAAAGATTATGGATTTATAATATATATGAACTACATTATCAGTTGTGCTTAATAGTAGCATTATTAAAATTGTATTGATGAATTTTAGATATGATTATAATTGTATGAAGGAATTCACTAATAAAAATTGCATCTATCCCAATGAATTTATAACACGGGGTTAGAGAAATTGTGGATATATATGTTTTTCATAATGAAATACCAATTGTTTTGAAAACCCATTATTATAGATGATGATATACCATTGGTTGTTTTAAAAACCATATGTATTGATCCTTAAAATAGACCTATACACTCGAGATCTACCTCACATCCTCATTTTTAAGAATTATTCAACTCCCCTCACATGAGCTCCCCCTCATATCCACTAGTGACTTTTCTCCCCACTTGATGTTGATATTCATCCATTAGTAGATTTTATTTCTGATTTGTATTCTTTCCTTCTAGACAGTTCTTTCTTATCCCCTCACCTGACCAACCTTCACTTCTATTATTAGTTTTTTTCCCTAATTCATGGATTTTTTGTTTCTAATATTCACTGACATAAAAATACTAATATATGAATTTGTCTTCACTTCCCCTATGGTTATTGTCATTTTTATCTATGCATGTGATTCCCCAAGATGTTGATACTGATTTTGATAATGTATTCTCAAATTTTTATTACCTATATTTCTATTTTTATTGATAAATTGATTTTTTTTACACTTCCATAGGAACCAGAACAATTTTTTTCACATTATTATTATATTAAATAATTTAATCATTTGATTCCATTATTATCCAAAGTCATATTTTGGGGTCTTGGTATGCTTTTGATATTTTTTATTTGTTTTCAGTTCTAATTCATATCTAAATTGAATTTAAATAACTAAAACGACATAAATATATTTATATTACTTAAATATGTGTGCCTTGTGATAATTTAAACATGACATGTCAAAGTATTGGAATTTTGGTTTTTTCATAATGATCTACTTATATCCTCTATTTTATGACAATTAAAATTGATATATTGACCGATTAAAATGAGAATTATATTAAAAATAATGTTTTTATCATAAATACTCATAAATATATAAGGAAAAAAATTAGTATATTTAGGGTGACATAAAAAACATCTCCATTTATTACGATCATGAAATGGTAAAACAAAATTTTCTATATAAAAAAAATAAATTGAACATTTATTTGATTTTTTAGTATCCTTTGAAACAATGAAGATAAATAATATTGATGTAAACTATAAATTGATTGAATAATTCATTGGATATTATACGTGAATGATTAGGGATAGATTTATATAAACCCTTAACCAACATTTAGGTGCCATGGGACAATTAAAATGGGGAAAAGGGTGAGTCCCATCACTATAGGTTTCTTTAAAAAAACAGGTCCCCAATTATGAATTTATACTATATGAAATTTTACACTTCAATAATTATGTTATTGTTATTGTTAAATTTTTTTTATTAGTTTCATAATTTGTTCTTCAATTCTATTTATTAAAAAATCATGTCTTTAAAATTTTATGTTACACGACTTTTTATCCCTGACAAGAATCCATGCCCACCAATTTATTATATTTTATCACTTCCTAGTTAAATTTTATTTTATATTATGTAACATTAAATATATGGATACAATGAAGAAATAATTTCATTTATATAGATTTTAATATGTATATTAAAGTCTATAATTATTTTAATGATTAGGTATACAATCTATCCTTTAAAATATACTTATTAACAGTCATAATGTAAACCTTCAGGTTATAAAATTCCTTATATTTGATTAATATTAGTCATATACCCATAAATAAAATATTTTCAGGACAAAATTGTATCCTTAGTTATGTTTTCTAATGAGATGATTTTTATAGACAGTAAATACATATTTTTATTTCAGTAATCATTAATTGTTTTTTATTCCATCACATGCAGCTTGTTTGGATTTCATTTATTATGCCTTAATTTTTAAATATGATATTCATTATTCTATATATGGTTGGATAGTAGTATAAAATAATGGTAACTCTCATTAATCATTGTATGAAATTTTTCTTCCTATTAGTTTTATTTAATTTCCTCTAAACTATAATTTAAGTTTTTTTAATTTGTTTATCATTGTAATTATGGTTTACATTGTTAACAAGAACAAAAATTTGTTGTTGTAATAAAGTGGATAAACGTATGATATATCATACTAATCAGATTTCAACTAAACAGCAAAATAATTTTGAATTTTTTTTTATTTTTCATTTAAAAATTCATCATATGGAGTATGTATATAATAATTCTTAAAATTTTATTGGAAGACCATCGTTAATCCCTGAAAATATTATCTACAAAATAATGAAAGGTTAATTTCACAAAAAAAAATTTGTTTGGTGTCACCATAGAGAGATGAGACAAACATTCAATATTCATGAATGTAAATAAAGATATGTTGTGGAGAATTTAATAATTGATCGGATTCCATTTATGAATCCTCACAGGATAGATAGTGTTCTTGTCCAAGTAGTAAATGACATCAATACACATGAGGAAAATTCTAAATATGATGATGTTGAGAGAGTGGAAAGTTTACTGGAGGATGGAAAAAATCCTCTATATCAATAATGTACTAAAATAAAAATGTTTATTATTTAGTGTGGTTATATCATGAAAAACATTGTATGGAATTTAAAATAACTCTAATGATTATAGTATATCCTTTTTGATGGAATTCCTTCCTGATGGTGTAGATATTCCCTCAAATAATTATATTTTATGGAATTTAATTAGGTATAATTGATATTCTACTTATAAAATTAATGCATGTTCAAAATAATGCATATAATTTTTGGAGGAAAAAGTAGACCATAAGTACTGTAAACAATATGGTACATCTAAATGGAAGGAAAATATAGATGGGACACCATTTCAAGCACTACATTATGTCATGTGGCCCTTTCTATTGATTCCCAGACATCAAAATCTATTCAGGTCAATAGAAATATTTTCCAAAATGATATGGAATAATGCTAAGAGAAATAAAGGTAATGATGATTCATTTCAACATATAGATAAGATATCATTGGGGAATTTGATGCATAACATATTGATTTTTTATCTGAGGTGTGTAATGTTAGTCAGGGTATATCATATGATGGTTTTAATCATTTTTTCCTGATTCTTACTAATTGCGGCACATGGAAAGTTTTTATTCAAGAAAATTATATTTCTCTATAGATGTGTATAAAAAATATTTCACATTTTGAGTATACTGATATCTAGACCATATGATATGAGTAATGATATATAGAATATACTAGAATCCATTAATAATAAATTTGATCTATATTTTTGAAACAGGTGTGTCAACATTCGGTGCTTCTTCGGAAAATATATTTCTGATTTTTTTAGGATTCTATGAACTATAAATGATTTCCATTCATATTTAATGATTTATGGTTATAGAATAAAGGAAAAACAATCAAATCATAATTTTATAAACAATACATGATCAAGAAGGATTAAATATTGTTGTAGTTTTGGTTTCACTCTTCATCGATGATTATTTCTAATAGATCGTCAATATATGAAGAATTTTCAGAGGTTTGATAAGACTGTTGACACTAAACATCAACCTCAACATATCTCAAGTATATATGTGTATAATGAATTGAAGGATTTTAGTTTTTCTTCTGGAAAATAAAAAATTAAATCTAAAAAGATGATGAATGTTATTATTGAATCCACTTATAATTGAAAAAACAAAAGTATATTTTCTGAGTTTTAGTATTGGTCTAGCAGTTTGATACATCATTGTTTTGATGTCATTCACATTGAGAAAAATATATTTGAAAAATTGATTTGAATTATTTTAAATTTCAAGGGGAATACCAAATATGACTTATGATCTTTCTGGAAATTTTTGGATTAGGTTGTTCGACCAAAACTGCATCTTGTGGGTATCCGTGAAAACAAATGGAACAATTTCTGTGCTTATTATGTGATGAAACCTTTAGAAAAAAAATTAATTTCTATAAGTATTGAATATTTCAAGGTTTTGATACTCTATTCCAGTAACATAACTGAACAACTTAATAGATGGGATTTGAAACTAAAATCCCTAAAATCTCATGATTATCACATCTTTCTTCATGAATTTATTCCAATAGAAATCACACATTTATTATTGAATAATATAAGGGAGAAACTGATTCACTTTGTCAATTTCATTATATTAATTAGTGACAAATTTTTTTCAATTCATTCATGATAAAGGTGATGCAATAGGTGCCATTAATTTTGCATGACTTAAAAAAACATCCATTATTTTTTATCACCATGTGGAATTTAATAGTTCATATTCCAATTGAAAAACTTCTTGTGGGACTTGTTTCCTTTCAGTGGATGCAACCTTATGAAAACAATACATGCATAGATAAATATTATATCAAAAACATGATTATTCATTATGTTTCAATTGTGAGAGGTTATTTGGATCAATAAGGTATGGATTTTTGTTCAATGTATTTTACAAGTGCGGGCATAATATATAAAAAGACAATGATAAATGTATATGAGTTTTATTTGTAAATCCAACCCTTATTTCTATCTATTCCCCAAATATGAGGAATTCATGGGTTATAGGCATGGGATACATTCAAAAATTGGATTGTGGGATATAGTCCTTGGAAAAATCCTATTTATCCATGGTTTATTTTATGACGAAACAAGTAAGTAAATTGAATACTTATATGTTATCTCATACTATTCCATTTCACATATTCTTTAATCTATTATTATCATTTAATTTAGGAAACATAAACAAATTATATCTAGAGTTCATCAATCTTTTCCTTTCAGATGGAGATAGTATTCACATAGCCAATAGTTTCCTTTTCCATTAAAATCTAAGGTATGACCCGTAAATTAATAAAAATAAAATTTTGATATTCATTTACTATTTTTATTAATTTAAATTTTAATTATTAATTTTACTTGTTGACTCTATTTCTCAAAAATCTAGAGCGTTGGATTCTGGTCCCAATTCATTGGTTCATAAATATGAATAATTAATAATCAATGTATATAAATTTGTTTCAGTTAATTAAGCAGTGAAAATTGAAAAACATCATGATAATTACATGTTAACTTTGACAATGAACATTATGCTAGTGCATTGGATAGTTGGACCTGATATGAAAATGTGTCTTATTATTGACTAGATAAGAAAATATTTTTATTAGATTTCTACTATCATGATCGACCCACTATTTTGAAATGTAAATGTTTCGATTAAATCAAGAGACATGGTATATTTATTGACGAATTTATATTCATATTTTTTTTGACATTACTCGATTCCAATATACTGATGAACTGTATATTTTGGCATCAATGGAAAAAATAGTTGTATGTGAAGGATCATCTGATAGATGATAATAGTTTCATTGATGAAGTATTTCCATGATATATTCTTCATTATGATTGGGAATAAATTTACACCATAGACACCCCCATTTGTGTTGAGAAAATTATTTCATTTTATGACTCAAATTGTCCCATTGTGAGATATAATTTTGAAGTTTAAGTAGTTTAGGTTATTATAGAGAAGAAACCCTATATATTTCTAGTTCATTCATTTTATCATGAATTGGGTTTCTTATGTTCGTATTACTGTAATTACATTACATCATTTTCATTTTGGACTAATATGTTTATTTGGGTATTTTTTGTTTCTTTTCTCTTAATTATATTTATTCAAATTCAAAAAATAGTCTTTAAATTTATTTTATAAAAAATTATGATATGGTTTTAAATTAATGTTACTAAAACATGTAATGAAAATTTTTATTATTTCATTAACTTCTAAGTAGTCTGTGTGATTTTTAAGACATGTTTCTATAAAATGTACATTACAATCTTATAGAGATTATGAAAAATATTATAGATGTTCAAAGTAAGTGATTACTCGATGATATGAAAGAGACGCACGAGCGTGGGTTAGCTCATCTACCACCCTTAGTGAATATAATAATTTTAATATTTATCTTATAAATTTTATATAATTTCATTTTCATATCATTCCAACTAAATTAGAGACATTCAGTTGCACCAGATTTGACTCATGCTCGTTCTACTAGCATGAGTTTGAGAAGGGATGCACCTAGACAATGATGAAGAACCCACCATACTTATTCCCACACAAACCCACCATCAGAAACCCAGCATACCACAACTTTCTGTCCTCTACTTGAACATCTAGTTATATTCTCTCCCATTCCACCATCGTTATCTTTTTTATCCAATTCTTCCCATACCACGTCTATACCAACTCCAAGGATATATCCATCTTTACTATATTCATGAACTTTTATGTATCTAAAACACTACTACCCATATCCTACCATGTCTATAAAACCAATATTTAATAATTTCCATATTATATCAAATGATTCTGTTACTTCAAATACCACTCTTGTAGATGCAGATCACTAGCAGAATGTATTGGAACTAGAAATCATTCAAAGGTTACTAATACAAGACATCTCATGGATCCATCTGAGCCAATTCATTATCATATGTCATTTGTTTTTTATTATATGTGTGTCAACTTATATCAAATAATTTATGTACTATTATAACATACCTTACTTTTTCTTTTTTACATTTCACCTTGTTCTGTGGGATATTATATTAAGAGATGTGGGAACACCAGTATGTACGAAGCCTAGAGTCACCATTCAGAAATAATGGTGGATTACAATTATGAAAATCAGATTATAGGTACATATTATAAGGAGTGGATACGTTTCATGGAAACATTAACAATGTAACATGATATCATTTTTGTGGAACGATTCTCATGGAGACATATTAGTAATGAAATTAAGGAAGATCAATTGGTGGAAATATGGTTAAGAAAATTTGTTAAATTTATATCTATATTATTATTTTTTTAAAATTAATTAACATGTTCATTGATGAATCGGTATAACATTCATGATGGTGAAGCTTGAAAGGATGAATGGTGTATGGATCTTGTGGAGTTTTGGTGATCATATAAGCAAGAGTTATATATTGGTTGTATGTGTACATTCAGTTATGATTTATATGGTGTACCCATATTCCAAGATTGTCAACAATCGAAATATCAAAAAATTATTGCATAATGAAATAGTAGTGAGTTTAATTTATTGAAACACATTAATGGTTTTTATATAAAATTTAATTCTTACTACTTGTATTCAATTTTTATGATGTTTCAGAAAAAAAAAATAAACAATTGTTTAATGGAATATCTACACACATTCGGATGCACTGCAATTCCTTGTCATGAAAACTTCCATGTACAATAATATGAATATAATTGTATATAGATTTATATTGTTACTTATTATGTCTTACATGCTCAAATTTAATTTTTATTGTTTTTAATCTCATTAATATGGGGTAGAAAATACCCCATTCAAATGGACTAATGGAAAATTGGTCTAATCAACTAATTCCTTAATAGTGTAATGGAAAACTATTCTAATGGCATATTGGCTGAATGGCCAACTAGCCAATTTTCATGCTTTCCTATAGGTCTATCTAATAATTGGAATAATGGCCTAAGGGCCTAATGGACAATTGGCCTACTGTACTGATGTCCAATTGTCCTAACAGCCTAATGTCCAATAGGCCATTAGAATAATTTTCCATTACACCCTTAAGACATTAGGTGATTAGACCAATTTTCCATTAGTCCATTTGAATTGGGTATTTTCTACCCCATATTAGTATTGTTACTTATTATGTGTTACATGCTCAAATTTAAGTTTTATTTTCTTTAATCTCATTAATATGGGGAAAAATATACCCCATTCAAATGGACTAATGGACAATTGGTCTAATCAACTAATGTCTTAATGGTGTAATTGAAAATTATTCTAATGGCCTATTGGATGAATGGCCAATTGGCCATTTGTCATGTTTTCCTATAGGCTTATATGCTAATTGGAATAATGGTCTAATTGCCTAATAGACAATTAGCCTAATGTACTAATGTCCAATTGTCCTAACAGCCTAATGTACAATTGTCCAGTTCTCCAAACAGTCTCATTTCCAATTGCCCTAATGTCTTAATAGCCAATTGGCCAATTGAAAAAATGGAATGTGATGTACTGAACTCATATTTACCTAAATGGGAGACCTAATCACAGTGGGCCATATGGCCTCAAGAGCATCTCCCTACAATATATAGGATTACAACTAGTAGTGAGGGATTAGGGTGTGTCCATGGAGTGATTATACCCTCATTAGCAAAGTGTAGCCCAATGGATGAATATAAATCTAGGAAAATAGCAGAATCAATACAAGTAAATTGAATGAACTGAGAATAATTGTGACAGTAGTAATAATAAATGAAATAATTGGAATAACATACATGCATACAACTAATTATAAGATTTCATGTGTCAAGAAAACATGAAAACATGGATACATGATAATTGGAATAACATGTTCCAAAAAAGTATTAAGGAAATAAAAAATCATATCTCAAGAATCATGTGCTCTATCTCAATCATCTGCAGTCAAGATTTATCCTAAATAGAAAGAAATCAAGTGTTTTAAGCCATATTCTTCCCTTTCTCAACACATGTATTCATGTAATCTACTCCAAGTACCAAACATCGACCGCAGAGGTTTTGAGAAAAATTCCAGTGGGCCCCCACCAATGGTATCTATAACATTTGGCATGTGTAATGGAAATCTAAGTGTGTGAAATTATGCATATATAAAGTAAAGTAGTGTAATGTAACTAATTATCCATGTACCTACTACAACCCTCAACTGGTGTCTCAAAATTACCCGTCCATTAATTAATTATTACAATATTATAAGTCACATGTTACCCATAGTAACAATTCCATGTTATGACAAGGAAACCTAGAATGGGATTTAAAAATGAAGATCCAATGTAATAACCAAGGAAATGTATACCTAAAAGGTTTCCAAATCATTAATAATTGCATCCTAGATTAGTATAATAGTGTAATCCAAGAAGAATAATCCATGTATTCCCACAATAAGATGCCTACAGAATCCAAGGTGGTCGTCCAAGTTAAAACATGGCTAAGTAGAGACAGGGTCCAATTGTTTGAAAACATGGTACCTACCTGTTGATGGTGGATCTAATGATTGTATCCAAGGAATCCTTTCAATCTATTTGAGGGATTCTATGGGGTCATAATGAGAATCCAAGAATTATCTAGGATTGGGATCAAGGGGGGTTTAAACCTAGGAAATCCTTATCCTTGAATCGGAATGTGGTTCTCGAGTGCTCATGGAATTCACTGATAAGGATCCAAGGAAAGGTCGGGTTAAGACACTCTTGTTTAATTTTGAATACATCTAATATTTTATTGGGATCAATCATTTCCTTTAATTAATGTGATAAGTTCATGTTTCATGTTACCTTTCAATCAAGTCAAAATTAATCAATAAGTCCATTTTATTTAAACCTATCCTTTCATTGGTATGATTAGGACACGTAGCATGAAGACATTATTAATTCCATTTTATAAAATATTCAACAATAAAGGATCATTCTCTACCATCCATTAATTTGGTACATAGTGATATTAGAATGAAACCATTATTTCATTTACATTTAATACGGTCAAGTATTATACTTATTATACTTTCCAATTTACATTTCACAGATAATTATCAATTTGAACAACTTACCTTAGGCAGTACAAGTGGTTATCATACATAGTACTTACCATAATGCAATTCACCATATAAATCAAGGCATTTAATATAGAAAATCTTATCCTTATAAGGATCATTCCATCTCACACCTGAATGTTAATTCAAACGTGTCAAATACTAAAAACCCAAAAATGGAATAACATCCTACATAGATTGGATGAAGTTGTGGGAATAACCACTAAAAATTGACCATATATATTGAATTTTCATAACCATGCAGTTCAAATGAATATAAGCATGGAATATAAATTCCATAAATGACCCCCTATGAAATCAATGTTCTCTATATGACAATTCCAAAATCAAATAACTTAAGTGATGAGTTATAAACCACCCACCTTAGGGTTGTATGAATCTCCTCCTCCATTAACAACCCTTTCGTTGTCTCATATCGGAGTAGATCTATGAAAAGAGGAAAAATTCTCATATAAAGGAAACTAGGTAGAGATAAAAAGAGACGTAGAAAGTCTTAAATGGACTCTAGTATATACTATTGTGCGTCAAACATAATGAATGGAAACTCAGTCATATCTTGGATGAAAGAGATCATTCAATTCCTACCATATGATTTCAAAGTGCTCCAAAATGAGATTAAATTATGTTAATTCCACTGGAATTCATATTAGAGAAGAATAGGTTTCATAATTAGATCATTAAGGGAAATAAGAAATTTTACCCTGAAAAAATTAATCGATTCACAGTTTGTCCACACAGTTTGAAAACCCATCCGCAAACCTTGCACAAATACCTAGGATGAATGGGAACCTACATAGTTAGGCCGCATGGTTTTGTTCCAACCATGCGATATTATTTTTCCAAAAAATATACTATCTACATGGTTTGGAAAATATTGTGCCAACTATGGACCAGTCATGCGATATGGAATGATCCCCCAAAAAGATGGCTTCCGAGATATAAAATAGACTCATACATCCCTATGGAATTTTTTGATTCATTACGCATCCATATTAGGCCCAAAATAAATAATTAAACTGAAATTTAACATATCCATACATGGATGAAAAACTGGTTTCTTACAATCTTCCCCCATAAAAGAACTAGTTCCCATGTTCACCATAAAAGGGTCTAGAAACACAGTCTATGAACAATTCTGGCCATTGAGAACATATTTCGGCCTCTCATTCCTATGACTCATCCTGCACATGTCCAGGAATCCATAACACCTATACTAGAGGGATAGAATGGCCTCATAGAACCTTCGTTCTCCGGTTGATGATGCATACTGGATACTCCACAAAGGTAGCATCATCATCTAATTCAAATTCCTCAGGATAAGAGGTATGAGATGAGTCAGCATGAAAATAGTGAAGCTGTGAACCATGGAACACATCATTAAATGAATGGATCCTTTGAGGTAGTATCAACCAATAGGCTACTAGCCTAAGACTCTCTAGGATCTCAAACGGACCTACGTAATGAGGACATACCTTTCCCAACATTATTCATCACGTATTACCTAGTCTGGGAGATACCCAATGAAAAACATGATCCTAAAAAATAAACTCAAGAGCTTATCTATGGTGATTATAATAATATTTCTATTTAGTTCGGACAGTATTCATACACTTTTTGATAAGCTAATCATGTTCTAATGACTCCTAAACATGGCAAGGTCCTAGTAGGGTTGTGTCACCTAACTCTAGCCAGCACGAGGGTGAATGGAATGGCCTACAATATAAGGCCTCAAAAGGATCCCACTAAATTGGTTCCTGAATGCTAATATAATAGATTAACTCAATGACAGGGATATGATTTTCCCACAAATCACTGAAATAAAGTACATACACACAATGCATATCCTCTAGAACATGTATTGTTTGTTCTGATTATCCTTCAGTATTAGGGTGAAAAGTTGTTCTTAGAGGAACCTCTGTTCCCATATCCTTCTTCAATACCCCCCAGAACTGTGATGTGAAACATGCATCTCCATATGAAATGATAGGATGAGGGACTCTGTGTCATCGTATGATATGACGAACAAATATTATCTTTGGCTCATCAACTGAGAAAGTATCCAAAATTTGAATGAAGTGGGATACATTCTTCAATATTTTAATGAAAACTCATACAGTGTCACTACCTCTTGGTGAGCTTCATAAACTGAGTACAATGTCCACAGAAAAATTGTCCTATTTCCATTCTCAGACTAGAAGCATTTGTGACAAGACATTAGGTCTCTAGTTCTCCACCTTCACCTATTGATAGGTTGAACACCAAATGATAATTCCTTTTATATGATCCTTCTTCCCTGTCCACCAATATGTTAGAACCACATTATGTATAAGGTGGTATTTGTTGTCAATAGTTTTCAATGAAGGTCAAAATGATGGAGATCAAGATGTACTCCAATTAAATGGAGGAATGAAAATTCAGATGACTGGTGTACTGATCATAAATTTAGAGAACATGTGTCAAAGGAGACACATTGTTTAAAACAGTGAAAATGGTGAGGTATAATCCATCTGAGGATCAATAAGAAGACATGACAGTAGATGTAGACCATGCAACTCTTCATGATTGCATGAGAACCATACAATAGACTTCTTGAAGAATTCAATCGTATGATTTTCATGAAGTAGAAGATGATGGTTGAAGGAGAAGTCAAAGTGCATGGGATTGGAATTATGAGATGACAATGCACTTCACATTGTATAAAAGTATGATGATGCTAATGTTGATCTATCAATGGATATATATCACGATAGAATAGTTCATGATGAAAGCTGAAGAATGGTAATGGGAAGTAGTGAAGAGAGAAATGACAAAGGAAGAGACCATATAGAGGTGGCACAAAATAATAGTTTATGGTTGCACTGTTTTCCAATGTTTTACAAATTTTTGGGCCTCAAAAATGAAAAATGGAGAAAAGTGTTTTTGTAAATGGGACTTGCGTGTCGTTCACTTGAAGGAGAGGAAACTTGCATGCCTAGTGTTTCTCAATATCATAACATAGAAAAATGGCCAAGGGATAAGGTTCGCGCATGTTTTGGGTTGGTCACGCAAGTGACATGCGTGCCGAGAAAGGACATACACACCAGTGCCTTGGAGGATTGGAAACTTGCACGCCTTTTGCTTTTCAAACATAGAACATCAAAAAATAGAAAAGGAAATAGGTTTGCGCAAGTATTGGTGTGGTCACTCAAGTGAGTAGTGCGAAAAAGACTTGGGAGGTTGGACCTGCGCGCCGAGACTTGCGCGCCGAGGGGAGACTTGTGCGCCATAACACATACTGTCAAAATGCCTATAAATACAGGTCGACCCCTCCTCATTCTGGACGAGATGAACACATAGAAGAAAATCATATCTCTCGTCACACAGGTGTGGTGTTCATACAGGTGTGGGTGGTCACGGAATTGACGTGTGGTTGTGCAAGTAGAATTTGTGTGCCGGTTATTGGTTGTGCGCACAAGGAGGTTTGGGAGAGAAAGGAAGTGACTCGCGCAAGTTTGAATTTCAAATAGGTGGTGTCACTGAGGAGGTTTGCTAATACATGTGTGCCAGTTTGGACTTGCACGTAGAAGACTTGTGTGATTTATTAGGACTTGTGCGTCGGGCTTGGAGAAGAGCTCCAGGTGCTGTTCGAGTACATCCGGATTTTTGGAGTTGCACGAAAGATGAAATATTGCTCTATACCTTCAGTACAACGGATGATGTATTCATTTGGGACTACGGAAGAACAGTGAACAATTTTTTTTTATGAAGAGAAGTGGTACCGCACACACATGACAGGTATTTAACGCCCTCATTGTTCTTTGCAAAGAGAAGAATAATGGTTTGTGCAACTAAACTCAAATCTACACAGAAATAGGGGAATATATCAATACACATAGTTGTTATTATTGGGAATAAAAGGGAGAGAAGAAGAAGATTTAATGCATTCAGTTATTTCACTAAAGAAGAATATTTAATACAAAAGAGCATCAACTCAGTACTCTGATGCAACCATTGTCTCATGTTGAACTGGAGACAAAGACTTCAATGTAAATCTATTGAAGAGACCTTCACGTCTACAAACTGAGTATGAATTCACCAAAGTAAGTGAGCTCGGGGGAGTCAATGGGAGTGACCCGAGGGAAGCAGGGAGAAATCCCTAAACCTTTGTAAAGGTAGTGAGCCTCGAACAGAGTGACTGTGGCAAAACCATTGTAATCCACAGCTAGTGAAGTATAGTGGAATTTGGTATGACCGACAACTTGTCGGTGTATTCCCCTTAGACGTAGCCCTTAGTGGTGAATCAATTAAAAATTGATGTGTCATCTCTTTGAATGTGAATGTTCTATTGACGATAATATCCATCATAGAGGTTTAACTAGTTCCTACCAATGTGGGACCAAGATCCACAACTTTTAAAAAAATTAACAACCTAATTCACCGCTCCCCTCTCAGGGTGTCCCAGGGACCTACACAATACAGGTGTCGTATGTCTTGAAACATATTCAATATCACTGGATGAACATCACAGTAAGAAGTAGAGGAATATTTTATCAACTCCTATCTCATATCTAGAGATACCCATACACATCCATGAATATGTAAAATGACATCTTTATCTACAGACCAATCTGGAGGTGGGATATCTCTTGATATACTCTAATAGAGTACCAAACCATCAGGATTTTAAAATTTGTCTAAACATCACCTTCTCAATGAGGGAAGAGGTAATTGTTAAGTATTAGAGATAATAACTCTCATCACTATCATGAAACTCAATGTGCAATTTATAAAATTGGTCAATTATCTTCAATTATTAATTCTCTTCCTATAAAACTTGTGCATGAGTTTTTCGACTCAGTTCATATGTAACCACATTTCCCTTCCAAGGAATATAGGAAAGCTCAAAATCAATGGATTGTAGATATTCGACCCATACCGGTTGTTTGAGGTTCAATTCATTCTAATAAAAAATATATTTGAGGATATTATTGTCTATATACACCATAATGAACTCACCTAATAGATAGTGTCGCTAGAAACTGAATGTGTGGACAAAAGTTTCTAGATCAAGGTCTTTTATTAGGTATTTTTTTTCATGATGCCCCAAATTTCAGGATCCATACATAATTACTCTATCTTCCTGCATTGGAACTACTCTTAGGATGATGCTTGATGCATCAGAGAAGATGGTATAACCTATACCTAGCTAAATAAGAGATAGAATAGGTGCTAATATAGGAATCCCTTTCATATCATGAAAGGCTTTATGACATGCTTCAAACCATATGAACAAGACACCCATCTTTTTAAGACCAGCAAGATTTGAAACAAGGTGGGAAAATTCTTTTAAGAAATAATTTAATATTCATCCATGCACAAGAAACTATATTTTTCGAACACATTCTTAGGATACTCCCAAGAAACTGTTGCACTAAACTTTTCTGGGTCTATAGATACTCCTTCATCAGATAATATATGACCCAATTAGTGAACATTGTTCATATAGAAGTGGTTCTTATCATGATCCGCATAACTTTTATGCTCTCTCAGTGTACTAAAGATGATCTCATGTTAATTGGAAATGTTTCTATGAGTCTTAGAATGTACCATGATGTAATCCACAGAGACCCCAACAAAAGAGTACAAATAATGATGGAAACCCCTATTACTCATAGCCATGAAAATGACAGGAATTTTTGTAAGACCGAAAAAAATAACAAGGTACACATACATACCATACCTACTATGGAAATCTATATGAGGTACGTCTGATGGATAGACTCGTACCTGATGATAACCCGATCTCAGGTTGATCTTGGAGAAGACATTTTCTAATTGTGGATGTTCAAATTTATCACCTATTAGAGGAAGTGGATATTGGTTTTTTATAGTTATCTAGATCAATATTTGATAATCCAATAATAGATGTAAGGTTCCATCCCCCTTCTTGTCAATAAGTACGAGAGAACCGTAAGATGATGTTTAGGCCCATATAAAACCTTTGGCCTTTAAATCTAAAATATCCATTGGATCTCTAGATGGTTTGTAGTTTCCATCCCGTACAAAGGAATGGACACAAGAGCTGGTCCCAGAAAAAACTCAATATAAAACTCTACCACTATTTTAAGAGGTAATACAAATAAATAATCTTGAAAGATGACACTAAAATGATCTATTGGTGGAGGTAAATCATATTTTCCTAAACTCTGCTCCTCTATGAAGAGATTTTCAGTTTGTGTGGTCACTCTAATAAGCACATGATGCTCTAGTATAGCTTTACCAACCTTGACACCCACTCACCCTTATGTTGATAAATGATTCTTTTTGGGGACATAAATGATACAGTACTATGATAGTAGTTTAAAAAAGTGTGAATGTGAACCACCCATTCCATTTTTAGAATGACATTGATACCTATCATCTCATGAATGAAGAGGATCTATAATAAAGGGTAACATCCTACATCAAGGGGAAAGTCCCTACATCTGTGTATTTTCTCGGTTCGTACCCCTAAAAGTGTATATAGGGTAATTACACCATAGTAAAAATGTATCACCAGTCTGATAATTTCCACCATATATATAGATATAAAAGATTTCAAATCTCTTGTATCAAATAAAGTAGATAAAATGGTATATGCCACAACAATAGTACCTCATATTTTAGATTAACCTGAAGCTAGATCCTCAGGAATTGGGTATTGTTCCTGAAACAAACCTAATCCATGTCCATGTGCAATAGATGGACTACCATGATCATAACTACTTTTCTAGAACTATTGTTGATGAAGGGTATGATTACCAAGTCCATGACCTCCCCTGCGGCAAGTCTTGTCAGTGCTATTCCAACTACCCACCTAGCATGGTATAAAAGAACCCACTCCTAAAGGTGGAGATGGCATGGATCCATTTCTAATTGAAGCTGGTGGAATGGTCCTGATGAAATTCTAGAGATTACCCATATGTCCACAATCCTGACACTCCATTGGATCTCAATCATAATGAGGCTTTAGGTTCCCCTTTCATCCAAAATTACGACACACATTGGATCTATCAAAATGGGAACTGTTCTTGGCACTCCCTTAATGAGAAACCTTGAGATAAAGTTTCCTTCCTCTAAAATAAATGATGGCCTAGTGTGGCACTTTTCTTCTCTGCCTAGTATTATTTTTGTTACTTAGTTTATGCTCAGTGAAAATAGCATGATTGACTATTGAAGAAAATTAAGAATGTGAAAGACATTCACATACGTAATGATGGAATACTAGATCCCATACTCAAAATGTCTAGCATGTGAAATCTCATCTCCAGCTAGCAGTGGTGAAAAGCCTTGAAACTACATGAAATGGGTTGAATACTCTATAACATACATAGAAACCTATTCGAGATGCATGAACTCTATATCTCTATAATATCTCAGCATCCGAGGAAAGAACTAATCATAGAATGATGTCTGAAAATAAACCCATAGCGTTCCCTAACGACCAACATCGGTAATCACATCCCACCATGAATTGGATGAATCCAGAATCAAGTATATGGAATGATTAAACCTACACTCTAGAGGCTTCTCCTGATGCTCAATGATATACTAGGGGGCTTCAAGCCAAGACTCAGTAGCTTGTGGACATCTATCAACAAAAATGGTAGGAGGATGATGATGCTAGAACTCATGAACTAGATCAGCCGTCATAGGGGAATGTCATGGATCACCATGCATGGACAGTATCAAGCATATGAAATGAACATTAACATGGGAATCAATGCCCATATTTGGTATAGTATGCAGTGCCTCGATTAGGAATCATGAAGGTAACACTAGTTGTTTATGGCACACCACATCTATATTGGGGTCATCTCCACCTTCCTAGCATACCATACGAGGATGCCATGGTGAAGTTGGTCTACAAATTACAAGAACACACCTCAAAACAAGATTATATGAATATTATATTGACACATTCAACAGCTAAATGTAATAACACTCACTACCAAAGGAATAAAACCCCAACTAACCACTTATACGACTAGATATCGGTAAGTTCTCAAGTATATGATTCATTTCATTTTACATTTAATTTCAATGTTCACTCATTTACCTTTCATAATCATGAAATTGTGGGATAATGGTATGTGTAACACCCCGAGCTTCCACGATACGCTTCTCATTCAATAATACAATAGCTTGCATTGTACGCAACTTCGAGTTCTAAAACATCGCGACAAATCAAAGTAGCCGTTATGAATAGTAATAACCACCTTTTAAAATTATAGAAATTTTATATTTCAAAATGGACTTCATTTTTGAATTCGTAATATCGAAATTATCCTAAGTTGAATTTTTTGTAACTTTCTGAGAACTTCCAATTTTTTTATGAATAGTGAAAAATACTTAAAACAACTTTTTTAATCAAAATAATTAATTGTGATAAATTATACTATTTAGTGGTTTTAAAGTATAATTAGAATATATTTTTACCATTTTATCCAATGGTGGTCATTGGAATTAATTTAACATTGAAAACGAACATAAACAATTGCCAATCTTTTGATATAAATTGTTTCTTAAAAACACGCTATTTGTTCTGACAGCGGGAATTAATTATAAAATTAATTAATGCAACTTATATGTTTGGAATTTTGTAAAATAGACATCATTTTTGAATTCGGAATATCAATTATATCTTAGGGTGAAATTTTGGCATTGTTCTGAAAAACTTCAATTTTTGATGAATAGTGAAACCACTAAGTGGTAGTTAAATAACTGATTTTTCGTTTAAATGAAAGTTTACCACTAATGTGTATTGAATTTTGAAAATCCGACATACATGGTTGTCATTAGTATGTAAAATGTGGTTCAATGGGATAAAAATAATTTTTTGGTGAATAGTAACTTATTAAGTCTTAATCGCGATTAGTGGTAATTAGTGTAGTTTAAGGTATAAATAATACTTTAATAATATGAAATGACCTAGACACATGTCCCAACCTCATTGGTTGTGTCATGGCCGACCAAGACAAGCCATGGCCTAACTTGGGGACCCCATGGATCCACTTTTGTTGGGAAATAACATAAATTACTTTTTATTTAATGTTAATGTGAAAATGACACTAACATAAAGTGTTTTACTAAAACAATTTTTAAGTAGGGTTACACAAGTCCAAATTTTGACTATAAATATTCATTAGAAAGCTAAAAATATTTCCTACATCATAGTATTTGTTTTATAATTTTTAGACATTAAATAAATTAAATTATTTATGACATCATTATGATGTGGCGATGACCTCATTATTTAACGATTTAAATAAAATGAGAAGATAATGCAAAATCCAAGGCT
The DNA here is from genome assembly GCA_963277665.1 of Viscum album. Taxonomy (NCBI): domain Eukaryota; kingdom Viridiplantae; phylum Streptophyta; class Magnoliopsida; order Santalales; family Viscaceae; genus Viscum; species Viscum album. The sequence goes on from OY728127.1 coordinate 305,500,472, forward strand.
TACACTTGTCCAAAGCCTATTGGATGAAGAGATTTCGAAACCTTATCACCTTAGACTCGAATTATATAAGTGTGGGACCTTTAGAATCCGAAAATCATTGTGAAATAATGTAACATTTCAATCTTTCCAAAAGTGCCCCTCCTCTCCTCTTATAAAAGGCCCCCACCTCTACCACCTTATTCACACTTCCAAGCCTTTTGGTTCGGCCAACCCCTGCCCAAATACTCTCCCAACTTCTCTCCCTTCGTCCTAGAAGCTTTACTTTAGTCAGAAAGCCATCCTAAGGAGTCCTTTTGATCAAATCAAAAGGAAGAACCCGAAGAAGAGGTAACATTTTCATCACCCTCTTTCAAGTTTCTTTCTTCTTCCACTCCCTCTTTGTTTTTTATTTCAATTCTAAAATTATAACTCCAGTATCTTCTATATACTGTGATGTTATTATAAATATGGAACAACCATATTCAGTATTCTACCCATCATTTGAATGACATGTCACCATACGTGCGTACGTACGGCTTACCGTCTCCACGTCGTGGTGTAATTGTTATTCATTATATTATTATTTAGATGGGTATAATAATGATATGTAATTCATGTAAATAATAAATATAACATGATAATGATTCTTTATATATGATACACTATCCAATTATATATTATTCTAATATCAAAATAATGATATTGTCGCTCGTGCGTACGTACGGACTACCGTCTCCACGAACGCGATGAGATTCATTCTCCGTCGTATCCATTCAAGTATAATTATCATTTTATGATTTAAAAATAATGTTTAAGGACATGATATCATTCTGGATATGAATAATATACAACCTATCCATGAAAAACAAGACTTACATGACAAAACATATAAAAGAAAACGAGTAAGTTAACACCCAAAACAACGATAAATCTAAGATATTGTTAACAAAGCAATGTTAAAAGATCATATATGATATCATATGAATGTATATGATTCTTGTATAATTTAATAACAATTATTTCACCATTATACAGGAGGTTAACCTACCCCAACCAAGGAAAAGTACAAGGTAAGGGTTTACTTCACAACCTCTTCATTATCCAAGGTTGTTTATACATAATTATCTACTGGGACCTCGTTATCATCCAAATCCATGTTTCTTAAAAATGTCTTTCAAAACATTTTTACTATTAAATGGAAAATGGGTTAAAGTCTTTTATACCCTTATATGTTTTTGAAAAGAATCTCACCGTCGTTTTCCAAACAATGTACTTTTTGACCTTTTTGACAAATTTAAGGTAAGAAAATTTTCAAAGTAAATGTATTATTTTATAATTATGGGACTTTTAAATGATTTAAAAAAAAAAGGAGAGTTATTTCTCTCAAATAGCTTTGATTCCATCCATGTCAACATCCTTTGATGGGTTTTAAGTTTAATTGAAATTGATTTATGATACAAAACTTCCATTGAGCATTTCGTGAAATATTTGACTGAGGATGTGTTATTTTATACCATCCATAGTTTATGGAGAAATTATTGACATTTCGTATGCTAGTTTTAATACGAATATTTATGTTATGTTTTAACCTATTCATATGAGGAATGTATTGGACTTAATATGTGACGGGTGGAGCCCGCTATAGCTCCTCGATGCATCGGTAGGTCTCATGAGACAACTAGACGTGGAATTGGCCGAGGCCCTTTCCCAATTTGATTTATGGTTTTGGCCGAGGCCTTAATCATTTTAGATGTCTTGGCCGAGGCCTTGAAAAAATGTTTCAGAATGTCCGGCATTATACATTCCCTCATTATGGAAGTGGTTATTGATATTTCATGTGATTATTCGACTAGTAGAATATCCATGTGAGTAAGTAAATGGCATTTTTTTCAGTTTACTTTTGCCATATTATGTTGATGTTCATGTTCAATAAGGCTTTTGTTTTAGTTATACATTGCCTTAAATGTTAATGTTTATTTATGAAAGCTTCCGCAATATTGTTATCCTTACTGAGCATCTGAGCTCACCCCTTTCAATGTTTAAAAATTTTCCAGGATGTGAAGAAGTGTATTATGACTGACTTGCAAGAATAGTCAGTGAAGATATGAGTGTGGGCTATGAAGACCATGTTATTGTAGTTTGTTTAATTTTGATGTAATGAAAGACTTATGAATGTATCTAGTGTTTCCAAGGCTACTAAACTAATCGGTCTTTCGAGACTTGATCTTTTGTGACCATGCCAATGTTACGAAGTAATGCACCGACTCTGGGTAGCTGGGGTCGGGGCGTTACAGTTGGTATCAGAGGCAGTTTAGTACTAACCTTGGAAGCTAGATTTAGATAAACTCTGATTAGAGCACATAGCCCGAAGATAGACTTTGAGGATTAGTATAGAAGAACTTCCTAGAATTTTGGTATTGTAGAGATTTTGTGAGTTTTCCGAGCAATACATCCCTGTCTGGATACGAGCAGGTAGAGGCGGCTCTGGCACAGATGTACCTAGGGGTAAAACCCGAAAACACTGCTTTGAGCTAGACTCGAACGGGAACTGGTGCACGACAACGGGCCTTGCTGCACTCTTGGTTACGACACTCCCGGGGGATATGCTTAGGATAACTCTCATTTTCTTTACAAATCATTATGAAGGGTTTATGAGTATATACTTCCTCAAAGAAAACATTTCTTTTATGATTATGGATTATATCCATAAATAGTTCAATTTAAGTTAAGTGTTTTATAAGTTTGTGATTATGTATTTTGATTTATAAACTAATCTAGTTTATGCCATTATTTAGAAATGGCGCCTAGTGGAAGGAATGGAAACCGTATCAATGCACGCACTCCGTGTAGGGATTGCCCTCCTGCTCAGGATAATTATGGTGGAGCTAGTGATACAACTGGTTCTGATCAGCTTCTCACCGTACTGGGACAACTCACGCAGGTTATGAATAACAACCTTACTCGTATGGAGCACCCTGATCCGCAACGTGGAGGATCAATGTTAGACCGCTTCATGAGGCAACAACCACCAACCTTCAATGGGAGTACAAATCCTATAGTAGCTGAGCAATGGATAAATTCCTTAGAGAAAATATTCCATGCCTTGGGGAGTAGTGAAAGGGAGGAGGTTGTCATGGCAGTTTACCGCCTCACTGGAGATGCCGATCAGTGGTGGTCGCTGATTCAAAACACAAAGGAAGATGATGACATATCGAATATGGAATGGAGGGAGTTCAAAGAGCTTTTCTTAGAAAAATACTTTCCTCGTGACCATCGAGCAGATATGGAAAGGCAATTTCTGAGTCTGAGGCAGAAGGAGGATGAGAATGTCGCAAAGTATGAGGCTAACTTTACAAGGTTAGCAAGGTATGCTGCAGATTACATACGTAACCCAAGGAGTAAGATTGATCGTTTCTTTGATGGGTTAAAACCATTTCTCCGTCGAGCTTTGGTATCACAATCCTTCTCATCATACGAAGATATTGTCTCGTGTGCTATCAAGACAGAAAAGGAATTCTCTAAGTCTTATGACAACAAAGTAAAGCAAGAGAAGAAGAGAACGGTGGAACAAGAGACAGATAAAGGGAAAAAGGGAAAGAAGGATTTTCCATTATGTGATAATTGTGGGAAGAATCACCCTGGTACATGCCTAAAAGGAATGGGAGTTTGTTATAAATGTGGAGAAAAGGGTCACCAGGCTCGTGATTGCAAGGGAAAGAAAGAGGCTGTCAAAGTTGAATGCTACAATTGTAGAGAAATGGGTCATTATGCAAATGAATGTCCTAAGCGTCAGGGAAACTTACCTCAGAAAAGGCCAAGGGATCAAGGACAATCTTATGCTGTTACTATAGTTGAAGCAGAATAATTAATGTATTGGTGCTTTTGGACTCATGGATTATATTATGGTTATTAGAATAATGTGATATATATATAAGGATTGTACTGCAGTACTTGTTGATTTCAGTAAGGTTTTAATATGATTAAGGTAATCATATCTTTAGTATGTGACAATAAGAGAAACTTTTCTTTGTTTGGGGAATCTGATGTTACAATTGATTTTGGAATTTAGAGGCCTTTTAGAGAAAGTCTGGACGGAGGTATTTTGGATAACTATTAAGGTTGGAATGGATTAAGTTGAACCATGGATATTATTGTTTAAGGATAAAGCATTTCTGAAGATTATTTTTGGAATATTATAATACTACAGTTTTAGGAAAAGGACAACCTGTAGGGTGGGGAATAACCCGTCGCGTCGGACAAAGCTGCAGGAATCGAACCCACAACCATAGTGCGACAGGCCTTTATTTCCTACCACTAGCCTACAGGAAGTCCCTGGTTATTAGAAAATAATTTTACTAATCTAAATGGTATGTGTTAACATTTTGAACCTTATACAATTAGGATAAATAGAATATTTTTGAGTTCCGTTACCATTCGGAGTAAAAGTTGGGGTTGTGGTAAAAAAAAAATTTTAACGAATGAAAGTATACATAACAAGTATGTATATTCCCTTACGTTCTTAGTAAATCTCCTAAATAAATTCCTCAACATTATAAAAGGTAGCTTAAAACAAAAATGTTGTCGGTTAACTTTTCCAACTGGGGTTCAATGACCGTTTAACCAATCACAAGTTTGTGATTTTCTTGTGGTTAAACTTTCTCCTAATCCTGTTTTCTGTAACTCTCCATCAGACCTTGATGGTTTGTTTCTCCTCCATATCCATATTTTCATATAATCCTAGAGTGGGCTATATCGGGTGACCTTTGTACTTATCCTGCTTTCTTTTAATGTTATGTATTTATTAACCTTATTTCCGATGTGGGTTTTCCTCAAAGGTATTTTCTCTTTTCAACCTTTTATTTTCCAAGAAAAATTTCAAATTGCGAGGACGCAATTTATTGAAGGAGGGGAGAATGTAACACCCCGAGCTTCCACGATACGCTTCTCATTCAATAATACAATAGCTTGCATTGTACGCAACTTCGAGTTCTAAAACATCGCGACAAATCAAAGTAGCCGTTATGAATAGTAATAACCACCTTTTAAAATTATAGAAATTTTATATTTCAAAATGGACTTCATTTTTGAATTCGTAATATCGAAATTATCCTAAGTTGAATTTTTTGTAACTTTCTGAGAACTTCCAATTTTTTTATGAATAGTGAAAAATACTTAAAACAACTTTTTTAATCAAAATAATTAATTGTGATAAATTATACTATTTAGTGGTTTTAAAGTATAATTAGAATATATTTTTACCATTTTATCCAATGGTGGTCATTGGAATTAATTTAACATTGAAAACGAACATAAACAATTGCCAATCTTTTGATATAAATTGTTTCTTAAAAACACGCTATTTGTTCTGACAGCGGGAATTAATTATAAAATTAATTAATGCAACTTATATGTTTGGAATTTTGTAAAATAGACATCATTTTTGAATTCGGAATATCAATTATATCTTAGGGTGAAATTTTGGCATTGTTCTGAAAAACTTCAATTTTTGATGAATAGTGAAACCACTAAGTGGTAGTTAAATAACTGATTTTTCGTTTAAATGAAAGTTTACCACTAATGTGTATTGAATTTTGAAAATCCGACATACATGGTTGTCATTAGTATGTAAAATGTGGTTCAATGGGATAAAAATAATTTTTTGGTGAATAGTAACTTATTAAGTCTTAATCGCGATTAGTGGTAATTAGTGTAGTTTAAGGTATAAATAATACTTTAATAATATGAAATGACCTAGACACATGTCCCAACCTCATTGGTTGTGTCATGGCCGACCAAGACAAGCCATGGCCTAACTTGGGGACCCCATGGATCCACTTTTGTTGGGAAATAACATAAATTACTTTTTATTTAATGTTAAAGTGAAAATGACACTAACATAAAGTGTTTTACTAAAACAATTTTTAAGTAGGGTTACACAAGTCCAAATTTTGACTATAAATATTCATTAGAAAGCTAAAAAGATTTCCTACATCATAGTATTTGTTTTATAATTTTTAGACATTAAATAAATTAAATTATTTATGACATCATTATGATGTGGCGATGACCTCATTATTTAACGATTTAAATAAAATGAGAAGATAATGCAAAATCCAAGGCTTACACTTGTCCAAAGCCTATTGGATGAAGAGATTTCGAAACCTTATCACCTTAGACTCGAATTATATAAGTGTGGGACCTTTAGAATCCGAAAATCATTGTGAAATAATGTAACATTTCAATCTTTCCAAAAGTGCCCCTCCTCTCCTCTTATAAAAGGCCCCCACCTCTACCACCTTATTCACACTTCCAAGCCTTTTGGTTCGGCCAACCCCTGCCCAAATACTCTCCCAACTTCTCTCCCTTCGTCCTAGAAGCTTTACTTTAGTCAGAAAGCCATCCTAAGGAGTCCTTTTGATCAAATCAAAAGGAAGAACCCGAAGAAGAGGTAACATTTTCATCACCCTCTTTCAAGTTTCTTTCTTCTTCCACTCCCTCTTTGTTTTTTATTTCAATTCTAAAATTATAACTCCAGTATCTTCTATATACTGTGATGTTATTATAAATATGGAACAACCATATTCAGTATTCTACCCATCATTTGAATGACATGTCACCATACGTGCGTACGTACGGCTTACCGTCTCCACGTCGTGGTGTAATTGTTATTCATTATATTATTATTTAGATGGGTATAATAATGATATGTAATTCATGTAAATAATAAATATAACATGATAATGATTCTTTATATATGATACACTATCCAATTATATATTATTCTAATATCAAAATAATGATATTGTCGCTCGTGCGTACGTACGGACTACCGTCTCCACGAACGCGATGAGATTCATTCTCCGTCGTATCCATTCAAGTATAATTATCATTTTATGATTTAAAAATAATGTTTAAGGACATGATATCATTCTGGATATGAATAATATACAACCTATCCATGAAAAACAAGACTTACATGACAAAACATATAAAAGAAAACGAGTAAGTTAACACCCAAAACAACGATAAATCTAAGATATTGTTAACAAAGCAATGTTAAAAGATCATATATGATATCATATGAATGTATATGATTCTTGTATAATTTAATAAAAATTATTTCACCATTATACAGGAGGTTAACCTACCCCAACCAAGGAAAAGTACAAGGTAAGGGTTTACTTCACAACCTCTTCATTATCCAAGGTTGTTTATACATAATTATCTACTGGGACCTCGTTATCATCCAAATCCATGTTTCTTAAAAATGTCTTTCAAAACATTTTTACTATTAAATGGAATATGGGTTAAAGTCTTTTATACCCTTATACGTTTTTGAAAAGAATCTCACCGTCGTTTTCCAAACAATGTACTTTTTGACCTTTTTGACAAATTTAAGGTAAGAAAATTTTCAAAGTAAATGTATTATTTTATAATTATGGGACTTTTAAATGATTTAAAAAAAAAGGAGAGTTATTTCTCTCAAATAGCTTTGATTTCATCCATGTCAACATCCTTTGATGGGTTTTAAGTTTAATTGAAATTGATTTATGATAAAAAACTTCCATTGAGCATTTCGTGAAATATTTGACTGAGGATGTGTTATTTTATACCATCCATAGTTTATGGAGAAATTATTGACATTTCGTATGCTAGTTTTAATACGAATATTTATGTTATGTTTTAACCTATTCATATGAGGAATGTATTGGACTTAATATGTGACGGGTGGAGCCCGCTATAGCTCCTCGATGCATCGGTAGGTCTCATGAGACAACTAGACGTGGAATTGGCCGAGGCCCTTTCCCAATTTGATTTATGGTTTTGGCCGAGGCCTTAATCATTTTAGATGTCTTGGCCGAGGCCTTGACAAAATGTTTCAGAATGTCCGGCATTATACATTCCCTCATTATGGAAGTGGTTATTGATATTTCATGTGATTATTCGACTAGTAGAATATCCATGTGAGTAAGTAAATGGCATTTTTTTCAGTTTACTTTTGCCATATTATGTTGATGTTCATGTTCAATAAGGCTTTTGTTTTAGTTATACATTGCCTTAAATGTTAATGTTTATTTATGAAAGCTTCCGCAATATTGTTATCCTTACTGAGCATCTGAGCTCACCCCTTTCAATGTTTAAAAATTTTCCAGGATGTGAAGAAGTGTATTATGACTGACTTGCAAGAATAGTCAGTGAAGATATGAGTGTGGGCTATGAAGACCATGTTATTGTAGTTTGTTTAATTTTGATGTAATGAAAGACTTATGAATGTATCTAGTGTTTCCAAGGCTACTAAACTAATCGGTCTTTCGAGACTTGATCTTTTGTGACCATGCCAATGTTACGAAGTAATGCACCGACTCTGGGTAGCTGGGGTCGGGGCGTTACAGTATGGAACCATTTCATTTTAGATTTCATGATTTACATTATAAAGGATTGACATTTTGGGTGAATTAGTTCCAAAACACCTTTTCACTAGAAACGACGCCCCATTTATAAAAGCATAATTTCTCGACTCAGTAAATTACTCATCCCAACCAATGAGGTCCTATACACCTCATTAATATAGATAAGAAATCACTCAATATTAACTAACAATAATACAAGAATAATCTAACTATCACTCTATCCCTCAACAATCATAGTATTTTATTGCAATGAAAAATAGTAAAATTAAACTATATGGCATTGTAATATGCATGACAAGAAAATTATAGGTGCCTATAATGATTCATGTAACAATACTATTATCCATAATATCAATAAGCCAAGGATGAAGGAAAACCCTAAAACAGAGTAATAATAAACAAGACCACACAACATGTGCATCCCTAAATGGTGAAGTAATGTCAACTACGAGAGGAAAAAACATTCAACATTTAGAATTTTGGAATCTCAGCTTTTACCCCAAAATGGGTTTGTGATGTCCAAGAACAGCTTATGACCATGTATCCATCATTCCTGATCTCCAATATATTTTCTACAAATTGTAAATCAAGAAATAAAACTTCCACTCATACAACTTTGTGAAATGCTAGACACGGATGTCACTTTATGGGTGCCCCGAGCCCAATGGGAGGCATGGACTCAAGCACATCTTCATGAATGCCAAAGGTTTCCGACTAGCAATATGGGACTAGGGTGTCTCTATGGGGAGATTATGCCCTCATTACCAAATTGTAGGACCGTGGATGAATATAAATAGTGGTAAATAGCATAATCAATACATGTAAAGAGAAGTTATTGTGGAAAATAGAGACAAAATTAACAATAACTGAAATAACTGGGATAACATACATGCGTACAACTGATGATGATATGTCATGTATCTTGAAAACTATAAAACATATATATAATATAGCAGGTATAACATGTTTTACAAATATATAATGGAAATAATAATACTATCCCAAGAATCTCAAGCTCCATATCTGCCATCTATTATCAACGTCCATACTAAACAGCAAGAAGTCAGGTGTTTGAGGTTGTATTCTTCCATTTTTTAAAACCTTCATTCATGTAATCTATTTCAGGTTCTAAATGGTTCCTTTAGATGGTGTGAGATAAATATCAATGGGCCACCACAAACAATTTCTATACAAATGGCATGTGTAATGGAAATATAACAGTGTGCAAGCATGCATATATAACGTAAAGCGATTCAATGTAACTAAATACCCAATTATCTTCTTTAGACATCAGTTTGACTGTGAACATAACCATTCTATTAATTGATTATTACTAGTTTATATGTCACAATGTAATAATTGTGAAGGTTCCATGTTTTGACCAGGAAACCTGCAATGAAATTTAATATTGATGTTCCAAGGTAATAACCAAGTCAACATAGACGTCAAGGGTTTCCAAATCAGTAATAATTGTAGCATGGATAAGGGTAATAGTGTAATACAAGGATCCTAATCCAATTTATTAACAATATTATTCTTACTGAATCCACGGTGATCATCCAAGGTAAAAAAAGGGTAAGCAGTGGGAGGGACCTATGGGTTATAACCATGGCACATAACAGTAAATGATGGATCCAAAGAGTGTCTCTGAGGAGTCCTTTAATACTGTTTGAGGGATCATATGGTGTTATACTAGGCATCCATGAATAGACATGGATTGGGATATAGGTGTGTCTCAACATAAGAAAGTTATACCATTGAATTTGAATGGGGTTCTCAAGTGATCCTGGAATTCCCCAATAAGAATCCAAGGCAAGCTTGAGTCAGGCCACTCCTATTTAGTTATAAAGTCATGCAATATTTTATTTTATTCAATCCATTCCATTCATTTTTTAGTAATTTAAAGTATCATAAAACATTTTAATCATGTGATAATTAATCAAAAAGTCTATTTGGTTCAATCATTTCCTCTCATTAGTGTCATAAGTACAAGTATCATGAAAAATTTATTAATTCCATTTAAAGATTATTTGATAATTAATGTTCATTATGCTACTTTCATTTAATGTTTTAGGGGGTTCTAAGGACATTTAACTTATATTTCATTCAAAATTAATATGTTCAATCCAAATACTTATTATACTTTCCAATTTCCATTTCACATTTAATTTTTAATGTGAAGAACATGCCATAGGTGGGTCAAGTAGTGAGAATACATGGAAATTCCCATTGTAAAATTCAAACTATTAATCAACCCATTTAACATAAAAATAGATCACTCACAGATGTTTCAATCTAAGTCACACACTAACGGTGGTACAAATATGTCGAATACTATAAATAAAATTATAGTATAACACCCTACATGGAATGGATGGAGTTGTGGGCCTAAACACCAAATATTAATCACATATATGGAAATAACCAAACCATATAGTTCTATTGATTATAATAATTGTATATAAACTCAATTAACAGCACTCGATGAAATCAGTGGTTGCCACATGACAATTCCAAAATCACCAAACATGAGGGTTAACTTATAGATGACCCACCATTAGGTTGGATGGCTCTCCTCATCTAGTATCGGACCTTTATTAGGCTTAGATCAAATTAGATCTATGAAATGAGGCAAAATTCTCACACCACAGCAACTAGTTTAATAGAAAAAAAGAAGGAGAAAGGAGTAAGCGAACTCGAGTACTTTCTATTACACATCCAACATGAATAGAGAAAACTCGATCGAATCTCATCTGAGGGAGATATTTTAATTCCTACCATATATCTTCAAAAACTCCAAAATGAGAGGAAATTAGTGTATGCTTGTTGGAAATTGGAGTAGAGAAGAAGAGGTGGCGTAATAACATCATTATGGAAAAATATACATTTTACCATGAAAATATAGCACGTGCATGGTTTTTCTACAACGGTTGAAAAGCTATGTCCAAACCAAGAATGGGTACTTGGGAAGAAAGGGTGCCTGCAATATTAGGCCACATTGCTCTGCACCAACTGGGAGATATGGTTCTTCCAAAAAAATAGACTATCCACACAGTTTGGAAAACCATATGCCAAATTTGCGCTAACCATGTGTTATGCCCAGTTTCCAAAAATGATGACTTCCAAGATCCAAACAATCCTATGAAACCCAAAAGACCTTTTATTACACATTATACAATAATATTAGGCCCAAAATAATGATTTAGATCAAAATTTAAAGAATCTATACCATAGTGAAAAACCGTGTTCTTAGATGGCCTAATAAAAATCTGGATTTGCGAACAAATAGTTAACTGGCATATAGGATAAATTGATATTTTGAAGAATTGCCTAATGGATAATTGTCCTAATGGAAAACTGTTTTGTTTTCCTAATGGCCAATTGTCCAATTGTAATATTGTCCTAATGGTCTAATGCATAATTGGCCTAGTAACAAAATGTCCATTTGTCCTAATGGTTTAATAGAAATATGGCCTAGTTTCCTGATGGTAAACTGACCAATAGGTCTAATGACCTAAAGGCCTAACAACCTATTATCCTAATGGACTAATAGATAATTGTCCAATTTTCCTAATTCCATAATGGAAAATTGGACAAATAAGACTAATGGCTTGATTTCTTAATATGCAATTGGCCAATAAGGACAATGGCCTAGCGACCAATTGGCCAATTGTCCTAATCAAAAATTGGCCTAATGGACTAATGCTCTAATGGAATAATGGAAAATTGTCCAATTGGGCTCTTTGACTAATAGATTGATGGCCAATTGGCCTAATTTCCTAATAGACCATTGTCCGATTGCCTTAATGTCCAAATGGACTAATGATTTAATGCACTAACATCCAATTATACTAATGGACTAATTTCAAGTTGTCTAATTGGCCTAATGGAATAACGATCAATTGGTCTAATGACAAAATATCCAATTGGTATAATAGTATAATGACCAATTACTCTAATGGCCAAATGTACAATTTTCTTAAAGGCCTAATGGCCAATTTTCCATTTAGTTTAATGGCCTGGTGTCTTATTGACCGACTATCCAATTGTCCTAATAGCCTAACTTTTTATAGGATAATCGGAATAATAGAAAATTGGCCAAATTTCCAAATGGCCAAACAACCAATTGGACTAATTGTCCTAACATCCAAATGTCCTGACAGCCTAATGCCGAATTAGCCAATTGGCCTAATAGAAAAACGGTCAATTGGGCAACTGGTGTAAATTATATTTGGATGGCAGGCTCATTGGAATTCCTTATTACTTAGAAATCAAATTTTATTACATAATGATTTTTATTTTTTCATAAACATGTCATTTGAATTATTAAAATTATGGGTCATATTTTGATATTAATGAATCCATAGAAAAATATTTTTGATGGTCGATTTGATCAACGAATATATATTATTAATTAAGGGAAATTTAGATTATTCAAATATTTTTTATAATAAATTTATATATAAACTAATTATATTTAATAAAAATTTCATATATATAAATATATAGTGAAAATTACATATAATGTATAATATAAAAGAGTTTACAAATATGTCAATACTTCATATTCCTAGTAATCTGGTAGGGCAGTATATTTTCTCGGACAGTAGAACTATGGCCATATGTCATCAGATTTATCCTTGTATTTGTGTTGAATTTTATGTTTCAAAACAACCGGCTTATTCCATCTTGATCCTAGTGGGTGAGGAGTTCAGGTGAAAACAATTCATCATTTTTTTGAGTCGTGGTTTCGATTCTTCTTAACGTGTTGAAAATTAGGACATAACCAGAAGGCTTGAAGGCATAAGGGGACGGGGATACCAGGTGTTGGAAATGATCAGGTGACTTAATCTACGAATGTCCCCTCTGGTGGAAAGCCTAAAGACTGTAATTCTCTAGCTGAGATTGGTGAAGCTTCTGTTCGAAATGATGGTCAAGCTGATGGTCATAGTAATTTGTAGTTTTCAAGGAAGCAGAAGAAGGTAGTGGTAATTTCTCTCAACCAAAAGGTCTCTAACATCTTCAACATGATCATATGGGATCTGGCAGGCCCCTCAGGCTATTATGCACATTCCATAAATAATGTTGGTAGGACATGTGATGGACCTTGCCAAAATGGTGTTTATAGGAGTGAGGTTCAATTGAATGTATATAATTTTGATGAGTCGCGAGAGTTAGGATGTGATGAGCATGTAATGGGGGAATTATAAACAGAGGGATTGATTGGTGCTTTCAAAACAGGGGATTCGGAATCAGGCATTGGTGCCCCTTATATGGAGGGGGTGCAGTTGACTGCCCATAATGTGGTTAGTCAGAACACAGTTGGAAATGCATGGGGTTATAACTCGGTGATCAGCTCCTCAGTTCAGCAGGGTGATAGGTTTAAAGGGATAGATGGCGAAGAACTTAATTTTGAACAACCAGACTCATTATAGTCCAAGGTTATGGACCGGTTCTATGGGAATGAGTCTAGTTAAAATTGTTCCCCAATGAGAACTAGGTGTCTGAAGGGTATTTGTAAAGAGATAAAGTATTACTCCATTCTTCTACCTCTGATGGTGACAAGATCAACAAAGAAGTTGAAAACTAAATAGATAGATAGTAAGGTTGATGGTCAGCAGAAGTTAGGTGATGAATGTGATCAATCCTTGGAATTTATTTTGAGTTTGGAAGAATATGTTTCATAACATGTTATGCTTCTCAATGCTACTAAAGATGAAGCTTCTAAAATGATGGGGAGGTCCCTGAGGGTTAATCTCAATGAGGAGAAATATACATGTATCAAAAAGAAGGACTTGATTATTGTTGGTGGATTCATCAATGGGAATATTATCCTTGAGGATTACATTCAGTCCCGGGACAATCTCTCTTTTGTGCTTGAAGACCTCAAAATGAGTGAACCACACACTCATGTATCCATTATCTCTCAAAAATTCTTTACAGATAATATGTAACCCCACAAGGTTTTAAAAATAAATTTAAATTCATGAATTTTTTTATATAGATATTGACATTTATCCTATAAACATAATTTTTCAGTTTCTATGTTTTTAATTTTGAAAAACGTTCAACTAAAAAAGTGCTCAATAATTTATATGGAGTCAAATAGAACAAACATGTTTTTTTGTTGAATAGTAACCTAACCTAATAAATATTGATTTGAATATTAATGTGACCCTAATTAATAGTAAATTGTATTAATATTTTATTTTCTTAATGATATATGATAATGACAAGACTATTAATTTTTCATGGTTATAAAAAAGAGTTATAGATTTAAAAATGTTATCTTCTAATACATTGTGATTTTATTTAAAAATTAAATTAATAATGTTTATAAAATTATTTTCAAAAAATTTAGTTCATTTTTGAATTACACTTGTCAATAAATGGGTACTGTGATTTTTTGGGATTTTTCTGAAATTCTTCAATTTTTGAGGAATAGTGAAATACGGTAAAATACCATATATTAAAATTATCATTTAAAAAACTATTTATGACATCAAAATTGAATTAATATAAATTGGTTCGAACTCACATGCCATTATCACTATTTGGGTCACATGAATTAAAACTATTTAGAGTCTTGTGAAAAAATATTATATTAACGATTAACATAATGTAAAATACCTCCTCTCCTCCACAATAAATACCACCTTCATTTCCCTCTTCCTCCCACACCAATAAAGACATTATATTTGCCTATGTTCTGAACAACATTACTCCCAAGGCTCTTCCCCACATCCTAGAGATCAATAGGTAAACATCCATTCTTTTTGCATTCTTTTATTTTCATTTTCTTTTCTATTATTCTTATTTCCTCGACTAACCTCATCCAACAGGCATGAATGATCCAGTATATTACATATTCTGGACTTCACCATGTTTTTGGAAGACTCTCCATTATTCTTATTCTCCTATTCCACTTATTCATGAAATTAAAACATCGTTCGTTATGTGTCGATTTACCGACATCATGGATAACGTGGTTTCATTTTCATTTACTATCATCAGGAATGGTCATAAAAGTACTTTTTCATTTAAACTGAATATAATTTATGTATTATATCTTATATAATGTTCGGGAATATTTTTTCATAGTAGTAATTAATTTATAAAATATATTGATTTCATTACAATCGAAGAATCTCAAAAATAACCTAAACAAATATCAATAATGATTTAACTCATGAATCATCCTCGTGATAGAATTAAAAATGATATATGGTATAATTTATGGTTTTTTAAATATGTAAATACCAATCCTTTCCAATTCGGGAGTTTCACTTCCAATCAAAATGAATATCCATCATGAACCGATCATGGAAATCAAGTAATGAAAGCACACAAAACAATGCATGGAACAAAATACTAACAATAAAATGGTGAAATTATGTAATGAAATGATCATATAATGTGTTATAATGAATATTATGTTTCTTTAAGATATTAATAACTCTATTTTAACCATTATACAGAATTTTTAAATGAGATTGAATAATGAAAAACCTGAGGTAACATAATTCCTAACCCGATTTCCATTTTTGGGTTAACACACTACATCATTTTTTATGTCGTATTAAAATTGTTTTTGTGACGAAATTTTTTTATATTATGATTAATAATGTGTATTTACAGTTTATATACATATTCCATCCACTCTATTGAGTCTCACTTCAATTATATGATATTTTTAAGGAGTGTTTATTTTAAAGTCCTATATTAAATTTTTTTGTTTTAAAAAATTATAAAGGAATGTTTTTATGAAATTTTTCATGTTGTATAATTATGTTCTAAATTGTTGGAACTATTAATGATTAAGGTTGGAACCAATATCTCCAACCAATTAATTAGGTATGTGTATTTTGGAGGTTGGTTTTATGGTAACTTCAACTATAACTATGATTGTTACACAAATTGTAAGGTAGTTTTGAGGTTTACAAATTATAAGGTAGCTGAGAGGGTTACAAGATTATGTAAGTAATTCCCCAAGGTACCTTTATGGTTATTTTTAAGTTTTTATGTTTTTGGGAATTTTTTGAAATCTCATGACTCGCAAATTATGTATATATATGGGTGACAAGTTTTTATTTTGTAAATTATTTCATACGTAACAAGTATCCATGGATTAATGGGTTATTTATTTTTTTATGCCTTAATGAGCTTTTTTTGCTCATCCAATGTTTTTAAAATATTTTTATAGGTTATAAGGTTTCATATGAAAGATAAGGAAGCCATGTTAAATTTTTCAATAATTGACAAAAAAATCTAGTTTTATTTGAAATGGTTTATATTTTGGATGAAATGAATATTGTTTTGAAGGTATCCACTCTGTATAAATGTGTAATGTAATGGATGTATCATGTCCCAATTATCTAAAGCTATACACATGAAAGGATATTTAATTTAAAAGTAAGAATTTCTTTAATAATTTCAATATTATATAATGTAATAAGGCTCAGCCATTATATAATAATTCTAGTATACTTAAATTGTTCTTCAATAGTTCTGTTATTTCCCTTTGTGGTTGAACACATGTTTTCTCACTTCTTACTTAAAAGTGTTTGAAGTAATAAAAAATAAATTTTACGTATAATATAAATAATTAATAATGATTAAAATGTAATTTTAATAATGAGTAGATAAAATTATAATGTGATTATAATTGGATTTTGTTTATGAATTTTTCATCAACGTTTATTACATGTTTAAATTTATGAATTTTTTATTCATTTAGAAGTTATTATATTTTATTATTATTAATGATTATGAAATATATATATATATATATATTGATTATTTGTATTCTAATAAATGTCATTTTCAAAAATCAATATAGTGCATCAGTGGTCGTTTCCATTGTGAAAATTTACTTTTAATGAGAAGGAAGAAAAATGATAGAAGTGTAGTAAATTCACAAAAAAAATATTTTATGATTTTTCTTTATATTACTAATATTTTAAAAAATCTCAATTTTATATATTTTTATATTTTCAACAGGATACCTTGGAGGCCCTTGATGATAATGATGATTAAAAATTGTGGCCAAATGATCATCTGAGATGGGTATTAGTTGAGGATCATGAGGGGAGAGTATGATGTTGACCTACTAAATACAACATCCCCACTAGGTATTTCTCATCATTATTCCCCTCCCAAACCCATCAAACCATTCAGCTAAAAATGATCATGTAGAAGCAGTTGAGGCCAAAAAAATGTCTTCATATGATTATGAAATAACAAAATTTTACATTGATCACTCGATGAATCCCTTTTTAGTTATAATTAAATCACATTCATCAAAGTATGATTGTTTTATTTATTAATATATGGTGTAAATGAGATCATTAAATAATTCCTGGAGTGATTCCAACGAGGGTCCTTCTGATAGTTGAGCTAATGGTGGTGATGGTGATAATGATGATTATTTTGCTAATGATGATAATGATTATGATTATGATGGTGATAGTGATGATGTTATTTCTAATCAAAATGATATTGGTGATGAGGATGTTTCTAACGGTGATGAGGATGAGGATATTGGTGGTAGGGGAGATATTTATCCCATAAATTTTGGATTTACTAGTTAATAGACATGTGGATTTTTTTTAATGACTTGAATTGATGGGTTGTATGCAAGTTTATATATGTTATAATTTATTAAATGGTTTCAAAAAAATTACATGAAGTTGTTTGAATGATAAATATAAAATAAATTATTTCATTTAATGTGTACTATTTTTTATTTTATTTAATATTTTAGGGGATGGTTGAGCCACTACTGCTACCAAACAAGGATTGATACCAATACCCATAGTTTGGAAAATCATGGGTATAGGTTTTCTTTTTAGAAAAGATATACACAATGTATGGGGAATCGTGGGTATAGATATATAGACACATTTTTTATTAAACAATATCTATGATCAAATAGCTTAGTCTCCACCCAAGGTTTCTTTTGAAACCATAGGTATCTGTCTATTCAAATGGATCCATTAGCCATAGTTCTAATAACCATGGGTACATCTGATACCCATGGTTTTAGGGTCCACACCCTGGTTCTAAACTGGTGGTATATGGTGTTTTTTCAGTAGTATGTATCATAAAATATGATTAAAAATTGATATTAATTGTTTATGATGGATGTTGAGTGATTAAAGTATCTATGAATATGTTTTTACAATATTTTAATATTTATAGTTTCAATTTTGACATATAAGGATTATTCTATTAATATTTAATAAAGTGAAGATATTTGATTTTAATTATGTTAATATGAACTAAAAGGTATAGTTAACCATTATGTTTAGTAAATACATTGATATTGAGTTAATCAAGGTGGATGATTATTTTATTTTTTGGAAAACTAAGTTAACTTCTATATAAAACCTTAGAGGTTGAAAAGTATTCTGGTGATGAAATTAATTTTTTAAAATGTCCATTATAATTTTGGGAATATTATAAAACCAATGTAACTTATGATATTATTATTTTTCTTCTTATATATTGTAACAATATAGTAATATTTTATGAAATTAATTTTAGTTAAAATAGAAGTCTATGATCTGCATGATTAACAATCAAATTTAGCAATTTCATTGGGATATAACCCAAAAGGGAAACACAATAATGGAAGACTACCCAGCATTGGACTACATTATGTCCCGATAAAAATGTAATTTGACCCCAAAATGGTCAAAATAATGGAGGAATAAGTATTAATATAATTTTTTGAATCATGTATGATGGATTTTAGTATTGTTACATAATGATTAAGTGCATTTATAACATTTTTTTTAAATTTAATAGAGTTTCTAGAATGGGTTATATACATGTTAGTATGTTATATTATGAGTAATATTTTATTATTTTGGGATTGATTCCAATTTGATTTTTTCAAATATTTTTTAATTTTTTTACCCAATTTGGTTTTTGAGTTTTAGAGATTAGTAATTTATTGAATGATTTTAGTTAAACATTGGGCTTAACAGTAGATTTTCTTATGACTAATGAGTTACTCTTTTACATAATGGTCTATTCGTATTAATTTATATCTAAATTTTCTTATACTTTTTAATAGTAAGATATGATAACTAACTGTCCTTCTTTTTGGAGACCATATAGTTAATTAAAAGTTGATTTTAATGGTTTAGGAATTCTAAATTTACCATGATCCGGATGATTTATATTAAAGTATAAAATCATGCGTATATAAGGTGTTAAATCTAATAAATAAATTTTATTATATTTTTTACCCTCTGTTAAATGAATTTCTTAAAATCCATATAGACCAATCGAATCATCAGTGGGGAGTAACAACTAAAAATTAAAGGTGTGTTTCTCGATACTCATTTTATAGTATCATCTTTCTATGGATACATGAATAAAAAAATTTCAATCCATCCCTCAGAAATCGAATGTTCGTGATAAAAAATTTATATAATATAATTGGATTAAAAAAATATGATTTATAATTTCAATGAAGGAATTTCTATAATTTAGTGATAATATAAGACACCATTTTTTTGATTCCTTTAAAAATAATATTGTGTTTGATTTCACACACCGCATGAAACATCTACATTAAATATAGTATAAAATTGCATTATTTTAATGTTCTCATTATAACTTAGATATTGAATCAGTGTGTATGAATTTTTGTAACCAAATTTTGAATTATTTATAAAAATTTCCAAATAAATACAAATTTATTGATTAATATATAGGAAATAAAGACTCAATTATTTTAAAGGCATCTTTTGTATCAAAAAATCATTATAAAATTACTTCCATGAATATTTGTTGGAAATGTTATAGTTGTTTATAAAAAATTTATAATTTATTTTGAGAAAAATGATATAATTATTAAAATAATCATATCAAAATTATCATATGGTTAAACATTCAGGATTTTTCTAAAAGCATTGATTTGATAGTAAATAGTCAAAATACAACATTTTTTTCAAATGTACATTTATTTTTTAGTATTAATAATGTCCCATTTGGTTATTGATTATATTTAAATTTTCATTAGTTATATTATATTAAACATAATATAATTAATTACATTATAATCAAAAAAATTATTAATTTTGATTTATATAAATTATAACTAAAATATAATTTTCTAGAAAACTATTTTTCATTATATTTTGTGTGTTTATTTTCAATACATTTTAAGACTAATAGAAATAGAATTTGATAAAATGGATTCAACATTTTTAATCTTAATGTTCAACTTTTTTGAATAGTTTCCTTTCATTTTTGTTCATTTTGATCAGTAACCAAAGTTAATATTTGTTACCATGGTCAAGGAAAAATGGGTTAATTAGGGTTAAATTTAATGTAAAAAGTTATCAAAATCATTCAAAAAATTATTTTTTTTCATTTTATGATTATATTTCACCTATAGTCATCCAAAAATCGATTTTATGACATTTTTTCCGTTTATCCTTGATTATGAAATTTATATTATTTTATGTAAAAATGAATACAAAATGTAATTAATTTAATATCTATAATATGTTGTGATAGGGATAAAAGAGATAATTTTTAGGAATATATTATTATATTAAATATTAATGAAATTTTTTATCATGGTAATTTTTTTTATTTTTTAGTGATTTAATAATGACCATAAATTAAAACGTAACACCAAAAAAGTATGTCTACAAGTAGTAGAATTTTGAAGTAAATGATTTAAAAAAAATTAACGTGTTATAATTAAGAGTAATTATCATGTTCTATATAAAATTAGTAAATGTAGGAATTTATTAATATGTTCAATCATTATTTTCTAATTCTCCATCTATATGCTTGTATATAAAGTAAAATTATATAAATAGTGTCAAAATTAAATTAATCAAATTTTATAAAAAAAAATTTATTAAATTTCTTATAAATCATAAAAAACATGATATTGGAGAATTAAGAAGTGAAGTGGTTGAATTTAGAACCCCTTTATCATTTTTTATACATTTTTTATCGTATAAGTAAATATATAACCGTTTATGATTGAAAACTTTATTACCATTTTAAAGGATAAAAATGGTAAAGGATGTGGTTAACCAACATGGAATGGTTAGAAATGATAGATAAACCTATATAAATTTTTTATGATAGTTATATTAAGAAAATAAAGTCATTATATTATAAAAAATATCATTTTTTAACCTTTTTAATTTAGTTAGATATTTACTATATTATAATATTTTTCATATTTCCAAAAGTACCCCCACCCTCACTTATAAATAGACACCACCTTTCCACTCTTGATCACACATCATGAGAAACAGAGCACTAAACCCCCATATTAAAAATTGTATAAAAATTACCATAATAAATCTATATGTTATTATCTTATCAAAAGACTATACCTAGGGTCCTTATGAAGATATCGAAAGGTGGTTCCTCTATGATGATATAATCATCTTAACCATCTTATTTATTTTTTATTCTTTTTTCAACACCTTAATTTTTGTCATAACCATTATAATATATTAAAAAAATTCTCTTCCATTAAAATATATTTTATATTATTTATTTCACAATATGTATCAATCTCTTTCTCAATCAAATGGGAAACAAAATAATTGATCATGGGCATGGCAGACCACTGCCATGTGAGGCGACATAATTTATTTCAATTCCCTCCTCGCATGACTAGTCATAATTAATAAATAATAATTAATTTTTAAAATAAATATTAAATAATTATTAATACTTTATTTTAATACATTATCTACCTATTTACTCTTCAACCCATTAAAAAATGATAACTTCAATCGAGTGTATGTTTCAACTACCACCCCAAGGAGCGATGTGATTCATTTTTCATATCCTCTATTCACTGATTATTATAAATATGTATATTGTGATTATATAAGATATTAATATCATCATTATCTTTATATATATAATATATCCATTTTCACTATATAATTATCATAACTCCCTAGTCAAAACATACAAGATAAATGACGCAGTTAACACCTCAAACAGTGATAATAAGGAAAAATTGGTATCGAAAGAGTGATAAGATGTTTTTAGTGGATCATATATGATATTATAAATATAAATATTATTATGGTATTAATTAATAAAATGTTCAATGATATTATATAGGAGGTTAAATCATGGTCATGTCAGTTGAAGCATGTGGTAACTAGTTTCTAAACTCAATTTCTTTTCATTGGGTCACACTACTTCTTCTTTGTATATGTTTTGACAATATTATATTTGTCATTAAAAATGGTTATTTTTTGTTATTAATAAAATTTTCTATTTTTATATACCTTTAATACAAATAGTAACTTCAAAAATTAATTCTCATACTAATGTAATGATCTTTGTAAGGGATTTCATCTCAATTTCAACTCCACTAAGACATATTTGGAATTATACAACTATTTTATTTCATGTGTTGTATATAAATCACATCAATTTATTTAAAATAAATCTTTACTAGTTCATGTTAATTAAATTTTCAATTCAATCTTATTCAATGATGGGGTTCCAATTCAAAATTTACCAATGATGTAAAAATTCATTTTACACTTTCTTTTAGTTGGAATTGATTATATTTTAAATAAAAGGA
The DNA here is from genome assembly GCA_963277665.1 of Viscum album. Classification (NCBI taxonomy): domain Eukaryota; kingdom Viridiplantae; phylum Streptophyta; class Magnoliopsida; order Santalales; family Viscaceae; genus Viscum; species Viscum album. Next base: position 305,523,458 of record OY728127.1, read on the forward strand.
TATTCTTATATATCCTTAGAAAACGACATATAATTTCAAATACAACATATATTTAATAATTTTTCATGTTTTTAGAAAACTTTTAGTCTCTCGTATACTGAGATCCACCAAATAAATTTTTAAAACAAAATCTGATCTTATTTCTCTTTTTTTATCGAAAATACTTTTCTTCCAACTGAAAACTACTCAAAATTGATTAAAAAACAATTTTTTACATACTCAAGTGATTTATTAAGGATTTTTTTTATTATCCTAGAATATTAAAAACACCATGAAGGAATATTTTTTTCTTTCTCTAAAATTTACAATTTCAACATTCATTAAAAAATTCAAAAAGAAATGTTTTTTAAATTTAAATTGCATCAATGGATTTTCCCACCACCATAAACATTTTTCATAACATATATTGTTTAATAATATTTAATTATTTTTAAAAATAAAAATATTTAATGAAAATTTAATTACAATTATTTTATTTCATTATATTATATTTTCTAATAGACCTGATTTTACTACAAAATATATTTTCTAATAAATTTATGGCCATATTATTATTATTATTATTGGGGTTATTTACAATCCCTTTAAAAAATCACCATCTTGTGATCATATTTCATTTGAAATTACATTTCTCTTCCCTGCCCATTTTCATTGTATCATTGTTATGCTTATTTCCTCATCCATATTCCATTTCAACGTTATTTTACTTTACCATTGAAATAATTTGATGTAATTGGGATATCAGGGTATTACATATTATTTAAACAATATAGATTTTTTTATAAGGAATATTATATATGAATAAAATCTATCATTCAATAAATGATGAATTCATTGTACATGAAGTGACTATTAGGGACTAGAATTATATAGACCATCGATGAATTTACATGTATATTGAGAATAACAAGTTGGTTACCATTATAAACTGGGTTTTAGGTGTATGTATACTGATAAAACAAAACCATAATATATTAAGATCATGAAATAAAGATATCATGATGTCCAACATTATGATTTTATTTCATTTAGAATCTTGTCATTATCATTCATGGGATTATTATTGTGATATTATATATAGATGAATTTCATGATTATGTTATCAATTTAATGGAATGTGTTCTAAGTTATTTATCATTCCATATTTATCCGGAATTATTTACTCATGATTGAAACTACTATTAGTAACCCTTACATAGAATTTAGGAATAAAATTATTATTATTTTATTTCCACATAATATGAAGATGTAATATTTGAATGATTTCATGGATGTAGAATATATATTTTTATTATTGCATATATTTTATTTGCAGTTTTAAATAGTAATAATTTATGTATCTAGTTCTTCAAGACTACTAAAATGATTTATCCTTAGGTATGTGATTTCATTCATATGGTGCCAATGTTATAAAATATAAAAAAACTTTAGGATACTAGAGTTGGGGTTGTAATAGTGCCTATGTCTCTCTCCCTCATTCACATTTTTTTATTAATATTTATTGTGTTATATTAGAATAAAAATGGGATTATAAAATTTCCAATAGATTGACCATTATTTCTTCTATAGTTTTTTCTTTCCACATATGTCTTGTGGTGGTTATGTGATACTCAAGGTGTGAGTCCACTATCTATGTATCTGTATCTCTTTTCCATTTTCTATGTGTTACTTGAGTGTAGGTCATGAAATATGGCTAATAATTTTCCGCTCAACTGGTACATTACCATTTACGAGGTTTTGTTCCACTACTACAGTTCTCTATGAGGTGATATATATTTTACTCAAATTATAGGGGGATAGAGAAGTAGGATTCAATCCTCATGTGGATGAAATTTTTTTGTGGTGTGGGATTCCATAATTATTTATTTATAAATGTTATAAAATTTATTGATGAGAGGAAATATTACTTCCCTAATTAAAGAGATTGATTTAATAGAGCAGGATCACCATGGATTTAGAAGATATATGGTGGTTGGAAGGGATTGGGTTTTTAAAACTTCATTAAGGAAGGGGACTCGAAAGGCTTCATTTGGTTGAATTTGATATGTGACATGTTGTGGGAAAAATATTTCATAATTGTGGTGGGATTAAAAATACTCCACATATCCTCCTTAATTACAATGAGCTTTATAACTTAATGGTTATTTAATTAGATAATTTTGATAAAGATTTATGGATAGGAATATTGATGACCAGGTCGTGTATTATTATCTATGACTTCTCGTTAAAAAATTTCTCTAGATTAATATTGACTCCCTATAGTTACTTCCCTTCCTTGTAGTTTGACTAGTATTCCATTCAAATTTACTATAGTACTATTAACATTAAGATGGCTTGATGTTTATCTATTTTCCCCTTGGTCTTCCTCTAATTCTTCTCTCTTACCCAGAGATTGCATTGAATTATTAATTTATATCTCCCTTTAGGATTTCAATGTGTCTATTGGTTATGTTTAAACTCACCAATGCACAATCAATTTTCCTATATATATCTTTTTATGTAAGTGTACATGTTAAAGGAGTTCTTTGTGGATGTGGATATGGTTTGGTTTTCTAATTTGAGGCATATTGAATTCTTTTTTGGTAGTATAATTTGAGGAGCTTAGTGGCTTCATGTGGTGGTGTTAGAAGGTGACATATGTTTTTATTGCTAGAATATATCGATGACCTACTCATTTCAAATTTCTATTCTAGTTTTTATTTTACCTATTATGTTTTTCACCTTCTTCTCCAATGATTTAAACCTATTTTACCAATATAGATCCAAAAAAAATTTGTTTTCATTATTTATATTATAGATAATTTTATTTATCATTCCTTTTATTTATATCATATGTGTAGACATGTGTCATAAAAATTTTCATTGAGATAATTCATCCCATCTTGTTTGATTCTCATATTTAGTGTTTTCAATACCATTTGGAATTTATGAGGATTGATTGGGGTGAAAATATCTAGTAATCATTAGCTTAAGTGGGGCCCTGGTAAATTAGTTCATGCTTGCAGTACTTATTATAGTGTCCATTCATGGTATTGTTTTATAACATCAAAAGGATCCCTTTTTATGCTAAATAACAACTAATTTTTGATATTTTATTATCCCTAAATAATACATGGGGATTCTTCTAAAAAATTATAATTATGGAGGAGTCATAATCTTAAAATGAATCAATTTCACATCTTGGTGGCTTCACTAATAACTCAAACTCCCTATATTTAAGGGTGATTGAATATTTATACTCATACATAATGAAATGAAATAAAAAATAAAAACTATATAAAATTTAAAATTTTATATTTTTTAAAGAATAATAATTTTACAAATAACTATATCATTTTAATGATCCACCTTATCTATAGTGAATGTAAATTTCATTCTTTCATTATTTCAATTCATTGTTAATTTCATAATTTATTTTTGATAACACGTGGATTAGTATAAGAAATAAAATATTTTTAGGCTCCTTATAGTTGAAACATTAAACCCTATGTGAAGGATTTATCCGAACCTTCTTTTATTCCATTATAATTACTAGCTTCTTCATCTCCCTTTGATATTTTTGATCTTCATAGCAAATATTTCCGCACATTAAATGCCTCTTTTTTCCTATGAGTAAGTTTTTAATATTATTCTTCCCACAATTATAATATGTTTATAATTATATTTTCTTCACTTTATCATTTATTCATTATTTCTATGAATATATACTTCATTTTCTTTTATCTATCTCTATTCATAGGTGACTATTAAGAATAGAAAATATCCATCTACACATTATGTTCACTTTATACTATTTACTAAATGTTCTAAATGTCTATAATTCCTAAGGCATTGTGATAAATCAAAATAAGGCCACTAGATAATTAGTTGGACTCATTATCAAGGAAAATCGTAAATAAATTGTCAAATATTATAATCTTTTGAATATTTTCTTCATCATTACAAAATTATTTATCCACCCTTTTCTCTATTTTATGAAAAAACCTAATCATTTTAAGATAGAGAGTTTGAGGAAAATATTTATTGGAAAATATTTTCATTATTTCTTCTCCCTCTAATGATTTTATTCCTTGAATGGAATTTATATTATTCATTTGTATCCACCACAAATAATTTCCCAATATTAAAAATAAATGCCCAACATAAATTTAACATCCTTGGATCAATTGAGGATATAATATATCTTCTAAATGGAATTATTAATATTTTTAATGATTATTAGATCTGAAGATTCCCAAAAAGTGGGATTCCATTATAAAATTAAAGAACCAAAATTTTCTATCTTATGAGAAGGTTGGGTTTCCACAAGATTCATTTTATTATTCACAACTTGAATTAGTTTTGTAAGAAGAATTATGAGGTTTACAACCATTACTCCCATCACATTATGTATCTCATTTGGGAAATAATTATATTTTTAATCACATTAATTTTTGAAGTTATTTATCCTATTTACATTCCTTTACTAAAAAAATTATGGATGAGAGTACTCAAATTAGAAATCATATAAGAAAACTAAGAACATTGATATAATAACTCATAAAAGTCCTGTATATAAAAACATATGAATATATAATATTCAATATAGGTTATTCATTCTGTATTTCTTATTTGGTTCTCTTACATGATCCCAAATAAAGATACCATTTTTCTCATACAAATAATAATGACATGGTGTCTCAAACAGATATTAATACATGATTTTTTTCATAAAACACTATAAAACACAACCCAAAAATATAAATGTATTTTGTAATTTGAAAAATTGATATGGAGTATATAAAATTAAGGAAAAAAATTAACATTATTTAAATCTTCATAATGTAAAATTATATCCCATTGATTGTCTATTACTATATAGGATACCCCAGGGACATATATGAAATTAAAGTGTTATCTATAAATCCCAATAAGGGAATAAGAATGTTATAAAGTATACAAATGATTCATAGGGAATAAATTGATATAAAAAAATATTATGATCATATATAATCACATCTATGCATTGAATAAATAATATGATATCTTAAGATCATGGAAACATAATAATGTGTAAACAATAAAACATTAAATCATATTCCACAACTCACTACTTAGATAATATAAAATAGAGTGATATAATTATTTACCGTTCACCAAATATTGTATCTCATGAGGTGAAAAATTTTCCAAATTCGATGAGCGGATGTATTATTCAGATCAGACACATAATATAATAATATATACACCAGATTTGGTTTAATATGAATAAATCATAAGCACAACAACACCCCATGGGAAGGAAATGGGTTCCATAATTTTGATTGATGGAATAACAAAATTATATATAAAAATTATTCCCATGAATAGAATATTTTGATGATTTTTTATTTTAAATAACTAAATAATATAGAATAATAAATAAATATTGGTTCTATATGAAAGAAATAATAATAACAGAATGGATAAGTAGGTATAGAAATAAACTATAAATAATTTTTAAAAAAAGTAATAATGAACCTTTAAAGAAGTAAAGAGGATAATTTTATACGCAAAACCATATAAAAATAGTATATTCTTCCATAAAATGGTTTTTATTTTTATAAAAAATATATTGGATCATAATTTAAAATAGTGATATAGAAACTCTAATAAGGAGAATAAAATCTCCATTTAATTAGGCCATCCTTAAATAAAATGTTGAAAGGGGAACTTGGAAGTCCAATATATCACTAAAAAATAAATGGAACCTAAAATTGGTAAATATAGGTAAAAAATATCTATAGAATATATGAAATGTTTATGTGAAAATGATTAAGATAAGGATAGGTAATAAGTGAGATATTCTATCCAAAAAGAAAAAGAGGGTGGTGTGGGAGTTCCCTTAACCTAGTTCTAAACTCGTTTGGTTCAACCATCTATCCTTCTCAACAATAAAAACAAATTAATTAAATAATTTATTTAGAACCATTATAATTTTTTTTAATATATTACCATTCTTTTATATTTATTTATAATTATTTTTTATGGCATTACGTTTACTTTAACCACCATGAGGAAGTTTTTTTCACAGTTTCAAGGTCACATCAGTAAATTGATGGTGATGGACTTTATGGTTAAAAATATCGATAACTCGATAATTTTGAGGATATGATGTTAATTATTCTCAATAAGGTCAAATTATTCAAAATATATGAATTATTTGGCATAGAAGTGGATCATTATGTAACAAAGTTATCATTTTTTTGTGTGTTAATTTAGGTGATCCTATCGATAATTATGAACTTCATTTGCATTTTTAAATTTTATGATTAATGAAAAATTATAGAGTATGAAAGATATTATGATATATTTATTCATATTATATTTAATAATTAAATGTTTTATTTTAATGATCCATGAATAATGTAAAAATTTTTAAAAAATGATATCCTTATAGGGGATTATACCAGCCCTGAATGTATGATTTTTAATAAAAAAAATATTAAGAACATTATGGTTTTAATATTCAAGTTAATGTATCCAAATGTTGTATATTTATATAAATGGGTCATGAATATTCGGTTTTTGTTTTTTAATTTAAATATAAAAAAGAATAAAAATTTAATAGAGTGATTATGAGTTCTTATGTTACTCTTTGAGAATATTTCTTTTCTAATATAATTCTTCCTTTTAAGGGTTGTCTTTTTATACCAATACCGCTTTAGTGTGTTTAATAGAGTTATATAGGTACATTCATATATATTAAAAAATATAATAAACAAGGGGACTGAGGAGCGGTGAGGTGGTGAAGGGTGGTATTTATAAGTAGATAAGTGTATTTGGAATGAAAATAAATTATAAGTAAATAATGATAAAACATATGATTAAATAGTAAGTTAATTTGTATTTAATAGGTATTGGGACATTAAAATATCCATATAACTTTTAGAACCTTTAAATATTATTTCATTGACACTTCAAAAAAATTTGTTTCGTATGAATTATTTTTCCATTCACCTCTCTGTTTTGATATTTCCTAAAAATAAAAAATAAAAACCAATGAAATGTTAACAATAATCATTCAAAAAAATATATTTAATTAAAATTATTTTCTAAATATAAGAAAACTATATTTTCAATAAAATAAATATTTAGTAAAAATTATTTATTATTATGACTACATTATATTTTTAAACCTTAGAAAATTTATATTAGATTTAGTATACATATATATATATATAATTCATACCCAAATAACCATCCTTTTATAAAACTATACATGAAAATAGTCATTATTTTACAAATTTATAATAAAAATTCATTTTTATAAAAATAAAACATATTTGTTTACCTAAAAATATAATAATTTTTCCTTTTTGTTTATTATTTATTTATTAAATTTAAAACGTTTTATTTATTTTTTGTGATATAAATTTTTTATATTTTAATTTATTAAGATACAACTATAATATTTTACTATTTTAATCAACTATATTACTATTATAGTACTATAGTTACTATTTTAACCTTCATATTTTCGAAGGCCATATATCTGTTACACCTCATATATATAACTCATAAAAAATTCATAATTCGATAAAATTAATCTAAAGGTTATATATTATTCATTTAAAAAAAATTTATTATATTAATAATGTCTTTATTCTTTTTAAAATTGTTGTTTGTGGGTTTTGTAAATCATGGAGAACAAAATGTTTTAAAATAATCTCTCGAATGTGTTTTTTAGTTTATTATCACATTATAATATTTTCAATTTTATGGAATATATTTAATCTCCAAATAAAATATTTTGTATTAATAGAATATTATATTTTTTATTTTATATAATGTGGTATGTGTGTTTTATATTAAATTAATTTCCTTAATATGTCCTACATTTTTTCTCAAAACAAAAATTCAATATGTAAATGTTTGGTTTTTAATACTCTTCCCCCTTTAAATATTTTATCATTGAAAATTATATCCTAAACCTAATATTAAAATAGATAAGGTTCATTTTGTTTCATTACATCCTCAATTTTCAATGTTTTCTTTTCGTAATTATGGATTCACCATTGTAAATTAAAAAAATAGATTTGTACTATTGAATATAGATATTTATCTATAGTGAAATACATTCACTATATTCTCAATTTATGAGAGATCGTCCTCCAAATATACTACCTATAGATACAGTTTGTGAGAGGTATCTGGTATGTTCTTCCTAAAGAGGGGTATATAGAACATATCATGAACTTGATATAGGTTTTTTGGAGCACAAGTCAATAGGTAACATCCACAATGTGACAAACATTATCAATGGTTCATTTTATGGTGGGAATATATTCCACTTCATCTTAAACCTCCTGAATCACTTTTTTGGATATATATAATGGACCAATTAATATCTAACCTCAAAAACCATGGAACATCAATTCTTATCATCCTTGTCACTCTATAAAATCTATATCTTTTTAGTGTGTTATTTGAAGGGTATTACCATATATCAAATTTCTTTATCAAATTTTCGTCTCAATACATTTCATTCTTCAACATCACCAAAACATGATAGAGTTTTAAATTTCCTTCAATAGTGGTATTCAGAAGGATCCATCTTGCTTTTTGAGTGAAAATTACTATTGTAATACAACTCCATCATTTGTCGATGCTGATATTAGCCACCATTTAAGTTTAATGGGAACTATATTAGCATATCATCTGGATATTGGATAATCTATTAAAATAATCCATCATTATGGGGGTGAAAGGTTATTCTGAATTTCAACTCTTTTCTCAAGTAATTTTTTATTACTTTTTAAAAACATTGAGGTAAACATCATATACATGTAAAATATAATTGATATTAGTTCTCTATGTAGCAACAAGACTTCTCTAATTTATATCATTTAATGTTTATTGACTGTTTATTCCTCTTGAATGAAATTAATGTGGGAATTATTTGTATGATATCACAATAAAACCCATATGGAATTATTTTCATTTTATTTATTTATAAGAATTGTGATAAATTCTTGGTGATATTCCCCCATTTCCATATATGTGTGGGGAATAGTTACATCATCCCCCTGAATGTTTTCTTTTCATACATCATTTAATGTCATACCAAACATGTAAATCTATATCCAAGAAATAACTTTTTTCTATTGTCCCACTATAACTACCCACATTGATCATTATACAAATTTTCTCTCCTAGGGAGAATAAATAATGTTGGTATATAATCATCCTCAAATATCTCTTTCTTTATTGGAATTTGTGATGGTAATAATAATTATTTCCCAAATCTCCTATGTCCATATGTATGAATGATGAATTATGAGGCTTTACCCTTTATTAAATCTTCCCCATATTTTTAATCTCTACATCCTACCTTTGATATTTGTCAATATTCTATAGAATTGATAGTGGGGGTTAATTTTTTCAATGATAGATATTGTTCCTTTCATTATGATTTACATGAACATTCATTTCACCTATAAGAATATAGTATTCTTATGAATATTCATCATGCTTAAGGTTTGGAGATATTATTTACTAAGAGCATCCACCTTGTTAATGGATTGGTAAATAATATTTCTCATTCATATCTAGTATTCTTCGTTAGAGTATGTTGAGATATTCAATGTAAATATATATATATATATATTAGTCTATTATAATCAAAATATATGTCACACTTCCCTTCACAAAGATTATGCCTCCCAATATTTAATGTGATGAATTATGTATCAACCACTAAAACATTATTTGGGTAATATTTGATATGTGTGCTGAACAATACTAATGTATAATTAATTATATTATAATTTATTAGGTGTATGCACCCCAATACATTCTTTTGTGAATGATTAAATATCACAAGTCCTACCCTTTATAGGGTTATTATGACGATAAGTGTTGTTGTTAACATAATTGTCAACTCATTGATTGTCTATTCACATTAATAGTCAATAAATACATTGCTCAATTTCATGTTATCTTAGTTAGTGGTATTAAAAGTCAAGACATGTTCTTCTAAAATCCCTAATTGTACGAAGTTAATCTATGTTATCTATAATTATAAAATAATGATATTTTTGGGTTATTCCTTGACCACATTTTTCCCTGAAGGATACAAAGATATCATAATTCATATAATAACATAACACAATAATGTTTCAAACACTATTCAAAAGACTCATTTACTATATATTCCATATAGCTTCTATTTTGGAAATTTCTAAGAACAATACTCAGTTACTCAAAATGTTCCTCCTTTTGATTTATAGTATATGAGATTATTATATATAAATCCAAACATATATTTTTTAAGATAATCTCTAGCATCATTATTCATAAATTCCATTAATATTTTTAGAGAATTTTTTGAGACATAATTGAATTATTATGAAATCATAATTTAAATACCATATATGAAAGGTACTCTTAGAAATTTCCATATTTCAAACCATTTATTGATGATATCTTGACTAAAGATCCAATTTGGAGGCATATTGATACCCTCTTAGTCGATTAAACAAGTCATCAGTCCAAGTATGGTTTGAATTACCCAAATATTTTATATGTATTTTCATCTAAAAATACCAAAAATCATTCGATAGTTTTCCTTATAAAAAACTCTAAGTATACATAGACCACTATATAGAAAACTGATATAACATAGATTTCAAATTAGATGGAATGAATATTAATATCATATTTTTTAATAAAATTCATTATGTATTAAAAAACAAAAAAAAATTAATTTATTAATAGATAAAATATAAAATTCAATTTTTAGTAAAATTTATTTTATGCTTTAAAAATATTTTTTCATAAAAAATTCATTTTCAAATATTTTTTAACATTAAAATTGAGATTAATTTCATCAAATTTTAAATAATTTATTTTATGAAATTAATACCATATTTTAATTTCTAATTTTTATATTAGTTTAGGGTGATGTTTGAGGATTTATCTAAAATATTATTCTCAGTGAAATGTGAAAATATATATTTTTAAACAAAATAAACATTTATGTCCACAAAAAAGTACTATTATATGTTTAATTATATCTTCAATTAATATAATTAAACTTTTATTATAAATAATAAAATTAATTACACAATAATCATCAATATACTTTATTTTTATATAAGTTTATCTTTGGGTATAAATATAAATTTCTCTTAAATCTTTTATTTTGTGTGCAACGTGTTTTTGTCATAATAAATTAATTTAATATCAATTGATTAATGTTTTTAATTAAATATATTTATTATTTGTTCTATAATATATTTTTATATTCATTTTATTGTTTTTACAAGGAAATGAGTGTATGTAAATTAGTTTTTGTGCTTAAAGATTAATTTATCGAAAACGGTTATTCATTGTGGGTTGTACACTTATTTAAAATTAAATTCTATAACTTATAGAAAGTTAATCTAGTAAAATTTATTCCGTATTCTGAATCATCATAATTAATATATTATAATAGGTTCAAATTAATCTTTTCCATACTGACTAGTTAAAGTAGAAACATCTGCTTGACACTATTAAAATTAAATTTGGTTTGCTAAGGGTAAAACCAAGTGATAAGGGTTGGATTTATTCACAAAAGTATCCTATTATTATTGAATAAATATATTTCAACTATATTTTATCCTAAATTAGAATACATATTCAATTTTAGAAACATTCTCAATTGTATGATTTAACTCGTTTAATAATTTTCATTTGTGTCCCTCCCTATAATTATAAAAGACATCCTCTTCTCCTCCATTATCCACACCATTAGAGTTTTATATATCAAAAAAAATCCCAACAAAAAAACCATTATAGATTATTTCCCTTATTTAAATGCCTTCCTTTATTCTAATAATACTTATCTTTCCGGGAATAATGTATAATCCAAATGAGGTCTCTCAAAATAGAGGTAATGATCATACCTAATCACTTCTAATTTTTTGTCCTTATCTACATCCTATAAAACATTTAAATGTACAAAAATAGATGCATATATTATAAAACATATTATAATACATTATTAGAGTGATGGAATAACCATTTATTTCTTCTTCTCAATCAAATGAGATATGAATGTACCACCGATATGTACTCATGGACTACTGCCTCCACACAGCAATGTGATTCATTTTACCCCACCATCATTCATCATTGGTTATTATTATATATTTAATTTTTATATGTGATATTAATTTTATAATAATTATTATATAATGGTGAACTAATTTTTATCTTTAATTCATTCAATCCATCAAAAAATAGTAGCATCACTCATGCGTACTAATAGACTACCATCTCCATGTAGTACTATAATTAAATTTTCATCACTACTTTTATGTATGGTTATAATTATGAATTATATATATATATATATATTATATATATTAGGATTATAATGGTATATATTTTGTAATCATGAACAATGTGTGGGTCCATAAATTCCAAACCAAAACGTACATGAAAAATGAAGCATTCAACACCTAAAATGATAATGATAATGAAATGTTAGTAATGACCAGATAATAATATGTTATAATGAAAACATGTATGGAATTATTGGTATTAATATGTTTCTATTGTATTATTGAAGAATAATTTAAATTTATTGTAGAGTATTTTATATCCCTTATGTTGAAAGAGAAAATTTAGGAAGGATTTTATGTTATAATCTGATTTTTACAAGGATTATTTATTCTTCAATATTATGATGGTGAAGTTTTAGTAAATATATGTATCTCATTACTATCATGTATTTTATTATATTATATTTATTTATATTTATTTAATTTTTTTAAATTAAATTTCCACTTTTTATGTACTCAAGATGCTGAAATGCTGTTTCTATGGAAAACAAACATCAGTTTTCCCTTCAGTCGATTATCTTTTCTACTTTGTCCATTTTTTCAACAAAATTTTTTCTATAATGTTTTTATTATTTTAAAAATATTATTTATATCAATATTTTAAAATAATTAAATTCAATAGTCATATTTTAAAATTCGCATTCATATCTTTTCCAAAATGTGTTACTTTTGATATTTTATCAAAAATTTGAAAAGAAAATATGTTTTAACAAATACCATATGAATGGATTTCCCCACTATCATAAGTACACATTCATTTAAATATTACATTATTGATTCCCTTTTTTTAATGCATTATTTCTCATAAATTGTTTTAAAATTTATACATTTAAATTAAGTGATTAAAAATTTAATGGTAATTTTACCCAATAAATAATGTAGTCTTTTTTTAAATTTTTTTTTTATTTATAAAAACTTCTATTGATATTTATAATTATTTTTTGTAGATATAATCAACTATTACTGTCATTATTATTTTTCTTTATGGTTGATGATAATAATGATGAAATTATTATGAACCTCATTTCCTTTCCAAGGGTTATGATTTAAAGATATGATGAATGTTTTATGGACTTATGGAACACATGTGTATGATTTTGAATATGTGGTAGGTGGACATGGAATTATAATTCCCTAAAATTCATTTGCTAAAAAAGGATATCTCATGAGATAATAAGGAATATAATGAGGAGTGAACCTAGTGTGGTACAGGACTCTGTCCAATAAGATAGTCTTGGGAGTTAACCTTTACTAAGGAAATGGTATAATGGGGAGTGAACCCAACCATTTATGATAGTTTTCAATGTGATACATGACTATTGAAATGTTTTTATATACTTATTTTCTCACCAAAAAAATATTTTTTATTCCTGTGATATGTTCTCATATATCATGATTAATTATTGATGATTCCAAACTCTTATATCCTTTTCTTTTGGAATGATAAAATTACAGTCCTTGTTTCATGATTATAATATATGAATTGAGTTGTATAGTCTTCTATAGTTACGATCAATTTATCAAACCCTTTATCTTATATTACACTCCCAAATTATTTATTGATATATACTATGATGACATATACTAATAATTTATGCTCAAACTTATTAATTCTTCCCTTCATTGGGTAATATATAATGGTTTTAAGTATATTAATTCTATGAATGGTTTTAGTTTTGTATAAATAAATTGTAAATCATGTAGAAATTTTATGTAATAATTTTTTATATATCATTACTTCCAAATACACTAAAAGGTTGTGGTTATAACATGTATTTTATTGATATATAGTAGACATTATGATAATAAGATGTAGTTTTTATGTATGCATATCATAAGTCACCAAAGTTGGTATCCGATAAAGGGTTAGTAACTTTTTGAAACTATGATGAGTAAAATTTGGATATAACCATTAGGATAAGCCTAACTGTCATAAGTCAACCTAAGATACATTAAAGAATGAAATGTGGTTACTCAAATTAAATTAATCCCATTCTGGATACTACAAGTAGACAATGTTTTGGAATAGTTACATTAATGGGTAAGAACCCCAAATAAGTATGCCAAGTATATCTCAGAAGTCATTAGAGTTCTTGGTTAATGGTCAATTTATATTCACCTTGTTTGACACTCTCTTTTGATATTATTGGGCTAATTGACATTTTATTTAAGATCAATTATCAAGGATTTAAAAATATAATGACCATGGATTATTTTGGATAAACATCAGGTATTTTATATTTAAAATATTATTTCATAATTTAGAAAATCCTATAATCAATTTTCATGACTATATGATTTCCCACTATGATTATTTTTTCTATTACTATTTTGTTTTTATGATCCAGGGTAGAAAATGATTTGATCCTATAAATGTATAATTTAATAGAAAATAAAATGATTTTACCATTGAAAAACTAAATGTTATGTGATATTGAATTAAAAATCTTATTATTATTCTTACCGAGATTTTTTTACCATAAATCATGATGTGCTTAAAAATGATAAAAATAAGGAATAATATATTGTTTAGACCTTTATGAGCCAACATCTACCTTGTTTTAGTGAATTCATGGATATAATAATTGTTTACAAATTGATCAATTCCACAAAATATTATTTTTCATTCTCTAGTTATTAAAAAATTAGATGGTTAAATTAGTTATTCGTAGTTGGGAAGGTGAAGAGTATCAATGGTGAAACTTATTAGGAATATGAGGAAACTAGATGAAATTGAGTTCAGTGTGTGGGATGTGTTTAGGATTTTATTTTTTTAATAATAACATTCATTTTATTTATTATACAAATATGTAGAATGGATTAATTGATCTTATGTAGATGGATGGTGAATCTACTAGTACCAATGTGAAAAATATTACAATAATTGTTATGTACTATTACAATATTATTATTGAACTAGAAAGTAAGATCGATCAATTCTTCAGTGGCTTAAGACCAAGTCTCTTAATGAAACTGGAAATAAGAGACAGAATTAGCTATGAAAAAATCAGTTTATAGTCTATGAAGGTGGAAATGAAGTTTAGAGTCACCCATCAATATCATGGTATTGATAAAAAATAATGATGGAATTCAAGGGAAATTATAATAAAAACTATATAGGGAAGAATATGAGTTTTTATTTATATCAGAAATGTGAAATGAATCATAGAGAGAGTTTAATAAAGGGGAATAGTAAATTTTTTACTATGGAAAAGTATTCTATTAGGTAATTGAATGCTAATGTAATGGGAATAAGATATATTGGGAAGCAAATGGAGATAAATCTCCGCAAAATGCTCCACCCACACTCCAATAATATTATTTTTAGCAGTTTGGACATTACGCTAGAAAGTTCTTGAAATTAAGGGTCCAAGACAATTATTAATGTCATTATCCTCTTAAGGTGAAGTAAAAAAGGGAAATATCATGTTATCATGATTATATATTTGGGGTGAGAAAGCACACTGGTGGAAGGTAAAATTATCTTCCACTCTATAATAATTAATTGCATATTTTATTTTGGTTGTACCCACACATTTTTATGAGGTGAATTGTCAATGGGTATGAAATTACCTCCTCAGTGATTAGATATTGATATAACACTATAAACTAAAAATGGTATGATCATATCATCTCAAGTCTATAAATCTAATTGAATTTGAGTTTGGTAGAATGTTATATCTGTAAATCATATTATTATACCTCTAAATTAATTTGACATGATTTTGGTCATGAATTGGGTTTCTCTATATAAATATCATATAAATTTCTAAGGAATAGAAAGAACATTTGATATCTTGAAATAACTTATGATTTTTTATGAGTGAAAAGATAAATATTAATTTCTCATTGAAATTTCAATTGTTTCACATGTCTTTATTCTTATTAAAATGTGGTATTTATCTTATATGGCATGGGGGAAACAAAATATATATGATATTCATATTATATGAGTTTTTATTGATGTCTTTCTAGAATATTTACCATGTATTCCTTTGAATCATGAATTAATTGTTTTAATTAAACACTTACCCTATGATAAACCTATTAAAAATTTTCTATATAGAATTTCCATGATTGAGATACATGAATTGAAGAAGAAACACTAGATTAATCTTCATAAGGCGTCAATTCATCCAGGTATGTCACCATGGGATGAACCTGTCTATTTTTTAAGAAGAGATATGGATTAATGTGAATCTACATAAATTCTGTGGAACATAACATGATCATGATCAAGAATAAGTTACCTCTACTATGTGTTTTTTATTTCTGGATCATTTTTGAGGAGCTAAAAAATTATTACAATAATGATCTTCGACAAAGATACTATAAATTTAGTATCAAAAGTGAAGAAATACATAATTAAACCTTCTGATTGAGGTATGACTACTATATATTTATATTCATACCAATTATTCTTTTGAATAACCCTTTAATCTTTATGTATTTAATGAATAAATTATTTAGATATTATAGTGATCACATTCTGTCATTATTTATAAATTATATTCATATATATTCCAAGAGAAAGAAAGAGCATAGATATTACTTCAGGGTTATAATTAAGACCCTTGTAAAAGAGAATTTGTAAAAAAACTTACCATGTGTCCATTTTAAAAATAAAAAAGTTAAATTTTTTTGTCACATGATCTCAATAAAGTGTATATTAGTGAATTGATCTAAGAAAAAAGATATTAAAAAAATAAAACCAACCACTGTTGCTCGGATCCATAAATTTCTAGGATTTGAGGGATATTATATATGTTTTGTAAAGTATTTCCCACACATATCTAATACACACACCAAGTTAACATAAAAGGGAGATAAGTTACTCTATACTAATGAATTTGAAGAAAATGTCAAGGAATTAAAATGAATATAGATCAGTATAGTTGTTCTCACACTAAATATTATTAATTATTAATAATAATCATAATAATTTTTTATATATGTTTTATTTTTTTGTTAAAAATAAATTTTTCTATAAAATAAATTTATGCAGGAAAAGTGTTTTTAACTAAATAAATTTTATTAATCTATATTAATTCATGTTTTAAATGAAATTTATATATTATATAGTTTTATATATATTATAACATTCATTTTGTAGTTTTTACTAGTAAGTCAACATAATGAAGTTATGTTTCATGCTTAAAGATTCATTATTATAAAATGGGTTTTCTTTATAGGTTGCAAACTAATTTAAAATTAAATTCTAACACTTATAAAAATATATTCCAGAAAAATGTATATATTTTTTGAAATAGAAAAAACAATTTAATATAATTGGTTTAACATAATTTTTTTCAAAATGAATAGTAAAATTGTTAAAAATTTATTACCATAGTTAATATTAAAACTAGTTTACAAGGGGTAAAAAAAAGAGTTAAATGTAGTATTGTGACCCAAAAAACTCTATTTCATATTATTTTAAAATATTTCATTCTTATATTATCCTAACAACAACTACTTATCCATTAAGAGAAACTTTCAATGAAATTTTCCAAATATTCTGGAAATATTTTAAGAAATTATATGTAGGTGCCTCTACTCACTAATAAAAGGTATAATGACCTAAGCATGATATACAAGGATATTACATCAAAATTGTGGGATACAGAAAATATTTTCAAAAGACCGTATTAGTTTAGAGTCTTTGAAAATTGGGAAACATAAAAAATGGTACATAAAACATCTACATCGTCTCCCACACATTCCTTCGCAACTAAAACCCCTTTTTCACACATGCTACCTAATACCATTCTTCATATCCTAGTTAAAAGAAATATAAAATGGGGTGATATTAGATGCTCAGTAAGGGTAAAAAGGGAGATATCAGTCATATCATAGTCATGATACATAATTTCATAAGAATCACATTTGAAAATAATATTCTATATATCAAATCTCATAATATCACATCATTGGACAAAGAATTGAATTTGATGAATAACATAATTCATGAGATCATAATAGAAGACATGTAATTGTGCCATACACGTAAGAAAAGAAAATCATTTCCATATCAGAAAAGGATCATTTCCAAGTCCAAAATATTTTATAAAGTCCTTTACTGAACTGAGTTAACTACTCATTCCAGTCTTGTATTATTGAATAGGGTTTAATTCCTGTTACAGCCTTGTATTGCTAAACTAATATATTTTCCCATTCCAACCCTGTATTACTGAACTGAGTTTACTCATATTCCATTACTGTTCATTTCATGAGATATAAATCATTATCCAATTCATTGGATTTAGCTACCGGTTCCACTCATCAGAAAATGAAAACCATTAATATGTGTGCCAGAAAAACATATAGCATTCATCATATCAGAAACCATAGAATAAAATGGGTTTCACAAACAACACATCATCATAAAATAATCCATGTAATAGAAGTAGTATTCATATATGTCGCTACATCATAAACATAATCAAACTATAGGAATAATAAGGGTAGTATTCTTGAAATAAAACCCCACTAAAGGATAAATAACATTAAATAATGTCATCTTAGATGGAAAATTATTTAGATATATTAATTTAAATTAATTCTAGAAGAAAATATCTATTATACTTTAAAAAATATTAATTATATGAAATTTCATTAAATTTATCCGAAAACATTTTCATTTAAAATATCCTTGTATTGTCTTAAGTAAAGATTCATATAAATAAGGAATGATGGAATTAGAAAAATAGTTCATGTTGTATAAGTTAAAAATAAATCATTCTTCTCATATATCTTTTTGCGAAAAGTCACAAATTGTCTAACTTGGAAGATGATAAAAATATTCCCTTGCAGAATTTAGATAAAATTACATCATGGGGAAAAATGACATTAAAACGTTTTATTAAAAATTAAGGAATATTTTTTTATACATTTATAAGTAACATGGACATGGATTAAAAATATAACCCACAAAATAATTTCATATAAACAATCTCAGATAATAACGTTATTGTGAATTTATTCATTACCTTAGGTCTCATTTACATTGAACATATTATAAAATCATTTATAATGGTTTAAATAATTTAATTATATTATTATATAACTATATTTATATTTATTATATCATATAAGTTTATATTATCACTTTTTTAATAATATTTCATTATTACACTTATTTAGAGGTATAATTGATTCAATTTCTTAAACATATTTTATCGTATAACATTCTTTTATTACACATAGAATATAGTTATTTAATTTCCATAATAATATTAAGGTAATAAATATATTATATTTCTTATGTTATACATTCATATTATAATTATTTAATAGTGATAATGAATAACGAATCACATCGAGTCCTGGAGACAGTAGGTCACACGTTGGCACGAGCAATGATATCATTCCCTTAATAGTGACCTGTTATAAAAGTGGAAGGTGTATATATTTTCAAAGAATATATATATTATTATTATTATAATATATTTATATTATTTCCATAATTATACCAATAAAAGTCATGTGGTGCTGAAAAACAGATGACACCGTGATGTGGGGATCATAAGTGGAACGTACACACTCTTGGTAATTTTATTTTTCATATGATGGATAGATGGTGGTATATGGTTATTCCATAAACTTAATAATATAACATAATATGGGTCATGTTGGAGTTATTATATTTTAAAGGAAACAAAAGAGGAGGAGTATGTAACAAAATAAATAATCTTGAGAGAGTTGGTAAAGGATATTAACTTCAATTTGGAATGCTCCCTCTTGATCTTCTCTTAGATACGGTAGAGTTAGACTTTTGAGAAGACAAAAAAATATATAATGTGTATAGATATGTTTATAACAATATTTTTATGTGGATGGACTATATTTTAGGCTCAACTAGTTGTGAATAATTGATGGAGGAGGTTCCCTTTTATAATTCTTGTGAGGAGAGATTTTGAAATTTCAAAAGATACTAATTTTGAATTTAATATATCACAATACAAATACAACAGTAATGAATATGAAATGATATAAAGTTTTAATCTAATAATCCCATAGAGTTTATACTTTTTTTAGTTTTCAATTTATCCTTGTCATGTTATTTAACCCTTAGTTAACTATTAGAAATTTTAATTTAGGTAACAAATTATCTAATATTAAAATACTACAATTTTACTTATATCATGTAAATTAGACTATAAATGAAAAAAATTAGAACATTTTATATATTATTATAATTATTTTTTATTTTTAAATATGTTTTATGTTTTTCAAATAATTTAATAAAAAATTATTTTCATAAAATATAAATAGTGCTTATTGTTATACGATTTAATTCATAGAATGTTGAAAATATCAAGATAAAAAAATTTGCTTCTAAAAATATATTTTATTATATAACTAAGTGGTAGATTTCATATAAAAAATTAATTGTTGACAATAATTAACTAAAAGTATATTAATTTTATTCTTTTTAATATCATTAATTTGATTTATTCATTAATTAAGTTATTACTCCATCATCATTGTTAAATCCATTAAGGTAATTATTTGTTCCATAAAAATCATAAAAAAAGTTACCAGGAAAATAATTTTATTATATTTAAATTTAGTATATATTTTCTAAAAACACTTCTATAAACCCATATATTTAAATAGTTTTTTAATTAAAATCTTATAATGTTAACAACTTTACTTCATTTTAAATAAAATATTATAAGGGTCTTATTCATTCACATTGGTTCAAAATGACCATTAATTCAACCCTTGAAAAAAAGGATAATCTATGAAAAACATAAAATATTTATCCATTATTTTAGGTCATTTAATAGATCTTATATGTTTAATTAAAATAATCCTATTTATTTTTCTTTCTATTGTATAAGCATTGCATCAACATTATATAATCGTATACAGTAATTATTTATTTTAAGAAAATTTAAAATAAAATTCCATGATATATAAAAATATTTCACTTGCCAATGAATTTTTGTAGTTGAATTTATATTTTTTGTGACCACAAATTGAAAAAGATTTATTATTTAAAACATGAATTTGACCTCTATACATTCTTACTAAATTAAATATTATAAATATCATAATATAATCTGAGTATTCTAAAATATGAAAAATAAATTTTTATCATTAAAATATATTTTATAAATTAAAAATATTCATTTAAATTCATTCATAATATAAATTTTCCTAATGTGGAAACATAAGGTAAAATAATGACTAAGAAAATGACATTTTGTTTCATTCTTTTAATTGAATATTATATAGGTCATTTTCATGTTAAAGTCACTATTAAATGACATAAAATCGATCATTTAGTTTTGTGGGTCAAATTTTATTTGTAACATCCCAAGTAAATAAAGAATATTAATTTTCATATTTATTAATATTTGTGAATAAATTATTAATATTACTTTAATGGGAAAGATATACTCGATGTCGTACCCAATACGCAACAACAAGTTTCTTTGAAATCTTACGTTGCACTCTAATAATAAAATAATATTATTTTAAATGGTACTTAACGGCTACCCGTTGTAATGGCGGGAATGAACAGAACTAACTAAAAATTGATTATATATATTTTTCAAATATTTTTACTTTTATCCAATAAATGTTAGAGGCTCAAAATGCGAATGAATCCAATTTTAAGCGTAAATATTCTAATATTCATTAAAAGGTCGATTAACTGCCTTTTGATGGAGTAACATTTTTAAATCCACTTTTGACATTTTTATATGTTATATTGGACCAAATAAAATCCTTCTTTATAATCGAGATATCAAAATTTACTTTGTGTAGGTTTTTGTTATTAAAAGTCCATTTTTAATGAATAAGTGAAAAATGTTGTATTTTAATTCAAAACTTCTTTTTAATCTTATTTATTTATATGATTAGATTATCTTTCTAATTGGTTTTAAAGTTATATTAGAATATATTTTTTCCATTTAATCCAATGGTGGTCATTGGAATTAATTTCACTTTGAAATTGAACTTAAACTAGGGCCAATCTTTTAATAGATAATGTTTCTTAAAAACACGCTATTTGTTTTGACAACAGGAATTAATTATTAAATTAATTAATGCAACTTATATGTTTTGAATTTTGTAAAATAGACATCATTTTTGAATTCCGAATATCAAATATAGCTTAGGGTGAATTTTTGGTATTTTTCTGAAAAACTTCAATTTTGATGAATAGTGAAACAACTAAGTGGCAGTTAAAAAACTGATTTTTTGTTTAAATGAAACTTTACCAATTCTTTGATTTGAATTTCAAAAATCCTACATAAATGGTTTTCATTAGGATGTAAAATGTGGTTCAATAGGATTAAAATAATTTTTTGGTGAATAGTAACTGTTATGATTTATTAATCGCGATTAAAGGTAATTAGTGTAATTTAAGGTAAAGATAGTATTATAATAATTTGAAATGACCTTGAAACATGTCTTACCCTTATTGTATGAGTCATTTCTGACCAATAAAATCCATGGGTCAACTTGAGGACCCCATGGAGCCACTTGGGTATGAAAATGACATTAATAACTTTTTATTTAAAGTTAAAATAAAAATGTCACAAACATGTATTGTTTTACTAAAATGATTTTCACACGGGGTTATACAAGTCATATTTTTTAGTAAAAATAGTAATTTTAAAGCTAAAAATATTTCCTACAATATAGAATTTTTTATAATTTTTAGTCATTAAATAAATTTATTTATTTATAACACCATGATGATGCCGCGATTACCTCATTAATGAACGATTTAAATAAAATGAAAAGATAATATAAAATATAAGACATACCCTTGAAAAAAACCTATTGTATGGGTGTATTTAGAACCCTTATCAACTTATCCTTGAAATATTTAATTTTGGAACCTTTAATATCCGAAAATCATTTTATAATAATGTAACTATTCAAGACGTTCCAAAAGGGCCCCTCCTCCCTCTTATAAAAGGCCCCCACCTATACCCCTTTACCCACACCTCTCAAGACTTTGGATCGACCAAAAAATGATCCTTTTATCTCTCCAAATCCCTCTCTTCATCATAGAAGCCTTACCATAGGTCGAAATCTCTTCAAGAAACCCTTTTGTTTCAAACCAAAGGGAGTAACCTGATTTAAAGGTAATGTCCTCTCTTATATTCTTTTGTTTTATTTTGCTTCTCCAACCCCCTAAACTATATTTATTCCTTTATTTTGTAACAAAACCAGTATCTCTAATGTAATAGGATGTTTTTATGAGATTTATTCGAGCTAAAATTACACACACCTTCGTCTAATGGTTAAATTACATATTGTTTCTGTAGATGGAAAATTTCTGCCTCACGAAATGATGATTGTTCAATCTTCTTTTAACACCTTTCATGGTGGCCATTAAGATGTAACTCTATTTATATATGATATATATTATGTTTATTTTTTCCTTATGCTCCCCTATTTTTCGTTTAAGGAATACCTTTATGGTTTACATTATGGGTAAACTTGATATCTTCATTTTAGGAAGTACGGACTACTGCCCCATCAAAGTGAATTGATTTGTCAATGCCATATGTGGGACGTATAAAGGATGGAGTTAATGATATTATATATTATATTATACTGTAATTATAATATATTTCTATATAATTATGATTTCATTCCATTAAATATGAAATTGAAATGAAAGTAGCATTCATGTGTACGAACGGCTTACCGTCTCCTTGAACGGTGCATTTCATTTCTTACCTCTAAATGTTATGTAATATTATAAATGAATTTATATACTTGATATATATATGATATATATGATATCTACATCATGAATATAATTCTGGATATAATGTATACTTTACCACATGAACAAGCTATAATTATAAGAAGTTTATTTTTGACTCAAGTACCAATGATCGACAAAACGACCGTTATTACCATAAATAATTACATAATGTTCATAAAATGGTAATAAAATGATATAAAAGGAATAATGAACATAAAAATGTTCTTAAGCAAGTATAAATTAACTCTGGTTTATTATTCAGGAGATTAATGAACGATCGAGTCAAGTCGGACACGACGTAAGGGATTCTACCTCTTTCTTTTTAAGTTATCTCTTTTATGTAATTTCTTTTAAGCTCATATTTCTTATGTTTGGGGATGTTATTTTATATTCCAAATTATGTAAATTTTATTTTCAAATTATGATAGACCCTATTTGATCTCATAAATCCATTTTTGGATGTTTTAAGTGGCATCGTTAGGCTGCCGAGTTTTCTTAAGGGGTTTTTCATCCCACATTTATTCCCGTGAGATTTATGCTACATTTTACACCATTTCCTTTTATTTGTGTATGTAATACCCATTATTCTATTATTTGTGTATTATTATTTCGTTTATGGGGATTTATATCAATGTTTTATAGTCCTTTTTTCATGGGGTGTACATTTCGAAAGTTACCCAAGTCGGTAAGGGAACCTTTCACCCTCCTATTTTTAAAAGACTCCGTTTTGTTTTGTATTTTAAATTACATATTCTTATTTGGGATATGTTTTTATATATCCTTATTGCGTTAAATTTTATGTCCAAGTGATGAGATACCCTTTATCTCTCTCATCGACTCTTTTTCTAAAATTTGGTGTGATGCTGTTAGGATATCGAATTTTGGCAAGGGAACTTCTTAACCCAATTCCAATTCTTTGGGTTAAACCTATACTTCTTTATTTTTTTCATACTATGAATATGTTTCGATGACCTCTTATTGTTTTACACTTAATATCCTCCTATATTGTCTGTATATATATTTGTCACACATAATTATGTAATTGATTTATCCTTAATCTAAGGATACTGACTTTGTAA
Organism: Viscum album; assembly: GCA_963277665.1. NCBI lineage: Eukaryota > Viridiplantae > Streptophyta > Magnoliopsida > Santalales > Viscaceae > Viscum > Viscum album. The sequence goes on from OY728127.1 coordinate 305,548,624, forward strand.
GGGACATCATCTCAATATCCTTTCATTGAGGTATATTTTATTCTAATAAAATACATTATTTTATACGCGGTATAGAATACTTTTGAATTTTCATTTCATTCAAATTTAGTCTTTCTATGAAGCGTTCTACTAAACGAAAAAAGGGAATGTTTCTTTTAACGTACGCGGTGACAATGACCTTTTCCGCCACCGCGAGTATTATATGGTATTTGTCTTCCTCAACAAGCCGTAATGTTTTTAAAATTAAATAAATACAATATTCTCTTTTATGTATTTTGGTATTGAAAATGGTTTTTATAATGGATTTTTTGTGTCAATATATTTATGTGATGTATTGTGATCGAAATGTGGAAAATTTTTCTTTCCATTATATTTGTTTTATGTATTATGATTTTATAATGGTACTTAAACATTTGACGGGTGGTTACGTGATAAACCATATGACGGGTGGTTCCATGAATACCAAGACGGGTGGTTATGTTATAACCTCCAATGCATTTTGTATGGAAGTTGGCCGTATTGCTATTCCATTTAGTGATATGTGTGGAAGTTGACCGTATGGTTATTCCATTTAAGTATGTTTATGTCCCAAGTTACCTTTATATGTTATGTGTTCTTTATATGGGTTTATGGTAATATTTTGGTTATAAAGGATAAGTGGTGATATTTTATTTAGTGAAGATTATTTAATACTTCTTAAAGGTAAAAAGTATTACTTTGATAAAGTATTCATGGTTTAATTGTTGTTTTGAAAAACTAACAGTTTTCCTTCTTTGTGTATCATGTACTGGGCTTTTTATGCTCATCCTATGTTTTTGAAATTTTTTCCACAACACTTAATGATGAAAAGGGTCAAGGTTGGGATCAAGGAAAGACATGCTATCTTAAACATGGAACTATACATGTTTCTTTTTAATAATTTTTATTTTATGAAAACTTATTAGAAGTCTCTACTTTTTAATCTTTTGCGATGTAATAGTTATGACCTAATTCTCTAAAACTCTAATCCTGAAAAAATCCTCTATGTGAATTATTCATTTAATTAATTATTATGTAATGATATATGGTTGGGTCCTTATAGTTGGTATCAGAGGTCAGTTTATATAACTTTAGAGGTTAGGGTATTCTCTAAGAATAAGTGACATTACCATATTTTTTAGGATTTCAGAAAGATTCATAGTTTTAGATAAAGTGAATGAGTATGTATATCTTAGTGTTTTTCTTCCTCATTAGTACATGATAATTTTTTTTACATACTCACACTGACATTTGTTTTTTTTGTAAATGGATGGATCTAGCAGGCATCAAAGTGAAAATGGGTTTGCAGGAAACTGTGGTGGTTCTCTAGTTAAGAGATTGGAAGAAATGGGGGATACAATGAGGAATATCGTGGTTATTCTAAACCAACTATCAAGGAGTCATGATTAGCCACTTGAACCTTGGTGAGTTCTTTGATGCATCATGTATGAGAGAACCAACTCGATGTGGAAGTTTAGGTAATAATTATAATGGTAACCATTAGGGTTTATATGATCCTTACTTTTGAGGTAATTATGGGTTACTATATGATGGAAGATGAAAGGAATGAGATAAAATTGAGGTTAAATTATGTTATGGTTATTTTTTATGTTTTTATCTATTTTTGGGGAATGTTTTTAGAATTATATAGTTTGGAAAAAGGAAAACACGCAGATAGTGTGACAACCCATCGCGTCGGACAAAGCTGTGGGAATCGAACCCACAACCAAAGTGCGACTGGTATGTATCGTCTACCACTAGACTACATGAAGTCCCTTGATATTTTGACTAATTATTTTTAGTTAGATGATCTTATGAATCTAGAATAAGTTTATTTTGGGTTATTTATGGAAATTATTAACCTATCATGGAGGATATGTGATTAGGTTGATTACTTTACAGTATGAGACTTTAAGAGTAATTGATGTTATTTGGAGGTAAATGTTAATATTTACCTTTTAAGACTATGTGATTAAATCCTTCAAAGATTTGGGTTACAATCATAGTGTGGTTTACTTTGAATAATTTTATGTACAATTGTTTATTGAATGGTCTTTGTTGAACTTTGGGTTTTTTTTGGACAAATTTTGGAGATTAAGAATATATTTTCTTTTTATAAAGGATTATCCTTTTGTGGCTTATCTGATCTTGTTCTAACAATTTTTGTTTTGGTAAGGGTCTAAATACATGGGAAATATATAATTCTCTATTGTGGATTAGGTGATTCTCTAGAAGTTGATTATATCACTCTTAATGTGAGCAAGTCATCCTAAATACTCGTCTTTTGGAGAAAATATGTGTTTGTGTATGAAATCTAGTAAGAGATTAATGTCTACATGACAAGTAAGTAAGTTTCCTTAGGGTTTAGTTAAGCTCATAAATAAATTCCTCAATTAAAAGTAACTTAAAACAAAAATGTTGTCCGTTAAATTTTCCTACTGGGGAATCAAATACCGTTTAACCCATCACAGGTTTGTGATTTTCTTGTGGTTAACTTTATCCTAATCATGTTTTCTATCACTCTCGATCATAACATGGCACTTTGTTTTCTCTTACATATCTATGTTTTCCTACATGGAATCCTATTATGGGTTAACTCGGGTGACCTTTGTACTTCCCTTTCATTCTTTTAAAGTGATAGTTTAATTTACTCCTTTTCTGATGTGGGGCTTTAAATGAAGTTTTCAAGCCCAATTTTAAAATTGTGAGGATTCAATTCCAAAAAGGGGGGAAGGATGTAACATCCTAGGTAAATAAATAATATTACTTTTCATATTTATTAATATTTGTGAATAAAATATTAATATTACTTTAAAGAAATGCTATGCTCGATGTCGTACCCAATGTGCAGAAACGAGTTTCTTTGAAATCTTATGTTGCACTCTAATAATAAAATAATATAATTTTAAATGGTAGTTAAAGCATAGATGTTGTAATGGAGGGAATGAACAGAACTAACTATAAAATGATTATATATGTTTGTCAAATATTTTTTCTTTTATCTAATAAATGTTAGAAGCATAAAATGTGAATAAATCCAATTTTAAGCGTAAATATTCTAATATTCATTAAAAGGTCAATTAACCGCCTTTTGATGGAGAACCCTTTTTAAATCCACTTTTTACAATTTTATATGTTATAATGGACCAAATAAAATCCTTCTTTAGAATCAGGATATCAAAATTTACTTTGTGTAGGTTTTTGTTATTAAAAGTCCATTTTTAATGAATAAGTGAAAAATGTTGTATTTTAATTCAAAAACACTTTTTAATCTAATTTATTTATATGATTAGATCATATTTTTAATTTTTTTTAATGTTTAATTAGAATATATTTTTACCATTTAATTCAATGGTGGTCATTTTAATTAATTTCACTTTAAAATTGGACTTAAACTAGGGTCAATCTTTCAATATATATTGTTTCTTAAAAACACGCTATTTGTTTTGACAACAGGAATTATTTATTAAATTAATTAATGCAACTTATATGTTTTGAATTTTGTAAAATAGACATCATTTTTGAATTTGGAATATCCAATATAGCTTATGATGATGTTTTGGTATTTTTCTGAAAAACATCAATTTTTGATGAATAGTGAAACCACTAAGTGGTAGTTAAAAAACTGATTTTTTGTTTAAATGAAACTTTACCACTTCTGGGATTTGAATTTAAAAAATCCGACATACATGGTTGTAATTAGGATGTAAAATGTGGTTCAATGGGATTGAAATAATTTTTTGGTGAATAGTAACTTTAAAGTTTTATTAATCGTGATTAAAGTTAATTAGTGTAATTTAAGGTAAAGATAATGTTATAATAATATTAAATGACCTTGAAACATGTCCTACCCTTATTGGATGTGTCATGGACGACCAATACAATCCATGGGTCATATTGGGGACCCCATGGAGCCACTTGGGTAAGAAAATGACACTAATAAATTTTTATTTAAAGTTAAAATAAAAATGTCACAAACATGTATTGTTTTACTAAACCAATTTTTACATGGGGTTATACAAGTCATATTTTTGTCTACAAATAGTCATTATAATGATAAAAATATTTCCTACATCATAGTATTTTTTTATTATTTTTAAACACTAAATAAATTAATTCATTTATGACACCATGATGATGCATCGATTACCTCATTAATGAACGATTTAAATAAAATGAAAATATAATGTAAAAGCTAAAAAATACACTTGTCAAAAACCTATTGGATGGGTGGATTTAGAACACTTATCACCTTGTCCTTGAAATATATCATTCGGGGACCTTTAATATCAGAAAATCATTTTATAATAAAGTAAATTTTCAAGACTTTCCAAGAGTTCCCCTCCTCCCTCTTATAAAAGGCCCCCACCTCTACCCCCTTACCCACACCTCTCAAGCATTTGGCTCGACCAAACTCTGGTCATTTTATCTCTCCATATCCCTCTATTCATCCTAGAATCCTTACCTTATGTAGAAAGCACTTCAAAAAACCCTTTTGGTTTAAACCAAAGGGAGTAACCCGATTTAAAGGTAATGTCCTCTCTTATGTTCTTTTGTTATATTTTGCTTCTCCAACCCCCTAAAATCTTTTTATTACTTTATTTTGTTACAAAATCAGTATATTAAATATACTAGGATGATGTTATGAGATGGATTCAATCTACACTTACAAACACCTTCGTCTAATTGTTAAATAACATATTGTTTCTTTGGATGAAGAATTTCTGCCTCACGAATCGATGATTGTTAAATCTTCTTTTAACACCTTTCATGGTGGCCATTAAGATGTCACTATATTTATATATGATATATAGTATGTTTATATTTTCCTTATGCTTCTGTATTTTTCATTTATGGCATACCTTTATGGTTTCTATTATGGGTAAACATGATATCTTCATTTTTGGAAGTGGGGACTACCACCCCCTCAAAGTGATTTGATTCATTAATTCCATATGTGAGATGTATAAAGGATGGAGTTAATGATATTATATATGATATTATACTTTAATTATAATATATTTCTATATAATTATTATTTCATTCCATTAAATGTGAAATTGAAATTAATGTAGCATTCATGCGTACGTACGGCTTACCGTCTCCATGAACGGTGCATTTCATTACTTACCTATAAATGTTATGAAATATTATAAATGCATGTATATAATGGATATATTTGATATATTTGATATATACATCATGAATATAATTCTGGATATAATGGATATTTTACCCCATGAACAACTTGTAATTATAAGAAGTTTATTTTTGACTCAAGTACCAATGATCGACAAAACGACTGTTATTAACATAAATAATTACATAATGATCATTAAATAGTAATAAAATGATATAAAAGAAATAATGAACTTAAAAATGGTTCTTAAGCAAGTATAAATTAACTCTAGTTTATTATTCATGAGATTAAAGAATGATCGAGTCAAGTCGGACACGAGGTAAGGGATCCTACCTCTCTCTTTATTTTTAAGTACTCTCTTTTATGTAATTTTTTTTAAGCTCATCTTTATTATGTTTGGGGATGTTATTTTATATTCCTTATTATTTAATTTTTATGTAAATATTATGAGATACCATATTTGATCTCATAAATCCATTTTTGGAAGTTTTAAGTGGCGTCGTTAGGCTGCCGAGTTTTCGTAAGGGGTTTTTCATCTCACTTTTATTCCCTTGAGATTTATGCTACATTTACCACCATTTACATTGAGTGGTGTTTGTAATGACCATTATTATACTCTTTTTATAATATAATTTCGTTTATGAGTATTTACATCAGTATTTTATTGTCCTTCTTTCATGGGGTGTACGTTTCGAAAGTTACCCAAGTCGGTAAGGGAACCTTTCACCCTCCTATTTTTAAAAGACTTCTTTTTGTTTTGTCTTTTAAATTACATATTCTTATGTTGGGATATGTTCTTATATATCTTTATTACTGTAAATTTTATGTCCAAGTTATGATATACCCTTTATCTCTCTCATCAAATATTTTTCTAAAATTTGGTGTGACGCCGTTAGGCAATCGATTTTTTGCAAGGGAACTTCTTAACCCAATTTCAATTATTTGGGTTAAACCTATACTTCTTGATTTTTTCATACTATGAATATGTGTTGATGACCTCAAATTGTTTTACACTTAATATAATCTTATATTGGTTGTATTTATATTTTTCACACATAATTATGTAATTGATTTATCCTTAATCTAAAGATATCGACTTTGTATGGGACTTCGTCTCAATCTCCTTTCATTGAGGCATATTTTTATCTAATACAAGACTTTATTTTATATGCGGTATAAAATACCTTTGACTTTTCATTTCATTCAAATTGAGACTTTTTCTACGAAGTGTTTTACTAAACGACAAAAATGAATGTTTCTTTTAACGTACGTGGTGAAAATAACCTTTTCTGTCGCTGCGAGTATTATTTGGTATTTCACTTCCTCAATAATCTGTAATGTTTTTAAAATTAAATAAATACCACATACTCTTTTATGTATTTTGTTATTGAAAATGGTTTTTATAATGGATTTTTTGTGTCAATATATTTATGTGATATAATTTGATAGAAATGTTGAAATGTTTTCTTTCCATTATATTTGTTTTATGTCTTATGATTTTATAATAGTACTTGGACATTTGATAGGTTGTTACGTGATAAACCAAATTATGGGTGGTGCCGTGAATACCAGGATGGGTGGTTACGTTATAACCTCCAATGAATTGGGTATGGAAGTCAGCCGTATGGCTATTCCATGTAGTGATATGTGTGGAAGTTGACGGTACGGTTTTTCCATTTTAGTATGTTTATGTCCCAAGTTACCTTTATATGTTATGTGTTCCTTATATGGGTTTATGGTAATAGTTTTGTTACAAAGGATAAGTGGTGATATTTTATTCAATGAAGAGTATTTAATACTTCGTAAATGTGAAAAGTATTACTTTGATAAAGTATTCTTGGTTTACTTGTTGTTTTGAAAAACTAACCATTTTCCTTCTTTGTCTATCCTTTACTGGGCTTTTTATGCTCATCCCAAGTTTTTGAAATGATTTCCACATAGGGTCAAGGATGGGATCAAGGAAAGACATGTTATCTAAAGCGTGGAACTAGACATGTTTCTTTTTAGGAGTTTTTATTTAATGGAAACTTATTAGAAGTGTCTACATTGTAAAATTTTGAGATGTAATAGTTATGTCCTAATTCTCTAAAACTGTAAACCTGAAAAGATCCTCTATGTGAATTATTCATCTATTTCATGATTATGTAATGGTATAAATCCAGGTCCTTATATTATTCATCCAATGAAATTTGGGCATGTATTAGTGTAATTTTATAGTCTTGGTAATTTTATTTTTAACCCAAATTACCTTATTTTCCCTTTAATGTTGTAACAAAATTTACCATAGTTGTTATTCAGTTTTGAAAAAAATAAAATGGTCTTATTTACCAAATTTGGAAATTATGGATATAAATTTTTAATCAATTTTTAAAAATTTAGAACAAAAAATTTCAATAATTTATTTTAAAATAAAACTGTTAAAATTCCATGAAAAATGATTTGTTATAAAAATAATATTTAAAAAAATAAAATTTTTTCTTAATAAAATAATTTATAAATTTATAAATTTAAAAAATAGAACAGTATTATTTTAAACTAAAATTTACTAACTAGAATTTAAGAATAATCCAATAAAATGTAACATTATAATGACTTTAGAATAAAATAAAGTATTTAATAAAAATCAATATTCTCATTATTCCTCAAATCCTGAAACATACAAAAAAAGTAAAAAAAATTAACCAATGTCATTTTTAATATGTTTCATTCATATAATAAGTTTAATTTTTTATATAAGAACATTAAAAGTATCAACAGTTAAATTTAAAATGGTTTCACCCTTTAAAAAAGGTAAAATTTTACTTCTCAAAAACATATCTTATTATTTATAGAATTAGATTTATTCATATCTTAGGCCTATAAAATATATATGATGAGTAAAAAAACAATTTTAATCAAAATAATTCATATTTATTTAATTATAATAACTAACTAATTATAATTAATTTAATTTATAAATACTATATGACTTTTGGAGCATAAAAAAAATATATTGCCATTATACTCAATTGGTATTTATTTTCATTTCTATGTAATTTGAAAATAAAAAATTCATTTAATAAATTTGGTATTTTCATATGTTAGTTGAAAAAAATTATAAACACTAATTTAATAGCTTGGTTATTATATTATCTAAAAACATTATTGTTTCTTAGAACCTCAGTATTGTCGGTAATGCAATATAAGCAGGTGTTGTGTCATGAATGACATAACAGAAATGAAATGGTTTAAAAAATATTTCATAAAAATCATGGGGAGTTACTAAAGGTAACATATTATTATCCTCTAATCACACCAAGAGAGCCTTCTAGATTTATAAATCATACCTCCAATAATTTCATAGATTCATTACCTTCATCCAATATCCCTTATTCTTCTCATAAGACCAATCCTTCATAAGTTAAGATGTAATCTGAAGTAGCCTCTCCAAGAATATTTATAAATATTAACCAACCTATTTTATTTTAAATTCTTCATATTCTTCCTTTTAATATTTTGTATACATCAAAATAAGAATTATATAATATCATCAATATATTGATACTTTATTCTGGTGATGTGACGACCATTTACCAAGACTTCTGCATCAAACATGAAAATAAAGTATCACTTGTGTGTATATATGGACTTCCACATCCATGTAAAGATGTGATACATTTTCATCCACCGTCATTCAGAGTTGTATATTATAAATGATTTATTATTTTTATTTTATATTATGTTATAATTATTATTTTTTAATGGTGAATTAATATTTTACTTACTTTTATTATATCCATAAAAAAATAAAAACGTCACTCAGGATTACATTTAGACTGTCATCTCCACGTTGTGTTGAAATTAATTTTTGATAACTTATTTTTATAAATTGTTATAATTAGGTATAAAATTTATATTTATGATATTTATAAAATTATTAACATTATTATGTAGAATTAAGCCTTATCTATGTGTGTGGACTGTAACTGTCAGACCATAAAATACATGTAAAATAAAGTAGCTAACACCAAAAATGATACTGATATTGAATGATGTTTAATGAACGGTTAATAACATGTAATAGGTAAAACTTGTATGGAATTATATGTATGATTTTGGTTCTTTTTTAGATTTATAATTAAATTAAATTTATTATACATGATACTAGAGTTCTTGTATAGAAAGGAATATATGAGGTAATGACATTTTTTTCTTGATTACTTCTGCTTCCAATTATGAAATTACATGATATATATATATCTTAAATAATATTATTTTTATTCACATCTCATTAATTTTTAATATTTAATGTTTTCCATTCATTTTCATCAATTTAAGTAAAAAAGACATTGAATGAATTTTTTTGGGAAAAAAACATTGTTTTTCACTTCAGTCATGCATATTTACATCCATGTCCAAATTTTCATTAATATGATTAATAAATTCTTATAAAATTCTCTAAAGAGTTTATAAATTTAGTTTCTATAGTACTCTAATTTCTTTATCATTAATTAAAAGAAACCTTCTTATCATTTTATAAACATGGTGCTTTTGAATTTTACTGAAATGGAAACCTGAATGGATTTTTATTCCATCATGAATATACTTTAATTGGAAGAATACAATATGGTTTCCATTTTTTAATTTGAAATGAAAAAATCCCTTAATATTTCTGAAATTTTTATATTTTTAATAAATAAATTCAAATAAAAAGTGTATTTTACTAATGAAATGTTCTTATATTCTTTTAATCGTATTTTTATCTATAACAACATAATTTTTATTTTCATATAATTAAATTGGGTTATGATCCAATGTTTCCATTTATATTGTTTCTATAGATGGTTTACGATTGTGATGATGAAATTTTCATAAACCGCGTATGCTTTCCACAAGTTATGATTTGATTATATGATGATTGTTTTGTGATATTTTGGAACATATATATATGGTTTTTATAATGTGAAGGGTGGTCCCACAATTATATATCCCTCTAATAAAATGGGTAAGTAAGGATTTCTCTAGATAAAATAAGGATTGGAATTGGGACAGAATTCAGTTTAGTAGGGAATTTATCCGATAAGATAGTCATGTGTGTGAAACATGAATAAGGAAATTATGGAATGGATTGGGACAACAACACACTATGATTGTCTTGGTATTGATCCAAGATTAAGTAATATGTTTTCTATTCATACGGGAACACCAAAAATGTATTCTTTATACTCTATGTTTTCATAGATCATGATTTATTTTTGGTTATTTCACACACTTATGTCTTGGGTATTTTAATTGATAAAACATTATGACATGTTTTATGATTTCCATATATGAATTAATGGGTGTAACAGTCTAATTTTAATATCATCTTGTTATACCTTTAGGGTGATATTATACTCAATTGTTATCATTTATTGATATCTCTTATGTTTTGAAATTACTGATCATATGTTCTCTCCTTTTCTTATGTTTCACTTCCCTGTGTTATGGATAATGTTTTTATGTATGTTATTTCTATGAAGGAAAGTAGAATCAAAAAATGAAATTTTAAATGATGTGAATAATTTATGTGACAATTGTTTATGTATCCATCTTTTCAATGACTCTAATGATTTGTGTTTAGGGAATGGATAATATAGATATGTAATGTAAATTCATGCAAATAAGATGCATTATCTATGTATTAAAATTATGGTTTTTTATATGGGGAAATTTTTTTTTATTGTCTTCTTGAGTTCATGTTAATAAAAGTAGAAATGTGTGGACCCTTCCAATTGCAATAAAAAGAGAAATCGGGCACTCCATGGAAAAGAACATATTCATATGAAACCCGTATCTATATTCTCTTGTATATTATTATTTTGTAATATAATAAAATCGGGATAATTTTATAGGGACTATTGTATATGTGCACATCTTGGGGTATAAGTTCATTTTATAACTCAACCTATTGATCAGGGGGATAACCAAGAAACACTTCATGAATTTCATAATCATATTCTCCTGTTAAGAGCTTATAGTTAAGGATTATTTAATCCTTTATATAAATCATTTGAGCTAGATATGATTCTTAATGATGAAAAATATTCATGTTCGAAAATTACTTTCCAATAGAGATTCATCAACATCCTCATACTTTTAAAGAATTTGAGGATGATATGTGTTATAAAAAGTTCTTTTCTTCTCTATGTTGTTGACGATATATCCATATAAAGAGATTCAATCCATGACTTCATTAGAATAATGTTATACTTAAGTTAGTATAAAAAGTTTTTGTTTGAGATTCTACCTTCAAATATTTATTAATACAGGGTTATGTACTTGAGATGAAACAATTCCACTAAGTGATCTCATTTATAACTGAACTTAATGTCCTGACATGGGGCTTGAATATTTCTACTAAACCAGAATGATATAAAATAATGAGTAGATTCAGAATCAAATAGGGTATGTCTTATTCATACTTTAAGTGAAAGTGTAACTACTATTACTCTATTTTCCTGATCCACCTCATAAATAGTGATAGAAAAATCATTGCTTGGATATCTTATCCATAGATATTATTTTCTATACATATCTTTGATGAGCCTTGGGTTAGTGAATATACATGTAAAGTGTCAATATTATTTATGGTTGAGAATTACACTATAAGGTGGGGATTCATTGGGGCATGTCTTCTTCAACTCCCTTCAATATTCATTATCATTAAGACCTTACATTCCACACTCAATAAAAATCATATTTCCTCAAAGGTAATATCCAAAATACATCTTTCCACATGCAAGATAAATGGGATGTTTCATTTTCTTCCCTCTATGATATTTATCCCTTTGTACCCAAAAATTAAAATCTATTATCCCGCTTTTATATTTATCCCCATGAATCTATTCAGAAGCACTAATCTATATCTAAAAATTAAGTTAATAAATAAATATTTTTTCAAATCTATCAAATTCTTGAAATCCTAAGGGTTTCTTAGACTTTTTTTATTCTGCTAATGAAGTGATGGACCTTATATTCAATGTCACTGAAAAATAAAGAGGCATTCCATAAAATCATTGTGATTTTTTTAATATAAGACTAAATTGGTTCACCCTCTATTTTTGAGTCGAATAAATGTATTCTCCATTTCATGAAAACTAGTGAAATGAAAACAAATATTGGAAAATATTGATTCTTGAATTATTCTCACACTACTAATTTGATGTCTTCTTGAGGATTTATATTATTTTTTAGTGTCCACTATTAATTTTCTTCTCCCTATAAGACATAAATGACTAATAAACATTCTATTATTTGGTGCATTAGAGAAAATAGAATGTCGTTTCAATTGAATTAATCTATTTTTTAATGACTATGGGATCAAAATATCTACGAAAAGTTGTTGTCCATTATCTTATAAATTACTCAACCATAAATTTTTCACTCTTAAGTGAAAGAGGGTGTTACATATGACTCAATTAAATATCCATTACTTGAGTCAATAGTCAAAGTACTAGTATATTGTTTTCAATACACCCCCTATCTTATTTTCCATCTTATTTGGGAAATCATTGTGTTTACAATCACATTATATTTTGATAAGGTTACTATTATTTTTATCAATTTATGAAAATAAATGAAATTTTTGGATGAAAATACAGTGATAAATATTTATAGAAAATGAAAACTATGATATTTGAAAAAATAACTATTAAATGAAATGAATATTTGTACATGGGAATTTATAATTTTAAATATTCGTTATTCATGGTCAATTTACTTTTATGTTCTCTCATGTAATGCCCAAAAATTACATAATGTTTCTCTAACACTAATAAAATGGACTTTATGACTCATAAACATATTACAAAATTATTTTAAACATAACAATACATAAAAAACAACATTAAAAAATTAAATTTCTACTATCATTGGGAGACTAGATACCAAATATATCAACATAAATATAATATATATCATATTTATTTCAAAATATATTTTTTTTTCAAAAACCTAATAATTATTCTATTACATCATTTGTTACCCGATGTACATTCTATAAGGGAAATTGTGGTCTATAAATCCATATATAGGAATAATAGTGTTAATAATGTATAATAAATTAGTCAGGAGGCATAAACTGATATCATAAATAAGTGGAACATATATAATAACATGGAATAAAGGTATTAAAAGATAATATCATAAGATAATTAAATCATGACAATGTGAAAACCATCTAAAATGTGACATTATACACATTAGTCTAAAATCAATACCAATACAACTATACATTGTGTGCTAGTATTATTTCTCATGTACTATACGTGGTATCTCATAAGATGAAAACAATGAATATTACATTGAGAATATATAAAATTATTTGACCAATCATTATATAATAATATATACATGTACATATTTTCCACATACGGAAATTATTTTTAATATATTCTAACAAGACAAACCCATGAGAAGGCAATGGGTTACATATTCTTGTTTAATTTCAGAACAAAATTCTATATCATAAATCTTTTAGTAAAAAATGGAAGTAAATGTTTTTATAAGTTCATGATTGTATAATAAATCAGGGTAATTAATATATAGTTTAAGATAAAAAACAATATAAATGAGCGGAGAAGTTGGAACATACATTAACCTTTAAAAAATAATTTTAGGAAATAATTTTATGAACATGGTGTACTATTAAATCAAGAAATAGAATAGATTAGTTTTCCATAAAAAGTTAATATTTTTGTCAATCATTTAACAAATTTGAATTTAAATGGATGACTCCTTAAAAGGAAAAAATGAATAAAAGATCCTTTAATCAGGGTTTCATTCAAAAAAATTTGATAATAGAAATTGAAAAGAAATATATCCCCTACCAAATAAAATAGGATAAACTATAAATATATATGAAAACATATATATATATATATATGTATATATTATATGAATTTATTATATACAAATTACAATGAAATAATGGAAGGTGAAGATATACAATGTGTAACCTAAAAGAAAAAGTTGTTTGTTTGGGAGTTCCCTCAACTTAGGCCATGACTCCCTTTGTATGTGCATAATTTGTAAAAACCGAGAACATGAGGATTTAAGATTAATGTAATTTTAGTTTCATGAAATTTATTTTTCCAAATTTTATTAAGGGTTGGATTTTGTATATAGAAAATTTAGTGGTTCAAGGAGAATTTTTGGAGTCCAAGTCCCGAAGCTATAAAAATAGATATTATTGGTTTGGGAGTCTGGTTTGTATGTGGTTAATGATAATTGTGAACCCAACTATGTTGAAGGGAAAATTCATGGTGCGAGGATCCTCAAACAATGTGGATCACCATGGGTGGCCTTTTAGAAACAATAATAAATTATATAAGTGATTCAAAGGATTGGTATATGTTTTTGAAAAAAAGAATTCAATTTGTGTCTTCTTTCTCATTATTCTAAAAATTGAAATTATAAAATTATACCAACCCAAATGATAAAACCTAATCCCTTATTTCCCCCATTTCCTTGACCACCACCCCCAAAATTCATCCCCCTTCCCCTTATATCTGATGGGTATTTTTCCCTATATTTTGATACCAAAATCAAGTATCTTTTGTCCATATGGTGAGCTTGAGGCAAGTTTAACCTAATTTGTCGAAACTATTCTATTTTATATTATTATTTGTGATCTCACTTTTATTTATTACTTTTACTAAATATTTCAATGTTTTGGTCTGGTTCATTAATTCCCATTGTTTAACCTTGAATCATTTGTTGGTATTCAATTATTAGACATCAAAAAACCTAACGTGGGTGGTCCTAAACTATCCGTTAAAATATTGTAACTTCTATTACTTTTATGTGTTGTGTGGTCACAATAATATGTTTCATGTTGAACTAAATCATAAATTTAGGTATTTAGTGGTTGTATTATTATAATAAATTCATTCTAGTGTTATGAGTGGATTATTGATGAGTATTGATGTTAGACCTTCAACTAATGTGTTGACTAAAATTATTTATAGCTAATTTTGGGAATTGAAGCAGTTTCCTAAATAGTTTTCTAATTTAATTGGTTACTTGATAATATAATAAAGTTTTATAGGGGATCACTAGAATCATGTAATATCACTTTTCATCTATATAAAATGATTTTACTAACAATGTATGGATTAAAAGGACTTTCTCTTTGGATCCAACTAAATTCCTATAGACACTCGATGCCTTGGACTTACTCCTTGGATGTGCATTTATTCATATAGTTAGAAGGTAACTTAAATATACACCATGGATCCAAATGTATACCTATGGACACAAAAATACATGGAATTCTTTTTGGATCCTAATTTATTCCAATGTACATGGTGTTCCTTGGAAATCTCTTCGGATATGCCTTTATGCCTATGGACAAGAGATGCATTGCATTTGTACATAGAATTTTGATTTATACCTATTTATAATAGATTCCCTGGACTTTATCAATTGATCCATCAATATTATTCATTTTATATTCTCCTTTTATTAGGTTTTATACCCATTATTTTTATATATATACAGGTGTGGTCAAAGTATGTATGGTCAGTCCAAAGTGTCAAATTAGAACATGAGGACTGATGGTTGTTTATTTATTATGATTCCCTAATTTAATTATTCTCATAACTATAAAAAATTACATATATTGATTATCTATCACATAAATGACATATTTTAAAGTTATATTTCATTTAATTTCTATTCATTCTTTGTTTTAGGGGTTTTCCTATGGAGGAATGGGTGAGTTTTCATGAATTGGGCCAAACCATGAGCCCAATTCTAGATTTAAAAATAAATCTTTATTCCATTATAAATCCTTAATTTTCAACATTTTTCATCCATTTCAATTTCTACTTTTCATCCCCTGACTTATTAGGCCACCATAACAATTTGGACCATTTAGGATTCCATAATCATGGTTGATTTCGGTTTTTATTTAAGGGATTGGGCCTTCCCAAAAGCTCATTTCCTACATTAAAAATATTGTTTATTTATTTAATATATCCATAAATATTTACATTTTTTCAGTGCTTCTAACTATCCCCCAAGACCACATAACCAAGGAACGCCCCCATTCTTTCCTCCCCCTATTTGGAGCTAGATTTCATTGAGAATATGGCTGAAACATCTATGAATTTGTCAAAACTCCCAGATTTAAAGAGGTAAATTAATTATTTCATAACTCCTTCATTTATCACTCTATTCCCTCCATTCTAGTTGACAAATGATCTCTTAAACCTTGTTATAATATCCCTTGAATTGTTGGATGTTTACAAATTTAGATACTGGTGTATTTGGGGTGATGTTTTCAATATTTTTCAAGGTAAGTGAGTCCTTCTTGGTTTCTTCCTTTTCTCTTTGGGTTTTCTCCCTCTTTAATTATGTTCTAAAATGTATAGAAGTTATTGTTCGAAACTAGGGTTTGATTACATTTATTTTTGGTCAAATATTTTGGTCTACGTCTGAATTTATCTTCCTTGTGGTGCGGTGGTGGTGCGGTTGATGTTTTCCACCATGTTTTGAGAGATTTGACACGTTCAGTAGGTGATTCCATGGTTAACCATTAAATGATTAGTTATTATTATTGTTTTACAAATTCTTCACATTCGCCATAGGCTGTGTGTGGTGATACAACCATTTTTTATGGATTTGGTTATGCATTTAATTTTATAATTGCATTTTTATTAAAGTTGTGAACCATTCGAATGTAACACATGTGGTATCTTCAGTTGTAGTTTTATAAAATATGAAATTGATTTATTAGTTATTGAAAGGGGATAGAAATTATGTTTTTTAATGCACTAGTGTCATGTGGGCCTTTAATGGGGGGTTTTGGAATATTTTGTGTGTGTAAAACATTGAAAGAATTTTTGATAGAATTTTATGAAAATGGGTGTTTTCATTTGTATCTATCATGGTATTATTCAAGTTGATTTTATGACACATGAATGTGGTTTTATAAATATCTCTAGGGCTTCCAATTATACTTTGGTATCGATTTTTTGTGGTCTTTTCCTTGAAATATTGTTTTGTAATGGGTTATATGAGCAATGTTTGGGTATACTCTTTAGAATTGTTTTACCAAAGATTTGAATGATTTAATGATTTATGTAAGCGGTGAAACATTATTGGAAAAATGTTTTTGATTGTGTGTATTCTGAAATATTAAATTTTATATGTGATAGGGGCTATTTTGTGATGTGTTCTATCTTTTAAATATTTTACAAAAATGTTTGAAGGATTTAGTAAAGTTTGTAAGAGTTGTGAAAGTGAAGTGGGATGTTTTTTGTGAGTGTGATGTGAAAAATAGATTTTGGTTACGAAAAAGGGTACTATTAAACATGTTAGTGGGTTGTGATGTGAGTTTTAATATATTGGAATGGTTTTATAAAAATTTTAATGGATTCCTTGAAATGTTAAGGAAATGTGAAAAGTGTTGTAGGCTATTTTGGTGTGAGTCGGATTTCAAATCAATTTGAATGAAAAATAGACATTCGGGACTTTTGTGGTATAAATATGATCTGTTAGGTAAATTTTTTATGAAGAAATGATATTTTCATGTGAAAAGTATGTTCCTTGACTTGTTAAACTTATTTGAGCACAAAGGGAAAACTCGGGTATCTAGGTGGGTGGACATGTACTAGTATGCTAGTGAATCCATGCGGTTTGACATCAGTTTCACATAGAAAGATTGATGCTTAAAACTCTAATTAAACTATTATGAAGATGATTGGGGACCAATAGGTTATGGTTATGTTCTCTACTAGTGGCCCGTTCACGAGAACGAATATTTTTGATGGTTATTCTCACCAATATATGAGGTACCTAGAACCCCAAATGAGTGAGTGCCCAGGGGTTATTTCCTATTGTGTATGCTCATTAGATCCTCTATACATATTGTCGACATATGGAATATTAGGATGGAAAATTCAGTAGCTTATGATTTTATTTTAAAAGTGTTGATTCTTTAAACTAGCCCACATAAAAACTGTTTTTTAAGTTGTATCTTTTAGAAATTATTACAAGAAATTTCATGTTTTTGAAAACTTGCATGATTTTTATCATTGAATGTTTATCTCATGGAATCTATTAGTGGTGGTATCCTACTTACCTTTGTCTCACACCCTACTTACACCCTTGGGTGTAAGTAGACAGGGTTTTTTTGTTGTCGTAGGTTTGGTATAGTTTTTAGTTCCAGTGGTTTGGGCTTCTAGAAGGTCCTTGGTGGTGAAGTTTTGTGTAGATTGATTGAGGGAGGTTCCCCTTGACATGAGGGTTCTTGGGCTATTTCCTTTTTGTTTTGTACCATTGATTTAGTCTTGTTGAGTTGTTTTAAAATATGTAATTCTGTTCTGAATTTTTTAAAAATATTTTTTTAAAAAAAATCCAGATTCATTTTATTGGATTATTTTGTTGTGTTAAGATTATAAACTCAGGTTAATCATTACCAATTATAATTTTATGATACCCAGACACTTGTTCCAGCCAGTGGGGATCGAGAATGCCTATCAGGACAAGTCACAGGCCGGGTTTTTTGCGGGTTTTAATGGCGACCAGATCTGGTTCGTGACAAAATGGTATCAGAGGAGGTTCTGGTTTACTCTTTGGGTCACATTATTTGGGGAACAGTCAGGATAGTCTGGAGTTAGAATTGTTGGGACCTGGTATTTCAGTTATGGTTAGTGTGCCTGATCTCCACACCTCATTATGGGATTCTAGTTTCTAGGATTATTTGGGATTTATATGAGTCCTTTTGATTTCTTGGATTTATGATGGTTAGGGGGGAATAAAAAGTGAGTTGGGTTTATGCTCTCAGTGAGCTCGTAGGGCCTGTAAAGCCATGTAAAGCTAGGGATATTCACTATAACACTCTCTATGATAGTGAAGTGATCGCAATATGGCCGCCAACCATATATCCATGTCACCCACTGAAACTAGTGTTCTCTAACTTTGTCTTGTGTTCTTTAGTTTTGAAATTGTGGAACTTTGCAATTAAAGTGACATGGTTATAAGAAGTAAAAAAAATTTGTAAAATTTTTATCTAATAAAGTGGTAATTCTTAGATTCTTGGTAATGGAGAACTAAATTGTCATAATTTTATTGGAATGGAAGATGGGGTGTTTTCACCTCTTTCGAAAGCATGAACTATGTTAAGGTTGGTTTTGAAAAAGTTTTTCCAATAGAGTTTTCTAAACTATTGAAATATGTTTTAATGGAATGTGGTGTTTTAAAATTTATGAGAATAACATGAATGTGATTTTTCATTGGAATGATTGAGACTTTCTGAAAAGTATTTTTATATGGTAATTTGTGTTCAATTTCGTGGTTAACGATCTTGAGAAAAAGGAATTATTGGTTGATTATCTTGGTTTTGAAAAGTGGAATTAGTATTTGTATTATCCTTTTGTATTTTCATGAGTGACCACATGCATGGGATTATATGGGATAATGTGTGGTTAATGGAATGATTGGATGAGTGTCAGGATGGATATGAGGAGGGTGCACGGTGTAGCATTGAAACATTCATGTGTGGGGCCCATGGGGTACCATTGGGGGATACACTAACTGTTGAACCATTTGTTTTCAACGAAATGTTTTTAATAGGAAAACATGATGACTTTTTGAGTGGTTTGGGATGGTGTGTATTTTTCATTTTTGGAAATGTTGATTTTTTGGAATGTTTTGAGCCCAAGAACCCCTCTTGTTTGAAGAGTGTTTTGGTTTTTTGTTTGGTCAGTAAGATGGGTTGAAGGGTTGGTTTGTGGTATCCATTGAAAATATTTTGGGAAGCATTTATGGTGTTTCCGCACATCTTTTTGGATCTTTATGAGCTAGTTTTGACAAATGGACCAGGTCGGTTATGTCATTAGGTTCTCTCATTGGATTAGGTATACCCCCATTAAGGGTTAGTGAACAACTGAAGTGTAACCTAGGTTGTTTCCCTGTTGTAATATCCCCCAATTGATCAATTTAAGGAATCATTTTATTTATATTTTTTGATTGGGTCTACACCCTTTCTATTCTAGGTTTTTTATCCTCTTGTAGTGGGAGAGTTATCATGGAAGGTAGAAAGAGACCTTAGCATCTTAAGTATCCTGATTTGCCTAAGGTGGAAGTGGTATGGGGTTGTTAGCATGGATGAGTATCTAGATGGTGTCTAAGAGATCCTATTAGTCCTTTGTATTCTCTTAGAAGAAGGAATTCACATTAAACTACCAGTTTAGGAAATCTGTCCACGAGAGGATATTGTGGCCACTTTCTAGAATTATGTTTTGTTTTGTGATGTGCTATAAGGTCCCTCTCCATGCATTGTTTATATCAGTCGTTGTGATCCTATTCGGTGACGCCTTATGATGTCATGTGCTTGACTGACCGTAAAGGTGAAAGTCGTACAATCCTATGAGATTCCTTGTTATGGTTGGATAATTTCTCCATTGGAAAACTTCAAAATCATCCATTTTAGAGGAAGTTCAATATATGTGTTCTTTACTTCAATTGGTTCTCAACCAAAAAAACAAGGTGTGATGTGTGTGCATCTTCTAAGACCTTGTTTAAGTGAAATATCGAGGTAGGGTAAAGTGAGATTGGAATGTGTTATGTCTTGGAAATCTTATCGGGGATTGCAATGTAGTTATTGGTGGTATTGAATGAATATTTCTCATTTATGGAGTTTCTAAAGCCTAACTATGAGGTGGAAGATGATTCAATCATTTGAGCTCCATCCATAGGTCTCTGAGAGAAGCTAGACCATAGTTAGAGGAAATATCAGGGTCTTTTAAACCCTTGTATAGTGTCCTATCATTATTATTAAAGATCAAAAGAGATTAAAACCTCTTGTGTCATCATATTACTTCAGTTTTTCTGGATCGGTGGAAACTGGTGAAGGGCCTTGTATCCTTGTCATCACCTAATGTCATTCCCTCCCCCTTTGGTTTCCATTGAGTCATTAGAGAATGGTTGGAAATTTGGATATATGTGATGAGGACAAATTTTGTGCACGATTTGTAGTGACCATGTGCTAGGAAGCCATGTGGAAAGAATGATCTATACATTTAGTGCACTTTTTCCTAAATAGTGCGGACTAACCCTGCGCCCTTCCCAAATATTTAAAAAAATGGTTCTTTCTATGTCAGCCCATGTTGGTCCGTTATGATGGATGGTTCTTATGTTGGGGATACCAAATAAAACTCTCATGTATGATCCTTCATATACTTTGAATGGAATCATACCCTTTGTACTAGGGAGTACATTCAGGCCTCCCCCAATTAGTGTATTAATTCGGTCTCAGAAAAATATAGGTTGTCTCTTATGGTGGGGTGCCTATTTGTGTCCCCCCATACCAATAGCTCAGATTTATCCATGGACTTGACTTGGAAGTAGGTAGTATTGTTCGGAACAATTTATCTACCAACATGTTCCTTGAATAAACCTTGGTATAGGAGAGAGCCCAATGGTTTAGTTAAAGTAAGGTAAGTGTAACCTTGTTCGAATTTGAAGTTCAGTTGGGTGAATTTCTTGTGTCTTGTCTAGATAGTGTTTGAGGATATTTTTTTGGGATAAAGTATGAATGTGATTGAGAATTTCAGTAAAGTCATGTATGTTTGGTTTGTGAAATTAATCCATTCTTAATTGATCACTGGAGGTGTTTCGGTCCTTAGGGGAGAAGCTTGGAAAAGAAGTACATCTTGGTTTATCAGCTGGGTTTGGTTTTTGTATCCAGCCTTGTTGTGGATTTCCAGGGACAGAAATTTTTCATGCTAGAGAGAATTTTCACATAAATGATTTATTTTAATATTAAATTTAATTTAATTTCCATTCATGCTTTGTTTTGGGGGTTTCCCAAAATTTTATAGAGGAATGGGTGAGTTTCATGAATTGGGCCAAACTAGGAGCCCAATTCCAGATTTAAAAATAAATTTTGATTCCTTTATAACTCCATCATTTTTCAACATTATTCATCCATTCCAATTCCTACTTTTCATCCCTTGACCTATTAATCCACCATATTAATTTGGACCATTTATGAATCCACAATAATTGTGTATATGGGTTTCTATTTAAGGGATTAGGCTTTCCCAAAATACCATTTACTACATTAAAAATATTTATCAATTCTTTAATATCTCCATCAATATTTAATTTTTTCAGTGATTCCAACACTAACCCGAGCCCACATACCCAAGTCACTCCCTGATGCTCTCCTCCCCCACTTTGGAGCTCGGTTTCATTGGGAATATGGATAAATCTTCTCTGAATTTCTGATATGACACAGATTTGAAGAGGTAAATTGATTATTTCATAACTCCTTCATTTCTCACTCTTTTTCTACCATTCCAGTTCCTAAATTATCTATTCATATTTTTAGAACATACCTTGAATGGTTGCATGTTTTAAAATTTAGATACTAGAGTATTTGGGATGATTTCTTTAATATTTTTCAAGGTAGGTGATTCCTTCTTGGTATCATCCTTTTCCCTTAGGTTTTCCTCCCTCTTTCATTATGTTCTAAAATGTCCAAAAGATAGGGTTAAAAACTAGGATTATACTAGGTGTATTTTTTGTAAAATATTGTGGTCTAGGGCAGTATTTATCTTCCTTGTGGTGCGATGGTGGTGCAGTTGATGTTTTTCACCATGTTTTGTGGGATTCGTCACTTTCGGTATGTGATTCCATGGTTAACCATTACTTGATGAGTTAGTTTTCTTGTTTTACTAGTTTTTTATGTTCCATGTATGATGTGTGTGGTGAGAACTCCATTTTTGAGGGATTTGGTTAGGCATTTAATTTTATAATTTCATTTTTTTTGAAGTTGTAATCTTTTCGAATGTGACACATGTGGTATCTTTTGTGGTAGTTTTAAAAAATATGAAATTTATTTATTTGTTGTAGAAAGGGGATAAAAATTTTCTTTTGTTAATTCCTTAGTGTCATACGGTCCCTGGAAGTGGTTTTTGGAATAGGTTTGGTGTGTAAAACATTGTAATACATTGTGAGATGATTTTATGAAAATGGGTGTTCTCATTTGTATCATTCGTGGTATTATTCTATGTAATTTTATAACACTTGAAAGTGGTTTTATAAATTTTTCAAGGGCTTCAAATTATACTTTGTTAGTGTTTTGGTGTGGTTTTTTCCTTGAAATATGGTTTTTAAATGGGTTTTATGCGAAAAGTTTGGGAATACTCTTTAGAATTGTTTTATGAAAGATTTGATTGATTTAGTGATTTATGTAAGTGGTGAAACAATATTGGAAAAACGTTTTGGAGTGTGTATATTCTAAAATGATACATTTAAAATGTTATAGGGGCTGTTTTGTGATGCGTTCCATCTTGGAAATGTCTTACTAAATTGTTTAATGGATTTACTGAACTGTGTAAGAGTTGTGAAAGTGAAGTGGGATGTATTGTGTGAGTGTGATGTGCCAAATGGATTTCGGTTATGAAAAAGTGTTTTATAAAACATGTGAGTGGGCTGTTTTATTTCTTATTGCTTGTACTCATTATATCCTTTATACTTACCATCGACATATGGTATATTTGGCAGGAAATTTCATTATCTTCAAAATTTATTTTAAAAGTGTTGATTCTTTAAATTATCCCATTAGAGAATTGATTTTTTTAAGTTGATTCATTTATAAATTGTAACTGGAAATTTCATGTTTTTGAAACCTTGATTGCTTTTAATCATTGAATGTTTATCACATGGATTCTCTTAGTGGTTGTTTCATACTAGGCTTTGGCTGATACCCTTCTTACACCCTTGGGTGTAAGAAGAGTTGGTTTTGTTTGTATTTGCTGGTTGGTTACAATTTTTAGTTCCAGTGGTTCAGATTTCTAGTAGGTTGACGGTGGAGAAGTCTTGTGGATATGTCTTGAGGGTGGTGCCCCATTCCATGAGGGTTCTTGGGCTGTTTCATTTTGGTTTTGTAACTTAGATATAGTATTTTTGAGTTGTTTTAAAATATGTAATAATGTTCTGATTTTTTGTAAAAGATTGTTTGGATTGAAAAATCCAGATTCGTTTTATTGGATTCTTTTGTTGTTTTACGATTATAAACTCAGTTAAATCGTTCCCAATTCTGATTTTATGATACCCGAACCCTTGTGTCAGCCTATGGGGATCAGGAAAGACCATCGGTCCCTATCGTGTTTCGTGTTTGGTTCCAGTTTTGGTGGTGACCAGATCTTGTGTGTGGGAATAACGTATTTGACTAGTTTATTGGTAGCCTATGGATTTATACTCCCACCCTAATTGGGTCATCATTTCAACATTAAAAGCACTCATTATTATAGGTTAAGAAAAGTTAAATTTTCATGAGGATGATGGTTAGTCTATTTTCTAGTGTGGAGAAAGTTATTTGGGAATAGGATATGAATTACAAACATTTTTTTGAGGTTTCATATTTTTATATTTTTTTATAATTATCACTTTGATGTGTATGATCACCCATGAGTGATCTATTTTGTATGTGTAACTCATTAAGAATTTATACATCTTTATTTTGATAGTTCTTGAGTTATATTTTATTCATTCACTTTTCATGATTATTGTTCATGATTTTCCTCTACGTATGGTATTTCAATTATTTTCAATATGATTCCACTTTAATTGAATTATAGTATCTCCTCATGGTACTACCATTGACATTCACCACTAGTAGAAATCCTCAAGATTATTTGGAGACACACCTAGTGTCATGTGACAGAACTGATCTAGAGACTAATGAGTTCTCACGGGTTGGGGAAACATCACAAAGTGGTATGAAAATTTC
The DNA here is from genome assembly GCA_963277665.1 of Viscum album. NCBI lineage: Eukaryota > Viridiplantae > Streptophyta > Magnoliopsida > Santalales > Viscaceae > Viscum > Viscum album. The sequence goes on from OY728127.1 coordinate 305,573,550, forward strand.
TTTAATTTATCTTACTATTTTGAAAAGTTATATTTCTTATACATTGTTTTCAGAATAAGGTATGGAACAAGGAATTGGGATCATCTAACCTAAGTATGACGTATGTCTATGTTTCCCAGGATGGGTTTTTTTCTTCCTGTTTTATATTTGATTAATTTAAATTAGAGTGATGCACATGATTTATTAAGATGATTTATTATATTTTCACTATTGGATTTTAATTTAATAAGGATGTGTGATCATGTATCATATTTTGTATATAGGAATCACATGTCATTCTCAGTCTTTCTTAGTGATCATATATGTGGCTATATTATATGGGTTGGTTATCTAATGGTTCAACATTAAATGATATGTTGTTTTCAAAAATAACGCGATGTTTTAATCATAATTAATCAATTAAAATATAATTTAAAAAAAATAATCATGACTATTAATTATGGTTAATTTATAGTGGTTGATAAATAAAATTCCAAATGAAACTTTTAAATTAATTCTTATTGTAACTTGTTATTGAAATTTCATTTAACTGAGACACATATATGATATTTTTTTATTAAAGTGGAGTGAAATATAAAATTTAATAATTTGGATCTTGTTTTTGTATGACCATGACCCCAATAATGGTTATATGGGGCTATAATGGGTATGAAGGTTATAAGAATTATTTTTTGGGGGTGTAATGAATGTCCAACCCCATGCCTATTATTAATTTTCCATGATTATGATATTTAAAACTATTATGGTAATGTGTTATAAGGAATACCTTTATAATTTCTCATGTATTTCTCCCTAAAGACCACCATTAGAGTGTAAATATAGAACGGGGGAAGAAAACCCCACTGACTGATGGAACAGATCCTCCTATAAGGTCAATGTGGGATATAGATGTTCATTATTGAGACATCTTGTAATGGTTTGTGCAACCAATTGAGAGAGGGCCAACTCAATATTTTCCTATGATGAATTACCTAACCTGAGATTTTTAGAAAGAGAATGTAAAAATGTACACCATGGAGGGAGGACCCCATGAAGTAAATTTTAAGAAATATTCTACTCATATTATCTCTATCAATCATGATAAAATCCATTAATTTGGATCTTATAGATATATATATAAGTTATAGTTCCGAACAAATATCTTGTAGAAAATATTACATTATGAATACCAATATTTAATCTTATCCTAGAATAATTTTTAGACCATAATTGTTGCTAATATTTTTTTAAGACTATAATAGGCGGTTGGGCTAAGGACTTTATGCATCTTAAATAGAGAGGTTTTTAAATGATGGATTATTTTGGTCACATCATGGTCATATAAAATTTTCTCCCTATGTTGATTATTAAGGAGGTATCTTGAGTGGGGGTTTTTTATGATGTGTTGAGGTATGATGTTCGACTTAAGTTGAATATGTTTTTTATTCCATTATTTGTAAGGTTGTGAAATGGGATTTTATTAATAAGAGGAACTTAGTAAAAGGTATATTATTAGACAATGAAGCTTATAATAGGAGGACCAATAGAGAGACATCTAGTATCAATAGGTTCCCTTTGGAATGTTCTTTCCAGGGAGGCAGTATAAAGATTATCTTGGGTGAGGGGTCATCTCTTCCTTCTCAAGGAAGTCGTTATGTTCAATGTTATTAGTATTTTTTGTCTGGACAGGGTCATACATAATGTGACCATCCAGCTATTATGTTTTGATAATGTGCAGGGATGGGACATCTTTAGAGGTTCAATTAGAATACTCTGTGATTTTCTAGCAAACTTTTATAAGGTGAGGGCCCTATGGTGTGACTAGGTATGAAGCCACATACTAGTAGTTAGAGATCCATCATATATTTAGGTTAGGTGGAGTTCTAGGTTCCCAATAGGAAGGAGAAATGTGACACACAAAATGTAGTTCTTCACTAGTATGTTGATGAGAGATCTCGGTTGAGGTCTAAGAAAGTTTCATTCCCATCAACATATCCCATCTAACCAATATTTTTGATTGTCTATAGTATGTGGAACAACCATATTGGCATTCACACTGTTATGTTTCTTGTTTGAATGGAGAGACGTGAATTCTTTTATTTCTTCTTAATTCATGGAAATAACACATTTATACCAATAATAATTATATGTAGTGATTACAATCCTCATGCCTCTCAGAAAAGGATCAACGGATATTCACAGTTGTAGGGAATATTCTCTTATGATTTCAAGTTAGAAAAATTGGTGTCCCAATATGAAAGAGTTTATTATCTTTGATATTATTCTTAGCATAGATTATTTAATATTGTATTGATCACATATATGTAGTTATCATCCAGGTATATTCATCGCATATTCTAACAGTGGTCATTATGTTCTTGTTGGATAGCTAGATTTATATTACGAATATATAGGACCTGAACCTCTGTAGCTTAGTGGGAATACATCTTAGGTTGTGTGCCTTATATTGGATGATAGAGAGAAATGACCTAGATTATTTCCACCCTTGGTTGACCAATTCTTAGATATCCTTTATCATGATTTCTATGGGTTTCCACATTAATGATAGGTAGAGTTTACTATATAACTCATAATTGTATGGGGACTCTTTTACCAAAACATTATCATAAAAATAATAAGGGTATTTATGTTATAAAGAATCAATTAGAGGAGTCAATTTATATTATCTTAAAACTATCATGTACCAATCTTATGGGTGATCTAGTCATATTTCCTAATGATGATGGATCATGGATGTTGTCTATGAATAATTGAAGATAAATACAAGTGAAAGAAAAGGGTTGATATTAAATTTTAGTATTTATGATCTATTTTATCACCTATGGGGAGGATAATTTTTCTTTATTATTATTTTGAGATCATGTTATTAGCAATTAAGGGTGATAACTTCGTACATAGATTTCAATGAATCTAGAAGCTAGTATGGCGTATATGAATAATTCTTAATGTATTGGTCTGATGAATGCGTTTATGATATTTATTGACTTAAAAAATTGGTTCTTCCAACCATATATGTATACCTAAATTTCCATTTTTTGTTGATATTATTATATATACTGGGTCAAGGGAGGATCAAGTAAGGAATCTGGAAGATATATTTTATACACTTCAAGACCATTGGATATACACTAAGATCTCAAAGTGACACATTTTAATTTACCCAAGTACCTTTATCGGGTATATAATATATTATTATTGTGTATCTATAATCCCTAGAAAGGTCAAAGTGGTGACTTAATTGGAGTTTCCCCCACAACATTTTTGAAACCTATATATTTATCGGTTTAGTCAGTTACTACTAGTGGTTTATTCCGGACATATCTCCCTGTGAAGCCTCAATGATATTCCAGACCAAAAATGTAGTGATATTAATTTTTTCATACACTTTTGATACTGTATTTGAAGAGTTGAAAGGGAGATTTATGGTAATGTTTATTTTGACCTTACTTTAGTTAGGTAGGTAGGATTACATGTTTTCTGATCAGCAAACAGTTAGGTTAGAAGTGATCTTGATAGAATATAGTCATGTGGTCCATTATGGATCCTTGTATATTTGGATTCATGAGAATAAGTATTCATTATATGACTTTTATCTGGGATAATTACTATATTTGTTGATATTTTGGTGGAATTATGCTTTGTGAAATATGTTCATGGTGTATACAGACTACAGTTATGGGAGGAATATTTTCTCAGGGAGGGTTCAAAACGTATAATAGAATATGTGGGTTGAATATTTATATCCCATTGATTTAAAAATCTATACAAACCAATCAAGGGTAATTTTTTGTTGTTGTGTTGATTTGGAAGAAGTAGGTTTTGGTAGTCTAGGCATTTTATATTGATTGGTAGTTAAAGGGCCTCTTGGAAAATATTTATCTTGACATTTAAGAGTACTAAGGCCAAGTGACAACTACATATTTCATTTACATGAATTAAATCCTTGGAAGGTTGAATTTAATCCAACCTTTACTTTTATATTTAATTATCATGGGGAATTATAAATAACATTTTCATCGACCATCATATTAATATCTTGATGAAAATAAGAACATTCATGTTTGGGGCTATGTAGCATTCCCAATGAGAATGTTTGAGAATATTATAAGGGAATCTCTTGAATCAATGTGGAAAGTACCCCAAGGTTTTACTAATATGTATCATGATATATGTAGGAATTGTTGGTGATCTGGACATAAGAGAGACATAGCATGTTTTTTCATAAGTCTCCATACTCATCAGTAGGTGAAGGACAAGAAATAGTGACCTAATGGATTTCTGTATTCATTTCCCATTCTCTAGTGCAAATGGAATTATGTGGACCTATATTTCATGATACTGTTAATAAAGATACCATAGGGTATGAAAATTTTTAAAGGTGATTCTGGATCTATTGAATAATTTACGATATTTCTTACCAATCTAGGAGTCCTTTTAAAATGATATATAAGGTAAGCATTAACTCAGTAGATTTGTTCATAAAAGGGAACCCTAATAATATTTTTATTGATATAGATGACTATTATAAATTTCCCTTATAGAAGGGATTCGATAAATCCCCTTGTACACTGGATGAAATTAGTATCTCTTATCATCCTTATATAGAAGAAAAACTTGAGTGTACATTTCTAATCTTTAAGGACATGCTAAGAGCATAAATCATTGGCTTGGTCAGTCCCTTGGAGGACCATATTAATCTAGTATATTATTCATACAATAATAGTTATTAGGAATTGATTTATATTACTACATTAAAATCCTTGCATAGTAACTGTTATGATTACCCATGTAATGGATAGAGGTTAGGGAGTCTATCTTGATTGGGGTGGATCTCATTCAGGAAAACTTGTAATATATCAGGTGTAAAATCATGAATTTGTTTCACTAGTATTAGGTAGAGGTTATAAGGTGACTGGTTTTGTTTCCCTCTCATGTTTGAGGTGGTTGAAAAAGTATTTATATGATTTTCACTGAGAATGGGAAATCACAATGTCCAATGTTAATAAAATATCGAACCTAGAGAAGTGGAATCATCCAAGATATTGGCGACAATTAATACAGTTTCATATCATTTTTTGATCCCTATCTATTTCAATTACATGAATGATGTATTCTATGTGCCTTATCATTGGATGTATTATCAAAATCCAAATCATGTGGTCGACATCGATGATTTTGATCTCAAATAATACACATATTATAGTGATCATATATTTTATATAGTGGATCCAAATGGTAAGTATCTATAAGGAATGATTGTTCCACTAGTTTAAGTGTAGAAGAATCACAATCTTATTTAGGAGGAGATATTGTATAAATAATTTGATATTAAATATTACTAGACATAGTTATTTTCAAATGGTTTCCCAATGATAATTGGAAATGAATTTCATGGAAAGAAATGTTATGTGGTTTGGAGTTTGTAAAATCCTATAGATTCTTTTCATTAAAATACATTTAATTATTTTGATAATTTCTTACATAGTTTTTCATGGTTTATTTTATTTAGTGAAATAGTGTTGTTCTAGTAGTGTTTCTATAGATAAAGGATCATTATTATGAAAATATAGATTATAGGTTAGGAATGACAATTAGTGTTAACTGGGAACCCAACTATGGTGAAGGGATAAATCCTGGTGCATGGTTCATAAAACCATGAAAATCACTAGGGGATTCCTTCTAAAATGCTCAAGAAGTTATTTAGGTAATTTAAATGATTAGATCATATTTTACATAAAATGTTTCACACTATTAATGGATTTTTCTTCCCTTTAAAAATGGTAACCACATTATCAATGTGTAATTTAGAATGTTATGCAGTCTTTTATGATAACTATACCTTGTAAATTTCTAAATTAACCCTGCCTCCCCCACCCCCTCCAATTTTTTATCTCAACCCCACATTTCATCCCATTATCCGTGCATTAATCCCCTCCCAATATGGATTCCAAATTACCTATACATATCATATAAATTTCACCCTTTTTCTATAAAAAATTATTCTATCCTTAAAGTGAGAATGAGGTAAGGAAATCCTTCTATATCTCACCTTTATTGATCAATCTCATTATCTAGTGATTAAATTTAAATATCATCTATTTATAATATATTTCATGTTTTACATCTAGTTCTTTGACTTCAATAATTTATCCTCAAATAAAAATTAAATATTCAATAAATATACTTGTAAAAAAACTATGTAGGAGGTCTTGAACTATCCATAAATATTATGTACCCTCTCTAAGTCTATGTGTTGTGAGTTCATGGAAATTTATTTGGTATGAGAAAAAATATTTAATAAATGTTTTTATTGGGTTGATTATTGTAAAAAATTACATATCGTGTATGAGTGGCTTGATGATGGGTGATGAGACATCATATTCAACCATCATGTGACATGAACTGGATTATGACTATGTGTTAGAATTAAAGAGTTTACCCTATGAGTGTTCTAAATAAAGAAGTGACTTAATAACTGAATGAAAATTCCTAGGGTGTTACTAGGATAAAGTACCAAAACCATTCATGTTTGGTAAATTATTTTACTGAAAATTTAAGCATATATCATACATTACACATTGATATTGTTTTATACCTATGGAATGGTATGCCTTTAACTTTCTCCATGGATCAGGAATTATTTCTTTGGACATGGTATCCCTTGTACATACTCCATCAATCTATTTTACGTCTATAGACATATTATTCTTTGTAATTTCTGCATAGAAAGATATTTATGCCTAATGACATGGGATTCCTTGGACTAACTCCTCGGATGTGACTTTGTTCTTATAGAAATTGGATGTATCACACTCTCTCTTAATATTTATATTTATGCATATGCTTAAGTGATTCCAATGACATTCTCATCATATTTGAATATATTTATGTGGTTATATTATTCCAATGGAATTTTCCATGGTTATGGATTAACTCTTATTATGTTTAGAGATATATAGTAGTGGGGAAAAATGTATGGTCAGTCATAGGTGTCACATTTGAACCTAATTATTACTGGTGGTTTAGGTATTACGTTTTTCTTTTTTATATTATGCACATCATCAAGCTTTATTATTAGGATTAGAAATTTGTTACATATTATTAGGGTGGCCAAATGAGTCATACTCACACCCTTTACATATAACCTTTGCTAATAAATTCCAGTCTTTGGTTACAATATAGGACAAGGTAATGTTCCATATGACTGATTGATTATTTTTTTAACTAGTGTATAACATAGGATATTTGACCAAGCTAGGACTCGTGATCACTTTTTCAGTTATTTCTAGTTCTGTTTATTTTTTTTATTTTTTTATTTGTTGTATCTGAACCACCCATGGGTAATAAATTTTTTATGTATGACATTCTTTGAATTTATATAGCCTCTTATTGACATCACATGGGTTATTTTTTTTGAACTTACCATGATGTTCATTTTATTCCCATTTTTATGATTTTTTATTTTTTAAAATATGTTAATAAGATCTAATATTATGGTATATACTCCAAATAGTGTATCCATTAACCATATCTACTAGTCAGCTTCTGATGTTTTATAGGGTGGAACACCTAAGGCCATGTGGCCCCATTGTTCAAGACACTAACGAGTGGTCACAATTAAGGGTAATTTCATATATAACATATTAAATGATGAATTTAAATTTATTCAATACATGATTAAAAAATAACTTATATAACCACTATTATTATAATTTTATTGTTATTTATAATCATTTCATTATGATTTTATGTTACTTATCATTGACCCAAATCAGTTTTTTTTAATATTTTAAATTCACGTTGTTTTGGTGATAATGATGTAAATTCTACAAAAATATTTCCACAACTCCATAAAAATAATGATATGATGATAATATTATTTTCTATATTTAAATATTTTTATATATCAAAAAATTTTCATATGTAAGCATGGCCCATTGAAAATAAATTCTATCATTTAATGTTTTTTTTTCCATTTTGGAAGTTATATCAACCATTATGAACTTAATTTTTCAAATTAATTTTATAATTATTTACACATTATGGAATATGAATCAAATCATAATATGGCTATTAATTTTATATTTGACTATTAAATGGTCTATTATAACCATACATAAAGTTGTAATAGTTATTCTATGAAAAACATCATCCAAAGTGGTTATAACATCCTTGAATAGATGATTATTTATAAAAAATATCTATTGTATCATTATATGGTTAGAATATAATTATTACATTATCATAACAACATATATCCTATAAAATGTAACTTGGATATCATATTTAATTGTAATAATATGTAGATATAAAGGAATAAAAAATTGAAATAGTGAAATGAGTTTTTTCATCACTCTTTGGGATGAATCCTTTACAAATTGAATTATTCCTTAGATGGGTGGTCTGCTAATTAGACCCGTACCTCATGAACCTGGAAAAAATATTTGAGATAATATTTTAATAGGTTTTAAAAAATCTTATAATATTTAGGAGTGATGATATTTAGGGTTTCTAATGGTGATATTTTTAAAGGGAGGTGAGTAATGATTTCAAATTTAATATTATAATAAAATGTTATATCATCAAATAGTGATAAAAAAATATATTCAAAAATAAATATATTGTGATTTAATAATAAATTATATTTTAAAAGCTTTATATAACTTCAAGAAAATTCAAAACCTAATTCTTATACACTATAATAAAAAATAGTACTTATATAATCTTTTAATGTACGCCTATTTATTTTATTATTTATAAAAAATTATAAAACTCAAAAGATATGAAATTTTAATGTGTTTGGTGCAAAAATGACATCCATTTTCTCAAAATAATTTTCTAAATATAAGAAGTTTACTTTTTACTTAAAATCTTTATTTATTAAAATATAAAAATTTCTAATGAGTTGATCAAATCCTTTTTTAAGAAAAATTAATAATTCTTTAGACTCTATTAAATTTCCATTCCATATTAAAATTATATATAAATCTATACAATTATATAATTAATTACATAAAATGAACTCTTGTTTTATAAAATTTTATTATAAAAAAATTTTATTTTAAATTTTATATTGATCATATTAATGAGAAAAAAGATATATGTTTTCCCAAAATTATAATTATTCTTTCTTTATGATAAATATTTATTTTATCATATTTAAAAAACATTATTAATTATAATGTGATAAGAAAAACTTGTGTATATTAATATCAAAAGTTAACGGTATATTATTTTAATATTATAATCAGTCTAAGTAATTTTATAATTGTCTGTTTATTATTATAATGGTCATATTTTTAATTTTTATATATCCTTTACACATCTTATAAACGTATCTTATATAATTAATTATTCACTAAAATACCTCTCAATGTTCTACATTCTTCATTTTCAAAATATCCATTACATTACTAATATTTTATTTCTTTTTTATATTTTTATTTGTTGTTGTTAAGATTCATAGAGCCCAAATTTATCCATATTTTCTATAAAATTTCTTTTGTTTTATTTTGTGGTTTAGTATCTCATTATACTATTTTTGGTTTTATGGATAAAATTTATTTTCAAAATATAATGATCTAAATTAATGTAATAATGTATTTTTCATACATATTATGTGGTTCTTGTGTCTTACTACATTATATTTCTAAATTTTACGAATGTGATTATTAAAAAAGAGAGTTATATGTATATATGTTGGTTTCATTACACCCTGAGTGTGTATTTTCTTGGATGGTCTATCAGTATCATGACCTGGATGGTGGTATGGGAAATTAAAAGGGGAATTTGATGACCTAATTTAGGTTATTTCTAGTTAGGTCTTATGGGTAGTGGGATAATAGGTGGGGTGATTAATATGGATTGGTGTTGGTTGATAAGTGGGCTTGATCAAAGGAAATTAGTAATTTTCTATCTATGTGAGAAAGGTGTTTCAATTTGGGTTAGATATAGTGAATAGTGTGGTCAGATCTAGCTTGAATTGGTTATACTATGGCGAAGGTTTTAAGTGAGTTTTGTTGTAGGATTAAAAGTTATATAAGTGTGACTGCAAAAAAATTAAGATACCTTAGCCTAAGCGATAGGGGATTGGAATGAGCTTGGTATGAAGACTTTCCCTAAGTGATAGGTTTTTGGAACACGATGGAGTATATGACACTTTGATAAGTGATAGGGTGTTAGAAGGAAACTTGTTTAGAGACCCCACCCTAATGAATGGGGTTTGGAATATTAATTTTTTATGAGATCATTCATACAATGATGTGGTGTTAGTATGAGACGGTGATATGTAATTTTACATGATTAATAGGGTATTTGTTGAATTTTTTTGGATGTTGGTTGTGTAATATCCTCCCTAATATATTTTCATAAGTTTCCAGATATGGGATTGTGGTTCAAATTGATTTTCCATTTCATCAAGGTCCCAAAGAAGGTTTTTTGGTGCTCTTCATGTTGTAGCTATTACATAATGACCTGAAAAGAATATATTTTTTTATATTGTTATCTATTTACTTGTTGTTTTTTTATTGTTCATAAATTTTTTTATCATGCAATGTATTTGGGACCTCGTCAGTCATTACTATGTGATATTTGTTTCCCATCACTACGTATGTGTAACCCATTGAATTTTTAGATCTCATGTCAGTTATGTATGTCAGGGAATAGTTTTCACATGGGGTCAAGCTAGAGTTTCTCAATTGGTTTGATGGGAAATGATTGAGGTAAGGATCATTGTTTATAATACAACTTCCTTTAATACTTTTTTTGGTTGTTTTGGAATTATATCAACCTTATTGGTTATCCCTTGATATTATATGTTATGTATGACTTGCATGTTATTTTTTAATGCATGGATTCATGTTGATTTAGTTATGGAATTCATTTAGGTTTAATCTAATATATATACATTCAATATCAATTATGGTTGATATGTAGTTTTTTATTTTTTAATAATAGTTGTGTTATTGAGAGTATAGTCTCAAAAATGTAAATCATAGACTCTCACTTTTATTCTACTGTCCCTGGAGCACAAGGAGGTATACTTAAGGCCATGTATTTCCACTTGCATGAGTTATATTCAGGTAATTTAAGGTGGAAAATTTAAAAAATGGCATCAATGAATTATTTATTTTGTATAAACATTTGTGTAAATGACTTATAGATATAGAAAAAACTTTTCTTTAGATGGAAACTGATCATGTCCTTCCTAAATAATTGTCCAATGAAGGGACACATGTTAACATGGTAGTGTAAATGTTTTTTTTCATATTAATGTATGTGTTCAAATATGTTGTGTGGGTTTGACGTTTTTATCTATGATTATACTCTTAGATTTGAGTGTAAAGGTGTTTCCTATTCTATATGATTTGAGGCAAATAATATTTTTTAGACATCCATGTGAAAACTTATGATTTCAAAAGGATTTTTAAAAGTGAAATGGTTTCAAAAAACCTATTTCTAATAAAAAATAAACCATATTGTCAAGAGTATTGAAAAGTTTTTAATTTATTAAAATGTAAACAATGTGTTAATGAGTGTTTCTATAAATAACCTATTTTGGGTTCATTAATTCACTAAAATAAGTGGTATTACTTTTTTTATTGGATGATTATTCTAATGAAATCGACATGTGTAGATGATTCATGGTAACCCTTGGTGGGTGGGTTCAGGTATTTGGTATCTTCGTATTACTTTTCCATGTACTTGGAATGCATATGATATATTTTTGAAATGGAAGTTAATTTACTTATGGATATGGATAACCTTTATAGGGTATATAAGAACATATGGGATGAATTGGGCTAGGAGATATAAATCACCTATATAGTTCATTGTATTTTGGTTGTGACAAAATGGTAGTATCGGATTGATGCCCTTCTTGGTCGATTTTATGAGTAATTTTTAATGCGAGAGTGAGTGGTGATCCTAGACAGTTAGTTCTCAGGTGAGTAAAGATTCAATATAAGACATATTATTTTAAAAATCACATTACTTACAAATAACAATGTCTTTGGTTTTAAAATATATTAAATCTAAATGGATGCTGGGAATGGAATTAATGAATGTGCTTTTGGAATGATGAGATTGATATGAAATGGGTGTGTGGTCAATTTTTTAGTTGTGTGATCCTATGAATATTGGTGTGTGATTCATAGAAGCATGATTTCATGTGTGTGATCAGGTAGAATATGTGAGTATACCAATTCATTTTTGGGAATATAATTTGTTTTAAAAGTGGGATAACATCCATTGATATGATCCTTACAAATTTACCCATGCCGTAAAATGAAGAGTACATGTTGGAGTGACATCTTATGGAAGGGAAATAATGTGTGGTGTGAAGGAATGTAGATTACTTGTTAATCCTCTACCATATTTATAATAAAGTATAACAAGCCTTGTGATTTTGACATTCAAAATTTTTAGGGGTCTTAGAAGGATCTATGTACAATAATATTGATGGTATGATGCTGACCAGCATTGTGGTCCCGGATTCATGGAAATAGGTTGTAAGAATATCATGATTATTGTAAAATTATCATCCTCAATGTGTGATCAATTTAAATATATATCTTATCCAATGCAAGTTATGGGTAGAGAAATGATGGTTTTGGTTATATGGTATATGTAGTGGTATATCGATGTTTTGTAGGGAAATTAGTTGATTAGAACAGTGTTCCATCTATAGTATGTTAACACAATAATGAGTAATTGGAAGTTTGAGGGCTTGAGAAGGTCAATTATCGATGGAAACATTTGATTTGGTTAATGGTGATGTAATTCATTAGTTAATTGTGTCGTATCAAGTTTTCAGTGATGAAAAATAATTTTGGATATGATTGGATTTCAAAATTATAGAGCATCAATGGCTAGAGTACTGAGTATGAGGCCTCACATGTTTTTATCGTAAACTATTAGTAATTATCAGGGGACAAATTCAGATGTGATGTGGTAATATATCTTTATAGATGCCTGAGATGTCATGTAAGAAAATTTATATGGTATGGATCACACTATTAACTATTTGAGGGTGTTTCCCTAAATTTATATTAACTCTAATTAACATTAGTGATGATGGGTTTACTAATCAAATATATTTTTTAATGAATGATGTTTATATTGGATCTTAGTTAAGATATATTCTATCACATTAAATCATTACATATGTTGATTAATAGATAATGTTTGAGGATCCCCATGTTCACACTCTCTCATATTGTTCAAAAGTAAAAATATTTCATAATATATTCTATGGTATTTTTCCAGCACCACCTAATCGTCATGATCAAAAATCAAATAAATTATATTTGTAATGATTTTTGTGTCTTCTGATATTCAATGGGTTTTTGGAAAAAATGAAAAAATTGGAAAAGTCTTGAATATACCATGACTATTAGACACAGGTTTAATGAACCTATTGTGTAAAGAAGTTGAAATATTTATAAAGGTCATATGATAAAGTGGAAGTCACCACATATAAAATCAACTGACTCAGCATTACATAAGATAATTTTTTCTATCATAAAGTGAAAATTAATAGAGATTAAGGTGATGAATGTGTAATAAACCTAACACCTGTTGCAAATCAAGTGTTCGCATGAGTAATTCAACCTTCTAAACAAACATCCAAGTTATCATGTGACAGTTGAGTATATTTTATCTAAGTCTTAAACTGACTATGTATCTATAATGTAGTGACCATAAAAATATTCAAGTGATTATGTGTAGAGATAAAGCTAATATGTGAAGTAAAGATCTTAATGTGAGAAGACATCAAGTGACTAAACGAAGTGACGAAGTGATTGTTTGAAGAAAAGAAACTATTATGTGATGTCATGAAGTTTCACTATAAAGATTTGAATCTACCGCATGAATATTTAATTGACTATGTGATGAGGTGAAATTACCACATGAAGAAACCAGGTAACCACATGATAAAAATTAGTTACTATGACAAGTGATAGTTCCAAGTCATCATCAAAATTAACCACCCAATTTAATTGTGATCCAAAGTAATTGTTATTTATGTAAACACAAAGTGATCATGTCTAACATAATGAGTGATGTATTTTTAAATCCTTAATAGATATATTTTATATAATTAATTATATATGCATAGAAGTTAATAATGAAATGAGAACAGGATTAAAGAACTAATATCCTCCATAGCTAATTTATAAAAAATGTATCCTTAAGATGTAGAGCCTCTTATAGACAACTAGTTTAATAGAATATCTGTTCTTGAAAAATATAGATACATAGGGTAATCACTATGTAAATTTCACAAAAAAAATTTCAAGACTATATTTGAAAAAATTAGTCGATCACTTTTAAAGAAAAATCGAAGGACAACTGATTAACAAAATCTTATCATACTGAGCTGAATTGACTATGTATACATTCTATTCTTTTCTCATCATGTTCAATCTTACTTTTAAATATGTGTTTTTATACCCTCTTTAGTTTTTAACATAGAATCTTGTAATATAATACATAGTTTTAGATACTCCCTCTCATTCTTATACATTTTTATTCCCTTGAAGAACTATGGAAGTGGATATGTATCCTGGACTCCTTACGTGTAGTTTCTATAGTATAACCCCTTCTGGAACTAGGGAATGGAATGTGTGTATCAAAAACTATCAATGTAAACTTGTTTTTTAAAAACTGGATTCTAATTTTTAATCTGTTTCTTCTTTAAAAAACTTCTTAGAAGTGGGTTATTTACAATTGGAGTGGACTAGGCTTCAACTTCATAATGATCCTCTTGATTTTATTCCAATATTTTTTCCCTGATTGTTTTTTCATATTTTAAAACAAAATAGTACGTGTTTTCAAAAAATGGAAAACCATTACATTGATAGTTTACATTAACTTATATTTTAAATATGGTTTTTAATGTTCTAAAGTAACAAAAGAAAACTAAGAAGGGGGGTTGAACCATTTTTTCACTTTTATACATTTCAATTATATTCAAAACCTCAACCCTGAAGCCTACTAAGATTAATAAACTTTTCACCATTTATTAAATACTCGTGCATTAAATAGTAAGAAAGAAATTAAATCTAAATATATATATATATTGTTAGAAAATAGTGTGAGAAACAAAATCCTTTCCACAGACACACCCATGGGTCTGTAGAAATACACATTTAATAAGAAGTGACTAAAACTTATGCCAACTCTCGTTAGACAGCTTCTATCTCTATATAGGAATAATTATACTAACTCTCGTTAGTTTATAACGTTTTCTTATAAAAATTGATCTAAATAAAATAATAAATACTTTATTGAATATTCTCAATAATTTATTAGTCCGAATCTTTTTTCTGATTTGGATGGATCCTATTTTCTCAATATGATAATTACAGATATGAATTTCTCAATACAATGGTGCAGGATCCAATTCTATCAAAACAATAATGCTTGATCTGAATCTCTCAAAAAATGATTCTGGATATGATTTTCTCAATATGATGATGTCAAACCTGATTTCTAGAATATGATAATGTTGTATCGGATTCTCTTAATACAATAATCATATATACCATTATCATAATTAGATAAACTCCCACTCATTCTCTATAACTCAAACTCCTCTAGATTTTGAAATATATTTCTTCTTCAATGAGATGGTAACATTAAATCCAAACTCTCCAATTCTATGCCTTTTTCCAATATGTGAAAGTATCAAATGGACAAATTATCTTATAATGTATTTATAATCAACTTGGAAAACAAAAATAGGAAACATGAAAACATTCCCTACTTTCTCAATTCTCAATAACTTAAAAGATATCTCACATTTAAATATCAAATTTGACTTCTTTAATACTTCTTGTATTTATTTGTGATTTACATAAAATTGAATTCCCTGTTTTAATTCCTAAAGTAATTATATATTTCCCTTCTCATTATTATATTTTTATTTCATAGCTTAAATTCATCATAATGAATACATAAGTAGGATTTCCTCCGTACAAGAAATATGATTATGAAAACGTAGGTATGAAAATATTAGTATGAAAATCGGAGTAAAAAATCGACATTTTATTTCCCCAATATGAAAATCCAATTAAGAAAATCTTAGTACAAAAATACCAGTATGAAAATCTCTATTTGATTTTCCGAGTACGAAAATATCCGATGGTTTTCCTAGTATGAAAATAATAGTATAGCCATCTCAATACAAATATACTCATATTAAAATCTCAGTACAAGAATCCAAGTACAAAAAACTCAATATGATCCTATTTGTATGAAAATCCAAGTATAAAAATCTCTTTACAAAAATCCCTATATGAAAATCTTAATTCGGGAATCCGAGTAAAAAATTCCAAGTACAATTTATTTCATTCATAATCTAGAAAATATTTTTTGGTCATCTCATTAGGATGTATTTCCCATTATGATGGAAATACCATTTTTCAAATATAAATGTTTTCAAACCTTTTAAAAATCCTTCAAAATCTTTTATCGTCAATGTTTTCACTGATTTGAGAGATCTTCTTGATTTGGAAGCATTTTCAGGTTTTTTTAATGTATAAAAACATTCTAACTCTTAACCTTACATTCCTTTTTCAAAAGTCATTAACAAAAATATGAGTTCATCAATATGAAACATCATTAATTCTTTGATTTTAGAAAGAAAAACTTCCAGATAACAATAAATTATTACTCTGATTCTTTTTAATTTTATGATTTTCAATTTCATGTTGGTGTCCCTAGATACAATAAAGTATCTAATAATTAATGTTATCTTCATGACTTCTTCTATGTCTGACATAGCACAATACAAAAACATGGGATACGAAACTTATGTCCAAAAAATAGCCAAATTACCATGGATTGGGTTCAATTCTTGAATAAAAAAAAATTAAAAAAGGTTAGTTGTCAACAAATACAAAAAATAATATAAAATATTATTCACAAAAGGTTCTTCAATCTAACTTATTAGATTTGTTGAAAACCCTTATTAAGAACTTTTCTAACTCTCCAAAATTTTTCACAACTCAAAATTTTCACTTTTATCAAAACATAGAATTTCTAAAAAAAGTGTCTTGAAACTAAACTAATAGAAAAAGTAATGTTTCTTATATAATTACACTACTCTGTGGAAAAGAAAAATGGGTGTCCATGTTAAGATAAACACTCCTCATTTTTATTTTCACACTTAATTTTTATCGCTCCCTTTATTTATTTTCACAAATTCATTTTATCTCACATTTTTTTCTATCCCCCATTACATGATACCCTCGTCTTCATACTCACAAAAGATATATATGTAAAAACTTATTACATAGAAAAAAAGTTGTTACTTTCTATTCCCATTTGTTAATATAATCCAAATAATATCGGGGGTTCTTCTTTATGAGGTTTAAAGATAATTAGGGGGAGGTTGAAGAGAAAGTTATATCCTCAAGTTAAAAAACCTTCTTCTCAGCATTTCTTTAGAAAAGATATCATCAATCTGATACTTTTTTGAATGTATTCTAGCTAAACATCTTTAGAAGAAACATTATATTTTATAAAGTGAAACATTTTAACAATGTGTTTTGATCTTCAATTTTGAAAAGGATTTTTAGAATGATTATTGGCACTCGGATTGTCACAAAGGATCATTAATGGTTTAGAAACAAAAAATTTCGAGTCCTCTAGCTGGATATTCATACACAACATTTGAGTACAATCGTGAGTCACTACAACATATTCGAATTCAGTTGTTCTCAAAGATACTGAACTTTGTTTCATACAATTACAACTCATACAACATTCACCTAAGAAAAATATTCCTACTAAGGTTAATTTAATATCATTAAAATATCTAACCCAATCAGTATTAGTATCACCATGAAACATCATATAATTGTTTCTTTGGTCTAACAACCCATGTGAAGTTGTTCTTTTGACATATCTTACTATTCTATTTTCTATCAACGTATGTTATTGTTTCTGATTAAATTTATACATGGAACACTAATTCATATCATAAAAAATATGACGCATTGAGGATGTAAGGTAAAGAATAATTACTATCAGATTCCAAAATCCTTTTGCATTCACATTTCTTCCAGATTAATCTTTTCTAATCATTTTACTCCCTGAAATTGGAGTTGAAACTTCTTTAGATTTGACCATCCCAAAATTATTTAACAATTCATTGGAATATTATTCATGAGATAAGAAAATGTATTTTTCTTTTATTTGAACATGTAAGACAAGGAATAAAGTTAATTCTCCTAAAATTTACATTTCAAAATTCTTCTTCATTTTCATAGAAAGTATTTTACAAATATCTTCTATATCCCCAGAAAAAATTATATCATCCACATTAATAATTAAAATTAATGTTTCAGAGTCAACATACTCCACATAAGTGTTCTTATCAACTTTTCCTCTATAAATTATCAACATCAAACAACAAAAATAATTTTATGAATACCAATCATGTGGAGCTTGTTTCAACCCATAAATTTTTTTATTAAATTTACAATCTTTGTTCTCATATGCATCAAGTAAAACCCCACTAGGTTGTTCAATGTAATCTTCTTCCTTGATCTAACCATTTAATAAATCTAACTTTACATCTATCTAAAAAAATTTGTAATTATGTTGTGAGAACACTAAAATAAAATTTATAATAGTTTCTAATCTGGTAAATGGGGAATGGTTTCTTTAAAATCCACAACTACCACTTGTGTATAGCCTTTACAAACAAGACTTTCTTTGTTTCTTCAAACATCTCTATGTTCATTTAACTTGTTTCTGTAAACCCACATGGTTACAACAACATTTTTATTTTCTATATTTTATATATTTAATCTGTTTCATTATTTTCAATCTGATCCAATTCTTCATTCATTGAATCCACCCATTCTTTGTGTTTAATAGCTTCAGAAACTAATTTTTGTTCATCTTATGAGATAAGTGAAGTCTAATTATCAAAGATCAACATTATTATATTATGGTATAGAGCCTTATGATTCCCAAAAAATTGTATCCAACATGTTTTTATAAAGTAGTAAATTTCAATGTTTCTTTCCCAATGAAAATTTCCTCATCCCAGGATTTTTATGAGTCTTGGTAAGGATGTTTTGAATTACTTTGACCATTTTTGGAATTATTCAGTCCATCTTCCTAAGAATTCTCATTAAATTTTATTAAGTAATGTAGGTTTAAATTTAAATTCCCATCATATTAGTCTAACAACATTTGTAAATATTTTTCCAAAAATTTTTACTTCTCCCATTTGGTGAATAACCCAAAATTTTCTTCCTCAACTTTCTCATCCAACATCACCAAATCTAGATTTCTGAATTTGAGAAAACATGGAAATCGAAAAATATTAAACTATTTCAATGATGGGTTTTAATTATACAACATATCCTAAGGATTCATGTTAGTTTCAAGTCTAAACAATCATCTATTTTGAACATGTATGGTTGTACTGACAAATTCTCTCCAATATAACTGTGCATGTTTTGATTCAGCTAACATACCTACTACCATTTCCACCATGAATCTATTTTTTCTTTCTACTACTCCATTTTTTTGAGGAGTATTGGGAGTACTATACTGATGTTTGGTATTGTTCTTTCCCAGATAAGATTCAAAAGTAATGTTTGTGAATTCAAAACCATTATATGTTCTCAAATTCTTAATGGAAACCCACATTTCTTTCTCAACACCATTTCTAGGGAATTTGAACATTTTAAAAGCTTCTGACTTATGCTTTATAAAGATAAAGTTTATACTTAGAGTGAAACCATCAATAAATGTGATAGTGTATAAATATCTTTTTTTTACTAATGTCTCATCATCCCACATAAATCTGAATGTATAAGCACTAGTGGTACCAAAGATTTAATCTCAACTTTTTATGACTTTAATTAGTCATATTTCATTTTTGAAAAGTTAGCCAAAAATATTAGACGCATACTATAAATTATATAATGTTTGAAATTAGATCAACATTATAATGTTTGTTAATACTTTTCTATCCTAGGATTCGATGTCTTTAATGCCATAATTAGTTATCATATTTCACTCTCAAATAATATGAGTTATTGAATTCTCCTGTTTGGAAGATATTCACACTGGTTATCTCTCCCTTTTTAATGATTTTCCATCTTTCACACTATTAATGATAACATAATATTTTCAAAAAACAAATTCTTTTCCATCATCACAAAGTTCACTTACACTATGTAAGTTATGTTTTATCCCATCAATAGATAAAATGTCATTATATTTCACCTTTTTAGTTTTCACCTTAGAAGTTCTGATTCCTATGATTTTTAAGGATCTATCATTACCAAAGTTAACTAATAAACCATCATGACATTCAATATATTTCAAAAAAATTATATCACCTTTCATATGTGAACAACATCCATAATCATGTATCTATGGTTTTTTCATTTTACTTTCTTTCAAATCTGTTTCAACCATCAAATCTCTTTCCTTAACATTCTTCTATTCAACTTTTTTCATATTATATCATAAAAAACCTGCTCTGGAAGGAGTTTCATAAATTTTTTGGCCTGATTACTAGATTTATCAGAACATCCACAAACATTTTCTAGATATAAAAATTTATTTCTTGTTAGTTATTTGGTAATATCTTGAGAATTCACTTTTTCAACATTTTGTATGTTAGGAAAGTTACTCGTTCTACTGTCACTATTTCATTCACTTTTCTAAAACCTTCTTCCATGAAAGGATATTTTGTGACAAAAATTATAAGAATTATTCCCAAATATTCCGAAACACCAACAATTACCATAAGATATTTATTTTCTATTAATATAAGATCTTCCACTATTGAAACAATGATGATGATGGTAACTTCTTTTAGCTCTAACATACTAAGGACAAGGACCATATTTTCTATTAAATAAGTTATATACTTATATATATTTGATAGGTTTCTCACATCCTTTATTCACCAATCCATCGTAATAAATTTTTTAGATCATCTAAATTTTAGACGATTCAAAGAAAGAATTATTTTTTGTAAGAGAATACTTCACCAAATTCTTGTATTGAGCCTTCTCGACCACTTTAGAAGTCATAGATATTACATATGATGATTTATTGTTGTTTTCATTCTCCTTCCTCAGGGTAATATTGGACTCCAGAATTTTTTATTGAAACATGTTAACTTTTTCTTTTATAGAATCCATATTCTTACTAATATCTTCAATCACCTCTTTCTATTCATTACTTTTATGTTTGTAAATTAAAATATATTGAATATATTCATCCTCCTACTTGAGGAAATATTTTATTCCATCATTAACGTATTCCCAATCATTCTTAATTACTCTAATTTATTTCTTCTTCTTCTTTTCTAAATTCATGCAGCACATTCTGTTCTGAGCTCATACACTCTTTAATATTCCTTATCTACATTTGTCACACTCTATGGAATCTATGGTTTTCTAAAATTATTCAATGAATGTTTGGAATTGTTTTGAACATTAATATTTTTAAGAATTAGTATATATTGAGTCAAATTTTACATTTTTACTCAATATACTTATTTTTTCAGTAAACCTGTTTATTCTATCTATTGGAAGAATTCTCTAATTTATCGTTGTTATTCCACTTATTCCATTGAGGTTTTCTATCAGTATCATCTCATAATTCTCTAATTTCCTATAGTGGAAATTAATAAGAAAGTTTCTATTTCAACCACACTCAAAACATTGGAAAATATGGTTTACTCAATAAATTCTTCTTCATCTATTATAGTTCATAGATATAAGAGACCTCATTTTTTCATTCAACTCGTCATTGTATTTATCTTTAAGATGATAAGGATTAAAATCTTAAACACCATGAATTTTAAACTTTCTCATAGCTTCAAAATAAATTCAATATTTCATATTATTTTTAAGAAATACATCATTCCTCATTTCATAAGAAGTAATAATTTTATGCAATCCATTAACAGATAAATCATCTTTATCTTATAATGAAAAAAATTAGAATCAAACCTGTCCAAAATGTTTCTGATAAGTTTCTTCCCAGTTTTAGAATATTCCAAGACATCTCTGAATAATCTCTTGTTATAAACAATTTCATTTACCCTAGTGAAGTATTCATCAATTGTTTCTTTATCCCTCATTCTTATGTATTTATACATAGATGATATAAATGTTGCACTTCTTCTGTAACTTGTGTATTCCCTTTAAAAACACATTCCAACTTGTCCCACATATGTTTTTATGTTTTGAGACCCATCATCTTCTCATGAAAATTCTCTGATAAGGTAATAATAATTTCATTTCTAGAATTTCCAACAACTTCAATAATTCCCTTATCAAAAAATATCTTAGGAGCAACTTCCTCAAATAGTGGAAAACTGATAGTAGTATCATCAAAAAATTAAAGTCCAGGAGATTAGAGATAAGAAATATTTTTATTTTTTCATCTATAAAAATTTTTCCATCAAATGTGTGAATTCCAATACTATTGATATTATTGATATTATCCATGATAAGGATTCAACCTGTGAAGATTCACTTGGATACCAATTGATGTCCCAAAGGATCGAATAACAACTAAGAAAGGGGTAAAATCAATTCATCACTTTTTTAAGTTTAAATTATATTAAAAAAATTAACCATTGAAACATATTAAAATTTATATCCTAATCAACAATTATTAAATACTCTTGCATGAAATAGTAGGAAATCAATTAAATAACACCTGATTCAAAATGTTTTTCCTCAATGTAAAAACCTACATCCTTATTATAGCCACACTCATGTTTTATGGAAATCCAATACTGAGAATAAGTGAATAAAACTTGTTCCCACTCCTATTATATACCTTTTATCTCCAAATATGAATGATTATATTGAAACCTGATATTTTAAAATGTTTTATTATAAAACAATTATTCCAAACATATAACGACTTTATAGAATCTGCCCCACAATTGCTTAGTCTGAATCCTCTGTCTGATTTGGCTCGATTTGATTTTTTCAATTAGGTAATTCTAGATCCAATTTTCTCAATATACTTTTGTTGGATTTTATTATCTCAAAACAATGATAATGGATCTTATTATATCGAAATAGTGACGTTGGATCCGATTTTCTCAATATGATGATGTTGGATCTGATTTCCTAAATATGTTAATGTTGGATCTGATTCAGTGTATACAACATTGCTAGATCCGATTTTCAGAATACATAAAACTCACTCTCAATATAAAAAACTCAAACTCTGCTAGAATTCTCTACACAGTTATTCTGCAATTTGATGGGAACTTTAATTTTGAATTATCCAACAGTCCACCTTTTGAGCATGTTTGAATGTTTTAAATGGCAGAATGATCTATTATATTATTTATAGGTGACTTAGAAAACAAAAATTGAAAAATTGAAATCTTTTTCCACATCCTCAAATCTCAAAATATCTGCATTTCTCTCTCATTTCAACTTAAACATTGACTTATTCAATCCTCCATAGAATTTCCAAGATTTACCCAAAATAGAATTTCATGTTTCACTTCTTCAACTCTTTATATATATCTCAGATCACAATGATATATTTCTTTCTCAGTTCAAACTCTTCATTATGAATACTTCATTATGATTTCCTCAGTGATAAAATATGAGTAAAATATATGAGTACAAAAATCTCAGTACACAAATCGATGTACAAAAATCTCATTAAAATTTTCCCAGTACGAAAAATCCCAGTATGAAAATTTCAATATGAAAATCCCAGTATGAAAATCATAGTAATATTTTTCGTGTATAAACATCTCAGTATAATTTTCCCAATACCAAAATCCAAGAACAATAATCTCAGTACAAAAATCCCTATACGAGAATCCCCATAGGAAAATCTAAGAATGATTTTCCTATAATGAAAATACAAAAAAAAAATATTAGTATAAAAATACATGTATAAAAATATTTTTATGTGAATACCAATACGAATCTTTTATTACGATTTATTTCTTTATTAGTCTTAGAAACGTATTTTTTTCCTCATCTCATTACGATGTAATTACCATTAATATGGAAATACCATTTTGCATCTTTGAATGTTTTCAAAAAACTCTATTGTTTCATCAAATGATTTTATCATGATATTTTTCATAATTTGTGAGAAATTATTGATTATTAAAGTACTGTCTGATTCGGTTTTAGAAAGTATGAAAACATTTTGACTCTGGACCTCACATTCTTCATTCAAAACCCTTTAACAACAAGTCAGATTCTTCAACTAGAAACATAATTATTTCTTTGATATCAGAGAAGAAAAAATTCCATCAAATGATAAATTCTACCACCAATTCGTTTGAATCTGAGGATTTTTAATGTCATGTCGATGGTCCTAAATACCATAATGTTTCTGATTGATGACATCAGCTTCCTACCTTTTCTATGTGTGGTGAAGCACAATATGAAAACCTCGGTCCAGAAACATGTGTCTAGAAACCAACCTCATTACAATGGATTGGGTTTGATTCCTACAAATAAAACATTTTTCAACAAAAAGGTTAGTTTTCCAAAAATACAAAAACATTGTTAAAAAAATTCACAATGGTTCTTCAGTGTTTTGTATAATTCAATCACTTCCAAAAGTTTAAAAACTTCAAAAACTATTTAAAATGAGTTGTGATCAACTTGTTAATAATCATATTGAGATATAAAACTATTTATTTAAACTATTTTAGTTTACTTGGTGTTTTAAATGATGAGTACTTTTTTGTAAATTTTATTTCAAAGAAATTTTAAATTCAAACTATATTCCACAAGTCTTCATATTTATTCTCTTAAATAAATATTATAAGGTTTTATATTGATTTTACAAGTGATCATGTTTTACCCAAAAGTTGTAAGATTTTTGAAATATATATTTTTATATTTTTATGGATAATATTAGAAAAGAAGTTTCTTATACTAAATATCCTCATTATTTTAATTTAACTAATTATTCTAAATGCATGATAAAAATGAAAATCCACATATAGAGCATGGGATTTTATATTTGGATAATAATCAAGCACAAATATGAAAATGAAAAGTTTCTGGAGAATATTAAAGGGATAACACTAAAGAAACATAGGATTATAGCAATAAAGTCATGAATTCATTATACAATGCAATATGGGAAGATAATTTCAATATATTTTTCTCTTTTTCTGTTATATATAAAATCTGAGACACTTTTTGTTTCTCATTAAGGAAATTCAAATGTTAAAGGAATGTATGTCAATACTTATAATATTAAATATGATACATTTAAGATGAAAATGGTTAACAAAATTTCTAATATGTGTCTCAGAATTAATGATATTTTTAACATAATTAATGAACTTGGGAAGAAGATTTAAGATAATGATCAAGTGTTGTGACTTCTATGAAGCTTGCAATATAAGTGGAGAGGTGCTACTATTTATATAATAAAATCCAGTGAAATAAGTAAAATTCTATAAAAGGAGGTTATTATAATTAGGATTATATATGTAGAGGAACTATTAATGAAAAAAATATGAAGAAAACGATCCTAAAATAATGTAAATGGATTTAAAGCCTTATGTCACAATGCTAAAATATAAAATCAAATGGGATAGTTCGAGTGAGGATGAATCACCTTCAGAAAATGATGTGGAAATGGCTTACCTAGATAGAAGATTTAAAAATTTCTACAGGATGAAATAATTATTCAGGAAAATAAAATATAGAGTATGGTATAATAAAAAAGGAGAGTTGAGAAAGGAGATTCAATTTAATAAAGTGAATTGTTATGAATGAAAAAAAAGGTACACCTGGGATGATTTTTTAAAATTCAAAAATATGGAAAGATATATGGATAATAGAAAAATACCTAAGAAATATATGGAATCCTCAAGGAGTTCCTATTAGGATTCTCATGTGACTCTCAATCATGCATTGAAGAAAAGTATGACATAGCTATTGTGTGCTTTAGGAAAAACACATCTGATGAAACAAAGACTATTTTTATATCCTTCAATCATATATCAACTCATTCTATAACTAAAAAATGATAAAGATATGAGTAGTATATATTTATTGGAATAATGTACTATTATGTTGGAAATATTCAGTTAACAGAAAGATAAATATAATATTTTAAAGAAGCATCATAGTTTTTATATTCATTTTAAATATGTATTTTCTATTTAGAAAGAAAATAATAATTATTTATTTAAATAAAAAATCAACTAAATAGTTCAAATTTTTAACTAAAAATTTATTTTTGAATATTTAAAAATTTTATATAATCCTTCACTATTATTCATTGTAAAAAACTAAAAAAATTATAAAACTTGTAATGGTTCTAAGCCTCTAGAAAATTTATTTATAAGAATAAATTTTTTCCTTCTTAAAGCTCAACCAATATTTTAAAAATCATATACATATGATCCTAGTAATGTTTTAGTTTATAAAATTATAAATTCTATTTAGGGTAATCTATTTAAACATATTTCTATTCCAACGTATTTTTCTACTAGAAAATCTAGACCCAAGAAAGTATGGGTTCAAAAATTATTTCTTAATTAAAATTTATTTTACAAAAATTGAAAGAAAAGTACCAGTATAAACTTATGGTATATAGATAGTTGATGTTCCATAAATATGAGCGGGTACTGCCTTTTCTTTCAAAACCTTCTCAAGGTGGATAGTGGACTTGTCACTTTTGGTGAAAATTCCAAAAGAAATATACTTTCACTCATTCAAGTCAGTAATTATAGTGTTATTTTGAATTAAAAAGTCTTATTTATAGATAGGAAAAAATATATTATTCATAAAATCTCAGTGTGATTTGATGATTTTTATCATGTTAAATTTTTAAAAAATTAAACTAAAAAATTATACCAATTATTCTTTGGTTTTTACTTTCTTACATGAGGACAATGTTTATTCTGTTGATTTATATCACTATTTTACATAAATATTTCATATTAAATAGTAATTCAAAAGGTGTAATGGACATATAAAAGGAGAATTTTTCACTAAAACCTTCTCTCAATTAGAAATCAAACTAATAAATGATTTGATGAACATATTCTTGAATTCTAATTCACAAAAGAGAAAGACTGTAATCCATATAAAAAAGCAGCAAAATATATATTTTGAACCAAAGAGTATTGTTTCAAATTATCAACCCTTATATTAGGTTCACATAGTTAGGTTTGGACACACTGACGTTTCTAAACTAAATGGGATGTGTTTTAATTATTTTATAGCAGATGAATTTTCCAGATACACCTTGATATTTATTCTAGGGTAGAAAATTAAAAAAACTTCTATTTTTATGAATTTGAAAAATATATAGAAAACATTAGTATATATAATAATAAGACCATGAGAATTTATCATGATAATGAGTTTCAAAATCAATAAATTAAATCATTATGCTCAAAACATGGATAAACTCATAAATTTCCTATGACTCCTCGATAGAATTGTGTTGTAAAAATAAGAAATAAAACTCTTCATGTAATATCACAAAAAATAAACAATCAGTATGACCTACCTGTCTATTATTTAATATAATACATGAATAAAATTTGATATATTATAAATACAATTCCTTGAAGATCAATTTTATAATAAAAAATCATATGAGTTATCAAATGGAAGAAAACCTACGGATAATTACTAAAGATTATTGGGATGTGAGATCTTTATACTCAATAAAAAGGAAATTTTAAAGAAATTTTCGTCTAAGAGTGATGGGGGAATTGTTCTTGGTCATTTAACATTTAGTAAATCATACCGAGTATTCAATAAAATAACCAATCTTTTTGAAGATTCTGTATGTGTAAAATTTGATGAAATGGTTACATATTGACCTATGACATATATAGAAAACCTTGAGGTTGATTTTAAATATTTTAACATCAACATGGAATCCCTCTATTATATTACATAACGTTTCATTACATTTTACAAACATAGGATCATTAAATTCTAGTGTCTTAGAAATCAGGAACATAAAACCAGAAAACATAAAACATTCGTCAAATCCACTTTTAGGGCTACATCATAAGTTCATTCTAAGTACAATTATTACATCTCCTAACCTGGAGACATACATCAATGGAATGGGTGAGCAGAATGCCCAGTAAAGAAAACAAGGGAATAAGTTTACTTGTGAAATCAATAAGAACATGATAAAAAAACAAAAAGACATGAGAAATAGAAGTAGAGGAATTCGATAATGAAAATAAATTGAATTATAACTTGAATATGTGGCTACAATATTTAATTTTGACATTCATGAACATGTCACAAAGTTTCATCCCCAAAGTGTCAAAAAAATTTACATGGATATTCACCAAGGTATCGGGAAGCTTGTCATCTCTACAGATTAAATTCATTACCCAATGCATTGGAGTGGTATCAGTTCACACCCTTAATATATCTTTATATTCATGTGATCCACATTTATCATAATAAAACATTTCATAAATAACCCAAAAAGAATAAAATAAATGTGTTTCATTTGAAAATCACGATGTTTTAAATTTTCTTAAAAGCTAGATCGTAATGTCATTTATAACCCATGGAAAGGGAGTGGGGGTTATATGTATGTTAGTACAAGAATAAAATAGATCAATTTTATGTATTGATGAATGGTCCTGGAAATGAAAAAAGAATTCGGTATTCACATAAATAATATAAGATAACTTCAAGAGAAAAATAAAGAGATTTTGAGACGAAACTTCTACAGCATAATGGCAATATAACATTGTTTTAGAAAACATTGAAAAGAGTGGAGACAAGAGTTTCCCACTAATAAATAACTCATAATATAGTATGGTTATAGAATAAAAATAAATAACATCATTGTATGTATATTTGAAGTAAATACCATATGAAGATGAAACTCGAAAGAAAAAAAAAGAAGATGTGATTTCTTTTACGAAAATTCGCCAGCCTAACAGTATCACTTAAAAATTCAGAAAATCAGTTTATGAGAGTAGAAAGGGTCTCTCATAAATTGAACATGAAATTGATGGTATGAATGATATATAAGAACATACCCCCACATAATAAAATGAAAACTAGAAGACATTACATAAAGGAAGTCATGACATAAAAGAGGAGGGTGAACGATTCCCTTACATTGAAAAGTAACTTTGAAAGCATGAAGGTTGGAACCATCGGGGACTGATGGCACCTTGGTTGGGATCCTTATGAGGTAAAAGTACTATATCTTTGTTGAGTTGTATTTTGGAATGAAATTAATGAGTTAATGGCTTGGTATTTATAGGAAAATTGAGGGAATATTTAATTAATTATCATGGGACTCCTCATCGGTGGTATTTGCAAAACCATGGGCATGCCCATGGTAGTTTCCCATGTTATTGGTAACTTGGGATACCTCATAACATATCTTAATATTCAAAAGTCGACCATATTTATTACATCATGATTACATCATCAATGATGTCATTAAACACCCGAAACTCAAAACAGTATTTTTACTATTCACTGAAAAATCAACTATTTTAGAAAAATCCCAAATATTCACCCTAACCTAATATCAATGGTTTGAATTCAAAAATGAAATCTATTTTATGAAAATAATTTTATAAATATTTTTAAATTAGTTTTTAAATAACATCATTATTTATTCAAAAAAACAACTCTAAAATTATAACTTGTTTTGTAACACCATAAGAAGGTATTCAAGGTCACATAAAATTATCGTATAAACATAAGACAATAAAGTAACAATTTATGAATACATTTTATGAAATTAAATTTTTATTTTAAATTTATTAAATTAATTATAAAATTTTAATTAAAATATATTTGACATACGAAAATAAAAATACTTATATAATAAATATCTTTCACTTTTAAGATGTCTAAATTATATTTATACATTCATGGGTGATATTTATACATTCATGAGGCGGCTCAAACAACATTGCATGAGTGGAGATTTCTATCAGCATAAACTTCTCCCTTAGTCAATTCTATTCAAGCTTCACATGTTGATGCTCAGATTGGGCTTGGTCCAGAGAAAAGCCTAGAGATGCTACCTCCTTCCCAAGCTCTGACAGATGGGATTCATACGACCTGAGACTACTGGATGGGCCCATCGACTCTTCTTTCTATATTTATTAACCAAAATCACATGTATTTATAAACATTAATTTTAGTGTTAACATTTTAGTTTCCAACTATCATATTGAACAATGGTCATATAACAGTTGAATCCCAACATTCTCATTTAATTATAGTCACTTCATTAATTAAAGGATATAGTTTTGTTGCATATAAAAATAAAATAACACCCAAATTTAAGAAACAAATATTATGAAAAATTCAGGGTCATTACATTCTTCCACCCTTAAGAAATTTTTTCCCCACAAATTTAACTCATACCATTAGAAGATAAAATTTTTGGGTACTTCTGTATAGCATCCCGCCTTTTTATCATATAAACTTTCATTACATTTTACAAAACCGAGGTTCTTTAAGGTTTAGTGTCTTGGAAACCGGGAACTTAAAACATGAAAACATAAAACATTTTTCCTAAACACTTGAAAGGCTTCTCTTCATGTTCATCCTAGGTTCATTATTACATCTCATAACCTGGGGACATACATCAAAAGAAAGGGTGAGCAAAAGGCCCAGTAAGGGAAACAAGAGAAACATTTTACATGTGAACTTTAGATACTTCAATAATGTCATGAAAATAACATTAAGTCATGAGAAAGAAATCATGAGGCATATCATAACAAAAATAACATTTTTCATAACTTTAAGATGTGGATACAACATTTAATATTGACAATCATTTCGTTTCACCAAGGTCCATCCCCAAGGTTTCATTAAAATTTACCATGGTTATTCACCAAGGTATCAGTCTAAAAAGTCATCTCTAGAGATTAAGTCTTTACCCAATGCATTGGAGCTCTATCTGAGTGAACCCTTGACATGTCTTTATTATCATGTGAGCCACATATATCATCATCAATCATTTCATAAAAACCCCATATAGCAAAAAATAAATGGGTTTCATTTCATAATCATAACTTTTTAAAACTGCTTTAAAGACATGATCTTTATGTCACTTTAAACCCACGGAAAAGGGAAAGCGGGTTTCATGTATGTAAATCCTGGAATTTAAAATAGAAAATTTTGAAAAATATGTGAATAACCCTTTAGAAGAAAGAGATTTGAGTATTCACTTAATAAAATAAATGAACTTTAGAAAAAGAGGGAGATATTTTGAAACAGAAATTCTGTAGCATAAAGGCTATGTTACGAGGATTTAGAAAACATTGAAAAGAGAGGGTACACGGGTCAAACATACATAAATGATCCATAAAACAGTAGGGGGACAGAATATAAAAGATTTGAGAACATGGTAATGAAATTTTAAAGATATACCATATGAACTGAAGAATATGAAAGGAAGACAAAAATAAGATTTCTCTTATGAGAATTCGGCAGCCTAACGGTGTCACTTAAAACATCCAAAAATGGATTGACGAGATCAAATAGGGTCTCTCATAATATGAACATAAATGATCAGTATGATAGATATAGAGATCATACCCCAAATTAATAAAAAGGAACTTGAAAGACTTTACATGAATGTAGATCTTGAAAATGAGAAGGGTGAAAGAATCCCTTAAAAATTCGGCAGCCTAATGGCGCCACTTAAACTTCAAAAAAATGAATTGATGAGATCAAATAGGGTCTCTCATCATATGAACATAAATTATCAGTATGATATATATATATATATATCATACCCCAACATAATAAAAAGGAACTTGAAAGACTTGACATGAAAGTAGATCTTGAAAACGAGAAGGGTGAAAGAATCCCTTAAAAATTCGGCAGCCTAACGACGCCACTTAAACTTCAACAAAAATGAATTGATGAGATCAAATAGGGTCTATTATCATATGAACATAAATGATCAGTATGATATCCGTAGAGATCATACCCCAACATAATAAAAATGAACTTTAAATACTTGACATGAAAATAGATCTTGAAAACGAGAAAGGTGAAAGAATCCCTTAAAAATTTGGCAGCCTAACGGCGCCACTTAAACTTCAACAAAAATGAATTGATGAGATCAAATAGGGTATCTCATCATATGAACATAAAATATCGGTATGATAGATTTAGAGATCATACCCCAACATAATAAAAAGGAACTTTCAAAACATGACATGGAATTAGAACTTTGAAAAAGGAGAAAGTTGAAAGAACCACTTAAAAATTCGGCAGCCTAACGGCACCACTTAAAACATCAAAATACTGGATTGAAGAGATCAAATGGGTTCTCTCATCATAGTATCATAAAAGATGAGTATGATAAATTTATATATCATACCCCTACATAATAAAAAGGAACTTGAAATACTTTACATGAAAATAGATCTTGAAAAATGAGAAGGGAGAAAGAATATGTTACAAAAATTTCGGCAGCCTAACGGCGCCACTTAAACATCAAAAAAAATGAATTGATGAGATCAAATAGGTTCTCTAATCATATGAAAATAAATGATCACTATGATAGACATAGAGATCATACCCCAACATAATAAAAAGGAACTTGAAAGACTTGACATGAAAATAGATCTTGAAAATGAGAAGGGTGAAAGAATCCCTTAAAAATTCGGCATCCTAACGACGCCACTTAAACTTCAACAAAAATGAATTGATGATATCAAATAGGGTTTCTCATCATATGAACATTAAAGATCAGTATGATAGATTTGGATATCATACCCCAACATAATAAAAAGGAACTTTCAAGACTTGACATGAAATTAGAACTTTGAAAAACGAGAATGCTGAAAGAACCACTTAAAAATTAGGCAGCCTAACAGCGCCACTTAAAACATCAAAATACTGAATTGAAGATATCAAATGGGGTATCTCATCATATGCTCATAAAAGATAATTATGATAAATTCAGAGATCATACCCCCACATAATAAAAAGGAACTTGAAATACTTTACATGGAAATAGATCTTGAAAAATGAGAAGGGAGAAAGAATCTGTTACAAAAATTTCGGCAGCCTAACGGCGCCACTTAAAACATCATAAAACGAAATAATGAGAGTAAGAGGGGATAAATCATTATATGAACATGAAGAGGGCAGTAACAGGAGTATAAAAGAACATCCTTTAACATAAGAACATAGAGCATAAGAGAAATTACATAAAAGAGATTTCTTGAAAAAAAAAAGAGAGGTCGGATCCCTTACCTTAAATTGTAACTCTTAAAACTCAAAGTTTGGGACCTTGAGGGCTTCGGGAACCTTGGGAGGACTCCTTTGGAGGTAATGATACCATAAATTAGTTTGGGAGTGTGGGGAGTCGAAATGGATGAGATTAAGGCTTGTTATTTATAGGGAAAGTGAGGGGACAAGGCATTAATGACCAAGGGACACCTCAAAATGGTTTTCTCAAAACCATGTGCTCTCCAATGGTATTTCACATGGAGTTAGGCCACATGGTCCCCCCATACAATAATTCATCACCTTTGTCCAGACAACCCTTAATATATCTCATGACGTCATCATGACACAGTTATGATGTCATTAAACATACTGATACCCTAAAACTGCATTTTTACTATTCACTGAAAAATTCATCTTTCTCATAAAAATCCCAAAATTTCACCTTAACCAAATATCGATGCTATAATTACATTTATGAATTCCATTTTATGAGAATAATTTTCTAAATATTTTTAATTTAATTTTTAAATAAAAAAACTATTCATCGAGAATTCATTTTTTTAGAAAAATCCTCAAAAATTACCATAACATAATATCGATGCTCTGAGTTCAAAAATAAAGTCCATTTTATAAAAATAATTTTCTAATTATTTTTAATTAAATTTTTAATTAAAAAACATTATTCACCTGAAAAAACTAATACTTGAATAATAATTTATGAAACCGTTATTTAACCATTTTATTGAATCACATTACTTAATCAAGGTTCCTAGATTATAATAATACTTTCTTTAAGTGAGATTAATAATCCATTTGGTCACATTACTAATCATAAGCACAAAATCAGTATTCATAATTTAATATTCATCAAAAATCAAGTTGATCTTATTAGACATTAAATTTCGTACTGAACATAATTGTAGAAGACCATTTTTTGAATATCATTACACATTTTTAATTATTTAAGATTTACATAAATATTTTTAAAATATCCTTTTTCTAAAATTCATCGAAAATATGCATAATATATTTATCTGGTCATTTGAAAATTAATAAACTTCATCATAAGAAGAAATCCCAATTTTTATTTAAAACAAAGGATTACACAAGGCAGTTACGGTCTCCTTACAAAGCCCCTTATCAGACCAGCATAGGACCAAAGTTTAAGGTGTGCTATGGTGAGAGAATCTGAGGGCGGCTCAACTAACATCGCACGAGTAGTAATTTCTATCAGTTTTAACTTCTCGCAAAGGCGATTCTGTTCTAGCTTCACACGATGAAGTTCGGCTTGGGTTTGGTCCAGAGCAAATCCCAGTGGTGCTACCTCCTTCCAAAGTTCTGTTAGATGGGTTTCGATCGGTCCAAGACTATTGAGTGAGGCCATCGAATCTTCTTTTTTATAATAATTAACCATAATTTCATGTATTTAGTGACAATAATCAAAACATTTAGTTCCCAGTGGTCATATTGACCAATGGTCATATAACAGTCAAAACCCAACGGTCTCATTTTAATTATTCTCATGTTATCAAATGAAACATTTTTGTTGAGTACAAAAAATAAAATAAAATAACACATAAAATTAAGAAACAAGATTTATTCAAAATTTCGGGTCGTTAAAATCTTCCCCCCTTAAGAAATTGCATCCTCGCAATTTTTTTAAAAAAAATTGGGTTTTGAAATTTCATTGAAAGTCCCACATCGGAAAAGGAGTCAGAAAAACTATTACTTTAAAATAAAGAAAGGTAAGTAAAAAGGTCACCCGAGTTAACCCATACTAGGATTCCATGGAGGAAAACATGGATATGGAAGAAAAAAAAAGGGTCAAGTTCTGGGTAAGATTGATAGAAAACATTATTAGGAGAATGTGAACCATAAGAAAATCCCAAACGTATGATGTGTTTAAACAGTCTTTGATTACCTAGTAGGAAACGTAAACCAACAACGTTTTTTTTTACGTTCCTTTTCATAATTTTGAGGAATTCATTTACTACATAGAACAAAAACATAATAAAATATACGTACCTTTATGTAGAGTTTCATCCTTTAATAAGTTTCTACCAAAACTAATCTTTTCTCCCAATGACGAGCATTAAAAACTACTTGGTCTCATCAAAACACAAGAATCATCTTCTAGAGAATCACATAATCCACCAAAGATTAACTATCTGTTTCTTATATCTTTAAACATTATCCCAAAAATAGAAAGGGTAAGGTAAAACAACTCTTCAAAAAGAAAGAATCCCATAGGAATGGAAACTACTTTTAAATATTCAAAGTTACATGGTACTACCCAAAGTTCATCATAGACCATTCCATAAAGAGTGGTCCTTAAGATGCCTCAAAATAAACCAAACTAAGATTGAAAACCAAACACAAGAAGGATTTGATAACATAGTCTTCCTAGGTAAACTTTATCATTCATCTCCAAACAACATCAACCACTCCAAACATCTTATAACAAAAGTAACTAACCTAAACATATTTACCCCAAGATAGGTTAATCAATTCCATAAGTAACCTAAATTACTATAAGTCCACCTTATATTCATTGATTCTTAAAAATATAATTCAACCTTACTCCTCATATAAAATACCGTAGTAATCTATTTACCTTGATCAAATAGAGTTCCCAACATAGTTAACGTATTCCAAAATAAAAATCATCTTTTAATCCCCTAATCACCATTTTTTTAGAAGAACAGCTTTACTACATCAATTTGTGGTACATAACAATAGATGTTTTCCTTAATGATATAAAATCATCTTAGGTAGTGACTCGATGATCTTAGAAAACATAAAAGATATGTTCATAGAGGACGAACTAAAATACAACATGAAATAGACAATAATTGCGAAGAAGTAACATGTACAGTAGTCATCATGATCCATCACAGCATAGGACTTGCATTGTTCCCTTGTCCTCGAAGATTGTTGATGCTCATCATGCTTCTCACCCATTCCAAGAGAGCATTGCCTTGGATAATGTCTAACTTCTCCACATTTACGACATCGAAAAGTATAAGGCACATTAGATGGAACCTTATCTCCATTCATCACATTATCCATTTTTTTAAAGAAATTGGATACTTTATGCCATATCTTCCCACACATAAAACATCTCCCGGTTCCTTTGTGACATTCTCCTTGGTGCCCCTTTCCACAGTTTTTGCACAAAGGAAATCGGGTCTTCTTTCCCTTATCAACTTGATCATATGAACATCCTTGAGACTTTGTCTTCTTCTTCCTTGATGAATTTGGGCATTCAACTTGGTACCAATTATTAATTGTGATTTTTGATAGCTGGTTTGGCATAATCACAATATGTTCAACTTGATCTTTCGTCATCTTTGTCACATCAAAATGGAAATCATCACATTTCCTATCACATTGGTTGTTGGGACATTTTCCTCCATTTCCCGCCTTTAACTAAGAAATGAAAGTATAATTAGGGGCTTGAATACTTAGCTAACCATCATTAAAAGGAATATTTAAGGATAGGAGGATAAAATTGTAGAAGGAAATTATACCCTAACTTGTGATCCCCTATGTTCCAATATAGGTTATCCATGATCATATATTCTTATGTGAATCTTTATTTTATTTTATCTTTGTTCCTTTAATAATGGTTCATACTAAGCCTATGAATTTACCAAGGCATATCCCCCAGGAGTGTCGTAACCAAGAGTGAAGCAAGGCTCGTTGTCGTGTACTAGTTCCCATTCAAGTCTAGCTCAAAGCGGTGTTTTCGGGTTTTACCCCTATGTACATCTCTTCCAGAGCCACCTCTACCTGCTCGTATCCAGACAGGGATGTATTTGCTTGGAAACCCATTACTCAATACTCACCAAAATACCGGGAAGATTTCCTATATATAAACTTTTGTATAACATTCTTCCTAAAGTTTTCATATCCTAATTTCCAAAAATAACTAAACCATCCTTTGATACCAACTATAGCATCCCACCTTTTTATCATATAAACTTTCATTACATTTTACAAAACCGAGGATCTTTAAGGTTTAGTGTCTTGGAAACCGGGAACATAAAACATGAAAACATAAAACATTATTCTTAAACACTTGAAAGGATTCCCTTCATGTTCATCCTAGGTTCATTACTGCATCTCATAACCTGGGGAAATACATCAAAAGAAACGGTGAGCAGAACTCCCAGTAAGGGAAACAAGAGAAACATTTTATATGTGAACTTGAGATACTTCAATAAGGTCATGAAAAGAACTTTAAGGCATAAGAAAGAAATCATGAGGCATATCATAATAAAAATAATATTTTTCATAACTTTAAGATGTTGCTGCAACATATAATATTGACAATCATTTCGTTTCACCAAGGTCCATCCCCAAGGTGTCATTAAAAATTACCAATGTTATTCACCAAGGTATCAGTCTAAAAAGTCATCTCTAGAGATTAAGTCTTTACCCAATGCATTGGAGCGCTATCTGGGCGCACCCTTGACATGACTTTATTATCATGTGAGACACATATATCATCATCAATCATTTCATAACCAACCCATATATCATAAAAGAAATGGGTTTCATTTCATAATCATAATGTTTTAAAACTACTTTAAAGACATGATCTTTATGTCACTTTAAACCCACAGAAAAGGGAAAGTGGGTTTCATGTATGTAAATCCTAGAATTTAAATTAGATCATTTTGATACATATGTGAATACCCCTTTACAAGAAAGAGATTTGAGTATTCACTTAATAAAATAAATGAACTATATAAAAAGAGGGAGATATTTTGAAACAGAAATTCTGTAGCATAAAGGCTATGTTACGAGGTTTTAGAAAACATTGAGAAGAGAGGGGACATGGGTCAAACATTCATAAATGATCCATAAAACAGTAGGGGGATAGAATATAAAAGATTTGAGAACATGGTAATGAAATTTGAAATATATACCATATGAAATGAAGAACATGAAAGGAAGACAAAAATAAGATTTCTCTTATGAGAATTCGGAAACCTAACGGTGTCACTTAAAACTTCCAAAAATGGATTGACGAGATAAAATAGGGTCTCTCATCATATGAACATAAATTATCAGTATGATAGATATAGAGATAATACCCCAACATAATAAAAAGGAACTTGAAATACTTCACATGAATGTAGATCTTGAAAACGAGAAGGGTGAAAGAATCCCTTAAAAATTCAGCAGCCTAACGACGCCACTTAAACTGCAACAAAAATGAATTGATGAGATAAAATAGGGTCTCTCATCATATGAACATAAATTATCAGTATGATAGATATAGAGATCATAACCCAACATAATAAAAAGTAAATTGAAAGACTTGACATGAAAGTAGATCTTGAAAACGAGAAGGGTGAAAGAATCCCTTAAAAATTCGGCAGCCTAACGGCGCCACTTAAACTTCAACAAAAATGAATTGATGAGATCAAATAGGCTCTCTCATCATATGAAAATAAATTATAAGTATGATAGACATAGATATCATAACCCAACATAATAAAAAGTAACTTTAGTGACTTGACATGAAAATAGATCTTGAAAACGAGAAGGGTGAAGGAATCCCTTAAAACTTCGGCAGCCTAACGGCGCCACTTAAACTTCAACAAAAATGAATTGATGAGATCAAATAGTGTCTCTCATAATATGAATATAAAATATCAGTATGATAGATTTATATAACATACCCCAACATAATAAAAAAGAACTTTCAAGACTTGACATGGAATTAGAACTTTGAAAAAGGAGAAAGGTGGAAGAACCACTTAAAAATTCGGCAGCCTAACGGCGCCACTTAAAACTTCAAAATACTGATTTGGAGATATCAAATGGGGTCTCTCATAATATGATCATAAAATATAAGTATTATAAATTTAGAGATCATACCCCAACATAATAAAAAGGAACATTAAATACTTTACATGAAAATAGATCTTTAAAAATGAGAAGGGAGAAAGAATCCGTTACAAAAAATTTGGCAGCCTAACAGCGCCACTTAAACTTCAACAAAAATGAATTGATGTGATCAAATAGGGTATCTCATCATATGAACATAAATGATCAGTATGATATACATAGAGATCATACACCAACATAATAAAAAGAAACATGAAATACTTGACATGAAAATAGATCTTGAAAATGAGAAGGGTGAAAGAATCCCTTAAAAATTCGGCAGCCTAACGACGCCACTTAAACTTCAAAAAAAATGAATTGATGAGATCAAATAGGGTCTCTCATCATATGAACATAAAAGATCAGTATGATAGATTTAGAGATCATACCCCAACATAATAAAAAGTAACTTTCAAGACTTGACATGGAATTAGAACTTTGAAAAAGGAGAAATGTGAAAGAACCACTTAAAAATTCAGCAGACTAACGACGCCACATAAAACTTCAAAATACTGAATTGAAGAGATAAAATGGGGTCTCTCATCATATGATCATAAAAGATAAGTATGATAAATTTAGAGATCATACCCCAACATAATAAAAGGTAACTTGAAATACTTTACATGAAAATAGATCTTGAAAAATGAGAAGGGAGAAAGAATTCATTACAAAAATTTCGGCAGCCTAACGACGCCACTTAAAACATCATAAAACGAAATAATGAGAGTAAGAGGGGATATCTAATTATATTAACATCAAGAGGAAAGTAAAAGGAGTATAAAATAACATTCTTTAACATAATAACATGGAGCATAAATGAAATTTCATAAAAGAGATTTCTTAAAAAGAAAGAGAGAGGTCAGATCCCTTACCTTAAAACGTAACTCTTAAAACTCAAAGGATGGGACCTTGAGGTCTTGGGGGCACCTTGGGAGGACGTCTTGGGAGGTAATGAGACCAGAAATTCGTTGGGGGAGAGTGGTGAGTCGAAATGGATGATAGGATGGTTTGGTATTTATAGGGAAAGTGAGGGGACAAGGCATTAATGGCCAAGGGACACCTCAAAAGTGGTTTTCTCAAAACCATGTGCTCTCCCATGGTATTTCCCATGGAGTTAGGCCACATGGGCCCCCATACAAAAATTCATCACCTTTTGCTGGAAAACCCTTAAAATTTCTCATGACACAGTTATGATGTCATTAAACATACCGAAACCCTAAAACTACATTTTTACTATTCACTGAAAAATTCACCTTTCTCAGAAAAATCCCAAAATTTCACCTTAACCAAATATCAATGCTCTAATTACATTTATGAATTCCATTTTATAAAAATATTTTTATAAATATTTTTAATTTAATTTTTAAATAAAAAAACTATTCATCGAGAATTCATTTTTTTCAGAAATATCCCAAAAAATTACCATAACATAATATCGATGCTCCGAGTTTTATAAAAATAATTTTCTATTTATTTTTAATTAAATTTTTAATTAAAAAACACTATTCACCTGAAAAAACTAATACATGAATAATAATTTATGAAACCGTTATTTAACTATTTTATTGAATCACATTACTTAATCAAGGTTCCTAGATTATATTAATACTTTCTTTAAGTGAGATTAGTAATCCATTTGGTCACATTACTAATCCTAAGCACAAAATCACTATTCATAATTTACTATTTATCAAAAATCATGTTGATCTTATTAGACTGTAAATTTCCTACTGAACAAAATTGTAGAAGACAATTTATTGAATATCATTACACATTTTTAATTATTTAAGGTTTACAAAAATATTTTTAAAATATCCTTTTTATAAAATTCATCAAAAATATGCATAATATATTTATCCGGTCATTTGAAAATTCATAAACATCATCATAAGAATAAATCCCAATTTTTATTTAAAACAAAGGATTACACAAGTCAGTTACGGTCTCCTTACATAGCCCCTTATCATACCAGCATAGGACCTAAGTGTAAGGTGTGCTAAGGTGATAGAATCTGATGGACGCTTGACTAACATCGCACGAGTAGTAATTTCTATCAGTTTGAACTTCTCCCAAAGGCGATTCTGTTCTAGCTTCACACGATGAAGTTCGGCTTGGGTTTGGTCCAGAGCAAAGCCCAGTGGTGCTACCTCCTTCCCAAGTTCTGTTAGATGAGCTTCGATCGGTCCAAGACTACTGAGTGAGGCCATCAAATCTTCTTTCTATAATAATTAAACAAGATTACATGTATTTAGAGACAATAATCAAAATGTTTAGTTCCCAGTGGTCATATTGACCAATGGTCATATAACATTCAAAACCCAACGGTCTAATTTTATTTATACTCATGTTATCAAATAAAGCATTTTTGTTGAGTATAAAAATAAAATAAAATAACACATAAACTTAAGAAACAAGATTTATTCAAAATTACGTGTCGTTACATTCTGCCTCATAGAATACTCTGGTTCCCACATATCTTTTTCGCATTTGTGGTTCCTCCACAACACCTTAAAATGGTGGGTAGTATTATTGTGTAGAACATTGTCTCTCTCATCCAAGATCTCCATGAGATTCTCCTAATAAGAGATGTCATTTTCTAGTTGTACCACCTCTGGATTAATACATGTGAAGGGTCAGGTATGTACTTTCTCAAGAGGGATATGTCGAAGACATCATGAACTTGTGCTAGATTTGGAGGAATTGCAAGCCGATAGGCCACTGCTCCTACACGATCAAGGTTTTCAATGAGGCCAATGTACCTAGGGCTGAGCTTCGCTTTCATCCCAAACCTCAGGATTCTTATCCAAGGTGAAATTAGAAGACATACTCTGTCACCAACATCATACTCCAATTCCCTTCGACGGTTATCGGCATAGCTCTTTTGAAGGCTCTACGTAGCCATAATGTGTTGCTGGATGGCATGTATTTTTTCTATCATCTCTTACACAAGATGAGGGCCAAGAAGCTTTCTCTCAACAACTTCATCCCAACAAGTAGGACTTCTACATCACTTCCTATATAGTGCTTCATAGGGTTCTATTTGAATGTTTGAGTGGAAGCTATTGTTTTAAGGGAACTCAAATAAAGGGGGATGTTGATCCCATCCACCTTTAAATTCAATTGATCATGTTCTCAGCATATCCTCGAGTGTTTGAATAGTAATTTTAGACATGAAATCTATTTGGGGGTGATATGTCATACTAAAATTCATTTCAGCACTCAGATATTATTGAAGAATTCTCCAGAATTTTGATGTGAACCTTGGGTCACGATCGGATAAGATAGAAAGTTGATCTCCATGAAACCTTACCACATCTTTCACATAAATCCTGGCATGTTGGTCTAGTGATAAATCGTTCCAAATGGAGATAAAATGGGCAGTCTTTCTGAGATGGTCCACAATAACCCATATCACATTATTTCCCTTGGATGTTCTCAGGAGACCAGTGACGAACTCCATAGTGATATTTTCCCACTACCATAGTGGTATGAGTAGTGATTGCAATACTGCTTTAGGAAGTTGTCGCTCTGCCTTTACTTGCTGACATACTAGGCACCTTGAAGTGTACTCATCAATCTCTGTTTTTATATTATCCCTCCAATAATGATCACAAAGGTCCCTATACATTTTTGTGCTCCCAGGATGTATAGGGGAAGTATATCTATGAGCATCATCCATAAGTTATTTCCTTATTTCTAG
The DNA here is from genome assembly GCA_963277665.1 of Viscum album. NCBI lineage: Eukaryota > Viridiplantae > Streptophyta > Magnoliopsida > Santalales > Viscaceae > Viscum > Viscum album. The sequence goes on from OY728127.1 coordinate 305,616,378, forward strand.
AATAGATGAAACACATAGTCTTGTATGAAATTTCAGTACACCTTCTTGATCAATATTGAACTCAGGAAACTTCCCATCCTTCACTACCTAAAAACATAATATGTAACAAAGGATCTTCTTTCTGAGATTTCATGGCCTTCTCTTGTAATGACGGTTGAGAAAACATTTGAGTTATGGTTGATGATGTCCCTTCCCTTATAATTCTCATATTTAGCTTTACTAGTTCATCGATTAAAGTATCTCTTTGAATCCTCGTTAGGGATATAACAATAGGGTCTTTCCTACTTAATGCATCAGTGACTTTGTTTGTCATTCTGGGATGATAATGAATTAAACAACAATAGTCTTTGAGAAGTTCTAACCATCTCCTCTACCTCATGTTCAATTCCTTTTGTGTTAAAATAAACTTCAAACATTGATGGTCTGTGTATATATCACATTTCTCTCCATAAATATAGTGCCTCCATATCTTCATAGAAAAAACATTGGCAGCCAGCTCGACATCATGCATAGGATTGTTCTTCTTATGAGTCTTGGACTATTGAGATGCATAATAAATGACTTTTTCATTTTTCATGAGGACACAGCCAAGACCTTTCAGATATGCATCCCTAAAAATAATAAATCCTTCTCCAATAAACGGTAGAGTTAACACAGATGCAGTAACCAATCTCATATTCATCTCATGGAAACCTTCCACACACTCCTTTGTCCAGATAAAGTTAACCCCTTCTCAAGTTAACTTGGTTAATGGATTAGAAAGTCATGAAATTTTTTTCACAAACCTCCAATAATATCCCGACAATCCAAGGAAACTACGAATCTTAGTTATTTTTGTAGGCTGAGGACACTCCACTATAAATTTTATCTTTTCAGGGTCAACTATGATTTCTTCATTGGTAACAATGTTCCGCAAGAAAGAAACTAGTTGTAAGCAGAATTCACATTTACTAAATCTTCTAAAAATCCTCTCCTTCTATAGAGTTTTTTAAATAACCCTTAGATGATCTTCATGCTCCTCATGAATTTTGGAATATATCAGACTATCTATAATAAAAAATTCCACAATGTTATTAATATAGTCCTTAAAGACTATATTCATAAAATTCATAAAAATAGTAGGTGCATTAGTTAGTCTGAAGGTCATAACAACAAACTCATAATGCTGGTATCTTGATCGGAAGGTAGTTTTCATAATAACTTCATTCTACACCCTCAATTAATTATAACCAGAATGATGATAAATCCTATAGAAGAATTTATCCCCACAAAGTTGGTAAATTAAGTCATTAATTCTTGGAAAAGGGTATTTTTTCTTCCCTATGATCCCATTCAGTTCTATTATAATCAATCTATAGCCACATAGATCCATCCTTCTTCTTCACAAAGAGAACTGGTGCTCCCCTTGGAGACACACTCTGTCAGATAATCCTCTTCTCCATTAGATTTCTGAAATGTTTCTTTAATTCTTCTTTCTCTACATTTTCCATCCTATAGGGGGTCTTAGATATCGTAGGAGTCTCAGGTATGAGTTCAATAGATAACTCTACCTCTCTTTCTGGGGGAGGCCTGGGTAACTCCTCAGTAAATATGTCAACGTATTCTTGAGCGATGGGGACATTTTCTATCCTAGAACTCTAATTTACTTCTTCATATTCACTGATAAACTCTATAAATAAGGATATATGAGGTTCATCTAGATAAATATAAGGCTGAGATATATCTTTTTTTAAAGGTTGGGGCTGAAGCCTCAATTTTTTATTTTTAAGCGAAGACCTCTTTAGACTGGGTAGAGGGTGACCCATTACATAGCTCGAAGGCCCAAGGCCAAGTGGCCTATATACAGGGCTAGAAAGCCCATTTTTTGTCCCAAAGGACCCCTTGATGAACAATAATGCTACACTACCCGCACAGCTATAGTAACTGCTACATTACCGCCGCCGCTACAGTACCCTGCTACAGTCCCTCCACCGCCACAGTGCTACCGCTGCTACAGTAATGCTACAGTGCCATACTACAGTGCTCCTACAGTAACTCGGGAATTCTCCCCTGCTCGGATTTGATCCTGGGTCTTTTGGATGCCAAGAAGGAGCCTGGACCACTAGGGTATAGGCTCGTTGGCAATTAAAAGGTCTTGCCATAAGGCTGAGATATCTCTCCTTGGAAGATAACTGTTGGTTTTCTATTCCAGACTACTGATATTTCCTTTCTTCTGCAATTTATCTTAGCATTATACTTTGAGAGCAAGTCCATCCCTAGTATAATGTCAAATTCTATCATGGGAATGACTACTAGATTTATGACAAGACTGTTCTCACTAAAGTAAATACTAGAGTTTCTAAACACTGATGATGCTTGGGTAATCCCACTAGGAGACTTGAATGATAAATGTACTTTAAGAAAATCGAGGGTTGATTCTAAATTCGATGAAAACATGGACAAAACAAAGGAATGCGTAGAACCAGAATCAAACAATATACTTGCTATCTTTGAGATAAAAATAAGAGAACCTTACACTACATAATTTGGAACTTCAACTTGAGCCTTAGTGATTGCAAAAGTATTACCTTATTCCCTTGGTCATTGCTAAGGCTGATGGTGATTCCCATCCACTACCCTCAGATTTGGACAGTGATTGCCAAAAGTGTCCAAATTGACCATGCTTATAGAATTGGACATTAGGTAGGGCCTGCACCATCATCCCCTTATCATTAGTATTGGGATGTTTCTTCTTCACCTCACTATGAAAATTCCATGCAATGTGGCCATCTCTACCACACTTGTATCACTTCCCGCTCCCGATCAAGTAGTTCCCCGAATGCTTCTTCGCACATTTATTACATGTGGGATGTTGTACATGCTTTCCTGCTCTTCCATGATTGAATTTCCTCCCTAATATTGGATCCATAGATCTTTTCATGTCATTGGATTTATGAGACCATTACATCTCAATAAACTCTCGTTCGACTTTCATCACACTTCACATAATCTTCGCATAACTATCATAATTTCGGTAGGCTAGATTCTTCTGCAGATGAGGTCTGAGTCCACCTAAGAATCTGTCAACCTTACCATTTGGATACATGGAAAAGCTAGAGGTGTAACAAGAAATCTTGTTGATGTTCATCTCGTAGCTTCCCACAGATTCATTCTCCCTCTACTTCATCTCGAGAAACTCCTTCTCCATTATTGTTCTCATCAATCAAGGGAATTACTTGTTGAAGAATATCCTTCTAAACTCTTCCCACTCCATATCTTCAACTTCCACTCTTGGACATGGGTTTTTAATTAGTTCCCTCCAGTGATCAGATTCTCCCTCTAAGTGATAAACAACCAAGGTAACCTTCTCTTGTTCAGAACAGTGGAGCACAGAAAAGATCTTTCGATAGAGCTGATCCACTATTCAGCAATCAATGTGTCAGTAGATCCACTGACGGGAGGTGTCCATTGATGCATAAATGATTCAATAGAAATATGTTCCCTCCATGGTGAGATCATTCAATAATCCTGATTCAAGTTATATCCCATAACTTGACACAGTTGGTTCATCATTCGCATGATAGTTTCCATTCTGGCTTCCATCAAAGGGTCATCAGCGCATGGTCCATTGCGTTCACCATTTTCATGGTTCCTCCTATTGCCACCATTTTCAAAATGAATAAAACCTTAGTAAAAATATTATTTAATTTATGAATATTTTAACTATAAAGGCTTTTATGTCTTAAAACTTCATGCTTTAAACAATTACATTTCTCTATAAATCCTTCATAATAATTCATTAAAATATTATGATTAACCAAAAAAATCCCCCAGGAGTGTCATTACCCAGAGTGTAGCAAGGCCCATTATTATGTTCCAGGATACCCAGGTTCAAACCTGAATCTCCTTGTCAGAGTTTTCTCTACTAGGTATATCTCTGCCAGAGCCGTCTCTACCTTCTCGTATCAAGACAGGGATGTATTTTCTTGATAAATCACTTTCTCAATACTCACCAAAATACCAAGAATTATTATTATATTTAAAATATTATACAGGGTTATTCATAATGTTTTCATATCTTAATTTCCATAAATAACTAATCCATACTCTAATACCAACTATGGAATCCTACCTTTTTATTACATAAAGTTTCATTTCATTTTACAAACAGAGGATCTTTAAAGTCTGTTGTCTTTGAAATCCGGAACAAAAAACATGAAGACATAAAACAGTCTTCTAATCCAATTTTACGGATTTATACTATGTTCTTCATATGTAAAATTATTTCATCTCATAAACTGGAGACATACATCAATGGAATGGGTGAGAAGAAGGCCTAATAAAGAAAACAAGGGAATTCGTTTACATGTAAAATCAATAAGAATCCGATAAAAAAAGAAATGAAAATTGGTAGTAGAGGAATTTAATAATGAAAATAACTAGAATAATAAATTGAATATTTGGATACAAAGTTTAATTTAGACATTCATGAACATATCACCAAGGATCATTCCCACGGTGTCATAAATATTACCATGGTTATTCACCAAGGTATCGTGATACATGTCATCTCTATAGATTAAATTCTTTACCCAATGCATTGGAGTGAGAATAGGGAAAACTGTTAATATGCCTTTATTTTTAGGTGGACCAAATAGATCATAATAAAACCTTTCATAAATTACCCATAGAGAATAAAATAAATGGGTTTCATTTCAAAATCATGAAGGTTTAAAAGTTCATAAAAACATGATCGTTATGCCATTTATAACCCATGGAAAGGGAGTGAGGGTTATATTTATGTCACTTATAGAATGAAATAGATGAATTTTATGTATTTATGAATACCATAGTAAATGAAAATTGAATTGGGTATTCACATAAATAAAATAAGATAATTTCTTGATAAAAAGAGAGTGATTTTGAGACGAACATTCTGCAGCATGACGATAATACAACATTGTTTTATAAAACATTGAAAAGAGTGGGGATAAGAGTCACCAACTCATAAAAAAATCATAATAAAGTAGGGGTATAGAATAAAAATAAATAATATCATGGTATGTATATTTTAAGAAAATTCCATACGAAATTGAAACTCGAAGGAAAAAAAAGATGCTATTTTTTTAATGAAAATTCGGCAACCAAACAACATCACTTAAAAATTCCGAAAATCAGTTGATGAGAGTGAAAAGGGTCTATAATCAGTTGAAAATGAAATTTACAGTAATAATGATGTAGAATAACATACCCCCACCTTAAAAATGAAAACTATAAGACATAACATAAAAGAAGTCATGACTTAAAAGAGGAGGGTAAACAATTCCTTTACCTAGATGACTAACATTGATTGCTTGAATGTTGAGACCTTGGGCGATTGAGGGCCCATTGGGAGGACTCCTTGGGAGGTAAAAAAACCAGATCTTCTTTAGTATCATTTTGGAATGAAATTAATGAGGTAATGTCATGGTATTTATAAGAAAATTGAGGGCATATTTAATTAATTTCTAAGGGACACCTCAACGGTGGTATTTACAAAACCATGGGCTTGCACATAGTATTTTCCCATAGTATTAGCCACTTGGGACACCTAATAACTTATAAAACTGTTCAAATTTATACTAGATTTGTTAAATCATGATTAAATCATCAATGATTTCATTAAACACCTGAAACTCAAAACTGTTTTTTTACTATTCATTGAAAATTAAACTCTTTCATAAAAATCCCAAAATTTCATCCTAACCTAATATAGATGCTCTGAATTCAAAAGTGAACTCCTTTTTATGAAAATAAATTTCTAAATATTTTTTATATATTTTTTAAATAAAATCTTTACTTATTCAAAAAAACTACTCTAAAATTATAACTTTTTTTGTAACACTGTTAGATAGTAATCAAGGTCCCATAAAATTATCATATAACCATAAGACAACAAAGTGATAATTTATGATTAAATTTTATGAAAATAAATATTTATTTTAAATTATTAAATTAATTACAAATTATTAATTAAAATATTTTTGACATACAAAAATACCAATACTTATATTATGACAATTTTTTCACTTTTAAGATGTATAAATTATATTTACACTTTCATGGGTGTAGTTTCTATTTTTTTGGACCGATTTACTATTCATAACTATTCAAAAGGGTAGACTACTATTCACACATAACTATTCACTAAAAATAAGTTGATCTTAGTAGACTCTAAATTTCTTGCCGCTCACAATTTTTGAAGAACATTTTCGGAAAATCACATCACATTACAAATTATTTAATGTTTACATAAATATTTTAAAATAACATTTTTTAAAAACCATCAACAATATTCATCCCATATTTATCTAGACATTTAAAAATCGTGAATTTGACCATAATAAGAAATAAAAATTATGTATATACCATTGAATTATGAAAAGTATATAAAGCCTCGTTACATAGCCCCTTATAACTCCTTCATAGGACCTAAGTGTAAGGAGTGCTATGGTGATATATCTTGGGGCAACTCCGAAAACATTTCCCAAGTGGTTATTTCTATCATATTGAACTTCTACCTTAACCAATTTCATTCAAGCTTCAAATGTTGAATCTCTGCTTGGGTTTGGTCCAGAGCAATGCTCATATATGATACATCCTTCCCAAGCTCTAAAAAATGGGCTTCGTATGGTCTAAGTCTACTAGATGAGGCCATCAACACTTCTCTATATATTAATTATCCAAGATCACTTGTATTTATAAACAATAATTGCAATGTTAAGAGTTTCGTTTCCAACGGTCATTTGGACCAATGGTCATATAACAGTCTAAACTCAGCAGTCTCATTTAATAATACTCACTTCATTAAATAAATGTTATATTTTTGTAGAGTATAAAAAGAAAATAACACAAAAATTTATGAAACAATTATTAATAAAAATTTGGAGTCATTACAATCAATACCAAAAAAAATTCAAAGAATGGTTCTATAAAAACTATTGTATAAAAATTACCCAGTTTAAAGGAGTAGTTTGAACCTGATACTAAAAATTAAAATGAAGTACTAAATACATCAATTCGTAAATCCATTATGACTCATAGATATGATCCTTTAGATGATGTAGTTTTATATCTAGATAAGGGAACATAAAAGAGATTCTATTATAAATTAGACCAAACATAAATTTTTATGATCACAACATGAACCAAATAACATCATTGAAGCTACATATGATGAACTCTAGGTAGTAAAAAAGAAATAATAATTGAATTGGGTTTAATGGAAAAAATTATAAAATTATTGGAAATACCTAAAGACTTCCTGAACATTATCACTAAGTTGTTTTTTAGGAAAAAAGTTTATTAATCTATCACAATAATTAGAAATAAAACTTGACTATGTTTCAAAAAATCATTTTCTTAATCTTGTATTTAAATTAATAAAATATTTGTATGATTTAATACATTCTCCTTGAGCTTTTTATGATTGCATTAGATCATTTTAAAATAATTTTTTTAAGGGAATAGATAATCCAAAATTATTTATTATGATAACTTAAAAATCATTTTTAGTTGTACAAATCAATGCTGATGATATAATTTTTTGGATCATCTGAAAATTTATTATGTATTGAATTATAAAAAAAGATTCAAAAAGATGTCAAAATGAGTTTAATGGGTGAATTAAAATTAATGCATGGATATTGGCTATTTCCAAATAATAATGGATTCATTTAAAAAATGAAAGTAACCTAAGGATAATAAAAAAATAGCATGGATATCACTATTGGTAGTGATACTTACATGATTACATGTTATATGTTAGATATTTATGAAACAGGGAATCCAGATGATCAAAACCCCTAAAGAGGTATGAATTGAAGTTTACAGTACTTTACGTCATCATGAAAACATATTATATTTTTTGTGTCCATGTGTGCAGATTTACCAGAAAATATAGAATAATCTCATTAATATTTTGTAAATGTGCTTTTTAAACACCACAAAATGACAACCAATTTATTATTTTTTAAACTATAGGATCAAAATTCTGTTTAGGTAGTAATTTAGATATATATTTTAGTTTTTTTAAGTTATAAAGAAAAATGAAACTGGAACTTGTAACTTTTTTGGAAAGTCCCTTATTTCATACTGTAGAAAAAAAAACATGATTACATTTTCCACTCTTGAATATGAATACTTAGATATACGAAGTTATTGTGTGAAACTTATATGGATGAAAAAATTATTAATATACTATGGATATAAATTTCAACATGACCCTATAAATTGTGATAAAAAGGTGAAATAATATTTCTAATAATTATTTTTCTCATTCAAGAAAAAAACATATTTATATAAGGCATCACTTTTTAAGAGATTATTTTCAAAAGGGAGATATTACTCTTCAATTAATCAGTATTAAAGATTAACCTACTAACATATTCACAAAACATTGGAATATCAAGAAAATTAATTATAATAGTATTGAATTTGGAATGATAAACGTTTTAAAAATGTTTCAATTTATCTCATCAATCCATCCAATGTCCCGAGGGCCAACATTTTTTATTTATTTTGATAATCCACCTTTAAAGGGATGAGGTAGAACCCTTACAAGGCCCTTAGGTGTATGTATTACATGGACCATAGGCCTTAGAGGAATTTATTGCCCATAGACATCAAACATTACATACAACCCAGACAAACTACATAGAACTTCTCCTCCCCTGCATCTTCATCGTAAAATTATCTCTCCGCTTTTTCATTGATGTTAGGCTAGGCAATCTCATGCATGCACAGGCTTATCCCGATGGTAGGTGTCATACCCTCTCATTATTGCAATCTTTGTAGCTTCTGCAGTGGTGAAAGATCATTGTTCATCCTCCTATAGAGTTCATTCCTTATAAGTTTCTTGTTTGCATTTTCACTTAAGGTGGCCTGAAGGCCTTGAGGTGGCCGGAAGACCATACTGACCCAAAGGCATGGGTGGCCCGAAGGCCTTAAAGGACTCAGGGACAAAATCAGCAACCTAAAGATCCAAACGAGGGAAAATCACTAGCTGCTATAGTGCCAAACAGTGCCTGCTATAGTGACCACAGTAGTACCTTCTATAGTACTGCACAATTCTCATTACAATAAATACTACAGTACTACTATAGTAAACTGAAAATTGTGCCTCCACCTTGATTTGATCATGGGTCACTTGGATTCACTTACGAGTCCTCACCAACAAGGATGAGGACACTTTTTTAGTTCAATGATCATGAGACAATAATCTGATAATGAAATATGTGGATGATTTTGAATTTTATTCAAAACTCAAAAAAAATATAATAGGTATACAATGTAAGGTTGTTTATTAATATTACCAATGCGCATACCCAATACAAAATAACATCTTTAATTATAAAAAATTTCTTGAAGAAAAAATGGGAAAAGAAAATCCCAAAAATCATCCAATATAGATATTATTGGTGAATGTAGGATTCAATCAAAGTTCATCCAACATTTATCTATTATAGAGGAGGGTATATTTTTATTATGGCGAACCAAAATATATTTTTCATTTTCTTGATGAAAAATATATTTCAAATCAATATATGTAGATATGGCATAATGCATTTAAATGAGTTTTGTAAGACCCCTTCTAAGAATAACTCATTTCTATATCCAAATTATATATCAACTCTCTTTGACAATAAATATTTTTTTTTCTAAAATGATAAAAAAATATAACTTATTCAAATGGGGTATTCATATATTGGAAGATTTAAAGGCATATTAGAGTTAATTGGAATCCACAAAAATTGGAATAGATGGATGACCTTGAGAAGCTATATAAAAGGATTTATTCTATCATGTATCCAGTTGTACCAAGGGATCATGTGGATTCAAGCCTTATTCCATATGAGTTTCCTATATTTTATTCTGATTAATTTAATGATGTTATTGTTTAGGATGACATTGAAGAATAAATAGAGAGAAATCGTATTGATGTGGAAACCAGATAAGCAGATTAGGATAATTGGAAATCCTATTTTGTTAGCTATTTTCAAACCTTTGATTCGTATGTACCCTTACCCTTTCATGAAGAAGAGTTACAAGATGGGGATCCTGTTAACACTGAATTTTCTATCAGTGTTTTTTAGATGGACGTGAATGTATTGAATATGGTGAATATATAGAATATGAAAACAACTCTAATAAGTATCCTGATATTTTCATCACTCCAAGTCTAAAAATATATAATGCATATTCTAAGGTAGAGAAGTCCCCTGGATCTATAGTATTGTAGCTAGATTATTCTGAGTCTCAATGTGATGATGATGACTTTGGGGAAAGTCTTACACAAGATGGTAGACCAAACATCTCTACTTCTCAAGGAGTTCATGGAGTTTATTTGATAGATAAATTTGACACTCATGAATAGATTGAGGTATCCCTTAAATGATCTTCACTGGAACACACATGGGAAGATATATTTGGTCCCGCTTTAACCAATGATGTTGAGGAACCAATAAAAAACTAAATTAGGAACTATTGGATCTTTCCAAAAAGATGTTATTGATATTGAAGAAGAAAATGGTGATGAAGCTTAGTCCAATATGTGGGACCTAAGTCTATGGACTATGATAAATATGGTAGGAAACTGAATTATAATCCATATCATTTTTACCTATTTCAACCCCTTCAGTTCCATCCACATTAGATGTTTTAAAACATGATTTAAATGGGTAAAAATAAATTATAATGGGTTGTTGAAAGAATTTTTTATTTGTATCAGAAATTTCATAGATCTATTTAATGAAGAATATTTTGTCTAATAATTGACATTAGAAATTTATTATCATTATCCTAAATTACATGTTAAAATAGTCTTTGTGGAATGATATTGAATAATTGAAAGAAAAACTTGTTTACCAATGTAGAGAACAAAATTTTTCCATGTAATGTTTTTTATATGGAAATATTATGAGTCTAAAAAAATTAACAACACGTGATTCTGAGGCCTGGAGTGGCTGGAATGAATTTATGAGCTTTTTTTTGGTACGTTCAGAAATCATAAGTGCAGGATTTTGAAAGTTTTGAATCAGTGCTTGGAATTGAAATCTGAGGACACCATTGAACTCAGAGTGCTGATATTCGCTTAAAGGGATCATCACTTCAACTGCATCAGGTTGATGGTGGAAGTTGAATTTTGGGTTTCAAGGAGGAATAAAAATAAAACAATTTTTTTATTTTCTTCTCCACCATTTTTTTGAATTTGGTGGTGGGGACCACCTGACCTTGAAACCTTTGTAACTCATGGAACCCCCTCCCCCAATTGAAGAGCCAACATTAATTGATCAATTAATTAACATAAACTCAATTATGCTAGCTCTCCTCATTCTTCTTCCTCTTGGGTTGGAAAGTCTTTCTGGTGGGGAAAAATTTTGTTGGAGAACTCTTGAAGGAAGAACATCCCCCAACAAAGAAGGTCCTACAATGAAGAACGTCCTCTGAACAATGAATGGGTAACCAATGTTCGAGAAGCACCGACGCAACATATTCTCCCTCATGCCACATCCAACAAACTAATGAGGTAGGGTTGGTCTAGATTGTTTTATGTTACATTATTTTATGTTGATTCAATCTTCTTGAGCTGCTCTTTATCGAACTAATGTGGAGGGCGTGGGCCTAACAAAGACATCCTGATCCCTCCGATGCCTCGTGGATTGATGTATTCTTCGCAGGTAGATCGTCAGGTTGAGATAAACCTGACCACGTTGTGATAGAATAAAAGGCGACATCTCGAGACGAACTTTCATCCCTTCGGATTAATGACCTATCCACTGGAGCTCACCCCGTGACCTGAAGAAGTCTTCTGGCGACCGGTGCTGGTGACCGATGTCGGTAGGGTACATGGCGGTGCCCAGCACACCGTCCATCCACGATGGCAGAGGCGGTGCAACCGAACCGTGGAAGGATGTCGCAGCCTATCGGCCGCAGTGGAGGAGGGTGCAGCTGGCATGCCTTTTGGCCATGTAAAAGCAGGGTGGCGTGCATCCGGGCCTCCAATATAGGAGGAGGCAGTGACTGTTGAGCCGTGTCAGCGAACCAGGGTAGCCAGCATCTGGCAGGACATGGGAGGAGCAATGGTGTCATCATACTGCTAAAATAGGGAGCCGGCCAGAATCCCGACTGGCCGTGTCACTCCAAGAATAACTCAATCTGGTGGGTCCTGTGTGCTAGTAGGTAGGCCCATGTGGCACCTCTGTGTTGGCCGAAGTCGAAAAGTCCAACTGGATCATTCGATAATCAGGGGGGCACCTCCACTGGGTAGCAGCAAGGACGGGCCCCACCATGGTAGACCGCACCCAGCCGCAGGCTGAGCCTATCAGGCCATGTTGAGTGGGTTGTGCCCAGCGGGCTACTCCCAGTGGGCCATGCCGCGCAGGCCATGCCGAGTGGGTTGCACCCAGTGTGTCGCGCTGAGTGGACCATGCCCGACGAGCCGCGCCCAGCGGGTTAAGCCCAGCAAGACTCCCCCAGCATGTCGTGCCCAGTGGGCCACACCCAATGCAGGGTCGGGCCACCTCCTTTGTGGGAAGGGCAAGACCATGACTCACCGGGCCGGGCCTGGTTGGACCAGACCAGGCCCATCTGGACCTAGATACACCTTTTTGGCCATATGATGAGAACCGGGTGTCTATTTGACGAACCATCTGTGGCACCAGAATCCTTGTATCAAGACATACCTTTTGGAATACTCCACTTGTGTTTTGGTTAAATTTTCAGTATTTTCAATTGGGATCAAACGCGAATCCAACCAAACCCTTGACACTAAAATGCAAATAACTTTCAGACCGGGTATCTGATTGATGCACCGTCTGTCGCGTTGGGTCCCTTATGACATGAATGAGCTTCATGTGAATTATTCATGGGAATTAGTGGTAGTTTAATTATTGAACAATTCATTGAGGAGAGAATCCTCCTGTAATCAAGCGTTTTTAGTGTGGAATCCCATTTGGCTAGCTGTACTTGAGGAGTCTTAAGATCCTGTGTGAGTCATCTTTGGATCCTGTGTGGGTCAGCATCTTTGGATCTTGTATGGGTCATCTTCATATCATATGTGGGTTATCTCTATATCCTGTGTAGGTCATATTTAGAACCTGTGTGGGTCAACAACATAGCTTCTCGATGAAGTATGATGATATAGCAACACCACAAATCATCTATACTTTTGTACTCAAGTTATACGTGATGTGAGATGAGTCTTTACCATGGAGGTACACTAATTTTTGGTGATACATTTGTGGTATTATTCTATGTGGTGTTACCTTTTTGGTACTTACCTTTGAGGTGTTACCTACGTGGTATTCTCTCCTTCGTGGAACAATTTTTCTTTTGTGTAAATATTTAGGCCTTTAATTTCCTCATGAACGAGATAGGTATACGTGGTAACTTAGGTATATGTATGGGCTTACACCAAAGTATAGTTGATTTTTGCTTCGTGCTTGATATTGAAGTCTGGCTTGTGGATTATCCTATGTGGATTCTAGGAGACCTTAGTGGGGTCTGGGAGTGCCAACTGATTATTGTTATACTCAGCCCAGCACGGGCTACGCCCGCACCTTGTTGTGTCTTGTGCATATGATCGATAGTGTTGATCATGGTCGAGGGTACCAGGACTGGAGGCTTCACAGAGGTAGACCTTATATGAGGCATATCTCAAAGAATACCATTCAAAAGCTATACCTACCCTTCAGGTAGGATCCTTGGTGGGTCTTCATAAGAGCTGTTTTCAGTTTTACTTGAACTTTCCTATGGGGCTTGTATTCAGGCACCTTTACTTACTGTACTCACTCTATTTACTATATAGTTCACTTTTTTCTTCTCTCTTATTTTGTTCTTGGATTTTTTGAGTCTATAGGGTAAAATGAAATGCCTTCCAAGTTTTGGGGATATGACTTTTCGGTGCTAGTCATCAGCCCCTGGCCTATGGAAGGCGGGCTTGGGGTAGTCACAGTGCGGGCCCTGAGGGATGGGTCGTGACAAATTGGTATCAAATGAGTCAGTTCTACCGAAGAACATGGACACTGATCATTATATTTGGCAATAGTATTAAGTGTATAGAGTGGGGTTTTTAGTATGGGGAATCCAGAGTTGGTGCAGTGGATGACATATCCATACACCTGGACCCTAACTTCTAATTTCCGACTCAATGCATGAAAACACTGATTGTGTGTGTGTTTTTGAAGAGTTTTCCTTACAGTCTCTTTGAGTTAGCTCACTAGGTATAACTTATTGATTGTGGTGCACCTATTTCTTTTCAGGATTCCTCCCTGCAGACACCCATCTAGGGTTCCACGTAGAGTATCCGATGATAGCACACTGAGCGATGAGGCTTCGGTGTAGGGACCCCTTTTGGCAGTTGTACCAATGGGCGGTGTACCAGCAACACCACTACCTGTTGTGAAGTCGATTCCACTCACCCCAGCATCAGAGGGTGCATGTCACTTGAGCATATTACACATGCTTCAGCGCCAGATTCCACCGAGGTTCTAGGGAGAGACGGATCCACATGCAGTTGAGGATTGGCTGGAGGCCATGGTTATCGTTTTTAGACTTGTGGGGGCAGTGGCTGATCTCATGGTTATTCTTCCCATTAGTCTTCTTCATTCAGTAGTATTCAGATGGTGGAGCTTGATACTCCAAGTTCCTAATGAGGTGAATCTCTTCTAAGAGGACTTTGAGAGCATATTCCGGGCAGAGTTCATCCCAGCAACATTACATGCAGTGCGTATACAAGAGATTCTCCACTTTCAGTAGGTCAACACGATTGTGGCTCAGTATTCATCAAGGTTCACCATCATCTCACTCTACTCGACTTGCATGGTGCATGGCCTTTTCTTTGGGGCTTGGACCTTCGAGCAAGGGCTCAGACATGATATTAGAGATTCAATGATTTCACTCAGCATCCTGACATATGCTAGGGTTTTAGAGCGAGAACTCATAGTGGAGAGATTATTTGCTAAGTAGCCACCAGTAGTGAGACCCACCACCGGATGTCACATAATAGAGTCATCTGCAGTTGGAAGCAGACAGACGATGCAGAGGTCCAAGAGGACCAGACCTATTGTTGGAAAATAGCAGGATACAAAGTCTGTTGGGAAGGGCTCTCAAGACCGAGCAGTTTAGGCAAGGATTAGGCAGTGTTACTCATGTGGCGGGCATGGTCACATGGCTCACGACTGCCCAAAATGTTGTATGGACAACTAGAAGATGGTCAAAGGACCACCTGGGTAGAGGTGAAGATTCGATCGAGGAGGTCTACAGGCAGCAAGCAGACATGGCAGTGGAGCTAGTCATGTAGTAGGTGGTGGGTAACGATTCAAGGTTCTACTGCCACCACCTCTAGGTGGTCCACCCTGACCAGAGCGTGCTGGTGTAAAGGGGTGATCTTAGCTCCAGGTAGCTGAGGCCTACAACCATGGTGCTTTAGAGATAATTCGAGGTAAGATCTGTGTCGACTACACCTTAGCTTCAGTACATATTGATACATGTTCCAGTCACTCTTTTATTTCCATTGCCCTAGTTTGGAGCTCAGATATTTCAGTGGAGCCATTGGCACAATCCTTATGGATAGAGACTCCTACGGGAGAGTATTCAATGATTACAAACTGGTGCTGGTTGTGTAAGTTTATTGTAGGACACGAGAGTCTCTGCTTAGAAATACTGGTAGTGGTATTAGGTCCATACGATGTCATCTTAGATATGTATTGGTTATATATAGTCCATGCTCAGATAGACTATATTAGGAACAAAGTTCAATGTGTCCGCGAGGAAGGGACAAGGTTTTCCATCACTGATGAGAAGGTAACCATTGCAGCACATGATTGAATTACCTGGAAGAGGGTGTAGTTGATCACACGTCAGTTGGGTAGATTTACCCTCTTGGATGTTGATGTTGAGATTCTAAGCTATCCTGTAGTGGTGGACCAATATGCTGATGTTTTCCATGATGATGTTCCAGGTCTACCTCCTAGCAAAGAGGTTGACTTTTACATCGACTTGTACCTCGGGACGGCACTGATATCTACACCAGCATATAAGATGGCTTCCTTATAGATTCAAGAGTTGTGAATACAACTGGAGGACTTTCAAAGAAAAGGGTTCATTAGGCCTAGTGTTTCTCCTTGGGCTGCCCTGATTTTGTTCTCCAAGAAGGTGGATGGGAGTTTGAGACTCTGTGTGGACAATCGGCTCTGGAACCTGGTGATCGTGAAGAACAAGTACCCACTTCCGAAGATTGATGTTCTCTTTGATTTTATAAAGGGATCATGGTGGTTTTTGAAGATAGAAATCAGATCATGATATCATCAACTCAGGGTATACGATGAGGATGTGAAGAAAACGGCCTTCATATGACGGTATGGCCCACATGAGTTCTTGGTTATTCCATTCGGTGTGACCAATGCCCCAATAGTGTTCATGGGACTCATGGATAGAATCTTCAAGCCATACCTCAGTCACTTTGTGGTAGTCTTCATCGACGACATCCTAGTATACTTAGCTATAGAGTAGGAGCATGCCTTTCACCTGTAGATAGATCTGGACACACATTAAGAGAACCAGCTTTTTGGTAAGCTCTCAAAGTTTCAATTTTGGATTCTTGAAGCTAACTGCCTGGGATACATCATCTAAGAGTCTAGAGTTGCAGCGGATCCAACAAAGATTGTGGTTGTTCTTTCTTGGGAGCCACCCAGGAGTGTGGCAATGGTATGGTGTTTCTTGGGTTTGGCTGATTACTACCATAGTTTTGTGCCAGACTTTTCCATATTTATAGTAACATTATCATCATATCCGAAAAAGGGGAAACCCTTCGTCTACTCAGAGAGATTCCAGTGTAATTTCCAAGATACGAAGCTGAGACTGACGAGTGCCCCCATATTGAGGTTACCATAGGAGGGAGTTGGGTGCATAGTCTACTACAACACATCATGGACCAGGCTTGGATGTGTCCTGATGCAAGAGAGAGTACTGATCGTGTATGGATCTCGACAGCTAAAACAGAATGAGAAGAACTACTCTACCCATGACTGGGAGTTAGCAGCAGTGGTCTTCGCCTTGAAGATTTGGAGACATTAATTGATGGGAGAACATTTTACAGTTTAGTCTGATCACAAGAGTCTCTGGTATATCTTTTCTGAGAATGAACTAAACCATAGATAGAGACATTGGCTTAAGTTCCTCTAGGACTATGACTATGAGATTATCTATACTCCTAGGAAGTGGAATGTAGTATCAGATGCACTCAATAGGAGATCTGGTATATAGTTTCTGAGTGAGGCGACGAAGTATTTAACCTCTTTGTGGATATCCTACATGGATCTAGATGGAGTAGCTTATCTTCAGTCTGTGATTTTCACTCCCCCACTCCTTCAGTGAGTCAGGGAGGTGCAACTTGGGGACACAGACTGCAAGGCTCGACATGCTCAGATATCTACAGGACAGGCACCTGATGATTTTTATGAAGGTGGGGACCACTTTATCCTCTTCATAGGATGTATTATGGAACCAATGGATCTATGAGAGTAATTTTTGAGGCAGTTCCATACATCCCCTCTAGTGGTACATCCAAGAATGGCGAACATATACTAGGACCATCAGAATCAGCACTGGGGGCCGAGAATGAAGAAAGTAGTGGAAGATTTTGTCTCACGGTGCCTCAGTTGTTAGCAAGTGAAGAGAGAGAATCAGGTTCCAGGAGGCTTAGTTCAGCCATTAGAGATGCCAGAGTGGAAGTGGGATGGAATTTACATGGACTTCATGACAGTACTTCCATGCACGTCCATGGGTCATGATTCTATCTGGGAGATCATTGACAGAATCACTAAGTCTTCCCACTTCTTACCTATCATAGATCAGGAATCAGTAGAGGTATTGGGATGCCTCTACATATAAAATATTGTGAGTCTTCATGGGGTTCCATCTATGATAGTCTCCGATCATGATGCTTGTTTTACTTCCCAACTATGGAAGGGGTTTCAAGAGGCATTCAGGACACAACTTTGGATGAGTACTGCATTCTATCCTTAGAGGGATGGTCAGATATAGAAAACCATTCAGACCCTTGGGGACATGTTGCATACTTGTGTCCATGATTCCGGCCATAGGTGGGAGGATCACTTACCCTTGTGGGAGATTTCATACAAAAATAGTTATCACTCCACTATTGGTATGAAACCATTAGAGGCATTGTACATTCCACCTTGCAGATCCCCTCAGTGCAGGACTGAACCAAGGGAGTCCGCACTCATAGGATCATAGACGGTACAAGCTAACATAGAGAAGATGCAAATCATCGATGAGCGGATGAAGACTAAATAGAGAAGGCATAAGTCTTATGCTGACTGGAGACAGAGACCTTGGGTGTTCCAGGATAGTGACCCTGAATTTCTAAGGGTCTCACCGTGATGAGGTTTGTGGATATTTGGTCATGGAAGAAAGTTATATCTGAGGATCATAGTACCATTTCAGGTCCACAATAGAGTTGGCGAGGTGGTATAGCGCCTATCTCTTCCCCCTCAGTTTCATCGAGTGCATGATGATTTCCATGTGTCCTAGGTGAGGATATACGTACATAATCCTTCGCACATCATTTTCTTGGGTGAGCTGGACATCAAATATGAGGCAACATTTTCGGAGGTTCTAGTAGAGATTGAGGATCAACAGGAGAGAGTCCTTCGTGGGTGATCAATACCATTGGTGCGTGTATGTTGGCATCATTGGAACCTCCAAGAGATCACATGGGAGGGTGTGGTTCAGATTCATGTTTTTTACCCCAACTTGTTTACCTAGTTTGTATTTAGGCTTTCGAGGACGCAAATCTCTGAGGTGGGGGAATGTAAAGACCCAAATTTTTCCATGTAATTTTTTTATTGTATTGAAATATTACGAGTCTGCGAAAATTGAAGGCATGTGATTTTTAGGCCTGGAGTGGCCGAAATGAATTTTTGTTCTTTTTTAGGTACATTCAGTAAACATGTGAGTTGTATTTTGAAACTTTTGAACCGGTGCTCGGAATTAAGATTTGAGGACACTGTTAAACTCACATCACTGATATTATCTTAAGGAGAACTTCATTTCAATCTCTTTAGGTCGATGGTGGAAGTTTATTTTGGGGTTTCACAGAGGAATAAAAATAAAACAATTTTTTTATTTTCCACTCCACCATTTTTTTATGAATTTGGTGGTGGGGACCGCCTGACCTTGAAACCTTTGCAACTCTTGGAACCCCAACAATTTAAGAGCCAACATTAACTGATCAATTAATTAACTCAAACATAATTATGTTGGATCCCCCTTTCTTCTTCCACATGGGTTGGAAAACCATCTTGCTGGTGAAAATTATTGCCGGAGAACTCATGAAGGAAGAACAACCTCCAACGAAGAAGATCATCCAATGAAGAACAACCTCTGAATGAGGAATGGGGAACCAACATTTAAGAAGTGTCAACGCATCATCATCTACCTCACGCCACATCCAATGGACAAACGTGGTAGGGATTATCTTGATTGTTCTTCATTACATTATTTTACAAGGATTCAACATTCTTGAACCGCTTGTTATCGAGCTAACACGAAGGGCGCTGGCCAAACAACCACAACCCGACCCCTCCGCTACATCATGGATTTATGTGTTATTCGAGGGAAGATCGTGGGATTGAGAGGAACCTGACCACATCAGGGTAGATACATAGGATACATCCCGAGATGAACTTTGATATCTTCATATAGATGAACGGGCCATTGGAGCTCACCTGGTGACCCAAGGAAGTTTGGTGGTGACCGGTGCTGGCAGTGTACAAGGCAGCGGCTGGAACACCAGCTGGCTGCAAGGAAGAGGGTGGAAGCCTTTTGGCCATAGTAGAAGAGTGTGGCGGATGGCACACTGGCCGACCTTGTGGAAGTAGGGCGGCACGTGTCCGCACTACCAGTAGAAGAGAAGGCAGCGGCTGTAGAGATGCAGCGGCGCACCATGCCAGTCTGCCACGGGAGGAGCATCGATGTCATCATGCCGCATAAAGGGGGAGCAGGCCAGAATCCCGACTGGCTGCATTATTCGGAGAAGGACCCTCTATGGCAGGTCCGACGTGCCAGCAGGTAGCGCCACGTGGCACCGCTGGGTTGGTCGATGCCTAAAGGTCCAACTGGACCTTTCGGTAATTCGGGGGGTGCCTCCCCCAGGCGGTGGCTAGGTTGGGCCCTGCAACGGCAGACATCACCCAGTCACGGGCCAATCCCAATGGGCAACGCTGAGATGGCCGCTCCCAGTGGTCGTATCTCACGCGGGTTGGGCCGCCCCCTTTGCAGTTCGGGCCAGACTGGGGCCCAGCAGGCCGGCCCTGCCGCGGCCCAGTCCATCCTTGTCGGGCCTAGGCCGGGTCAAGTCAGACCCTGGCCGGTTCAGGACGACCTGAACCCAGTCTAGTCGGCCCTCGCTGGATCGGGCCGGGTCGGATAGGACCCAAGCCTATCTAGACCCAGATATGCCTTTTGGGCCATATACTGAGAATCGAGCGTCTGTTTGACAAACCATCTGCGGCGCCGAAATCCTTGGATTGAGGTAGACCTTTTAGAATACTCCACTTGAGTTTTGGAGAATTTTGGTGTATATATAGGTTACATCAAACCTGAATCCAACCGAGACCTTTGGACAAAAAGACAAATATCTTATAGATTGGTTGTTCGATTGACGTGTCATCTATCACGTTGGGTCCCTTATGACCTAATGGACCTTCATGTTACATATTCGTGGGACTTCGTGGAAGTTGAATTATCGACCAATGGCTTGACGACTGGATCCTCCTAGAATCATGAGTGCTTATTGTGTGGACCCTATGGCCAGTTGTTCTTTAAAAGTCTTCGTATCCTATGTGGGTCATATTCATTTCATGTGTGGGTCAGCATCTAAGAATCTTTTGTGGGTCATCTTCATATCCTGTGTGGGTCATCTCCAGATCCTATGTGTGACTTCTCTAGATCCTGTGTGGGTCATCCATTTATCTTGTGTGGGTCAATAGAATAGATTCTTGACGATGTAAGATGATCTTGCAATACCACTAATCATCTATACTTACATACTCAAGTTATTCCGGGTGTGAGATGAGTCTTTAACATTGTGGTACACTTTTTTGTGGTGATACCTTTTTTGTATTTTCTTATCTGGAATTAACAATGTGTTCTTTACCATTTTTGTGTTACCTTCATGGTATTCTTTCCTTCATGGAATAGTTGTGGTTTTGGATAAAGAGTTGGGACTTGTGTTTCCTCATGAATGAGATGGGTATACATGGTAACATAGGTATATTTAGGGGCATATACCTAAGTAGATTTTATTGTTGCTTAAGGATTGTAATTTTAGTCTTGATTTGTGGATTATCTTCTGTGGATTTTGAGAGACCTTAGGGGGGTCTCGGGGTCCCTACTGAGTATCTTTATACTCCCCCCACACGGGATACAACCGCTCCTTGCTGTGTCTTATTCAGGTGATGGACAACGATGATCGATGTCACGGGTACCAAGACTGAAGGCTTCTCGGAGGTGGACCTTAGATGAGGCATACTACAAAGACGAAAATTCAAGAGCTGTTCCTACCCTTCAGGTAGGATCCTTGGTGGGTGTTCACAGGGGCTATTTTCAGTTTTACTTGGACTTTCTAGTTTGGTTTCTATTTTGGCCCCTTTACTTACTGTACTCACTATATTTAATATATAGTTTACTTTTTTTCTTGAATCTTTTTGTCTACTTGGATTGTTTGAGTCTACAGGTTAAAAAGGCAATGCCTTTCCGGATTTAGGCATATGCTTTTTTGGTGCTAGTCGTCTTCCCCTGGCCTATGGAAGGTGAGCTTGGGGTAGTCACGGAACGGGCCCTGGGGGATGGATCGTGACAACCTATGGGTATATCTTTCATATAAGAGGTTCAATATTGAACCAAGGTATCTAAATTTGGTTTTCTATGCCTTTACATATACTACTTTAACTCCTTCTCCACTTTCCCTATCTCTTGTTGATGAATATAAAATTAAATAATTCTTGGGATTTGAGTTAAGAGTTGTGTTTTATTATATTCATAAAATAAGGAATTTTTATTTGATAGTTTTAAAAATCGTACTGTGAGAACATTATATTTATTCAAAAATGATATCAAACTAAATGGAAAAGATACATGGACTTTTAAAATAACCATTGACTTATATATCAGTTGAGTATTTACCATGCCTTACCAAAAATAAATTTTTTGATTATTGGATAGTGATGTAAGGATGAATCCTTTGACCTGATAATTCAATTCAAAATTTGAAAACAACAAATCCTAAATCATATTTTGAAATATTTATATGTAAATATAGAGTTTTACATATAGTCTATGGAAAATGGATACACTGTACTTATGGATAACCCCAAGATACCAGAGCCCAACCTATACACTACCAATATAGACATCTTTACACCTATTTCTTTACTTATAACCTTAAACAATACTCCAACTACAACATATTCTACTGAATTTTTTTTATAATCCTCCAAAAAAGTATTATATCATAACAGACTAGTTTTCCGGTGTGTGGTAACACATGATCATGTTATAGATTATGTTGTAAAATAACCCCAACCAACCCAACATGCCCTTAACTCTACCTCAAGTGAAAAGTATTATATCTATCATAATGAGATTGGGAATGTGTTAAATTCAGACTTTGATCATGATTCCAAATAGGTTTACTCTCTTTCTAATCCTTTTTTTCTATCTTTTGATATTAATGAAATACTTTTTTCTTATTTATATTTTCATGTTATCATTTATTTCACTATTTATTAATTATTATTTTTTATTTTTTTTAATAAGAAATCAATTTTTAAAAATTCAAAAAGGGTGAAAATTGTGAAATTAGTTTTAGAGATTATAGAATCTAAGAAAATTTTCTAAATAGAAAACATATTGATTAATTTATATTTCGTATGTTTTAAAATAAATTAATGATGTATTAAATTCTTTTTATTTAATATTTTATGATTTTATATCATAAAAAATGGGAGATTATTATATTATTCAAGAATTTCATTATCTCAATGATCTCGAATCATATTTATTTTATTTCTAATAATTTAATGTATTATTATATTCTAACAATTTTTTCAAAAAATGAAATAATTATATAATTCGTGAAGTTACCATGAAAACTATCACATGTAAAACCCCATGGTTTTGAAAATAAATTTTATTTTGAATGAATAAAACACATAGTCATTAAAAAACACCACTTTGTTATAAACTATCCCATAAAAAAAATTATACGACCCCTATGATTTGAATTTCAAAAATCATACCTACATGGTTGTGATTAGTATGTTATTTAGAGTCTGATATGACCAAATATTTTTTAGTGACTAATAACATACCCTTATGAATAGTAATGTTACCCTTATGAATAGTGACATACCATTTTGAATAGAAAACTAACCTTTGATTATATGTATATAGGATTTAAGGGAATGTATTATGTACCTATGTTTTGGAATAAGTAAATAAATGTTTTAAAATTATATTTTTCAGAAAAAATATGATTTTAATTAAAAATTTAATTAAGATCAATTAAAAAATATTTTTTGAAAAATAGACTTCATTTTTGAATTCACTACATTGAAAAATATTTATAATGAATTTTTTAGGATTTTTCTGAAATATTAAAAAAATTATGAGTAGTAAAATATGGTAATTTTCCATATATATACATTATAAGTTAAATTCACTATTCATAGAATCAAGGATGATTTAAGAACCAATGGTTCAAACTCAAATTCACATATTAAAATTTTTGGGCATTAAATAATCACTATTTCTTATCATATGGAATAATAATAGACTAATGATTAAAATATTAAGAAAACTCTCCTCCCCTCTACTATAAATACCACCTCTTCCACCCCCTTTTATTCACTACTCTCAAGCCTTGTTCCTACTCAAAATTCTATCCAAACCTCTTCTCAAGCTCCTCCCCCAAGACTAGAATCCCTTGTTCTCATAAAAATACCAAATCCTTTTCCCTTAAGGGGATCTCAAATATGGTTATCCTAAAGGTAAAATTCATCTTTTCATTTCTTACAATATCTTGTGCCTTTGTTTTCTTTTCAGTCCTAACCACTCCTAATCCCAATAGTATGAAAACTATAGTACAATACATGTACTGGAATTTTTTTTATGCTAATGTGATAATTCATCTTCATCTCTCCCTTCCTCCTCATTTATGCTAAAAATTAAACATCGTCTAAGATGGGTTGATTTAACACGTTCATGGAGGACAATGCTTCAATTTGATTTAACTTCTTCAACTCTAGTCATTAAAACTTTTTTACGGTTAAACTATAATATTATATATTCTATTTATCTTATTTAATGTTCTGAAATACTTATTTACTTGTGATGTAAAATAATAGTACAAAACAAGATAATTTCAAGCAAAATCTCCAAATTAATCCCAGCGTTTATCATTAATATTTTCTATAATGGTTCACCATCATTCCAATTAATAAAATGAATTTTATAACCATGTAATCTTATTAATTATCAATAATAACATATGAAATAAATTCTAGGAATCAACTCACATCTTACTTTAACTACCATACTTCTTTATAAGTTAGTGGATCCTGAATATTATGAAAACGAGCACTTACTAACAATGAAATTGAATCCATTAACCCTTATAAAAGGCCACAAATGTACTTAATAAATTCATAATAACCCAAATAATTTTATAAATGGTTTTTTAATTGTTAATTCATTGTCCTAATTTTTTTATTCAAGTCATTAATATCAGGCGAAGAACTCCCTCGGATTTAAGGTAAAGGATCCTCTATCTCACTTTTATTCAAGAATCTCCACTATGTTGTGTCATTTTAATTTTAATTCATAATGATGGGGTTTTTTATCACCTCTATCCTACATCAATTATGATATATAAATTACATGATTCCCCTTTACCTCTCATTATGCCCTCATGATAACACCTTTTACCAGGTCGAAATGTTTGTAAGGGGTTTCTTCATCTCACATCCAATTTTGTGAGATATTCTGTATTCACTACTATTACTTGTGTATGGAGTATGTTTACTTCACACAGATTTTTTATATCATGAATCTATTTATTTTCATGTAATTAAATTTATAATTTGTGGAATTTTAATTTTGGGTCATATGATACAATTGATTTTAAAATAGTATGTATTTTCTACCCAAACCTTGATATTCATTAGGGTTCATCATATTCTCTATTGAAAACAATTAAATCCTTATTTTTTATTATGTACTCATAAAAAATTCAGTTTTAATGTTATATATTTTTTTACAAAACATAATATTTATATATATTATGGGGAGTTGCATGTTTTAAAAGAATCCTTCAAAAAATCTTCTAAATTGCAATCCTGATTCATGGAACTTCTCAAATTCATTCCCATTTTTAAGTTTACCCTATAGTATATTTTAATACATATTTATCTTTATAAATTCACTTATTTTAACATGAAAAAAAAAATTGGTTCATTTCTCTTTTTATGAATGAAATCATGTATTTTCACATTAAAATCACTTGAATAAATACATTAAACAACACTAAAATGGTTAAATTCTAATGCTTATTTAAAAACTCTTTTAAAATTATTTCACTTTAGTGGTAAATTATTCAATACTCAAATTTAATATCAATGTCCTTACCTTTTCTTTTGTAGGATATACATGTTTAAACCCGAATTTATAACAAATAAAAATGATTTTCCAGAATAACTCTTCTTTCCAAAGTGAAATAAAATTTTCTCATATCATAATAACTTTTTGAGATATATTCCTTGTTCACAACATATTCCTTACTTTTGTTTTTTGTACTACCCTTTGGTACATAATATCAAGAGTATCCTTACTATAATTATATTTTATGGTGTTATGATTTGAACGTTTCAAGGTGGGGTGGTATGAGATGCATTGGTATTTTTAAAGATTATTTCCTCAATGATTTTTCAATTGTCTCATTTAAAATTATCTTCATTTATGTCAACATACATTTTTGAATATTGAAAATCATTTAGTTTTTTATCCTATTATATCATCTACCATGATTTATTTGATGGTTTTTGATTAGTTTGACTATGAATGTGCCATCTTGAAACCATTCACCATATAACTCTAAATGGTTAGTGTTTATATTTAATGATTGTGAAATGTTATTTACATTTCATATGTTACTTTCAATATGAATTTGTATGTTTTCATGTTTGTAATATTCTAAATAGGAATGCTTTGGAATTATTTAATGTCTGTTGTGGCCCACTATAGCCCATATCTTCCTCGGTAGGTCTCGTGAGATAGACTACAGTCTTGGCATGAGGCCTTGAAAAAATAGTTATTTATGGTATTGGCACGAGGCCTTGACAGTATGGTTATGATGACCCACATTATGCATTATCTCATTATAAAACTAGTAATTTAATTTTCATTTGGTTATTAGACTAGTAGAATACCCATTATAGTGATTTATCATGGAATATTTACTTAGCTCATATTCCTTCCATAATATGCACATGGTTATTTTTTTAAAGGCATGTGTTTTTAGTTATTAGACATGCCTAATGTTTATGTATAAAATATCTTCCGATGTATTTCTTACCCTTATTGAGCATTTATGTTCACCCCTTTATTATGTTTCATTTTCTCAGTACTTGAAGAACTTTATTATGAATGACATGTTGGAAAAAATGTAGAGTTTTGGATGTTCCCATAAAAACATATATGTTTTTTTCTTTTCAAGTTGTAATGTTGATCCTATGTATGTATCTAGTTTTCTAAAACTACTAAACTACTCAATCGATTGGGATATTATTCCTTGAAATCATTCCAATGTAATTTTATAAGGAACTGACTCTAGGAAAATTGGGTTCAGTCTTTATAGTTAGTATTAGAGGATGTTTTGTAGAAAACTTTGAAACTAGATATAGAAAATGTATATTAGAGAACAAAAACCTGAGATAGACTTTTGGGATAAGAATACAATGACATCCTAGAAAAATGGTAAGGAATGTATTATTTCTTATATCAAGAAAATACATACCTATCTTGATATGTACAAGTAGAGGTGGCTCTGACAGAGAAGTATCTAGGCGTAGAACCCAAAAACATTTCTTTGACCAAGACTCGAATGGGAACTGGTGAACAACAATGGTCCTTATTGCACTCTTGGTTCGAAACTCCTAGGGGATATTATTTTGTAAACTCAAAATATTATTACAACCCATTATGTTGGATTTATGCTTCTAATTTATCTAAAGTATATGGTTCTTGGATTTTTGATGCATAAATTTATGTTATCTATTATACAATGTTTAGGGATATAAAGAGTTCATAATTTAATGAGCTAATATATTATAAGTAATTGATTATAAATGGCACCTAGAATAAAAATGAGAACTTCATTATTGCACATAATTCAATGATTAAGAAGGATCATATCTTTTATGGTCTTAATATATCTTTTCAAAGAAAGATAGTCTCCTTTGTTTCCTCATCCTATGAGGAAATAATATTATGTTTTAACAAAATATGTAAAGAACCCTTTGATTCCTATGGATTTGGATGGATGCAAAATAAGAGGAGGATGGTAGAGAAAATATGGATAAATGGGAGAAGGGAAAGATGGGTTTTCCCACATGTGATAACTATGGAAAGAATCATCCGGGTAAATTCATGATGGGAATGAGAGTTTGTTATAAGTGTGGATAAAAAAACCAATTTCATGTTTTTAAGGATAAAGAAAAGGATTCTAATGTACAATTATTCAACTAAGGATAAGTGACTCAATAGAATATTTTATCTACAATGTACTGGTTATAAAAATTATGGAATATATGAGGATTCAAATGCAACATTATTTTATTATTTATTTGAGGTCATATGATGAATTTTACCAAGGATAAGTGACTCAATATAATGTTAATATATTGGGATATAATATGGATGAGGGAAAGGTAACCCTAAATATATTCATGATTATTAAGATATGGATGAAGAAATGATTGACTTGGATAAGTATTGACTACCTAAAAATGATTATTGACTTATTGTCATGTGGTTATGATATCATTGATAGAGTTTACAACATTTTTTGAAATAAGGAATATATCTAACAGTATGTTTAAGGATGAATACATGTCTCCAGTAAGGTTTTATGGTAATTGGAGTTATTGACATATTTCAAGAGGATGCATGACGAAGATATTCAGATGTTTGGAATGTGAAGATTTAGGGTTTCTTCATGTTGATTAAAGGAAAATAAGGTAGCATATGTATTAAGTGGGATAGGTCATTGAGTTATAAAAAAATGTGGATTTTCATGGACCTTGTGTACATGGATCATACAAATATGGATATGGAAATTATTCTAATGTATTGGATTGTGATCTTTTGGAAAGTTAAACCATTAGTGAAAAGGACTGTGTTGATCATTATATGAGGTTTAGAGGTTAATGACACCACATGTTGAAACTTTTTTTAAGAGTAGATGTATATGTAGTTCAAGTAATAGTCAAAGAATAAGATAATGTATATGAAATATAAATGTATATTTATATAATTATAGAGCGGAATAATCTCTTACCTCTTCCAAAAGTGTCTTAAATGTTATTATGTTATCATAATCATTGATATCGTTAATGAAATTTTTCATAACTATAGTTTATGTTTTTGTGGTAATAAACTTTCATCTTAACCTATCTTTTATCACTACAAATTTATAGTATGTTTATCCTTTAATTCCTAAGTGTTCAATTCCAATAAATTCCACTTCATTCGAAAGGATAATATAATCATTCATTTACATATTTTTTTATTATTACTATTATTATTATTATTATTATTAATTTTTTTAAAACCATTTTTTCGTTATTCTTTTGAGGAGTATATTCTATTAAGACTATTTCTGATATAATTATTTAATAAGGAAAGTTTCCTATAACAACCAACAACATTCAAAGTTAAAAAGAAAATTTTGTGGAAAACTTTTTTGTAAGGAGGGGATAATGTAACACACCAAGATTTGAAAAATAATTTTAATATTGTTTTCATTAAACACTAGGTCTTTACAAAATACCTCATTTTTATAACCTATCTAGTGACTATAAGTTTACCAACCCAATGATTTGAATTTTGAAAATTGAACATACACAGTTTCCATAATTAAGTTATTTGTAGTCTGATTTGACTAAATTAATTTTCAGTGAATGGTAACATACCCTTATGAATATTAATGTTACCCTTATGAATAGTGAAATAAAATTATGAATTTTAACCTCAACTATGATAGAATATATAATATATATAGTATTTAATTGAATGTATGATGGACCAATGTTTTATAACGAGTAAATAAATGTTTTAAAATCTGTATTTTCAGGTAAATTTTGATTTTAACAAAAATTATTTTTATCATATTTAGTAAATTATTTTTCAAAAATGGAATTCATTTTCTTATTCTGTACATCAAAAAATTGTTAGGGTGAATTTTTTGGATTTTTCCAAAATACTCAAAAAATTTATGAATAGTAAAATATGGTAATTTACCGTATATATACATGATCTATTAAAATCAGTATTCCAAGAATCATGGATGATGTAAGCACCAATGTATCGAACTCACATTCACATATAACTATTTTTTCCCATGTAATCGTCACTATTAATTTTCTTATGACAATAAAATATACTAATGATTAAAATATAAAGAAACCCCTCCACTCCTCCACTATAATTACCACCGCTTCCACCCTCTTGTCTTCACTCCTACCAGGACCTCTACCTTCCCCAATTTCTATCCAAATCTCCTCTCAAGCTCCTCCCGCATGACCATCATCCCTCAGTCTCATTAAAATACCAAATCATCTTCCTTTAAGAGTCCCTCAAGGACGGTTAATTCTTGAGGTAAAATTCCTCTTTTCTTTTCTTTTATTTTCAAGTTACTTTGTTTTCTATTATTTCCTAACCTATTTTCATGAAAATGGTATAAAAAATCTAGTACCATACATTTAACACTATTTTTTTTCTAATGGTATAATTCATCTCCATCCCTCCTTTCCTCCTTATTTATGCTAAAAATAAAACATCATCTGAGATGTGTTGATTTAACACATTCAAGGACGATTATGCTTTCAATATGATTTACCTTCATCAAATATTGACATGAAACCATATTTATTTTTAACTAGACTATTATATATTTATATTATCTTATTTAAAATTATTTAATCCTTATGCAATCATGATGTAAAATAATAATACAAAACTACGTAATTGTGAGAAAAATAACCAATTAATACAAGCGTTTATCATTAATGTTTTATCTAATGGTTCACCTTAATTATAAATAAAAAAATATATTTTATAACCATTTAATCTTATGAATGTTCATTAGTAACATGTAAAATCAATTTTGTACATCAACTCCAGTCATACATGAACTATCATACCCTTTTATAAGAGAGTCCATCGTGAATATTATGAAAACCAACACTCATGAACAATGAAATCGAATCCCTTAACCCTTATAAAAAGTCTATGAATGAACTGAATATAGTAATAATAAACCAAATAAATGTATAAAGGGTTCTGTAATTTTTAATTAATGAACCTAATTAGTTTATTCAGGTCATTAATATCATGCAAGGAACACCCTTGGATTTACGGTAAGGGGTTATCTTTATCACTTTTATTAAAGAATCCCCCCTATGTTGAGTCCTATTATTTTTAATTCCTAATTATGTGGTATGTTTTATCAGCTCCCTAATAAATTTTTTATGATATATAAATTATAGGATATCCCTTTAAATTTCATTAATCCCTCACAAAAACACCCATTACCATGATGAAATATTTTTAAGGGGTTTCAGCATCTCATTTCCAATTTTGTGAGATATTTTGTATTCATTAATATTAATTTTGTATGATATATGTATACTACCCATTGATGTTTCATATCATTAATATCTTTATTTTAATGATATTAAATTTATTATTTGATGATTATTAATTTTGGGACCTATGATTCAATTGATTACAATGTTGTTTGTATTTTCTACCTGAACCTCCAATTTCATTCGGGTTGTGCTTATTCTCTATTCACCACAATGAAACCATTATTTATTATTATCTACTACTCATAAATTCTGTTTGAATGTTTTATATTTGTGTACCAATCATAATTATTCTTTATTTTATGGGGAGTTACATTTTTTAAAATATATCATCAAGAATTGTTCTAAAATGCAAGCTTGATTCATGGAACTTCTCAATTTATTTGTTATTTTGAAATTCACTCTATAGTCTATTCTAATATATATTTATATTTATAAAATAAAATTTTAACATGTAATGTCAATTTCAGTTCATTATGGGTTTTTTGAAAGAAAACATCCATTTGCGCTTCAAAATCACTTTAATGAATTCTATAAACCGCACTGAAATGATTTAATTCTAAAGCATCATTAAAAATAAATTTTACATGATTTACCATTATTGGTACATCATTTATGCTTTAAATGTAATCTCAATGTCCTTTCATTTTCTTTTTTTGGATATAAATTTATAAAACCAAATTTATGAAAAATACAAATGATTTTCCTGAAGAACTCTTCTCTCCAAAGTAAAATATATTTTCTCATCTCACGTTAACTTTTATGAGATATATTAACTTTTCACCACTTGTTACTTAATTGTGTTATATTTACATTAATTTGGTAGATCATATATGGAGTCTCCTTATTCTCATGATATTCAAATGGATTGTGATTTGAATGTATAAGGAGGTATGGGACACTTTGGAATGTTTAAGGATTATTTCCTCCATGATTTTTCCATGGTCTCTTTTAAATGTATCTTAATCTATGTACATATTTTTTTAATCTTGTAATTAATTAAGGTTTGTATCCTATTATATAATCTACCATGTTTTATTGAATTATTTATAAATAGTTTGACTATGGATGTCCTATCTTGAAACTGTTCACCATATTACTTTGAATGGTTTGTGTTTGTTTTTAATGATTATGGAATGTTATTTTCATTTCAAATTTTAGTTTCAATATAAAAGTGTCTGTTATTTATGTTTATACCAATTAATAATATGAATGAATTGGACATGTTATGTTTTTTTTTGGGGCCCTCTATAGCCCCTTGGTTCATCAGTAGGTCTCATGAGATAAAATATGGTCCTTTCATGAGGATTTCAAAAAAAATTTATTTATGGTCTTTTCACGAGGCCATGATGGTGTGGTTATGATTTTTTACATTATTTAATCCCTCATTTTGAAACGTGTAATTTAATGTTCATGTGGTTATCTGACTAGTAAAATACCCTTGATAGTGCATTATTATGATACTTTTATTCAGCTCAAATTCCAACCATATTGTGTTCATGTTTATTTTTTAAAAGGAATGTGTTCTTAGTTATTCACCATACGTATTGCTTATGTTTGTAATATCTTCTTTTGAAATGCATACCCTTCTGGAGAAACTAATTTTACCCCTTTCTTGTGATTAAATTTATCAAAAAATGAAGAATGGTGGAAAGGTAAATCTGTCTCCATAGATGGCTGGATCTGTGTTGTGAAATCTACCATTGTCTCTAAAATGATCTACTCCCTGATGGTTTATAAATGGAATTCCAATATCCTTAAAAAAAATTAATTTTTACATCAAAAACAAATTATATTGGAATCATTTATGAAACGAAGTTCTTTACCATCCCCTGGTCCACCTGTTGTAAACCTCTTGAGAAGGGTGGTCTTGGCATCAAAAAACTCAAACTCTTTAATGAGGCCCTTCAAGCTAAACTCGCATTAAGATTGATTTATAATTACCATACCTCCATTGATTTTCTTAAAAATAGGTTCCTTACAATGTTAAATAAGGTAAATTTTAATTGTTTTATCTCTTAGATCCGGACATCCATTAGAGATTTCATTGCTAACATCATGAATAATTCTAGATGGATGGTTAGTGAAGATTCTTACATGATTTTTTGGCTGGATAATTGGACTAGAAACCCCCTTATATACAAGTTATCTCCTAATTCTCTTCCTTATAAAACCTCCTTCACTATTAAGGATGTGGTGCAATCTCATAATTTTAATTTTCTGGATTATATCATGCATGTGGTTTATAATTACCCTTTTATAACTCTGATAATTTCTTTACCCAGGAGCCTTCCCATAATGGTGTTCTTGATTCCAAAAGTTTTTACAACCATAGTTTCAAAAATTCAGACCCAAGATTATTTTGGTTGAAATTCTTTGACAAACCTTGGATTAAACCCTCTAGAATCAATCTTTTTTGGCGTATTTCTCACAACCACATTCCTACTAAGGTTTGTCTTCAGCCTTTTGGTATCTATATTTTCTCTAAGTGTTACTTTTGTCACCAACATAGATAGGATACCAATTATATATTTTTGTCTTGTCCTACAGATTTTTCCCTTTAGAATTATATTACTGACATGTTTGACTACATATGGTTATTATTTAATTGTATTTTCTACCAAATAAAATGTTTTGTAGAGCTGGACTTTTTGCGGAAAGTCAATAATCTCTTCGTAATCGTTGTTGCTAACCTCCTCAACATGATCTGGTATGATTGAAATACTATTGTCCATAACTACTACTAATTTAATTTTAATTAAGGTCGGATGTGGATTCTCATCACCATTAGGGATGCGGCCTCGATTAAGAAATCTTATTGTGAAAACCCTGTTGGAGACTTTGCAATCCTTCACTGAATTAGGATCGAAGGTATCTATAAGAATCTGTGGTGCACCGTTGAGGTGTTCTGGAAAGCTATGATCCTAGTATAGATCAAAGTAAATGGTGATAGAGCTTCTATAAGAAATCCAGGACCTTCTGGATGTGGTGTTTTGTCATTGACTTTCTTGGAAATTGTCATGGATGCTTCTATGGAAGTTGCTATTCGGCCTCCTATTTGTAGGTAGAAATTATGGATGTGATTCATGAAATTTATTTTGTTAAACAGAAGGGATAGAATAGAATATATATTCATAGTGATTCAACCAATATTTCCCAAGCTATTTGGCATGGTGCGGTGCACCTTGCCTAGTTTCTTACCACCCATTGGTTGAGTTACCTTGCTTTGATTCTGGATATCAGATATATTGTCACTCATACCTTTCTTTAAGAGAACATTGTTTCAAATGGTCATTACAATAACAAAATCATACAGGGAATTACCTGGCTTAATGACCTACATACTGATCTTCTCCCTCTGTATGAAAACAATTGTAATAAGTTCCCCAATATCAGACTCTTGTATTTTCACTCATTCTTTAAAATAAATTGTGTCATGATTGTTATGAATGACATTCAAGGATAAATTTATTGGATATTCCCAATAAAAAATATATTTTGTTTTTATTTTCAAGTTGTAATGTTGAACCTGTACATATATCTAGTTTTCAAAAATGACTAAACCACTCTATTATTTGGGATTTGATTCCTCATAATCATGCCAATGTAATTTTATAAGGCACCGACTCTGGAAAACTGGGGTCGTGTCCTTAGATCACATGTTTAATGAAGCTACCATGTAAATAAGTTAAAATAGACATTAATTTCAAGTGAAAATGTGGAAGTGACATCTTGTACAATCGACGGAACATGGATCAAATAAAATAATTTTTGGGTCAGGAATTAAATTTGTATACAAGTTCAAATAATAACATGTATACTTAACCTACCCCACATTTCAAATCAAGTTACTGCATGAATAATTCATCCTACTGCATGAATAGCCATGTTATCATGTGAAAGTAGAGTAGATTTTATCTATGATTGGAACTGGATATGTGTCTGTAATATATTGAATGATAGAAAAATTCAGGTGGACATGAGTAGAGACGAATCTACTATGTAAAAAAAAGTTATTGTGAGAATAAAACATGTGACGATAAAATGTAATGAAGTGGCCATGTGAAGAAAAGAAACTACCATGCTTATTCATTATGAAACCACATAATGTGATGAACCGACCATATGAAATATTCAAGTGTTTTTATGATGAAGTGTAGTGAACATAAAAGAAAATGAAGTTACTATAATATTTGTCAATGAAAAGTCATTGTACCAAGTAACCATGTGAAATAACCATGATCAAAACTAATTTTATTTCAATTTAAGACTGTGTGACTATGCCCAATATAATCCATGAGGTATCTCCAAATCCTCAATGGATATATTTTAGATAATTAATTATAGATACATTGAATATAATAATTAAATGATTAATATGGTTAAGAATGAAAATCTTTTAATGTATAGTTTATGAAAATTATATCCTAAAGATTCATAGCCTATCATATAAAAATTATAGAAGAGAAAACACACATGGTTATGATTGATTGATGCATTGGGAAATTACAATGAACATTCTCTGAATATCTATTTTCCAAAATAATCTATTTATCAATTTTAAGGACAAATTCAAGGACAACTGATCAACAAAATATGATCAACCTAAAACACATCAATATTGACATTTTTTTCATTACTCTTTCTATTTTAGCATAATTTTATATCTATGTTTTTATAATTTCTTTAATTTTTTATAATGAATATTGTATTGTATTAGAGAGTGCAAGACACTCGCCCCCATTCTTGTACATTTGTACTTCGATGACAAATCATGAAAGAGGATACATAACCTGGAATAGCATTATTTATTTTTTATTCTTTTATCCCGTAAAAAAATAATAGAAGATGTTGTTTTTCGGATATAATTTCTATGTGTAGTTATTTTTGTAAAATTCAATCAAAGATGTTTATTTGTTTATTCTTTCATAAAATTCTTCCCAGTTGGCAATTTTTAATGGGAGAGTACTAAGTCCTTGATTGAGGCTAAACCTCAAGAATTTATTCCATTTTGATTCACTATTTATTTATTTTCTATTTTCTAAATGAATCCAGATTATATTATCATATATAATAGAAAACATTTCTTTTACAATTAACAATGAGTTGTGTTTTATATATGGTGTCTGATACAAGTAAATATATTTAAAAAGTGAAAAGGTGTGTTTAAACAATTTTAACTAATTTTTTATCAATCTGTTGAGAATATTTTTGAAATATCAAATTATATATTTATACTTTTTTTATTTAACTAAGTATTTATAGAAAAAAAGAATGATTTATCTCGAAACCATTTTTAATAGAAACTCTAATTGAAAACTCAATTCACCCCCGCTTAAGTTATCCACTCTAGCCAATATCTTCGATACCAAGTGAGATTACACTAGCATAATAAAAAACTATTTTACAAAATATTCATTATTTAAAAATTAGTTCTCACCAATTCACACAATCCTAAAAACCAAATGTTTAGTTTTTTTGGATTTTAGAAACATAACCAACTTATTTTATAACATTTTCAACAAATTAAAAAAAGTATTATTATAAAAAAAATACCATGTTAGACACATAATACTGAATAAGATTATTTATAATCTAGGGAATTAAAACATAAGAAATGGTGAGTATAATTTCTCATTAAGATTAAAAATGAGAGATAACAATCAACGATCATAAGTGAACTTAAGATGATTATGTGGGTATGATCACATAATCGAGGTGTGTAGACATAAATTAAGAGAGTTATATGAAAAAATACAAAACAAATTATGTTATGATTCCAAGAATAAAACATTAATCAAAACATAAAAAATGATACTTATAAATTTGAATTCATGATCCACTATTAATGAGAATTAAATAGCTATGAGTCATAACATGGTGATGTAGTGAGAGTAAAATTTTAGGAAATCCAAATATATTGAGAAAACCCAATAATTCCCACGAATTCAATTTTGAATAAACCTAATGATCCCCATGAATTATGATGTAATAAAACCAAATGATTCCCATGAACTAATTTGTGAGAAAACATAATGATTCCCAAGAATTAAGTGGTGAGAAAACCCCTGTATGTCCCAATATTTTGTTATCGAATATTAAACTTTAAAAACAATTGTAGGTCAATAATAGACCCATCCTCCATATAAACATTTACTATACATAGGTGTGACACAGAAACATGAAGTCATTCATAAACCCAAAATTTCAAAATTAACACTTTCGAAAGATATGGATATCATGAAAATATATGTAAGACATTACCATAATCAATATAGAGAAAAACAAGGTTGATATTATTAGAGAATATTTTTAATGATGTTTAATAAACACTAATTGATATAAACATAAATGAAAAACACTATTATAATATCATTAAAAAAGTAATATGAAAATTAAGAAGAAATATTATTTTATTTTGATAAGTTTAAATTTAAAATAATACAATTTACCAAAAATTAAAATGTAAGTTATTTTCAAAAACAATGAAATATAAAAAAGTAATATTATGAAATAAAACTAATAATTATATTTTTAAAATGCATTTATATGGAAAAATATTTAAATATAGATTCATTTTTTCCCTTTATAAATAAGGTAAAATTTGAATGAAAAGGATTATGTCAGAAATATAAAAACAATATTAAATTTTGTTGAAAAAATCATTTCATTTCAAAAATATCAGAATAAAATCATATAATTAGAGGCAAATTCATCCATGAATCAATTTAAAGAATATATACATTGATTATAGTGTTTCCCAATTGTAAAAGAAGATCGATGGTATTCATCACTTACAACCACCCTTTCAGTTGATTTGTGAGCCCAAGATTTGTGAAATGGTAAGAATACATTAAAAATAAAAATTAAAAGGAGAAAAAGAGAATATATCAGTTTTTATAGTGAAATAACAATTAATTTAACCATATAGGAAATTAATCATAAATAATCATTAATGCAATGTGATATTGTAAAAGAAAAACCTATAGATTTGGTAATCTTTAAAATAAAATCCATTGAAATAAATATCATGATATGGATTTATAAACCATCAATTGCATGAGAAACTGGTAAAATGAATTCAAGCAGTTGTTTATACACTATATAGAGAATGAAGGGGTGATTATAGATCATATATCAATGAGTGAAAATTTATAAGAGAAAACACATTCAGATTTGGTATTATATGAAATAATAGAAAAAGAAAAATATGATATGAAAATGAATTTTAAATCACTTCAATAAAAAATTATTTATGAGAAAATAATTCAATGGGGAAATTAATACACAATTTTAATAAATAATATATGCATAACATGAAACCATGACTCAAAATGGGAATTTATGAAGAAAAACCCTTACCATAGAATCATACATGGTCGAATATACTCTTAATTCATATATACTTAAATAAAAAATAACTAATCAAATATTTTTTAATATTAATCACATTCATTAATTTCTATGTTAATATTATTTATTCTCTAATTATATTGATATTACTTATTTTTAGGAAATATTAATAATCGGTTTTTGTAGTTTTAACCATTCCTTATATGTGTTAGTATAATTGCGATAATAATCCTTTAACATTAATAATTTAATAGAATATATAATAAAAAATTTATATAATTTCAAATATTATTTACAAATATTCACATCCATTACATGGGTGTTTTGGTTGTAATTATCTATGATAAAACCAACACTGCATTTAGTGTAGTGATATATAACAAACATGGGGTGGTATATTGATGATTAGTAAAATATTAATATAAACACTCCATAATTATAAAGATAAACTTATTTACATATTAAAATCATATATTACATATAATTTTGTTTCCATTATCCCCCTTGATGATAATTTATAGCATCATTCATGTATCCAGTTAAACCAACCCGAACAATAACATGCTACAGTCTATGGAAGAGTATGATTATAAATTGGTTTTCTTATAATATCATTATTCCATGATTATAATGAATTTATTTACTTATAATTATTTTGATAAATAATTATGTGTAATATTTAATAGATAATATATAACAAAAAAAGATAAAAAACCATTATATACAATTAATAAATCTTACCATCTCTTGGAATCCTTCTTTGTTTGGATGTAATTAGGGAATAATATTATATTCAGAATCTTCCAGTCGAGGGAAAGGAATTTTGCAGAGTAAAATATCGAAGATTATAATGATTAGTTGTACTTTTTATGGTTTTCGAGGGGTAGTAAGGGTCCACTTTTATGTTAGAAGTGGTGAAATTTTTCTGAATATTCATTAATCAAGGAGAAAGGAATTTTATTTTCAATAAAAGTCGATTCAAAGTGGAAAATAATTGAAAAATGATAAGGGTGGGTATATAAAAACCACATTCGCCCATTTGGGGATAAAATTTCATGATATTGTTTTCCACTATCGTTACTTTTACCGTGTCCAATATTCACCATATTAACACAAATCTTAACTCTGTATATTATTTTTCTTCTATAAAAATGAAATTTTTCTTATAAACTAATTGGGGAGATTTTTTTAAATCTATAAAATATTTTATTAGATTCTATTTCTAAAAGAGATAGAAGATAAATTAAATATAATAATTCATATCAACTAAAAATAATTTCTTAAAAAATATCTTTATTATTCAAATAAAATTATTCTCATTAAATTTCATGAAATAATTATTAAATGGATATTAATTTATTTTATTTTATTTTACAATAACTATAGTTCATTAAAAGAGTTATGAAATAATTATCAGTTTAATTTATTATGATAAATATACACAACACGTAGAAAAACAAATAACTAAAAAATATCTCATTTTATCATTAAATGATTTTATCTTTATTTTTAACTGATTGATAACCAATGTAAGAATGATTATTCAATTTTTATATTTATAAATAAAATAGTTAAATTTATCTCTTAAAATATTATAAATTTAGCTTTTGAATAAAAATATATAATATATAATCATAATAGTATTTTTTAAACAAAACATTTTTTAAGTCATTAATTATAAAATTGGTTTCCCTTAATAGTATTTAACAGTTTCAAGGATGTTTTTAATTTACCTTTCCTATAAATCCTTGAACATTATCGACACATATTATTTATATAGTCTTATAAATGTAATAAATTTACCTAAAATATACAATTCATAAAAATAATTTCCTTATAATCATGTGTATCCTTAAAAATTAATTAGTAAATTTTTATTAAATTACAATATACTTTATAATATTGAATAAAAATTGATTATAATTAATGAGTGTGTGTATATTAAAATTTTGATAATAATTTTTTATATTTACAATATAACAATATTTTTAAACAAGTTTGAAGTTTACCATCATTATATCCAATATTTATATACCCTTTTATAACCATCATATAATGACTATATTACCCCACAACTATAAAACCTAGAGATTTTAAAATAACACTATGTTTGATAGGGTATTCAATATGTGTCATTAAGCTTAATGGAACCCCAAAACATTATTATTTAAATGTGACCATTATAACCAAGTCATGAAATTGGTCGGTATTGATATTATTAACCAAATTATTAAATATATATCTGAATTTATTAATCAATAGAAATGTAATGATTAATTCTTATGAAATAAACAATAAAATTTTAATAATGTCAAACTATATCTTTTCTTAAAAAAATGATTTTTGTTACATTTTTTGAGAAAATAATATAAATGTTTTTGTCATGTATATAAATTTTATCTCATAAAACTAACTATATTTTTGAAATCATCATATCAAAATTAACTTTGGGTGAAAATGTCATATTTTTCTAAAGAATATCATTTTATAGTAAATAAGGAAAAATTTCATTTATTATTGAAAACTGAATTTTTATTTCAACCATTTAAAAATATAAATTCTATTTTAAAGTCGATTAAAATTAAAATTAATTAATTTTTTTATGAATAATTCAATAAAGTTCTTCAGAATCAATGTCATGGTAGTTTTTGGAATAAAATCTTTTTTATAATTTAAATTAACATACTTCTAAAAACTATTTTTCATTGCATTTTTTCAGTTTATTTCTCAATTAAATTATGTACCATATATGTTATTCCTTTTCAAAAATAAATTTCATATTTGGATTAATTAGCTCTAAATTTAGTAAACATTTCTTTTTTTCGTTTTGAATAGTAGCGATAAGATTTTTTCTTACAATTGTAAAAAATAAATTAGGTAATTAATTGTAAAACTAATATGATATGAATTATAAGATCCCCCTAGAACATACGAAATATTATTGTATGAATAATTTATGTCCATATTAATACATGGTTCTATTATATTACCATTTATATCTATTTTCATGAGATCATTAACTTTATAATATTTTATTTAAAGAAATTTCAATGATGCCACATTCATGTTTCTAATAACTATAACATTTTTAAAATGAGATAATCCAAAATATATGTTTAACAATAAATAGTATTTGTAAATACGAAATATTTGTATAGATCAGGGTAATTTATTTTTTAATTTTTTGGTAATATATAATTACATTTAATTTTTATACAATAATAATTTCATAATAATTAAATTAATGGACAAATCAAATAAATGATATAAGAAATATTAAAAGGAAAATAATTTGAAATATTTATGGTGGTAAAAATATATTCCATATTAATATGAAAAGTTAGGGTCATATTAAATGTTTTTGTGAAGATATATTGTTATCGTGTTAGTCATAACATCAAAGTAATGAATAGGGTAATAATTGACAATAAATATATTTTATGAATATTATATTGTGTTAAAATAATTAAAATTAATAAAATACTAAATAAGAATAGAGGAAATAATATATGGTCAAAAAATCAATCCATTTTTCATTGATCGTCCATTTGGAAGCATTTGTATCAAGAATTTTCATATTATATTTTAATATTTTGAGAAATTCCAAATGTGTCACTCACCTTTATTATAAAATAGAACCCCTTTATTCCCATATTTAGACAACATTAAGACATATATATCAACCAAACTCTACCCATTTCTCTTATAAAGGTCTTTTTCATCGTTTTATATGTTATTTTCCTTCCAAAATATATTTCATAGCACCCTTAAGACAAATTATAAAGGAGCTTCATCATAGAAGAGGTAATCATATTTATCGAGTCTTTAAAATTTATTTCTTAGTTAACCTTATATTAATATGTTATACCCATTAAAATAATAACTTGAGTATCATATATATACTGGGAGGATTTTATTATTTTGATAAAACCATATTCTGCCTTCTATTTATCTAATGAAAAATGAAAACATAGAGCATGTGTATATATGGTTTACCATCTCCATCTAGCGATCTAATTCATTTATCAATCCCACTTAACATGGACAGTTGTAAATATATATTTAATTAATATCTATGAAATATATTTCATGATTATGATTCCTTAAATTTTAATTATTCTTTACCCTTCTTTCATTCCATCCATTATAAAATGAAAATACTAATCATGCGTATGTATGACGTATCATCTCCATGAATGTTGCAATTCATTTTTTGGCTCCATATTTATAGATGACTCTAAATATCTATAAATTTTATTTACATGATTTTTAAAACATAATTAATAATCTAGTGATGATGGAATAATGATAAAATTATATAGAACAGAACTATCAAATCAAAATGTACATGAAAAATGATGTAGTTACCACTGGAAATAGTGATTTTAAATATTATTTGATATTAAAAAGGTGAAAAGATGTTATAAGTAGAAAATATAAGGTATGATATATATGATTATGGTTCTGAAATATATATATTTATATGATAAATCTATGTCAATTATACAGGGGGTTTGAACATGTTTTAAGTAATTCTAACAAGAGGTAACGAGAGTTTTTATTTTAAGACTTCATATTTTTAGAGTTCAAGTATCATAAGGAAGTGTATTTTCTCATGAAACTAAATTATATATAAATTATGTTTTAATTAAAACCCCATTTTTATTAATGGTATATATATTTTAAATAAATTCTTTTTTGATTTGGAAAATTCACTTCTTATTGAAAATTAAAACAATTAATTTTTTTTCTTATAGTTTAATTTTAAAACCATTATTTTAAAAGGAATTTTTATTTTATTGAAATTTCTAAAAGATATGTCATTTTATATAAAATTATCTTTATCTTTCATAAATTTCATTAATTATAAAATATATTTCTATCATTTGTAATTATTATTGAATTTTATTTTATATTAATACTATTTAATTTTAGTTTCTATGATTTTACGAATGTGTCTTTTAAATATAAGTAATTATTTTTGATATATGGATTTATCATATGAATTTCCTTAAAA
Organism: Viscum album; assembly: GCA_963277665.1. Classification (NCBI taxonomy): domain Eukaryota; kingdom Viridiplantae; phylum Streptophyta; class Magnoliopsida; order Santalales; family Viscaceae; genus Viscum; species Viscum album. Next base: position 305,659,713 of record OY728127.1, read on the forward strand.
TTGATTTAAAATTTATTAAAACTTATCACATTATTTTCTTTTTTGAAAATTATTCAAATATATTTTGAAAGGTTTTTTATAGTTTATGAATCGGAAAAGAATATTTATAAAAAAATCATTTAATTTTACAGTTGAGTATTAAATGAGATGAGAGGAATGGGTTGTGAACCCAAAACCTCAACAAGAAGTTTTCCAACATAGGAAACTACAATATAAACATTTTTTTTATAAATCATCTGTAGATATTTTTAATCCATATAATAATTATTATATTCAATAGATTTGTAATGAAAAAACCAAATTTTTTTCAAATATTATTTTAGAATGGTTTTTCAAAATATAATCATTTAAAAGGATTAAAAGGTATTTCCCTACAAAATTTTCTAAATTCCCTTGTTTTATAATTTTAAAAAAAAATTAAAATATTAAAAATGTTTTGTAGTTTACATACACTTTTTTCTAAATTATTTTAAATTATTTTAAAATGATTTTATTCTTTTTTGAATACATATTACATGGAAATATTAATTTCACCTCACATTTTTAAAATATTTTTCACTTTTACTTTAGAAGTTTTAATATGGATAACAACATTTTAAAAGTTATCATATGTGAATCTAAATCTATATTTTAAAAAAAATGGTAAACTATTATATCATGTAATGTATTTTCTGAATCATCCAAAACTGAGAGCATAGAATATTCTCAGTTGTGTAAACTGTTTTGTATTTTCTATTTTTATGTATAAAAAAAGAAATATTGCATTTTAATACAGGGTAGTTTGATTCTATCATAGTGGTTTTAGAGGAATGGTCTAGAAAACATCTTGCAATGGGTATTATATTTTGAGGGGGGAAATATAATAGATATAATTTTCATTATAACTTTTACGTAATTACGTACCCATAAGAATATAGATGTTCAGCAATAAAAGTTTTTTCTAATTCTAAATATGGAAATTCATAGTTTTATTAAGTAAGTTGAAGGAATTGTCAGGGAAAAATTCATTTAAGGATGGTATAATGTAAAACCAGGAGATTTTAAAATAACATTGGTTTGATTGTGTATACAATACAAAACACCGAGCTTAAACGGAACCCGAAATATTATTTTTTATATATTTACATTAGAATCGTGCCATTAAATTGAATGGTGTGAATATTATTAACAAAATTATTAAATATATATTTAATTTTCATAATAAATACTAATTTTTTTATTCCTTCAAAGGAAAAACTATCAAATTTTAGGAATGTCATATTATACGTTTTAATCAAAAATGATTTTTATTACATTTTATGAGAAAATAATAAAATTAATTTTATCCAAATTTAAGAATTTGATATGAATAAATGAACACCTATTTTTAAATTATATTATAAAAATTAAATTGGGTTGAAATTTTCAAATTTCTTTAAATGTATTTATTATCTTGTGAATAAAAAAAATACAAATTATTATTGAAAACATTATTTTTATTTCAACCATTTTAAATGTTAAATTTTCATATAAAATTATTTAAAAGTAAAATTATTCATATTATATTTTTTTTAATCGGATTAATTTCATTGGAATCGATTTTATTGTTCAATTTAGTATAAAAGAAATTTTATACATAAAAAGAGATTTTAAAAAAAATAGATTTCACTGCATTTTTATGGTCTAAATTTAAATTAAATTCTTTCAATTTTGTTATTTGAATTTTTAAAATGGATTTAATATTTGTATTCTTTATTTCTAAATTTATTAAATATGTACCTTTAATTTTTGGTCATTAGAAATACAATGTAAGATAATTTTTATTTACATGGTAATGGTTAAATCGGGTAATTAATGGTAAAAACAATATGATATTCACTATAAAATAACCATAAAACATACAAAAAATTTCATGGATGAATAATGTTCATCCAAAATAATTTACAGTTCGGTTATATGTCTATTAATATCAATTTGGATGAGAATATTGTATTTATAATAATTTATTTAAAAAAGTCAATGATATCCCAATCATGTTGTCGATAACTATAACATTATTGAAATAGGGTTATAAAGAAGATATTTAAACTATAAATAGTATTTTGAAATATAAAAAATTTATATACATCATGTTAATTTATTTTAAATTTTTAGTTAATAAATAATTATCATTAATGTTTTTACAACACTAATGAAATAGTTTTTCTATTAATTGTAAAATTAAATATATTATATTAAAAATATTAAAATTAATAAAATTTTAATTATTAATGTTACTAAAAAAATTTCTAGATAAATGCGATATATAATAATATTATTAAAGGTTATTTTTGGAATATATCTTATAATATTGATATAATAAATGTTAAAGTAATGAATAATGTCAAAAAATGAAAATGATAATATTTTATGAATATAACTTTTTATTTAATTATTTATGAAATATTAAAATATTAAATTAGGGTCAAGGTGATTAGATATAGTTTAAAATTTCATTCTATGTCAATTTATTGGATATTTTAAATAATTCATATATTTTAATATTTTGAGAAATTCCAAAATTTCCCCTCACCTTAATTATAAATGGAACCAATTTCATCACTTATTTAAACTACTTTGAGCCATCTATATTGACCAAACACTTATTAGACATCTTATTGACAATGTTATTCAAGTTCTAGAGGGGTTTTCCTCCAAAAAAACTTATAGTGAGTCCAATAAGAGAAGTTATAAAGAGTATCCTTTATAGAAGAGGTAATCCTCTTTACCGACTCTTTCAAATTTTGATTCTTATTCTAACCCATATTAATATGTTATACCCATCCTAAAATAATAAATATAGTATCATAAATATACATACATTTTATTATGATTATGATAAAATCTTATTTCTCTTTTTATCCATTCTATCCATTTTATGAAAAAATAGAAACTATATGTGTGTATGGCTTATCATCTTCGCGTAGCACTGTAATTCATTTTTCAAAACCAACATACTAGGATGTTTTTAAATATGGAAATAAAGAATTTATATGATATATATGGCATAATAATGATTCTATAAATGTCAATTATTCTCTTACAATATTACATACCATCTATTGAAAAATGAAAATGGTGTTCATGCATACGTACGACCAACCGTCTCCAGAAATGATGTCATTCATTTTTCAATATATATATTTATGGATGGATAAATATATATTTATTTATTTATTTATTTTATATGATATTATAAAAATAAATAATATTCTATATATGATGGTACTCTAATAAATTTATACGTACTGAAACTCCGGAATCAAAATATACATCAAAAATGAAGAAGTTACCACATGAAATAGTGATTTTAACAATTAGTTGATAATAAACAAGTGGTAAAATAATATAAGTAAATAATATATGGAAAGATATATATTACAAAATTTCTACAATATATTTATAATAAATCTATATTTATTATATTGTAGGTTAGAATGTGTATGAAGGATGTCAAACCTCAGGTAAGGGGAGTTATTATTCTAAGAGTTCATATTTTTAGAGTATTTTTTTGGTAAGGGATTTAATTGTTCTAAGAAAATAAATTAAATAAAAATTAACTTTTAATTCAAACCCCATTAAAGTAAGGGAATTTATTTTGAAAAAATATTCCATTTTATTTGTAAAATTCAAATCTTTATGAAATTTAAAATAATAACCAATGATTATTTTTTATTTTTTATTTTTTAAATTATTTACTTTATATGGAATTTCATTTTATTAAAATTTCTATAACATATTTCATTATATTTAAAATTTTTGTTATTTTCTATAAATTCCATTTATAATAATATATATGGCCATCATCGATACCTAGTGTTAACATTCCATTTATTTTAATACAATCTTTTGCTATATTTTCAAAATGTTTATGATTTTTCCTTTTCAACGTAAGTAATTTTTTAGGGAAATAAGAATTTATATTATGGTTTTTTTGAAAAAATAATTCAATAAAGAATATAAATTATATAATTATTGTTTTTTTGAAAATAATTATAGTATATTTTGAAGGGTTTTTAATGGTTTAGGAATGAGAAATACAGATCTACTTGAAACATTTTAATAAAATTTTGAATTTGGGTATTAAATGAGATTGTGATGAATTGGGAGTGAACCCATTTTCTCAATTGGACATTTTCCAATAATTAGTACTACTAGTGGCCTTAAGGTTTTCATATAATCTATCAAGTATCATTTTAATCCATAAGAAATAATTATTATTTTTAAATTATTTTTACAGAGAAATCGAAATGATATTTTAAATATTATTTTAAAATTGTTTTAAAAAATTATAAGTATTGTAAAGGTTTTGAAAGATACTTCCATTTAAAAGTTTAGGAAAAACCTAGTTGTATTATTTTTAGAAATTTATAAATTATGTAAAATCGTTCATATTTGATATAAATTTTTTTTAAAGGATTTGAAATAAAAATTAAAAAGATTTTATCCTTACTTTTAAGACATATTACTGTGAGATTTTATACGCACCAAATTTTTTTAAAATATTTTTCAAAAGAGTTTTAGAAGTTATAATATGGATGGAATCATTTAAGGAGTTAGAACAAGGGAATCCAATTAGTTTCTTAATTATTTGCTGTAAACTATGATATTATGTAAGGTGTTTTCCTATCCCTACAAAACCTATACTAGAGAAGATCCTTGGTTGGTAAATATTTTCATATCGTTACCTTATATTTATTAAAAAATACATAGAATGGGATTAGTACCAATTCAAGAAGAGTTCGTTCAGTGTGTTGCAATTAAATATTATAACTTTATCTCATTCTATCTCGACAAATAATAACTCTCATATTATTCATTTTTTATTTTATAACAATTTTTTATCTTTTAATGGTTTTATTCAATTATAAATCATGTTATACTAATTGTGATTTTCAATGGTGAAGTTGGCCTAGGGTTTTTTCTGAATTACAAAAATACAAAATTTTTGGTATTCATTATCCCATTTTAATTTATTCACTTTTAATGGATTCAATCATCCATGGAATGTTAGTGTGTATGATATATAAAAAATGAATTTATATAATTTTGTTTTAATGTTCTATTATGAGTGAATAAATTCTAGTTAATTTGATCCATCTATTTTATAAATTATTTTCTACTAAATTTTCAATAACATAAAAAAATATAATGAATATTTTTAACAAGTTAAGACTCGGGAAACTTTTAAGAAAAAAGTAAGTCCTATATTATAAGGGTTGATAGGTAGACCTCACTTTCCTTATAGGTCTATAATATCATATTCTCAATGAAACATGTCCCAAAGGCTTGTCTCTGAAAAGCTCGTACATGTCCCTTAAGTCCAAGAGTGAGAATCCAGCATCACAACATGTCACGAGTCAAAAGTCACACCCCCTTATTGCAGTCATCGCAACTTGTGTCCAGTCTGAAAAAAATGAATGGCCCCACCATGAAATATTGCATCATGCTGGAGAAAGAAAATATGGTAGTATATCCCTCGAAACATATTGTGGGGGAGGGACATATAATGGGTTCTGATACACCTATCTACCTTTTCAATATCCCACCCAGTGATTCCTTTCATTGAATTTCTTACATCACCTTCCAAATAAACTCCAACTTCAAACCATTCCCATGTAAAGATAAAGATATGGAAAATCACTACAACATCATATAATAAGGGTATTGAAGGATAGATGATAAGAGTTAGCATACATATTCCTCAATGTGGGGACACCCATGTTGTAGTGTCACAACACATCCATCCTGTTGTGTATAGAGGTTCACCTGGTTCCTATAATTCAATCTTTTTCCCACAAGTAATGTCCTTGAGGCCCCAAATCCTGAAGACTGAGATGATGACCCAAAATTCAATAATCCCAAGAAAATTGCCTTAAATTCACAAAAAAACATTCAAAAATGGTCCAGATGCCAATTTAGTCAAAGGATTAACACCAATACATGGTTCGATGGCCAAAACCTTGGTGTAAAATCGTAGGATAGTAGTCACAATCATCTGATACCATGTAGTGGACCAAATAAAAGGAACATTGAAAGCTCTCACGACACCTTTTTCAGTGTTACCATCACAACCAGCACCATTTTCCACTACCAGACACCATGATCTCTATAACCAAATACAAACAACTAAACCTAAATCACATGATCTGATGTGGACACCACTGACAAAAGGATATCATTCCACCCATTTTCAATCCAGTGAATCACAAGTCATTGTCTCACATGAAAAAAAAGAGATTTCCCTAAAACCCAAATACAGATTCTACCTCTTTCTATATATCCATATGTCATAATTAACATCTCACCACTATGAAAACATGATCTATGATCTATTTAATTGATTTCAAACAACATGGACAATATAGGTGAATACTATACATCATCTGGATCTCGAGATGGGAGTTGATGTAGACAATAACAATGATGATTAGAAAGATGGTGGAGAAGCAGTGCCATTAGAATCACCAGAATATATATCCTATACCTAACACCATAGAGTTTCATTTATATAATAATTAATGAAGGATAACTTTCACCAACAATATCGATGCCAAAATAATCTTAACTAATTCACCAAATTCATAAGAACGAAACCCTGACTAGGGTTCCCCCAAGAGAAAATATCTTGAGATCCCCCCCTAGAAGAATGTGTTGTAAGAACATATTTATCAATTATTTACATATATTATAATTAAAAATATATACTTAAACAAGAGGTGTAACATTATCCACCAATAAATAAATTGTCTCCCCTTAATTTTTGTTATCTCTTAGAGATGAAAACAGTTGTGAATATTCATAAGTCATACAAGACACAATATAAAATTCCAATGGGATATCTATACTACAGTATTAGATAAGGATATAAAAATAATATTTTCTATAATTATAGGAATATCCTGATAATTTAATATCTACCTAATTAATTGAGATAAATAACCCTCTTTATTTATCTTTAAGACCCATAAAAAGTTTGTTATTTTGATAGAGATTTAGTAGTCATATGTGCCATAATTTATTATCAAAGTTTTATTTTGGATATTATTTGATTTCTATATACTAGAAATTAATATGGTCTATATGTATATATATCCATTCCATTCGCAAAATCACATCCAATCCCACTGAAGGAATAGTGATAATATTTTAAAGAATCATATTACCATAAACTTTTTTTACAGAGGAGTTAGAGAATTGACTTTAAATCATCATAACACTAAGTGTTTTTTAATATGTTTCAATACCTAGTCATTTAGGTTCTAATTTGATACCCTTAGTGAACATTCCAACTTTAATGGATCGGGTAGATCAAAAATCATACAAGAAACTTCATATCCCCAGGAGGATAACGAGTTTACCATATATGAATTTATTTATGTGGCCCACTTTAGTACTTGTGATTACATATGCATTCCCTTTTCTCTTAGATTATGAGGTTACTTATATTTATTTTCCCCATTAACCCTTGTATTTTTCCACTAATTTTAGTAATTTTCATACACCATAAAATTTTATAATTTTAGTATGGGTGGTCCATTATATTGATCATTACTATCATTCTTTATATCCCTTAAACATTCAGGGGAATTATGGCCTTATATCCCAAACCTAAGGAATTTTTTGTTCCTTTATGGAAATTTTCCAAAAGGATCATCCTGCATCAAAAAAATATAGTAAGATTAATTTTCTTTCCATTATTGGTTTTATCATCTTGGTCTCTATAAAACTCCACTTTTGTATTATTTTCCACAATACCCTATGAATATTTAAATAATTCAATGTCTATTTCTATATTAATACAACATTAATCAATTTCTTAATTTTTATAAAATTACTTTATAAAAAACACTATTTGGATATATGTTTTGAACAAATTATAAAAATAAACAATATTTCTTTTAGTATCAATGACAAAACTGGAAGCATTCCATACATGTCATGTGAATTTCTCATCACAAATAATAATGGATTCATTATACATTTTACTCCTAATAAATTATATCTTTTTTTAAATATTAATATTTTGGTTTCAATATTTATTGTAAAATGTCACCATAAACATTTCTCAATCCCCATATTTCATTTCATACTCCTACATCTTGTTCCAAATTACATTCCACCATTGTTCTACCTAGCCAAAAAAATAGTTAGCTGATAATTCATAAAATTCACACCCTAAGAACTAAAGAATAAAATCTATCTCTGATTATGTATTGATCAATTTCATGGAAATTATTGGACAGGAAGACCCAATAATGTTAGGTGGTAATTGATGCGTGAAAGAATTTATAGTGTGTTTCTTCTTATTTGGTTGTCTGTGATCTCAATATGGTTCAGGTTATTGTTCATAACTATATATATTTTTTCTATAACTATTTTACTTACAATTTATATCAAAATTGGGTTACCATTATGATAGTCATTTCAATATCCATCGCATTCAATGCAAACTCAATTTCTCTAAGCTTTAATAATAAACTAAAACCCAAAAAGGTTGGTGTAAGCATTAATGATCTGATTATTCAATCATATATTGATCAAAATAATCCAAAGATTCCTTAAGTATTTCACCTTCATTTAAACTTGTAGTACTTTAGGTTCTTCATATAAAAAATTTGGTCCAATATAGGTTATTTTTAGTACTATCCACTTAATATTCGTAACCTAATATCCAAAGATTATTGAACGATACTATGATAATATTTGAGCCACCCATGTCCCACACATCTAGATTCAATTCCAAAATACAAACATTACACATGTTCTTTTATACCAATTAAGATAACATGACTATAAAACACATCTATTTTCCATAATTTCTAAAATTGAAACATTATGTCACAAAAATGCTTGCAATACTAGAACCTAAAGGTTTTATGACCAAAATGATTAGACATAAAACCGATATATGTTACAAAATTTTTTATCTCTCCCACAAATTTTTATAATGGGATTCCCTTATAGTCACATCATATATAATAATCTTATTCATAAATTTTTGAATTGAAACATTGGAAAGGGTGAGACAAGATTCATTTTGGGGTAAACCTAAGAGATAAAAACAATAGAACAAAACTAATAATTAGATAATCACGTGTTTATAAAAACATAATCAAGGTTCATGGTCATAACATAATATAATAATAAAAAAAATATCATATATCTTAACTGAAATATTGATAGCATAATAATTATTACCTAACATAATAAATGTTGTATTTAAATATGGATTCATGATTAAATAATCAAGATCCTAACATATTCATGAGGCATAAATTAATTATATTGTCCAATATTAATTATAATAAATCCTAACATTTCAAGAAAAACTAATTATTCTAACACTTTTTTTGTGAGGAAACCTAATGATATGAATAAGTTATGTTGTGTAAAAAATCATTTGATTCACATGCATTATATTTTTGGATAACCCAGTTATTCCCATAGTGAAAAAAATTACATACATAAATATTACATCATTTTAAATAAATATTAAATATATCGCATAACAATTCAATCATTTTAAATATAATGTTTCGATTTATTTGAAAAAAATATACATAATATTATTATTTCATGAATGATATTTAGCATCTCTAAAAAATTCCTTCTCACATAGTACACTTCTTAGTCAAACCAAACATAAAACTCATTCTTCATAACATGGTGATTGGAAATAAAATCATGGGTGACCTCATATACTTAGTGATTGTAAATAATGGTGGTATGATTCAATGATCATATGTAAGCATACCATGGGAATAATGGTATGAAGATATGATAAAAAAATTTAAAATCGTACTCAAAAAATCATAAATCAAATTAATGGAATAATCCCTTAGAGGATCATAAGAAATGAATTTAGAATAATCAAATATAATAATCCATAAGATCATATTATTTGCATATGAACATTTTATAGACAATGTCAATTACGTTTTTCACCATCATAATCATAGAAATGTAATACTAAGGCTACCCACCATGATATTAATGACATATTTGGTTTTGGCTAACCACCTGCATACCTACTTCAATATTGGGATAATGATCCAAAAACTCTCTTTTGGGCATAGGATACCTATACATGAACCCATTGAGGTCATAAAACATTTATGATTACTTAATCCATATAAAGGAAATCCCAAAGCATCTCTACACATTTCCAAAATCTATTCATATGTATGCCACAATATCTTTAAAACGTTTACCATTTCCTCAAACCTTAACCCATGGAAAATAAAATGGTTTTCATATATTTTTATTCACCACAATAATTTACCATCTATAGATTGAATAAAATTTTTATAATTGGATCATATCCCAATCGAAGAAAAAATGAAATCAATGGATGTTTTCATAGTTAAAAATAACATTAAAACATCACTGAAACATTTCATGAGGAATGGAACACTTTAAATTTGAAATTAATTTTTTAGAATCCAATAATTTATATAATTTTAGGAAAACTATTTTATTTGAAAAGAACCATGGAGACATGTAAAGTATGATTCAAATAAAAGTATAATAATGATGGTGGGAAAACTAGATCATGAAGTATATATCAAAAACGATTATTTTCAAACCTATGGTAAGAAGAGCCACATTTGAAAAATGAAAATAATATTCGATTTAAAAAATTATAGAAATAATAATATGAGAAAAAATTAATATAGTCAATATTATGTTAATATTAAAGACATTCTTCAAAACATCTTAACATCTATGGGTATGGAAGAGAAAATATTACCTACTAATGAGATAAAAATATTATTTCCCATAAAAATATTATTTTTGAATTTTGAATAAAAATTTAGAGATAAAATTATTGGAAAACATGTAATTTCCATAAATAAATTGATGAGTGTAAAATCAATGATATTTATTAAATATAGATTATATAATTTCATCATAAAAAATAAAGCATAAGGAATCCCTATAAAAAGTGAGATTATAATAAAGAACCCATACATTAGGTATGAATTTATTAATAAGACCTTTTAACCACCTATATAAAAATTTAAATTTTTTTATCATTATATATCAAAACATATTCATACTTATAATTACATACATTGTTTACTAATAAAATCATATCATTCATTCATTAATAATATTTCAATAGCATTTTTATTTCAATTGTTTAATACTTCATTTTTCATATAAGTTTTAATTTCAAAGTAATTTTACATTCATATTAATCATGGATTCATCATCAAATGAATTTTAATCTGGAAATAAATATTGATAACTCTATTTTGTATAAATATTTTTATTTTTTTATATCTTTTTTCATATAATGAAAATTTATTTCTATTCCCAATATTAATGTTTTGGGAATAATTATACAATATTAAAATTTGGATCAATATAATGGAAAACATGAAAATTGGGGAAGAAAATGAACTTCACGCCACGATCATTGCTCATGGTGCGGCACAGGATTTAGTGGATTATCATAGAGAAATTTCAAGGAAAAAACAAATAATACATAGTAAAATGGTGCATGTAGAGAAGGAATATGACTTTTAAAATCATATAATCATATCACACAGAGATTCGGTGATATTTGGGGAAGAACTAAAGGCTGAGAAGTGTAGAAATTCAACATGAAATGAAGATTACATGTGTCACACCATGACACATATATTCCACACCATTACACATGTTACATATTAACATAAACTCATGAGGTCATGAAATGGAAAAAGTGGTGTAAATTACACAGTGTGTAAACATATTACACATAATGTAGATTCCTGATACAGAAAAACACACTGATTTATAGTGAATCTTTGATTGTATTTGAGAATATATTTTTGACAGACCATCCATTAAACTTAAAAATTGAAGGGAACCCTTCTAATGAGATATTATACTATTTATATGGGTTACTAATAGAAAAAATGTAATTTGAACAATGGACGAGATTATTGACTATTAGGAGGCTGATGCAGGGTTCTGACACAGATTTCTTCATATAATGGATTTTTTATTATTTGTTTTTCTTCCATTAATATAATCATAGTATTCTATATAGTTTTATTTCCAACCTATTTCTTTTCTTAATTCCATTCCCATTAATTATTTTATAATTATTCCACTATGGGTATTGACTTTTTCATTATTGGAAACACCTGATGATGACTGGATAGACCCGATAAGGGAGAGAAGAACCACTTAAAGGGTGTCTTTTCCAACAAATCATGATTTTTCTTTACTCATAAAGATGATTTTATTAGATAATATATTGTTATTATTGAGTTTATATTCTATAGTCATTGAATCATTGACTATAGTTTTTCAACATTGAATATATCCGAACATGATTGGGATGATTTATTCATGATCATTGAATGGAATTATTTGTCATTTTGTAGACATCTGAACGTATTGTAGTTTCGCTATTCGGATTCATCTGACCATGATGAATTTGGATTATAGGGTGGTTTGACTAATGATTTCCCTTTCATCAATTGATGAAACTGTTTGTTTGCACAGATATTTGATTTAATTTTTTTTAGAAAAGTTGAACTAACTTATATAGCTAAACCATCCCTAGAAACTGATTCTTCTCCCTTATATTTCTCTATTTCAATTCATTTATATTAATTTGAATTTTTATTTTAATAAAATAAAACTAAAATTGGTGTGACATTACCTTTATTATAGGTTTTCATTGTTTCATCCCCTGATCTTTGTGGGTTCGACCCAATACTTCTACTATATTATGCCTTAATAGTTAGTACGATTTGGTTAAATATAAATTCCTATATTGATCCACGCTCTGAGGAATTAATGATTCCTTCAGGAATTTAAAATTTCAAATATATATATATATACATTCATTAAATATATATTTAGACCCATCTATAATATCTAGTCATAGAAATATTAAATACATCGTTCAGGGAAATGGTAGTCTGTAGGTACGGATGAACACTATTTCATTTTATAATGAATAAAAACAATTAAATAAAAAAATATCATTACATAATCATAATTATATAACAATTATAAAAAAATATTAAATACAACATTATATTCATCAATATGATTCTGTGATGGAATTTAAATCTAATCACTATATGGAGGAAGTAGTCCACATGTACGCACGACTGATACTTACATTTCCAATTTTATGAAAATGAGGAGGAATATTTTTGTACCATAATCATTATAAAAATTCATTATATTTAGGATTCTATATTAATTATTTTATAATTTTTATAAACTATTTATTGAATGGATAATATGAAATAAACATTGAAAGTGTCAAGTAATATGATTTACTCTTCTTTGAGAGACCTATATTAGATTACACATTAATCCCTAATAGAATGTTATTAATAGAGTTATATAATATCATGAAATAATTTGGGGAAGATATAAATTGTTTTATTTGGGGATTTACTAAGATAGAGTTCTCAAATTGTGTGAATAATGGAGGAGATGATGAGACCTTTTATAATTGAGGGGAGGGAAACACGTGCAGTTACATAAATGGATTAAATAATATAAAGTAATTAGTTTTTACAGTGAAAAATGGAAAAATTTATAATTTAGGATAATATTGGGTCTTTATATATTAATCTACCGTTAATTAGGCAAGTTTTTGTGTAATATTTACCCATGTCTCTTATTTTAACCCCCTTCATTAAGATATTTTAACCCTAATCTGGGTAATAAAATTTTAATGTTTTTACTATTAATTGTGACCTAAAATGAAGGGGGAATAATTAATAATTTTGAAATTATGATGCCAAATATGGAATCCACTTTATCAAATCCATTTCCTGTAAGATATAGAAAATAATTTTAAAATATTTTCTCAAAATGTAATGAAAATAGTTTTTAGAAAAATTGGAATCACAAACATCAACAAAAATTAAAATTCCTTCCTTGCCTTGTAAAAACTATTTGAGGAATACTAAAATATTCTATTTAAAATATAATCGATATATGTTTTTGTAATCATTAATAAATTATGATTTATTTAATCTACAAAGATAGAAACACATTTGTGATAGAAAATGGTTTTCTGAAAAATAAATTTTTTACCTTCATATGATTTCATCCTCATTTTTTATCATTAAATTTATAATGTGTGAATACATATATTTAAAAAATGATTCGTTTTCTAAAAAAAATTTAAAAATTTTATTGTTCTTTCTTATTCATTAATCAATACATTTAAATTAAGGGAAATCATTTTATATATATTTTATAATTTGGTTAATCCTATTCATATACCTTAATGAAATTGATATTCTACAAAGTTTATAATATATTATGGTTCATTAATTATTAGGTATTTATGTTAAGATAGATATAATATACATAAAATTTAATTCAATGGAATACATATTAAATATTAGGGTGTTATAGCCCATGAATTTTGTTATCATAAAACCCAATGATTCCCATGCATTAGGTTTTTTGTATATACAATCATTCCAATGCATTATGTTATGATATTTCAAGTTAATTACCATGAATTATTACATGAGACATGAAAATTTTAGCAATTAATTGGAGTTTCATAAAGGAATTCCCAATCATATAATGATAATCATTACATATGTTTGCCATAAGAGCATGAAAAGATTTATATTCCAATCATTGACGTATTAATTAATTGTAATGAAATGAATTCCATGAAAACATCAATAACACGGTATTATATTACATCCTAATAGATATGGTAGACTGTATAATTACATAATATAACTAGTATAGTGTATGAAACATTAAATAGTGTTAACATAGATGAAAAACACCTTTATAATAGAATTAGAAAACTATTTCTGAAACATAAGAGGAAAGATTATTTTCTTTTGATAACATTCATTTTAAAAGAAACAAATTTATAAAAAATGGGAATAGAAATTACATTTTAAAACAATTAAAACTTATAAAACCATATATTTAGATATAACTACTAAATAGAATAGGAAAATTCATTCCTGTGAAATACATTTAAAATAGATATTCATTTCACACCACTGTAAATGAAGTCAAATTTGGTTCAAAATGATCATTCTTGAAATGTTAAAAGAATATTCCTTGTGTAAATAAAATAATTTTCATTTAAAAATAACTTATTAAATAATAAAATAATATGCAATCCTATCCAAGATACAATAATAATATTATATACATGGAAGAGAAAGATTTATGAATACTAAGAAGAGAAATGGTTAGCTACAGCTCCAATAATCTGTTAGGTCGAATTTAATACCAAAGCGTGGTGAAATGTTTTAAAGAAATAAAATAGCTTGAAATAACCACAGTAAAATAAAATATATTATTTTTTACAGAAAAATACAATTGAATTTCTCCATATGAGAATTTATCAATAAATTCATAAATTCAATATGAGATTGGAAAATAAATATTTATGTATTTGGTAAATTTTAAAAAAAAATACATTGAAAGATAAAAAAAATATTTCACTGAAAATCCCATGAATTGCCTGAAAATATGGAAAGAAATTCATGGTGAAGTATATACACCACATAAAGAATGAATTTTTTTATTATTGGTCATTTCATAATGATACAAAATTAAGATAACAATACCCTTACATCATCAGTAGTATATAAAACAAAAACATGAAAGGGATATTATGAAAAGTAATTGTAAATACCATGATTAAAATTTCAATTATGTTAGAATAATTCAATATGGTATTAAATACGTCATTTAAAGATTAATAGGTTAATAATATTAAAGCATGGCTCAATTAATGTAAATTGATATGAAAATGTGTACCATTGATTCTATCAATGTCAAAAAATCTCCAAAATCCAATATTATAAAATAATAATAATTAATAATCTATTTAAAACATTATTCATAATCATTTACTTTTTTATTAGCATTTTATATGCAATTATTACATTGTTTTTACTAAATTTAAGTTTTTATATATCATTAGTTGTTAGTAATTTTAACCATTCCTTATCTATTTTTGTATAATGGTATCTTTAATCATTCAATTTTCATGAGTTAATAATATCTGAAATAGTAAATTTAATAGAATATAATTACTCTAATGAATAATTTACTTCTCAATTCATTACATGGGGTTTTCTGGTGTAGTTATCCAATATGAAATCCATAACGTGTCATTTTTCAATATTAATAACAAATAAGAGGATGAACATTAAAAATGTGTCAAATATATATATCACCACTAAAAAAATAAAAAAAACTATTTAAATATTAATATAAAATATTATATGTAAATAAGTCTTTTTTCCATCCATGATTAAAATTTATAGTGTCATTCATGTTGGGTGTTAATCTAACCCAAATAAGAATTTGTTATCATCAATTAAGTAGCATGATAATGAATTTATTTTTTATAATTTCATCATTATAGGATTAAAATTATTTTATATATGTTCTATTAATTTGATAAATCATAATTTGGAAGTGGTGATTTAATAAAATAATATGAAAAAATAATGATAAAAATTCATTACTTATAATGAATAAATTATATATTCTCTCTAAATCCTTCTTGGTTTTTAAGGAATTAGGGAATTATTTTGAGGCTAGAATCTACCCAATTTTGGAGACGATTATTGGGGATGGATATATTATGGATAATATAATTGAATTATAACATTTTTTATTGGGTAAAAAGGGTTCTAAAGGTTTTATTTTATAAGTTAGAGCAGCTAGGAATTTTTTAAATATTCATTAATTAATTAGAAAAGAATTTCATTCTCAAGGAAAATAGAACCAAAGTAAAAAATAATGGAAAATTTATATGGTTTAAAATTTAAAATTCTCTCATCCACTCATTTAGTAATAGTTTTTTAGGATAGTTTTGGCTTTTACCCATACATTTACCTTATTTTATCTTCACCGTGTTAACTTAATTTTTAAATCAATTACTCTTTATAACAAAAAATGAAAAAAAAATTGCCTAATTTGTAAATAATGATTTAAAAGTATAATTTTTTTTAACAAATTCCATTTTTTTAATAAATAAAAAAAATTAAAATAATTATTCATTATACATAAAAACAATTTTCGAAATAAATAATTATTTATAAGAATAAAATGAATTCATTCATATTAATTACCAAGTAATAATAAATAGATGAATAATAATTTATTTGATTATATGTCTATAAACTCTATATTTTATTTAAATTCAATAGTGAAAAATTAAATTTATTTATATAAAAATACACATCACATAGATAAACAATACTTCCAAAAATATTTATTTTTTGAATTAAATTATTTTATCTTCATTTATAACCAATAAATAATAAATTTATGAAGTATTGTAAATTTTTAATATTTAGAAAAAAATAATTAATTTTAATATTATATATGATAAATTTATCTTTTCAACAAAAACATATAATATAAATAAATAATGTTTTTTATCAAAAAAATGTGTATCTATCAATAATAAAACTATTATTCCATATATTTAATTAAAAATTTTATATATGTTATTAATATATTTTATTAATAAATTGTTGAATCTATTCAGTAAAATTTTTTGATATAATTCTTTAAATGTAATAATTTTAGAAAAAAAATGCAATCCATAAAAATAGAAACATTATAATGAATGGTATATTCACAAATGATTCATTATCTTTTAATGATAATATAAAATCATTATATTTATTAAAAAAAGAAATTTTATATTGAATATATATATATATATATATATTCACATATGAAAAAAATATTATTTATATTAACTACATACATGTAACATTAAATTGGTAAGATGTGTAATACAATTATGCCCAATGGGTATAAACCCATTTATAATGGTCATATAATGAATTTAGTATCCCATTTAAATACTATAAATTCATCCCTATATATATTTAAAATTATTTCTTTTCATAGTATTTATTTTGTACTTTATCACATGATATTTCCATTGATGATGTTTTTTTATTATAGGTATTGTTCTACTAATAGTGATTATCAAGGGTGAAGATGATCAAGGGTGGTATATAGTTGTAAAACTATTATTCTTTATCTTAATTATCAAATTTTAATTTATGGAAATTTAAGGGATGTAATCATCCATTTAATATAATAGTATCTATTATTTAATATATAGTTTCGTATAATTTTTTTGAAATTTTCTATTATTAGTGAATAAATTGAGTTTAATTTTTTCCAATTATTATTTTATTTATTTTCTACACAAGTTTATATAGTACATAAACATATTTTAGAATGATAAAAACATAGTTTAAGGAGACAAAATGGGTCCTAAAAGTTTTGGTTTTATAGTGGGATATATATATATATGTGTAGTAATGGTTGACTAAGATGATGATAAGGATACTCTTGTGGTGGTGGAGCATCTTATTGATCACAAGCATATAAAAATTTAGAAAAAAATGAAATTGGTGTGGTAAAATAGATAATTGAGTTGTTAATATCATGTTAAGGGTGCTAATGTAATGTAATAATATTTTTTATTGAGTTTCTTAAAATTTACTAGATTTGGAAATCATCTGTAGGGTTAAAATAAAGTCGATGCATTAAGTAGATATCTAAGTGCAGAATCAGATGTATTGTATAATACGATTTCAAATTGGGGGTATATATAA
The DNA here is from genome assembly GCA_963277665.1 of Viscum album. Taxonomy (NCBI): domain Eukaryota; kingdom Viridiplantae; phylum Streptophyta; class Magnoliopsida; order Santalales; family Viscaceae; genus Viscum; species Viscum album. The sequence goes on from OY728127.1 coordinate 305,678,345, forward strand.
CATCCCACCAATCCTCATTTTCTTGAATAGTGACATGGGATATATCAGAATTTGGTGAAATCACTAAGACACTAAAGGCTGGAAATAAATTCCAAGGGCCTCAATAACATTTGGGGAAAAGTTTTCCATTAAAATATAATACATCCAAACTAATTAAACAACAACCGACTAAATCTATATATGATTAAAGAGAATGAAATACAACCCAAAACATAACCAAATTAATAAAACATATTATAGTATATACAGAAACCAAAAATACTAACTCCAAATTAACAAAAATAGAACAAAACTCAAACTCGCACTTGAAGTCAGCACACAACACCCAACCCATACCAAATGGTAACTCTATATTCCATACTCCCAATATCAATATTCATAAATAAAGAGATGAGAGACCTTTACATTACCTATGTATTGATAGATTAAATTTTCAAATGCATAGTAATTCTCAAGAAGTGGGTGAGTCTAAACTCATTAGGATTTCCACAATGATTTCCCGGCTCATGCCACTAGGAAAAAATGTAATCCTAATTTATAAAACATTTTTATATGTTATAAAGTATTCATATAAATTAAAAAACCTATTTTCCAAGTAGATAATCAAGAAATACATTAAACCATTTCTTATTTTATATGGTATATTTTTTCCTTGTCCTTACACACAACCACATACGCACACAAAATCTTGGTGTTTTCCATGATGAAATAACTTTTTTTCCATAATCTATTCCATTTTATGGTGGTACATCATGACCATTATCCACCCCATTCAACTCATATCAAACATTTTATTACAACATTGTGATAATATATTTCAATCAAAACTTTTCTTTATTTTTCAAGTATTTCAAAAAATACATTACATTCATCAAACCAAATCATAATTTTAAAATAATAATTTTAAAATTATAAACAATAGAATTTTCAAAAAACTAATCACTTTTCAAAATATCCAAGCCATAACCGAAAAGGAATTTTCCAAAAAAAATCACATAGGGATATAAAAATAATTTAGGCCAAATCATGTTGTTTAAAATAATCCTTCTAGTCTAAAATATTTGGAGTTGAGAGATAATCCACCTACCTCAAAATTGTTGTTGAAAACATAGAACTACAAAAAAAACATAAATATATGATCACAACTCATGTTCCCTTCAAAAAATTCAATAGATATCATCAAAAAATCATAAATAGTACATTGTTATAACTATAATGGACTTTATATATGGTTCTAAGTGAGAGAGGAACCATGGATATATGAAGAAAAAATAATAAATTCCACTTATAGATTAATTTGGGCATCTAACACACAATGATTTGACTATTTATTGATTCTAGATTGTAATGGATCATCACTCATGCCTTAGTAAAAAAATAGATATGATTTAGGATAGGAATAGGTAAAAAAATTATGGTTAAAGTGTAAAATTCTTATTATTTTCACATTTTAAGGAGGGATGACTATGTGTTTCTTAGCTTCGCTACATTGTATAAAAAAGTACGCACCGACTATGTGGTGATACTATCTTAAGTTCATAACTCACGTGGTTGGTTCATAAATTTTGACCAACCAAGTTCTAATGGTGCACTTTCCTTTATTTCAAGAAACATTGATTCTTCTAGGAATTCACATAGTTTGGAAGAACTATGGACCTACCTAGTTTCCACTTTATTTCCCTGCACGGTTTCCAAGATATGTTGCGTGGTTTCTACTAACCATGCACAAATATTAGACATATAAAAAATACCTGAAAACATTCCAAACTACCTAGGAATATCTTAAAATATAACTAGAACATTATATATACACTAAATAAATTAATAAAAAATCATGTACCTGAATCATGGAGATTAACATTCTCCCCCCCCCCCATCAGCCTTTCCATCCCCAAAAATTAGAGAACCCCATTTTCCTAGAAGAGTTCATTCCATTACTCGACTAGTTCCTTCTCACACTCTAACATTTATTCCTGAGTCTGACCATGTTTCCAAAAAACCATAAATAGAATCACACTTTTTTCCCACAATATTTTCTCTTTCCTATCCACATTTAATATCGGCACACGAGTCAACATAGAATCTGGATCTTGGTTAACATGATCTCATCGAATCACATGATTTGGATCTCATTGGTAGGTTTTCAAGTAAGATACATAAAACAAATAATAAACTAAACTAGAAAATGATGGAGAATCCAAGTAATATCCAACTTCACCAAATCATTCAAGCATCTCAAAATACAATATCTATTAAAGAGATAACTTTCACAACATACCAAAAATGTGATTCCAAATCCTTGGATAAATTCTCCAGAACACATGATCACCCACCTCAAATGACAGCGGTCATCAATGATGATCATCATATGATTTTTGATGACTTTGAGTCATATCTTTTGTCTTTGTAATCAAATGAATCTTATCTTTTGTCTCATACAAGAGGTTGGGTCTTATTAGTGGATTCTTTCTTGTTTCCACCCTACAAAGTGGATAATGAAAAGAATATCCATATATTAATTCAAAATAATATTTATGTATTGACTGATATTTTTTATTATGTGATAACACTAAAATGGTATATTATCCTCCCACGAGCCACAAAAATTATTTAAATAATCTCCATGAATTTCCTAAAACATTTGTATTTCTCACTCATATTATCCATCTGTCTAAGGATCATAAGTCGCACTCATAAAAAAAATGTTCTAGATGCTTATTACATGGATTTATATAAATGATATGTAAAATGGGGTTCTCTATCCAATACACTCAATATATGAATGTTGTGAATATTTTCAATTTCATGGATATAAATTTTGGATTGGACTTCACCCGACTTAGTTTCAAAAATAGAGATGATGTGATCAAACATTACAAGTTGATACACTATCACCTATATGAAATAGTGTTTCACAACTACCCTTAGTAGACATGTTTCAAAATACATTTCCATCTACTCCCATTTACACAATGTAACTAGAAAAGACTACACAATACCTACTATCAATTTTTGCTCTACCATTACCTTCTAAAAGATAAGGAATTTTGAGACATAAATTTCTATAGATATTTTCCTCCCAACCCACAATAAGGATATTTCAATGATTTATACATTTTATGAATTTTTGGGTGAGTAGACTATCTCGAATGGTGGTTCGAACTAATATGTTATTTCTAAAAATACAAATATATGACTATCATATCTCTAAACTGTAACACTATATTACTGTCAAACTTCCATCCCCAATCGGTCACCCCGTCATTGATTTTTGACCTCAAAGTAACATAATTTGGATCATATATATAATAAAATCTAACATTATAAACTAACTCAACAACAAACAAAATTTTAATGAAAACCAAATTATTAACTTGATTCAAGAAATTTATATTCATATTGACTATGAATTGAATTTCTTCCCACCAGTCTAAAACCACTTTATCCAACTAATCATATGACTTCCTTCTCAATGCATCCACCATAGGGTTCCCTTTACCTTGTGTATACAACTAGGAAAATTAAAACATTTTCCAAAACTCCATCCATCTATAGTTTCTTATGTTTAAATCCCATTCTTGGAAAGTGTGCTATAATAACATATAATACATAAACACTGTGAATTTCCCACAAAAATGTTAATTACTCCAAGTCTCAAAATCATTGACCATAGGAGATAATTACAAGTAATTTTTTGGGTATATATTCTTATGAAACAATCAAAATCATGACAAAAAATAAACAAAATGATCCTCAAATAAGAGAACACATACCAACCGAGATCCTGATGTATCACAAGAGACTAAATAGCCCTGTACAGACTCTGGAAATAAAAGGATAGGTGTTGAAGTATGTCTAACCATAAGTACATGAAATGTTTTCTAGAATTTTTTGTTCTTTTGAAAAGGAAAACATTTCTTCATTATAGTTTTAATTTTTGATTCCATGTGAAAGGGGTGACTTAAAAACTTTTTTGTGTCCTTATAATCCATGGAAACAATGTACCTCAAGTAAATTTCATAGAATTTTTCCATAGATAACAGTTTCTATATTTTTAGAATCTATTGAAACGAATTTTTCATAACTGACATGGATATTTAATCATACCTATTATATAGAAGATTTTCATTTATCCTACCCCACACCATCATCGATTGTTTCAGACAATATAATTTTTTTCCTATAATAAATCAATATTTAAATAATATACATCACCACAAAAGAATCCAGATACTTATGAAATATTTGATTCATAAATTCCATAAATATATATTATGAATTCAAAATATCTAAATGTATAACCACATACTCACAATGGTCAAATGTTTTTCTGAAATTTTTCTTCGGAATATCCTCCTTCTAAACTCAAAATTGGTGATATCCTGAATGTAATTCAATTTTTTTAAAAAACATGGATCCCCTCAGTTGATCAAATAGATCACCAATGTATGGAATATGATAATAACTGTTTATCATAACCTAATTAATCATAAAATAATCAAAACATGTCTAAGATATCCATCCACTTTCTTCACAAATAGAATAGGTGTTTCTGATGGAGACATACTCATTCGAATGAACCCTTTTCTTTCTAACTCTTACAACTAAACATTCAATTCATGTAATTATGTTTGAGGATTCATGGTTTTCCCAAATTCATCACATATCAATTTTTCATAAGGAATATAATTATTTTATTGTTCTAATATAGTGAAAGGATAAGATGACTAAAAAGATGATATGGGTCTCCAGAAACCGAACTTAGAGCATAAGGAAAATAGTGCTGAAGATGTCCCATCGTATTTAAATGATGACATGCCCAAGGTGGTGTCTTAAAATCTCACTGGATGTGATATATTTAACCATAAAAAAACATCCCTACTTACTTTTAGGTCAAGTAGGGATATTTTCTAATCTCAAGTTATGATTCTAGGGTGTCCCATCACTTTGGAAGTATGTGTACCTCTTCCTCTTAATCCCAACATTAGAGTTTCCATACATTCCCTATGAAATAAAATTCTTCTAAAAACTATATTTCCCATGATATACATTTCTAGTATTATCACTCAATTGAACATATATATATAATATATTATACAACTCATGAAAATAATGTAGTGAATATCTATTCACAATCCTCACTCAAAAATGTGTTCTTTAAAGGATGCAGTTACAGTAACATCCTAGAAAAATTAGACTAAATTTATAAATATGGTGGAATACACTTTTTGGGATAGATTTTATTTCTTCAAAAAAAATACAATTGTTATAAAAAATTTAAGGATGGGAGGATATAATTTCTTGTTAAAAAGTATTCAAAACCCTCCCATGCCATGAATTTATCAAATTTACCCTAAAATACTAATTCAAACCATTTATGTGACAAATATTAGATAATATACATTTCCAAATTCACCTTCAATTCTACTGGTTTTCCAAGAAAATAAAAGATTCAATTCATCCTATTCAACTAGAATTCTTTTTTTCATCTTTGAATCCCCATGAATGATTAGTGGATTATATTAATGGAATGGAAAAAAATGTCAAATAACCGGGGTTTATCACTTCTATTTCAACTATCCATGGCTTGTAAATCTAGGAAAATGAATTCAACCAACAATTAGTTGACTTATAGATCTGGTGCAGCCACATTTTCATCCACTTCTTGTTGTTGGTTTCTAAAACACCTACCAAGTTTCATTCTCTATAACCATAATAATACTCTGCTTACTATCAATCATTATTAACTGAAGGCTTATAAATTTTCATCTACTACTTCAACAAATATTATATCATACCTTTCCTCAATTGAATCATCATCAACATTTTAACCATTTTTTAAAATACTACTTTCATTCTTTTCAAAACAAGAAATTTATCATTTTAAAAAATCAAATTTTTTCCAATTTATAAATTTTTTATTCAAAATGAACAATGCATTCCTGTTGGTAAGTCATACTATTAACGGATGTCCAGAAACTCTCATCAGCTAAACCCAGGATAATGTGGTAAAAGCTCACCAAAAATTGTCTAAAACCACTCATGTACCCAAACACTCTGGTAATTTCACGTTTAGTATAAAGAGGTTAGTTTCACTTTTTTATTCTCTACATTTCATCCTCCAACAATAAAACTCTTTAATACCATCCCAAGTTACAAGAAGATAATATTTCTAACTCGAGTAGCAAATAAAACTGGCATCACCGCATGTGTTAATAACTGGAAAATAGTGATACACATTTTTCCTAAATTTAAAAACACTCCATCTCATAATAAAACAATTTGTCTCCAAAAAATATTTAAACTAAATGAATATGATCCCACTTTTTATGTCTAGGATTAAACAATCTGATTCCATTTTTTATGTTCAAGATCAAATAAACTGATACCATTTGTTATATACCACCCCACCTCATTAGATTGAGGTGTGACAAGGGAGATAATAAGAATAAGGTCACATCCCCAAGAGATAACAGGTGCGAAATAAATTCCAAGGGCCTTAATGAAATATGAAGGATGATTTTCCCTTTTAATTATTAAACATCCAAACTAAATGAAAAAAAACTATCCAAAACTTTATAAAAGGCATGAGTATGAAATAAAACTCAACACATAGCCAAATCAATAAACTAAATCAGAGTATAATAAAAAAGAATAATACATACTAGAACATTAAAAAACTACAAAACTCAAAACTATCATGTTATATCATCAAGAAACACCCAACATGTTCCAAGTCCTAACTCCACATGTCATTCCAGTGGTATCAACAATCATCACTAAATAAATTTGAAACCTTTCCATTAAATGTATCTCCGTAAATGAAATCTATAAATGCACAATAGTTCCCAAGTAGTACATGATTCTATTATTAGATTTATTTCCCCAATGATCTACCACCTCTTGTTAATAGGAAAAAACATGTTAGAAAATATTATAAAAATGTTCTAAGCTGTGAAAATGGTCCATATCGAAACCATAAACTATTTTTTCCATGGAAAACATCAACAAATCATTTAAATAATTTCACATTTGATTTGGAATATTATTTTCCATGTCCAAAAAAAGATACTCAATCATTCAATAAATATTGATGATTCAACTTCATGTCCAGAATCCACCCATTATATGGAGGTACTTAATTACCCTTATCCATCGGATTCAAATCATGTCCACCCATTTATACCAACATCATTACAATTCATTTTAATCAACATATTTCTTTATTTTTAAATAATTTCAAAAAAATATTACATGCATCGAACCAAAATTTAATGTTAAAATATTCATTTTAAAATTGTACGCAGTGGGGTTTCCAAAAAACAATCACTTTTCAAATTTCCCAAGACATAACCAAAATCTTATTTTTCACAAAGAATCATGTAAGGACATCATGATCATTTAGTTTCAACAATGACTTCATGTCTAAAACAATTAATGATGAGAAAGATACCACCTACCTTAAAATGGTTTGTGGAAATGTATAATGGAACAACAAAACCTCAAAATCTTACAACAACTCATGTTCCATTAACTATATTCAATATGGTATCATCATATAACAATTAATAACACACATATCTATCCATTATAAAATATATCAAAGGTTCTGAGAGAGAGAGTAACCTTGGTTCTATGGATAATGAATAAGAATGAGAACCTTCCCACGAATCATGGCCTCCAATATACTTTGATTCGCCTACAAATCAATATCTGGTAAAAGGGAATCTTATCTCACACATTGGTAAAAAAGTAATTTTTGTTATGGGAAGAATATGTGAAAAAGAGGGTTAAAAGGGATAAATCAAATTAGATCCAAATTTTTTGAAAGGCCAACAATTTACTGTATGTTTTGATCACATGGTTATACAAACCGTTGAATATCTCTGTATTTACAACTTTTTCATGATGCACTATTTCTCATTGAAATTTGTGTAGTTTGGTCAAACCATGCACCAACCATGAGACTGCCTGGTGTCCACTTTCATCCATTGCATAGTTTATTTTGGATGTCTCATATTTTTATTCGTCGTGTATAAGACATTAACCTCTCAAAAATTTGCTAAAACATGCTAATACTCATTGTGACATCCCAAAACAAAATATGAATATTGTTTATACTCAAAATAAATGAGTAAATGGTCATGTACATGAAACTAAGGGTGATAAATTCTCCCAACCATTGGTATTTCCATACCTGAAAAGTATAGAACCCTTATTGTACTAGAATATTTCTGTTTATTGATCCAATATTTCCTGGTAATGCTCCAAATTGTCATTTTAATTCAACCATGTTTCCAAAAAACCCACACATTACTTGTGCTTTTCCCATGAAATATATTATCTTTAATATCCACTATCATTATGGACATATGAATCAATGTAGCATTATACTTTAGGTCAACATGATCCCATCAAATCACATTGTGAGGATCAAGTAGGTACTTCTTCAATAGAGCTACATGAAACACATTATGCACTAAAATAAGGCTCTTGTGGAAAAAGAAATGGATATGCCACCTCATTAACTCATTCAAATATCTCAAAGGGTACTATGAATTAGGGAGATGAATTCCACTTCACAGCAAAATGATGGTTTCAACTCCTTAAAGTTATTCTAAAGGACACATTATCACTAACATCAAACAACAATGGTCATTAATGAATGTATTCATATTATTTCTGACAAATTTGACTCATATACATTCTCTTTCTATTCTAATAAATCTTTTATTTTGTCTCTTGCAAAAGGTTGGGTCCCATTATTGATGTATTTCCTATTTACACACAAAAAAGTGGATAGTGAAAAGTATGTCCATACAAAACATTAAAAGGATCCTTTTTTATCGATGTCTAATAGATTTTATTATACAATAACTCTACCAAAGGTATATCCTCCTCCCATGAACCACCGAACTCCATTACACAATCCCAAAGCATGTCCTCTAAAGTTAGGATTGTCTGCTCAGATTTTGCATCCATTTGATGTTGATAATCCCTATCCATATTCAACAATACTCCAAGGTATTTCTATACGTTTTTCTAAAAATGATACATAAAATCAGGGTCTCTATTTGATACAATCGAGACTGGAATTTTATGAATCATTAAATTTCCCAAATATAAATTTTTCATAGGTATTATACTGAATTTGTTTCAATAATTTGGATAAAGTAAGCCATATTTGATTGTAACTCCACTATCATATATATTCAATATTGTTTCTTAATCATCCTTGGTAGACCTGTTACAAAAGCCAGGGCAATCTTCTCTTATTTCCCTAAGGGGATTAGTAAATACAAAAACATCCCTATTGTTTGTTGTTGCATTGAATTTACCTGCTAACAAGTGAGGCACTGCAAAACATACTCAGCTACAACTTTATTAATGTCTCCCCACAAAAACTATACTTTCAAGATTTATATACTTTGTGAAACACTATTTATTATATATATTCCACCCCAAAATGGTTCTCTGCAATTATGTTTTGACCTTATGGTAACACAATTACGATTAGATTTCTAAGAAATACTAACCGATCCAAAAAATTAGAAACAAATAATAATAGAAGGAAGAATGAAAAATTACATTGTTCCATAAAATCTATATGCATATCGACTATTAATTCCATTAGTTTCCACTAGTCTAAAATAACATTAAACAACTGATAATATGACCTCCTAATCAATTCATCCACCATAGAGTTCCCTTTACATGGTGTATACATCAATTCAAAGTCAAACATTTGAAGATACTCTATCCTTCTTCACATTCATAAATTAAAAACCCTTTGTGAGAAAATGTGTTCTGAACTCTTATAATCTATAAACACAATTTATTTCTCACAAAATGGGTAATTATGCAAATCCTTTATTCATATACCATGGCATATAATTCCGAGTTGTTTTTTTGGGCATTTCTTCTCATACAACCAAAATTGTAGTATCCCAGAAGTAACAGCATGCTCTCTATACATGAGAAAACATCCCAGCCTAGATCCATATACAACACAATAGACTACATAGCCCTTTCCAGACTCTAAAAATATGGATATAGGTTCCTGTGTATGTTTATCATTATGTTCTTGAATGGATTTATGAAATTTTTTATCCATTATAAAGGAACTCCTTTCCTCATCAAAGTTTTTATTATAGAATCCAATCATGAAAAATCACATACAAAATGTCAATATTATCCAACTAATATAAGGAAACTAGGTATGTAAAAGACATTATTTGGGGGTTCAATGGGATAATAGATTCAATATTTTTTATTTTTATAGAAACATCATGTTTGGAAATTAAATGGATAAGGTAATGTATATTTAGTTTCTAGAAATCACACTTTGATAAAATGGTATACAAATGATGTTCCTACAAGATACAACATTATCATCATGTTTTTCTCATGATATAATTTAGTCTTTAAATAAAATAATATATTATCAATAAACAGAACCACATAAGAATGAAAAAACCCCTGAAATATTTGATTCATAAATTCCATCAAGGAAGTTGGTGCATTCATTATACCAAAAGGCATAACCACATGCTCATAATGGACAAATCTTCTTCTGAAAGATGTATTCAAAATATCCTCCCTCCAAACATGAAATTGGTTATATATTGAATATCATTAATTTTTTTAGAACCACTACGCTCCACTCAATTGATCAAACATTTCAATAATACATATAAGAGGATATAAATTCTTTATTATAACTTGATTAATATTATTACAATCCACACAAATTCTAAGAGTTTCATCCCCCTTATTTGCAAATAGAATAAGTTCTTCCCACAAAAACATAATTGGATGAATTAAACATTGTATTTCCAACTCATCATACTAAAAATTCAATCCCCACATTTCTGGATGATAGGCCCTCATGTTCCTAGAGTTACATTTCCTCTCTCTATTTAGGTGGCGATAATTATTATACTACTTTCATCCCATACATGCATAAGATTCCTTGGAAACATGAGTTGTGTCTCTGTAACCTGACCACGGAGCACTATAAAAATAGTTGTGAAGATGTACAATATTATTACAGTTTTCCCATTCTATGGGTGGTGTCATAAAATATAGCTAAATTTGTTCCAGTGAACCACATGTAAAGTATCCCATCTTACTATTGGGTTGAGTAGGAGGATTTCGTACTCCCATTGTCTGATTTTGAGGTGTCCCAACATAATGAAAGTAGTTGTCCTTCTTAATCTATTCAAAGTGTTATAGTTCCCACATGTTTCCATACAAATAAACATGTTCCCCACAACCATATTTCCCAAGATATCATTTCTTATTTTCTCTCTATTAACCATCTTTGTATAATATTTATGCAAAACATGGAATTATTTGAGTGAATATCTAATTGTTATAATTAATCAAAATGTATTTCCTTCTATAGTCACTTGAAACAACTTATCGGGAAAACAAAATAAATTCATAAATTTAACTGCATACTCTACTATAGATATATTCTCATTCAAAAAACTGAAAAATAGAATTATTCTAGAAATTTGAGAGGTGTGAGGATAGAATTTTTTGTTAAAACATTCAATAAAATTATCCCATGTCCTTGGTTTGATTTAACCAGAAATAATAGTTCCCTACATTGGTTTTCCAAATATTTCATCTTATGGTTTTTCAAATTCAATTTTAGTTCTGTATGTTCCAACATAAATCAAATATTTGATTCATCATATTCCACTTGACATCTAATTTTCCCAGTTTGTAATTCCCTTGAAATATATGTGGATTATTCTTCTAAAAATAAACAAAATGAATCACCTTATGATGTTTATTACATCTAGTAAAATTATTCACATTTTTTAAAACCTGTAGAATTATTTCAATAAGCTATTGGATTTCCTATTGTATAGGTGGAACCACATTTTTCATATGCCTCTTCCGATTGGTTTTTATAATGTTTACCTAGTGAATATCATTATAACAATAAAAAAATCAATTTAGAATCACTTATTATCAAATAAAGGGTACTAAATTTAAATCTACAATATAAATATATATTATAGTATATCACTCCATAATTGAAACATCGTTAACAATTTAACAATTTTTTAAAATACTACAACCCCCCTTTTAAAAAAAACTATTTTCTCTTTTTCAAAAATCACAATTTTTTCCACATCATGAATTATTTTATTCAAAATAAAAAACATTTTTTTATTTTTAAGTATAAATATTAATCCATTTCACTAAACTCTCATTAGAAGAACCCATGAAAATGAGGTGAAAAATCACATAGAAGTATCTAAAAATAGTCAAGTACTCAGAGGCTTCCAACAAGCAGTGAGGGTGTGAATGTGGTACAATAGAGAGACTATAACATCTTCTCATAGTGTCATTGCAGATACAAAATTAATTATACAATAGTATCAGAAGCTTATATGAATAGACATAATAAATAAACATGTTTGGAATCATAAATTACATAACAACTAAAAATAAAACAAAATCCACAAAGGTTGTGTCAGATGCATGGATATATGGGATGCTGATATAAAAAAAGAGGAATATGGGACAAGAATATAAAAATAATAAAACAAGAACTAAACTATTCTTCACTAACATCTCAAGAGAATGCATATTACTATTATCTTATTCCCCGTCTATAGGTAATCATATTAACATACTCTAAAAGGGACCCCTCCCTTACTCATACTTGAATATAGAATATCTTCTCAGGTACAAGAGGGAGCCCTGGTGGTGTTTGAGATAAACATCACAGTAGATCACTACCAATAGTGTCTACCCATAATCTAAGTAGTTCTTATAACTAAATAGTATACAAGAATAAGTAGTTAATAAAAAATGTTGAATAAATAAATAACTACCCACATAGGTTCGAAAAAGACACATGGTGACTCTATCTTCTTCATCTCATAGCTTGGATGGTAGTGTGATTAGTCACTATAAATAGAGAGTATATTTATATATATTTCATCCACCTATATGAACCAAGTATATAAACACGTAAATGGCCATATAAATTGAATAATAGTGTTGTCTAGACTGGGGTAGAACTTATACATCCATAACCATTCTAATGAGCCAATTAGCTCTAGAAATAGGTTACATACCCTATATCTCATAATGACTGTGAGACTTCATGCACATCACTCTAGATGGTGAGTGTTCTATCTTGTAAATGTCAACATAAGGCACAATAACACAACTATGAGACATCAAAACTCATCGGGAAAATGATAATACCAACTACATCAAGGTCATAGATGACTCCTCCATTAATATGATCCTCAGTTTCAAAGTCGTTTGGAAGAGATCATATAAACTTTCCCACACACTCAAAATAGGAAAAATGAACTTCCACCTAAATAGAAAAATGGATTCAAGGATAAAATTAGATAGGAAATGATATGATTTGATATATCACATTTTGGAATCCAACACCTTCAAAATATTTTGAATCAAATACCGGATCAGAGAGATATCTCAAAACCTAGTTTGAGGAGTTTGGAATGCTATGGGAGGAGAAACCCATGCCAAACTATTTGAAATGAAGGAGAGGAAGATATAGTTTATAAATTTGTGTCATTAAAGTAAAATTGTACTTTTCAGCCTTGAAAAAGAAGGTACATAGTTGGATACATGGTTTAACCAAACTATGAAGAAATCATGATACAACCACTACTTAACGAATAAGCTTATGCGATTAAGGTGAATAGTTCCCAAATTGTGCATAAACTATGTCAAATACAACTATAAAAAACCTATAGTTTCTCCCACTAAAATGTGACTAGAGTCACGTAGCTTGGGAAAAACCATTTGGATCCTTCTGATCCACTTTTTTCCACCCACAAATAGTGGATAAAGTGTCTCATGGTCTATAATGTTTCTACTAACTGTGCATCCTATTCATTTTTTACATTTCAAGAACTCTGGGTGCCAAAAAAGAATCGAAAACTGCAAGTAACTCCCTTAGTAAATATTACAAGTTTTCGAAGATTAAACCAAGGTTCTAAATTGAAAAATAAATGACTCATACCTTTAGGAAAAGATGAGTCATCACAACCTTCCCTCCTTAAAGAAATTCTTTCCTGAGTTAACCTTCTCAAGGTATAGAGGTATCATCTATAATGAGATATGACAACTGAGATCATATATCATCTTCTCATTAAAAATTATTATTTTATACTCGATCATGTTGTAGTATCATCCATACCAAAGTAACTTACCTTTCATGGAGTGTCTCTGTGCTCCAATCCACAATACTAACTAGTTAATCCTCAAAGAAATCATCTGCATCAAATTCAACCTCATCTGGATGAATGAAATGTTACAGGTCAATATAGTATTGTAAATGCTAGGATAAATTAAATAAATCATATATCAAACAATATATCTCTATATTTTACAATGGGTATTCCATTGGTATGAATCGTTTTACAACATCAAAGGGTCCAAGGAACTTCAGTTTAAGCTTACCCTCCTTTCGAATACGTATATGACCCAACCTGGGAGAAAATTGCAACAAGAACCAGTCCCTGACCTCAAACTCAAGAGGTAACTAGTTTCTATCATCATATAGCTATTTTATAATCTGTGTTGTCATCATATTCTTTTTGACCAAAATCACATGCCCTTTAGTCTCCAGAATGAGACGTGGTCCTAGGCTAACAACCTCTTTTTCCTCTAACAATCATAGAGATGAGTGGAAATTATTATAATATAAGGATTCATAAAGTTCCATATATATGGTCACTAGAAAGATATTTTTATAAGTGGAATCAATGAGGGTAATGTGTTTCTCCTAGGAACCCCCAATGTCTATGACACATCAACAGAGAATGTCCTCTTAAACATGAATTGTACGCTCTGTATGTCTGTCAGTCTATATGTGAAACCACATGATCAGAACCACCTGTGTACAAAAGGCCTTATGGAAAACCTCCAAGAACCATGATGTGAAGTGAGTTTCTTTTTCAGAAATGATAGAACAAGGATCTACAAGAAGTCATACAACCTCAAAAACATACATCCTTCTTAGCTCATTTACCGAGTTGGTCTCTCTCATAGTTAAGAAGTGTTTGACATTAATCATAAAAATAAATGAAAACCCTCATCGTATCATTTCCAAGATGTGATTTGATTTAAAAAGTAACAAATTCCAAAAAAAATTATCCCACTTCCACTCACGAATGGACAATGGTTGTAAAATCCCAATCAAATGTTGATGTTCTACCTTCACCTGCTAACAGGTCGGAATGCCCCGAAGGCCTTTATTTTTTATTAATTTTATAATCCACATTTCAAGGGGTGAGGTGGAACCCTTACAAGGCCCGAAGGCTTAGAGACAATTACATGACCCATAAGACATAGAGGAATCACCCAGACAAGACAACATGGAAGTGCTCCTCCCAAGCATATGTCATGATATCAGCACTCCACCTTCACAGGTCTAGTCAGATAGTAATCCTATGGAATGCTGTACAGGCCTGGTACCGATGGCAAGGCCATACCCTCTCATTCTTTCCTTTTTGGTTAGATATGCTCCAGTGAATGTGCATGCCTAGAATCCTCCTATAAAGCCTTCTCCCTTGAAGTATGACCGGTACATCTGCATTTCATTTGGACTGAAGGCCATGGGGTGCCCAAAGGCCTTATGGTGGCCTAAAGGACTTGAGAATCAACAAGCCTGAAGGCCTTTAGTGGCCCAAAATCCTTGCGGGACCCGAGGACCAAACCAGTGGCCCAATGGCCCAGACGGATGAATAGTTCTGGATGCTATAGTACCGAACAGTACCTACCACAGGGCATGCTATATTACAGCTTCGGTACTGCTACAATAACCCAGAAATATGCCTCCACCCGAATTTGATCTCATGTCTCATGTATGCACCTAGAGAGTCCTCACCAACTGAGCTGAGGCTCATGTTCAACCTACAGACAGGTGTAATATCGAGTGATAAAGACAAAAATATATCATTTCATAATAGGTCACCAATAATGGCACTATAGGTATTGATACATTTTAGTGACACCGAGATGAAACTCCCTATACAAAGTTGTGTAATTCCCATATCAACTCCTCTCTAGTGTTAGATGGGTACTGTAAAAACCCATGAACTAGTAAAGTATCATCCCTATCCACGGTCCATCATAAAGATTTATCATCATATCAAATGCCTTCCCTCCTGAAAAGCTTGCGTATGAGAATAATTTCATGAGTTTCTATTCACCATTGCATTCTGAACCGCATGAGTCTGAGTCTTATAGATCAGATCATTGACTACAGAACGACCTTTAATAGGTGTGCAGGCACGCTCAAAATCCAATGAATATAGATACTCAAACCACCTGTTCTTTCTAAGATTGAGATCCCACTTTATGAAGATGTACATGGGTATTTTTTTATCAAGGTATACCAAAAAACACTCTCCAAATAGATAGTGTTTCCACCAACATAGAGCATGTACAACAACATCTAGATCAAGGTCGTGTGTTTGGTAATTCTTCTCATGAGGTCTAAACTAATGAGACTGGTATGAAATAGCTAACTCTCCCTATATTAGAATAGCTTCAAGCCTGATACTTGATGTGTCATAGTATACAATATAACTCTTTCTTGACTTTAGAAGGATTAATATCATCATTGAAGTCAAACATCACTTTGACTCCTGAAAGGCTTCTTCATAGGCTTCTAACCATATGAATTTCCCACCCGTCATTATCAACTCTTTAAGAGGTGTTTTATGGTTTTAGAAATCATTGATGAAGAGTCTATAAAATTTGGTTATCCCCAAGATACTATTAATGTTAATGAAATTTATGGGATTCTCCTACGAAAATATAGCTCTCACTTTCTCAAGAGCTGCTGAAAATCCTAACTCTGAGATGATATGACCCATGAAGTTGACTTTATTGATTTTAAAGATTCATTTAAAAGGAAAATAATAGATAATATTCCCTATTGTTGAATTCAGCATGATCTTGAGATGGGTATCATGGTCATGAATGGAATGTGAATACACTATGATATCATCCACAAAGAATACCATGAAAGAATCTACATATAGTTGGAAACCATACTCCTAAGAGACATAAAGACTACATGTGCGTTCTTGAGTCCAAATGGCATGAAAAAGTAGTTGTATAGACCATAAATGATCACTAAATGTGAAAGGGGTATTTCCAAATTCTTAAAATGAACGTGATGATAGCCCGACCTCATATCTATCTTTTAAAATACCTTTACTACTCGAGATACTCAAAGTACTTCTTGAGATCCAGAATCTACATACATGACATCCTATAATGAGGAATGGTCATTGGTACTTCTCTTAGAACAATCAAAATAGTGAATTATACCTCCCTCATTGGGGTTAGACCAGATAAGTATCTAAGAAATACATCCCAAATACACTCAATAATAAGAGGAAAAATAGCTTGCCATAACCCCTAATTATCTAGGAAATGACTGGCGAATAGAGCCTGCACACTGCCCAGTATTTTCTGCCCAAGGCTTGCTCATGTTTCACTAACATTAAATTCCCCCTTATTCATGTGACCACCACCCCTGGTGATGTAAATTTCTCCCACTGATGATATTATTCAATACAAACTCCAAAGGGAACTAACTAGTCAATCCTGATGATTAAATCAAATCCCCCCAGATCAAGGATGAAACAATTCCACAAGAATGGGAATATGCCTACCTTAATATTAAATTTGATACCATAGAGAACTCCCTCTGATCAGATACATAATGGGATATCTATCATCTTAACCACATGGATTTTATCCATCTCAAGTCCCATAATTCCCATGATAGTCTCAAATATTAATGAGTGAGATGTGCATATCTTAAATAAAGTAGACACAAAAGTGGGGGATTATTTAATTGTACCTTGTATAGTAGAAGTCATTGTTCTCTAATCCCCTGACATAGGTTGGCCTAATGTAACTAGCCTATACAGAATACCTGAGTCACTACCTGATTTCCCTAAGAAAGACCGCTCTCTTGGTGCGGAGAATCAAAAGTCCGATTGCCTCTCCCTCGACCACCACATAATACTAACTGGTCTGCATTATTCTAACTTCCTACATATCATGATCCTATTAGTCCTTCTCTTAAACATGCAGTTGGTGCAGATCACTGCTTGATAGGCTCTCTTGGAAATTTCGAAAAGAATCATTAGATGTGGCCCATTCTTTCCCATCATCTACATTCTAAAGGATCTCAAAAACACTAGAGTTTTGTGTTCCACGTCTTCCTGCATTGGTGAAATATCCAAAAATGTATCAGAATTTGGGTTTGGACTTATTATACATCAATGAGTGGCCTCATTATTTCTACTTCTCCCTAAATAAAAAAACAAATTGCTCTAGGTGTCAAATTTACCTAACTCACACCATTATATTCCCTCAAATTTCACTTTGACAAAATATCATGATTGATGATTTCAGAAATGGTAGTCAACCTGAATATATTGACCTATGACTAGATGGAATAAACCATCCAATCCTCTAGTCACTTGTTGGTTATAAGTTCACCACCTACAAGATTAGGAGAAAACCAAGTAATTTGAGTGAATCAATATTGTTATTCCATAACATATATTCTCCCTGGATGTAGGTCCACAAATTCTCTGGTTCTATCATCCCTCACATTCAAGGGAATGAAATAGTCATAGAATATTTTTTTAAATCATCCTATATCATATTATGGTTTTTGATCCGCTTACGTGATAATGTTTCACCAACTATTTTATAAATAGAAAATCATTTATGTGGCATGCTAGAACCTCTACTTTGGAGGAATCATTATATGCTCGAATATTAATAAAATCACATTGATCCAAGAAACTACAGCATGAGGTATTTCATCCATTATGATGGTTGGATAATGTTTCTACTAGAATTTGTAGTTCAAGTCTACCATGATATGGGTGGGTCGAGGAACACCTTCAGTATTCTACAGCATATGTAGAAATCCTTCTCAGAATAGGGAACCAATCCCTATATCAATAATAGGAATGTAATTCACAGGTGGCACTACAATAGGAATAACAACTGGCTCGAGGCTCTCCACCCACAGTACATGGTCATACTCACATTTGTTGAATGCGACCACGAGATGTTGTTGTTGCATGATACTAAAGAAATTCAAACCACATTTTAGATTTAATCATTTGGGAAGTTGGAAAATAGGAAAGTAAGAAATGTATATAGCCTACCTATAATAACGATAATTCCTCTCTACCTTCTCCAAATCTTGGTTCTATACAATAGAAGAGAAAAAAAGGTCATAAGAACATAATATATACCC
Organism: Viscum album; assembly: GCA_963277665.1. Lineage (NCBI taxonomy): Eukaryota > Viridiplantae > Streptophyta > Magnoliopsida > Santalales > Viscaceae > Viscum > Viscum album. The sequence goes on from OY728127.1 coordinate 305,697,657, forward strand.
CACTACCCTTTACTAAGTCCATTTTTGGGTCTAAGTCTCTATTTCACATATATAAGATGAGTATTTATACATTAGAATTGAAATTCATTTTCAATTTGTGTTTGTTCGGTTAATTAAAACTTTTTAAATGGTTGAATTAGATGGATTACAATTTTCGATCCACAAGGGATCATACTCCTTATGAACCAAAATATGGAATCCACTTAACCCACACATAAAACATTCCATCCCATGAAACCAATAGTCCAAGGATCAAAATGCCATAATTGACAGCTTAAGGTGTATTAATTCATCTATTCAAGAAAACACTTTTAAATTAATGTAGGAAAATTATGTATAAATTATCTTTTCTAATCCCTTTAAAATGTGTAATCACAATTAAACCCTTATTCAAGGAACAATCAATATTTGAAAGGAAAATTCACATTGAGAATATATGTGACATGGAAAAATACATGGAATATTGGTCATATTGGTCCCAATAACGATGCATGGTCTAATGTAAAACTTTAATTTCATTGGTGTATTGTAAAGAAATCATAATTTCAATAATACAAATAATAATAACACCATCAAACAAGTGTTTCACCAACTAATGAAATTGTAATAACCATGAATGGCATAAACAATAATAAGAATTTCCCATCCCATGTAAATTTGGGTTTCCCCTGTAAATGAGTTAGTTACACCCAGGAACATGGTCAATTCCATATCCCTTAAACTCCTATACTCCTGTCTAAAACCCGAATAGTTAGACTAAAAAAAATATTCCCTATCATACAACTTTGTATTTTCTGGAATTGGGATACACTGAACTCATGCCCCAAGCATGAGGGTCATATGGTCGCAAGTGAAATCCTCATATGCTAGAGGCTTCCAAATAGCGGTGAGGATGTGAATGTGGTATGGTGGGTAGACTATACCCTCTTATAATATTGGAATAGTGGATACAAAAACAAACATAAAATAGTTGGAGAAGAATATTTGAGTAGAAATAATAAATTAAATTTTTTTTGTAAGTGTAAATAACTAATCAACTGAAAATAATACAAAATCCAAGGATGAAATGTCAGATGCATGGATGCATGGAATGATGATATACAGAAAGGTAAGAAGGGACAAGCCTAAAAAACTAAAATAAAGAAAAAAAAATTTCCACACTAGAATATCAAGAAAATGCTCGGTCCTATGCTCTTATGATACATCTATAGGTAAGAATATCCACATCAAATAATATGGAACTGTCCCTTACTAATACTAATCGGTAGAAAATCTTCTCAGGTACCAGAGGCAGCATGAGTAGGGTGTGAGACAAAAAACATAGTAGGATACCACCAACAATGTCTACACGTTTTCCAAGAAGTGATCATAAATAAATATTTAGCATGGATAAATTATTAATTTCCAATGTTACATTAATAAATTACCAATTTCTCAGGTTCTGAAAAGGAAACTCGTGTATCTACCTAATTTTCTCCTAACGGGAAGGGAAGATTGATTAGTCCCTATATATATATATATATATATATATATATATATATTGTAGTTATAAATATTACATCCACCTATATGAACCAAGTACATGAAACCATAAGTTGAAATATACCTAGATTACTAGTGTTGGTTAGACCGGAGGATAACTCAAACATCTATTACTAGTATAATGAGCCTATAAGTTCTAGAAATAGGGTAAATGTCTCATATAACATAATGAGTTGGAGATCTCATGCTCAAAACTCAATATAGTGAGTGTTCCATCATGTCAGCACCAAAACAAGGGACCCGACACGTCAACCCGAACATCCAACTAGTGTCAATGGTGTGAGATTCCATACACAACACTTGATGTAAGGGAGCATGATACCATCATGCTCAACTAATCCCTTATCATCATCCCACAACCTCTATAAAGGTATAATCTTGGTTATAACATTTAACATGAGGAAATACCTCTCATGTGTCATGTTCACCCTGAATATATATATAAATAATGCATATTTAGGTTTATAACATAACATATGAGGAAAAACCCCTCCTATGTCCCATTATTCATGTTATATTTCATTTAAGGAATTACCATTTTCAAAGAGAATTTAATATAACATGGAATATATGGAATTACCATTCCAACCTCATATAATTTTGAATTTATTTAATTATATTCATTCAATTAATATAAATCCACCATTTAAAAGTAATTTCATATAATTCCAACCTATTCAATAACCGAAAGAATGTAAATTCAATTCATAAGGATCAATGGGACTTTTAGAAGGTAAAATTTCCATTAAGGGAATTTCCTACATGGTTAATTCCAAGTATTGGTTTCCCAAGCACATGGGAGGTACCCTTGGTAATATTTAGCATTCACATTATAAGGGAAATTCAATTTCAAAGGAAATTTGAATGCTTAGGAGGAAATATGGGCATATACACATTTAACCATAAGAGGGATTTTAATGTGGCATGACAAAGGGGTGTCCATAAATGAGATCCAAAATCCTGAATCCCCAAAGAGAGGATAAACATGAGTTTATCAAACGGAAAGTATCAATTTAAAATTTATAAATCAATAGAATGGGGTTTTTAGAAAAATATGAAGTGTGTCACAATGTCACAACAATAAGGCATCAACACTCATGGGAAAAACTACATGACCACTTAACTCAAGGTTGTAGATGACTGTTATCTCAATATTGTACTAGTATTTAGAGTAGTCTGGAAGAGATCCAAGAGACAGTCCAATTCCCACAAAATATGGAGAAATAGATTGCACCAAAAATAGTGAGATGGATTCACAGATACATTTAGATTAAAAGGGATGGGATTTGATAGCTCTCGTTAAGGAATAAAACACATTTGATGGATCTTGAATAGGAAATCAGATCGTATTAATAGCTTGAAACCTAGGTTTTGTATTTTAGAATGCTACGGGAGGACAAACCCATGCACAACCACTAGAAATAAATTATAAGAAAGGTGGGTTTAGAAATAATCTTCATTAAGGTGAAATTGAACCTTTAAACAATGTTAAAGGAATCACATGTTTCAGATGTATGGTTTTTTCAAACCATTTGAAAATCATCTTACACCCAATCCTTAATGAATTTCCTTACATGATTAAGGCACATTGTTTCCCAAACCATTTGCAAAACCATATGAAATACTACTATAAGAAACCTTAAATTTCTAACATATCCAAGTTCTTATAGTCCTACAGTTTTATAAAAATAATGTGACTCCTAATACACCTATATTTTCCCCCACATGGTTAGTGTAGGCCATGTGACCTAGGCTACACAGTTTCTATTAATCAAGCAACACATTCATTTATTCCATTTCAAGAACTATGGGTTCTAAAAAGGTCATGGATTCTCTTGGTACATTTTATAGGTTTTATTTCATATTTAAGAATATTAAAATAGGTTTTAAATAAAAAAATGAATTATATGTAACTTAATGAAAAAGATGAGTTGGTACACCAAGGTAAAATGATTTCCAGAATAAAGAGGCTAGCTAAATATTTGTATGATCTACATTTCCTATTAGAAGAATATTACTCCTTACCACCATCCCAGGAGACTGACTAATACTAATTCCAACTCTTGGAATAAAAAAATTGTGTTCATCTCCTAGGTCAAGAACTGAACAGTGTTGATACCATCTGTCACAAATTTAAAGACGGGGCAACCAAGACTGAAACAATTTGTCTCTAATAGATATTTGGACTCAACAAAGGTAATACCATTTTTTTGTCCATGAGAGAACAAACTGAAAACATTTGATATGTTCATTATTGAACAAAGTGATTCAATTTTTAACATCTCACCCCTCCTCATTGGACTGCAGAGTGGTGGAGGATATATTTGGACATAAGAAACATCCCCAAGACAAAAAAGGCTGGAAATAAATGTCAAGGACCTAATAACATTTGGTGGATGATTTTTTTCTATTTAAATTTAGAACATCCAAACTTATAAAACAAATATCAAAATTAATTCAATATTTTGTATAAGTACTAAATAAAACTCAAAACACAAAAAACTAATAAAACAAGTTAGAGTACAATTGGAATCCAAAATACATACTCAAACATAAAAAAATACTATAAAACTCAAAACTCTCAAGTGATGTAAACTAGAAACACCCAAATCATTCAAGGCACCAAGACCATTTTCCATTTCCACAGTATCAAGAAACATAACTAAAGAACTAAGATACCTTTCCCCAACTTGTGTCTCGATAAAATAAATCATCAAAAAACAACATTTCCCATAGTTGGGGTGAGTCAAAACATAGCATGATTTCCCCAATGACTTTCCAACTCATTCCATTAGGAACAAACCTCTTATTACATATTTTAAAATAGTTTCAATCAGAAAAAATATAGTTTATATCAAATCTACTATCGAATTTTCCAAGGAAATCATCAAAAAAACTCTAAAACATATCTTATTTGATTATTCATATTCTCTTCAATTTCCGCACACATAACCACACCCACGTTTAACCTTTGTGTCACCATTGATGGTTGAACTTCATTTCTATACTCCATCCAATTTTATGTTTTTTATTTATAGACACTATCCACCACATTAAACTCACTATTAACCACTTATTCCAACATCATGCCAATTAATTTCATGGAAAAAATTTCATTTTTTAAAAATAATTTTAAACAAATACTTTACATGAATCAAAAACCCATAATTTTAAAATCATCATTTTAAAATTATAAACAACGGTGTTTCCAAAAACCAATAACTTTTAAAAATTTCCAAGAAGTAACTAAAAAGGGATTTTCTAACAAGAATCACAAATTTATTTCATTATAATTTAGTTTGATTTAATCCTTGGAGTATAAAATAATTATATTTGAGAGAGAAACCCCCTACCTCACAGTACTTCATAAAAACGAAGAACATCACAAAAAACCACAAGATTTGGCATGAAAACTTGTTCCCATCACTAAAATCAACAAGATATCATTATTGGATAGTTTTTAGATTCGGCCGAGATCTCTCCAGTATTCATAGCGTTTTGCCCCTGAATTTCAGAATTTTCTGGTTCTTTGGCAGATTCTTCCCCATGGTGATGTCTGTTTGCAGTTCTGGTGGTCTTTCTCTGACGATGCATCATTCTGCTTCGGATGACAGGTGGGCGATGGATTCGGGCATTTGTTTCCTTGTTGCGGGTTCTCTGGGTTGTTACTTGGCACGACTTCAGCCGTTCATGGGTCGACCCTTCGGGTCCTCAGTGACGATGTCATCTGGTAAGGGACACGATTAATGGAGGGAGGGTCACCCAGTGGGACGGGCCACTTCAGGCAGTAGGGATGACAGGTCAGCAGCGGCTGTCGGTGGGGGGTTATGTGTGGTTGTTCAGTAGATGACGGAGGGTAGGCTTGGGTGGGGGTCACAACTTCCTGGTGTGGGCCCTCATCGGCAAAGATGGTGGATGGATCTGGTGGTAGGAGATGAAGGTGGTTCCATATTTGGTGTGTGAGACCCTTGGTAGTATAGGAAGATCAAGATATGGTTGTTGGTGGCCCTCGACGGTAGAAGACAGGCACTCAGGTGGTGGCGGATAGCAAGCAAGCCACGACATTTTTCAATGGCATACCCAGCCGATGGAAAATTAAAGGTAGTGTTTTAAGGGTTTACTAGGTTTTCCTATATGACCATTGGATCATTGACATATATTAGGTTCTATCTCTCTTGGGTTTCATATCATTGACTTATCTATGGCCTTCAGGCATATAATGGGTTGTCTCCCTTTGGGCTTTTGGGCCGCTATAGGTTTTTTTGTGGGATAATCCCTTTGGCCCCATGGGCATGTAATGGGTTTCCCCTTAACCAGTTTAAAATGGGTTCATGTTGTCTTTTTCTTCTTCTTTTTAACAAAGGAGTTTGACCCCAACCCTTATGTCTGACAAGATATAATCATAAATCATTCATAAGACATAGATATATCCATAACAAACTAGATCTATGGTTCTGATAGAAAGAGAGAGAAACCCTAGATTTAAAAAGAATAAGGAGTAATGGAAAATTACTAATGAATTTGTGCCACCAACTCACTTTGATTCTCATATAAGTTTATCCCTCATAGAGGGGGTTGTATTTCATGCCTTGAAAGAAAAAAGATTTCAAATTTTTGATGGAATAATGGAACAATGTGGGTACAAGAGGATAATTTTGATTATATCCACATTTTATTAAAGTCCAACTCTATGGGGAATAGTTGGCTGACACGGTTAGACAAACCATTTCCCAATAGTACATTTACCACTTTTTTAATATGCATACTTTCTCTTAAAAATTCACCGGGTTTGGGGAAACCATCTACCAAATTTTCACTTTCTTAATTTCCATTTGTTTCTCTTTCACAGTTTCATGGATATGCTTCCTAGTTTCAAATAATCGTTCACAAGTCGTGCACCTCTAGAAAATCCTCTAAGGCATGCCAAAACCACTTAGAACCTCCCAAAACCTAACCCAAAAGGTATATAAACTCAAAATACATGAATAAAAGGGCATGTACCTAAACCCAGGGGATCTAAATTCTTGAAACCAATAATCTTTCCATCCTTATAATCTAGAAAACCCATGGTGTCCTAGAAGATTTCTTTCAATTGCTCCACCTTTTCTTTCTCATGCACAAATGTTTCATCCAAAATCTGATCATGTTTCCAGGAAACTAAAACTAGATCAATGTTTTTTCCATTAAAATCTTTTCTTTTACAATCCATAATCCATAATATTGCATGAATCAATATAGTATCTGTCTCAATTTTAACGTGATTCCATCAAATGACATTATCAAAATATGGAAGGTACTTTTCCAACAAAGATACATGAAACACATTGTGAAATGAACTAAACCTTTGTGGAAAATACATGTGATATTCCACCTAACCAAATCATTTAATTATCTCAAAATGTATTATATATTGAGGATATAACATTCCCTTCTTACCAAGATATCATTTCCCACGAATTGGAGATATTATCAAGAACACTTGATCACTCACCTCAAACAAAAAAAAGTCATTAATGAGGATCTATATATTATTTATTAAAACATTGAGTAGTCTTCATTATATTTATAATCTAAAGAAATAATTTTTATTGTGTATTATAATAATTTGGGTACAATTAGTTAAATATCACTTATTTCTACACAAAAAATTAGGGAAACCAATTATATTCAAACAATGCTTAAAAATTATCCATTTATATCAATTAAAAATAGATGTTATTATATGATAACTCTAATGAAGGTATATAATCCTCCCATGATTCACTAAACTCAGTTATACAAGGCCTAATAATATCATCAAATCTTTATATTTTCCACTCATATTATCCATCTATTTGAGGATGATAAGTTCTACTCATATTCAATTGTGTTCCATGGTCTTGATGTAAGGATTTATAAAAATGAGACATAAGATGGGGTATATGTCTCATTAAATTGAGATTCAAACACTTTGAAACTTTACATTTTCCTAAATATACATTTTTGATAGTTTATCCTCTAAATTAGTTTCAAAAATTAGGTTGATGTGAGCTGAATATATAATCAAATCCACTTTCACCCATATGGAATCATGTTTCATAACTACCTTGGTAGACCTATTAAAAAATCCATCCATATCATCTTCCATTTCCATAAGGGAATTGTAAAATAATGCAACATGCCTTCTGGTCATTGGTGCTCCTAATTTACCTGTTGATTAGTGGGACAATTCGAGAAAAACTCTTCTAATGATATTTTCATTTTCACCCACCAAAACACCACTATCAACACTATATACAATTTCTAAATTCTATGGTGATCATTCCATATGAAAAGGCTATCAGCACTTGGAAGTTATTATTGAAAATCTGAAGGTAATACCATCCAATCTCAAAACTACAGTACTATATTCTCATCCATTTTCCATCACTCAATGGTATCCCTACAATTGAGTTTTCACATTGTGGTAACAAAATAAGAATCATATGTCTTAGAATCTCAAACATCCTCTACCAAATCAGTAACAAACAAAAATGTGAATAACACTATAATGTTACCTTTGTTCGAAAAATCTTGATGCATATTGGATATTCTTTCCTTTAGTTTCCACTAGTACAATACCTTCTTTTCCAACTGATCATATAACTTTCTTCTCAATCAATCCTCCATATAGTTCATTTTAACCATTGTATACATCAATTCAAAGACAAACATTTTTATATACACCATCTATATGGGATTACTTAAATTCAAATCCATTTGTGACAAAATAGGTTTCAAACTATTATGATTTGAAAACAACATGAATTTTTCACCAAATAGGTAATGACACCATGTATTTAAATCAAGGACTATAAGATCTAATTCAAATTCATGTGTTTGGTAGTTATTCTCATGAAACTATAACTTCATTAACCAAAAAAATAACATGATCTCTGCTCAAGAGAACACATCCAAACATGGATCATGATCCATCACAATAGACTACATATCCTTGTCCAAACTCATTGAACAGGAGGATGGGTATTGATGTAATTATAACCCAAATTTTTTTAAAGTATTTCTGAAATTTTTTATTTCATTGGAATGGAATGCCTTTCCTCATCAAAGTTATCATCGTCGAGACCAACCCTAAAAAATAACTTATAAATTTTTTTTAGTATCCTGCTAATCCAACGAAACGATGTATCTCAAATACATTATTCAGTAGTTTCCAAGAGATGATATCATCTATCTTTTTTGGAATATAGAAATGAATTTTTCAAAAACGAAATGGCTAAAGAATCTTTCATCTTTTATTTTTAAATCACACTTTTATAAATTGGAATCATAATGAATTTCCTATAAGATACCCAGAAAAATCATTAAGTGCTTCACATAATCCTATTTTTTCCTACAATACATTAGTATATCATCCAAATACACCATCAAAAAGGAGTCCAAATACCTTTGAAATATTTTTTTCATCAATTCCATAAAGATATCTGGTGCATCTATAATACCAAATGTCATAAACACATACTTATAGAGACTATATCTTCTTATAAAATAATTATTTGGAATATCCTCATTTATATCTCACATTTTGTGATATCCTAAATGTTAGTCAATTTTTTAGAACCCCCAAGCTCCCTTCAATTTATCAAATAGATCATCAAGGCCTAGGAGATGATATTTATTCTTTATAATAACATCATTAATCTTATGATAATACAAACATATCCTAATAATTTGATATGAATTTTTTAAAAATAGGAATACTGCTTCCCACCTATAAGTACACATATGAATGATCACTTTCCTTTCCAACTCTTCCATCTGGACATTCAATTCCAGAAATTTTGGTTGAGGAGTCAAGATATTCATAAAGTAACATCGGATCACTCTATTATGATAAAGATAATTTTTCTTCTAAGCTCTTCCCATTAAATAATAAGATTCCTGAGAAACATGATATGTCTCTCAACCACCAAAACATGGATCACATTGACAATAGAGTTGAATATTTCTTTCCATGTTGTAGTTGTGACATTTAATTGGGGGTGTAACGTCATGGTTCTGGGTGTCGCCCAAAGGTGACTCGTACCCGTTTAGTCACATGACCTCAGGATCATTTCCCCAAATTCCAAAGTCGTTCGACTTGTTGTGTGGGGAAAGGTGAGATAATGGGGAAACTATTACCTCATCAGAAGAGTATATACATTGGATAACAAATTATAAGTAATTGAGGAAGCTGTAATACCAAACAACAGAAGTATAAACCAGAATACTGATAGTAATAAAAAACTAGGAGCACATATATTAGGTAGTCTTGTCACATGTTCCTAAGAAAATAAACAAACAAGTCACAATGATGGAAAACGTTACTGAAACCAAAGTACAAAAGAAACAGTAAACCCCAGTAGCATCCCAAGTCCCAGATTGGTCCCATGCTCTTCAACTCCAATAGAAATTATGTACCTTATGAAGCAGAGTGTGTTTCCATATCTATATCTATAACCATATAATCTTTTTGGGTCCAAAATATGACCCAATCAGGGTGTGAGATGAATCCCAGTAGGCAACGACCAAAAGAACTATGCATAACTGTCAGTGAATATATATAGCAGGAAATATGCAGAAATGAATCAATAAACTAGTAAGTACTCAAAATTAAACAATCCTAGTGTTTTTAATTTCATTCATTTACATTTATTATTCATTTTTTTAATTATTTAAAATTAGGATCAAGCCTATGCTCTATATCCCCCTGTGAAATAGTGACAAATCAGATTTCTCAGAAGACTATCTAAACAAATCATGGAATACCAAGTCAAAGTATGTTCGTGGGATTAGAAGACTCATCAGAGAAATTCAAATAACCAATAACGGCCCTTAGGGAATGTTCTCATAGTCTTATCCTCCTTGGTCACCCATAACAATAATTCATTTAATAATGACCCTCTAGGAAGCACTCTGGTATAATCGATTTGGTCTAACATATCACTAATCATTTAAAAATGACCCCCTGGGTAGATCTCATGTTCAACACCCCTTGGTCAAAATTGCACCAAAAATTTATAAATTACCACCTGGGTAGCTCTCACTGCCTAAACCCCTGGGTCAATGACCACCTGGAAACTCTCAAAGTCAATACCCCTAGGTCAACATACCAGTGAAACAAACATAAATGACCATACCATGGGAATCTCTCATAGTTAATTCATTTTGGTCAAATCCTCACAATCCATAACACAGGCATCTCACATAATCAGTAACTCCATACTAATTAGACAAGGCATGGAAAATAAGGCAATCCTAATAGTAAACCTATACCAAATGGCCATGACTAGTTATTCAAGCGAAATGCACCCGCATGGTGTCCCATAACCATGTTTTTTAACATTAAGCATATAGAACTACCCTTTATCAATGAACGAAACCATAATAGGTAATAAACCATATTTAATTTCAAAATTAGAACCACCCCAAATGTGGGCATTTGGTACTTTTAGAATATCTAGTCTAATAACGAACACCAAAAGGCACAATCCACCAACCTCGATGTCATCTAATCAATATTCCTAAAAGTGGGCCCTTTAATCTGGCTAAATCGGTGAAGATATACAAAAGGTAAAAATATCCCAATGATGAATAACTTTCAAGAGAGAAATAATCGGGAAGAAAGGCACTATTGCTTTTGAGAACTCACTGGTGGGATTCCAACGCACCCGATGACGCCTCAATCGGAGTTGAAATGGTGAATCAGGAGGGGTTCGAAGTTCATCTGCCATTCAATAACTCTCTTATATAAACCAAGATGAGAAGAAGATGTTTTTAGATATAAGACATGGCCTTGATATGATATATCAAATTAAAAAAGTACATAGTGAGTTCATTGAAACTACATGTCGTGCATTATCTTTAATCGGCCTCGACTTTAGTGGGATAGCCAAGTCATCACAATGCCATGTACTTAACCATTACACGGCCAGTACACAGGTGTACGTAGAAACCGAGTACACGATGAGTACACATAAGTACATTGTGTGTTCTTAGAAAACCACCATTTATTCTTTTTTTCCTAAAAACAAATTGAAATCAATATCCATACCTAAAATGAAGATCTAAGTATCTACAAGTGGTGTTGTACAATCTCACTTGATGTGATCCATTGAACCACCCTGAAAACACCCTTGCTTAATTTTTGGTTGAGGTGGAGTATTTACGGATCTCATGGTCTGATTATGAGGTTTCTCACTTCTATGAATATAGGTGACCATTTTCCTATTATTAATTGGATTAGAGTTCCCACTTATTCTAGTAGGAATAATTATGATCGTTACATCCGTATTTCCTGATATATTTCTTTCTTCTACTATCACTTTATTGACTATCTTTGTATTAATTTTTATACAATCAACAAAAGAATGAACTCAACAATAATCATGACTCAAAAATTAATTTCTTCAAGAATGAACTTGTAGAAACTTTTAGGAAAAATGGACTAAATTCATAAATTTTTTTGAATACTCTAGCACAAAGATATTTCCCTTCATAAAACTAAAAATATCCATTTTAAAATAATTTGACATTTGTGAGGATATAATTTCTTTTTGAAAAATTATTCAATATCATCGCATGTCACGATTAGGTAAAATTTCAAATAAACTATCAATTCCTACCATTGGTGTGCCAAATATTTGAGCATATATATTTCCAACTTAAATTTTAGTTATCCTAAAGTCCCAAGGAAATTGAAGCTTTGATTCATCCTATTTAACCAACCATCTACTATTTCTTGCTTAGAATCCCCTCGAAGGATGGGTGGATTCATATTTTATAACTGAACCAAATGGTCCACTTTCTAGGGTTTATCATTTATTCTTCCCTTTTCTAATACCTATAAGTCCTGGACAATTATTTGAACAGGATTTTGGTTCACCTATATCTTAAGTGCAACCACGTTTTCAACCACCTCCTGTGGTTGGTTTCTATGATTCCTACCTTGGTCCATTCACAACATAAATAACACAAATTTGTTTACTCTAATTAATGTATAATAGAAGTCTTATAAACATTATTCTTCATATTTATAACATATTACAACATAGATTTCCACAATTGAACCATCTTCAACATTTTAAACATTTTTTAAAATACTACTACCATACATTTAAAAAAACCATTTTATAATTTTCCAAAATCACACTTTTCATACATTTCATACACTATTTTATTAAAAATAAACAATTCTGTAATATTTTTAATTCATAATATTAATTCATATAGTAAAACTCTCATTACCTAAACCCAAGATGATAAGGTGAATTTTTTTGCAAGTGCCTAAAAACACTCATGTACTGAAACACCCTTGTAACAGGAAGTTCATAATAGATATGTTATATAAACCTTTCATTCTCTGTATTTAATATATAATGCATCAGTACGAAATACAACTCAAAACATAACCAACCTAATAATAAATACCACACTACAAGATGAAGCAAAAATAAACACCTCAAGAAATCCATAAGAACATAAATCAAAACTTCAAAGTTACATAACCCAATAACACCCAACATATTCCATTCTCGAACTCCATATTCTATACCCACAGTATCAACAAGCATTACTAAATAACTAAGATACCTTGCTTATACCTGTGTCTCGATAGATGACATCTAAAAATTCCCAATAGTTCCTGAGCAGGGGGTGATTCTAAACTCACTAATATTTCCTCAATTAATTCCTAACTCATTCCACTATGAATAATATTGTTCTTACATTTTATATAATATTTTTATGTAGTAAAAATAATATATCAAATCCTTAAACCAGTTTTACATGGAAAGAATCATAAAATAAATTAAACCATTTCATAATTTATTTTTTATATTATTTTCCATGTCCACACACATAATTACACACACACATACACTTAAGCTCAATGTCCCCATTAATGGTGGAACTTCATGTATATAATCTATCACATTTGATGGTGGTTCTTCATGACCATTATCAATCTCATTCAACTCACACGAAAATATTTATTAAAAAATAACTCCAATTCATTTTAATAAAAAAATTTATTTATTTTAATATCATTTTAAAAAGTATGATACATGATTCATTCAAAAACATAATTGAAAATTCATAATTTTAATATTATAAAAAATGGGGTTTCCCAAAACCATTCACCTTTCAAAATTTCTAACACAAAACCCAAAATGGATTTCCCAATAATAATGACACAAATATTTCACAAATATTTAGTTTAAACTACGATTTCTTTTCTAAAATAAGTGGATTTGAGAGAGAAACCACTTACCTTACAATGGTTGAAGAAAACAAAGAACTACACAACGAAAATTCAAGTTCTGATAACCTCTCATGCTCCCTTCACTATGTTCAATAATATATCATTATATAATCATTCATAACATATTGATAAATCAATAATAGACTACATGTATGGTTTTTATAGAGATAAGAACATTGTATCTAATAAAAAAGAAGAATAATGGTCATTACTGATAAATCAGGGCCTCCACCTCAATTTCATTAACCTAAAGATCGCTCCTAGATCAGAGGGGATCATCTCTCAAGCCTTTTTAGAAAAAAGTAATTCAAGTTATGGGATGAATAGGATAAAATAATGTTTTAAGGGTATAATATTGATTATATCATAATTTTATGGAGGTCCAATTATATAATACATGTTTTTGTCACACTATTAGATAAATGATGCACTAACCATGTATTTCCCTCTATTTCAAGATGCACAATTTCTCTTGGGAATTCACACACATTGTCCAAAATGTTAACCTTCCTAGTTTTTATTTTTTTTCCCTTGCACGATTTCCTAGATATGTTGCGAAGTTTATTCTAATAGTGAACAAAACATGAACCTATAGAAAAGCCATGAAAACACTCCAAAAACCATTAGAACCTACCAAATCACAACCCAAACATTGTATAGACTCAAAATAAACGAATAAAGGGTTGTATGCCTGAAACAAGATGTGATAGAATATATAATTACCCTATGATAGAGTATATTTATGGATTTACTAGTATTAGTATTCAATCAAGGAATTAAATTAAGTGTGAGTTTTAGACTTCATTATGGGTGTTTTAGTGTTTTTTTATTTCCTTGGGGAATCAAGGTGCCAGGATCATTTTCAATTAATGACATACTGGCATGTAAAGAAAATTAGTTTTTTGAGAAGTTCGTAATTGTATGAAATTATTTTATTCTCATGTTTAGATGAATGAAAATATATAGTGATCACATCAAATGTGTCATCTTAGTGGTAGTTTTCATGCTGGAGGATATCATTAGGGTAATCTGGATAAAATACAACAGATAAGGGTTGAGGTTGTACTTTTTTAGTCTAAACTCTATTCTATCTAGAACTAAAAAGTATGACTAGTATCCAATTAATTTCAGTTAATTAGAAGTTGATATATGCTTGTTTGTAATTAATGGTGATGATATGTCCTATGGTGGTGTATTTTCAATAAACTACATCATTAAAGGTTTATAAATTCAATGGAAATATGAATATTCAGGATCTAGAGCTTGGGTAACTTAGAATTGTTATATTCAGATCAAACGATTGGTTATTGATTGTGGAAAATAGGTTATCTTGGATATCTACTATGTTTTATAATGTGATCGATGGAATTCAAGTGTGATTTTGGGGTGGTGATGTATCCATGTGGTGGTATCCACTAATGGGATGATGGTGAGATTCTATGTAACAGATCCCAATCCATGCTTGGAAGGTCCCCTCGAGGGCCTACAGGATTTGTGCATGTTATAAAGAGGTCCAATGGATACCCATCCCCGGTGAACTAGGAACCTGATAGGGCACTGGCCTCTTTTATTATTGGAAAGGTTCATTACTAGACCCATCAATTATATCCCCTTTGGGGGTTTCTCCATTTTAATATCAAAACGTGTAAGTGGAGGTACCTTCTTTCCATGCCCCCCCCCCCAATTTTAACACATGATTACGAGGGTTATGTCATGTTCTTTATAGTTAAATCTATTATTCCTTTAACCTCCCTCTCTATTTTTTCAACCTCTTTTTATTTCAATGGTTTTATGTTCATTAAATTTAGATAATAGATGTCGATTCCATTGGGGAATGGTAGAGCCATCCCATTATAAGAATCATTTGCATGAAATGGATGGAGAACATTGTGGTTTGATGAAATCATGTTTTCAGTCATTTTATTATTATTAAATCATTGAAAGATATATCATGAACATAAGTGATGAAAAAAATTCAATGTTAAACATATATTTTATGGTCATACAATTAGAATTGTGTAATATGAGATATATCAATCTCTAAGATATGTCCCATTTGGTGAATGTATATTTATATCACAAATTAGAGTAATGTAATATAGAATTTATTCAAATTTAAAAAAACTCGTGATATTATAAATTAATTATTTCTAAAAAAATAAGATAAACTCTCAAAAAATGTAATTTTTATACAAAATAGGGAATATTAATTCATGGAGCCTTATTTGTGACATAATAGACTTTTTTATAGTTTAAAATGACTATTAATTATTAATTAATTAACATAATAGAATATTGGACACTAGAAAATAGAATTGTTAATCAAACTCTATAAGGTGATCTCATGGTCTCTATAAAACACACACATCTATATAAGACCATGTAATATATATATATATATCCCTATATATATATTTATATGATATGTTTTCATATATAATGTTTTAAACCCAAGACATTGAGTATATCCACAGGACATGGATCATTTAAATTTCATAAATCCCAACTCATACATTCTCAATTATGACTCATACTAGTAGCTCTAGAAACTTCATTTATATTTTCATGATAAATTGTACAAGCATAAAACCATGCAAAGGTTTACCTCATAATATATATTATAATCATGGATATCAACCTTTCACTCAAAGATTGTTTTACCTTACTCTTATGGATAAGAGTAACTTTGATTACCTAATGGATATAAATAGTGGGATACATCAATTTATATGTGAACAATGATCATAAATAAATCCATTCTGATTTAATTTTTTTCAAGAATTTTTAATAAAATCACATCATATAATTATTTCCATAACTATATCAAAATTTTATTTTTTAAGAATGAAATTTTTAGGATAAATATACTCCTGAAATTCTTAATTTAAGAGAGAGTTAATTAAAAAGTCAACATTAAGGATTATATTTGATAAATATTTCATTTGTCTTATAAATTGATAGATAATAAGCTTTAACTCTCATGGATCATTCTAGTGCATCTATTTTTTATATATTTTTTGCCAAAATTTAAATAATTTAAGGTGAGTTATAACTACTAAAATGGGGCATGATCTCTAAATAAGATCATCTCATTATATTTATATGAATAAAAAAATATTTGAATAATAGAAATATATATAGAGGTTTTGGTCTCTCTAAATATAATAATATGATCTTTTATATTTTGATAGTTTTTTCTGGTGTTTCTTTGTATACAACAAAATTTGGATTGTTAATATATTTCAAAATATGCACAGGGATTTTTTATGGTGTAAATTGAAATAATTTTAAATCTCCCATTATCACCAAATGTTATGGGTTATTTTTAGATTCCATTTAAATTTCTCCTTCCATCACAATATAGCTGTAAGATTTCTAACACTATCAATGTTTTCATATCAAAATCTATGTTATTATCTATCATTTATAAATATATGATGAATAGATTAATTATTTAAAAAATCTAAACAGTTAGATAAAGAAATATCAGTTTTCATTCTTTCACACAACTCTCTTGTTATTGATCCTAATAATTGAATATCCCATCAACTATTTAGAAAATATATATCTAAATGTAAAATAAATTTTCCAACCCTAAGGTATACATAACTAAATATATAGTTTTTAATGGAAGAAATTTTGGTTAGAGATATTTATCCAAGGGTTTTTTGTTACTATTTTTAAATACAAGAGGATAAGAAATATGTATTGGATTAAATGATATGATCTTTCGATAATAACCTTATTAAAATAATATATGCTTCAAAGGAAGATAGTGTAATTAGTTCTAATTTTCAAAAAACACCAATAAGGGTCAGAGGAACCAAAATCATATTAGGTTGTAGAAACTTTGGTATCATTAAATAAATAGTTGATTTTATAGAAAACCTAATAAAATTGTATTAGATAGATCTGACTAATTTGAGTAGGATTCTATGTACTAAGGTGTAGACTTTTTTCATCGTAATTTTATGAGGGTTTTCATTATAAATCTAGTGGATTAAAAACCTGGATGAAATTTAAATAGTTTTATTTTACATTTAATTTTAATTTTATAATATTTTGGTACACAAATATATGGGGTACTTGGAGAAATAGTTTAACTATAAGGGAGGAATAAACAAGCTATTTAGCACTTTTTATGCATAAAATATTTAATGGTTCTTCAAATGTAAAAGGATGATATAGAGTGATCACATTAAGATTGTAAATCATCACATTGGATGAGTATTATATGAAACTAGGGATAAAAAACTCTATAAATACTAATCAACCTAAATTTTGATTTCATGTTAACAGAATATAGAATTATGTGATTATACATAACAAAACCTGATAAAAAAAATAAATCACCCATGGTTTATAGGAAGAATGTTTTTTTGGAACTCCCTCATTAATTCAATTATTTATAATATTAATTTCTTGAATATTAATGTTGAAATATATAAGATTGAGTCTATAAATGTATTTAAACATGTGAATGATACTACTAATTAATTAGTATTTTCAACTACTTAGGATTATTCTACATTAAAAACATGTATTGTGATAATTAAAGGGAAAAATAATTCAATGAATAGAAAGAATTAAAAAAACTCCAAGAGGATAGCGAAGGAAAATACCAATGGTAGGGATTGAAAGGATTTTTAATGGGAAAAAATAAGAGTATTATTAGGAAATATGGGGTCTCTAAAACCTTAATGAAGTCAAATGGGAGGCTTAAATGGATATCTTTCACAATGTTTAATCTCATAAAATCCTAGTCCAATATTTTTGAGGAAAAGGGTAGGGGGGAGGCTTCTAATCTATCTGGATCACCTTGTACAGCCAATATAGTGGGATATAATAAGAACAATGTAGAAAATTTAGATTGTATTGAGCTTAATATAGTTATCGAAGTCTCAAAAACACTAATGATTGGGTTTATATTCTATATAAAGATGAAGATGAGGGTGCTATGATCCTGAAAATTTCACCGGATATTATGGAGTGGTTATCTATGATGTATGAAGAATTGTTCCATTTATATACTTTCAAATATTCTTCTTTGAGTAAGTAAATTCCACCTAGAATTAATGGGGTTGATCTTATATCTTCCCATGCATGGATTATACCAAAAAACAATTTGTATTCTATTAGTGTGGTTATGAAAGATTCGCATTATATTGACATTGATTATGATAGGGAGACATCAACAGATGACTTA
Source organism: Viscum album (assembly GCA_963277665.1). Classification (NCBI taxonomy): domain Eukaryota; kingdom Viridiplantae; phylum Streptophyta; class Magnoliopsida; order Santalales; family Viscaceae; genus Viscum; species Viscum album. The sequence continues at coordinate 305,716,685 of OY728127.1, forward strand.
TGACAAGGACACATAAAATTATGGAGATGGAAATGAAGGAGTTACAATCAAATATATCAACATCGAAATTAATTTATTCGATGTATCCAAGAAGAAGGGATCACTTCTTCCTAAATCCAGAAAAAAAAGGTAAGGGGGGGAAAGTAAGGGGTATTTAACATTAGATCAAGATCCAAATAAGGATTATATTTTGGAATTCCCATGGTTTCACCAATAAAAATACTACCATATCACTTAGGATTCATATTCAGAAACATAAAACTATTATTATTTGGTTATCTGAACCTAGAATAATTTTATCCTCTAGTGTTATTAGTATAGATAGGTTGGTTTTTCTGCTTGTCGGTAATGATAGTTATTTGGCAGAGGTTAAAAATTTGGGGGTTATGGAACACTCTTCTTTAATTGATCCTTCTCTGGTTGGTTAAAGAAATCAAAATGTCCCTAGTTCCTTTAAATTTATGGTACATCAACACTTTTGTTCCTTCAATTATGCTCATAATAGACATCAAGATCATAGATGTCTATGGTTGGATATTTATTCCCTTAGCAATATTATCAATGGTCCCTGAAATAGTTTTGGAGAAATTAATTCATTTTTGAATCTATATGAGAAAATGTGTTATATGTCTAATTAAATTTCTTTCAGATAATTCCATGACTGTGTTAAACATAATGAACTATTTGAGGTCAATGTAGTAGTTTCCAATAATAAAATGGTATGGGAGGCATCCTAATAGTATAGTGGAAAGAAAACATCATTGAGATTTTGTTAACAAGTTTTTTCTATATACTTGGGAATCCATTTCCTGCATGGCATTATTAAGACTCCACTATGATCATCATCTAATCTTGGATAGTCTTGTTAGCAATAAATATAAACCTCTTTTAATTATGATTTTTCTTACATCCCCAAATTATAATTTCTAATAGAGAATCTAAAAAATGGATTATGATATATTAAATCATTTTATAAAGAAAATTTACACACTTTAAGTCTCCCTTCATCAAATTCAGCAGTATAACAAAAGTAATTACATATCTAATAGGATTTGAAAAGATGATGTGGTTAATTTAAAACTTAATAACCTCAGTAATCTTAAGGATTTCATAAAAGGGATAATTTAACAATTAATTGTCTTTAATATAGGGATATAAATTAAAAGTGGTTTAATTAAATTTATAGATATAGACAGGTCTCTAATACATTATCACTAATCAATAATGGGTATCATATCATAGACAATAGACCGACCCTCTCGGAGGATGTTTTATCTTACTACATGGATCTTTTTTAATGGTACATCCATTGTTTCTAATCCTGTGGATGGTATTATTTGAGTACATGTAAATCCTGAAGGAAATTCAATAAATTTTTATACTCCTTTAGAACATGAGATAATGGAGGCTTTCTTTGGTATCAAGTCGGATAGTCCTCCTGGCCTAAATGGCTTTAGAAACTTCTTCTTTCAATCCTATTGGGAGGTCATTCAAGATGATATTTGTAGGCTAGTTTCCATTTATTTAATGATTTTTCTCTTCCTCATGGGTTGAATGTTCATTTTCATTCTCTAATTCCAAAATTGGATGGTTTTAATGCAATTTTTTATTGACATTACATTGGTCAAAAAAGCATATAATATTATCATAAATATCCGAGCTAACATGATAAATTCTATTTCTAGTAAGATTGTTTCATCGAATCAATTTGGATTTATAAAATAATGGTTCATTTAGGACTTCCATATCACTACCACAGAATGCTTTAATATTATCAAAAATTCCACCAGAGTAGGGAACCTATCTCCAAAACATGATATAAAAAAGGATTTTGATAAACTTTATTTGACATTAATTCACAACATTTTTGCTATGTTGGGTTTTGATGATGCTTTCATTAATTAGATTAAGATAATCTTGTGTTATTCTAATTTCATTGGGCTTATTAATGGGTACTATGAGAGATACATTTCTTATACTAGATGTGTCATACAGGGTAATCCTCTATCTGCTTTAATTTTTTCCAATGCTAAGGATTATCTCAGTAGGCTTCTCTCCATCATGAAGGGTAATGGGAAATTTGATGACTATATGTGTTGATAGGTGATTCTATGCTCCTAATCATATTCTTTATATTGATGGTATAATTTTATTAATCCATGGGGATTGTAAAAACACCAAGAAAATCAAGAAATATCTCTTACATTATGAGGAGGTATCGGGTCAACATTTTAGTATAAACAAATATTTTATATATTTTGGTAGAAACATTACTACTATTAAAAAAATTTATATTATCACATATTTGGGTATAAAATAGGGGGTTTTACCTTTTATCTACTTTTTTGTTCCTATGTTCTGGGGAAGTTCAAAATCTTTTCACTTTATTAGGGTTATTATACACATTTGAAAGTAGTTTTCCTCCTAAAAATGAAAGTCTATATCCATGGAAGGTTGGGTTTGTTTGGTTACGTTTATCATCATTATGAAAAAAAATTCTTTTTTGGGGTATGAATAACCTATTTCTATAATTAATAGTATTAATGTATCAATCATTAGTTTTACATGATGTAGCATCATTTTTGATGGGATACTAGACTATATCCCCTGGAATACTTGTGGAAGGCCTTTCGATGAGGGGGGTATGGGAATCAGAAATCTCAGGTTTTTTAATTAGTCCTCACAAGAGTCTTTAATATTGAATATCATCAATATAAATTCATAATATATTTTATTTTTGTGTGATAGGTTTCTCTATAATATAAAATCTAGATATTATAACTATTTTTACTATTTAGACTGGCCTGTATTCATGACATTTTTTAATCACATCTCAATCCCGATGGTTAGTCTATAAAGAATCATCTCTTTAAATCTATAATATTAATTATAATGTTTTCCTTGGATTGATTATCTCATTCATTGTGACATAAATGTGGGATTGGATATTTTTATCAATGACTCACTCAATGACATAGATGCTCTGTCGAATCACAGTAAAGAAACAGTTCAGAATTAATGTTTCTCATTGCATAGTGATTTCTTGGAATAGGAACCTGCTATAAGTAGTATTATAAAACTGAAATTACATTTTCAACATGACATTGATCATTATGGGAGTTTTTAGTGGATCGGGAAAATAAAATATAGAATCATTTTCCCTTTTAAGTTGACTCTCATATAGAGGTTGGTGCATCAAAAGGTCCCAGTGGATGATTTTTTGCATGTTTTTGGTCTTTATCTTTGCTTAGTTTTTTCATCTTATGATCAAAACATGGATGATTTAGATCTTATATTTTTTATATTTTTTACTTCTTCATCCATGTGGAAATATGTTTTAGAAATTTTTGAAATTCAACTGTCTTGCACTTCTTCCATTCAAGATTTTTTCCGAAGCTGGTTGGATCTAGCTCATTCTCCCCAACTTTATTTTCTCTACTACATTATAAACAAGAATTAGTATTCATTATATGGATAGATCAGAGTAAATGTGCACATGATTTTATTTTTATCATTCCTCTAATTTCTATATCCCATATGTTAGCTGGTATCAAAATTTCTTATATATCTGAAAAGGATTATTATCGTAGTTCAATTCATGATCTTTTAGTTTTCAAATGAATTGGAATTAATGGTATGTTTTTTTGCTCATTGGAATAGTGTATTTTTTTTAGAAATCAAATTTTTTATATTGGATTAAAATTAACATTTATGGGTTATCAAGCGGTAATCCGAGTCCATTGGGCTATGGGTCTATTTTTAGGGGCAATAATGTGAAAGTATTTTGATTCCTATGTAGATAATGTGGAGTTTTTTATTACCTTTAAGTTTAGAAGATTAGTATTATAAATGATAGTTAGATGGAAAAATGGAGAGTTTGGAACAATATTTGGAAAGAGTGTGATTCTACCATTGTTATTTAAGCTATCATAAATGGACCTGTTCATGTACATTGGATTTCACTAATCCGTAGATCAATTTCATGGAATTCCTCTCATCCATTTATTATATCGTCACTCTTGTTGGAATAGATGACAAAAATCAAGAAGATAATCTTCCCAACATTGGTGCAGATGGAATGGATTGTATTTTGTATGATCAAATTCTCATTGATCTCACTTATATTCCTTAGAGGGATTAATGTAATGTTCCTTGTTTTACACTCCTATTGACCTGAATTATTTCTGTTAATAATAGTCCTCATCAGGGAAGGTTCTCATTTTACTATTAAAAAATTGTGATTTTTTTTTAGAAGTATTATTTTCCCAGTTTATCTTATAATTGGTCATTAGTTGAGTTATTGAAATGATTGATAAATTAATGAAATGTTATAATGATCATTGGGGGAGAAATTGATGAATTTTCAGAAGGATAAAGGTCCTTCCAAGAATTTTACTATAATTTCTCATTTGGTGATGCCTCGTAGGTGGTGGGGTAGGGTGGCCACAACTATTATAGACAATAATTCACCTATTTTCATGAGTGGATATTAGAGAATAAAATCATCAAATATATTAATATATATATTTGTTCTATAGAATGGAAGAAAAAATTCCAATGTTTTATTTTTTTAATATAGTTCTTCTTACTAATAATCACTACCCAATTATGATGATTATGGATTGAGGAGTAGTTAGATGGAGGATAAATGATCATTTATATTTACAAACTATAATTTAATGTAGAAAAATAATATTATCATTTCATTAAGTCAATTATGGGAAGCCTCAACGTTGGTGTTTTGGAGAAGCTTTATTGTATTTATATTAGACAACATCAATGTATTAATCAACATTTAGTATATATCAAATTCTAAATTGATAATATGGAGAAGATGTTCAATAAAATTTAACTTGTGATGATAAATAAACTTCCATTTAAAACATGGGAATATTTTAAATTATATTTCAAATGGTGGTTGATGTTTTTTTATTAGATTTGTTATATGGCTGACAATGTATATTATATTAATTATAATATTTTATTTCATATCAATGTTTTCTTGAAATTATAAAGAATCATTAATGCCTCTCAAATGAATCCCTCGATAATAAAACCATCATCAAATCATGAATAAGGAGATAGGGTTCACCCTTGGGGTGGTATAATTTGTGTTTATGTTTCAAAAATTTATAAAATAATATCTTGTGTATTTTAATTATAATATTAGAACCCTAAATTCACACAATTTAATCATGTTTAAATATATTGTGAATGTTTATTCATTAGAGAAACATATAAATTAGAGATAGGGTGTGTGAGGATTTGATCAATGTATTCATTATTTATGGAATTTCTGATGAAGCTTGATGTGAATGTGGTCTTCAATAAATAGTGGTAGGGGTTGTTAATTTTTTTATACATCATTATTCATAAATTTTATATTTATATTTATTCTTGGAGCACTTAGTTTTGAATTATCAACACCATTCTATATTCTGGGTAGAAATTTTTTCATTTTAATCTTTTTCATGTTAGGTAGTTATTGACAGAAAATATTAATAGTGGTTTGGGGAAGAGAGGTAAATTGAATCTTAGGTGTCTAGAACATTTCCCCTCCCCACAAAGCTTAATACTCCCATTTCAAAGATCTAAACTATTTGATACATGATGAATGGTGGTTTTTTTGTCGATCATTGACCAATTATATCTATCCATATCTTATATTCCCTATGTCTACCACTCTCCCTCCCCCAATATAAAAAGTTTTATTGATGGGATTCTATCCATAGTGATGGTATGTTTCCATGTTTATGGGAATATAATGGTGGGTTTGTTAATCAATGGAATTTTAGGTTCATTTATGATAGGTGAAACATGATGGTGTGGAAAAAATATATTAGTGGGAGAATGATACGAGGTAGTGTCCTAGTGCATGGGAAATGATTTTCAAGACAATGAGGAAATTTTCATTGATAATATTATGAAAGAAATACTTAAGTAATGTTTAGGAAAGTTGATACCCTTATTTTATTGATAGGTCATGATAATATGGGGCACTACCCACCACATTGAATATGGTTTGTAGAGTGATAATCTTCATATCCCAAAAATGATCTAATGAGTCTTATCCCCAAATCAAGTTAGGAATCATGGGATGGTAATCCTAGAAAATCAAATTTTTGGTCCCACACAACATCGGGCAAGGTGTTAATATAAATTTAAGCCTCCTGGCTTGACCCATATTGTGATCCAAGGTAAAACTCCCTCGCTGGGTGGAGGAGTGTGCATGATCATGTCTTCTATTACCTGACCCTTATGGGGTGAAAGCACATGTGAAATTTTTATATTAAATTTTTTCACATATAATTTCCCTTGTAATTCCTTGTGGTGTCCTCATAGGCCTCTATATGACCAGTTGTCACCTATGTGACATTTTTTAAACCATTACCTCCATCGATTGAGATAAATAAATTGATTTTTCTAATAATTTTTCCATTTAGAACACAATTATGAAGTTTTTATCCATATTAGGTTGTTTTCAAGGTAGTTAGGTTCGTCATGTTATATATATCTATAGGGATAATGATGTGGTATATAAATAATTATCAGAAAAAACCTAGGCTTTTGGTATTCACTGAATTTGTGCTACTCATAAGATTTAGCTCCCCCATATACTCATAGGTTTGAGTAATTACCAATATAATTAGGGCATGGTTACCAAAAAATATTGTATGATATTGATAATCACATGGTTATGATTAGTTTTGATCCCCCATGTGATTTGTAGAGTTAAAAACTTACCCACAAATGGGGTGTGAGTCATCTATCAATAGATTAATCTACTCCATCATTTGATTTGTTTTAAATAAAAATAAATGGGTCCTATATTAGGTTAATTACAACCCAAAAAATTAAACATACCATTATTGGGTGTTGGTACCCCACTATAGGCTCTGAGAGGTTATGAGGTTTTAGTATAGATGGGTACCTTTCTTTTCTTTGGTACTTTTCATTGTCATCAATCTCTGGTCAGCTTGGAGGTCAAGAGTATGAAACAGCTTTGTCTCACATTCCCAATCACTAATTAATGTTTTTATTACCATGATACTGTATATGGTTATCAGATAATTGGTGTTCCACTTTCCCTATTTTATTTTAGCGTGTCCAACTAGATATTTTTATACTCACCCATGTATTGGAATTTTTTTACACCCATTAGGTCTACATAATTTGAACGGAAAATCTAAGGTGAACAAGATGGACACGATATCAGTGAAACAGGAGGTTAGTGGTGCTCAAAGGTCACATATGTGGTCATTGATCATTTTGAGAACTGAACATCAATCAATCCCCTTAATTTCAATCTGTTCTTAGTTATATTACATTTAGGATGATTGGTATATGTTTTCTATATTACTTTGTGGATTGTTATATACTCTTTGTATTTTTATTTTATTTAAGAAGAGTTTATATATGAAAACTATTTTTTCTATATTACATCATCTTTATATCCTTTGTGGAAACCTATGTTATGTACAATTTCTTTAGTATAAATATTTCCATTTTTCTGTTATTTATACTAGGTTCTAATACCGATCTCATTGACTATTGAAGTTAGTCTTTGGGGGAAACACTTTACTAAAATATCATTCAATGTGGGGTCTTAGTGGGTCAAATCCTGATAGAATGGTATTAGACTGTGTTTTTCCTAGGGGTAGAATTCTGGGATTGGAGTCAAGAGAGGTTGTTTTGTAAACAAAATTAAATAGTGGAAACTGCTCTTGAAAACTATTTTTATACAATGTTACCTAGTGTTGTATAAGTGGCTAATGTATCTATTCATTAAGACACTGAGAACATATTGATTGGACAAAAAATTTTAAGGAACTGACTATAGGGTGAGGATAGGTTAGAACATCAAGAAATATGTGGTTAATTGTAATTTTCTCATGTACTAAATTAGTAATCTCAGCAGATTTTATTCAATAACCAAGGGTTCAACATGTCAAAATCTCAAAACCACTAAATTGATATATTGTAAGGATCTTGTGGTAGAATATTTATACACATGTTATTTATCAAGAGAAACTTTTTACCATTTCTCTATGTGAAACAACATCCATCTAGGGACCTTATCATGATATTTACCCACTTTGTGAGTGCGAATAATATCATATACCTGTAATACAATGTGAAAACACTCAACCAATAGTGGAGGAAGAGAACTATCCAATTATTTAGTAGTGGATGATTCTAGTCATATATGAATAAGATTCTTGAACTCTAGTTGGGATTCATGACAAAAATAGAATAGAACAACTTGGTTCTCTAGAGATATAATCCCCTAAAAAGTGGAAGATCTTCTTGAGTCAATGACTCGGTTGTTCTGATGAGTTTAGACACATATTGATCAGGAATTTTTTCTAGAATCCATCCCTTTTCAAGGTTTAGTGAATTTATAACAGAAATTAATCATCTAGATTCATGATGTAGTGACTCTCCCATGGTTGGAGTTTTTTTTATTTCATGGAATGTATTACCCAGTGACACAGAGGATGGAGTTTTTCTAAGAGTTATTAGACTAAAAACATGGACAAATTTATATGGTGGACTATGCACCTAGCCTCAGTTACAACATGAGTTAATCTCTCTACATGGTTCACAGGGGATTCCTTCATATGTGATGCCTAATATTGACCTAAATAGAGAAATTCGAGAAGGTTATTCTTTCTTTGAATCCCTGCCTACACTAGATTCTTATAGATTGATTCATTGCTTGAGAGACATTTAGTTGAGGGACATTAAGAATTAAAGTACGACACCAATTTCCTAGGAGTTAATTCTTATGTTTTCACCATATAAATTTTCACATTAGGGCCACGAAATTGGATATAAATCACCAATATTTAAAATAATAATATTGTGTTTGATAGCATATACAACACACAACACTGAGCAACAAAACCCATGAAATATTTTATTTAAATATGGCTTTTATAACCAATATGTTATAATGGAGGGAACGAATAAGACTAACTAAATTATGAAAATTACATGGTTTACAATTATTTAAAATTAATTCATTAGTTTTCAATCAATTATAAATAAAAATAAAAATCATTTGAAATTCAAAGAAATATTTTTATTAAAAAAACTATTTTTATGTGAACAATGTGTTTTATTTATTATAATTTAAATTCGATGATATTTTTGAATTTTTTTCATTTATATTTATATATTATATATTCAGTAAAAAAATTATCATTCATATAATATTATTTTTAATCATGTTATTAGAGTAAACCAAGTCATATGCTTAAAACAATGTTTTTTCTAAAAATTTGTTCACATTAATTTGGAACACTTAGGTTAAAATTAAAATTCTCCACGTTATAAAATTTATTTCAAAAAATAAAATTAGTTTTTTAAATAATAATTTAAAAATTATCTTAGAGTGTTTTTTGACAATTCTATAAAATATTATTTTTCCCATTAATAGTGAAAAAATTATTATTTTTATTGAAAATTGTATTTTCATTTAAATAATTTATGAAATTAAAATTTATTTAAAGTTTTTCTTAAATTAAAAATAGTTAAATTAATAAATTATTCATCTAATTTAGGTTGTTGTAATCAATTTTATATTTATTTTTGATAGAAATACGTTTTGTACTTTTGAAGAAAAAAATCGTTGGAAAACTGTTTTCTCATCGTGTATGGGGGAATAATATTGACATATATCATAAAAAATATGTGAAGTGAATTTTGAAAAATTGATTCCATATTTTTAATCATCAGGGTTAATATTATATAAAAACCTAACTTAATTTTATCCCATAATAAATAATAAGAAATACTAAAAGAGAATGTGATCATCTCTCCACCTCACACACCTAAAGCCCTTTGGATTGGACAATACCTACTCTAATCCCATCCATACATACCTCCCAATAATCTAGATTATTTGGTTTTATCATAAAACAAATCTACAATGTCTTTAGATATTAACCTAAATTGGTTTTCTGGAGAAGGGGTATAGTGCTTTACCATGCATTTCCAATTTATTTCATCCTTGAACCCCTTCAAATAAAAATAAAATATAATAAAATAATTACAATATAATATATAATATAATAATATGTAATTAGGTTAATTTAATGATCTATAACCATATCAACTTCCATCAACTGGGAAATGGATCTGTCAATCATGTGTATTGCAGACTACCACCTCACAAATTGATATAATTTGTATTCTATCACCACCTCTCATGGAAGGACATAATGATGAATTTAATTTATATAAATAATATTTATGAAATAATTACATATTCTTAATTATAATATCTCATATAATCTCTCACATTCCAATATATTGGAAAACAATAATGTTGTGCGTGCGTACATGTGGACTACTGCCTCCAAGAAGGGATGTGAAACATTTTTCATATTGGTAATAAGTGTGGATTACTGAAACTATATGATATATATGCAATGATAACAATCTAATAAATTTGAAATATTATTTAACTTTTTTTCATCCATAATAAAAAATAAAAACAATGGCCATGATTCCGTACGACCTATAGTCTCCATGAACAGTTGAACTAATTTTTGTATCTCAAAATTTTTATTAAATTTTATAAATAATTATATAATTAATATATATGATTTTTATATCAGTTTTAGCATTATATAGATCATGTATGCGTTATCAATTTACAAGGAAAAAAACTATTGAACCAAATCATAAATGAAAAATAATATTGTTATCACCTGAAATTGTCTTTTTTAATAATAAATTATTAATAAATGGGTGATAAAATGTTATAAGAAAATATTATATTAATTGATATATATATATATATATATTATAATTTTATTTCATATATTTATAATAAATATTTATTTATTATATAGGATTTTTGAACATTTGGGATGGAAATATGACCAAATGCAAGGGTTTCACGCCTCCCTTTTACTTTCATGAGACATATGTCATATTCACCACCTTTTTGTATTGTTTATAGTTCCCCATTTATATGTTATATGATTAATCACTTTATATTAATGTTATTTAAACTATAATTTAACTTTATTTATTTCATATGTCATATGATTCAAATTATACCAAAGTGTTAAGGATTTATTTCACATTCAAATTATCATTCAAGATGGTTTATATTTATTCCTCCTATGAAGGAATTGTTTGATATTTATATCTAAACCCCAATATATTTTTTTCTCATCTAGTAATTTATGAATTATTCATTAATATTCTCATATTACTCACTTTTTTACTTAAAATTGTAGAGAAAATTTTTTCAAGAAAATCTTACATTATCTTTCTCTTCATTCAAAAATATTTTTTCTTTCTTGTTCATGTTTTCAAAAAAAATCAATAATGTTCGTCACATTATCCAAATGATTTATTAAACACATTTTTACCCATTTTTTTAATTATTATAAAATGATTCTAAATTAATATTCTATTCATTTTATAAAAAATGTTCCTTTTAACTTTTTTTCATCTATGATACGAGAATGTTTTTTTAAAACTATTAATATGGATTTACCCACCATCATGACCATTCATTTATTTTATAGATCCTATAAATGTTTACAAGTTTTTTATAAAAGAAAAAAAACATAATATTTTATAAATTTTTATTTTTTACAATTTATTTTCATAGTGAAAAGATAATTTTCCTCTATAATGTATTTAATTAACTATTTATAGTGTTTGTATCCATAAATTCAAAAAACCTTTATTTTAATTACAATCCATTAGGAATATATTGTAATGATACCACCCTTTTTATTTCTCTATATGGATTATGATTAGTTTGACTGAGGATGTACTATTTTGATAATATTCTCTATATTAATCTAGATGATTTATGATTCTATTAATTGATTAGTGGAGTTATTAAAATTGTGGGTTCTAGATTCCAATAAGAATTTTTACATAGATTATGTTTATTTAATATGTAAATTATTAACGTTACGTGTAATAGTTTTTTAAAATGGAGGATTTTGTTGATTATTTTTCTAAACATTCATTTTTCAAATGAATTGAGATTATTATGTGAAAGTTGGGTGCCACTATTTCCCCTCCATACGTTAGTAGGTCTCATGAGACAAGATATTTTTAATAATTTTACTACGGATTTCCCATTTATGAAATATTTCTTGTAATTAGGCCTTTTCAGTATTGTTATGAAGTTCAAATTTATGAATTCTATCAATTATGATATTAGTTATTGATGTCTGGGTGATTTTTTTGTTTTTTAGAATATTCATGGATAAGATTCAAGCTCATTTAATTATTTATATGTCATAATTTGGTAAAATTTTATTCATTTCATATTATTATTCATGTTCATGTTATTGATTAAATGGAATGTTATTTTATTTATTATCTTTATATATTTATTATTCCTTATTTATTCATTATACATTTGTTGTATGCAAACCCTTGTAAGGCATTGAAGCTCACCAATTTCTTATGTTTCCTTGACCCAGTATTCCAGGAAGTGTATTATGGTTGTTATGTTGGAATAAGAGGGAATTATAGTGTTCTAAAAGAAAATCAAATGTTTTATTTTAGTTCATCAAATGTAGTTTATGCTTCATGTATATATCTAGTTTTCAGCCCCGTTAAACTATTTGGTCCTTTGGTTTATGATCATTTTTTTCTAGTAACAATGTTATAAAACCACCAAAAACTCTAGTCTACTCTAGTCAAAGTATTTATAATTAGTATCATATAGTATTTTTTCAAAACCATTGAAATCATATTTATGAAATCATATATTTGAGAACATAACACTATGACTAAATTTTTAGATAATTATAAGTATTGGATAACATTATTATGGTTTCACTAAGGTATATATTATGTGCTTTTCCAAGAAATTCATCCCTATAAAAATAATATCAGTAGATGTTTCTCTAGAACTGTAATATTTATTATAATAACATAGAAAATGGTGCATTATCATTTGACTCGATTATAACATGGTGTGTATTAATAGGCCTTGTTGAACACCTTGTCTGATCCCCCAAAGTTATATTATTGGGTTAAGTCAAAATATCCTTACAAACCATAATGATGGATTTGGAAAGGTGATGAAAATGAATAACCTTGGTTAAACAAAAGGTTTCTTAAATTGAAAAAAAAATCATGTGTTAGACATCCTATAACTGAAAATATGGTTTTCCACTGTGATTATTGGTTCTTACATTATTCCTTTTTGTTTTAATCAATATAGGGAACTAAAAGGAATCAGGTTTACATTTAATATGATGCACAATGTGTTAATTAATTGAAACTAAATGGTATGATTCATATAGTAAAGGCTATCATGACTATTCCTGATCAGTTATCATTATATGTGTTTAACAACCAACACCTTAACTAACTCATGGACTCACCAAATAATATAAAAATTGAGATCATGGATAGCTTGGGTAGTATATAACATAGAGGAAAGAAAGCTCAATTTTCTACATGATAGAAATATGGAAAGATATTCCCAATAGAATTTCTCTAAGAGATAAGAAAATATTTAATATGTATAAAAAGGGGCATATAGAAATGAATTTTCATGAAAAATTTGAGAGTTCAATAGAGAGAAATAAATTTCATCCTAGATATGTATTTATAGTTCTTTGTCTCAAATTTAGAGAACTAGGGAGTTATCTGATTCAATTAATTTTTTAATGGTTAACTCATAGAATAAGGAAGGACCTATATTATACTAATCACTAAATTAATAGAGTTTAAGTATTTATATATTGGGATCCAATAATTTTGTTTCATATGTATTTTATTCAATGGTAATTGTATATAAAAATGATGAAACATATAGGGATTATGTTAATTTTTGGAATAATATATATAATAATCTAAGAGAAACATAATATTCTTGGAAACCATTATTGGTTTATGACTTTAAGATTGATCATAAGATCAATGTCTTGAGAACCTCTTTTTTTGTTTTATGTGATGGGATTTTTCCAGATTTCGGATTTTTTTGGAGACATTAATGGCTATATAACATGTTGGTTTAGAAAATCTTTTAGTGACAACATATTCAAAGAACTGTTCCAGCACATTTTTTGAACATAAGTTTAAATTTATTCTTAACCATTAAGTTTTATCTCATCATTGATGTTGTGGTAATTATGGGCTATTACAATTTGGAAACAATATAGGTATTGTCTTAATAATGTTTTGGAAAATAAAACCCAAATACTAGGTGAAACCCCATCACATTTGATAAGGGCATGGGACTGGAACCCACAACATAAGAGAGAAAAGGGTGAAACACCAACCACTGGCCTATGTTATGTAATGAATAATGTTAAATTTTTTTCACTGAAATGGCATGATGAATAAATATTTGGATTATTTTCTGAAAAATATTATAAGATCAAATATTTTTGACTTTGATGTGATTAATGATATTTTATGAAATGTGTAATTTGGTTAAGGTATAAATAACTATTGGGATTTATATAAAGTATTGTTTAGGAAGAGTGATATTACATATTTGGTGTAGTAATTTGATGGATATGAGGAAGACTTTGGCGTTAAAACATTAATTATTATTGATATTTTATATGTTAATTTATCATTCATGTTTTTTATTTATGTAATTATCCATTTAAAAACCTTTGGTTTTATTAACGATTTTTTATTAATTTATTACTTCTTCAAAAGAAGTTTTGTTAATTTTAGTTATTTTATTACATTGTTCTAACCTCTATGTTTTACTAAAGATAGGATCAATAAATTTTTATTATTTTTTGTATTATATGATCACTTAAAATTTATTTTTAGTGCTTTAGGAAGGAAATATTCATTGTGGATATTCATTTAATATAGTAATAAATGAAGTGGAAATTGATCAAAGAACACCCAAAGGATGAAATTTTTGTTATAAAATAAATTTTATCATGTAAATAAATTTTACGGTGTTCTCTATCTTGATAGTACAATAATTCCTCATCTTCAAGAAAAGGATTTCATAAAAGGTCATACATTTATCTTAATTTTTATGAAATCAATGATCTTTTCACCCATAATAGATTTAAGGATTGTAGGTCATTAATATTCTCTTGATCATTCGCATTATTTTCATCAATTGTATATATCACTCAACCTAACTATTTAAGATTTTCTTACATTTCCTTATTTTTACATCCCATAAATTTTCTCCAACATGGAATCCTATTTATCTGTTAATCCAGATGGGCTTCATACTTTCCTTTCACTCTTATCAATAAGAGGTTTTATGAACCATTTTTATAAATTGGGTTTTCAAAAAAGGTAGCATCGATATCAAACTGTTGACTTCTGATTACAAGTTAAAATTACAAGGATGAATTTTATTAAAGGTGGGAAGAATGTAAAAACACCAGTATTTTAGAATAAGAACATTGTGTTTTATATCTTATGTGACATGAAACACCGATATTAAACCACTTGTGAAATATTCTATTGAAATATAAACATTATAAACTAGCAGTTATAACAGTGTGTATGTATAATAGAAAAAAATGAAAATTAAATTATTTACACATGTATAAAATAAATTCATTATTTAAAAATTTATTAGGAATGAAAATTAAAAATATTTTAAAGTAAAATAAATCTTTTTCTATAATACGTTTCTTTCATAAGTAGTGTGTTTTTCTCTTATTAAAATAAATTAATCACATTCAATGAAAGATTTCAATGAAATGTATATATTATATATTCAATTAAATATTTTATCATTTATTTAATATATTTTTCTATGTATAAGAAAATATTAAACCTGTTTTTATTCTTTAAGACTATATTTTTTCTAAAAAGTAGTTTAGACATATTTTCTAAAATTATTTTTAAATTAAATTCTAATAATTTTTGAAAAAAATATTTCATAAAAAATAAATTTAATTTTTAAAATAATCATGTAAAAATATATTTACAATTAATTTTTGTAAATTTTTTGAAATTATTATTTACTCAATGAATTGTGAATAAATGCTAATTTTTTGGGAAAACTATATCTTCATTTAATGTATTTACAAAGATTATGTTTGTTAAAAAAATTAAAAATTAAAAATAGTTAAATTATATAATAATTGATCCATTTTATGTCATTTGAATAAATTATATTCTGGTTTTATATATGAAAACATTTTCTTCTTTTGAAAACAAATCCTTCATAAAACCGTTTTTTTTTCTTCTAAAATTTTAATTTTAATTTTAATTCACCCACCTTCATGAATTGAATTTTTAAAAATTGATTATATATATTTAATAATAATTATTAATATTATATTAAAATTTCAACATAATTTTTTTCTTAATTAATATTAAAAATAAAAAACATTATTTATCATGGTAAAGGTTAAAATTGGATTACTGGGGGTTAAACTAATAAGTTAAGTGTTAAAATGACCTAAAACATTGTCAAATATAGATTGTATTCCCATATATCAATTTTATATCTTCTTATTTTTTATAATGATCCATTTTTTATCCTTTTTACATGTGAAAAATGTGGTTTCTGTTTATTCCTTTAAAAAATCCATGTATGTCCTCTCCACCTCTTATAAAAGGTAACCCCCTCAATTATCCCCTTAACACTTACAAATCCATTTTTAGCATCCATGATTCTCCCAAATACATTCCTTAAATACCTTTCAATAACCTAGAATACTTTTTTGATCGTGTAACCAATCTAATAAGGCTTTTACTATACACATAAAGAGGTAGTATGAAGAAGAGGTTTTATTCTTAAAATGATATTTTATTATTTTAATTTCATGACTCATATCCATCTCATATTTCATTAAATGGAAAACGAATATTTTGATCTTGTATACAGAGGACTAATACCTCATGAATCGACGTAAATCGTCTTCCATCACCACCTCTCATGGAAGGATATAATGATGGATTTTACGTATATATATATTATTACATAATTAAAATTGTTAATTATAATATCACTTATGACCTCTTAAATTTCAATCTATTGGAAAATGATAACTTCGATCATGCATATGTATGGACTACAACCTCCAAAAAGAGATGTGAAACATGTTTAATTTTATTTTGATATAGATAGTAATAAGGATATATTTAATTAATATATGTTATATATAGGATATAACAATTTTTCTTTATTTTTGAATTATTATTTACCATTCATTCATTATAACTGTCTAAAAAATGAAAACAGCATTCATGCATACATATGGAATACCATAACTATAAAGTGTGAAAATCATTTTTATATCTCTAAATTTTATGGAATATTAAAAAAATAAATATATAATAAATATATAATATATTTATATCATGGTTAAAATTATATATATTATGTAACCATGATCAAAGTAAAGGGTCAAAATTCCTAACTAAAACTAACATGAAAAAAGATGCAATAATCCCCCAGAATACAATTTTTAATAAAAAATTGTTAATAAAAGTGTCATAAAAATTTATAATAAATTTATATATGGTATGATTATTTGATTATGGTTCTGTAATTGATTTATAACTAGTACTTACCCATGCATTCGCACGACAATACGTTCAACGATTACTTTCAAGAAGACAAAACTATATTGTAATATTAATAAAGAACATCAATATTGTATATATTGAAAAAAATAGTGATACTTAAATATTGAACTGTAATCGGATAAAATATATAGAATTCAGAACATAAGAAAATAAGAATAATAAAATAACGTAGAATAATATGTAGGATAATATTGAAAACATATAGGAGAATATATGATAATACATAAGGAAAACATAAGTATACCATCACTATAAAAAATAAACCATGGAATTGTTTGAGGGAGAATATAAGGGAAACATATAGGATAATACAGAATGAAATTAAAATTATTTGAAAACATATAAAACATATAAGAGAATATAGTGGATAACATTCAATAGAAAAAAACAATGTTTTTGAAAAAAATGAAATGAATGTGTATAAAAATATAAAAGAATAAGGAAAAGTAAATATGTCATGTTGTAGGAAAAAATCATAAGTATCAATTTTAAAATACATGAATAAAAAGAAATAATTGACAGTAATTAGAAAAGTACATTAAAAAATGAACATGAATGAAATTACATAAGTATTAATGTAACTGAGATATTGGAAACCCCATTCTATACAAAGCAGCAGCCTCTCTGAAAAAAGCGATCCCCCAATGAGTGGACCTCCTTGACAAAAAAATTTCACTATGAAACAACAAACTTTAAACCATCCATTGCCTGCATTTTTTTCTTGTGATTACATTTCAGCATATTTAGCAGCATGAATTCTTCTTAATCCAGCTTCTTCCTCATGTCCATTACAAACACTTTCACAACATGGCTTTCCCTTTCTTTCTTCTTCGGGTGGAAATCCATACATGACGTTGTACCTAATATGGCCAGCATTAGATCCTTATTGAAGTGACCAAACGTGAATTTAATGGTATATGATAACAGAATACAAGCGGCTAAAAGGTGTAGAACCTAGAAGAAACAGCTCAAAAAATGATTCATATCACAATAGAAACAGCTCAAAAAATGATTAATTTGAGATATACATATATTTGTAATAATGAAATAAATTTTTCTGTTTTATAATTCTAAACAAAACACATAGCTAAGATATTAAAAAAAAATGTACTAAACATAGAACGGAAATCATAATATTATGCTATCAAATAAGGATCATTATCTCTAGATATTATCCAAATAAAAAAAATGTAAATGTAAAAATCAACACAATGTTAGAGTTTTAAATAGTGTATACTCATAGTTAACAATTTCCATTCACCTATATATGTATTCAAATAGTGAAAAACCTCTACCTTTTAAGGGGAAAGTAATTATAGGAAAAAAATTATAAGGATAATTGAATACATTCCAATGAATGAAATGCTTGTCAATCATTCACTTTAGTTTTTTTTTGTAGTTATCCGTGAAACAGAAATGCATCTCAATGTCCGAGCTCAGTGATGTTGCAGACTCTGGGTACATTACAACCTTCTGTTGCACCACATTATTGGCGTCAAAATATAGCCAAATATTTTTCAACATGAAATAAATTCTTTAATTAATTAGTTTCAAATTAAAATGGTAAATGTGTATAAATGATATCAAACTTGCATTCTAAACAATTACTCAAAGAATGTATTTAGCTATAGAAATGTATTTGGATTAATAAATTCACAACAGAATTCATATTGAAACCTGAAAAAATTCCCAAAAACAAGAGAACATTTAGTGAACTAGATTTAGCTATAGATATCAACCGAAAGATACTTGAGTACAACAGAAACCAGAACATTTTCTCAATAGAACCATGAAATGTTGAATGGAGAGAGTGAAATTCACAACTGAAACCGAAATAGAAGTCAAATAATTTATTTTTGAATCTGAAGAAAAATACATAATTATAATCACAGCAAAGAACTGCTTCCATCCGAGTATTGTATAGTCCAATAATGCAATGACTATAATAGTTAAAGAAGGGAGAAATAAATATGTACCTGAGTAGATATAGTAGTAGATGTAAGAACTGATGTCACAACATTGCATAGGATAGATGAAGTGTTAGGGTTGTCCGCTTCCTAAAGCACCAGTGTGAAACAAAGATGACAATAGTGCAGAATATGCTATTTATTAATGCAAAAATTGTTATTAAGTGGACATAATATGTTCTTGATAGGTGCAGAATTTGTTAATTATGAATAGGAAAATGTAACTATGTAATACATAATATTTTATTTATTAATGTAGAATATGTTATTAGATGTACAGAATATATTATTTATTTGTGCAAATTTGGAAATTTATAAACATGAAAAAGTACCAAGGTCATGCATAATCTATTCTTTTTAAACAGAAAAACATACCTACGTAGAACAGATTATGTTATTTAATAAAGAAGAAGAAGGTAATAATGGTTTAAACTTTATAATATGTATATAATGTATGTTTAATCAATATAAAGTTTGATACTGGCTGATCAGGGTCAAGAAACATTGTAAAATTTAATGGAATAGAAAAATATTCACATATTAATAGTTATATTGACACCGTAATGAAAATAATCCAATGCGAAAATATAATGTACCTGTCGCAGAATAAGAAATGTTTTTTTAGTGGTTGTACAAGTTTAACTGTTGACTGTAAAACTGAAATGCATATGATTTAATGTAGAAAAGGGAGATACTAAAAGGAAAATTAGTAATGTTATGGCTTACTGTGATGAGGAGGCAACGCTTGAAGCTGTAGTAGTACAAACATTATTTGGAATACCTCCAAACAGTATAGATTATGAGGATATTTGTTTCAAGCAATGATGAGATAATAAATGTAATGTTACTTATTAATATTTTTTAGGAGAGGATGCTCATAGAATGGAATGGTGTCTCGTGTGAGGCTATCCATTCGGTGTCTTCTCTTGTTTAATCCAGTCATCAACGTTGAAATATTAGAACAATCTTCATAGACTGACAAATTAAAAAAAGTTATATTTTTGGTAGATAAGGTCAGATGTTGTTACTAATATAAAGTACTTTGTAAGATAATATGATATGATATTTACTGTTTATGGATAACAATGACAGGGGGAATCGTATTCGACTTTGTTTGTTGCTAAATGCTATCGAAGGCTCAGCTGTGGATTAATTACAAAAAGTAAAGGATCCAATAAATAGTTGATAAAAGGAAACATTTATCACGATAGTAGGGTATATGATAGACATGGATATGTATTTTTTTAGTTTCTTAATGAAAGGAAACCTTTATGCGGTGTACATGTATAAATAATGTTACCGTCAGTGGGTACAGATGATGATAGTGTGCTTGTTTATCTTTGTTTCATTCCTGGTTTAGTAAGGTGATTTGTTGAATTGATTTTTTCCATAGCTAGTGTTCCTAAGAAGGTGAAGAGTTCATAGATATGTACATAGGTGGAATGATATGTAAGAGTACAGTTTCAGGTGAAGAGAATACAGAGAAGGCAATATGGTTGTCGTTGCTTCAAGAGCAATCTTCTTTGTAATCATGACTCTCTACATATCGACGGGGATTACATCCTTCTAATATATTTCTGATTATGTCGTTCTCAAGGAGTTGAAAATAATAAAAGCATGTAGATGTAATGGAAATTTTTTCAATTATATAACATTGAAGAAAATGTTGATGGGGATCCAACATCAAGTAGAATATCTCCAGTTAAACAAATCCAGTTGTACATATATGAATCTTGTAAATATGAAGTTCACATAAATTAAAGTGGAATAAATGAATATATAATGTATAAATCTACAAATACCAAACATGCTGTACACTATAATAAGGTAGATAACAGCATAATAAACCATGGTGATAAAATATTATAAATATATGACTAATAACTATTTTACTGCAACTAAAATAGGAAAAACATTAGATTTTTAATATACAGAAATCAAAGACATAACTTTTGAGGAAAATTCGAACACCTGCTGGAACTGGAATCCAAGGGTTATGAAAGCCATAGGTTTAAATAAAATGTGTATGGGGAGCAAACACTAAGTAGAATATGTCCAGCTAATCAAATACATTTCTATAGATATAAATATTTTAAATATGAAGTTCATATAAATTATACTAGAATAAATGAATAGAGAATGTATAAAACTACAAATACCAAATCTGCAGTATAGTATAATATGGTAGATAACAACTTAATAAACCTTGATTTATAAAATATTATAAATGTATGAATAATAACAGGTTTACTTCAACTAATGTATGATGAACTATAGAGGTTAATTGTACAGAAATCAGAAGACATACCCTGATGAGGAAAATTAGAACAGCTTCAGGAATTGGAATCCATGGGTTATGAAAGATATGAATATTGTAAATATAAAGTTCACAGAACTTTTACTTTAATAAATGAATTAAAAATGTATAAAGCTAAAAATACCAAATCTAATGTACAGTATAATATGGCAGATAATAGCATAATAAGACAGGATGATAAAATATTTTAAATGTATGACTAATTACTGGTTTACTTCAACTAAAGTATAAAGAACTTTAGAGGATAATTAGAAAAATAGATGCCATATTTCTTGAATTAGAAAAACAGATGTATTTTTTGAATGTATTGAAAATTTTTAAGAAAAGGGAAAGGGTAAGTATTATATGATATAAATAAAATTAATAGAGGTTAATTATCATAAGTGATAAATATGCTAAATATTTCTTTTGTTGACATAAAAAATGGAAGTATTCAAACCTGATTAGAGATATAACGTAATTCAAAACAAGTAAAAAGTAATACTAAAACTGTGAAAATTAATTTATGGATAACTTATATTCCAAAAGGGTATAATGAATAAAATCATATAACTTCATGAAAATAAATCAGCAGGAAATTCACCCAAAAAATATCTTACCCATGATAAAATAGTTCACGAATCCCTCGACAGAGTTTATGAAGCCCCTCTTAGATACATAGCCCAAAATATTAATCATACAGATGCATGACATAGGGATAATTTTACTCTGGAGATGCATATAAAAAACATTCGTAATAAATGGTAGAAATAATGAAACATAAAACATTAACAAAAGCATTACAGTACTCAATTTGTCTGTAGTGGGGGCATGGTCACATGCATGACAAGAATGTAGTAGTATAAAATATACTTTTATCAGTGACCAGAATAAAATATTTCTATTTAATAAAATAAAAAATGTAATATAAGAAGAGGAGGAAGTGAGAGAAAGGGTTCTCATCAGGTAAATTAACCATTTCATGTTCCGCACTAAATAATTTCAAGGAATAAATAAATTAAAAAAGTGAAAAAATAGTTGAATGTGGTAAATTTATACAGAATATGAAAAACATAATTACTCTCTCTACCCATATTCATCGACAGGACGAACATATGTCATGTTCGTTAGAAAAATACAATAGAACACATTTGACAACCCATCAAAAATGTAAAAATTATTCCATGTACAATAAATAGGAGATTCAGAAATGTGAAACCCTCTTAACCTTTGTTCTCAAATAAATTTACCATGCCCTGAAAATTCTTATACAATTCCCACTCTCACATCTCAAACTCTTAAATCCTGCACAATAATTCCAATTATAAAATTATCAACTAAACTAAGACTTGAAATGTTTTCCCGATGCAACCTCGAATTAAAAAAGGGACAATCGTATCACCTGATTAGTCTAGGTTCCTTGATAATTTCTCGAGTCATACAAAAATTAGATTTATAGATATAGTAATGGATAGTATATATGATTTCCACCATACCTATTTAATTAATGCTTTGTATAGTAGTGTGATATGAAACTAAAACAAATGGAGGAGTACACCAACATGATAACATGGATCTCAAGAGTGGGTTGTTCAAGTTTGTCCAGGTTCCTTGATCATAAATCATAACATTAAATTTTCTCTCATGCTTCATGGAATCCAAAATATAAATAATAGGACAAGGATATGGAAAATTAATAATCGCATTTCACTATTTTGTATATTCCAACTCAAATGACATAATCAAGTGACAGAATTGAAAACATTGATAATACTAATTAATTTATTCAGAATACTCAAATAGTGGAAAATATCATGTAAAAAAATTACATTAAACATGGATAAATTTCATCATATAATGGTGTATGAAAAGAGATGAAGTTCCCAGTAGATTTAAAAATTAGTTCATAACTTGCTCACAACCCTTTCTAAATGGGTTTAAAAAATAAGAAAAAAATACTTGAAAACGTGATCATCCATATCCTTATAAAATTAATCAATCAATTAAATGAAAAACATAATAAATGATTTCTTATCAAACCTTTTAGAAGGATTCATCCATACCATAGACAATACATCGAATCCTTTAGGCACAATATTTTCTCATTATCGATGGAACACCTCCTTAAAAACACCATGATTTCATGTCACATACCTGAGAAAAACAACTCATACCTGCCATAAATGTTCATATAGATCAATTTAAGCCAGTGTAAAAAAAAGACCAAAGGAAATATGGGAATTTAATTTTAAATATGAAAAAGGTGACCTTGCATGTTGAAAAAAATAGGAATTGAACATTTATGTACAGGAAATAACAACTGAATTAACTCATACCTACCAATTGAATCCAAATTCAAGTTATGTCATGTAAAACTCAAGAATCACATGATTATTGATGTATCATTAACCCACTGAGTTCTAAAAAATATAAAATTTATTAGTTCTTAACCAATAATCCAATCAACATGAAGATTTAATTGAAAAAAAAACAACAAAATCAAACCTCCATGAGCCATAAATTATTTGTGTCTCTTATGTAAATCCTCCTCCATGCATGTAAATTTAATACAATCATTCCATAAGCCCATGCACATTAATTAGGACTTAACTTCTTCACTATGTGAGGATGATAAAAATTGAAGCATAGTTAATAGGATAACCACATGTGGATGTAGAAACTTAAATTGTATAAATATAGTGATGTTTTGTCAGGTACTAACTTCATCTAAACCAACACATTCACATGAAAAAATGTGCTCATAGATGCGAATCTATCTCCTAAAATCAATAGAGTACACAAATCAATTACCACAAGAAGGAAAAAATCGATGATGCATTTACACATAAAATATGGAACTAAGAGAACAGAGATTTGTACCAAATAATTCTTAAAATAATATTATCTCTAGAATATTGAAGGAGAATACATAAGAATAAGTGATAGTCCTAGCACCATTTCTAGGTACCGATTTAATTTGAACCGATACATTCCCAATAAAATACCTGTTTTTAGATGTGAACCCCAACTCCTGAAATCAAAATAATCCACACATCAGAATCCAAACAAAAAAACATCAATCCAAATGGGTGGAATTTACTGAAGCGGTGAGAAAAAATATATAAACCTTATGTTATTTTTCTAAACCAAAATTCGGATTAAGAGGATAGGGTTATAGGATATTTTTCAACCAAATTCAATCCTTGGGAAGGAAATTAATGAAGGCCATCCTAGTCAAACCAAATCTGAGCTTCAAACCAAGTCTATAAATCGATTTAAGTGGTTTATCCCTTCAGAAGTAGTTGTAGGTGCAGGGGTTCCAAAAGTTGAAAAAGGTATGAAGCCGAAGGAGGAGCTGAGCTCTGATTTGAAAACCAAGTATGTGAATAGTTGACGATGTATACTGAATTGTAGGCGCTGAACATTAGAGAGCATTGAGTAGACAAAATCTGCAAGGATGTGTATAAGTAGGTGATGAAAACTGAGAGCGGTAGTAGTGCGGGCAGGTGGAGATAATCGACAAAGGGTCGGGAGAGAGTAATTGAGGAGGGGAGCAATAACGGAAGGGATTTGTGGTGGGGAGAAAGAACTGGAGAGTGGGGATTGAATGTAGACTTTCTTATGGGTTTGTTTATGGGTGATAAAGATTACATTGGGTTATACAGGTGACGAAGATTGAATGTAGACTTGCTTTAAGAGAAGGAGTCGGTGGGATCCAGAGGCGACATAGTTCACGGGACTTGCAGTGGGAGCCAAAGTAGGGAACGGTAGTTGTAAGTGTGGAAGATCACCCGATTATATGCGAGACAGGATTTTTGGGGGATTTAGTGAGGAGGAGGATGCATCTGCATCTACAGGTGAGCCAGTGGCAAGGTATTCCACAGGATGACAGTGAGGTCATAGAAACCCTAATAGGGAAAGGGAAGACCGGTGGTAGTGCGGCTGGGTAATGTGATCGCGTTCGACGGAAGCGGAAAATAGAGGTTGTAGTTGTTAATTCGGTGATGTGGTAGCTCAATTTGGTGACATGTAGTCAGATAAAAGCATGCTTTAGTGTTTATATAGATAACACTATACTTATTATAGAGGTGTTACGAACACGTGTGAAGAAAATCGGAACTGAGATAAGGGTTTCTGATCTCACTTTCACTTCTATGAGACATATGCCATATTCACCACTTATTTAATTATTATAGTGTATATACTAGAAAATTTATATGTTATATCATGAATATATTTATCTTTTTGGAATTTAAATTCTTATTTGATGTTATTTATTTCATGGGGTTTATGATTCAAAACTTACCAACATAGTAAGGGATTATTTAAAAACACGTTGTTATTTTGGGATTATTGAGGTTTAAGCCTCCATTCATTAAACTGTTTGATATATATATATATATATTAAACCCAATATATTTTATTCTCCTTTCTCTATTCATTTTTTTTATTATTATCATTTTACTTCTTTATTATTTAATATTATTGAGAAACAGTTTTCAATAAAATCTGACTCTACTTTTAACTTCGGTCAAAAATCATTTCTCTTACCGACCAATGTTTTGTAAATATAATATTAAAATGTTTTTAATATTATCCAATTTATTTATCAAAGGTATTTTCTCCTATGTATTAATTTTTAATAATATATTTTGAAAGGACTCTTCTTATCATTTTCTAAATGAGGTTCTTCTTAACCATTCCACAACTATGATAAAGGAATTTTTTTTAAAAAAATTACTTAATTCCCAAAATTATAACCACTAATTTAATTTATTATTTATTTATAATTTTCCAAAGTTATTTTGAAAGTTAATTTTCCCACTAATATTTTTGAAATTTTTTTGTTTTTAAAATTGATTTTCAATGTTAAAAGGTTATTTTCCTAAATAAAGTTCTTAATGAATTTTTTTTTTTGTATTCATAAATGTAAAAAACCCTAATTTTACTTATTTCCTCATTGAGAATATATTTTATTGACACCACCCTTATTATTTCTCTAGAAGTTTTATGATCGGTTTGACTGGGGATGTACTACTTTCATATCATTCTCCATACAACTCTAGATAGTTTATGATTATGTTTATTGATTGGGAAAATTATTAAAATGTATTATTCTATCTTCAAATCTAAATGTTTACAATGATAATGTTTATTAATTGGGATAATGATTAATATTTCCAAAACTATTTTTTCAATATTAATTTTTACATTAACATTGTTTATCCCCTTTAATATTTGGAATGCATTGGACTAAGTGATGGGTGGGGCCCATTATAGCCCCTTGATTCATTTATATGACTCATGAGATAAACTATCATGGGTATTTTTATAGCTTCTTACCATTTATGTATCATTTCTTAGAATGATTCCATTAAATTATGGTTATGATGTCGTGAATTATGCATACCCTCAATATGAGATTATTTATTAATTTATGTTTGATTATTCAATTAGTGAGAATATCCATGGATAAGTTTCATGAACATGTGATTTTTTATAAGGAATAATTTTATCATCATTTATTCCAACCATATTATTCATCATGTTCATGTAATTTATTAAATGGAATGTGTTTTTAGTTACAAACCCTCTTATATTGATTATTCATTATTTATTGTTGATAGCTTCCACTGTATGCATACCCTTATGGACCATTAGAGTTCTCTAATTTAATTTTTTTCACTTCCCATGATTCTAGGAAGTTTATAATGATTAATATACATGGATATGATAAATGTAAATATATTGTTTTGAAAGAAAATTAATTGTGATATATTTAGTTTTTTAATGTAATTTGAGTTTCAAGTAAGTATCTAGTTTTCCAAAGCTACCAAACTATTCCTTCCTTTGGGATTTGATATCTTATATATTAAAACAATGTAAAAAAGTGACCACTAAATCTAGTATACTAGGATCAAGGTATTTACATTAGAGGCATATGAATCCATGATCCCTTCCTTGGGGTTCTATGATAGGAAACTCGCATGAAGGATCCTATCAACATAGAGAACACATTTTTCTGGCTCTGAAGGATGAGGTTATATATATTGAATCTTCCTAGCCTGTTATGAGGTAGAGGGAAGTTGGGGAGTAATAGTGAATGAGCCTTTATTTCAAAGGTAGTGACATGATTAGGGGCCAACATGTGGCATACAAGGTTTCACATTAAGATAAAATATTTAAAGGGTAACAATAATTTCACCAAGATAATCTATAGGTGGATGATTCCTTTATCCTCATCCACCACTTACACCTCCTTGGGGTCAACAAAAGACTCAATGAGATGGTAGTACAGGTCATCGGAAGATGAAGTCGATGGAATACTATATTCTTGTATCCCCCATTATGGATCAACATATAATATGTATCTTCTCTACACTAGAGCCCATACTCCTTTATAATGGAATGAGTTATTAATTTTTTATTTCATCACATGTTATTAATAAATTAATTCAAATTGATACCCTAGCCTGAACTATGTTGTTAATTACTCTTACATGATATAATCACTTTCTCACTAGCATCAACTGATGATGGGAACTTGTATTCGCTAGAGAGAGGTTTTCATACCTCATAGTGGATGGGATGAATCACTAAAATTTCATCCACGGTATTGAGTATCTATCCAATTTATGTTCCCAAATATATTGCTACTTTTGGATAGTGGTTGGTTTTAATGATAATGTAATGAAGTTTTCATTTACTAGTGAGTGGGACTTTCAGTAAAAAAAGATGGACCTCTTCATGGGAAGAATCATATGATCATTCATCAGCTAGTGTGTATGGATTTATGTGAAACGAATACCTAAGATGTGTATATAACTATAGTTATGAAGTAATATATTCATGTTTTTCCTTGGGATATTTTAGGACTACCCCTTTGTCAATATATTTACTTTTACTAGAAAAGTTGGAGTCCAAAGCCCCTTTAATAAAAAGAAAACACAGAACCCCTTTTTTGGGAAATGAAATAACCCAATAGAAACTAAACACACCAAGGAACAGAGGCCATAAAAAACAATGACCTAAAGGTCATAACAGTGGCACAAAATCCAAGAGGGACAAGCCCAATACAAAAAAGTGTCCTAAGAGCAAGGGGACAAGCACAATCCATAGTTAAGGTGAACCCACAGTAACACCACCACCTCTGTCACCACCATGGTTGCCGAGAAGCCTCGCCGACACCAGATAAATGCACAATGCACTGGTAAACATCACGGTAGACAGATCCGATCAGAAAGCCACTGATGATGTTTCATTGACTGGGCATCCACATGACCACCATCATGGAGGAAGAAGAAACACAACAACCAAGGAATTTCGGTGCAGATCTATCGAAGCCTAATCCCATCGTCGACATATCTAGAAGCACCGCCTCCACCCCACCTCTATCATGATGCTCATCGCTATCCCTGCCACACTCAGACTCACCACTTCACTGAATGATTTGATAGCCAATGTCATTCACAGAAAACTTTTTTCCACCTGTAATCAGATATAACGATCTGGTGGAGAGGTTGTTCGAAGACAGTGTACCTAAGGCTGCCACTGCTGCCGAGACCACTAAGAAGCCCAATCCCTAGATCTATCAAAGATGTGGCAACGTCGTACCACTAATGTGAATCCACCCAGGACCAACGAAACCATGAAGCAAATCACCACTACAGCTAGCCTCCATCATCATCATAAGGGCACCAACAGCGTTGCCGAACTCAAATCCACCATCAGGAGGAAAGAAGGGGTAGCGGCTGGGAAACCCTAGCACACAATGAAATTCTCATCCTTAGCCCCTTACGGGATCATCCCAACCACAATATATTTAAGTATACATTGATCTATACCACATGAACATAATGACAACATTTTCAGCATATTAGATAGAATCATGAGAACATAGTGAATTATTAGTAAATATTAATGAATATATGTATAATTTTTTCATCAGACTGATAGTTCCACTCAAGAAAACTCCAGTTTAGTTTTCCAATGAAAATACATAGGATCTTGTGTATTTTTATTGATTATAACTATCTAAATAAAGTGATATTCAAGTAAATTTATCCACTTTCAAAAATAGATGAAACAATCGACTAGTTTAAGGGGAAAAGTTGGTCTCAAATATTTCTATCATGTCTACTTATCACTAACATTGGGTTCCTGAGGCGAATATCTCAATGATATCATTAAGATGTATCAAATAGAATTATGAATTTCTGATGATGCCTTTTTTTATGATAAATTCCATGATTGTGTTCATCAGACTCATGAACTGTATCATTTAAGTATTCTAATATAATTTCATGGTATTGTCCATCAATGACATCCATGTATATATTTTATTTGAGGATGATAATGAACATCATCAAAAGATTTATCTATAATCAATTAAGGATAACCAATATTTCAGAAAACCTATGTTGTTTATTATTTGGATTTAGATTATCCACATCTTAAATCATATCATCTTGGAAATAGTATTATATTTAGAACCCATGTTGATCATGGTAATGATAACTTGGGATTCACTAAAGAATGTGTTTGAGGTGTGTAACTTCCCTCTACTAATGGGATATTATCTATGATTAATGGGATACTTCTCCAGGATTACAACTCTTATTCCGCTATTACATTAAAGGGGGAACTCATTTCTTGGTTTAAAAAATTTCATAAATATTTTTAGGAGATGATGTAGAGGTTTAATAGTGATCAAATCATGTGGTTTATATATAAAGGAGTCAATTACATGGTGTTCTGCGATGCATATAAGACTGGGTTTGGTTGTGTACGGACAAAGGGGTAGAATCTGATTTCTAATGGTTCCAAGAAGTTGAGACAACACATTTAGAACTATATGAACCATGATTTGGAGCTGATAATTATAGATTTATCCTCATTGACCATCATTCAATACATTATCTATGATAAGTTTTTATTCTATATAGAACATAAGAGTCTCAATTACTTTTTTTCAAGTGACAACTCCACCATATATAGAGGCGATGGTTAGATTTCATTCATAACTATGATGTTGAGATTTTTTAGATTCACAAAAAAAGGATGTGGTCAATTCCCTTTTGAGGAAAACCTATTCTCGGCTAATAAAAAAGGATTGTCAAGTTGGACTTGATGCAGTTTTCCTTGGTAGGGGGTGGAGATGTCACTTATTCTCAATTGATAGAGAAGGCACCTAAAAGTTATTGGGGACCCTATTCATATATATCAATCATGATATCTATTTTGACTATATATTCATAAATGATTCACTATATGGGATCTCTGAATATGGTGAGAACTTCATCCACGTCAAGGGGAGTGTACTAATTCATGTAATTATATATGTGGAGAAACTGATGGAGTTTCACACAAAACCCTAAGTGGTATATTTTGGTATGATAATAAAATACCCAGATCTTAAAAGTCATTTTTTGTTACCATGAGTTTAGGGGAGTGTTTTTTGAGTTCAAATAAATATGTATCTCCTATCAATAGGTGAAGGGATAATGCTAGGTTATAATATTTTTATCTTGTTCCATTAATGTTTTGGAATATATGTTGGATTTTATATCGATTGAATCAATGTTAGTACCTAAAAATTCAGTACGAGAACACAATTTTATCTAGGTGATCATAAAACTATTAACCAAGTCATCCAACTTCATTCCTTTTTAGGATTAGAGTTAGGTAGAGAGAATGGAATGCATGTACATGGATGAGATCATCTGATTTCAAGGGAAAATTTCAATGATAATTTCTATTCAACATTATTGATTCATCTCATGGTCGTGGACATGATTATAGGAGGCATTCAAGACTCAGTTGTAGTTGTGTATAATGTTCTACCCTACTGTACATATCCAAAGAAAGAGGTCCATTTACATTCCTAAGGATATACTTAGTTCTAGTGTGCTTGATTTTTCTTTGGGCTATAAATACAACTAACATTGGTATATTTTTCATATGAAAATCTCTATCACTCTATAATTAGAATTACACATCTTGAGGCCTAATAAGGGAGACATTATAGGTCACCCATGTATTGAAATTTGATTGTAAATTCATCACTTATGGTGCCAATGTTGTTGTGGATATGGATGAAAAAGATAAAGGTGATCTATGAGTATATCATGACAGAGTAGATTCATCAAAACTCATATAATGAATGATGATATAGTCATTTAATGTTCACATTGGAAGATCATGTATTCTTAAAAATCTCTACATGATATAGTTTATGGATTTTTTTGTATATGTAGGTTATACCTGAGGTTCATTATGATATTCAAGGTTTTTTATGGTTGTTGAGGTTCCATACCACTTATCTTTGACCCTCAAGTTGGTTCAAGTACATAATTTCTTCATTATTTTATAGATATGATGTTATGTTCACAATACATTGAATATCATAAAATTACATGAGCTAAGAATTTAGGATTACTCTGCCATCTCGGAGAACCCAATGGTTATCAATTACTAGCTGGATAGAACATTTCAAGGTTGGGAAATACCATTATTTTGTGCCTTTTGGTGGCAGTACAACATTCAATGGATCAAATAGGAATGAAAAAACAGATCTGTTCATAGTACTGTCACTTATTTGAATGAGATGTTATATTCAGGATGAAAATAGATAAGAGAATGAAGGAATTAGTAACCAATATATTAATAATTAAACAATGGAAATATTTTAAATAAAATTTTAATAGGTTTTCACTAATCTATTTTCATTAAATTTAAATCATGGATGATCGTGTATATTATATTAAATGTAATATATTAATTTATATTCTGAGTGAATTTCTATTCATAAAAAATCATCAGTGTATCCAAAACAAATATTAGGATGGGAAAACCAACTCCATAGTTTGGATAAATCTAGAGATTTTACCCAAGGAGTTTTATAGTATGATTTGGGGTTTTAGGCCCTAGTCCGGGCCTATAAATAACATTTTAATTAAAATAATGAAACCCTGAATTCCAAAATTTAATCATGATTAAAAAAATAATTTAGTGGTATAAATTAGAAAAAAAATTTAAATTTTGAGAGATATTCTGGGATTATTATATCATTGCATCCATTATTTAAGGAATCTTCAATGAATTCTAATGCACTCATAGTCACTAATAAATAATTATCCAATATTTATGTAGGTCCGTTTATTTTGATTATAGTCTATTCTTCATGAATTAAATATAGATATTTATTTTTTTATCACTAA
Organism: Viscum album; assembly: GCA_963277665.1. Taxonomy (NCBI): domain Eukaryota; kingdom Viridiplantae; phylum Streptophyta; class Magnoliopsida; order Santalales; family Viscaceae; genus Viscum; species Viscum album. The sequence goes on from OY728127.1 coordinate 305,749,699, forward strand.
TTATAGAAATAAGGATCTTTATTAAAAAAATATAATTGAATTTTATATGATTAACTTTTTTCCATTTGTATGATGATCTAGGGTGGGGTTCGATGGTGGTTCGGTGAAGTACAATCAAATAAATAAAAACCACAATGGATCCTCTACAAGGTTTATTACCCCCAACTAGTTCACATCAATTAGAAGGGAATGTCTCCCCCACTATATGTTTTGAGAGGTGATATAGGTTTCGTATATCAAGGTATCTTTATTTCTATTGTTTTTCTTATAGTGATTGATCTATAGTTAGTTGGGATATAATGACTCGAAATATACTATATCCCATAATAGCTATCTATGAATTATATATATGTTACCTTTATTTCCTATATGATTATGATATGATTGGTATTCTACTCCTTTTTTGTTTTTTGGGTTTCCTAATTGGTATGTTTATACTCACCCATTTATGAGAGTATCTACCACATGTGTCAAGTCTTATATAGATGAAAGATACATTGGAGGTGATCATAGTGTACATAGCATCCATTGAGCAGTATCCTAGTGGAGTGAAATTGTGAATGACAAGGTAAGTGTTCATTCCAATAGTTTTCCATAAATTATTCTCCCTATTTTAACATTATTCATGTTTTTTCATTTTTCTTTTTGGTTTTATGTTTCCATTCTTACTTTTTTTTTGTTTTTTTAGATTATGTTGATGTTTAGTAAGTATTGAACGCATTTATATATTTTATATGACAACCTGATATTTTAAAATCATAAAATTATATTATATAGTGTAAAGGACATTCCACACTCATTTTATCTTGTGTTACACACAACTCTAATATATTAATGTTCGATAGTGTATTCAACACAAAAACAACAAACATAAATGACTTAATATATATATATTAAAATTATAACCATTCCATTGGAGTGGAGGGTGTGAATGGGATTAACTAAATTTATTAAATATGGTTTAAAAATATATAAGTAATTAATTAATTGGGGAAGAATTATTCATCAATGAAAAAAAACCCTTGGAAAATAGAAACAAATATCTTCCTAAAAAACTATTTTAATGAACAAAAGTGTGTTTTATACAAAAAATTTAAACAATGAAATCTTCTTTGGATTATATATATATAATATAATATCTAATTTTTAACATTAATCCTATGTTTTTTCTATATATGAGATGAAAATAAATCTAATTTTTTCTTAAAAATTTATATTTTTCAAAAAAAACAGTTTTGTCACATTTTTATTATGAACTTACGTTATAACTATTTATTAAAAATTTTATAAAATTAATTTTAAAAAATAAACCAAAATTTTAAAATTGTAATTAGAAAAATGAATTTGTGTTAAATATAATTATTTTTGAGAAAACACTGATTTTTCAGTGAATAGTTGAAAAACCTGATTTTTGTAACAAGTCTTTTCCTTTAAATATATAAATTAATTTTAAACTACAATTGACTTTTGAATATTTTTCAAGTAAAAGAAGAATTATTTATTTTTATTTAATTAATTTGAAATAAAATTTATATTGGTTTTTAATATAAGTTTATTTTTTTGGTTTAAAAAGGGTTTTTCTAAAAACTATTTTAAAATGCAAAATATTTCACCATTTTAATTAATTAAAGTATTACCTAATAAGAAATTTATTATATATAATTTAAGGAGTATAAATATTTGAATATTTATTTATTTTATATAATTATTATTATTAGTCATAGAGTTAATATAGGATCATCTTTTTCTAAAAAACACTTCTTAAAAACTTTGTATCTTGTGGCGACTGCATAAAAATAATAAAAATAAAAATAATTAAATTCTTTGTTATATGAATTGAAATTTCAAAAATGGTTTCTATATTTTTAATAAAAATAATTTATATTATCTAATATGTTTTACATAATTTTTTTCCAATGTGATTAGTGGAAATAATTAAAATTAATTAACCCAATTAATGTGAAAACAAGTTTATTTACTGCTTAAACATAGAATATAAGGTGTAAAAATGACCCAAAAGTTGTACAAATCCTAATTTATAGAAATATATAGACCCTTACTACCTTATTATATAAAATTATTAATTCTTGGGAAATTTATTAATGAAATTGAACAATATAATAAGTTAAATAATGAAAATTACAAAAATGTACTTATCTTCCTTTAAATTTCTATAATGCATTGAGGATAAGGAAAACCTAAATAGGTTTAGATATACATATAATTTTGGAATATAAAATATTTATTTTTATAATTAATATTTATCTTTTCTTTTTAGATACTATATAATTATATTAAATTCATAACAAACAACAACACATAGATTATTTAGTTAGTAATTAAATAAAATAGATGACACTAAATACATTAAAAGTGAGGTAAATAAAATAAATCATTATTTTAGTTTTATTTAGATTAATATATCATTATAAAATGGTTTGAACATAAAATATTCAAATTCCATCATTTTATTGATATTTTGTAATTCGAATTAAATAAAAAATGTCAGCATTGACATTATTGTTATATTATAATAATTGATATTTTGTTAAATGATTCAAAAGTTATAAAAAATTTATCAACTTCTAAGTGATTTTAAAAATGTAAGAACTTATGAAATAATGTCCATTAATGAAACAATTTATCTTTTATAATGGTCATATTTACCCCAAAACAGAAAAAATAAATCTCTTAGTGCAGTTATCATTAAAACGGTGTTTTGTGCATTATATGTGTTTGTATTGAAATTAATTTTAGAAAAACATGGTGATTTAACTTTATTAATTTAGATTTAATATTTATAATAATTTGGTGTATATTTTATAATAATTATCACTATAATGTAGTCTAAATGATAAATTACCTATGTAATAAAACTTGTTATTGTGGTAAAAAAGGGTAAAATTGATTAAACAAAAAGGATAAGGTGAAAAATAATAAAAAATATTTTATTTTTGTGTTTTATAAGTTTGATTCGAACATAATTTATTTCCATGGAGTTATTTTTCAATTTTTGGAGAACATCATGGAAGGGAGACCACCCAATAGTGAATACATTTGAGTATTTACAAGAATGTCACTTCTCCTCTTCTAAAAAAGGGACTAACTCTCCCCACTTATCCACACCTCTAAATCCATTTTTCCTCATCAAAACCCTACCAGAATAACATGAAAAATTATCTCCCCTAATCATAAAATTATAATTTTTTTCATAAATCAAACTTTTCATGGTTTTAGTGAATACCAAGGGAAGATACTCGAATAAGAGGTAATGTTCCTTTAAAATAATTTTTATTTTATTTCCTTCCCAACCTGATTTAATTTTTTTTATCATGATTATATAAAAAACATTATATTCCATATAATGATGTATTTTTAGGATAATTTTAATACATATAACTACAAAAACTTCCATCAAATGGGTTACACAATCATCATTCTTGTGTGCGGCGGACTACTGCCTCGCGAGCCAATGTCATTTGTTTTTCCATTAACACCTTTTAAGGTTAGTAATGATAATGTACATACTGTTTATATATTATATTTATGATATTTATTATTTTATTATTCTTCTAGAATAAATATATAATTCATATCTTCATTCTTTCCATTTTATGTGAATATGATAACGTTGTTCGTGTGTTTGGCAGACTAGCACCTCACCAAGTGAGGTGATTTGTTCCCATTTTCCTAAAATTTATTAAGGACTGGATCCATAAAAATATGTGATATATTTTATATAAAAATTATACTTGAATAGTTATATATATATCATTAACTTTTCTTTCATTCAATATGGAATGAAAACAAAATCAATGATCATGCCGACATACGACCTACTATCTCCAAGAATTGTGTATTTCATTACATATCACTAACTTTTATGGATTAATACAAATATATTTATATATATAATGAATATATATGATATTTTTATCATGTTTTATGTTTTATAAATTTTGGAAAAGTGATATAAGTAAGTGGACCCAAAATAGCAAGTCAAAAGTTATAAGAAAAACTAAGTTGTTATTACCCAAAATGTAAATTTTACATGGAATAATTAATAAAATTGTATGAAAATAACATCTGATATTTAAAAAATTAATATATTTATATAATAATTTAACAAATTTTTAAAAATTATTATACAACAGGTTAATTATGGTTCGACCAAAAGGATGCATGAAGTAAGAGTTTTTTTCCACTTTCATTTATATATAATACATGCCATATTAATGAATTATTTTTGTTGTGTAGTGTAAAAAAATCAATGAATTTATTGTATTACTTATATACCTAAATTTATGTGGATTTATATATCAATTTTATTACCTCTCTTTCATGTTTTTTTTTGTTACAAAGTTGCGAAATAGGTAAGGTAATTTTATCACAATTTACCTTCTTTGAGACATTTATAATGTTAAACACATATCATCTTTAAAACAGAATATATACTACCCATTTGAAAAGTTATATCATTAATATCCTTATATTTGATTATATTCAACGTTTTATTAAATTTTTTTCCTTCATGGGTATTATGATTCAAATTTTCAAAAAAAAGGTGATAGTATTTTGTTATAATATCTTCGTTTCTTGGGATTGTGTATAATTAAGTCTCTAATTTTGAAATATTATAATTATCATCAAGTATATTATCCTATTTTTATTCATTATAAATCCATGTAATTTTACCATTTTTTATTCTTTGGTACATAATATGTTTGATAAATTGTTTTTAAGAATATTCGAATTCATTTCCCTCTCTAATCAGAAATCTTTGTTTTTCTAAAACAACAGTTTCTATAAATGTTTTCAAAATGTTTTTAAATGATCTTTTAATGTAATTTAAATATAATGGATTTTAAAAAAATATTAATATGTTTTAAAAAATTATATAATTTCCAAATTTTCTTTTATAAATTTTCAAGGTTAATTTCAAAGTAAAAGGTTTTCAAAATGATTTATGTTTAAAATTGTGATTTTCAAAAGGAAAAGTGTAATTTATTCAAAATATTTTTAATAATATTTTAACGGTGTTTACATTAATCAGTGTAAAAATCCTTTTTAAATTACTCTCTAATAGGGATACTTTTAATGATAATATATTCATTCTATCTTGGGATTGATTACTATTGTTTCAATGATATTTTTATGGAACTCATTTTTTTCCATGGGTTGACCATATTTTTAAGATATTATTATGGAAAATGTTTCCTTTCTATGGATTAATCATGTTCTGAATATAATATATATTTTTTCAATGAGTTATCATAAAGATAAATATATATTTTCTTTATTCATTATTCAGTTCCTTGACATTATAAATGATGGGTCCACCAAAATAGTGTCATGTAAAACCGTAATATCTTAAACAATGGGTACACCCATATAACACTTAAATGCATTTGGAAATGATAATGTTATCCTGAGAAATATATTGTAATATTTCCATATTTTTATCCCAATTTTTAAGGTTTCTATATGGTTTCTATAGTGTTCTACGAGATGACGTTCCAAGATACCAATTTGTTTTATCTAAAGGTTTATGATGATACTTTTGATCAATATTGATATCACATGGCTCATGATTATTGATTATTATGAATATTGTTTTAAAATAATTATTCTATATTTTCAAGTTTCATGATCCACTAATTTATTCATATGACTTATTTTATGATAAACTTAGGCACATTGATTCTGTCATTCTCCACTTATGTATTCTTATGGTCATTCATGACATTCAATTGTTAATTCATATGTTCACCATTAATGACAATTTATGTTCAGCATTCTTATGTTTAATTTTCCCTAGGTTATAAATAATTATAATAGAATAATTTATTTCTATAAAGTCTTTCACAAGGATTATTTTGATGAGCTAATGTGAACTATGAAAATATGTCTTAAATGGGTGATTTTTTTTACGGCCTGGGTATTGTTTATATAAGAATTTTTATGATTCTCTAAAAATATTAACCTAAAATATCATAAATAATGTAAATGATATAACTTTTAGTTTTATTTTTTTCTAGTTTGAATGGAAAAAATTGGGTCATAAATATCAGAATCATAACTGGAAATTTAAAGTTCATGATTTCATCACAGGATTCGAGAGTATGGGTCGTGGAAAGTTATAGTTATTATCAAATATTATTTTAGATAACTTTATAGGTTTTGATTGTTTTCATATAATGTAATATTATGAGTTATGGATACCATCATAGTTATCTAAAATTTAGGTAAATCATAAGTTCAAATTCATAGACACCTCATTTGATGGTATTATCTAGTAAAAATAATTGAGGTTATTAAATTTTTTAAGTAATTTTTTTAGGTTCAGGTGTTTGTAAACCCTAATATTAACATGAAATGTTTTTAGTGAGGAATTGTTTTTTTATTCAATAAATAATGGGGACATCCCATATGTTGGGTGAAAAACTATCACATTCAAAAATGTCGTGGGGCTTCAACCCATGGCCAAAGAATGCAAAGGTTTTTATTACTAGCACTATCCTATGTGATGTTCTAAATAGTAAGAAATTTTCACAGGTCGATATTATGTTTGTTTCAGAATCATATGGAATTTAATTGATGTATAATTGTTTAATTATCATTGAATAATGTAAGATCAAATAATTATAATCCATTGTTTTTGAATTTAGTAAGAAAATATTTGGATAATTTTAAGGATACATATGTCTGTAATGATTTTTTTTGAAATTTGGGTATTATAATTTCATTGTTAATATTAATGTATCATATTAAATTTTATTCCTCTATGTAGTTATCTTACTATTTGCTAACCATTTTTCTTTTTGTTAATATATGAATATTTGAACAATATCTTGTTATACCTTTTATGGTTATGGGGTCCTTAAGTATTTTTTTGTGATTTAGGTAATAAAAATTTATACTAAATACACATAATGGGATAAAAATGATATAATGGTGTAAATTGATTAAATTTTAAAATTATAATAATCATGTTATTATATTTACATATTATTGTATTCTATATGGTAATAGAATTCATCAAATCTGTGAAAAGGATCATGAAACAATATGTTATCCTATTACCATCATCTATGATGTTAGAAATGACCTTTTCACAACTAAATGGTCTATGGTTTTTTTTTATTTTAAACTTTATCTAGATCATTCACTGTATAGTGATAGAGGATCAATGTTTCTCTACATCCTAATATGGGCCTTACATATTTCTTTAATGTCCAAGTATTCACTTCCCACCTATGTTATTTTATTGGGAAACTAGAAATTTGTTATTTAATATAACCCCCATACATCCCTTTTACTTTCATTAAGAGGATATTTTGTTAAAAAAATTATGATATGGGTTCACAACAAATTTATTTTCATATGTCCGGCTATTGATTATAATGATAAAGCTCAAATTGAGGGAATTAAATTTAGTAAAGTGGGTGGGGATATAACCACCCAAGATTATAAGAGAATAAAATTATATTAGATAGGATAAAGTACATGAAACACTAAGTTTATCATTAGTTACATGAAACACTCAGTTTACCTTGTGTTACATGCAACCCTGAGATTTTTATGTTTGATTGCATATTCAACATGCAACACAAAACTCAAACCAACCCATGATATATATTACCATTATAACCTATCCATTATAATGGAATATATGAATAGGATTAACTGAATTTTTTAAAAATGGTTTATACATGTATATACAATGAATTCATTAGTGACTAATTATTTACAAATGAAAACAAAACCATTTTGAAAATAAAAAGAGTAATTTTTTTGAAAAAAAACATTTTTAGTGAATGCAAGGGTGTTTTATAAAATTAATATAAAAAATTAACTATTTTTAGAATATATTTCTATATAACATATCTAATATAATGTTTATAATTCATCCTATGTGTTTTCTATTCATGTGATAAAAATAAATCCAATTTTCTGTTCAAACAATATATTTTTCAAACAAGTAGTTTTGTTTCCTTTTTATTGTGCAATTATTATAAAACTATTATTTAAAACTTTTATAAAATTTATTGGAAGAAATAAAATACATTTTTGGAAGTGTAATATCGGAATTTACTTGGGTAAAATTTTGTATTTTTTTGGAAAATATTAAATTTTTGGTACATAATGGAAAATATTTGTAAAATCCCAGAAATTTCAAGGAATTTTTTTTCTTAAATACTTTGTAATTTTATGAGTCTATTTTTTCTGACGGCGCTGGATTCCGAGGCCCGGAGTTCTTGGAATGATCTGTCGAAGTTTTTTTAATATTAAATTAACGCACATAAGCAGTTTTCCTAAAAAAGTGGAATAACTCTTGAATGGTTGCTCGGATCAGAAATCTGAGGGCACCATTGTTCTCAGGATGGCGGGATTACCCTAGGTGTGGCTTAAGTTTAGTCGGCATGGGCCTCCTATGAGAAATCTCAAAAATGGCTTAACCATAAATAAAATAATTAAATAAATTATTTTATTTTTCAAATGCTTATAACTCACAAACGGTAGCTCAGATTAAAAATCTGAGACCACCGCTGAACTCATGAGGGCATAATTTATTTAAGAGGATACTAACTTTGGTCGAAGCGAGCCACCAGAAAAAGTTAGTTTTTGGCCGCAAATAAAATAATTAAATAACAATTATTTTATTGTAAAATTCATAACGTCTAAATGGTAACTCGGATTTAAAATCCAAGAGTACGGTTGGGTTCTTTGGGGCATGTTTCACCTAAGAAGAGCCTAACCTTGATAGCAGTGGGTCGAGGGTGACTGATATTAATTTTCCAAACTTTTTTTCGGGTACATTCAGTAAGCGTACGTTTGGAATTTTATAACTTTTGAACCAATGCTCGGAATTGAAATCTGATGACACTGATGAACTCGCAGCACCGGTATTCACTTAAAGGGACCTTTACTGTTGTTGTGTTTTATGCGGGTTGAATGTTAATTTTTGGGGATTTGTAAAAAAATAAATAAAATGGTTGGGGACCATTTTATTTATTTGGGTGGTTATATCCTCTAAGAGAAAGTTAGGGGTGGGGCCCACACCCCGCATAACCTCGCATGGGACGATATTTGTGAGGTGGGACCCACACGAGGCCTAACCCTTCATCTCCCTTAAACCCCCCTTTAACACTCCCTTTATTTATTCTGACAACACCTCCAATTAATTATGTGGAGCCTTTCCATCTCCCTTCCATTAAAGTTGCCAACTCAAATTCCATAATTAATTCAATAGACGCTTTAAATTAATTTGAATTTGAAAGCAATGTTATATCATGGGAGAATAAAATAATAGCTTACATTATTATTTTGTTTTGGAACTTGCGGTTTTGGGAGCCCGTTGGAGATATTGAAGGGAGAGTTCTTCCATGAAGAACGCGAAGAACGCTCCATGACTCGAAGAACCGGAAGCATTTCTTTCTCCATCCTTCTTCTTCCACTGCGTTAAGACAGGAGACACCGCCGTGGGAAAGTGTCTGTGACGTCAACAACTCTTCCTCCAATGTTGACGGGACGACACCGTTATTCCACGACGCCCAACTACCGTGACGTCCGTCTTCCGGGACTCGACGATGTGCGACGTCAATTTCGAGGTAGGGGGTTTTTTTATTTAAGTTTACCTGATTCTTTCCCTTGAGAATGGAAGGATATTCAGTTGGGTGTTTATTCGAACTACTAACGCGGTGGGTACGGACTTCAAACAAGTTCGGACCCACCGCCAACTAGTTCTTGATGTGTGGTGGTATGGGGTTGGGTGCGTGGTAACGGGAGGTGGCACGACGAGCAGACGGGGGGCCAGGAGATACGGCTGGTCTGAGGCACGCTGGCGTGGGTAGCCGGGGGCGATGCGGCGGCGCGGTAGGCAAGCAAAGGTGGTGGCGGTTCTGGCCGTGTGGAAGGAGGCCGGGTGATTGGGGCACTAATTGGGAGAACATAATCGTGGAAGAGTAAATGAGATTGGAGAGAGAGAGATTATTTATAAGATAATAGTGGGGATAAAATCAAAAGAGAATTAAATGATAAATGGCAGTTTTGGTGATGAATTCCAGATCTCAGGGAGTCCAAAATCGTGATTGATTTTTGGAGTTAGAAATATAAATAAGTAAATAATTAATAATAATAAAAAAATATTGTTATTGTTAATTTTGGCGATAAAACACTGTTTTGACTGTATCTTCTTCGTGTGACCTCGGTTTCATGAACCGTCTGTGGCAGTGTGACCCTGAGATCGAGACGGAATTTATGAGTCCAATATCGAATGTCTTTTTTTGGTTTTTGGATCGGGTACCCGAAGCGCTCAGAAAATAATAGATTTACTATTACTTTTAAATCATTGACCGGCCATAACTCATGTGTGTGACGTCTGATTGGCTTGCCGTCAGTGGAGATTTAATCCTGACACCAATATGGTCTATTCAATTCTAATGTTGAATACTAAATTCTGGTTCATGGATCGGGCCCAGGAAACACCGAATAATATTATTATTATTATTACGGGAACTTTTATCGGACATATCTCTCTCATACGTTGTCGGAATGTAGAAACGTCTTTGAGGTTGCGAACCTGGAATTAAGATGGATGTTTCAAGAAAAAATTTGGATATTTAAGTCGAGTTCGAGGTGCGAACCCCACGAGGCCCGGTTCGTGCGTGTTGCGGTGAAATGCAACTTTTTCACCGGCTATCCGTTTTGGACCAATGGGTAGTCCATCTCGTGTGTTTTCTCCGTATGGATCACAATGGTGTGACCGGTTTGGTTAACCAGTGTCATTTGAAGTATGGCCGGGTTGGTTCGAACCCGAAACCAACTAGGCCCTCGGAGCGGAAACGCTTATAACTTAAGGACCGGACATCTGATTGACGTGTTGTCGACTATGTTGGATTCCTCTTAATGAGATGGAACTTTTGGCATAATTCACCTGAGGTTTGGACGTAGTTGGAATATGGTTGGGATGGATTGTACCCGAAATTCAATCGGGCCCCTAGAATGGAAAAGACGATAAATTTCAGACCGGACGTCCGTTTGACGAACCGTCAGCGGCGTTAGTGATCATGTTGAGAAACGGTCCCTATGAGTATACCCTATGTGAGTTCGGGGTACAATTGAGATACGGTCAGGTTGGTTCGTACACGAAACCAACCGTGCCCCTGAGACGAAAAGGATAATAACACACAGACCGGGCGTCCAATTGACGCACCATCTGTTGCGTTGAGACCCCTATGACGATGCGGTCCTTTGAGATACTTCTTCATGGGACTTTGTGATACTTGGAGTATTGACCTGTAGCTCGTGGAGTGGACCCTCCCGGAGACGAGCGTACGGAGTACAGAGACCGTGTAGCTGGCTGAGACCTGAAGATTGCTTTTCCGGCTCGCGTCGGAGTGACTTGTATAGCCGAGTAAGGAGCACTACTGTGTTTGGGTGGCAGATCCACGATACTCGATATAAGGACAAGATCTACAGGCTATTAGGGGGGCTGCACTACTGTGTTTGGGTGGCATACCCCGTAGGGGAGCACTACTGTGTTTGGGTGGCTGACCCGCAGTACTCGACAGGAGGAGTACCTCTTCAGTCTTAGGTTAGTGACCAGTACCTCAGAGTCATGACAGTATCACTGTACTCGTCAGAGATGAAGCTCTTCAGCAGTTGTGGATTAAATAATGAAAATCCTAGTTTGAGCTGAGTCAATGACCTTTGTGTTTTCCTCATGATTGAGATGGGTTACTGTATAACTTACGTATATGTATGGGAATATACCTAAGTAGTGGTTATCTGTCGACTCCATATCTGTGTGATACCTCATGGCTGAGATGGGTTACTTGGTAACTTAGGTATAAGTATGGTCTTATACCTAAGTAAGGGTTATCTGTTGAGAACGTTCTTTGTGATTATCCTTGTTGGATTTACTGAGACCTTGAGGGTCTTGGGGTCCCTACTGAGTATCTTATACTCACCCCTGCATGAGCTTTGCCTGCACCTCAATGTGTTGGTTGCAGACTATGGACATCACTAATCGTGGTTGAGACGTGTAGAGTTGGACGGTACCCAGAGGTGGATCTCATGACGAGTCGGTACCCGGAGGTGGATATCAGGACGATCCAGTACCCGGAGGTGGATCTCACGACGAGTCGGTACCCGGAAGAGACTGACGGACGTGGAGTACTGAGGAGGACATTTGTACCTACCCTTCTGGTAGGAGGCCGGAGGATGATCTAGGAGCTTCTTGTCACCTTTCAGCTATTGTCCTTTGAGTTGTACTTTACTTTTAGTTGTAGCTGTACCTTTCTGTTGGGATTGTATTTCCGGCCCCTTTGTATTTCCAGCACACTTGTTTACTTCTTTACTTAGTGTTAGCTTCCGCTTGTACTATGTTGTGTTGTTTACTTTTATAAAGGCAATGCCTTCAATTTTTATTGGGATTTATGCCTTTCGTGCTAGTCGCCATCCCCTTGCCTATGGAAGGTGAGCATGGGGTAGTCAGGGAATAGGCCCCGAAAACGGTTCGTGACAAATTGGTATCAGAGTAGTCAGTTCTACTGCAGAACTTATGACTCTAATCATTCCTTTCTGTGAAGCAATAGTGTTGAGGGTACCGAGTGTGTTTTTCAGTGCAGGGAGTCCAGTGTTAGTGCAGCGGCCGACGTATCCATACACCAGAACCCTGACTACTGATTTCCAACTTAGTGCACGAAAACATTGATTGCGTGTGTGTTTCCAAAAGTTTTAAAGTTAGCTCAAACCAGGTCAGCTCGCCAGGTATAAATCTCTGACCGTGTCGCATTTGTTCAGGATTTCTCCACGCAAACAGTTAGTTGGAGTTCTGAGATAGTACACGATGACGGCCCACCAAGCGACGAGGCTCCGATGCAGGGCCCTTTTTACTATGTTGGCACCCTCGTTTGGTGTACCAGCAGAACCACCACCTGTTGGGAAGTAGATGCTACCAGTCGTACTAGTGGACGGTGCACGCTGGCAGAGCGCATTGCACGAGTTCCAGTAGTAGAGGCCTCCGAGGTTACGAGGCGAGACAGATTTCCAGGCAGCAGTGGACTGGATGGAGGCGATTGCTAGAGTTCTATACCTAGTTTAGAGCTAGTAGAGTAGATGGTGATCTTAACTACTAGTGTTTTCCGGTGAGTGACCATGAGGTTGGTCTGTATAGTGATGGGGCTTTAGTACCAAGATGGATGCCTGAGATAGTACCTTCGGTTAGTGTCCCAGCTATATCACTACCTGTTGGTCAGCAGTTACAACCGGTGACACTGGTAGATGAAACTTGTAGTCTTAGTGCCTTACATGTTATTCCGCACTAGATACCCCTCAAGTTCCGAGGCGAGCCTGACTCATAGGCGGCTGAGGACTGCCTTGAGGAGGTGGCTGAGAGTTTTCTAGAGCTTATACAGCTTCGGCATGATGACATGTCGGTAGTTGAGTATTCATCGAGGCGTACCGATCGTTCCTGGTACATGATGACTACGATAAGATCAGCGCTTTAGAGCTCATACCTCAGAGCTAGAGAAGACCTTTGTGGTTGAATGTTCTTGGCTGAACGGATACAGGTAGAGAATGTTAGCAGTGGAAGAGAATGGAATTGGTTCCAGTCTCAGAGACTTGGTTGTGTAAAATGTTTTAAGAAGAGGAAGTGTTAAGGATATATGAATATGTAGAGCAGAAGACGTGGAAGCAGAACTAGGAGTGCAGCATGAGGTGGTGTACATTTCGACATGTTACAACCACCCGCCTTTGTAGTCCCCGCCAGGCTCAGGGAGCTAGAGGGTAGGGGAAGAGAATAGCTGCATGCGGTCACAGAGTGTGATGCAAGGTCTCTAAGAATGATTTTACGTACGGTCTGTGCCTACTACGAGCTTCCATATCAATAGACATAGGTACCAATCATTCCTTCCTTCCACGAATCTTGTCCCAGACCTAGAGTTTCTGGTTAAAACCGTTGACTTGACCCTCACGTCTGGAGATGACTTTGAGAGGAGACTTGATAAACACACTTATGCTGATAGGTGTGATCTGACCCTTGAGGTGAGAGTTTCGGTTGGAACCTCTTGGTGGCAGCGTCGAGGCCTTACGACGTTAGTTTGGGTATGGACTGGGCAACCACAGTTCATACACGGATTGACGGTATTAGGAAAAAAGGTTGTGGTTTACTTACAACTATGGGATGGGTTTTCCTTGGTCGTCGAAAAGGAAACCCCAAGAAGCACAGCAAACTCTAGGAGAGCACATGGGAGCGGAAGGCTCAGATGCGTGCTCAATACCACTTTTGTTTCCCCTAGTGTGTGTTGAAGCTTTACAGGGACGTAAATCCCTGAGGTGGGAGTAATGTAAAAGCCCAGAAATATCAAGGAATTTATTTTTCTTAAATACTTTGTAATTTTATGAGTCTATGGTTTCTGAAGGCGCTGGATTCCGAGGCCCGGAGTGCCCGGAATGATCCGTCGAAATTTTGTAAAGATTAAATTAACGCATGTAATCAGTTTTCCTGAAAAAGTAGAAAAAATATTGAATGGTTTCTCGGATCAAAAATATGAGGTCATAGTTGCGCTCAGGATGGCAGTATTACCCTAGGCACGACTTAAGTTTAGTCGGCACGTGCCTCCTATGAGAAATCCCAAAATGGCTTAACCGTAAATAAAATAATTAAATAAATTATTTTATTTTTAAAATGCTTATAACTCACAAACGGTAGCTCGGATTAAAAATCGGAGACCACTGCTGAACTTGTGAGGTCATGCTTTATTTAAGCAGATACTAACTTTGGTCGGTGCGAGCCACCAGAAAAAGTTATTTTTTGGCCGCAAATAAAATTATTAAATGAAAATTATATTATATTAAAATTCATAACTTCTAAATGGTAACTTGGATTGAAAATCCGAGAGTACCGTTGGCTTCGTTGGGTTTTGTTTCACCTAGTCAAAGCCTAACCTTGACTGCAGTGGGTCGAGGGTGACTGATATTAATTTTCCAAACTCTTTTTCAGGTACGTTCAGTAAACGTACGTTCGGAATATTATAACTTTTGAACCGGTGCTCGGAATTGAAATATGAGAACACCGATGAACTCGCAGCGCCGGTATTCACTTAAGGGGACCTTTACGGAAGTTGTGTCTTATGAAGGTTGAAACTTAATTTTTGGGGATTTGTTAAAATAAATAAATAAAATGGTTGTGCACCATTTTATTTATTTTGGTGGGTATATCCTCTAAGAGGAAGTTAGGGGTGGGGACCACACCCCACATAAGCTCCCATGGGAGGATATTTTTTAGGTGGGACCCACACGAGGCCGAACCCTTCACCTCCCTTAAACCCCCCTTTAACACTCCCTTTATTTATTTTGACAACACCTCCCATTAATTATGTTGAGCCTTTCCATCTTCCTTCCATTAAAGTTTCCAACTCAAATTCCATAATTAATTCAATAGTATTTTTGAATTAATTTCAATTTGATAGCAATGTTATATCATGGGAGAATAAAATAATAGCTTAGGATATTATTTTGTTTTGGCACTTGTGGTGTTGGGAGCACGTTGGAGATATTGAAAGGGAGAGTTCTTCCACATAGAACGTGAAGAACGCTCCATGACTCGAAGAACTGGAAGCATTTATTTCTCCAACCTTCTTCTTCCTCCGCATTAAGAGAGGAGACACCGCCAAAGGAAAGTGTCGGTTATGTCAACAACTCTTCCTATAATGTTTTCGGGACGACACCGTTCTTCCGCGATGCCCGAATACCATGACGTCCGTCTTTCAGGACTCAACGATGTGTGACGTCAATTTCGAGGTAGGTGGTTTTTGTTTATTTAAGTTTATGTGATTCTTTCCCTTGAGCATGGAAGAATATTTTGTTGGGTTTTTATTCGAACTACTAACACGGTGGGTACGAACTACGAACAAGTCCAGACCCAACGCCAACTAGTTCTTGATCTACGGCTGTATGGGGTCGGGTGCGTGGTAACGTGAGGTGGCACGACGAGCAGACAGGGGCTAAGTGATGCGGCTAGTTTGAGGCGCACCGGCGCGGGTAGCCGGGGGTGGTGTGGCAGCGCGATGGGAAAGCGGAGGTGGTGGTGGTTCTGGCCGTGTGGAAGGAGGTCGGGTGATTGGGGCGCTAATTGGGAGAACATAATCGTGGAAGAGTAAATGAGATTGGAGAGAGAGATGATTTATAAGATATTAGTGGGGATAAAATCAAAAGAGAAATAAATGATAAATGGAGGTTTAGGGGATGAATTCCACCGCCCAAGGAGTCAAAAATCGTGATTGATTTTGGAGTTAGAAAGATAAATAAGTAAATAATTAATAATAATAATAAAATATTGTTATTATTAATTTTGTTGATAAAACACTGTTTTGACTGTATCTTCTTCGTGCGACCTTGGTTTCACGAACCGTCTATGGCAGTGTGACCCAGACTTTGAGACGGAATTTACGAGTCCAATATTGGATGTCTTTTCGGGTTTTTGGATCAGGCACCCGAAGTGCTCAGAAAATAATAGATTTAATATTATTATTAAATCTTTGACCCGCCATAACTCATGTGTGCGATGTCCGATTGGCTTGTCATCCGTGGCGTATGTAATCTTGACATCAATACGGTCGATTCAAGTGTAATGTTTAATACTAAATTCCGGTTCATGGATCGGGCCCATGAAACACCGAATAATAATAATATTATTATTACGAGATCTAGTATCGGACATATCTCTCTCATACTGTGTCAGAATGTCGAACCATCTGCAAGGTTGTGACCCTAGAATTAAGACGGATGTTTCAAGACCAATTTTGAAAATTTAAGTTGAGGTTGAGGTGCGGGCCTCACGAGGCCCGGTTCACGCGTGTTGCGGTGAAATGCAACTTTTTCACCGGCTATCCGTTTTGGACCAATGGGTAGTCATCTCATGTGTTTTTTCGTATGGATCACAATGGTGTGACCCGTTTGGTTAACCAGTGTCATTTGAAGTACGACTGGGTTGGTTCGAACCCGAAACCAACTGGGCCCTCGGAGCAGAAACACTTATAACATAAGGACCGGACGTCCGAAAGATGTGACTTCGACTTTGTTGGATTCCTCTTGATGAGACATAACTTTTTTCATTCTTCACCTGAGGTTTGGACGCAGTTGGAATATGGCCGGGTTGGATTGTTCCTGAAATCCCACTGGGCCCCTGGAACGAAAAAGCCGATAACTTTCAGACCGGATGTCTGTTTGATGAACCGTCAGTGGCATTGGTGATCACGTTAAGAAACGGTCCCTATGAGTATACCCTATGTGAGTTAGGGGTATAGTTGAGATCTGGTCAGGTTGGTTCGTACACGAAACCAATCAGGCCCCTGGGACAAAAAGTCTAATAACTCACAGACCGAGCATTTGATTGACGCATTGTCTGTTGCGTTGGGACCCCTATGACGAGGAGGACCTTTGAGATACGTCCTAATGGTAATTTTTGATACGTGTAGTATCGACCTATAGCTCATGGAGCAGACCCTCCCAGAGACGAGCGTATGGAGTACGAAGACCGTGTAGCTGGCTGAGACCTGAAGGCAGCTTGTCCGACTCGAGTCGGAGTGACTTGTATAGGCCAGTGGGGTGCACTACTATGTTTGGGTGGTGAACGCACGGCGGGGAGAACTATTGTGTTTGGGTGGCAGACCCGCGGTACTCAACAGAAGGAGTACCTCTGTAGGCTGTTAGGGGGGGTTCACTACTGTGTTTGGGTGGAAGACCCCGGCGGGAAGCACGACTGTTTTGGGGTAGCTGACCCGTAGTACTCGACAGGTGGAGTACCTCAGTAGTCTTATGTTAGTGAGCAGTACCTCGGAGTCATGATAGGATCACTCTACTCGTCAGAGACGGATCTCTTTAGCAGTTTCGATTTCGATAATGAAAATCCTGGTTTGAACTGAGTCAATGACCTTTGTGTTTTCCTCATGATTGAGATGAGTTACTAGATAACTTACGTATATATATGGGCATATACCTAAGTAGTGGTTATCCTTCAACTTCATATCTATGTGATACCTCATGGCTGAGATGGGTTACTTGGTAACTTAGGTATAAGTTTAGGATTATACTTAAGTAAGGGTTATCTCTTGAGAACTTTATTTGTGATTATCCCTGTTGGATTTAGTGAGACCATGAGGGTCTCGGGGTCCCTACTGAGTATCGTATACTCACCCCTACACAAGCATTTCCCGCACCTTGTTGTGTTGGTTTCAGACGATGGACATCACTAATCGTGGTTGAGGCTTGTAGAGATGGACGGTACCTGGAGGTGGATCACACGACAAGTCGGTACCCGAAGGTGGATCTCACGACGAGTCTGTACCCGGAGGTGGATGTCACAACGAGTAGGTACCCAGAAGAGACGGACGGACGTGGAGTACTGAGGAGGACATCTGTACCTACCCTTCAGGTAGGAAGCTGGAGGACGATCCAGGAGCTATTTTTCACCTTTCAGCTGTTGTCCTTTGAGATGTACATTACTTTCAGTTGTAGCTGTACCTTTTTGTTGGGCTTGTATTTCTGGCCCCTTTTTATTTCCAGCACACTTTTTTACTGCTTTACTTAGTGTTAGATTCTGCTTGTACTCTGTTTTGTTGTTTACTTTTATAAAGGCGTTTCCTTCCCTTTTTATTGGGATTTACGCCTTTGGTGCTAGTCGCCATCCCTTGGCCTATAAAAGACGGTCCTGGGGTAGTCATGGCACGGGCCCTGAGAACGGGTCGTGACAATATTGATTTTTATTAAAGGTATTTTATTTTCCATAAATTAGTTAGTTAAAAAATGGAAAAGTGTTTTTAATATATTTTAAAGTAACATAAGTATTATTTATAAATATTTAATTACTTTTTGTTCAAATTTATATTGGTTTATAATATTTGTTTCTTTTTGGGTTTAAAGACATACTTTTCTAACAAATTCTTTAAAAGGTATAATGTTCCACATTTTTAATTAATTAAAATAATCCCTATTGGGGAATATTTTAAATGAAATTGATATACTACATATAACTAAATTTTAATTGAGTTCCATAAAATTATCATTATCCATTATATAGTTAATATAGAATTTTTATTCAAAAAAATACCCTTCCTAAAAACACATTTTCTCATCCCACCTGCGGGAATAATTTTAAATTAAATTATTATATTAATATACATTAAATTTCCAAAAATGGATTCCATGTATATATTAATAATAATTTATATTGTCGAATAATTTCAACATAATTTTTTACCCATGTGATTCGTGAAAACAATTGAAATTAATTGCGTCAATTATTATAAAGAATGAGTTTTCTAAATGGTTAAATATAGAATATATTGTGTGAAAATTCCATAGAACTTGTCCAAAATCTTTTTTTATTGACATATTTCGACCCTTATGACCTTGTGATCAATATTAATGAGTTGTTGGGGACACGTTTCGAAGAAAGTGAACCATATATTAAGTTAAATAAAGAAAAAGAAAAAAATGTTCCATTTTTCCTTTAAATATCAACAATGATTTGGGGATATTGAAAACTACAAAGGTTAGCTTTAATTTAGTACCCTCAGTTTATGTTATTTATCCCATACATTATGTTTTTTATGTTTATTTTGTATATGGGTGAAATATGGAAGAGTTTGTATAACCCGTTGAGATTTTTTGGGCTAAAGGGAAGGTGCATGTGTTGTGCCCAACTTGTCCATATCGTAAGGAAGACTAGTAGAAATAATAAAAATGTGAAAAATATAAATAAAGATATTTGTCTTGGTCAGCACATGGTTTGGAAGCCATGTGAGGAGGTCATGTGAAGTCTTTCTTAAGGCAGTAGTAGGAACCCGGTTAGTGCATAGTTTGTCCAACCATGGGACTAAACTATGTGCGGGTCAAAAACCGCCTCATTAAAAAAGTGGATCTAGGTAAGCCTTTACATTAAGTCCCTTTTTCCCCAAAATGGTCCTAAACCGGGATTTTGCTTCTCCAAAGGCCAAATAAGGTTCTCCCATCGATTTACAGGCAATCTGAAGTCTCCCCTTGGTGATTCAAAGCTGGATTATCATTGTTTGTAATTGGTCTTCACCATTCTTATCTTGTTTTCTTATATCTATGTACATCTACATCTCCTCTTCTCTCATTTTCTCAAATATATTTTTAATATTGGTATATATGAGATTTTTTATACCAAATAGGATGAGATTCATTCTATTTGTTGATAAGAGTAGTGATCTAAGGCGGTTCTGTGGAATTATTACCAGGTTTTGTGAGCATTCTTCATTCAGTTCCTGTTTTTGTCAAAATAGTCATGGTAGGTGGCTTCACCATCAACTCCTCTTGCTATAACTGATTTTCATAGTTTCAAGTTGATTTATTTTCTTGAATGTGATTATGAAATTGGTGTGGAAAAAATGGAATAAATCTTATTTAGTAATGTTTTACAGTTTAGATGAAATTATGTACTTTTGGTGTATTGTTTTGTAAATTGTTTTAGATTATTTATTTTAAAATGGTTATTTTGAAATATGGTTTTTGGTAAATATTAAATGATTTCTTGGAAAGCGGTTTTTAATAAAAAAATATTGAAATGGCTAGATGGGACAAAGTGTTTTCTATGAATTGTTGATTTTATTGAAATGGTTTTGGCATGATTTTGGGGTATACTTATTATGTGTGTTCATATTTCATTTACAAGTCCTGGTTTCAATTTGACCTTGGTCTCTATGAAAAATGTGTAATGGTACATGGGATATAATTAACTTGTGATTACTTGGTAGATCGATGTGAAACTACTCATGAGTATGGAATGGTCATAACAAAGAACTCCATATTGGTAATGTGGATTTGTGGAATGGATTGGTTATGTCTGTGGGAACTTGTGAGATGGTAGAGGCTATGATTGGTTTATTTCATTTTAAAAGGGTTTTAGATAGAAAATTTTTGATATATAATTTTATTATATTGAGTTATAAACTATTTGGATGTTTTTTATATTTAGTTATTAACTCTTTTGGAAATTGTTTAATATAAAATATTTTTTGTAAATGTGTCCAACTCTTCTGTACTAGTTCTATGAGTAGTGAAGTCATTTGGGAAATCCTACTAATTTTTATAATGACCCCTTCTTTTTCAATTTGGTTCTTTAGTAGATTCATTAACAAAAATTTGGTAATAGTTAAATTATCCCATGTATTTAGAACAACCTCACGATACATGGTTTGTTTGGTGATCTTAGAGCATGGATATTACGAAGAAGGAAGTCTTGTGGTCTTCAAGGAGTATTTAGGTTTTTTCCTCTTTTTCATTGTTGATTGGTTTTTCTTCTAGTATATCACACTTTGGTTGGTTTGTTATAAAGAAAATGGTAGAGTTTTCATGTTTTTATCATGAATCATATATTGGTTATATTGCTCAGTTAGTTGTTTATTTCATAAAGGGTAAATCATCCCCAAATTTTCAAGAAACCTTCACCATTTATTACCAGGCATTGGCACCTTGGGGATTTTGTTTAATGCTATTTATCATCTCACCACTCTCTTAAGAAAGTGAGAATAAGTGTTATGTTACAAATGGTATCCTCTTCGTCCTTCCTTTCTGGAACAATTGGTCTTCAGTTTTATAGTTCTTGGAGTTGAAAGAATTATTCTATATTCAGTGGGTTGTGATCATAGAAAGTATTAGGATTTTCATAACATTAAATGTCTAGCATAAAAGGATGTAGCAAACCCGTTTATACTGAACATCAAGTTACTCGGGTGTTTGGTACATGATTTTTTTGGAGACACTTCTTGTATTTTGAATTCTCATTTTTATGGGATTAGCTATTGATATTAACATGAAATTCATTAGAGTAATGACTTCCCACTAGGATACCACACATCATATTGAGTATTGATCTATGACTTTATGAAAAATGTGTTGATTTCTAAAAAAAATGAATTTTTTTTAAATTAAATAATTTGATAAAGAACTTATTTGTTGTATTTTTGAAAATGGGTTGATTTTCAAAAAGAAAGTAGAATGTTTTCAAAAATAGTTGATCTTGTATATTGTTGATTTTGAAAATTAATGTTAAAATATTTGATGTGATAGAATTTGAAATGTTAATCCTTTGGTTGCTAAATAGTGAGACTTTTGGAGTTGTTGGTTTTAAAAATGGAACCTGGTAGGAATCATAAAAACCAATCATAAGAAGCTATAGAGAATGTGGTTAAACTTGTTTAGAGTATCCTCCATGCATTCCAAGATGCGGGAATTGGGTACCAAAGGTTTTATCCAAGACAAGTGGATCATTCGTCGGTGCATATCCAAGTATAGATTGTGGATAAGAAAGATAAATTATTTAATTGGAAGAGAATAGATCTAGTGTGGTTTTTATGAAAACATGTTCCTATTCAACAAGAGACTTGGGAATTCAAGAATGAAATGGAAGAGAAATGGTCAGAACTCTTTCATAACACTGATGATTTTCCACTTTATGGGGATGGAAATACCAAGGCTGGGGAGAATTTTGAACCCTTGGATTCTCGCAAGTAATCATTTGTTATCATTTTTATGCTTATTATGTTTAAGGATGAAAATTGGGAGAGTTTGGAGAATGTTTTGAGTGTTTTTGGGGCTAATGAGAAGGCAAACGGTTTGTCTAAGCTGTGTCAAAGCCTAGTAGAAACTGTGAAATTGTGAAATTGTTGGATAGAGAGCCTTTTCATGGTCATTTCATGGTTTGGAATGAGTTAAATTATTCTGTGAGAATTCTGGCTTATGGAAGTAGTAGTAGAATGGGTAGTGCACAGTTTGTCTAACTGTGTGACTAAATCATGCATGCATTACAAACCACCTCCTGAAAAATTGGATCTTGGTTAGCCTTGTCATTAATCCACTCTTTTGGCCCCAAAATGGCCCTAACACAGTATTTTGATTATCCAAAGGATAATTAAAGTTCTCCCATTGATCTTGAGGTAATATAAATGCTTCCCTTAGTAATTCGAAGCTAGATTCTCGTGGTATGTAATCGTTCATCACCATTGTTATCATGTATTCATAGATCTCCATAGATCTACTTCACCAATTCTCTTAGTTTGATAGATATATTCATTTTATGGGTTGATCTAAGATTTTGGATGCTAAATATGATGACATTTGGTCTCTTTATGGAAAGGAGAAACTATCTATGGTGGTTTCAAGGAATTCTTACTCGGTTTATTGAGTGTTCTTCATCAGTTTTCAGTTTTCATCAAAACGGTCGAGGTAGGAGGCTTCACTCGTGACTCATCTTACTATAATTTATTTTCATTGTTTAAAATTGATTCATTTTCATGAATTTCATTCTGAAATTAGTTTGAAAATATTGGAATAAATCTTTTTTAGTTGTGATTTGGTTTTGATGGGATTGTTTAAATTTGGAGGATTGTATTGTAAGGTGGTTTAGCTTATTGGTTTTAATATGGTTCTTTTAAAATATTGTTTTTCTGGAAATAATGA
The DNA here is from genome assembly GCA_963277665.1 of Viscum album. Classification (NCBI taxonomy): domain Eukaryota; kingdom Viridiplantae; phylum Streptophyta; class Magnoliopsida; order Santalales; family Viscaceae; genus Viscum; species Viscum album. Next base: position 305,773,189 of record OY728127.1, read on the forward strand.
AATGATTTGTTGTAAATAGGCATTCAATAAAAATGTGTCTTCATTGAAAGGGATTGATGGGAAAAAGGGTTTTCAATAAAATTTTGATTTTATTGAAATGGTATTGGAATGGTTTTGGGGATATATTTTGTGTGTGTCCATATTGCATTTATGAGTGTTGGTTGCAATATTACCTTGTTCTCAGTGCCAAAGGTTTAATGGAATATGGGATATAATTAACTAATGATAACTTGGTAGATCGATGAGAAATTGGTCATGAGTATGGAACTTTTATAACAAAGAATGCCCAGTTGGTACTGTGGATTTGTGTAATGGATTGGTTATGCTAAAGGGAACTTGTGAAATGGGATAAGGTTGTGTTTGGTTTCTTTCATTCAAAAATGATTTTGGCTGGAAAATTGCTGATATAGAATTTTATTATATTGAGTTATAAATTTTTTTGTAGTTGTTTATATTTATTTATAAACTATTTTGAAAATTTTATTATAGAAACAATTTTATAAAAATTCAGTTACCTCTTCTATCCTAGAGGAGTAAGGACGTCATTGGGGAAGTCCCACTGAGTTTTATACTCACCCCCTACATTGGCACTTTGGTGCTTTTGCAGAAGTCATCTACAAGTGTAACGACCCAAACATTCATTAATGGAAATTCCTATTTATCTAATTAAATGTATTATTATGGTTATATAAATTGTGACCTTCATTGGTTTTATGTTATGTGATTTTAAAATACCATTATGAATTTTGATTGTTGCTAACATAGTCATTGAATAGTGATCACGTGATTAGTATAAATATAGGGCTTTAAAAAATCCAATTTACTCATACAAAGGAAGTGACAGGCTCATCCAGAAGACTTTCCCCATACGAAGCCCATTTTTTGGAGCACAGGAAGGAGGAGGTGTCATTGGTGATCAATCCTGACCAAGCCCAAGCCAATCTTGAACATGTTGTGCTTAAGCAGAATAGAATATGGTAGAAGTGGATGTTAATAGAGATTACCACCCGAGCGATGTTATCCGAGCCACCCCAAGAGTCTGTCAGCATCGCACACCTTACCCTTCGGTATTATGATGGTGTTCTAAGGGGTTATGTAACAAGACCCTATCACTATGTCTATGTGCATTATTTTTTTATAAAGAATGTGCATTCATTTTATTATTGTTACTTTGTAAATAGTTTTTAAAGCACAAATAGATTTTTTAGTTAATATTTGACTAAGAAATATATTTTGATGAATTAATGGATTTTTGAATTAAATATTATTTTTAAAAAATATTATTATTAAATTACATTTTATTAAATATAAATTATCGTATAATTTTATGAATGCAATTGTAATTTTTATTAAGGTTTGAAAGCTGTTTTTGTCAAAACCCGTGAATTTTTTATAAATGTCAATTTTTATTTTAAAAGTAAAAATTCACATATTTAGTAAATTATTTAGATAAAATGAATATTATTTTTGGAATTAGGATGTCAAAATAATATAATGGTGAATTTTTCATAATTTTTTGAGACAGTCAAATTTTTCTGTAAAAATTAAATACTATTTAAATATATATTGTGTTTTATGACATCATAATGACCCAATAGTGAAGTAATAAAATAATATAAATGATATTTTTAGACAATATATGTTTTATCCTTAATAAAATGTGATTTTATATTTATTTTATTTATTTTACAAAGCCTTAGTAGACCCTCCGATACATATAATATATTTTGTCTTTTTAAATCGTTTTCCTAGAGAGTTTGACTCACCTCCACATAAGAAACCCTATTATTTTAAGATTTTAGGACATTGGCCTTATTAAATATTTTTTCCCAATCCACTTTGTCAAAATACATGGGCAAAAACCATGTGCAGGATTTTGGTTTTGATTAGATTAATGTGAGGTGCCCCAAACCTATATAACAAATAATTCCCTATCTTTTCATATATAATCCCACCCAAGATCACAATTACTCTTCACTCAAAGAATTTGGAGTTTGACCAACCCTTGAACTCCTCCCTCTATAATATTCCTGAGGTTCCCCAATCTCTCAAGAAGCCTCTCTCAATCCTCTCCCAAACCATGGGGATCACACTTCCACGTAAGGGATTTCTTCCTTTCTCATTTTTGTCCAATTTTCTTTAATTTGGTATGCCTTTTTTTCAATTAAAAATGTTGAGGAATGATTTTTCAACTCCCCCACACTGACCTATTTATATTTTGATGATGGTATATCACTTTCTCTCTCTTTAATTCCTCCCATGTAAACCTTTTACCATGCCAAAATTCAGTGGAGGATTTCTCTCTCTTCTTTTACATCCAAGTAATTCTTCTGTATTATTAATCTAAATTACATTACATTTGTTGGGACATGTATATATATGAACCCCTTACTTTCCATTTCATTTAAATATGATGAGAAACCCTTTTCTCTCTCATCAACCATTTTTATGATGTCTTATGTCACGTCGCTATGCTGCCGAAATAGCACCGTAAGTTTCCTAGCCGAAATCATTGTGTTGTGAATACCATGCCCATTTCTCTATCAAGGGTATTCACCTTTATGCGCATTTACCTATTGATGTAATATTTTCATATATTAATTCCATATTTATTAATCATGGAATAAATTATTATTTTTTATGAATTCATGTTCATTGATCATGTGGCACACTTATGCATGGAATGAAATGTTTAAGAAGGGTGTTCCCTGATAGTGCACTAATGAATTGGATAAATTATAGTATTGTAATATGTCATGTGAAATGGGTGTTGAATCATTCTAATTCAAGTGAAACTATGGTTTACTTGTACTTCTTGTGAAATTAGGGTTTACTCATGCTTTATGTACAATGGACCTTGGCTCATGCTAAATTCCATGTTAAGTGTTGTTTCCATATTTCTATTTTATGATTATCATGCATTTTCCTACCTTTATGTTTATGTTTCTCTTGTGCTCAAATTATATTCCTACTGTATAACATTTATTTTATTCCTCATGGTATTCCATGTTTATTCCCTTACTAGGATTTATAGCTCACCCTTTTCTTATACATGTCCTCAGGTTATCTCATGCAATGCTAAGTACGTGGGAAAGTAGTGGTCATGTAACGGAAGTTTTATATAAAGATGTTGTGTTTCATGTTTTAAGTTGTTATGTAATGTTCCTAATCCCAAATTACACCAGACCTCTCGATCTTCCATGTTGTATCAGTTGAAGATTTTATGTAATAATCATGTTTAAGTGTGTAATAAAGAAGAGAGTTTTTATAGTCGGTATCAGAGGATAGGTTTACTTATTTTGAGATTAGTATTAGAAAACCATAGTGAATACTTAGAGATAATAATAAGTATAATAAAAACATCCCTATGTATTGGTGAGTATTGAGTAAGTGGTTTATCAATCAAATAAATCCATTTCGGGATACGAGTAGGTAGAGGCAGCTCTGGCACCAATGTATCATAGGGGTAAAACCCGAAAACACCACTTTAATCTAGACTCGAGAGAGAACTACTATACGACAATGGGCCTAGATGTACACTTGGTTATTTCCCTCTTTGGGGATATTCTTTTGTATATTCACAAGCTTAGTATGAACCCTTATTAATGGAATTTAAAAAATGACCATAAGAATATATTTTAGAAAGTAGATCATGATTAACATAGATTAAAGCTTATGGATTCATAAGTAAAGGATATAAATGTTATTTCTAAGTCATCGGTTTTTTCCTTGGATTAACCTTTTTGTGTTACCCCCTAACTTTCCTTTTATTCCACCCAATGTCTGGTAATAGGAGGACTCAGGCTAACAACTTATGTGAAGATCAATGTAATGAATTTGCTAATGAGATGCCCAATACAATGGGAGAAGGAATCGTGAACTTTTTCATGATTTTATCTTATTTAACACAAGATATGAATAGAAATTTTTGTCAAGAGGAAGGTTGAACCCCCCCCCCCCCATGAAAGAACAAGTCAATATCGAGAGCTTCATGAGACAAAGGCCTCCTACTTTTAATGGATCATCTGATCCCTCAATCGTCGAACAATGGATCAACTCCATTGAAAAGGTTTTCTCTATCCTTAAATGTTCCAAATTAGAGAAGGTTATCTTGGATCCATATCATATGGAGGGTGAAGCGGATCCATAGTGGACGTTGATCAAAAATATGAAGCCTGTGGAGGAGATCGAGTCATTGGAATGGAAGGATTTCTGGAAGATATTTTTTGATAAATATTTTTTGTGCACCCTCATACATTAGATGGAAAGGGACTTCCTTTCCCCAAAGAAAAAATAAGATGAATCTATCAGATCATACAAGGAAAACATCACAAGTCTTTCATGATACACCTCTGGCTTTGTCATTACCCCCGAATGTAAGGCTGAATGCTTCTTTGGTGGGCTAAAACCTAGCCTATAGAAATATCTAGTGATCCGTGACTTCGACAGCTATGAAAAAATTGTATTATGTGCCCTCAAGGTCAAAATGGAGATAGGAGAATCTCCGTTTTTACCTGGGGATAAGAAGAAAAATTTGGACTTCAATGTTGTCAGTCCGATGGAAAAATCTAAGGGTGCTAAGAAGATCTAGCACCCCACTTGCCAAAGGTGCTAAAAGAAGAACCCCCAAAGTTTCTTGAAAGAGACAAGTAAATGCTTTAGATGTGGAAGAAGAGGGAACCTAGCTGTTAACTTTCGAAAGGAAAACTTTGTAGCTGCAATAGAGGATATGAACTCTCTGTTCAAAAATCAATGCATGGTTTTTTTCTACAACTGAAAAGGACCATGGAAACTTTCAAATTAGTTCCATAAGCCAAGGGTTTTCGGAGGCAACCAACAACCTCTAAGGCAGCAAGGGAGAGATTTTTCCATCATTACTACCAAATTGAACCCTGAAAATGATGTGGTGATAGGTATACTATTTATTCATTCAAGAATAGCGAACGTACTTTTTGATTCAATTTATAAACATTATTTTATATCCGAAAAGTTTTGTAGAACAATCCCAACACCACCACAAATCATGGATGTGAATATGTCGGTGAGTATAACAAATGGGGAAATCATTTCATCCCATGAATATAACTCTTTCCCTACCATAATCTAGGGATTCAATTTCCCAGAGAACCTATTAATACTCCCTCTGGTGGAATTTGATGCAATTCTTGGCATGTATTAGCTATCCTTATATAGAGTCGACATAAATTGCTATGAGAGGGAAATCACTCTCCATGTGGAGAGTCAACCTCCAATTCAATACAAGTGCAAGGAGGAAGATGAATCTTCTTTAGCTCCATCATCTCAATTGTGGATTTTATTGCCCTATTTGAATGTGTATCTGGCTTAGATGATTGCGTCTAAGGAGGCAACCATCCTTGGAGACATGCATATTGTCAGGGAATTCACTGAAGTGTTTCTCGAGGAATTGTTTAGTATTCCTCCTAAAGGAGATGTTTAATTCACGATTGATCTTATACCTGGGGCACTTCCAATATCCATGACTCTATATATAATGGCAATTTTAGAGCTTGGGGAGATGAAAAAAGTTGTAGGAGAATCGGGATATAGGTTTTATAGGCCCAATTGCTTCACCTTGTGGAGCACCAGTCCTCTTCGTCAAGAAGATAGAAGTGTCAATGCGCCTTTTCGTCGATTATCGTGATCTTATAAACATCACAATAATGAAAAAGTGTCCTCTCCAACTAATTGATGACTTGTTTTATTAACTTCATAGAGCACAATACTTCTCCTAGGTGGATTTGCGGTCGGGATATTATGAAGTAAGGGTGAAGAAGGAAGATATCCCCAAGATTTCTTTTCGTACAAGTTATGGGAACTATGAATCATAATAATTCCTTTTTAACTCACTAATGATCTAGAAATATTCATGGATGTGATAAATAGAGACATTAGGTATTACCTCGAAAAATTTGTGGTAGTCTTTATGGATGATATTCTGATATAATCCAAAATCAATGAGGATCATAAAGAGAATATAATAACTGTACTAGAGACCTTGTGGAAGGATAATCTCTATGAAAAGTACAAAAGGTGTGATTTTTGGTTGAAGTGGGTCTCATTCTTGGGCTATATCATCAAAAGAAATGAGATATCTTTGGATCCCACAAAAATAGATGCAATTGAGGGACGGTTATAGCCAACATTGGTAATGGATATCTGTAGCTTCTTAGGGTTAGCTGGATATTATCGATGATTTTTGATAAATTTATCATGATTTTCCAACCCTCTTACCAAGCTAACTCAGAAGGGATTAATGTTTTCTTGGAGTGATGAATGAGAAAAAACTTCAAGGAGTTAAAAAAAGGATTATCATTGTTCCTATGCTCACTTTACCCACAAGTGGATAACATTTTGTGGTATTCAGTGATGCTTCGAAGAAGGGCATGGGTTGTGCGTTGATGCAATATGACAAATTCATTGTCTATTATTCAAGGCAATTGAAATTTCATGGGTATAATTATCCAACACAAGATTTGGAGTTGGTTGTGGTGATCGTCACTTTAAAATTTTGGAAACATTATATCTTTGGGGAGAAGTGTGAAATATATATGGACCACAAAAGCCTCAAGTATATATTCACACAGAAAGGGTTAAACATGCACCAACAAAGATGGTTAGAGTTGATCAAAGACTATGACTTCTCAATCCATTACCACCCTAGGAAAGCGAACAAGGTGGTGGATGCTCTAGGTAGAAAGGACCTATCCATTCTATCATTGATGAGAATTGAGAAGGATCCAATCTTCTTAGACTTGACGAGGATGGACATGGAAATCTTAAAGAAGGGAACATCATCAATCATTTCACAAATGATTGCTCAACCATATATTTTGGAAAGGTTAAAGGATGGTCAAAAGGATGATGTGGGAATTCAGAAGAAAGTAGAAGCTATCATAAATGGGAAATCCTTGGAGTTCAATGTTAATGGAGAAGGACTTTTTAGACTTGGGAAAAGACTATGTGTTCCATCAAGTTCAGAGTTAAAGAAGGAACTAATTGATGATGCACACAGTTAAAATTTCTATATTCACCCAAAAAAACACAAAGATATATCGATATCTATGAGAGAATTATTGGTGGTATAATATGAAGAAGGAGATTGTTGAGTATACATCAAAGGGCCTAGGGTTTCAGATTGTGATGGCAGAGAGGCAGAAGTCTAATGGGATTATGCAACCATTTCCAATACCAGCATGGAAATGGGAGAACATCACCATAGACATTGTCACTGGTCTTCCAAAGATATACAAAGGCAACATTTCAATCTCGGTTGTTGTGGATCATCTTACAAAGTCTGCACAGTTTATTGCAATTTGGGATGATTTCTCATTGGATCAAATGGCACGGATATATATTAGGGAAGTGGTAAGGCTTCATTGAGTACCACTATCTATTATATCTGATCAAGGTCCAAGATTCACCTCTATGTTTTGGAAGAGTCCTCAACATGCTCTGGATAATGAACTGAACTTCAGTACGGCCTATCATCCCCAAACTGATGGCCAATCTGAGCAAACTATTCCGACACTGGAGGATATGTTTAGATTATGTTCTATGGACTTCAAAGGTGGGTGGGACCAACATCTTCCATGGGTTAAATTCTACTACAATAACAGTTTCCACTCGAGCATCCAAATAGCCCCATATGAGGACCTGTATGGGAAGAGGTGGAGAACACCAAAATGTTGAGGTGAAGTCAGTGAGTGTAAGCTGATAGGACCAGAAATTGTTGAATAAATGGTGGAGAAGGTGAAAACCAAACAGTTGCATATCACGGCAGCCCAGAGTCGACAAAAGAGTTATGCAGATAACTGTTGATGAGAACTTGAGTTTAAAATTGTATACATTGTATTTCTAGGCATATCCCTATGGAATAAGGTCCTGAGGTTTTGCAAGAAATGGAAGTTAAGTCCAAGTTACATCATCCCCTTAGAGATTCTTGATCATGTTGGTGATGTGTCATATCAACTCATACTTCCACCTACCATGGCCAAAGTACATGATGCCTTTCATGTATCTCTCTTAAGGAAGTACATACTAGACCCTTCACATATACTCTCATCAGAGGTAGTACAACTAAAGGATGATCTTTTTTATGAGTAGAAACCAGTGAAGATCTTAGATTGTTGAGAAAAAGTTATATGAAATAAGACAATGCCCCTTGTTAAGTTGTTGTGGTGAAACCCCAAGTTTGAAGAAGCGACTTGGGAATCCGAGGAAATGATGAAGCAGAGTTACCCACATCTAGTTTAGTCTGGGAAAAGGAAATTTTGACTGCAAAAAATTATTAAGGGGGGAAGATTGTAATGAACCAAACTTTCATTAATGGAAATACCTCTTGATCTAAGTAAATGTCTTATTATGGTTATATAAAATGTGAACTTCATTTTTTTCATGTTTATAGATTTTAAAATACCGTTATGAATTGTGACTATTGCTAATATAGCCACTGAATAGTGATCACATGATTAGTATAAATATAGGGATTCAACAAATCCAATTTACTCATACAAAGGAAGTGATGGCCTCATCCAATAGACTTACCCCATACGAAGCCAATTTTTTAGAGCTACGAAAGGAGACGGCATCATTAGGATTCACTTCTGAAAAATCTCATACCAAGCTTGAACATGTTAATATTGAGTGGAACTGACTATGGGAGAAGTGTAAGTTAATAGAGATTACCACTTGAGCAATGTTATCTAAGCCACCCAAAGAGTCTGTCACCATCACACACCTCCCCATTTCTCGCTTTTCCTTTCATGAAAAAGATTGTAGTATGATCCCGTCTTTTAGACTCTTGTAATATTTCTTCCTTTTTAATAACATTTATGCTTTGGTCATTTTTGACCTAGGCATCACCTTTTAAAACTTATTTAGCAAGACCCTATTTCTTTGACTATATACTTTTTTTATAAATAATGGGCTTTCATTTTATTATTGTGACTTTGTAAATAGTTTTTAAAAGCACAAATAGTAATTTTAGTTAATATTTAACAGAGAAATCTATTTTGATGAACCAATGGATTTTGAATTAAATAATATTTTAATAAAATATTATTATTAAAATAATTTTTATTAAATAAAAATGATCATATAATTTTATGAATGCAATTGTAATTTTTATTAAGGTTTAAAAACTATTTTTGGAAGAACCCATGAATTTTTGTTAAATGACAGTTTTTATTTTAAAAGTAAAAATTGACATATTTATAAAATTATTTATATAAAATGAATAGTATTTTTTGAATCCGGATGATGAATTTATCCAATGGTGAATTTTTCATAATTTTCTGAGACAGTCGAATATTTGTGTAAAAATTAAATACCAATTATATATAATGTATTTTATTACATCATAATGACCCAATAGTGATATAATAAAATACTATAAATGATATTTTGTCCAATATATGTTTAATCCATAAAATAATGTGATTTTAGATTTATTTTATTTATTTTACAAAGCCTTAGTGGGCCCTTCATGACATATAAAACATTTTGTCTTTTTAAATTGTTTTCTTTGAGAGTGTGACCAACCACCACATAAGAAACCCTATTATTTAAAGAATCTCAGCCATTGTCCTTATAAAATATTTTTTCCCACTCCTTTTTGGAAAAAACCATAGGAAAAAACAAAGGGCGGGTTTGTGGTTTAGATTAGTTTAATGTGAGGTGTCCCAAACCTAAATAATAAAGATTTCCCTCTCCTTTCCTTTATAAACCAACCCAATATCCTTCTTCCTATTCAGTCAAATCCTTCAGAGTTCAACCAACCCCTGATCTCCTCTCTCTAAAATCATCCCATGTTTCCACAGGATCCTAAGAAACCTCTCTCAAGACACTCCCATGCCTTTGGGATCACACTTCCAAGTAAGAGATTTCTTCCTTTCTCATTTTTACCCAATTTCTTTTAAGTTGATATGACCTTTTTTTTCAATTAAAAATGTCAGGGTATGATTTCTCACATTCCCCATACTGACCTATTTATTTTTGTATAATGGGAGACCCCTTTTTCTATCATTAATGTCTCCCATGTACACTCGTTACCATACCGAAATTCTATGAGGGATTTCTCTCTCTTATTTTACATCCAAGTAATTCTTTTGTATTATGCATCTAAATTCCATTAAGTTTGTTGGGACATGTTTCTATATAACCCCTTACAGTCCATTTCATGTACATATGATGAGACACCATTTTCTCTCTCATCAACTATATCCATGAATCCTTATGCCACGTCATTATGGTGCCGACATTGCAACAAGTTTTTTCAAGACAAGATCATTGTGTAGTGAATACCATGCCAATGTCATTATAAAGGGTATTCACCTTTATGCACATTTAACTATTAATGTAAGAGTTTCATGTATGAATTACTCATTCCTAAATCATGTAATAAATTATGATGTTTCATGAATTCATGTTCTATGATCTTGTGGAACAATTATGCATGAAATGAAATGTTTAAGATGGGTGCACCATGATAGTGCTCCAATGCATTGGGTAAAGTGTAGGATCAAGATACGTCATTTACAATGAGTTTTGACTCATTCTAATTCAATTTAAATGATTTTTTACTCGTGATTCATGTACAATGAGATTTTACTCATGCTCCATGTGCAATAAGCCTTGGCTCATACTAAATTCCATGTTAAGTATTGCTGCCACATTTCTATGTTATGATTATCATGCTTTATCATGCCTTTATGTTCATGTTTATATTGTTCTCTATTGATATTACAATTGTCTAACATATATTTTATTCCTCATGTTATTCCATGTTTATTCCCTTACTGGGCATTATAGCTCACCCTTTTCTTATGCATGTCCTCAGGTTATCCCATGCTATGCTAAGTACAAGGGAATGTAGTGGTCATGTAAAGTATGTTTTCAATAAAGATGTTTTGTTTCAGGTTTTAAGTTGTTATGTAATGTTCCCAAGCCCCAATGATACTAGACCTCTCGATCTTCCATGATGTATCAAGTGAAGAGTTTATGTAATAATCATGTTTAAGTGCGTAATAAAGAACATGGTTGTTATAACATGGACATGTGAAAATGTAAGGTATCAAACCAATTTAGAACCACATCATGATATGTGGGATGATTGGTGATTTTTGAGTCGGGAGTATTGTGGTCATATTGGAGTCTTTAGTTGATTATAATCATTTACTTTCATGATGGGTTTTTCTCCTATTGTAGCAGAATTTATTGGGATTGTTATAATGAAAATGGTTTAGATGTATTTTTTTATCATGCATCATAAAATGCGTATGTTTCTCAGTTATTATTTTATTTATTAAATGGTAAATCTTCCACCACTTTTCTTGAAACTCATCAGAATTTATTACATTCCATTGGCACCTTGGGGATGTCACTTAAGGAACTATCTCACCACCCCCTCATTTCAATGAGAATATGTGGGATGTTACATTATAAATATAATTTTGGAACATATATGAGTTATTTTTATAATAATAATTTATATATATTTTTTATAAATGATATAATTTTATTAAATACTTAGGAAATTCCAACTCAGGGATTATTTAGTTAATAATAAAATAAAATAAATGATATTAAAACCATTAAAAGTGAGGTAAATAGATGGAATTATTTTATTCCATTATTTTTTTGGATTAATATATTATGACACAAAAAATTTGAAAGAATCAATTCAAATTACATCATTTATGGATATTTTTATACTCAAATTAAATGAATAGTTTAAAAATTGATAAAAATGATATTTTATAATAAATAATATTTTATTAAATGATTTAAAATTACTAAAATACATATCTGATTTCAAGTGATTATTAAAAATTAATTAATACAAAATATGGTCAATTAATGGATCAATTGATCTTATATAATGATCATATTGACCCTTAAAGAGAAGAACACTTTATTAGCATGGTTATTGTTAAAAGGGGGTTTTCTACATTTTATGTGTTTAATAAAATTTAATTTATGCACATATGGGATTCCTATTTGATAAATTTGGAATTAATATATAAAAAAATTTGGCCTAAATTTTCTAATGATTATCACATTAATTTAGTCTTAAAGGATAAATTACCTTGGTTATAAAACTAGGTATCATGGTAAAAAAAGTCTAGAAATTTAGAAAACCTGAAGACTATGGAAAAAATGATATAAATAATTTTATTTTTGTGTGGTGTAAGTGTACATAGAATATAATTTACCTCCAATCCATTATTGGTCAATTTATATAGGTCATAAGGTACGGGAAATCTCCCAATAGTGAATACTTTTTAGTATTTACATGAATTACACTCCTCGTCAACTATAAAAAGGAACTCACTCTCCCCACTTCTCTACACATATAAAGTAGTTTAGATCATCCAAAACCTACTAAAATCACTTCCCAAATTCTCTAACCTAATCTTATAAGCCTTATTTAGTGAATAAATCAAACAATTAAACTTTTTAGTTCAATCCAAAGGAGGAAACCTGAAGAAGAGGTAATCCTTTTTTAAAATAAATTTTATTTTATTTCCTTGTCCACCTCCTTAAAATATTTTTCTATAATTCTTATATAATAAACTCAGTAACATTACTATAATAATATTTTGTTATTATAATGGTATGACCTACAACAACACAAAATTTCAATAAATAGGAAATGAAATCATTGTTCCTGTGTACGGCAGACAACCGCCAAGCGAACTAGTGTCGTTCGTTTATCAATTACCAGAATTTTATCCCAATGAATAATCATGTAAATACTATTTATATATCATATTTACGATATTTATTATGTCATTATTCTTATTTATTTATTATATCACATTTAACATTATTCATTTCACTTTTTTTGAAATACAAAAGAGTCATTCTTGTGTACGGAGGATTACCACTTTGTGAAGTGATGAAATTTATTCACTTTTTACATGGAAAGTATTAAGGATGGGTTTAATAAAAATATGTGACATATATGAAAAAAATTATAATGGATTGAAAATATATAAATATAAATTTATATATATCATTTACTTTTCATTCTTTCAAAACGACATAAAATTGGAATTAGCGCTCACGTGTACGTATAGTCTACTATCTCCATGAACAATGTATTTCATGTCCTATCACTAAATTTTATGTAATACTCCATATATATACACACACTGAATATGTCTTATATTTATATAATTTTTTCATTCATTACTTTATGAAAAAATTATTGAAGTTGGCATACCAAAAATAGAATGTCAAAGCATTTATGAAAAACAATGTGGTTAATACAAAAACCATAACATTAATATGGAATTTTTAATAAATGGGTAACAAATGGTCATAAGAAAATAACATATGATATTAATAAATTCATTTTTTCTAGTGTATATACCACCACTAAATTCATTGAAATATTATTATACTTAAATTTATAGTAATTTACATATCCATTTTGTGATCTCTATTTCATGGTGTTTGTGGTGTCAATGTTACCAAAGTGGTAATGGATATTTGTCATGATTTACCTTCATTATGTTTTTTGTTATGATAAACACATATCATTTTTTATAATGTGTATATACTTCCACTTTGATAAATTATATGATTATTATTAATATTTTTTAAGATATTATATATTTTATTTTATTTTATTCCTTTGTTGGGATTATGATACCAAGTTATAAATGAGGTAAGAGTCTTTTGTTACAATCTCATCATTTATCTGGATTGTGTATGATTTAGTCTCTGATGATTAAATATTATAATTCTCGTGAATTCTCTTATCCTATGATCATTATTGATACTTCTAGGTAATTATAAAATTTTTCACCCTTTGAAATTTAAAATTTTTGGGAAAGTAATTTTTTATCTGACTTTATTTCTATATTCGATTTGAAATCTATGTTATTTAAAAAAATATTTTTAAAAAATGTTTTCAAAACTATATTAAATAAAATTTTAAGATAATATTAAATGGAAAAGTATTTAATTATTTTTTTTATGTTTTAAAAATTGTTTTAACTACTTTCCAAATCTTATTTTATAAGTTTTCAATGTTATCTTCAAAGAAAAATATATGGATAATGTTTTATGTTTTTAAAAGTGACTTTAAAAATTAAAACGGTATTTTCATAAAAATATATTTAACGATATTTTAAGGGTATGTCCATCCATCAATGTCAACAACCCTTATTGGTATGTATTCTCTAATGGATATATTTTGTAATGATATCATCCTTATTCTTTCTCTGGTGGACTAAGATTGTCTCGTAGATATTTTATGGAAACCATTTCATTATTATAGGTTATCCAAATTTCAAAGGGATTATTATGGAACCTATATCATTTCAATGGGTTAATCATGTTTTGAATAGAATAAATTTCATTTTAATGAGTTATGATGAAATAATATCTTTATATCATGTATTCATCATTCATTTCATTGACATTATAAATGATGGGTGCACCCAGATAGTGTCATGTGAGCTCGTCATAGATTAAAAAATGGGTTCTCCTAAATATCTATCCAACGCATTGGGTAATTATTATGTTCTATAGAAAATTATATTGCATGTTGGTTGTATTGTTATTCTAATTTGTAAGAATTCTGTAAGGGTTCTTTAAGGGTTTTATGAAATGATGTTCCAAGATAAAAATATTTTTTATCTATGTGTTTATGATGAACTTTTTGATCAATATTGATATTACATGGCTCATGATTATTCATTTTTATGACTATTTCCTTTATTAAATTCTTATTCCAGTTTTTTTTATTCGATGATATAAATATTCATGGGTATTAGTTATTTTATGATTCGTTCATAAAATTCTATTATGTCATCATAACCTTATGCACTCTTATACTCAATGATGACATTAAATTGCTAATGTTTATATTTACCCTTACTGGTCATTTGAGCTCACCCTTCTTATGTTTCCATCTTCCAGGGTTATAAAGAATGGTAATTTAATTATTTATGTATATAAAGTATTTTACAAGGATTTTCATTATGACCAAATGTGAAATAATAAAAGATTGATTAAAAGGGGGAAATGTTCTTTTGACATATTCGGTACTGTATATATAGTATTTTTATGAATTATCTAAAACTATTAACCTAAAAGGTCATTCAAAATATAAGTGATCCATGTTTTCCTTGATCTATTGTATGGTTTGGATGGAAAATTTTTGGGCAACAAATATCGACATCATAAATAGAAATTTAAAGTTCATGATTTTTGAATATGACCTGGGATTTCAAGTCTTGGGATATTATATTTTATCTAGTTTATTTGTATAGTAAAAAAATTATAATGTCATATATAGAGACATATTTTAGGTGTGTGCTTTCTTGGATAATTCATCCCATTTTGTGGGATATATAACCCTATTTCAACTCTCATTCCCTAGGATTATTGAAGGTAGGATTGGGATAAAACACCTGACCTATCCATTTTCAAAAATGGGGTCCCAATCGGCTAGGATTTATCATATATTTCTAAAATAAATACAAATTTCATGGAAATATTTATAGATCCTGAGAATTAATTTGATGATGTACATTTTTTAATGAATAGTATAGTAATTTGATTTCAATTTATTCAAATATTATGGATAGGGTTCAAAATAGAATATATTTTTAGTAGAAACCAAAAAAGAGGAGGAGTAAGAACCTAATTTCCAAACTAAAAAATGCATCTGCTATTTGGGTGGAAGATCCAGGTGGTATCAATAAAATTACAAATGAATTATATGAATAGTTATTCACTATAGGAAAATTTTATATTTCATAGATAGATTTTTTATTTCCATTAATAAATGGAATCCCCTTCTAAAAATTTTGTTTTGGTGAATGATATTGAAGAGTGATATATTTCAATAAACATACAAAATACACTTGAAAAAATCTCCATGTAGGGATGGTTTTCCTTCTCTGTTTTAATAAATACTAGAAATTTTTTTGGGGTGATATGTTGGATCTTTTGAGAGATTTATAAAGGGGTGATAGTTGTAAAGATATATTATGACACTCACACAACATTGATTCAAAATGTTAAAAACCCATCTATAATTTTATAATTATAGATTATAATCCTAAAATATATTATTTAATATACCTTTTTAGAATTTCTTGTGAATTTATTATAAGTTTTTTTTCTAGAGAATATTTAAAATGATAAGAGATTATTCTTCCTCAACAAGTTAATATGAAATAATAAAATTATTACACATATGATGAATCATTACATGAAGGTTCATATCTCTTTAAATAGTGGTAATATGAATCTTATGTTCTATGTAATGAAATAATATGGCCAGATCGAGTGGAGGTATTGGGATTTTATTCGTATAATAATAGGTTTTTTAGTTCTTAGGATAATGTAGTTATGAAGTGTGTAACATTTCTCGTATATAAAATTACTTTCACTGGGGATTTTTCATCCAAAATTGCCCTAATAAAGAATTTTTGTGGTCATAATCTATTTATATATTTATATATCATCATAGTTGGAGTTTCTCATACTTTGAATTCATATAAATTTTATTGAGTGACAATACATGGTACGAAGTAAAGAAATTCTCTTTATTACTATTTCTTTACTAATGACATTATTACCATTATTACATAGATATTGGAGGAGTGATTGTATATTCTTAGGCTTATTTAAATTTATGAATATTCTTTTGGGAATAAATATAATTCCATTAAATTTGAAGTCTTTTTTAGAAGACTGTTATTGAATGATAGGTGAGTTATGTTATGTGTTATTAGGAGGATCCAGTTTTTTAATAAATAAAATAAATATTTGGGTCTCCCAGTAGTTTGTAGAAGATTAAATAATATGGTTTCCTCATTAAATTTCATAATAGTGGAAAATAGGTCTCATGGGTGGTTTGGATAGCAGAATTCATAGGTCAGTTAAGGTGTTTTCATAAAATATTTCATAAAGTGTAATAGATTTTTTTTTGATATTATTAATGTTAACCAAAACACTTATTCGCTATTTCTGTACATTCATGTAAAGGTTTTTGTGAGGTTGGTTTAAAGGGAACAATAGGATTAATTATTACAATAGTGACAAACTTTATTAATGAAGAAAAGTGGGGGGATTGGTTTTGATGGCTCGGGGATACTTAATCCAGAATGCATAGAGAACCAAGGGTGGTTAATTCTCCATCATTGTAATTATCTTGGATTGGATGTTCTTATAGATAGATACTTTACAATATATAGTTATTTATAAGAATGTATTGCTAAAAAACCTTTTTTCCTTGCGGGATGGTTATATTAGTGAAATATCAATTCATAACCATAGTGTTTATAGGTGATTTGGATATGGGTATTCTATAAGTATTTGGTTATAGATATGGTTAATTTATGATGAGGGAATGATTGTTACTTTTTCAAAACCTTGTGTTATAAAAGATCTTAGGGTTAGGTATATCATGAATGCAATTTTGAATGATTGGTGTTTGGATATGTTGTTGTCATGGTTTAATAAAATGGATAGGAACCTTATTTTTTTAGTTATATTTTTAACACATATTTGGTTGATAATGTTATTTGGATCATATATTTTTATATTGTTTGTAATTTATGCTATGGGTATCAGTTGGTGGTGTGTAAAATTATAGTGTCTTTTAAGAATTTTTATAAAAAAATATTAGTTCATTTATTTAGTTGTCCAGGTAGAGAATTTCTATGGGGATTGTTCCCACATAGAATGAAATTTAAAGAAGGAATATAGTCAAAAATAACAAAATCCTTTTTTAGGGTATTAAAATGATAGAATATGAAATATTTCAGTGTATCAGATTCAAAAACATTTTGAAATAGTTTTTTCACTTTCTTATCTTATCAGGTCATGTTTCATACATTTTCTCTCACTTAATGAGAATAATTTATTTGTTTATGATGACAAGGGGTTTACCATATTGAATATTAGTACAGTTAATATGGATGAGGAGGAACATTGGTTTATTTTATCAATAGATGATATTGGATGAGGTATGGTGTATTAGGGGAGTCATCTTTGAAGTGGTTTGGTAATGTTGAAGGGATATTTATCCCTATGTTAAATTAGTTAATGTTGTGACTTATTAGTGGACACTAGAGGTCATTCTTAAAAAGAGTAATTTTGATATTATAATTCTCAGGGTTTTTTTGTAGTTATTGGTTTTTTATTTCATAATAATGAAGTAATAGATTTTTTCTATTCAAAAAAAATCATGGAAAATATTGGAAATAACTTATGTTTATTGCAGAATTTGAGGAAATGATTCTATGTCACGAACCAAATCTGGTGACAACTGAAACCAGTGCCAAACCTGGCCCGTGACAAGGCTTGAAGGGCATTCTCGATTCCCACGGGCTGGAACAAGTGCCTGGGGATCATAAAATGAGAGTTGGGAACGATTTACCCAAGTTTATAAACTTAAAACAACAAAAGAATCCAATAAAACGAATCTGGATTTTTTAAACTAAACAATATTTTACAAAAATTCAGAACTGAATTACATAGCTTAAAACAACTCAAAAAAACATACCAAAGGTACAAAACCAAAATGAAACATCCCAAGAACCCTCATGGCATGGGGAACTGCCCTCAAGCCATCTCCACAAGACTTCACCACAAAGGACACTACTGGAATTTGGTCTTTTCCCAATGGTAGTATACCAACGGTTTACTTAAACCATTGGTATAGTAAGCCTTTGCCAACGGTTTAACAAAACTGTTGGCAAAGGGAATTTCGGTGGACCCTTTCCCAACGGTTCACTAGAACCGTTGGGAAAGGGTGCTAAACTCACACATTTCCCAACGGTTCCAGTGAACTGTTGGGAAATGTTGCCTTTGCCAACGGTTTTTATAAACCATTGGCAAAGGTTTCCCCCAAATTCCAGATCGGGATCTCATCTCCCCATTCGGACAGAGCCCTAATCTATTGGCTCTGCTGCTCTAGCAAACCCCATCCCTCCACTGCTCTCGCGAATCAGAACACCATCACCCCCCATCCCAACAGGTACACCCCCATACGAATAGGTAAAATTTGATCTCAATCATATTGTTGTAGTTGTTTTAATGAATAGATTTTTTCCAGGTTTTGGTGGTTTAATTTATTATTGAAATTAATATATAAATAGGATATTGTTTGTGTTTGTGAAGACTTATTTAATGTTTTTGTATTCTATGTTTGGAATGAGAGTGTTCAAAACATGTAAATCAGAGTTGAGGGAGGCTATCGTGAACGTTTACATGTTTTGGATAATGGATTGTGGGAATTATGGATTGTGTTCAAACCAATTTGATATGTTTTGGATAATGGATTGTGGGGGTAGGGGGTGTCCACGGGGGTGGGTGGGTTTTCCACAGGGGTGGGCAGGGGTGTCCACGGGGGTGGGAAAGGCTATCCACGAGGGTGGGCGAGGCTGTCTAGGGGGTGTGGGCTGTCCTAGGGGTCTGGGTGGGGTGTCTTGGTGGGGGAGGGGTGTGTGGGGTGTCCAGGGGGTGGTATGTCTAGGTGTTGGTGGTGGGGTTGCAGGGGGGTGTGGGCTGTTTGGGAGGGTGGGCGGGGCTATCCAGCGGGGTACGGGGTGTCCAGGGGGGTACGGGGGTGGGTGGGTTGTCCACAAGGGTGGACGGGCTGTCCATGGGGGTGGTCGGGCTATCAAGGAGGGGTGGGAGGGCTGTCCAGGGGGGTGGGTGGGCTGGCCACGGGGGGTAGGGGTGTCTAGGGGGGTGGGCGGGCTATCCAAGGGGGTGGGGGGCTGTCCATAGGGAGAAGGGGCGTCGAGGGGGGTGGGTGGGCTGTCCACGGGGGTGGTTGGGCTGTCTAGGGGGTAGGGGGTGTCCACGGGGGTGGGCGGGGCTATCCAGGGGGTGTGGGATGTCCTGGGGGTCTGGGTGGGGTGTCTTGGTGGGGGAGGGGTGTGTGGGGTGTCCAGGTGGGGTGGTATGTCTAGGTGGTGGTGGTGGGGTTGTAGGGAAGGGGGGTGTGGGCTGTTTGGGAGGGTGGGCGGGGCTATCCAGGGGGGTACGGGGTGTCCAGGGGGGTACGGGGGAGGGTGGGCTGTCCACAAGGGTGGATGGGCTGTCCGCGGGGGTGCCCGGGCAGTCAAGGAGGGGTGGGCGGGCTGTCCAGGGGGGGTGGGTGGGCTGGCCACAGGGGGTAGGGGTGTCCAGGGGGGTGGGCGGGCTATCCAATGGGGTGGGGGGCTGTCCATAGGGAGAAGGGTTGTCGAGGGGGGTGGGTGGGCTGTCCACGGGGGTGGTTGGGCTGTCTAGGGGGTAGGGGGCGTCCACGGGGGTGGGTGGGTTGTCCACAGGGGTGGGCGGGGCTGTCCACGGGGGTGGGAAAGGCTGTCCACGGGGGTGGGCGGGGCTGTCCAGGGGGTGTGGGCTGTCCTAGGGGTCTGGGTGGGGTGTCCTGGTGGGGGAGGGGTGTGTGGGGTGTCCAGGGGGGTTGGTATGTCTAGGTGGTGGTGGTGGGGTTGTAGGGGAGGGGGTGTGGGCTATTTGGGAGGGTGGGTGGGGCTATCCCGGGGGGTACGGGGTGTCCAGGGGGTACGGGGTTGGGCGGGCTGTCCACAAGGGTGGACGGGCTGTCCACGGGGGTGGCCGGGCTGTCAAGTAGGGGTGGGCGGGCTGTCCAGGGGGGGGTGGGTGGGCTGGCCACAGGGGGTAGAGGTGTCCATGGGGGTGGGCGGGCTATCCAATGGGGTGGGGGCTGTCCATAGGGAGAAGGGGTGTCGAGGGGGGTGGGTGGGCTGTCCACGGGGGTGGTTGGCTGTCTAGGGGGTAGGGGGCGTCCACGGGGGTGGGTGGGTTGTCCACGGGGGTGGGCGGGGCTTTCCACGGGGGTGGGAAAGGCTGTCCACGGGGGTGGGCGGGGCTGTCCAGGGGGTGTGGGCTGTCCTGGGGGTCTGGGTGGGGTGTCCTGGTGGTGGAGGGGTGTGTGGGGTGTCCAGGGGGGTTGGTATGTCTAGGTGGTGGTGGTGGGGTTGCAGGGGAGGGGGTGTGGGCTGTTTGGGAGGGTGGGTGGGGCTATCCCGGGGGGGTACGGGATGTCCAGGGGGGGTACGGGGGTGGGCGGGCTGTCCACAAGGGTGAACGGGCTGTCCACGGGGGTGGTCGGGCTGTCAAGCAGGGGCGGGCTGGCTGTTCAGGGGGGTGGGTGGGCTGGCAACAGGGGGTAGGGGTGTCCAGGGGGTGGGCGGGCTATCCAAGGGGATGGGGGGGCTGTCCACAGGGAGAAGGGGTGTCGAGGGGGGTGGGTGGGCTGTCCACGGGGGTGGTTGGGCTGTCTAGGGGGTAGGGGGTGTCCACGGGGGTGGGTGGGTTGTCCACGGGGGTGGGCGGGGCTGTCCACGAGGGTACCCTACTAATATGGTTATGGGATGAGGCATGCTCTGATGTGATAACACATTATGTTCTTGTTGGTTTTACATTTTTTCAATAACACATTAGTATGTTTTTTCACATGTGTAGTTGATACCATGATTATTTTCTTCCTTTATCGTTTACTTAAATGTATTTTCTATTAAAGTTCAATCCTATTGAATTGTTTATGACAAAATGACTTATATGAATTCTTTTTACAGAATGGACAGAAGTTGGATGTATGAAACTGATCGTATCTCAAGCGATTTTCAAAACTATTTGGAGATATTTATAGATATTGCATTTCACAATGCTTCAGATAGTGGTCGCATAGGCTGCCCATGTTCCAATTGTGTTGGTAGACCTTGGTTGAGTCGTGAAGAAGTCAGCTACCACATAACCAAAAATGGTTTTCAGGCAAACTACTATGTGTGGTATTACAATGGGGAGAAAATGAAATCTCAAATTGGTGATGATCGAAATGAAAGGACTGGAATGTAGAATTTGTTAGATGATCAGTTTCCATTTATTCTTCATCATGAAAAAGAAAGGATTTCGACTCAAGAAGACGTCGATATGAGGAAAACTGATGCATCTAGTGAAGATGATGATATTGATAGGGTGAAAAAATTGAATGATGCCGCCACGACTCCAGTATATCGACAATGCGATAAAATGAAAAAGATGGAATTTTTAATCCGATTGGTTCATGGAAAAACTATGTATGGGATTTCTAATACAGCAATCGATTACATTCTTACCCTCTTGAAGGATTTACTTCCAGATGATGCAGATATTCCCTCAAACCACTATATGGCATGGAAGTTAGTTGAAGAACTTGGATTTTCCAGAAACAAAATTCATGCTTGCCCGAAAGATTGCAGTTTATTCTGGGAAGAAACCGCTAAACGAAATGAATGTATAAAATGTGGCACATCCCGCTGGAAGTCAAAATCTAATGGAACACCATCCCGCATTCCATAGAAAGTAATGTGGAACGTTCCATTGATCCCCAGACTCTAGAATCTTTTTATATCTGATGACATATCAATAAAAATGAGATGGCATGATACTGAGAGAAAGAAGACTAATTATGAGTTGGTTCATCCTGCAGATGGATTTACATGGCAGAGATTTGATGCTCGACATCCTGATTTTGCAGCTGACGTGCGTAATGTGAGGCTGGGTCTTTCATGCGACGGTTTTAATCCGTTTGGGCAGATTCTTACTTCGCACATCACATGGCCAGTTTTTATACACATTTATAATCTTCCCCCTTGGTTGTGTATGAAAAAATATTCCACTTTCATGAGTATACTCATATCTGGTCCTTCTGATCTCGGCATTGATATTGATGTATACATGCAACCTTTAATAAAAGAGTTTAAACTTCTTTGGGATGTGGGTGTGCGCACATACGATGCATGTTCGAAAGACATATTTCAGATGCATGTTGCGCTTATGTGGACGATCAATGATTTTCCGGCTTATGCAATGATGTCTGGATGGAGCACGAAGGGAAAACTGTCATGTCCAGTTTGTATGAAGAATACACGATCCAGAACACTGAAACATCGTTGTAGTTTCAGTTTTATGGTACATCGACGATTTTTGCCAAAGGATCATCCATATAGAATGAATCATCGAAGATTTTATAATACTATAGAGACTGATGATCCACCTCAGCGTATGTCTAGAACTGATGTGCTTAATGAATTGAAAGATTTCAGTTTTTCGTTCGGGAAGGGTCAAATGAAATCTGGAAAGAGAAAGAATGTTTCAACAGAAACCTGTTACAATTGGAGGAAGAGGAGTATCTTTTTTGATTTGCCTTATTGGTCAACCAATTTGCTACGTCATTTCTTAGACGTAATGCATATTGAAAAGAATATATGTGAAATGTTGCTTTCAGTTCTTCTAAATGTCAAGGGGAAGACAAAAGATGATTTACGATCTCGACGTGGCTTGGTGGATTAGGGCATCAGACCAGAATTGCATCCTGTGCGTATCAGTGAAAATAAATGGCAACTTCCATGTGCTTCTTATGTGATGACACCTACTGAAAAAAAAACAATTTTTGGAAGTATTAGAGACTATTAGAGTTCCTAATGGCTATTCAAGAAACATATCTAAACGGGTCAACAGAAGAGAGTAGAAGATAAAATCTTGGAAGAATCATGATTATCACGTTCTACTACATGAGTTGCTTCCAATAGCAATCCATCATCTTTTGTCCAATAATGTAAGGGTGAGTGTTATTCAGTTGTTCCATTTGTTTAGAGATCTTTGTGCTAATAAGTTTTCCAAGTCTTTCTTGAAAAAAATGTTGAAAGATGCCCCATTAATTTTGTGTGAGTTGGAAAAAATATTTCCCCCATCATTTTTCACATGCATGCTGCATCTGACGGTCCATATTCCAACTGAAATACTTCTCGGATGACCTTTTTCTTTTTGTTGGATGTATCCAACTGAAATAAATATGTTCACATTAAAGTCTTATGTTCGAAACAAGAATCATCCCGA
This sequence comes from Viscum album, assembly GCA_963277665.1. Taxonomy (NCBI): domain Eukaryota; kingdom Viridiplantae; phylum Streptophyta; class Magnoliopsida; order Santalales; family Viscaceae; genus Viscum; species Viscum album. The sequence continues at coordinate 305,797,096 of OY728127.1, forward strand.
AGGTTCTATCGTGAACGGTTACTTAGCTCAAGAATGTATGGATTTCTGTTCAATGTATTTGTTTGATCTTACTACAAGAATGAACAGACCAACGAGAAATGAAGAAGAACAATATGAGCAAATTGAACCCGGTTTTCCATCACTTCCTCAAACTGGAGGAATTCCTGGATCATATACATTGAAGACATTAATCCATGAAGAGCGGGAGATGGCACATCGCACAGTTTTTTTCAACTGTGATTTGTTCAATGACTATATTAGGTAACAAAATTGAATATGTATATCTTACATATATATCTGTTAAAATATTCATATTTTTTATCTACAGGGAACATAAAACAATGATAAATAGGAAGCATCGTTCTTTATCTTTGAGAAGGAGAGAGACTTTGCATAGAAAAGAGTTTTCTGCTTGGTTAAAATTGAAGGTAAAAATATTACTGTTTAAATTAATTTTTTCAATATTTACTTAAGTTTAACTGTCATTTATATTGCAGGTATTGAGTTTGTCTGCTGACTCTGTCTCTAAGGAAATAAGAGCTTTGGCTTTTGGTCCTAATACCGTGGTTCGTGACTGTAAATCAATTGTTATCAATGGGTACAGATTTATTGTCACTAAACGAGCCAAAAACATGAGAACACAACATGATGGTATTATGGTTACTGCCACAACAGATAGTTATGCCAGTGCATCAGATAGTAGACCACGACTTGAAAATGTGGGTTATTATGGAGTCGTTGAGAAAATAATAATATTGGATTATTACTCTCATGGACGAGTCACAATGATGAAATGTCATTGGTTTGATTCGATGACGAGACATGGAACATTTATTGATGATTGTGGATTTCGAGTAATTAATATGACCCACACTCTTACTACTGAAGAACCATATGTGTTTTCATCAATGGCTAAATAAGTTTTTTATGTCAAAGATCAACTTCAACCTGAATTTGGTGTCATAGTTGAAGTAATTCCAAGACATATTTTTGATGATGCTGATGATGGAATTGACACTGTCCCTATTGCCATTGGAACCAATCCATTTATTTCTTTTGATGACTCCAATAGCTCAATTGTCAGAGTTGATTGTGAACCTGAAGTTGTGGTTGGAAATATATAGAATCATTCATCCATGTTCTCAATTCTTTTGGTTTACCTTGAGTTGGGTTGTTAAGGTTGGTAATATTCATATTTATTTAGTATTGATCACAAATATGTTTTAGATGACTTGACCGTTATGTGAATTTTCAATGTTTATTGGTTGCTGTTTTATTTGAATTGCATTTTCTAATTTGGAATTGTACTGTATTCAAACCAAATCAAACAATATTTCTAACTAGGTGAACATTAAAACTTGTATGTTTTATTAAATTCATTCAAGATCTTATAAAACAATTTATAGCTAAATTACCAATGAATCCCCTCATTCCCTCATATATTTAGTTTTTTGGTTTACACATTAATTTTCTTTTTCTAATTAATTACATATTTGTTTTCAAATGCAGGAAATGCAGCCAATTTAAGAGAGACGAAGAAAAAAAATGGCGGAGAACAATCGTTGGATGGAGGAGATGGGCATTCCACCATTAGTTCCTACAGTGAGTACTTTATTTTAAATATATATATATATATATATTTACAGAATATATAATGTCATGTGATTAATTTTTTTTGTAAACTTTTTTGTAGGATCCACCATTACGTCGACAGTTATTCGACGAGGAGCCTAGTACTGGTCCTAGTACTCAGGTCGGTGGTACGAGGAGGGTTCGTACCAGAGGTGGACGTAGAGCTGCGCGTGCCCGACTAGACCCTGCCCCTCCCACTAACATTTCAGCCTTCCCACATTCTGATCCCGGTGTGTCGTTAGGGACACACGGGGTATTTAGGCCTCCCATGTTTTCGCTACCTTCTGCATCTTCTGCCCCATCATTTTCACATCCCATGATGATTCCCACTCCCCAGTCAGCATCAGGTCATACAACTGTTCCATCTTCTTTTCCTCCTACTTCTGTCTCTCCGAGCTTTTATATTCCATCTTCTTCGACTCCTGTTCCACCAGAGGGTGTTCCATCAGGTTATGTGGATCTGGCGCCACTCATTGATCAGACTAGCGCAGGTATATTTATAAAACCCTAAAAAACTTTTATAGCAATATTTATTTTCATTATAACATGTTTTGATAAAATATTTGTTTTTCTTTCATGACAGATACATCTACTGACAGGAGGCGGGGGCAGGGCCGTACACGCATGCGTTCGGTGTGGAACCGTCGCACACAGGTTATGGTGGAATATAATGAAGACAATCAGATGGTTGAGAAAACAGGGCAGAAATGTCGGAGTTTTCTGGCGACGCTTGCCAAATACTCCGACATCATTCCCATCAGCCCGCTATCGTGGAGACATTTTCCACATGAGGTCAAAGATAGAGCTTGGGCAGAGATACGGGTAAAAAATCTGCTGTATTTAATGCCCTGAATTATTTTTGTATTTATATGAATTAATATTTTGATTTCAGCTTTGATTTAATTTTCCGGATGGTGAGGGTGCACGACTGGAACTTCTAAAGGATTTAGGCGAGCCTTGGAGAGCCTACAAGAATGAGTTGTATATTGGCTGGTGTGCTAGAGTTGGCACTGAGTTAGAGGTGGTACCAGTCGTGGATGATTGTCCTATAGAGCAGTATCGTCAGATGATTACTCATTGGACGAGTACCCAGTTTAAAGTATGAATTACATTTGAGGTATTTAAATAATAACTTTCAAGTTCTGCATTAATATTATCCTTTGCATTATCGAATTTTATTTAGGAATCAACTCGAAAAAATAAAAAAAACATTGATGCAAAAAAAATACCTCCATACACTAGGACGCACGTCGATGCCAAATCATGAGAGGCAGCAGGTATGACAATTGTTTATAAGTTTTCTTTACGACTTACATTTTCTTTTGTTTCCTCAATTATTTAATCATTTGATAAAGTTTTTATATAACTTTTGTTTTCAATGTCATTGTAGAGGGAAGTACAAAATATTGAAGGACGTTTGCCTCGAGCAAAACTGTTTTTCTCGAGTAGATGAAAAAAGGATGGAAGTGCTGTCAACGAAGCGACTCAGCAGCAGAATATAAGTTTTAATCTGTTGATTTTATATTTTAATATCTATTTCATAACTTAATAATATATTTATATTTGTAACAGGATGCTTTAGAGGCCCTCGATGCCCAAGAAGCAGACAACTTTGGGCCATCTAATCACTTACATCAGGTGTTGGGAGAGGATCATTCTGGAAGAGTATACTGCCGACCTAGGATAGCCCCGACGAGGTATTGGCCTACCTCAGGTACGAGTTTTAGTGCCACCGAGCTGCAGCAAGTTAGGGCACAGGCAGAACAGGCTGAGAAAAGGGCCACAGAGACGGCAGAACAGTCTACTAGGGCAAACAGTTCATTTATGAAATATATTGAAGTTCTACGTCCAACACTTCCAGCAGAGGCCAGCCTAGCGATTGATGAATACATGTCGTCGATACATTCTATATATGGTGCTCCAGGTGGCAGTTCCAGTGGTGGTCAGGCCGATGTCCATCTTGAAGATGATGATGGCGAGGAGTCTGATGCGGAAGAGGAGCGAGATGAGGAGGGCGAGGAGGAGGGCGAAGGTGAGGAGGAAGGCGCTGTGGAGGGTGAGGATGATGAGGAGGACGATGACGAGGGTGATGATGATGATGATGATGATGGTGATGTTGATGCTGATGTGGGACATATTGGTCTGTTACATTTTTGACTTATATTACTGAGATTTGATGTCTAATCTATTCTAGTTGTTGGTTTTATCTAGACTCGTAGTATAGTATTGGAGTTGAGTTATTTTTATATATTGTCTATTTTTATGGACGTTGTTGTCTTTTAGTGGTTGTGTGTTTGAGAACTCCCTGGTCAACCCCCCTCATTCTTGGACCCTGGACAACCCCCCCCCCCCCCCTCCCCCTTGGACCCCGAACACCCCCCAAACACCCCCCGGACAGCCCCGCGGACAGCCCCCTGGATAGCCCCCCGTACAGCCCCCAACCCTCCACCCTGGACCCCGGATAGCCCCCCGGACAACCCCTCGGACAACCCCCCCCCCCCACCCACCCACCCTTCCCCTTGGACCCCGGAAAACCCCCCAAACACCCCCCCGGACAGCCCCCTGAACAACCCCGGACAACCCCCTGAACAACCCCTGAACAACCCCTGAACAACCCCTGAACAACCCCCTGAACAACCCCCGGACAGACCCCTGAACAACCCCGGACAACCCTTTGAACAACCCCCAAACACCCCCCGGACAGACCCCGCACAGCCCCCCCACCCTCCTCCTTGGTCCCCGGACAGCCCCCCGGACACCCACCGGACAGCCCCCCCGGACAGCCCCCGCGGACAGCCCCCCCGAAAAACTGACCAAATGCATTCGAAATGTGTTGATGCTTTAGGACAACGATCCATGGGTCATATGTGATGTGTACGAATCAACCCCGCCTCAATCCGAGGCGTGGTGTGGTCGGAACAACTCAAAGTGTATGTCTTTTGTTTCAAAAGGACATCATTTTAAGTGAAAAACATCAATTGGCATACGGAAAACCGGCCAAACGCATTCGGATTGTGTTGATACTTTAAGACAACGATACATGGGTCATTTGAGATGTGTACGAGTCAACCACGCATAAATCCGAGATGAGGTGTGGTCGGGACCACTCTAAGTGACTTTCTTTTGTTTAAAATGGACAGTATTTTAAGTACATACGGAAAACTGACCAAACGCATTCGGTTTCTGTTGAAACTTTAGGAGAACGATCCGTGGGTCATATGTGAAGTGGAAGAGTCAACGCCACCTCAATCCGAGGCGCGGTGTGGCCGACACCACTCAAAGTGTCTCTATTTTGTTTAAAATGGACTTCATTTTTAGTGAAAACAAAAAATGACATACGGAAAACCGACCAAACGCATTAGGTTTCTATTGAAACTTTAGGAGAACGATCCATGGGTCATATGTGACGTGTACGAGTCAACGCCACCTCAATATGAGGCGCGGTGTGGCCGACACCACTCAAAGTGTCTCTATTTTGTTTAAAATGGACAGTATTTTGGCCGTTTATGACACCAGAACTACGTTGTCGGTCACCGCGGGCACATGGCACGTTCGATTGACGTGCCGTCTGTGTGTACACATCATGAATAATAATTAGAATGTTTCACGGTGGTTTCAGGTCAATCCAAGGTCGTCCGCTATGAATTTGACCGTTTGACGCCCGTTTTGGCCGTTTATGACACCAGAACTGCGTTGTCGATCACCGCGGGCACACGGCACGCCCGATTGACGTTCCGTCTGCTCGAACACTTCATAAATCACCCACCCGTATTTTTCGTCTTATTTCAGGTCATTCCAACTTCGTTCGGCCCATTTGGACCCCCCTCACGCGCGTTTACGAAGCGCGTGCATCACTTAAAATACGAATATTGAGCCGTACCGCGCAGACCGCACGTCTGATTGACGTGACGTCTGTGCGTACACGTCACGAATAATAATTAGAATGTTGCACGGTGGTTTCAGCTCAATCTGAGGTCGTCCACTATGAATTTCACCGTTGGACGCCCGTTTTCGCCGTTTATGACACCAGAACTACGTTGTCGGTCACCGCGGGCACATGGCACGTCCAATTGACGTGCCGTCTGCTCGACCACTTCAAAAATCACTCACCCATATTTTTCGTCTGATTTCAGGTCATTCCGACTTCGTTCGGCCCATTTGGACCCCCCTCACGCGCGTTTACGAAGCAAGTGCATCACTTAAAATACGAATATTGAGCCGTAACACGCAAACCGCATGTCCGATTGACGTACTGTCTCCGCGTACACGTCACGAATAATAATTAGAATGTTTCACGGTGGTTTCCGCTCAATCTGAGGTCATCCGCTATGAATTTGACCGTTGGATGCCCGTTTTGGCCGTTTATGACACCAGAACTGCGTTGTCGGTCACCGCGGGCACACGGCACGTCCGATTGACGTTTCGTCTACTCGACCACTTCAGAAATCACTGTCCCGTATTTATCGTATGATTTCAGGCAATTCCAACTTCTTTCGGCCCGTTTGGACCCCCCTCACGCGCATTTACGAAGCGCGCACATCACTTAAAACAGGAATATTGAGCCATACCGTGCAAACCGCACGTCTGATTGGCGTGCCGTCTGCGCGTACACATCACGAATAATAATTAGAATGTTGCACGGTGGGTTCAGGTCAATCCAAGGTCATCCCCTATGAATTTGACCGTTTGACGCCCGTTTTGGCCGTTTGTGACACCAGAACTGCGTTGTCGGTCACCGCGGGCAAATGGCACGTCCGATTGACGTGCTGTCTGCTTGACCACTTCATAAATCACTCACCCGTATTTTTTGTCTCATTTCAGGCCATTCCGAAATCGTTCGGCCCGTTTGGACCACCCTCACGCGCGTTTACGAAGCGCGCGCATCACTTAAAACATGAATATTGAGCCGTACCACGCACACCGCACGTCCGATTGACGTGCCGTCTACGCGTACATGTCACGAATAATAATTAGAATGTTTCACGGTGGTTTCAGGTCAATCAGAGGTCGTCCTCTATGAATTTGATCGATGGACGCCCGTTTTGGCCGTTTATGACACCAGAACTGCATTGTCGGTCACCGCGGGTGCACGGCACGTCCGATTGACGCGCCGTCTGCTCGACCACTTCATAAATCACTCACCCGTATTTGTCATCTGATTTCAGGCCGTTCCGAAATCGTTCGGCCTGTTTGGACCACCCTCACGCGCGTTTACGAAGCGCGCACATCACTTAAAACACGAATATTGAGCCGTACCGCACAAACCGCACGTCCGATTGACGTTCCGTTTGCGCGTACACATGAATAATAATAATTAGAATGTTTCATAGTTGTTTCAGCTCAATCCGAGGTCGTCCGCAATGAATTTGACCATTTGACGCCCGTTTTGGCCGTTTATGACACCAGAACTGCGTTGTCGGTCACCGCGGGCACATGGCACGTCCAATTGACATGTCGTCTACTCGACCACTTCAGAAATCACTCACCCGTATTTGTCGTCTGATTTCGGGCCATTCCGACTTCGTTCGGCCCGTTTGGACCCCCCCTCACACGCGTTTACGAAGCGCGCGCATCACATAAAATACGAATATTGAGTCGTACCGCGCAAACCGCACGTCCGATTGACGTGTCGTTTGCGCGTACACGTCACGAATAATAATTAGAATGTTGGACGGTGGTTTCATCCCAATCTGAGGTCATCCGCTATGAATTTGACCGTTGGACGCCCGTTTTGGCCGTTTATGACACCAGAACTGCGTTGTCGGTCACCGCGGGCACACGACACGTCCGATTGACGTGTCGTCTGCTCGACCACTTCATAAATCACTCTCCCGTATTTTTAGTCTGATTTCAGGCCATTCCGACTTCGTTCGGCCCGTTTGGACCCCCCTCACGCATGTTTATGAAGCACGCGCATCACTTAAAACATGAATATTGAGTCTTACCGTGAAAACCGCACGTCCAATTGACGTGCCGTCTGCACATACATGTCACGAATAATAATTATAATGTTGCACGGTGGTTTCAGCTCAATCCGAAGACGTGGTGTGGCCGGCACCACTCAAAGTGTCCGTCTTTTGTTTCAAAAGGACGTCATTTTAAGTGAAAAGCATCAACTGACTTACGGAAACCCAACCAAACGCATTCCGAATCTGTTGATAATTTATCCCAACAAACCATGGGTCATATGTGACATGTACGAGCCAACCCGGGATGAATCTGAGTCACGGTGTAGCCAGGATAAGTCTAAGTTACTCTCTTTTGTTTAAAATGGACACCATTTTAAGTACATACGGAAAAACAACCAAACGGATTCGGTTTCCGTTGAAACTTTAAGAGAACGATCCATGGGTCATATGTGACGTGTACGAATCATCATCGCCTCAATCCGACATGCGGTGCAGCTGACACCACTCAAAGTGTCCGTCTTTTGTTTCAAAAGGACGTCATTTTAAGTGAAAGGCATCAACTGACATACGGAAGAACGACCAAACGCATTCGAATTATATCGATACTTTAGCACAACGATCCATGAGTCATATGTGACGTGTACAAGTCAACCCCGTCTTAATCCGAGACGTGGTGTGGCCAACACCGCTCTAACTCTGTCTCTTTTGTTTAAAATGGTCATGATTATAAATGAAAAGAACAACTGGCATACGCAAAACTGACCAAACACTTTCGTAATATTTTGATAATTTATCACAATGATCCATGGGTCATATGTGACATGTACGAGCCAACCCGGGATGAATCTGAGTCGCGGTGTGGTCAGGATTAGTCTAAGTGTCACTCTTTTGTTTAAAATGGACAACAATTTAAGTACATACGGAAAACCGACCAAACGCATTCGGTTTCCATTTAAACTTTAGGAGAATGATCCATGGGTCATATGTGACATGTAAGAATAAACCCCACCTCAATTGGAGACGCGGTGTGGTCGGCACCACTCATAGTGTCCGTCTTTTGTTTCAAAAGGACGTCATTTTAAGTGAAAAAACATCAACTGGCATACGGAAAACCGACCAAACGCATTCAGATTGTGTCGATACTTTAGCACAAAGATCCATGGGTCAAATGTGACGTGTATGAGTCAACTCCGCCTCAATATAAGGTGCGGTGTGGCCAGTATCACTTCAGGTGTATGTATTTTGTTTAAAATGGACATCATTTGAGGTAAAAATATATGGTATAGAAAAAACCGATCAAATTATGAATTGAATTTCGGATTCCACATATAATTGTCATCTAAATTTTAAATTTAATTCTATATTAATTATGTACATTTATAATTACGTTATGAATTCTAATTTAATTTTCATCTAAGTGTGGTCGGGACCACTCTAAGTGACTTTCTGTTGTTTAAAATGGACAACATTTTAAGTACATACGGAAAACTGACCAAACGCATTCGGTTTCCATTGATACTTTAGGAGAACGATCCATGGGTTATATGTGATGTGTACAAGTCAACGCCACCTCAATCCGAGGCGTGGTGTGGCCGGCACAACTCAAAGTGTATGTCTTTTTTTCAAAAGGACATCATTTTAAGTGAAAAACATCAACTGACATACGGAAAACCGGCCAAACGCATTCGGATTGTGTTGATACTTTAGGAAAATGATCCATGGGTCATTTGAGATGTGTAAGAGTCAACCCCGTCTAAATCCGAGACGTGGTGTGGCCGGTACCACTCTGAATGTGTCTCTTTTTTTTAAATGGACAAGATTATAAGTGAAATAAACAACTGACAAATGAAAAACTGACCAAACGCATTCGGAATCTGTTGAAAATTTAGGACAACGATTCATGGGTCATATGTTACGTGTACAAGTCAACCACGCCTCAATCCGAGTCACGGTTTGGCCAAGACCACTCTAAGTGTATCTATTTTCTTTAAAATGGACTACATTTTAAATTCATACGGAAAACCAACCAAACGCATTCTGATTGTGTTTATATTTTAGCACAACAATCCATGGGTCATTTGTGATGTGTATGAGTTAACCCCGCCTCAATAAGAGGCGCGGTGTGGCCGAGACCATTGAAAGTGTCTCTCTTTTATTTAAAAAACACTTCATTTTAAGTGAAAACAACAACTGACATACGGAAAACCGACCAAACGATTTCGGAATATGTTGATACTTTAGGACAACGATCAATGAGTCATTCGTGACGTGTACGAGTTAACCTCGCCTCAATCCGAGGCACGGTGTGACCGGTATCATTCCAGATGTATGTATTTTTTTTAAAATGGATATCATTTCTATTAAAAATATATGGTATATGAAAAACCAATCAAATTATGAATTGAATTCCAGATTCCACATATGATTGTCATCTAAATTTTAAAATGAATTCTAAATCAATTGTGTATGTTTATAATTATGTTTTGAATTCTACTTTAATTATGGATGTGTATATTTTCAGGATGCATTATACGTGTTGGTTGGTTGGTTTGCATTATTTGTATGTGTTGGTTTGTTCTCTATATGTATGCATTATATGTGTTACAGGTACAATAATTGGATTGAAAAATGAATTGAAAACGAGGGCATAATTGGATTGAAAATTGAATTGAAACCAAGGGTGAATGCCCAAAAACCAGACCTGCTGTGCAAATTGCAGGCTTCTGTGCAATTTTCATAGTAAATCCTATGCCAACGGTTTGAAAACCCTTGGCATATGCTCTATGTAGCTGTTTTTACCAACGGTTCAAGGAACCGTTGGTAAAAACACCCTATCCCAACAGTCCGAAACCGTTGGGATATCCTGTTTAATTGTTGTTTTTACCAACGGTTCATAGAACCGTTGGTAAAAACCTTTCCCAACGGTTTGTAAACCGTTGGGAAAGAAAATTCTCTGTTGATTTCCCAACGGGCCAAACCGTTGGGAAAGACCTTTCCCAATGGTTTGGCAGAACCATTGGGATAGGTTGATTTTTTCTAACCTACCCCAACGGTTCTCTGTAAAAAGTTGGGAAAATCATTTCCCAACGACTTACTTCTCCACGGTTTGCAGAACCATTGGTATAACATATACCAACAGTTCTGCAGCCTTTCCCAATGGTTCTAAACTGTTGGGAAATGCTGGATTTCCAGTAGTGGGACCTGCTAGAAAACCGAACCACTGGAACAAAACAAATTGTACCCAACCTGCGACAACAAAAATAACCAAGTCTACTTGCACCCAAAGGTGTAAGTAGGGAGTGAGCCAATTCCCAGTAGGATACCACCACTAAGAGATTACATGCGACAAACATTCAAAGACGAAAAGCATGCAAGTTTTCAAAAACATGTAATTTCTAGTTACAATTTCTAAAAGATGCAACTTAAAAGAAATCAGTTTTCAAGTGGAATAATTTAAAGAATAAACACTTTTAAATAAATACCAAGGATACTTAATTTTCCATCCACTCATACTATATGCCGACGATAAGCACAAAATATCTAGTGAGCACAAGCAATGGGAAATAACCCCTAGGCACTAGCTAGTTGTGGGTCCCAAGTACCTTGTATCTCAGTGAGAGTAACCATCACAAATATCTGTTCTCATGAACGAGACACTAGTAGGTTACATACCCATAACCTAGTGGTCCCCAGTCATCATCATCATAATTTATTTAGAGTTGTAAGTGTCAATCTTTCTAAGTGAAACTAAGGCCAAACCCCACGGATTCACCGGCATACTAGTACACGTCCACCCACCTAGATACCCGGTTTTTCCCTTTGTGATCAAAAACGTTCAACAAGTAAATGAATATAATATTAACAAGAAAATATCATTTCCATATCATAAATTCACCAGAAATGCCACATGTATACAACACAAGTCACAAAAAGTGCACATTTCATTCAAATTGATTGTGAAATCCGACTCACACCAAAATAGCCCACACCGCTTTTCACATTTCTTTAACACTTCCACAAATTCATTAAAAAAATTTATAAAACCATTCCAATATATTACAACTCTCATAACAGCCCACTCACTTGTTAGATAACACCCTTTTTACCTTCAAAATCATTTTATCATTAAACTTACACAAAACAGTCCACAAACAAGTTTCGCTCCAACATCACAATTTAATAAAACATTTCAAAAATTTACAAAACATTCTAAAAATATTTGACATCTTAAAAAATCACTTCATCTTTCAAAACCCCATAATACGTGAACACAGATACCAAATAGTACATATTCACCCTTTTCCCACTTTTTTTAACCAACTAAAACATTTACTATTTTCATAAAAAGAACCCAAGTGGTGTAAATATGTCTTGCACACAAAACCCATTTCAAAAACCTATTTTTAAGCCAAAATAAATCCAATATCCTACCAAAATAGAATTAGGATCCCAATCAACATGTAATAATCCAATTTCAAATGTTCTATAATCACCTTCAACAATATCACAAAAGATACCCATGAGAAGACACAAATCCATAAAACACTTTAAAGGAGTATAACAAGGTTACAAACATAAAACCCATTCAAACACCCACCTTTTTAGACACACATGACACTATATCATTACCCAACCAAAATTGGTTGCCCCGTTTAACACCTAATAAATCACTTCCACGTTTTACAAAACTACCACAAGAGATAACACATGAAATACATTTGAAAAATACACACTTCAAACAAAAATGTAACTTTAATACCAAATGCTATACTATTGCTACCAAAAATGGTTTTCACATAATGAAAAGCATATAAGGAATATGAATAATTATTTAATCAAGCAAACTAACTCATCATTAAATGTTACCCACGAAATCACCTACCGAATGTGTCGAAACCCTCAAATATTGGGGTGAAACATCAACCGCACGACCGCCGGACCTCAAGGAAGTTAAAAGAAACCTAAAAATCAATATTTCACCAAAAATACAGTAATTTAGAACCTAGGAATGAACCCTAACTTCTGTAATATTTATAATTCAAGAATTAGGGACGAAACCCTAAGAAATTTGAAAGAGGAAAGAAATGGACTAACTTACTTGAAGAATTCCGAATTAATCACTCCAAAAACAATAGTTTCTGAAATTTAAAATACAAAAATTCAGGGGTTGTTAGAACATGATTTAGGAGGTAATTTGGGAACTGGAATGGAGGGAAAAGAGTAAGAATTGAGAAATTTAAAAAGGGATGAATTTACCTCTTCAATTCTGGACGATTTGAGACACCCTAGGAAGTTCAGCCCCAAGTCGCGATTTCAAAGAGCTCCAAGGAGGGGAGAAAGGAAATGGGAGCGTGTCCGGGTTCCTTAGGGTCAAGAGGGATGTGGAATCACCGAAAAATCCATTATATTTAATAAGATATTAAAAAGTTAAAGAAACAATTTAAAATGGAAAAATGGGATTTTGGGTTGGCCCAATTCCTATATAAAACCAAAATCCTACATGATTATAGATTTATAAAGGCTCCAAATTTAAATTTTGGTGTTAATTGGTAAAGGAGACCATTTTGGAATTGTAATGGGTGAAAAATATTAAAAAATGAAAAAGTTATAAAAGAAACAAAATTTATTTTTAAATCTGGAATTGGGCTCACGGTTTGGACCAATTCATAAAAACTCATTTACTCCTCCATAAAACCTTTTGAAATCCTCAAAATCAAAGAATTAATGGAAAATAAATGAAATTTAACTTCAAAATAAGTCATTTATGTGACAATTATCTCCACCATGAAAACTTTCCGTCCCTGGAAAGCTACAGAAAGGCCAGATTCGAAAACCAAACCCAACTAATAAACCAAGATGTACTCCCTTGCTAGGTTTCGCCCCCAAAGGCCAAAACACCTCCAGTGATCAATGAAGGATGGAATACTCTCACAAACCAAACATACAAAAATTTCTTGAAACAATCAATCACATTCAGGCTTTATCCCAAATGAAAACTCCTCAAACAGAATATGAACTATACTCAATCAATTTACCCAAATAAGCAACAACATTGAACAAGGTTACACTTACCCTATTATAACTAAACCACTGGGCACGCTCAAATATCAATGTTTACCCGAGGAAGATGTAGGTAGTTAGATATCTCTGAATGATAATACCTACTTCCAAGACAAGACCAAGGAAAAATATGAGTTACTCGTATGAAGAGACACAAATGGGCTCCCCACCATAAGAGACAACTTAAATTTTTTTCCCGAGATAGAATCAAGACACTAATAGGGGGAGGCCCAACCAGGCTCCCTAGTACAAGGGGTATACATCCATTAGAAATTTACAAAATAATATGCATGATACCCATTGTGGGTCTTCCCACCACAAGAACCAACCATCTTAACCGACCGGCGTGGGCCGATACAAAAAGACCCCAAAATATAAAGTGTTGGGACGACCACATGGTTAGTCTGCACGGTTTGGAAAACCATGAACTAACAGTGGGGAGTCTTCTATCTACATGGTTTTTTGGGGCATGGTCACTACTAACCAAGTGCAAACTGTGTGGTCAACCTTTCTAGCCAAACTTCTTACCTTTCTCTAAGACTCAATGGAAACCAATGGTGGAGGGAATAACATTGGGCGATGATGTGGGTACAAGGCCCTCCACCTATTTCCACCGAACATGAACAACAGAAGAAAGATGATGACACCATAGGTTTAAACTCTTCTTATCTTTCATACTAAGGATAGGACTTTGCACAAGGGTTTAAATGACCCTGTGATTTCCCCTGACTATGAGCCAACTTCTCTCCGAGACCTATGGCTGGAGCTCAAATGATTGAAGCATATTTGGCCTCGCAGTTAGGCTTTGGAAACCCCCTGAATGAGAATTCTTCATTCGTTGAAAACAACAACTACACCACAAACCCTGATAAGTTTTTCCAAGACATAACACATTCCAAACTCACTTTATCCTAACTCGATATTTCACTGAAACAAGGTCTTAGAAGATGTACACACATCACACCTTGTTTCTTTGGGTGAGAAACAACAGAAGGGCAGGACACGTATAAAAACATTCCTCTAAGATAGAGGATTTTATGTTTTTCCCAAGGGAGACATACTCCTAGCATAATAGAGAACCTCAGAGGATTGTGTGACCGTCACCTTTATAGTCAAAAGAGCACACAACATCACAATGTGTCACCGAACATTTCCCTTGTGATTGATAGAAACAATAAATGGAACGAGACCATATTCCAAGTCCTTAAACTACAGACATGTCCAAAAAGTGGACATAATAGCCTCTCATGACCAAAATCTCAAAATTGGTGGTTTAATAATGACTCTTGCTTCAAAGAAGCTATGAAGAACCTAGATTCCCTCTTACACACCATCAAGACACTCATCCACACTAACAACCCCAGAACACTTCCACCTTCGATGACTCAGGAAACTTAAGAAACTAAGGTCTCTTTCAACCTTCCACAAGCACTATCCCACTACAAGAGGATCCAAAAATCAACAAAATTAATGGGTTTATATTCAATCAACAAATATCGATAAATTATTCCTTATATTGATCAACTGGAGGATTTTACAATGGTGAAACAACACGGGTTGCACTTCAGTTGTATATTAACCCTTAATGGGGGAATACCTTATCCAATGAGAGAACCCAAGGACCCAAAAAAGCTGGTCCATTGGTCAAAACATTCCAAAAACCTGATCCAAACACATGAAGGGAACCACCGTAAAGGCATACTAAAACATTTTTCAAAAGAGACCACTAACCGTCCCAACAACACAGCTTACCGACCAAACACAAACCCAAAACACAGTTCAAACAGAAGGGGTTCTTGGACTCAAAACATCCCACAACATCATCATTTTCAAAAACCCATAATACAAACCATACCAAACTATTCATCAAGACATCATGTTTTTCTTTAAAACCAATCCTTTGAAAACAAACGGTTTAGTAGTAAGTGTATCCACCAATGGTACCCCATGGGCCTCACACATGCATGTTTTTGTGCCACACCAGGCACCCTACACATATCTGTCCGAGCACTCATCCAGTCATGCCATTAACCATCCATAATCCCATATAACCCCATTCATGTGGTCCTTCATGGAAAAACCAAAGGTTAAAACAAAGATTCTTTCCACTTTTCAAAACCAAAACGGTCAACCAACACATCCTTTTTCTCAAAACTGCAAACCAAGAGATCCAAATCCCAATTCAAATATTACTAAAATTTTCATAAAGACACAACCATTTATAAAAGAACTCAATTTAATCTTATTAACATCAATTTCATAACATCTCATCCCAACAAAACACCCTATGATGGTTTAGAAAACACTATTGGAAACACTTTTTCAAAACCAACTTCAGTATAGTTTCTGCTTTAAAAAGAGGTGTAATAACACCATTTTCCATTTCAAAATAATTATGAATATTCAGTTCCAATATTTCATAAATCATACCATTCCATATTTATTTGAAAATCATTTTACAAAAACTTTACACTTCTTAAAACCAAGTGACTTTAAAACCATTGTTCCAAGATTTCAAAACTAAAGAACAAAAGAAAATGTGAGAGGAAACTACTTTCAGTGGGTGACTTGGACATATGGTTGGCGGCAATATTCCAATCACTTCACTGTCACAGAGAGTGTTCTCGGGAATATCCCCAGCACCACATGGCTTTCCAGGCCCTGCGAGCTTACTGAGACCATTAACCCAACTCTCTTTTCATTTCCCCTAATCATCATTAAACCAAAAACCCAATGGACTCTGAAAGGTCCCGACTTCCCCTAGAGACTTGAATCCCATAATGAGTTGTGGTGATCATCCACACTACTGATAACTGAAATTCAAATTCCTGAAAATCCCAACTCTAGACTATCTCGACTGTTCCCCATATAACATGACCCAAAGAGAGCAAACCTCCTCTGATACCATTTTTTCACGAACCAAATCTGGTCACCACCGAAACTAGTTCCAAACCTGGCCCATGACAAGGCCCGAAGGGCGTTCCCAATCCCCATGGGCTGGAACAAGTTCCTGGGTATCATAAAATGATAATTGGGAATGATTTACCCGAGTTTATAAACTTAAAACAACAAAATAATCCAATAAAACGAATCTGGATTTTTTAAACCAAACAATCTTTTACAAAAATTCAGAACTGAATTACAAAGATTAAAACAACTCAAAAAGACTATACCAACGGTACAAAACCAAAATTAAATATCCCAAGAACCCTCATGGAATGGGGCACCTCCCTCAAGCCATCTCCACAAGACTTCACCACCATGGACCTGCTAGAAACCCGAACCACTGGAACAAAAAAAATTGTACCCAACCTGCGACAAAAAAAATAACCAAGTCTACTTACAACCAGAGGTGTAAGTACGGTGTGAGCCAATTCCTAGTATGATACCACCACTAATAGATTCCATGCGATAAACATTCAAAGATGAAAAGCATGCATGTTTTGAAAAACATGTAATTTCTAGTTACAATTTATAAAAGATGCAACTTAAAAGAAATCCGTTTTCAAGTGGGCTAATTTAAAGAATAAACACTTTTAGATAAATACCAAGGCTACTGAATTTTCCAGCCACTCATACAGTATGCCGAAGATAAGAACAAAATATCTAGTGAGCACAAGCAATGGGAAATAACCCCTAGGCACTAGCTAGTTGTGGGTCCCAGGTACCTCGTATCTCGGTGAGAGTAACCATCACAAATATTTGTTCTCGTGCACGATCCACTAGTAGGGTAAATACACATAACCTAGTGGTCCCCAATCATCATCATCATCATAATTTAGTTAGAGTTTTAAGTGTCAATCTTGCTAAGTGAAACTGAGGCCAAACCCCATGGATTCACTAGCATACTAGTACAGGTCCACCCACCTAGATACCCAGGTTTTCACTTTGTGCTCAAACAAGTTAAACAAGTAAATGAATATAATATTCACAATAAAATATCATTTCCATATCATAAATTCACCAGAAAGCCCATATGTATACAACATAAGGCACAAAAGTCCACTTTTCATTCAAATTGATGTTGAAATCCGACTCACACAAAAATAGCCCACAATACTTTTCACATTTCTTTAACACTTCCACAAATTCATTAAAAAAAATTTATAAAACCATTCCAATATATTACAACTCTCATAAAAGACCACTCACTTGTTACATAACACCCTTTTCACCTTCAAAATCATTTTATCATTAAACTTACACGAAACAGCCCACAAACAAGTTTCACTCCAACATCACAATTTAATAAAACATTTAAGAAATTTACAAAACATTATAAAAATATTTGACATCTTAAAACATAACTTCACCTTTAAAAACCCCATAATACGTGAACACACATAACAAACAGTACATATGCACCCTTTTCCCACTTTGTTTAACCAACTAAAACACTTACTACTTTCATAAAAAGAACCAAAGTGGTGTAAATATGTCTTTCACACAAAACCCATTTCAAAAACCTATTTTTAAGACAAAATTACACCAATATCCTACAAAAACATAATTTTAATCCCAATAAACATGTAATAATCCACTTTAAAATGTTATATAATCACCTTGAACAATATCACAAAAGATACCCATGAGAAGACGCAAATCCATGAAACACTTTCAAGGAGTACAACAAGGTTACACACATAAAACCCATTCAAAGACCCTCCTTTTTAGGCCCACATGACACTATATCATAACCCAACAAAAATAGGTTGCCTCGTTCAACAGCTAATAAATTACTTCCACGTTTTACAAAACTACCACAAGAGATAACACATGAAATACATTTGAAAAATACACACTTCAAACAAAAATGTAACTTTAATACCAAATGATTTACTATTGATACCAAAAATGGTATTTGCATAATGAAAAGCATATAAGGAACATGAAAATTTATTTAATCAAACAAAATAACTCATCATTAAATGATTACCCATGGAATCACCTACCGAATGTGTCAAAACCCTCAAATATTGGGGCGAAACATCAACCGCACGAACTCCGCACCTCAAGGAAGTTAAATGAAACCTAAAACCTCAATATTTCACCCAAAATACAGTAATTTAGAACCTAGGCATGAACCCTAACTTCTAGAATTTATATAATTCAAGAATTAGGGACGAAACCCTAAGAAATTTGAAAGAGGAAAGAAATGGACTCACTTACTTGAAGTATCCTGAATTAATCACTCCAAAAACAATAGTTTCTGAAATTGAAAACAGCCAAAATTCAGGGGTTATTCGAACAAGATTTAGGAGGTCATTTAGGAACTTTAATGGAGATAAAAGAGTAAAAATTGAGAGATTTAAGAAGGGATGAATTTTCCTCTTCAATTCTGGACGATTTGAGACACCCTAAGAAGTTCATCCCTATTTCGTGATTTCAAATAGCTCTATGGAGGGGATAAAGTCAATGGGAGCACGCCTGGATTCCTTAGGGTCGATAGGGAGGTGGAATCACAAAACAAAATCCAGTATATTTAATAGAATATTAAAAAATTAAAGAAACAATTTAAAACTGGAAAATGGGCTTTCAGGTTGGCCCAATTCTTAAATAAAAACCCAAATCCTACATGATTATGGATTTATAAATGCTCCAAATTTCAATTTTGGTGTTAATAGGTCATAGGAGACCATTTAGGAATTGGAATGGGTGAAAAATATTAAAAAATGAATGAGTTAAAAAAGAAACAAAATTTATTTTTAAATCTGGAATTGGGCTCACAGTTTGGCCCAATTCATAAAAACTCATCTATTCCTCCATAAAACCATTGGAAACCCTCCAAAACAAATCATGAATGGAAAACAAATGAAATTTAACTTAAAAATAAGTCATGTATGTGACATTCTATTTAGAAACTATAAATATTAGAGAAATTTTATTTTAGAGTCCAATTGTCAGCTTTTTATTAACGAGCTTTTATCACAAGATGAGAATCAAACATTGGTGGGTCTTCTAGTAGGCTATATTGAGATTTTCTGAACTAGTTTTGGAATTTTTGATCATTATTTATTAAAATCATGGGTAAATAGGTGGTGAAACATATTACAAAAATAGTGAATGATGGATATATATTTTCCCTAAATTTAGAATATTCCTTTGAGTTTTTTGGTTTATACAAAAAAAATAATCTTAAAAATTATTAAATTTGCCTTCAATTTCAAATAAATTATATATTTTTATTTTTATTATGAACCAAAAATAAAAAATATTAATCTAATCTCAAGGGTTTTATCTATAAAATAGTTATTTTCACTAGATCACACATACACCAATTATTCTATTCTAACATCCCATGTCTATATACATATTGATGATACAAAATACTAAGGTGTAATCAAAAAAAATTATTGATTTGAAAGGGTAATCCTGATTTTAGAGCATCCTTTGACATCTATGGATTTTTATACAAGGATATATTTAAAATTTATGTTATTTATGATTTAAAAAACAATTATTCGATGTGTTTGTTGTTTATATGTTATTTCACCTAAGGGAATAAATATTTTTCACATATCTGAAAATAATTTATTTATGTTATCATTTTTAAAAATTATAAAAAACATCATGGAAAGAAAAAAAACCTCTAGCTGTGTGAATCTCTAAGGATTTACATTTCATAAAACTGGTTTATTTTTATTCAGCAACAAATTTTAATCTTTTATGAAAAAATTATGTTTGTAATTGTGGGTCATTTTTTAATTCATGTTCATTATAAAATGTTAATTTAACCAAAATATCATTGTATTTTTTTAATTTTTTAAATACTTATATTAATTGAATTTAATTATGAATTATTAAATATAATTTATTTCTATTCTTAAATTAAATATTAAATGGAATCATTTTCCTCTTTTTTGGAGATAAATAATTTAAATATATCATTTATATTAATCCATGTAAGTAGTGATTTTAAATTGAATATTTTTCATAAATATGCTAATCAAAAGATTATTTTAAAAAAAATTAAATTAAATTATAAAATTAAAAAAATCAGTGTAATTTATAACCCCAAATATTAAAATCAGATCAAAATAATATTCTTAAAATTATAGTCTGCCACCAACCAATGGATAAGTTGTATGATTAATAGGAGGTTGGGTATATGTGAAATAGTGTGCCTAAATCCTAGAAATTTTGGTTTCTCAAAACCTAAACTCAATTATAATGATTTAATTTTTAAATCTATTTGTAACATCATGAATTATTTTGAGGTAAGAAGTATTTAAATTATAAAAATATAATGTTCCTCTTTTTTTCATTCTTATTGGTGATTTAAATATTGTTGTATATGTCTAAATGGTTTGGGAATCAATGGTTGAGGTGTTACGAAGTGGAATGGTTGAACGATAGCTATAAACTACCACCACCCTTCCATTAGGCTCCACCATGTTCTCGGTGATGTTTCTAAAAATATGTAGGCTAATTTATATCCCATTGGACAACCAGTGGTTCTGGAAGAACTCAGGTTGTTCTTCCAAGCACACTGATCGGTCTGTGGCAATCACTAGTACACCTAGTCCATGGGTTTATTAAACACACCACATAAAATTTTAATTTCACTTGGTTTTGGATCTCTTTAATACACAGTTACAATCCCAATATACCTATTATGAATTTCAAACCCACCACCTAATATTGGATCTCTCTGATTCCTCTCCACTTGTTTCTTCATGCATGAAAAAAACCGGTGATGTGTAAGTGGTGAGTTTTCTCTTGATCAATAACAAATTCGTATTCATTATTGAGAGATAAAATTCGATCAATGATTGATCTGTGAATTCCATGGTGATTCTAGGGTTAATTCTTCCATTCTTCTTAGATCATTAGCGGATCTAGCGAGTTGATTATTTCACTAGATTGGATGGAGATATCACATTAATAATAATTTTTCTATGGGTATAGGTTTGAGAATAATCTTCCTACCCTCTACTTGATGAAATATTGATTATGGAACTATAAATTTTTTTATGAGCATTTGTTAGTTTGGTGGTATATATTACATTTTGATGATGTACCTATGAGTATGTTTTGTTTCCTTTATAAATTTTGGGTGTTTCTGGGTAAGTCATCATAGAATGATCATATTTGGATTATCCTCTTCTGGAATCTCATCTTTAAAATATTTATTGAGATTTTTTTCTTGTGGATTGAAAATTGTGGACTAAAACTAATTTTTTATTCCAATATTGATGAGCAATTCATGATCCATTCATTAATCGATAATGGAACTGGTGATTTGACATCCTCTACTTTAAAATATCTCAGAACTAGTTATGTTGACAAAATATTTGAGGTCTATAATTCTAGAGAAACCCTATTCACATGAAATCTCCATGAGTTTTGTTTTCTGAACTACTTTCTGTAAAAAATTAAACCTGAGATAAGAATCTTGAACATGTGTGTTTTGTCTCTACTTTTGTGAAACATGGTTAAGTCTTCATCAATTTTTTGATCACAGGATTAATTCATTAAAAACCTTGAGGTTAGAAGTTCCATACCTTTTGAGGCCCCTGTATACACATTTAATCGTGGTTTCATATTGTTTTGGAACAGATTTGTTTTCATGAATATGGTTTTTATTTTTGGGTGTATGTGTATACAATGAAACCCTAATATTATCATTGTTTTAAGGAGTATTACCATAGTAGCTTGTCGTTAGGCTTCTTGTGAAACACATGTTGTTATATGTTTCAATTATATGCTCCTGATGACATAATATGATTTCCATATTATTATTTTCCCGCTTATGTGTATTACCATTCCATTAGAGGTTTTATTCTGGGGAGTTTTAATAGTTGGACCATCATGGTATTATTTCCCCAAGGTAGGGGAGTGCGCAAGGTTTGAAATAATTAAAATGGGGGACCCTTAAATGGGGTAGGATCATGATAGCCTTATGGAACAAATGGAACTTGTTGCCTTGAAAATACTGAGGAACATTACAGAACATGATCTCATTTTTATAATTTGTATAATTTCTAATTTATTCCTCAAGGATATCAAGGGACATGTTCCCAACCATCTAGATAGTTCATTATCATTTCCAATAACTTGATCATCCTCTTTGTGTATATCTAAAGCATGTACATTTAGGGTTCATTGTAGCTTAGTTATCATATGGGTTCTTATTATATGACTTCCTATACATTCTTTCGAATTTATCATTATCATGGAATAGACATATTATAAATGTGAAAAAAATAAGTATGAATTGGTGGTATCATTATATGTTTTATTACTCACACCCAATTAGGTAATCTTGATTTGAATATAGACTTCAAGTATAGGGATCCAAGAATGTAAAAGGGGATAGTGGAAAAAAGGTGAGGGGAGGAACATGGATAGGGTATAAAAACCTGGATGGACTCTAGATAATTTCCATATAGTTTCTTTATTAATTTATATTACCACACTTTATACATTCTTTTGGATTTCTAGTTTGGATGCCAGTTTATTTAATTTTATTAAATGTTTCTTATTTTATATTTATTCTTTCTCTTAATAATATGTTTGATTTATTATTTATTATATTTATATATATTACTAGTGTATGGATATGATATTTAGGGAATATTCCTCAAACATGTGGTGTTCAGACCCTTGTTGAGAGTCGGTTGCTTCTTGCATGTGGGGAGGCACACATGAGGTATTGTGGTTCTATTGCTCAGACTCGGTATAAAGAATAAATGTTTTAAGGGACTCAGGTATAGGAGTTCCCATGATTCAGTATAGAACATGTGTAATGCACCTTTGTGTTTCCATTAAAAAGATTATGGTTACTATTTTATGGGATTTTGGTGTGTTCATGCATCGTGATTAGGAACATAGTATAATATTTTATATGTATAATTATTGTGTGTATAATACTAGTAATTTAATTTAATTTCATTATTGTGATATATATTTGGGATAGAATTGTTTTCTCAATTGACTAATATATCTGTTTTCCATGTTATTCAGATATATCTATGATTGGGTTAATTCGTTGAACTCAAGCATGACTTACTGAATTTTGTATATATATATATATATATGTGATTTTGAATAATCTATAGTAATGGATACCTTGGTTAGTTCTAGGAAGGATATAATTGGGTTTTGGGAAGACTCCTTGGAAAACCTTTTGTGATCCTGCAAACTTGTTAGGATCTATCTTTGAGTAATAGTTTCAGACTACTTAAAAATTATTTTTTAAATTTTAAATAAATTCACCCGGACATAGTCTTTTGGGAATATGTGGGAAGTAGGATAGAATACTCCTAAAAAAGATAATGTTCATGGTATACCATTAGATGTGTAGGATAATGTAGATGGTAATGCTCACACACCTTATCTTTGGTATAGGTAGTAGGTACAGTTCATCAAGAATCCTTTTACATAGTGCATATCCAAGGAATAAGAGTCCAAAACTCTATTTGAATATTTCATGACATTAAACACAAACATTATCCATCCTTATAGGTTATTAGAGGCCCTCATGATGCTGAGAAATGTGTTAAAAGAATTTTGGGCATCAGAGGCCCCCTCATATTTTCCTCTAGTTGGGGATCTATATCCGGATGTATTTTAAGATTACATCATAGGCCACCCCCCTAAAAGATGAGTTAATTTTGAGATATATAATTAAATGGGTCCACATCTCATTTCGATTTCTAATTATTATATAGCACCATCCAGTTGAATAATATCAAGGTAGAGCTTGAGGAATTAGTACATATGGTATTTATCAGGCTCAGTAAATCACCATTGGGTAAACCCTACTTTTTCTCCAAGAATATGGATGCAAATATTTTGATATGCAAAGATTTCCAGAATTTTAATCATGTGATAGGGAATAATAAATATCCTTTTCCAAAATCTATGATCTCTAGGATCAGTTATGGGGATCATGGTGCTTCTCCATGATTGATCTTTGACTGTGCTATTACGAGTTGTGGGTTTTATAGGATTACATCTTAAAGATGAGGTTTCAGATTAAGTATAACTTATACGAGTTCTTGGTTATATCATTTGGACTATCAATTTCACTTGTAGTGTTTATAGACCTCATTAAAAATATCTTCCACCCATATCTTTTATTTTTCATAATAGTTTTCATCGAATAAATTTTCATATATTAGCCAACCCTCGAGCATAAATTCAGATATCTTGAGATTTTCATAAGAACACTTTTGATTGAATCGGCTTCATGAAAAGATTTCAAAGTGTAACTTTTGGATTAATGATGTGATATTATTAAGGAATATGGTATTTGTGACTAGTAGAAAAAAATTGTGTTGTGATATCCTAGACACGTTACATGAACATGTTCAATCTTATAATATTTCTGGGTTTACTGGGAAACTACTGATGTTTTATTTAGTACTTTTCCCATATATCAGCACCTAGGTCAATATTGATGAATAAAGGATTAATATTATAGTGTTTGGACCCATGGGACGAGGATTTACATTAACATAAATGTAAGTTAACTAAATATCATATTTTCTTTTTTCCCAATCTAGAGATTTTATATCTTATATGACGTTATACATCAGGCATTGGTTTGGTAGGAGTAAAAATTCAAACTATGGAGGTAGTATCTTTTGGTACACATCGGTTATGACCTAATGAGTAGAACTATCCTACCCAGGACTTGGATATAGAATCCATGGTACTCGCTCTAAGGTGTTTTTTACATTATCTCTTTATTGGCAGTGTTAATGTCTACGTGGACAACAATATACATCTATATATACTCCCATAGCAGGAACCAAACCTAAGGAAGAGAAATTGGATAAAATATATATATATTTTAAATTTTCATATTGCC
This sequence comes from Viscum album, assembly GCA_963277665.1. Taxonomy (NCBI): domain Eukaryota; kingdom Viridiplantae; phylum Streptophyta; class Magnoliopsida; order Santalales; family Viscaceae; genus Viscum; species Viscum album. The sequence goes on from OY728127.1 coordinate 305,822,515, forward strand.
TATGAACTAGATAAATTTAACATAATTATAGGTTCTCTTATCGGTAAAATTAGGGTAACACAGTAGCTTGGTTAAGAGCCTTCGGAAAAATAGTAGTGCTTGATGAGCTTGTTCTCTGGATGGACATTTTATTTTTTCTAGAACTAGGTATCAATGACATGTTCTCCATTGGTGATCACATTTTTAATAGTAGACTTGGTAAAGCCTCTAAAAAAGCATACCAAGATTATGTTGGAATTTGGGAAAAAGTTGAATGTTTGGACACAATACCTTGGTGGTCATAAGACAACAATGATTTGATCCTCGTATATGGGAGATTTATTTTGTTGATTTTATAAGGTAGTAGATGATGAGAACCATAAATATCTCTATGTGTTAGTTACATCTTGAATAAAGAATGATTTACCATGAATTTAAAAATTAGATCTAGTTGTAAGGAATGAATAGGGACATTACTATTTTTTCCCAATGCATTACTTACCGGATAATAATGGTTGGGAACCAGTATCTTGGTGTTCTACTCCATCCACTTCGTGTTCCCATGGAGAAGTGGGAGGAAATTGGGATTTACTTTTTGATGGTATTACCAAGGAACCCAAGGATTTGTGATACTATTTGGGGGATTGCTGATTGGATAAAAATGGTTTCTCATTTTTTACTAATCTATGAGACTCACTCGGTGGATGTGATGGGAAACAGTTATGTATGCGATATAATATACTTTCATAGAGTTACCTTGAGTATTGTATCTTAGTGACACATGAATTTTATATCATGATTTTTTAGGTCTTGTTTAAATCCTTAGGAATTCATCTAATATTTATCACAATGTACCACCCCCATAAAGATGATAGTTGGTGAATACAATTCATATATTATTGAATAAACTCCATGGTTAAATTCTAGATTTCAATTGATCTTGGGATACTCACCTAGAACTAGTTGACTTTACATTCAATAATATTTACCAATATTTGATTCATATGGAACATTATGAGTCTCTTTATGGTAGGTAATTTTTTTCACAATGTTTTTGGCATGAGGTGATTAAGGTAGTAGGTATGGGGCTCGGTATGGTTTAGAAGTCCTTTAAGAGAGTATAGCTAATTCATAAGAGGTTGATCACAGCTTGGAGTAGAAAAAGGTCTAATGTCAACCATATGAGGAGACATTTGTAAATTCTATAGGTCACCAGTTTCTTAAAATACAGACACCTTGGTAAAGTCATAGATATTTGGGGTAGCATGGGAAGTTACCACTAATCTATACTAGACATTTCTTGATCACCAAATAGTGTAGTATAGTGACATACTGTCTTGATATTCCTTCTCATAATTGAGCTATAAATTCTGTGTTTCATATTTCTAAACAATAGAGGTATTATTTTAATCATTTTCGTGTCATAAACTATGATTATTGTGCGCAAAACCATGACACATTATACATGGGGAACCATATGTAGATTATATACTGAAGTGGGAAATTTCTTTTAGGGAAGATAGTACCACTATTATTAATTATATGGATTCATTGACAAATCCAAGAGGGGACTAGGGAGTGGGAGGTTACTTTTTGGGATCAATGTCTTGAGATGTTTGATAAAAACCTTTAATGGAACTTATACATGATAAGAAGTCACTAGAGGTGTAGAATTATTACATCCTCACTTGTATTGGTGTATGAGAAGTTTAAATTATAAAAATATATTATTTCACAATTTATAACTATTATGGGTGTTTTGAACATTGTTCATTATGTATGAACAATTTATTAATTGAAAAATGAAGTCTTGAGAAGAGGCATGGCTAAAATGTGGCTATAAATAACCACCATCCAACTAGGGGAATCCACTGGCCCAATAATGGATTTATTGAAAATTATAAAGCTAATTATAACCCCACTAAAGAGATGGAGGTGCTGGAAGAACCCAAGTGGTTCTTCTAGTCACACTGGCAGGACTAAGGCTAGTCATTATTCCCCAATGTTCCCAATTCAGGGGTTCAGGAAATGAACCCAACAATATTTTAATTACACTCAATATTGACCATCTTTATAACCTAATTCTTAACCCAATGGACCTATTCATTATTTTAAACCTCTCCAATTGATATGGATGATGTACCATTAATTTTACCGTGTTTTTATAAGCATATATCAATGTGGTGACACTAAAATGGTGAGTTTTCACTAGATTTTCCCCAAATAATTCATCCTTGTTAATAGATACATGTGGATCTATGATGGATCTATGAATTCTACAGTGATTTTAGGCAGAAATATTTATTTCCTCATATATTAATTAAAAATCATGAGAGTTGATAATTTCCTTTAAGTAATACAATATTTAACATCAATAAATAAGTTTTACTGGGAATTTGTTTAAGAATAATCTTCCTAGAACTCATATTGATGGATAATTACTGATGGAAATATAATATATTGATGGTAATTTGGTAGATTAGTGGTGGAATTGAAATGATGAAAATATCTCTTTGACCAAAGTTTGATTACATAATAAACGGTGGATGTTTCTTGGTAAGTCATCATAGAACAATGATCTTAAGATTATAGTATTCATGAATATTATATTAGGACTCTTTTAAAATTATAGTTTAATGATGGATCAATAATCTTTTACTAGGTCAGAGGATCACTTCAAGAATTTATTAGAAATTCATGTTCTTTTCTTGAATCAGCAATAAATCTGGTGATTAGACATCCCCTCTATTGAAATATCTTAGAACTGTATCTATGGATAAGATTTCTGTGGTATATAATTATATAATGACCTTATTCTCATGGAATTCCCTTAAGTTTCTTTTCTAAACCACTTTCTTAAAAAAATTATAACCTTATATAGACATCATTTGCATGTGATATCATTATTTGTGGGTTCTAAATATTTTTTAGTCGTCATTTAATTGAAAACAATTGGAGTAATTCATAAACAACCTTGAGGTAGGAAGTTCTTTACCTTTTGAGGCCATTATAAACACATGTTGTGTTGGTTTAATATTGTTTTAGAATAGCTTGATGTTCTTGATTGATGGTGTTTTCTTGTGGTTTCGTGTATACCTCATGATACCCTTATATGATCCCTGATTCCTTTAGTATTTCTATAGTATCTATCAATTATGATTCTTGTTGATCACATTTTGTTCTCTATTGCTATTATATGCTCATGATTAAATTTTATTCTTGTTGTATAATGATCAGCCTCTTTATTTTTGTTACCAGGCCATTTTATTTTTTTTATTAGTATCCAAAACATGTGAATCGTCATGGAATGATTACCCCTTAGTGGGGGAGTTTTCATAATGTGTGGTGATAAAGATTGTGGACTCAAACATAGTATAGGAACATAATATCCTTGTATCCTAGATGGAACATGTTTTGTAAGACACTAAGGAACTTGTTAGAACTCAATGACTTGTGGATATCAAGTATAATTTACACTCGATGTCTTGGAGATATCAAGTGAAATGTTGCCTACCTCATGGATAGTTGATAATTTCTTATATCTTGATCCTCCTCCAGGTATGGAGCCAATGCAACAATCAGGGATGGGTGTCTTGGTTAACACATGGGTTCATAGTAAATGATTATTTATGATAACTTGTGAATTTATTGCTATCAAGGAATACACATGTTATACACGTTCACACTTGTTAAGGATGATTTATTAGTTTCCTATTGGGTATTATTACTCACACCATGTATGGGAATCTCATTTCATGTTCATACTTCATGTATAAGAATCCAAGTAGGGGAAAGGGGCATGAGGTAGATGGTAAAACCCCAACTTTTTTATGGTATGTCTCATTTTAAATTCAATTTCGTTGAAAGATTATGTTCCATGAAATTGGGAGATTAAACAAACAATTAAATATTATTATATACCATTATTATATTTCCATTAAATTAACTGTAATTAATAGTATACAAGTATGATATCATTTCATTAATTACTAATTAATTATAAATGTAAATATTAACCTATTAAATATGAAGAAATATAATTTTGTGCTCCCAAAGGTATTTTTTCTCAATAAATTAAATTAATTAAAATTAAAAAATTATATTAATGAAATATATATTTTATATATTTGATAAAATATTTTTTATATTCATAAAATATATTTTAAAGGAATAAGATAAGAAAAAACCAATTTCATGCAGAAAACCTATATTTTTCTAAAGGTAGTTTTACTACCTTTTAATGGAGAACCTATTTTAAATCCAATTTTTGAAACATTTATATATACTTAAAGAAAAATTAAACTTATTATTTTAAATAAAACAATAAAAATTTACTTTTTTTGAATTTTTGGTTTTCTTATGATATGTTTAATTTTTTGATGAATATTGAAAATACAAAATTTTAATTGAAAACAACTTTTTCCATCAAAATTATTCATAGTTTTAAATTATAACTTTTTTTGTTTTCGGAGTATAATTAGATTATTTTTTTCATTTAATTAAATTTAGGTTATTGGCATCAATTTTACATTGATATTAGATATAAGTTTTTTAAAATCTTTTACATGTTTAAACTTTAATAATTCATTTTCTAATCCCATCAAAGGGATTAATTTTAAATTAATTACTACAACATCTATGTTTTGAATTTAAAAAAATGCATTGGATATTTTTAATTTTTGGTTCCAAATTATGTAATTAGGTTTCTTTTATTTTTGGGAAAATGTTAAATAACTTTATTAAATTTCCATTTACTATGATTAGGGGTGAATAGAGTAATTAAAGGAAAAATAATATTTTAATACCATAAAATTACCCTAAAACTTATTCTAACTTCATTTTAAAAGTTATTTTCGACCTAAATCAACCTTAGTATCAAATTATGACCCTTTATGACACTTTTGTAAGATTATGACATTTATTATATGTTATTTAAATAAGAGTTAAATATTTCATACTCAGATTTTAATAACTATAGAATTATTCCTATGGGGTAATACATAACATTAAATAGACTAATTATTCATTTAAATTGTAATAAATATATCTTCATCATCATAATTTATTTTTTATTTTTAGTTAAGAAATTATTTAATTAATGGTTCCTATAATAATAATGTTGTAATTGTTTAATTAATGAAGATATTAAATAAATGTTTTTAAAATTTTTAAAATATATATAATTTTACATTATTAGTGACCTCCATGAATTTTATAGATACCTTAGACATTATAGCTATATATTTCAAGTGTTTTTTCTAAGTTATCATATTTTTTAAATATTTTTAAAAAGAAAAATAGTAACTAGTATCAAAATTAACATAAATGATACTTTAAAATAAATAATATTTTATTAAATGATATAAAAATAGTCCAAATAACTATAATCAGGTTAAATATGTCATAAATGATCCATTTGGTGTTTTTTCATTTAATATTAACTTTATTAACTCTTATATAGTAAAAATAGATGTTTCATAGTAAGAGTTAAAAAGAATAAATAAAGGTTAAAGAAAAAAATTCAAAGTTAAGTATGTGGCCTAAACGTGTCGAAAAATTATTGTTTTAGAGTCCTGAGACTCATCTTAATATTATATTGTAAATAACTCAATTTTTATCAATTTTGAATTTGAAATTAATTTATATTAATTATATATTTTTAGAGTTTTCAAAAGTGACCCTCACTTCAATTATAAAAGGGCACCTCCTCCCTGGCTTCCTCACACCACATTGAGACTTCTTGATTGACCAAACGCTGGCCATTTCCCTTATAAAATTACCTAGACACATTAGGATGGTGTTGGTATTATCAAAAGTACAACCCTAGTTTCCCTAAGAGGAGACCCATATGAGGTTCTCTAAATAAGAGGTAATAAACTTTATCAACTCCTTCAAAATCATTTCTTCATCTACTTCCTCTTCCAATGTTGTTTATATACTATAGTAAAATATCATGTATCATATATATTTTGAGATTTTATTTTTATTATGGTAAATTCATCTTCTTCATTTTATTCATCCTATGAAAAAAATATCAACATGTGTGTGTATGTATGGATTACCATCACCATGTTGTGGTGTAATTTTTTTTCATCACCATTTTATTTGGATGGGTTTAATGATGAATATAAACAAATATAAAAAAGAAATATGAAATTATATTTCTTCTTTATAATTAATATACCATATAATTCCTTATAATTTTACCATAGAGTGAAATGATATTGTCGCTCGTGCGTATGTATGGCCTACCATCTCAACGTCGCGATGAGATTCATTCTCAATGTTAAAAATTGAATAAGAATTTTAAAAAAATGTATATGAGTAGTGAGAATAATATTTATGAACTTCATATCATTTTGTATATGAATTATATATATCTTATTAATAATAAATAGGACTTACATGACAAAACAAACATAAGAAAATAAATTACGTCACACCCAAAATGATCATAATAATGAAATATTATTAAAAAAATTATATTAGAGGATCATATGTTATATCATAAATAATGGATATCATTTTTGTATAATTTATTAACATTTTTTAACCATTATACATAATTTTAATGCACCATAAACTAAAGGAAAGTACATGGTATGGGTTAATTTCACAATCTCATTATTATCCAAGATTGTTTATATGTAAGTATTAACTGGGACATATTTAACAACCATGTTTATGTTTCTCAAAATTTATTTCAAAATAATTTTTACTATTTTACCAAAAGTTTTTATATAAATTTTTACCCATGTTTAATTTTTTATAAAATGTTGTGGATGGAATATTTTGGCCTTTTTCTTAAGAGGTACTTTTTTTTCTTTTTTATAAAATGATTTCAATAACTTAAATGGTGTGAGTAGCTCTTTATGTCATCATGGCACCATAATGTTTTTAAAATTACCTTGTAATATTATAAGGTTATTTTAAAATTTGTTTTTTATGTGGATTTTAAATAAATGTTTTCATTGTAAAAAAGGTATTTTTTTGTAATGGAATTTTTAATGATCATATTTGAGTTTTTAAATCTATGTCAACATCCATTTTTCAATATTATGTAAAATTGAGTTTGACATACAATTATATCATTTACCATATTCCCATGATTTTTTTTATTATTTATTTGACTTTTTATGTGCAATTTTGATACCATTAATAACTTATGGTTTAATTGTTCAAATTTAATCTACTAGTTTTAATAAGAAGGTTTATGCCGGTTATGATTTACCCATTTCATAAGAGGAATGAATTCAACATTGTAAGTATCGGGTGGGGGCCTCTATATCCCCTCGATGCATTGGTATGTCTCATGAGACAAATAATTTTGGGTTTTGTCTAACATCTTACTCGATTATGTATGGTGTGTTGATTGATTCCTTGATTTTATGTTTAAGATGTACCACATTATGCATTCATTCCTTATGAAATAAGTTATTGAGTTCCATGAGATTATTTGACGAATAGAATATACATGGACACATATATTTTTCAATTGATTCTTTATATGGTGGTATTTGGTTAGTTTCTATTACATCCACATTATATATAAGATTGTGTTTTGATGGCATGTTTTTTAGTTATTCACCTTCCTTTATTATGTTTATTTATGGTAGATTCTACTGCATTGTTTATCCTTAATGAGCATCTGAGCTCGCTGATTTCGAATATTTCATCTTTCTCCATGATTTGAAGAAGCATATTATGACTAAATTGTAGGGATAATATAAGAGAATAAAAGTGTTTTCAAAGGATTTACTACACTGTTTTTCATTTCAATATGTAATGTAAAACTTATGTTATACCTAGATTTTCCAAAACTGGAAAACTAATTTGTCTTTTGGGATTTGTATATTATATATATATATAAAAATTTAATAAAGTAAGGCACCAACTCTAGGAAACGAATTTCAAGGTATTCATATATCAGTTCATACAAGGAGTTTGGAGCAGGTGTAAGAATCAGGATTGACCTTGGTGGATTTCGACGGAGTTTCATTATTTATTTACCTACCTCCACTTTATACATCGGTTTGTCCTGACACTTCGGAATCCCATTTATTTATCAGAATGGAATGTGTATAATTTTATATTTAGTATTGTTGATATTCGATATTTTATATTTTCATTATATATTATTTATGTCATTAGTGATAGGATGTGATTCTCAATGTATAGTCTCCCAACTATGGTGTTCCCACCATTAATACTAGTTTATAGCCTATTGCGTATGAGGAGGAATGCATGATGTCTTGTCGATATTTTGATCCAACAAGACCCCTCCAAACAAATTTACATCAATGAGGGAAGAACTATAATGACCCATGATTCCCACCATATGTAGGCCTCATCTTGGTGACTAGCACCAAGAGTATAAAAATATAATGTATGGGAGGCATTACCCTCTATAATATAATTATGATTGGGAGATATGAGGAATCATCCACAAGAAACAACAAGATATAAAATAAAATTAATCCAAAAACCATAAACAATATATGTATAAATAAAACTAATAAAAATAAATGTCTCCAAAGAAAAAACCAAAAAATAAAGCTAAGCAGTGACATAGTAGATATCCAAGGTCAAAGTTAGTATTGTCCAAAAAGGTCCAAATAATATTCCTAGAGACCTAAAAAATTCATATGCATAGGGTGATAATACATGTATATTCTGTAGGAAAACCAAATTATCTTATGCACATATGAAAATAGCATACTACTGCACATGTGAGAAAATAGTAGAACCAAACAGAACCTATATAGGTATACTAAGAAACCCATCTTCACTAGGGCTCACTCACCAAATAACTCATCCATTTATAATAACCAAATATAAAGAATATTGATGGTGGGTACCAAACACCACTTTCCCACTAATTTTCATATCTCACGCCCCAATTTTGTACATCCTGGAATTGCAACATCATCTGCATCACACCACATCACATCACTTCGCATCACTCCCACAGGCACCTGGTCTATTACATCATAAAACATCTCACCCATGGAACCATGGGCCATCAAGCCACATCACATCTCATTACCAGTTTTTTAAAGTATCATGAAAATTAAGTACATCAACTTTATTCCTTCCTCCTACCACGATTGATCTCCACTACAAGATATCTAATCACATCTCACGACACCACATGTAGATAGTGTAATATTTGACATCTTGACATCACAGAATTTGCATGTCACTAAAGCCTTTTATAGGGATGGGGGAAGAGAGGGTATCCATAAATCCATCCCCCCATCAGGATGTTATAAAAAATTACCCCATGTATAAATATGTGCATCTCAACACACGGTGCTTCATGTGGGTGGGGAATGTGAATAAATCACCTAGAATTTATAATTTATAAACATATAGAGTAATTATAAAAATTCCCCATCCCAAGGATTCACATCCAATGGATAATCCTTCTCAAATGATACACCACTACCACTTCCAAAAATAAATTCACAACCTCACAAAATAAGAACATGATCAGAAATTCATAATTTAGTCATAATTTTTCATTAATAAATTTTATATATTTCTCATTGCCAATCCATTACATATAAACAGGAATCACATTTATTATTTTTCTCTAATTAGTTTATATAAAAACATTAACCATTTAAATCACACATCACATTTTCAACTCATTCCTTAAACATTCCCATCTAAAATTATTTTCATGCATTTAGTTTCATTACTATTCAAAACTTCTAGTGAAATAAGGAACAAAATAAGATTCACAACTCAACTACCTAATAACCACATCCAATTTTCACCTTCCATCATATATCAACCACTTTCAGAGCCCCTATACACAACCACATAACATCCACTTCCCCCACATGCATCATAACAAATCCTACACCCATGCATCACATCAATACTGCCAAGCCACAACATTCCACAGCTTTCACAGACACATCCCACACCACACATATTGTGTTTTTTGGATTTGGAATAGGGGATTTCATTTATTGGTAGATCTAACATTGCAGATATACCATTAGTTCATAGATCTACCATTTGAGATCTTATATTTGAGATCTAACATTGGATATATACAATTGTATATCTTCTATTTGTTTAGATATATACAATTGCATATCTACATTTGGAGATATAACATTAGTTCAGATATATACTATTGGATATCTACCATTGGAAAAATTCCAATGGAGGTCTACCATTATAAGTATACCACTAGTTCAAATGTCTACCATTAGTTTAGAGATCTAACATTGGAGATCTACCATTGGAGATCAACCATTGGAGATCTACCATTTTAGATCTAAAATTGGATATCTATTGTTGGAGATAAACTATTGGATATCTACCATTAGTTAATATATCTATCATTAGTTCAGATATCAACCATTAAGTCAAATATATATATTTAGTTTAGTTATCCAAAACTACACTTTCTACTCCAAAACACCTTCAGACCTTCCTCAGACACATCAATCACCCGATTTACCACAAAGTAATAGGATGCAAGATCTAGGCTATTACATCAGATACCATTCAAACAATTATATCCTTGGTAATTTAAAACCAACCATGAATGAAAGAGATAAATAGTCCAAAATACCATTTATCAATATACCTCTCAAGGATATCATTACATTTAAAACATTGTGACAAACAAAACAACCCTTACATAAACTGTCACACCCAAAATACTGAAGGTACCTAAGTACACAAATCAAGGAATTCCATCTCCTGTGTCATGAAAATATCTTTTTTGGGTGGAACTGACTCTCCCACATGGGTTTAATCGCATCATAGTAAAATGTATCTTGATTAAGAATAAATTCCAACCCTTTTTATACACCAGTATATTATCACACATCCAACATCCAGAAATAACTGCATATAATATAAAAAATAAAGTTGAAACCCTCACATCAAAGAATAAAAAGGCAAGAAAATCATAAAAATATTCAAAAAAACTCAGTGTGCTAGGTACACATCTGATCCTCACACCCCCAAGTACTCTCCTCTAGTCCTACTTGCCTCCACAGCACACACACCAAAGGAATATTCCATCCCCGATAAACATTCCCTCATAGATCTTAGATCTCCACTAGCTGATCTATGAATGACACATCATCTTGGATATCCTACAATCCCAAATAAATGACATGGGAGTCATCATGGTGATACAAATTAAGCTAACAAACGTGGAATATGTCATGGATATGGTTCAACTGAGGCAGAATTGCCAACTGAAAATCCACATCACCAGTGTGACCCAACACCTCAAAAGGGCCCAAAAAAACACAGTGATAACTTACTCCCCTTTCCAAACCTATGCTACCCACTTATAGGGAAGACCTTCAAGAAACCATAGTTTATAAACAAAAACTCTAAGGGGCTCTACCTTTGATCATTATAAGAATTATTCTGATAATTATCTTCTTTCATTCTATCTTGAACCAACTAAACCTTCATTATCATGAAAAGTACCACATTGAGTCTAAAAAATTCTAATTACCCATCCTCATCCCATTATAATAGAGAATGATAGGCCACCCATACAATCCAAAAAATTAGAACATACCCATTGATAACTGATAGGAGATGTTATAAGAAAATGTAACTAATATTAGGTGTTGTTCCTTTGATTATTCAAAGTCCAAGACACATGATTATAACATATCATTTGGATTCTAGATGTTATTTTCTGGATTCCCATATATTTGAGGGCGGAAATCAGTTTTGAGGTTTAACTACGTGCTAGAAAAAAATTAATCCCCTCTAGACTCATGAGATAAAATGTGTGTCCAATTAAATACAATGTATATCAAGTCTCCATTGAACATTATCACCTCATACACATGACCCTTTTCTAAATAATCCATTGTTACTCTTTAATCACCAATTACTAGACTGATTTCACCAATTACTAGGCTGATTTCAATAATGGATCCAGCATCTAAGTCTCCCCGCTAGGAATCCTCCACTTATCACATTAGAGAAGATTGTGACATCATTTTAATGAAGAATCCTCATTTATCATCCACCCTTGAATCTAAGTGAATCATTTCTAAATCCTCCATCTCCCTCTAAGAATACCTAGACTCTAGAACAACAGCATTCTTTGACTTTATACTCAAGGAATCATCCACAACATTCACTTTTTGTTAATTACAGTAGATCTCAGAATCATAATCCTAAAAAAACACCACCCACATCCACTGGGGAAGATTTATATAATGAGTATAAATGATAATCTTGATTCTCTTGTGTCTTGTGAAGACCAAAAATTGATCTCCAGTGTGGTAATTTCACAACAACATCAATGCAAACACAAACACTACTAGCACCAAATCATGGGTTCCATAGTTACAATCATGGGGATGTAACTACCTAGAATGATAACAGATAGATTCCTTCTGTTACGTCAATATTCATCCCAATCCCATGTGGTAAGAATCACAAAAAACCTCCAAAAGAACACCCTCCTTAGAAAACTATAACACTGGGGAACTAACAAACCTCCCCTTAAGGTAACCAAATACTTCCCATAACTGATAAATCCACAAAAAATACCAGTCCCTCAGGGTCAACCATGTGAATATGGATAAATATTGAGAGAAATTAAACACAAAACATAGATAATTACCTATGAGACCAAGAAATATACAAACATCTTACATGTTCTTGGGTGCTTCCCAAGAAACAAAATCCTTGACCATAAATGGGTCCATGCCACACCATAAAAAGACACAACATTCCTAAGAAAATTCATATATCATGTTCAAAACAAAAATTTAGACGACGTTTCATAGAGATAGTGGTGAAAAATAACCTGTAAATATAGATTTGTGATGCTCAGTATGGTCCTCCTCTAAATTTGAGTCCATAAAAATTTTATTAATGAACACAAAAAAATGGTCTTTGAATTCATGGAACATAGAGTTCATGATCTCCATGAACACATATGGTGAATCTGTGACACCAAAGGGCAGGACCATAGACTCAAAGATCCCAAGCATGTATCAAAACATAATCTTTTAGATATCTCTTTCCTTCACCCTTAACTGGTGATATCCAGACCATAGATCTATCTTTGAGAACCAAAAATCTCCCCACAACTGGTCGAAAATATCATCGATCTTTGGAAGAGGATAGAAATCATTGATCACCACCTAGTTCAACCTATGGTAGTGTATGAAAAACATCGCACTACCATCCTCATTCTTATAGAAGAACACTAGAGTACCCCACTTGACACACTAGGTAAGATAAACCACCACTTCAATAGATCATTTATCTGACTCCCCAACTCCCAAAACTCATCAAGTTCCATCTAATAAGAATCAATTGAAATCTAAGATTCATGATGCCACGAGTCTATCCCAAAATAAATGGCACGTGGAGGGGGTAGTGTGACAACCTACTTAGGGAAAACACACATGAATTCCTTAACACCCATCGGAGCATCCTCTACCCTAATTTCCATGGAATCCAATAAAATATCCTCCATCATAAAAAAAGCTCCACAGGCAGAATTCCCAGCTAAAAAACCCACACGCCAACAAAAACCACATGTTGGCTACCCACATCTGAGAACACGGCTCTCCTTCGGAAGTAGTCAAAAATAAAACACATATATTAAAACTATTCTATGATGACTATGATATCTTATGGATTCATTTGGTGTAAGAAAATGTCTCCAAAGGACTGATGTGGCCACATCATCAATCATCACACTCGGGACACACAAAACAATCTATTTGATACTCCAAATAGCATAATCTATACAAGGGGAATAGTAATCCCCTATACGTATAGTCCCAGAGAATGGACTGAGATTGTGTGACAAAGTAGATAAAAGCTCTCAAATAAAAAACAAATAAGGGTACAAGATAAATAGATCATACCACAAACAATTGATGTCCCTTCTGGTGTTACTTCCTCCACTTCCTCCACTTCCTCCAACTAAAAACAACCATCTATTATACCACTCTTCTGATGGCCACCCTCATTAACACAGTAAATAAAAGATAAATGAGGATGAGGTAGATCCTAAAGCCTCCTTCAACCTACCACATCTTCTCTTAGAGGAGAATACTCCTTCTTCCCCTTCAGCTAAAATGGAATTATTGGAAACTGGCACTGAGGTTAACATTGAACCTATCCACACCTACCAAACTAATATCATGTAGACAATGGGCACTAATCCCGACGATGGAAGATAACCCAATAGAAGAGAAAAACTAGTTTCAAGTCCCCATGAAGTGTACATAAACTTCTCAACCCCGAAGTTCGGAGTGGGAGAATCTATGGTAAACTCATTGCTGGTCAAAACTAAAAAGGACCTAGCACCTGAGTTCTACCACATACAAATATACTTCTCAAGGAACCCTATTGGTTCCCCTACCATGGTAAACCTCTTCATTAGGTCACCCACTAAATCACCTCTACCTTATTCTGAAACTCCAGATAATTTCGAAATGTAAATGGATTAGCTGCATACTATATTAAAGGAAGTAGTGACTCCTCAAAATGTCTCACATGAGACTCCTAAATATGAAAAATATACATAGTAAAAGGTATAAGGTCCTTATAGTTGATCTCAAGCTCCTACACTGACAAAATACCCTTCTAATGAAGTATTAGCTTCGGCATCTTCAAAACTATCTTGGTCGATGAAGGAACTCTGCCCAAAACTCCTTATGGAAGTCAACCCATTAAACTAATATCAAATTCCACTCACCAAGGTAAAGTTTTCACCGTTGACACACAACTACTCACACTTTACTAACTTTTAATGGTACCTAGTACTACTTCGTAGTCCTGATAAAACTGGAAAAAAATCTCTAACTCCTCTTTCCAACTCTTTATCTCCACATAAGAAATTTTACCATCATATTTCCCCAAATCCTATCACTAAAAGGATATCAATTTACTCTTACACTAATCACTATCCTCAATAAAATCTACCCTTTAGTGATCAATTGGTTCATCTTGATGAACCTCATTGCCTAATACACATGAGTACGATGACTAGGATCCATTAGGGAAAAGAAAAGAAAAGATTTCCTATGCCTCATAGTATCGACTTTTACTTATATTATTTTTAACCATCCCAAAAAAACCCAACTCAGACCGGAATTGTTGTAATTAGTACACATGTACCTCTCCTAGGCCTCAACCCTATAAACAGGACCACCTCACTAGGTTTTTTAATAAGCTCATAGTTTGGGCACTGGATCACGGTGGGCCATAGAATCCCATGTCATAGCCGCTCATCCTAGAATATTCCATGCACTAAGTTCAACTGGAAATATTTTCTTACCATACAATGAAATCATCATTATTCCAAACTCTTAACTCCATCATATCTCTCAAACATCATCCTCTGATACCACTATTTAATGACCCCCTCCCTCAAAAAATAATACAATGAGGGGAGAGAGATAATGACCCCGGAGTCCCGCCACCTGTAAGCCCTGGGTTGGTGTCTATCACTGTGGGTATGAAAATATCATGTATGGGATGCATTACCCTCTATAATATAAATAGGAGAAATATATAAAATGAATCATCCACAAGAAACACCATTGACTAAAATAAAAGTAATCCAAAATACATCCTATGAAGTATCTTTAAACAAAATTTATATCAATAAAATTCTCCAAAGTGAATACCAAAAATAAAAGATAAAACAGTGAAACATTATCTATCCAGGTTCTGAGGTAGTAATGTCAAGCATGGTCTATGTAATCCTAGTGGAAACCTGAAAAAAAGATTTATATAGATAGGGTGAGAATAGAAGTATGAACAGTATGAAATTAAAAGTCTCTTGTGAACATGTGAATATATTATACTAATGAACCCATAAGAAAACAAATGAAACGAATAGATCCTATATAGGTATACTAACCAACCCAACCTCACCATGGAACACTCACCAAATAACGCATCCATGTATAATAACATAATATGAATCAAGTAAATTATGGGTACCCCACCCAACTTTCCCATTGATTTCCCACTCTTACACCCTAATGTCACATGTCATAGCAGTCCCACCTCTTATATATCACACCACTTCACATAAAATCCCTCCTACAAACATCGGGTCCATCACATCCCATTACATATCACTAAAGAACACTTGGGAAATCACACCACATCACATCTCAAAACCATTGTAGTAGGGTATCGTGATTATTAAGGACATAAAACTCATGTTAACCACCTACCATAAATGAAACCTTCCATAATCCATCACATCACATCTTATCACATCCCATGTAGATAGTGACACTTTTGACTTCTGGCCATCAATGCTCATGTGCTTCACCAATACCTAGAAGTGGGAGTGGAGAAGAGAAGGTTGCCATCCATCCATCCTCCTAGAAAGATGATGGGAATAATAACCCCCAATATATATATATATATATATATGGGTTCTGAAACATGGTGCTCAATATGGGTGGGGCATGTATAGAAATCATAGGGAATATGCAATATATACACATATAGAGTCACTGGACATAAGACTTATCCTAAGGGTTCACTACCAATGCATAATCCATATCACAAGATCCACAACTACCACAACCTAACTTAAATACACAACCCCACATAAGAAAAATACACACTACAATTCATAATTCAATCATTAATTCATAATAATCCATTTCCCATATTTTCTGTTACCAATTGTTTCCATTAAAATAGGAACAATGTCTAGTATTTACAACCCATTAGTTTATATAAAAACAATAACTATCATAACCACATATCCCATAATCAATTATTTCATTAACCATTCCAATTTAAAATCATTTTCGTGAATTTAGTTTCATTACTACTCAGGATACTTATGAAACACAACACTTAATAAGAATCACAACTCAACATCGCAATAACCACTTCTAGTTTCCACCTTCCATCACATCGGAACCACTTTCACTGTCCAACTTCTTAACCACAACACATCCATTTCCCCCTAACACATCACAAAAAATCCACTTCCCATGGATCTCATCAACACAACCCAGACACAGTATGCATCATCTTTCACAAAAACATCCCACACCACACATATATCATTTTTCAGATTATGCATAGGGGACATCATTCAATTACAATTATTTATTTAAGGTTGTTATCACAGAATCCAAATATCCTAGTAAAAAAATTTCATTATCTTAGTATAAGTGGATAACCATTTATTTACGATGGCGTTACAAATATCACACAACATGGGAATTGCATCATATATAAAAACTAAAAAAATGGGGGATACAAATGTGCATTATTTTTTGTGATACAACAATATATATAGATCAAATATCCACATATCAAAAGTCAATAAAATCATTTGAAACGTTCCACTTACTCATACCAAATTCATTTAACTATTTCATTTGTATTTAATAATTTAGATGCGATTAGTTCAACATAGATAAACATAATCACCCATACCTCTATGACTCACATAAGGGGGAAACAAAGGAATTTCCTAACTAGAATAACTAAGGTTTACACAAACATGATGCACTAGAAATAGGGGTGAACACACAATAAAAAACCACCATCAATGAAGAACTTGAACCAAAACTGGTAAAAAGGATCCACAACACCTAGGGAAAATCCTTTGGAACCTCTTGTCTCATGACAAAGAAATCCAAAACGAGTGAAAGATGAATCTTTTCTTTAGAAAGATCATATTTGATATTTGTTGGATTAGATATTGTTTTAATTGGACATTGAAGGAAGATCACATCAGAACCACATCGTTGAACTATTTAAAAAGCCTTAGAAATTTGAAAAAATAGAGGATAAATTTACCCTCATTTATAATAGCTTTAAAATTTACTAATTAAGAAATAAAAACATTTTTCTCAAAAGTACTACCAAAAAGATAACATAATTAAATTTTTGGAAAACTAGATTCTCAATAGAGATCTACCATTGGAGATCTACCATTAGTTCAATGTTATTCCATTACAAACCTATTGTAGGAGGTGTACCATTAAAGATATACCTCTATAGATCTATAATTACTTTAGATATATGTAGTTAGAGTTCTAACATTACATTGGAGATCTATTTTTTGAGAACTACCAATTGAGATATACTATTGTAGATCCACCATTCTAGATCTACCATTGAAGATTTATAATTAGTTCATAGATCTAATGTTAGTTTATAGATCTATCATTAGAGATTCGCCTCTGAAGATCTACCATTGTAGTTCTATCGTTCAAGATCTACCATTAGTTCAGAGATCCACCATCAGTTTGGGGATCTAAAATTATTTCAGATATCTATGCTTACTTCAGTGATATAAAACACCCATTACTACACCAAATCACTTTATGTCCATCCCCAGACACCTCAACCACCATATTTCCCAATAATTAATAAGCGGACAGTTCTTCGATGTTATTGGATCAGACTCAGAATTTCATTTTGGGGAATTACACAATTACTGTAATATTAATCTATATTATATTTTCGAATAAATAATTATATATCCTAATCCATATAAATTCCCATCAATAATTTCAAATTTTTCAAATTCATTTATAAATCTATTCTAAGTATATCTATTAATAAATAAAAATATTTTAAAAAAATATTATCAATTTAAAATTAATAGTTAATTATTTAATAGTAATTATTTGAATGGAATTTTCATATTGAAAATATTTATAACTCCAAATAAATATATTTACATTATAATATTTATACTAATGAATAATATATAGTTAAAAAAACTGAAAATAATTAATTTAACAGTTTAATAGATTGGGTTAATCTATCACTATAAATTAAACTCCTTCCAAATATTAAAGAGTTTTTTAATTTAATACAATGTCCTTATTAAAAAAATTAATTAATAATATTCAAAACATGGTTTAATAAAGTATGATAATGTCAGGAACTAATTAATGGATACTCCTAATCCTTACCAAGTAAAAAATATTTAATTCCATATCAAATTATTTTTGAACACACTAGAAAATTTTATTTTAATTAATAAACACAAAAACATATAATAAAGTTTAAATAAATTATGAAATAACTAATGGATTCCATTTATTTAGTCTAATTTATTTATATAAATGAAATGTTTAAATTTATACACTACCCTGCAATAGAGCCATGTAAAAAATGATTATTATAGCCATAATTAAATATGTAAAATAATCATAAATAAATGATAAATACCTCTAAATGATAAATAGTGATAATATTATATAATAAATTAATCTAAATCCATTTAATACAAAAATTAAATAAATAACTATTAAATAAATCACCAATAAAAACTGCCAAAAATAGTTTCAAATTGCCTTTAATGGCAGTGATGTTGTTGATTTTACAAATCTCTTCTACTTATTTGTTAACGGCCTAAAAAATCAGCTAACAATAGTAGTTATAGTATACCTGGAATCCTATAATGATAAACTAAAGTGGCAATTATACACTAATCTAGTATCCTTTAGAAATCAGTTTTGATGGTCACAAAACATAATTATTTAAAAAAAATAACAATAGACACCACCCCCACATTATTTTAAAAACCATAAACAAATAAAACCCAAAATTTAAGAATTTCATCATATTTATATATTATAAAGAAATAATTAAAAAATAATAAAAATATATACTTGCAAATATTTGTAAAAAAAATTTTAAAATATTTTCATTATCTATTAAATGAAATACAAATAGATTTGAAATTAATTTTACTAATTAAAAAAACTAGAAAAATAAAATTTCATTGGTTTTTTACTTATATAAGGATAACTTTAATGGGAAAATAAAAAATTTATAAAATAAATAATAAATTATTTATCCTGAATATAATAACATGACTTACAGAGATGTAGTATATTCCTACATGTTTCCAATTAGTTTCTGATATTTTATGATGGATTCATGAAAATACATCGGTCATTTACTAGGTATTGAATGTATCACTTTTCTTATAATTTTTTTTCATTAAAATTTATTTTTAATTATTAAAATATTAACAAACAATGGAATAATGTCTCTTATATTCCTACATTATAGGAATTAATTTATGTATTTCATCATGGGATTTTATAAAAATTGTAGGTAGTTTTATAGGCTTTGACACATTAATGTGTGTTTTAAAAGTCATTTAAAAAAATAAAACTAATTTTATTTTAGTTTAAAAAACCACAAACTAAAATGTGGTTAAATACATGTCTAAATGTCAAAAACTAATCAAAATTTATTGTATTTAGATCTTATGACAAGTTGAGGTCATTTTCTAGATCTTCACAACTTAATGGTGGTTTTTAGTGAATTTAAATCTAATAAAATAATTGTTTTCCATTCTAACTACACTACACATCTTATAGAAAGAAAATAACTTCTTAAATGTAAAAAGCCAATTAATGATGATTTTTACAGGATTTTGAGAAATTATGAGGTCGTTTGTTAGGTTTTGACAGTATAACAAATGTTTTTTAGATTTTTAAATCTATAAAACACACAGTTGGTCATTCCAAGAAAACTAAAATTCTGATTTATGTCTGATATATTCCTAATTAACACCAATTATTTATTGGTCATTATCTCATGATTTCACACAAACTGACTCTGTTTTTTTGTTTTGATTGTATAACTCGTTTTTAATCATTTATAACACACAAAAAAATTTGAATCTTTTGATCATAGACAATCTCAATTCAAACATTTCATTATGATTATCAATAAATTTGTTGCAATTTATATATTATAACCCTTTTATACATTTTTCTGAAGACTTTTCAATCTTCAGAACATTTTTTGGAGGATTTGGAGAACACCACCCATTGAAATGATGTGACATTTATTCATAAATTATATAAATTATTCAATTATAATTACACTAAAATTTTAGGATAATTCATGGTCATTTTCTAGGTGTTTTACCATTTAGTGCATGATTTTAGGTTTAAAAAAAACATTCTTTCAATCAATATGTGTAAACTATAAGTTGAATTGAAATGTAATCTACAGTTATAAATAAATATTCATCTTCTAATTATTTTATGGAAATATTTGATTTTTTATATGTTTTAACCCATTAATATTATTTTTAAAAGACTTCTAAATATTTTATAATGCACTTTTTGTCATTATGAGAAAACCACACATTAAATTAAAAAATATATATTACTACCTTTGAAAAATTATTTTGTGATCATTTTACTATATCAATCATGCTCAGGGTCTGGGCAATACCTGACCCTATCAAATTAATACAAAAAAGGAATAGTGGAAGAATAAGAGGGCTTACAAAGATGAAAATAACACACACCACGCGTATCAGAATTAACAAAGCGAGAATAGAAATCTATAGAAATAAAGGACCACCTCAATGGGACCTCCTTAATAGCCAACATAGACAAAGAAACCGCAGCTTTATTTTCCTCCCTATAGACTTGAGTGACATCCACCTTCAAGTGATCAAGAGAACTGAGAAAATTGCTCCAAGACGAAAGCATTTTCCAAGGGACGTTGTGAGAACACATCTTCAAAATTTGTACCACTGTAGTTGAGTCAGATTCCACCAAAATATGTTTCTAACCATGTTGAGTTGCATAATTTATGGCTTTTATCATCGCCAAAATCTCAGCATTGATAGCATATAAAATTCCAATATATTGGTAAAAGTTGCCTTGGATGAAGCCCCAATGGGTGCGGAAGATGCCACCAGAGCCTGATGGTCCTGGCGCACCTGAGGTTGTCCCATCCACATTCACTTTTAGACATGGGCAGATGGGCAGGATCCATCTGATAGATTTTAGCACCATAGGCTTCTTGACCCTGCCAGGAAAATCAAGAGTCTTTAGAATAATCAAGTCACAAACAGTGTTATTCATCACTCCTATTTGAACTTTAGATGTGGCTAACACGGCCCAGTAAATCACATTTAACCCTAACTTCAATGGAGACATGTGGATATCAAATACCATGTTGTTCTAGGCCTTCCATATGAAGTCACATGCAATAGTGACAACAGACATCAACAACGCATGAATTTGTTCACTCTGTCCAGCTCACTGGATGGAGCACATGAATCCATCAATTTTTTCTACCTCGAAGTAGATTCCAAATACCAACAGTGGTTGGTTCGAAATATGACATGAATACGTGCATGATATGAAAATATGATGTAATGTTTTATCTGCCTACATGCACAGATAGCAGACAGACGCGAGTTGTATCCCAGTTCGCTGCAACAAGTTATGCACGGGTTGCCTGCATTTCCAGACCCTCCAGATGAGGAGGTACTGATCAGTAGGTATAAAGGGATTTCTAAATCCACATAACCATGCAGGAGTATTAATAACACCCTTACATAGGTTCCAGCATTACTCCCTGTGGGTAAAGATCCCATTTTATCTAGGATTAAATTCAAAAAAATCAAAAGTATTAGAGCTAAAATGTTGTACCTCCAACAAGGTGGGACTGGGTAGACATTTCTGCAAATTATGATACTAGAATAAATCATCAATTGAGAGTGTTTTCACTGAAGAAGGTATATCCATTATCTCATTAAAGTTCTGTCCAGCCACTGGGATGTCCACATAATAAAACCAAAGCTTAGACAGACCATCCAATTAAAGCATTGCATGATGCCATGATAGGCATTCTTGGTGGTAGGCCAAATAGAGGAAGCAACATACAGTGAATGACCATTGTACAGCTTTGACAAAAACCTCTGTGAAGGAAATTCTAGTGATTTATCACCACCAGACACCATATTCCATGTGAACTTACTAATAAGAGCATCGTTGAATAAGCTTAAATCCTTAACTCTCATTCCTCCCATGTCAATTGGATTTACACATTATTTCCATGAAACAGTAATATGATTCCTCTCATAAATGGATCCAGTTCAAATAAAGATTCTGATCATAACCTGAAGCTACTTAATGAGGTTGTTGGGCCATTTATACACAGAGAAGGAATAAACAAACATGGTGGTAGTAATAGAATTTACCATGAAAATTCTACCAGCTTTAGAGATGGATTTCCCTTTCCAACCCACCATGTGAGAGATGATTCTAGATTAAATTCTTTCATGATAAACACATTTTACTCTTTCCCAAAAGAGATGCACCACAAGTGAAATTAAAATAAGGGTTTTTCTCCTCAGCACAAGGGTCCTGGCAATTCTGTTCTGTCTTTAAATGGTCATACCTTTCTGAAAAACAATAAAATATTTATTCTAATTAATCATCTACCCAGAAATGTATTTATAGTTAGCAAAAATTTTCTGAAGACCATAAATTTTCCTTTTATTAAGATTCCCAAAAATAAGTATGTCATCAGTATAAAAGAGATGAGAGGGTGAGAAGAAATATATTCCATCTCTAATTTCCTGTATAGACCAGCTTTCACAAGGTAATTTAGACACACGGTTAGGTAGTCTTCACCAAGAGAAAAAAGTAGTCTAGAGAGTGGGTCCCCTAACCTAACCCCTATAGTACATGTAAAGTACCCTCTAGGTTACCCATTGATGAGGACTGACATCCTGGTACAACTCAGGATAATAGGGACTAGCTTAATGAAGGTCTCATAGAATCCATGTTTCCAAATAATAGCAAATAAGAAATTCAAGTAAATGGTGTCAAATGCATTAGAGATGTCCAGCTTAAGAGCAAAACTTCCATTCCTTCATTTCATTATCATGATGTTAACACTCTCAATTTCTATGAGAATATAGCTCTGAATGTCACTCTCAAGAACAAACCCAAATTGATTAGGAGTGATTAAGTCACCGGCAATGGTACTTGTCTTTAGGGAAATAATTTTTCTAATGAATTAGGTATAATGTTCCCAATAACAATTGGCCTAAAGTCCTTAATAACCAAAGTACATTTATTATTTGGGAGAAAGGAAATGATGCATGCATTGACACCATAAGGAATGGATTAATGACTGAAGAATTCACTAATAGCACTAATCACTTTAAGGCTCCCAGTGTCCCAGTAGAACAAGAAAACATTGTTGGTGAAACCATCAGGTCCAGCAATGCTATCAATATTCAGGGAAAATACTGCTTCCCTGATTTCCTTCTCTGTTGGAACCACCACCATCATCCAAATAATATAAATCATTAAACATTTATTTATATAGAAATAGTTAATAAGAAAATTATTTTTTTAGGGAATTTGATAACTATTAAATATAATATTTGAAATTTAAATAACCAAATCAAGAAAATAATTCCATATTTAAAGTAAATTGAAATTAAAAATTATAAAATCAAAATTAATTTCATGTTATCATTTAAAATAATTTATAAAAAAGTTTTATAATTTTATCATCATTTTTAACACCTACATTCTATATAATGTTTACAAAAAATTTCACAAAAATTTAATTATTAATTAACATTTCCCTTATTATTAATGAAGAATTTAATATTTAACAAATACTGCAAAAAAATCTAACATTAATAAGTAAAATTTATCAATTTTGGTATATACATTATATGTTAAAATAAGTTTCCTAAACATTAAAAACATAATTAATGTAAAAGTTATATTTTAAAAAAATCCATGGATATAAGGGAGTGGAGTTTTTTGGGAATATTCAAATAATCAATCCTTTAACCCCCAGTTACTAAGAAACCACAATTTTGAAAGTAACTATTAATTAAAACAATGATTCTAGATGAGATAATTATGTTCATATCTGTATTTCATAAAATTTTCAACCAAAAATATCACTAGAATGAATAAAAAATTATTCATGAGACACTACAAGGAAGAAGGTAGGTTGATTATTCTTGGGGAAGAGAGGGATCTCAAGGTTTGATGGAGAGTAGATGGTCAGAGGAGAGTAGTCAAAGTAGGCATTAAATGTTGATTGGATGTGCATTGTGTAGGGGGATGTCCATCATTGAAGAGGAATTTCATATAAATTGTTAGCATAGGAACTAAAATTGTGGGGTTGGATGATTTTTTAGTTTTTTATGGTGATTTCTGACCACAATTTGTTGATCTCTATAGGTAGAATTTATGGAAACCAAATGAAAGTCACCCTATTTCATCCAATAAAGGTATTTAATTTTATAAAATCAAATTGTCTTTTAAAATAAAAATATATAAACTAAAATATATTAAAAGTCCTGAGTTACCCTACCAATAATCATATATAATCATGAAATAAAAATTGGGGGTATAAATGAGGGATTAACCCGGTCAACCTAATTCAAGCCAAGCAATGAATATATTTAGAGGGTCTTAAACCAAATTCATTAAAAAAATTCTAACATATACTTTGGGTAGGGAAAGATTAACTATGTTTCTTTTTAAATATTATTTTTAGTGATTTAATAATTATTTATAAAATGGTAATATTTTCTGAAACTTGGTTCAATTGACTCTTGTCTGTATACAACTTTTTCACTTATGGAAAAAATTTCAATCAAGATTGTATTATTTAACCCATTATAAAAGATTAAGAAAGCTTCTATACTAGTTTTTCACTCAATCATTTTAGAGTTTATTCCTTGTTATCCATTTTTACATAACCACTATAATAAAATTATAAATTATCAGGTGATTAAATCTATGAAAAAATAATTTACATAAAATAGAAATGTCAACATTTAAATATTGGTTATTCTTTATATAATTTTTAGAGGTCCTTAATATGGAAATTATTAGTATTTAGAAGAAAAGTTTTATAAATTTATTGGTGAATAGTCTCTATAAATATTTTTTAAAAAGTACTTCATTATATTTTTAGTTTTCAATGTTTTAAAAATATAAATGTACATATAGCATTAATAATAATTTAATTATTGTTTTTAAGCTTCCAAAAAATTTTGTAATAAATATAAAATAATTAATATATTAATAATTAATATATAAATTAAAATAAAAACACAGTTTAAAAATATACATAATGACATTTAAGTTATATGATGGAAATATTTGAAAAATAAATAATTTTTATATCACCACGGCATCAAGTAAATTTCTAATATGTTTCCACAGTAATTACTTTCAATCATTTCATCACCTTTGACCTTAATATCTCCATCATTAGGATAATCGAAACTAATCACTTCCACTTCCTAACTAGCTTGACTAGAATCACACCACATCACCATTAAGCCCACTAGAACTAAACCACCTCACAAACATTAAAAAATTGGAAATTTAAGTGAAATTAAAAATACAATTATTCATAATGTTCAGAAAATATACCAAAAAATATAATAAATAAAAAAAATTCTGTGAAGTCTGTTGTGGCTATGATGATTTTCTAGGCCATTTTTGGTGAAATTGATCATTATAAATTGGAATCAACATCAAAAGAGACATGATAGAACCATTAATTCCCTAATGTCCAAAATAAAGATGCAATCATCCATAATAATGTGTAAAATATTTATTCATTAAAATGGAAATATCATCTATAATAAGTGGAATGGTATAAATCCATAACCAAGGGATGTTAATTCATAATAACAGGAATAATCTATGTCCATAATAATAGGACTGGAGTCTCGAATAAAGAGGATAATTTATATCCATAATAATAGTATAATTATTCATAATAATGAGTATAAATTATGTTCACAAAGAAAGTATGAAAATCAATAATAATGGGAATTATTTATGCCCAAAATAATTATATAATCATTTTTAATAATTGGGATGACCTATTAATATAAAAAATTTAAAATGCATAATGATGGTTTTAATATATGTCTATAATAATAGGAAAAAAATTCCAAATAACACGAATAACCTATTATAGTGTTCCATGAGGGTTCCCCATAGATATCCCATAACACACCCCTAATTTATTATTAATAGAGTTAATCCTATCATTCATACAATACACCTCCTTTTACAACTCAATGCGCCTGATCCTGTAAACTTCAGGCACTCGATATCATAGTCAATGATTATTTTAAAAATTCAATCAGTTTTTAGGTCACAACCAATCTCAATACCATTTCCCTGAGTCATGATAGGCTAAATACCATACAAACATATCATGTTATCTACCAACTAACTTACATAGTTTATGAGGACATAACTTACTCCAACATGATCCATATTTCCCATCCTCATGGTGAAATTTTATCCCATAAGCCTCTATTATGAACATATCATATCATAAGCCGCTTAGATGAACCATTCATTAGACATCAACCCCATAGTCCACCTTTTCAATCCAAACCATTAACATTATTAAAACCCAAGGACTATCATCGATGAACTCTAATGGCCTCACTGAAATAAATACATTCAACCCATTCTATAAAAAAATAATCATTATTTAAGGTGGTTTTTCCCAATTCCAAATCTCATGCATTAAATCTCAAATGAGGAAAAACATAACTTATGATCCAATCATTAAGTGATTGATCAAAAAAATCAGTCCCTCTAGAATCCCTTAAATGGTACCAGTGGATCAACCTATCCCCCTTTTATGAGAATAATTAATCCTATATCTATTATGTTTTATTACCTATAAATAATAAAATCATCATAAGGATTGATCATACACAAGAAAGTCTATGTATATCTAGTTTTGTTAAAAATTTATATTACATTCTTAATTGGTTCTACGGATTCATATCATATATAAGAGACCTTTAATTACCCACTAAAGTAACAAATAATTTATTTCCATTTCTCACATATCAAATTTCATAATAAATAACACAATACACTTGATTTATAAATGTAGAGATCTTCTACCACATTATCATAGCCACAGTACTTTTGTTTCATTCATATAATTATTACTAAAGCCTACAATGATCATCATCATGATATATATCTCCTATATGAAGAAAAAAAGAAGCATTAATTACTTATAAATATTTATAATGAATTTTATAAAGTAAATCAAAAAGAAATAACTTTTGAAAACTCAAGAAACAATAATGTGGTACCAAAACCTCAACCAACGGTGTGTGGAGATCCAATTTCATGTCTTAGAAACTCCAGTAAGAAAAATAATTATAATTAAAAACTCAATAAATAATTAATTTAGAATTAAGTTGATTAAATCATTAAGAAAACTGATTTAGTAATTAACCTTTATCAAAATGGTAAGAAATAATTTTTGTTTATCATTATCAAGCCTCCCCTATAAAATTCTCATTGAATCCCTTTAATATTGGTCATATTTCATGATTATCTAGTGAAATATTTCATAAATATCTAAATAGAGAGTAATAAAATCATAGGAATATTATAAATAAATAACCACGAGGAGAATAAAAATTTTATTACTAAAAAATTCCATGAAGGATGGCACTAAAAACTTCCTTGGACAAGGGGTCTAAGGGGGAATAACATAGGGGAAAAGTTATCCAAATGGCCATCCCCATAGACACTTTTTTGTTAAAAATTAACGGTGGATGACCATGAAATAATAGTTGTTCCCATCCTTTTTAAAATGTTCATTAGTTTTAAAAACTAACTTTTTTATCTCTACCATCCACCCATTAAACCATGGGATATATGGTGGAGTCCCACTAGTAACCTGGGGGCTAGGATAATGGTACAACATCTATAGACCTCTCAACTTGTACATATGATAATGTTCTACCAACCTCCCTTTCCTTGTAATTTAATAGGAAACCTAAAATTTAATTTTTGTTTTAGTTTCACTATAAATTTTTTCTCCAATACTTTTATTTCCGTGTTTAAAACAGATCCTAAAATAGTTTGATAAACCAAATTTTATGTCTATGATTGTTATGAATAAGTCCATTTTATTATAATTCTTGTGAAGTGTGTATGAAAATATGACATTATATAAGACTTTCCATGAGATTTCCAAGAAATGTATTTCCAAGGATTGAAAAGGTATGGATAATATTAATAAACCAAATTTTGGTAAAATTAGGAGAAAATGTTAATGATATGACCCAACCAACTGGAACCTCATCTTGGTTGGTAATAAGTTGGGGGTGACACCCTAAGACCATCTCTAATAAGCCAGTAAATAGAAAAAACACCAAGAAGGAAAAACATACTAATGGGCGGTTATAGCCTATAAACCTGTAAAAATACATACATTACCAAAAACGAATATATAATAATGAAACCAAAGGATACAAAAAAAGACCAAAACAAAATATGGATAAAATATATTTACAGGTCACAATAATATTAGAAAACCATAAATCCAATTAATAGGGAAAAGTCTCTAGGCCTAACATCCCATAAAAAACTAATATTTAACGTCTATAGTACATGTAATCCATGTGAAAACCAAAAAATAATGATAACCTACCATAATAAACACTATTAAGATCCTTTATAAATGTGTTCTTCTAACTCTACACACCTTCATACCACCACCAAATTGTGAATCGTCTGTATAGATATGACATGTGTGTGAACATTTCCTATGAAATTGTAGGTATAAGTAAATCTAATAGGTTGACCCCAAAGTAAAATATATATATATAAATAAATATGGTTATCCAATTATAATAATCAAATATATTATTTTAATGTAACAATAAGATCAATCTAATTAAGCCATCAGTCATCACAACTCTGCTCCAAAGAAGACAAACATTGGGAACGATCTTAATGCTTCCCAAGTACTATAGATCCAAAATCACCTCTACTATCACACTATAAAAACTTCTACAAAATACCTTTTTCGCTACAACAAAGGTTTAATTTCACCTTTCTAAATAGTATTTCATTTGATATGGTCATTTCCCCCTATATAGAGCATGTTTTCATACATGTTTAGTGTGTATCAACCGAGTGGGTTACCAACTCAATCAGTGGAGGGCCCATGAATTATCACAACAATAGGGTGACCTACTACACTAAATCCATAGAGGACTATCACCATAGATATGTTATGCTATTAAGAGAGTTATAACACCATATTTTCTCAATAATCATACACCCACATTCATAATTTTATTTATAAAATTTAGAAAACTCCATATTCTCTAATGACTCAAATATAATCCTCAGATAACTATTATACATATAAAATATTGGTCTATGTGTAAATATACTCTTAATATACTGCACATAAATCCAAATTAACACCTAGAAGATAAGATATGAAGATTACTTGATGTTTACTAGTACATTATGTGTCCCTATATAGTACATGATATGTATATCACTCTTAAAAGGCTAGTCATATAATGTCACCACCCAATCTATAAAAAAGTTAATTTTATGTTAAATCAATTTAATGTCATATTAATGTTCATTATTTTCATGTTATATATTTATATTCATTATAATAGTATTAAAAAATCATTATTTCTAACAAAATTTTGTTTTCATGCATTAGATGGTTTTATTTAAATTCTGGATTCCTAAATTTTAAAATATTAATTTTACTGAATGAACATGAGTTTTGAATTAACTAGGTTAAAATAATTTTAGAATGAATTTTATATAATTCACTAAAAAGTTTAATTTATCAATGATTAGTGACAAATAATAATTTCTCTTTAAAACTGTCATTTCTTTACACCTAGTTACAAAGAAACATTATATTTTGGATCAGTTTTAAAATTATAGTAAAGTTTGATTAAAAATAATATAATAAATATTTTTGGAATAAAAATTATTTTTTATTTTGGTATAAAAACTTTTTTATGCCAAAAATGTCTTTTAATAAAAAAAATTGTTTTCATCATGTTTCATGAGTTTAATTTTAAATTAAATTTTTCCACATAGGTTAATTTAATTTGATTAAATGGATTCAATATTAGTAATGATAAAAATTAAAATTTGGTAATAATTTCAAATTAGTCATTATTTATAATGAATACCAAAAATAGTAAAAATCTACTTCCATGCTTAAGGTTAAAATCAGTTTACTATGGGGTTAAATTAAGGAGATAAGTGTTAAAAGGACCTATAAACTTGTCTAAAGCATATTTTATAGCCATATTTCCACCCTATATCATCTAATAATCATACATTTTCATTTTAGATCCATTTTTATTGATTAATACTTCAATATATTTTAATCTTTTCAAACATTCAAAGTGTGTCCCCCTTATAAAAGGACACCCCTCACTCCCCTCTTATCTTCCCTTAAATAACTTTTTGGTTCAAAACGTTCCCTAAAAAATCCCTTCTTACATCCGTAAAAATGTTATATATTCTTAATCAAAAAAAATCCTAAAAGGATTTATGTGTAAACCTAAGGAGCTTGTCCTTAAAAGAATTATAATTCTTAAGAGAACATTTTTCTTTTATTTTCTTCCTCTACCTCCTTAAAATAATTTTCATCAATCATAAAATTATATCATCCATATATTCAATATCATAATATGATATTATTTTAATGTAATAACCTATATCCATCTCTACCCGAAAATGAGAAATGAAATCATCGTTCATGTGAACGGAGGACAATTGCCTCAAGAACCAATATAATTTTTTTATAACAACCTCTGAAATATAGTTATACTGATAAGTTTAATGTATATATATATATATGATATTAATAACATATTTATCAGTATTAAATGATAAAATATCATATATTTTCTTATTATTTATTCCATTGAAAAATGATAATGTCGTTCATGTGTACATGTGGATTTCCACCACCATGAAGAGATGTGATATATTTTTTGTGAACACATCACATGGATACTATATATTAGTTTAATTAGAGATAAAATATGATATTTATGATATATTAATTATTATTTAATGATTAAATGATACTTACCTTCTTTCCCTCAAGCTCAATAAAGAATGACAACGTTACTCGTTCATACGTAAGACCTACTATCTTCGTGATTGTAATATCATTCATTTTTCATAACCATGTTTTATAGTGGATTTAAAAGTATACATAATTTATAAAAAATAATTTTTCCGGGATTATAATTCTAGATATGATGTATTAATGTCCTTTTTTATCATAGTTAACTTACAAAATCCATTCTTACAAATGATTTGATTGTCGTCAAAACATATGATGTGAAATTAATTGATTATGAATTAATATAACTAGGTAATAAATAAAAGACAAGGAATAATTATTGAAAAAAATTCCTACAAAAAAAAATAATTAATATAAGTTTTTTATTTAGGATCATAAAAAACATATTTGTTATTTAAGACATAAGGAAATAAACACTTTACTTTGAAAACCTAGCTTCAAATGTTTTAATGATTTATTTTCTAAATATTTTTCATCCATTTATATATTCATAAAAAAATTACAGATGTATTTATATGGATATAAATGAATTATAAAAGGTATTTTTTTATCACTTTTCACTTTTTTTACTGGTTTTCAAAAAAAATTACATTTTATACTGAATGTTTTGATGAAAACGCAAAAGGATTATTCTATTTTAATGTATGCGGTGTCAATAGTTTTCCTACAACTATAATTTTTATTTTCTGTTTATATTCAATTAAAATATTTAATTTTTTCTTAAAAAAAATCCACATTATTTTTCTCATAAATATTTCAAAATTGTCAAAAATGGAATTGATATTTCAATATCCATAAATTTTTTTCTTTTCAGTAAAAATTACATTTTTATAATTATGCTACTTGACATGAAGTTTTTCATGTATTATGATTGTGATGTGGTTATTGGTCATCGTTTGTGATTACTGATGTTCCCAATATTGCTCATGATGATGAAAGAGATCGATATAGTGCATGATGATAGCTGAGCGAGATATAACTCATGATAATGAGTGAGCCTCATATAGCTCTCTAATTTATCTAGTAAATGGACGGAGTTAATGGTTTAGGTGTCTCTTAATAGAGTATTGAAATTTATTGAGGAGTCTATTCAATTTATAAGAGTGATATAGAAATGATTTACTAATTTACCTACATATTTACTCTATTATTTCTATGGGTTTTTATAAAAATATTATGATTTTAAAAGGTAAGATAATTTACTCATGTTTACAACAAAGTAAATTATAATTCCTAAGTAGCGAATGTATTACATTGATAAAAAACACATAAGTTTTTCATGATTATAAATAAACTTCTCTGATTTTTTATTTTACATTTATAATTTCTTATGAAAAGTTTTATGAAATACTTTAGTAAATGAAATTTATTTATTAGGTAAGTAAATGTTTATTTTTTTCTAAAATTTCATTATAAAAAAGGAAAAAATTATAATGAGTATCCTTGGACTAATGGGTTTCATTATTTGTTTCTGTAAATTATCTCTTACTAATATTTTTGTTCACATCCCTTGTATTAAGATGTTTTTCATAGGTATTTAAGGATTAGTAGTGAAAATTATAAGGTCAAGATGAAAATTGTGATAATATATCAAGAAATTAAAACAATTTATATGTCAAAAAGATTTTTATTTTGGAAAAAATGGATACTTAGTGGAGGCATCAACTATATGATGTATTATTTATTTATGTAAGGGTAATGACCTATTATATAAAACTAAAAACCTACAAAATATCTCAATAAATGAAAGAAAGTGATTTTTTATCTAATGAATAAATTTTAACATATTATTTTCCATCGAGTCCTTATAGTTTATATCAAAGGAAATGCTATGTTAATTTCAGTGGTTAGGATCACGGATGTAAATAACATTAATATATTCTAATTTATGGTTATAATGATATATTATTTGAATATTACAATCTTTATTCATCTAAAATATGTTATTTTAGAATGGTTTTTTATAGTGTAATTTGGAAATCTAAAGTAAAATGACACCAAGAGGATAGTATCATTATAATCAGATACATGGATTGGTTGGAAATGAAACTAAGAAGTTTTTTTCTTTTTTGATTCAGTTGAAATAGGATATACAGGGTGGTGTAATTGATGTTAGAGAGGATCCACATCTACTATATAAAAACACGGTGATAGTGGATAAGTTTATGTGATAAAACCCTCCTTCATTAGGTGGATCATCATACCCAATGGTAGCCTGGGGGATTAGAGATCTAGAAAATATATTCAATTTCAGGGTTTTTTTAGTATAAAAATGTTACACATTATATATATAATTTTAAAAGTGAACATTATCAATGGTGGCCATTTCATAAGAGTTCTATATGAAGATAAGAGATTGATTCCATGGAATGGGAAATATTTAAGAATATTTTACTTGAGATATATTTTTCCAAGGTTGTTCAATTTTGGGTGGGATATAAATTCTTGTAATTAAGGTTGAAAGGGTAAATTTTATTGGCCTTGTATAATTCATATTTCACCTAATTTTTAGTTTTTACTATAACTTTTATCTGGGGTCTAGATTTTAAAATAAATTAGTTTTACTTAGGATTAAATCCATGATACCAAAGATATTTGGTTTCTCATGAATTTAAAATTTATAATAAAAAATGAAGTTCCTAGAAGGTGGAAATTTTATTTTTTTATGATCAAGTGCTCTATGTAAAAATTTAGAAAAAGAGGCCCTGATGGTAAACAAATGTGAAGAATCCATCAAAAAAATCTAAAGGTACAAAAATAATGTTTGTAGTTTCTGATAGGTGTAATAAAAATATATTTTTGGAATGTATTCTGAAATATAGTAAGTGATTTTGATTTTTTATTTGTGATAATATGGATCATTTTTTAAAGATAATATCATAGTATTTATATGACAACTTTTGATAAGTAGGAAGGTTTTTTAAAAGTAACAAGAAGGTTCATTATGTGGATGCATGTATAAATTATAACATGAGTTATGGTAAGAAGAAATACTATAACAATAAGGGTGTGGTGAAATCCTTTTCAACTAAATAATTATTTTTTTCTCTATCAAATGAAGTGGAAATATAATCATTTCTTATTTATTTAGATTATATTAATATCTTGTTCAATTTGTGGTCTACATATTCTTTAATTTCTAATAAATTTTTTGGAAAATAAAAAATTCACCTCATGAAATAATTTAATTACTTTTGGTAAAAACAATTGGGTATAGTATTAAAGAAAAAATTAATTTAAAAATATATTTCTTTTTTATGTATGGATGGTTTTTTAATACAAAACATGTTGTTTTTCCTATAATAGGATTTCACATTATTTTTTGTATGGATTTGACTTCTATTTATCATTAAAAAATGATTTTTGAGCCAAAGAAGTTATTTTCAAAAATGAGTTTTATTTATTTTATAATAAAAAATTCATACCATTGATAACATATTAAGAATATAAGAATTTGTTAAGAGATGGTAATGAAAGTTACTTTAATCATGTTGTTGAAAATAATGAAAATGTTTGGACTAATGATATATTGGAAATAAAATAATATTAGGATATTTTTTATAATGAGTTTAATTTTATTATAATTTATTTTAATGTTGGGTTTACTACTCACTTGTTTCCAAATGATAATATAATTTTAAAACCTCGTTATATAATGGCGCATTTAGAGAATCTGTAATTGATAAAATTGATTCAACAATAGCATGATAAAGGTTTATTTATCCTAGAAATTCACCATGGGGTTCTCCTATTATATTTTAAAATTTTAATGATGATTCAATAGTGTTTTTTATTGATTATAGATAATTGAATAACATCATTATTGGAAATAAGTATCAATTCCCTCATATCGATTACTTGTTTGATTATCTCTAGGGAGATCAATATTTTTCGAAAGTTGGTCTCAGATTTGGGCACCATCAACTAAAGTATAAGGAAGAAGACATCCCAAATATAGTGTTTTATACTAGGTATGGGAATTATGAGTTTGTGTTTATTCCATTTAGGTTAAAAAAATACTCCATTTTTATTCATATATCTTATGAATAGTGTTTTCTGTGAATATATTGATACATATGTGGTTATTTTTGTTCATGATATTTTTTATTTTTAGAAAATTTATGAGAATCATAAAAAATATCTAAGGATTTTTTTGAAAGCCCTGAAGTAAAATAAGTTATATGGAAAATTTTGTAAATGTGATTTTTTGTTGTAAAATATTTCAGTCCATGTACATATCATAAATAATTATGACATAATTTTTTATCTAGATAAAACTAAATTTGTTGATGAATGGTCAAGACCAAAAAAAATTAATAATATTAGTAGTTTTATTTGATTGTCTATACACTACCAATTATTTATTAAAAACTTTCCATGGAATCTTGAAAACTAAAAATGTAAAGATGAAAAGCAGTTAGGTTCATCTAGAAAAAGTAATGTGATTATTTTTTCTATGAATTAAAATAAATATTTCTAAATGATTTTTTTGGGACAACCATCTATAAATGGTGAATTTCTTATATTCGGTGATGCTTCATTGAAGGTACTAGGATGTTTTATAAGTCATAATTATATGCTAATGTATTATTCATCACATCAATTAAAATTTCATGATCATAATTATCCTATAAATGAACTTGAGTCAGCAGATGTATTGTTTGATTTAAATATTTGGGGACATCATTTATAAAGATGAAAGATTAAAATATAAACTAATCATAAAATTTTAAATTATATATTCCTAATTAAAGAGTTTAATTTTAGATAGTGTATGTGGCTAGAATTAATAAAATATTATGATTGTATAATTGTTTACCATCGTGAAATATTATTTAATTTAGAAATATAATTCAACATTAAATATGATACGTCAATAAAATAATTTTTTCTTAATTATTTAATGAATTTGGATTTGAAATGATTTATGGAACACCATATTTTTTCTATTTTGGTGTTAGTATAATTTTTTTTCCAGAAAGTGTTAAGAAATCTCAAAAGAAATACTGTTAGTTTCGAGAAAAGGTTTAATTAGATAACAAAGGTATGGTTTATAAATTTAATATTGACAATGAAGGTGTTTTGAGATTTATAAAATGGTTATATATTTTATGTGAATCCTTGTTTAATGAAGAACTATTGAGTGAGCCTCATAACTCTCCATATTTTCTTTGTCGAGGTAATACAAAAAAGTATAGAGACCTTTAGTAACATTTACCGTGGAAAGTAATAAAAAAAGATATTAGTTAGACAATATTCTTTTAGGTAAAATTTCTCAACATTATGTTATATAGTTAATTAGATTTTATGGAGTCCCTCATTCCATTATATCTTATCATGATTCAGGATTCACTTCTAATTTCAATAAAGGGATTAAGAAGTCTTTGGGAACTGAATTAAATTTTAGTACAACCTTTTGTCCTTGATTTGATGGATAGTTAGAGAAAAACAATTTAGAATTTGGATATTGTTATTTGAGATAATTCAATGAATTATCTAGTAATATGAGATCATCATCTTATTTTTGTTTATTTTTTGTTAAATATAAGTTCTCATTTGAGTATATAGATGAAACCATTCAATGAATTTTATGGAAATTTGTGTCTATTAAATCCCCCTTTAATATATTTCTATATAGAATCTTAAATTTGGACAATCCAATACAATAAGCCTATGTTTACACCCTAAGATCATTCCACATTAAAAATAATAACTTTCCTTATTTTGATAATCAAATATTTTAAATAAAGGCCTCTAATTTATGGTTATGGGGTTTGAATCCTAAAAATAAAAATAATACCTATCCTAGAAAAATGCCATAATTTTAGACATATCCATAGTGTGAAAATTTCAAGACGACACTCCCTTTAAGAGATATTACATGTTAACATTCACATGGTTAAAAATTATATATTTTCTTTATTTTATATGCTTTGAAACCACACTATGTAAAAATAAATGAACTAACTTTGAAAAAACCATTTAAAAATTATTAAAAATATTCAAAGGGAATATTACAAAAATAAAAATTATTATAATTCATATAATGGAATAAATCTTATAAATTCCCCATTTAAAATGAAAATTGAAAACATAAAATTTTGAACTCTCTTACTATATTCTACAATATCTTTTTTTATTATCTCTTTCAACAAAGTTAACATATATACGGTGTGTTATAACTATATTAAGGTAAAGTAGTCTCTAATTAATATCACATCACACTATATCTCAAAAGATTAAAATATTTAATATATAGAAACATAAAAAAAATATTTCAATTTTTATGATGAAAAAGATGAAAATTATTCAAATTTTAATAATGAAGTTTCCAAAATAGTGGTTATAGTCCCTAGATCATTCAAAAACTAATTATTACAATATCACATTATATTATAATATAGTGATATATGCTATCAAAAAATTGAGGTATTCTCTAAAAGAATGTGTTTATCAGAAAGAAGAACCCACATATTGAACATCTTTTTTAATCTATGGATTAAAATACAAAAATTCATCTAATTTGAAAATTATTGGTGATTTAAATAGAATATTATTTCATGTGTGTTTAATTTTTTTGTAATGTATAACATTTAATGTTTTTATAATAGGATGGTAAATTAAACTAGTTAAATCAATGGTTCGTGGTTCAAAGGTTTGTTAGTGGATGGATATGTTGATATTAAATTTATATAATTTAAATAATATATATATTGAATGTATTAAATTTGATAACTTAATATATTATATAATTTTTAATTTTAATAGAATATAAAAAACAAAAACATAATAAAAAATAAAAAATTCCTAGAAGGTGTTAGTGATTTCACCTTTTATTTTATTTATTCACCATATCATTCATCTTATAGAAGTATTTTTGGATAATCTCTTGAAATAAAAAAAACCATTCTTTTCATTTCCTCCAATTTACTTATATTTTCACACAGTTTAACCTTTTTTGATGAAATCAATGATTTACTGTAAATTTTTGCAAACAATCGACTTGTCAAGTGGTTTTTCAAAGGTTAATTTCATGGTTAATTACATTTATTTCATATAGAAATAAAATATTTTTTACACAAACTATTAAAATAAATTCCCAAAAACACTGATAAAAAACATCTTGGAGAGTTAGAAATTATATAATAATGCAACTATCAAATGATTTATAGGTTAGATTAATGATTTTTGTATTTATTTACAAATTTAACATTTTTATAAAAAGTTAATTTCACATATGGGTGTCATTTTCAAGTTATATTTCATTATCAAGAGTTAAATTTAATATTAAGTTCTATTTTTAAAATAATTTTAAATACCTAAATAAATTTAATTTTATTACATGGTATTGAATATAAATTTTTTTATTCTTAAATTTAATTTATTATTAAAATCTTGGGTTTCCTTTTTATTCAGATGAATGATTTAAATACAACTCAAATTTTATTTGTAAACCAGTAATAATTTGAATTTTCAATCATACAATATATAAGAAAATACTAATGTAGGCGCACATCCAAACTAAACCTTAGTTTGGGGCTCTCGTTTATAATTCATAATATGGTGAAAAACCAAATTAAAACTCCTATTCACCAACTAAAACATACACTGATGAAAAAAATAAAATGAGTTTAAAATTTAATTTAGAATAAGACCCAATGTAGTACATAGAACTACTTTTGAATTTATCAATGAAATCAACCAAATAAAATCCAACACAATAACAACATCACACCAGCATATATCCATAGAAAACACCAAACTGAAGTAGAAGACAACTGCCTCAACCACCATAGGAATCCAGAAATAAATAACCCACATGTGTATAAAAGAAATAATATTTCTACATGAAATTAATTAAAACACAATAACAAAACCCCAAATATTCTCTATATGGGTATTGTCAACATCAATTTTTGTAAAGACCTTTAGATTCCATGTAAATTTATTTTATTAAATGGGAATTTTACGAGGTCCGTGAAAATTGATGGCGCGTGATTCCGAGGCCCGGAGTGGCCAGAATGAATTTCTGAACTTTTTTTCAGGTACGTTCAGTAAACTTGCGAGCGGGTTTTTCTAAATCTTGAACCAGTTCTCAGAATTGAAATCTGAGGGAACCATTGAAATCACAGTGCTGATATTCTCTTATGGAGGCTTCCACCTCGATGGCAGTTGTTCGAGGAGGAAGGTTAGTTTTTGGTTTTTTTGTGAAAGAATAAAATAAAATAAAAATCGTGTAACATTTTTATTTTATTTGTTTGAGCTTTAATGTGTATTTTCAAATGTGGGTCCACCTAAACTTAAACCTCATATGAGAGATTATAGAGGTGGGGACCGCCGAGCCTAAACCTCCCTTGAGAGGTTATGGTGGTGGGGACCACCCGAGGATAAACACCCTTGAACTCCCCTTTAATAAAGAAACCCTCAAACTTCTTATTAAATGTGGTGGAGCCATTTCAACTCCTCCAACCTTTATTATGCCAGTCTAGTTAATTAATTAAACAATTTTGAAATTATCCCATCATATTTTATTATATTGGTTACCCTTTTCTTTTTGGTCGGTTAAGGGAAAAATAATCGTTGGCAAAGGTGGGAGCCTGAGAGAACTTGGAGGAACACATCCTCTAACTAAGAACGCCAGTGAAGAACACTTCTCCTTCATCAAATTCTTCTCCAAACTCCATCAAAGGATCTCCAATGAGGAAAATCTCCAACAATGAACTAGGAGATGTCGACGTCACCGACATCCTTCTATTCCCAATGACATCAACTCTTTCCCCACAGACAATCGACGACGAATCAAACGAATGAGGTAGGGTGGTTGATTAAAATTCTTCCCTTATTCATTCTTAAGGACTCTTCATTATCCAAAGAGAGTTTATAGCCAATTTCTACCAATCTAATGCAGAGAGTGTGGGCCAAACAAACATGGCCCATCCTCTCCGTAATTCTTGTAATGATATGTGGTGTTCCTCACGATGGAGGAGTTCGGCGACCAACCAAGAAGAGGAATGAGAACAGCGGCTCACATCACCACCGGTCGCAATGAAGGTGACGGCGCAACGGTGCTGCTCAATGGCCACTGCAGCCCGCAGCCCCTACAGTCTGCGGCCACCGCTATCTGTGACCTCCACCCTTTCGGCTGAGCCGCCCCGCACTGTGCCCTCACGGCACCCCGTGGTCGAGCCGCTCTGGCTGAGCCACCCCGTGTTTCTTCCTTACGAAACCCCATGGCAGAGCTGCCTCACGCCGCGCCCTCGCGACACCCTAGGGCCAAGCCGCCCCGCGACCAAGCCGCCCCATGGCCTCGTGCCCTTGTGGCACCCCCACAGCCTCGTGGCCTGCCGGGACTGACTCAGATGGTCGGGCCGGCCAATGGGCCAGGCCAGACCTAGCGGGTCAGGCCAGGTCGACCGAAACTGGGTCAACCCTGGTTGGGTCAGGTTGGATCGGTCCGACCGAGTCGGACCGGACCCGGACCAGATAAGATCCTATACTTTACTTGGGCCATAACTTTTGCACCGAATTTCCGATTCACGAACCTCCAGAGGTGATGGAAACCATGATTCGAGAGGGTCTTTTTGGTATATCCCAAAAGAGATTTTGATAATGTTGGGATATGATCAGGTTTTATTGAGCACGAATCCAACCAGGACCTCGAGACATAAAGGCTAATAACTCATAGACAGGGCGTCTGATTGGCGCACCGTCTTTTGCGTTGAGACCCCTATGATGTGGCTGTCCTTTGAGATACTTCATTGTGTGAATTTTTGGTAGATGGAGTATCTAACAGCATCTTGTGGAGCATATCCTTCTAGAGATGAGTGAGTATAGTACTGGAACCTAGTAGCTTGCTCTAACGAGAAGAATGAATAACGATCCTATGTGGGTCAGCTCTTAGTGATCCTGTGTGGGTCAGATCCTATCAATCCTATGTGGGTCAACACATAGTGATCCTATGTGGGTAATCTCCTAGCGATCAAGTGTGGATAAGCTCCTAGAGATCCTGTGTGGGTCAGCTCCTAGCGATCATGTGTGAGTCAGCTCCAAGCGATCCTGTGTGGGTCAACTCCTAGCGATCCTTTGTGGGTCATCTCCTAGCAATAATATGTGGGTTAGCTTCTATATAGAGTAATATAATTCAGTATTTGCATATAATAATCTCTACTACTATACTTAAGTTATACCTGGAATGATTTGAGTTCGTAACTGTGTGGTACCTTCCTTCGTGGTAATACCTTGGTGATATTCTTCTGTGTGGCGTACCTGTGTGGTACTTGCCTTTTTTGTTTTTATTCCTTTGTGGAAAAGTTATGATTTGGGATTTTGGGTTGGACCATGTGTTTCTTCATGATTGATATGGGTATACTTGATAACTTAGGTATATGTATGGGCATATACCTAAGTAGGGTTGATAGTTGACTTCATGCTTCGAGGTTTACCCTTTGTGGATTTGTGAGACCTTGAGGGTCTCGAGGTCCCTACTGAGTATCGTTATACTCACCCCGGGATGGGAAACGCCCGCACTTCATTTTTTTTGGTGCAGAAGACGGAAAATGATGACTGCGGATGAGAGTACTAGGACTGGATGGTACCCAGAGGTGGACCATACAGCGTGTCAGTAAACAGAGGAGGCGGGCGGAAGTGGAGTGCTGAGGAGGTGATCTGTACCTACCCTTCAGGTAGGAACCTCAGAGGATGATCCAGTAGTTGTCTTTCTATTTCTTTGGTTGTATTGTATTTCATTTTTACTTGTACCGTTAATGTTGGTCTTGTATTCTGGCCCCTTTTACTTTCATCACTCTTTTGGATATATAGTTTTCTTGTGTTCGTATCTTGATGTGTGCTTGGTTACATGAGTTTACAGGTTATAAATGTAATACCTTCCCAGTTTTAGGGAATAATCCTTTCAGTGCTAGTCGCCAGCCCCTGGCCTATGGAAGACGGGCTTGGGGTAGTCATGACACAGGCCCCGGGGGACAGTTCGTGAAAATTTTAGTGCAACCAGTAGCTAAAAGAAGCAAATTTTTCACCCAAAGAGGTGTTCTTTTATTCATTGTATCCTTATGGAGACTCCTCTAATGATCTTTGTGATTATCGTGCCACAAAATAAAAATTTTATCATGAATGGATTTATAGTTATAACCATTTTATTTCTCTACATCTTAAAAAATCATATTAGAGATAAAAACCCATAAAATACCTCCAAAAAGTATCTACTTCCATATAATAAATTAATCTCCATGGTAATAAAAATAATGTAGTCACAACACTATCATAGTTCTTTATTTTTACCAAATAAAAGATAGTAATTGAAACAATAAAATCATTCACATTGGTCTTATTATTATCAGCACTCAAAATACATATATGAGCGTATAGAAAAAT
Source organism: Viscum album (assembly GCA_963277665.1). NCBI lineage: Eukaryota > Viridiplantae > Streptophyta > Magnoliopsida > Santalales > Viscaceae > Viscum > Viscum album. The sequence goes on from OY728127.1 coordinate 305,865,598, forward strand.
TATAGCACAAAAACTCTTTAATCGATAGATTACCTGAATAAATATACACTAGAAATTATTTGAATTGTGTTATAGATCTATACTAAAAAGATATATCTTTAAATTAACTCTATAAACTATGTATCTTTCCATTTCTAACCTGAAACCCTAATTTACTCTATAAAAACCATTCGTAGTGATGTTTTAGAACAATCTATAACCCTCATCCCTTGAAAATTGATAATATAGAAAATTGGATTCCAAACTATTTTATTACAAATAAAAAAAAATTATCAACATTAAAATATGATAAGACATCATTAATAATGTATCAAACAAGTATATTTTACACATTTTAATGCCTTAATGATGATATAGCATGGCGCTTTTCATCCAATGCTAAAAGTGTAATGATTTTAATGTTCTCATCCCGTTACTTTGAGATTTTTTGATGTTATAAAATTTCAAGAGGATTTTCCAAACTAATTAGTGAAATTGAGATATAATTTCATATATAAGGGTATTTTTTCGGTATAGACCTCTTGGTTGTGGCATACTGGTGTCCATTGCAACATAGTTGAGGCATTATGGTATAGAGTATAAGAATGATGTTTTTGTGGGATCTACCAATTTTGGTATGGTTGTGGTTTGGAGGTGAGTTATAGATATTGTGTTGGATATATGGAGTTCATTTTTTCTATATATATGGTGGTGGAAACATCTTAGGGAATGGATTGTGTAATAATGGTTTGGTAGTTGACTACATTGTCTTTATCAATTTTGGGGTAATTGTGGAATGGTAAATAGACTTATTCATATCCTTACATGAGTTTATTAGATCTAGGATACATTTATAGCATGATCTTCAAAGGTTGATTGGAAAATTTTCATTATGGTACAACCACTTTCCTTGAAATATGGTTTTGATTAAAAAAACCATATTCATTATAGAGTATCTAGTAGTGTTATATTGTAGTCTTATAAAGTTATATTCTGTATAAATTTGAAAACTCGTTAAAACCCCATAATTCATCCAACTATTCTCTCAACTCATAAGGGATAGAGATAAGTCTTTAGGTTGTCTTCCATACCCTCATCCTTGGATTTGATTCCCTATATCAGGAGATTTACAAAGTAAGGATGTTAAACATTAAATTATGATTTATGAACAAAACTATTTTATTATCCTGGAATGGTTTCTCTGTAACTTTGAAATTAAGTGGAATAATTATTATAATTTTGTTAGTAATGATGAATCTTGAAATGGAATAAGGGTATATTTTATTTTTTTGTTAATGTTTATACTGTCCACTTTTATAGGGAGGTGGGTTGGTTGTGGTGTTATAGTTAGAAGTGGTGGAAGTGTGTGGTAATGGTAGTATGGTGGAATTGGTGGAAAGTGATTATGTTGTATTAATTTGAACAGCTGGGATGGTCTTGTGTGTAGATATATATATATATATATATATATATATAATAGAGGGAGGGAGGGAGAGAAATATCTATCTTCCTACTGATTTTTAAATTCACCCAACATGGTTGTATATCTTTACCAACTCCCAAATGTTTTCAGTTCTGGGTGATTTCCCCAACATCTAGGTTAGGGAGGATGGATGGATGGATACCAACTCCTACCTACTCTCCCTACTGAGTGTGGAATACTGGAATAGCTTTGTGGGTGGTGAGAAGAGATATGGTGTCATCCATTCTTGGTAGGGGAGGGAACAAGGTTAATGTCCTTCATTTTCATAATAATTTATTGTATTGAATATGTGAGAGGTGGTAGTGAATATAGAATGATGTGTATTATATTTTTGAGTCTTTTAGCCTGGTTTTGGTTGTGAAATGGATGGAATGATGTTATTAAAGGATGTTGGACTATATGGGAGGATGGGTATGTATGGTTTTTAATTGAACTACATCAAATGTTGGAGGGAGTGAACATATGGCATTTGATGTTTTAGCTTGAGTGTATAAAATAATTTTAGAGGTGGTCATAGGGATCAATTAATAACATTCCATGATATTATTTTATTACAATAGATGTGATACTTTTTACTATTCCTTAGAAAGGCTTGTCAATAGTTTTCCTAATAGGTGCTTATAGGTTCTACTTCTCATTCACATGTGGATTATTATACTTCATCTATATTTTTATGCAAGGTTATGAGTATAAACCTATAGTATATACATAATATTCTCATCCCTATATGTGTAAATTTTTTTGTAGTCTTTAAAGGAGAGTTTGGTGATTGATATAGATAATAGTGTCATGGATATTGCGAGTGTCTATAAAGTTGATATATATTATCTGATTGGTATTTTATTTTTTGATTTTTATTTATATAATAGATAAATTAATAATGGTATTATTTTGGATCTAGGTTTATTTATATTATCGAAATTATTATTGGTTTTATTTAAGTGTTCTCAGGATATAAAATTATAATGTGTCTCATATGTAAGGTTTATACACATGGTAGTAGCCGACAAAGTGAATACTATAAGAGATGGGATTTAAGCGTCACTCTCATATTAATTATAGGTCTTAGAGGGGTTACCAATGTGGTAGGGTCATGATAAAGTGATATGAAAGCTTTTTTTAAGATACAGGATGGAGAGTCAAGATAAACACTCAGAGGATTGCATGGTTTTGTCGGGAAAAAGTTTTACATAATATTGATGGTTGGATTGGTCTAGGAAGATTGTCTATGACACCAAATATTAGCCCCTCCCCCCTCATGATTTGACATAAAAATTTCAATTAGTTAATAACCTTGTGAAATTTTATCCCATTTAGGGTGGAGATATTGTAAAGGTACATTCATCATACTTATTCATTCTTGTGTTTAAAAAGAGGTAATTTTGGGGAGATAAAATGGTTTAATTAAATAAACATGACTAAATTAATTAATTACTAATAGTAATATTATTAATGTTCTCATTTATATGGATTGAGGGTGGTCTTCATCTACATGTGGTTTAGTTTGGTTTGGTTCTGTAGGATGACCTAGTCTACTATTGAAGGCTTGGCCAAGTATAGGAGGATGATTCGTACATAAGGATATTGAGTATGTTCTAGTGTCATGGTATATCAATGTATGAGGGAAACTTCTATGATATAGATATATAATTCTAGTTGACTCTGCATAAGATCACTTTTAGGGTGATATGATCTAAGGCAGAGTATCAGGTTTCATTTCCTATCATTCATATGTGGGTAGAAGTGTAGTAGTAGGGGATATTATATCATGAGTAGGGGATGGACCCAAAAATCTCTTCATATAACATATTAAGGTATGTTTAAATGGACTTTCTATCATCAATTAAGATGTATGAGAATATATAAGAGTTTCTCTCCCTTCAGTATGGGATTTTTAGTGTGTGGGAGCATTGAATCAGGTTTATGGATCGCCTTTTATTTTCCCATGATTTTTTTATTAATGATCGATGTAGGGATTTTAACTTAGGGGATCTATTATATCCATTAATCCAATATAAATTCACACCATTTATATTTCCTATTTAATTTGAGGTGTAGAAAAAATATTGGGTGATAGAGAGGATGCATACTCATCCTGGGTTGTCTCAAGAGGGGGTCTATCAGGGTTTCATGAAGATTAGTATTATTAATGGTGGATTGAAGTTGTTAGGGAATTCAAGGATTTAGTAGGCTAAGAGTCAACTCCAATAGTTTTCCTCCTCCCTTCTCTCTTGGTTAATCTGTTCTCACACCACTTCAGGAGCTTTTCCCTACTATGATTTTTAAGGGAGGATGCTTTCATCAGTATTCTCATCGTCCAAAAAGTCTCAATAATTATCATTGTATGAGAGGTCAGGTACCTTATAATTAGTAGTTTCCCAAGAGGCTATATCAGTAGTAGGTGAAGAAGGCCTTAATTCCAACTAGAGGAGATGGATATGGTAGAGGAAAAACTCGTGATTACCCCCATCCTTAGGAGAATAGGGTTTAGTGTATCGATTAGGGCGGTCATCATTGGAAGGTGAAAGGATTAAGTCATGCATTACATAATTATTTAGATTTTTAAGTGTCTTAGAAGCTAAATATCCTCTTAGGTTCCATTTTTTACCATATAAATTTTTTAATACCCTATTTTATTTGGGATTGTTGGATTCTTTTATTTCACCGACCTTAGTATCTTCATTGGGACTTATGGTAGAGAAGATTCTAGTACCCATGGTGTTTACTACTCTAGTTGGAATTCACAGTAGTAATCTTGATTTATTCTAGGATTATGAGCTGAAAATGTGGTAGAATCAATCATCTGGGGATTTTATTCTGCCTCGGGTATAGTAATATGATGTCTTTCTCAACATATACTAGTTGTATTCTAAAAAAGTAAAAATTGATTTATTATAGAGGAGAGTGGTGTTAAATGATGAGGAGGGTTTTCATGCGGTTCTTGTTAGAGAGAGGGACCATAAAATGGTTCATATTGTTTTTAATTCATTTCTATTAATATTAGTATATTTTCATAGAGTTCAGTGTAGTTATAAGCTATGGAGTTCTTTATATCCATAGAGGAGTTCATCAATGTATATCTATAGGAGGTTTTAGATTTTACCCATTTTCAGGATATCATGTTTTGGATCCATTTATATCCCATTTAATCTCTGATTTAGATGGATCCTTATCAGTTGAAACTATCTAAGATGTGGGAATTGAGAATTCAAATCAATGATTTTCATTATAAGGGATTTATCTAGCCTAGTGTGTCACTATGTGGTGATCAATTATTATTCACCAAAAATTTGGAAGGTGTTTTGTAATTGATTATAGACTTCCAAAGGTCGAATTATGTAATGGTAAGGAATTCTTACCCCTCCTAGGGATTGATTATTAGTTTTCCGGATTAAAGGGAAATATCTAGTTTTCAAGGATATATCTATGGTTTGGCAATCATGGGATGAGAGTTAAGGTGTATGAAATATTGAACACCACTCTTTGGTGTTATAATGGGAACCATTATTTCATGTTTATGTCACTAAATATTGTAAACACCCCATCCATCTACATGTGACTCAAGGACTCTATGTTTTATCAGTTCTTATATTTTTTTCATGGTTATTTTCATATATGGCATTCTCATATAATAGAGGTCATATGATGAGTGGGTTTATAACCTTAAGGATGTTATAAATTTAATTTCATGTTATTTTTTTATGGTAATTTGTCAATGTGTGTGTTTTATACATGGTAATTACACTTACTTAGATATATAGTGTCACAATAAGGTTGGGTGGTGGATAAATAATACCCAAGAACGTTGTAGATTTTTCTAGTTTCCATTTTCTCATACGATATTGTCATAGATTCATATATGAAAACTCTCAGGTAATATCATAATTCAAAATATAAAATAGAAAGGAAAAAACCATTTTATGTTCTGGTCTTTGTTATTCAACGATTGAATACCAATAGGGGAGGTTTATCTGTGCTCTCATGCTTCAATTTATAGTGGAAGAGTTGTTTTTTGATCTATTATATGATTCATCCCATCTCATTTTGGGATGTTTCTTAATGCATCAGACAATATTTATATTTTATTTTTCTTGTATTTTCTTCCCCATGAGCAAAAATATGCCTCCAAAGATCTTGAATTAGTGGGGGGTCTCTCAAGTTGTCATAAAATTGCCTTATCAATGAGTAATTTGTAGTCTTTATAGACGATAAGACTCTGAAGTTTATTTTATCCTAGTGTTATGTAATTCGAAAATTGTAAATGTGGATGGATTTTGTATAGGATAATGATTTTGATATCTCCTATACTTTGGGGAATGTGAATTTGGTTACAGACATACTGAATAAAAATTTATAGGGGGATATTTTTTAAGAAGATAAATATTATTAGGGATGGATGTATAAACATACAATGATGGATACTGATGTAGAGGAGGCCAGTGGAAGGGGTTTCTTATTTCATATGATAATTAAAACCTTCCTGATACAGTAATTAAAGGAGTCTTAATGGGGAGACTTTTAGGTTGAGGTGATGTGGATTTGTATCATCCATGATGATTCTCTAAATGTATGGACATATGAAGACCAATATTGGATAATTTTTGGGGGGATTATTTTTTCTTCATTGGTAGTGTGTGATATTATTAAATAGGAGTTCTACAACTCAGTAGTGTTAGTTCATACTTTGGTTTCAAAGATGAATCTTTCCTCAAGGGGTAATATTTTGTGTCCATGGATGAAAATATCAGTAGAAGAGTTTGTATCCAAGTTCCTAGTCTCTCAATAGGTTAAGGAGGATCATCACATTGCTAGTGTTTTGTTGCAGCCATTGGATGTTTTTTAGTGGAAGTGGGAGTACATATTTATGGATTTTTTCATTGGGATACCATGAAACGAAGAATTATGTGATGTTATATGGGTTATCATGGACTTTTTAATGAAGACATCCCACTACCAAGTTATTAAAGAGTTGGGTGGTGTGACACAAACCCTGCCTCTGTGGTGTTTTTTTAACATTATTTTATGTTTGGGTATTTTTTAAAAAAAATTGAGAAGTTTCATCCCAAAACATTGAAATATATAGATTTTCTCTTATAATGGAAGGTGTTTGAGAACTGTTTATATGAAATGATGTGGCTAGGATTACTCTAAGTAATTTTATGTTCATTTTGTTCTATAAATTCTAGGTTTGCACAAGAAGCACATGGTTTAGTCCAAAACATGTGTATCCTAGTGCAAAATAGTGTGGTGACTTTTGTCTAAAAGTATGATATCACCCAACTTTCACACGGTTTTGTAAATAGTGCAAAAAGTGTTATAATTGGATATATAATTTGATAATCCCATTTGGTATTATTAGAAAATGGTTTTTAAAACTATGAAATGTCCAAGGTAAACTGTGTGAGTGGTTTTTTCTATGTATTCACCTATGCATGGTTAGAATAATGTTTAGAAAACCATGTTTCCAAACCATATAGCCTTACCATGTGGTGGATTTTGAACCCCTGAGGGGATATATTATACTGAAGTATATGTATATTTTGTTTAGGATTTTTTTGGATGGGTATGTTCTTTTAATGGATTAGAGGTGATGTGTGGGTTATTTCAAAGGTTTGATGTTTTATTCATATATCTTAACATGTATTATCAACATTATTTTACTTATCATGGGAGTCCTAGAAATATAGTAGATGACATATGTGACAGAAAACCCTAGTATATATAGAGTGTCTCCTAGGGATAATTACCTGGCTAATATGAGATGGTTTGACTAGAACGGGCAATAGGAATTTATGCTATCAATCTTATTTTTTACAAATGGTGGTGAGGAAACTCCGAGGAAATTTATTTCAATATAGTTCAAAAATACTATTGTGGAAGTTGACCGGTTTAGTAGTGTCGTTCTAGGACCTTTTAACTAACTCAGGTATCTATTACTATAGCCATAGGATGATTCACCTGACATTATGATCCTATTTTGAATAGTTTTACGGGATTTATAATTTGTTTCAATTATGTTCCCTAGTTCTAATATTTTTTTCTTGTAACTAATGAAAATGTGATTTGTTTCCTTATCTTATGATGATACCATAGCGGCTCTTTCTTGTGTGCCTTCTTCTTTATTTCTTTTATATCTTTAATTTTTTAATGTTTTTAAAATTTATTAGGAAATTTCATTAAAAAAATTAGATAAAAAGGTTCATTTTAATGTTCATTCAAAAAAATTATTAATGAGTTTGGAAATTTTTCATTAAATTTGAAAAGTTTTTTTATAAATACGTTTAGAATGTTTTGATGATGAAGTAGAGATTTAAGGTTTTTTAAACTCTGTTGTTCAAAGATTTTAGAAACACTGTCTTAGGACACCTTGCATGGTTTTACTTGGATGTATATTTTCTATAATGTTTTGGGAATATTTTTGAAATTGGAAACCCCTTTTTAATTTTGAAATATGAATTTTACAAGAAGTTTTTTTGATATGGGATTAAATTCATACATTAAAATGGTATTTTACTAAACAAGTTCTTCGGCCAAGGAATATTATTTTCATGTGATTGTATTAATTTAATGAACATAAAGTGGAACATTTTTACTTGATTGTGATATGTGTGTTTTTCTTTATGGAAAATCTTATGAAAGAATTTATATTTTTATAATATATTTCAAACTATAATTGTTTATAAGTAATATGAAAGTGAAAAAAATGATTCGATGGGTGGAAACCTATTTGTACCTTTATCTAAAATCTATATTTTTATAATTCCAAATTCATTCTAGTTTTATTATTTCCTATATGAATTCTTTTTAAGGTATATGTTTCATTTGGATGGTGATTATGGGTCATTGGGAGGCTTATGAGAGCATTTGAAGATTTTATTTTAGTATTAAGTTTATTATTGGTTACATTCATTATTGTATTTTATGATTCATCTTTATTTATATCGGATTCTATTATATATTTTCTAATGTATCTATTGTGAATTTGGGTTGCGTGTTTAGTTATTCTTATATGATACTTGTTTGGTTATTTTTTCATTTCTTCTACTTATTTATATTACTATATGAGGTTGAAATCATTCCAATGGTTTGTTTTTTGATTCCCAAGCATTTGTTTAAGCCTATAGTGATCAGTAATTCCTTACAGCCACATGTTGGACTTGGTCTGAATCCATTTTAGATTGAATTCCATGCCGGTTCAGCACAAAATGATATCATTGGTTCGCTTATCGGGAGAACATTGGAATTAGAAGTTCCTCTTTTTTATTTTGGGGTTTCAAGTATGTAGATAAGGATAATGGGATTCAAGAGGTTGGTATGGGGAGAGATTTTTGTGCTCTTTCTCACTATGATCCATGACATTCCTTGGGTAATTGAGTTTTATATTCATTATTTATATTTTTTGGAAGTTTTGGATTATTTTATGATTCTCAAAGAGATGATGCTTTGAACCAAAATGGCAGAGATTTAGTTGACTTAGGGTATTATGTTTGTTTTTTAGGGTAGTGACTAAAAAGGGGATCAAATAATTTGGTTGTCATGTAAATCCTAAAAACCATACATCAGCCAAGAAATTGATTCTTGATTCATTTTAGGGACTAATACATTATTACAATTTGGTTGTTAACCATGTGTCTAAGTCGGGCACAGTTTTGCATCCCTTTTTTTCTATTTAGACCACTAGATGCTTGTATTTAAAAGTGTGTTAGGGAAAGGGGATAACATTCATTGTTTATATTCTAGTATGTTGGCATCATTGTATTGGATTATAACTAAGGATTGTATTATTTCATCATTTATGTGATTTTTCAGGGGATATGAAATCAGTTTTGGGTGTGTGAAAACTAGGTTTTATGAGATTTTTTTCGATTTTAACACAAGTCCTCATGGATTTATTTCTAAATGATATTTTTCATGAAATGTTTTAAATTATATGATTTCATTTTGAAATTTGTAATTTTTTAAATTTTATTGATTTTCTAATCAAGTGAACATTGTTTCTTGAAATCTAGTTTCCTTATATTAAGGGAAACTAGCGATTTTAAAATTTGATTATAAAATATTTCTAGGGTTTTTACCGATGTTTTTTATTTAAAAAGGTTAAATTACTTTTAATTTTTTCAAATTTCGAGTATTTACTTCAATTATGTATATATAATGGGTGTTTTGGTTTTGAACATTGTTAGTGTTTGTTTTGAAATAAGTTATAGAAATATTTAGACTCACCAAGTCGAGTGAGGGAATGTGGTTAGGATTGTAAAATGGTTTTCATTTTATTTATAATGAAACAAGTCCTAAGTATAATGGTAACTGGGATTTCAATTTTTTCTTCAGACTCATTGTTATGGGGATCATCATTTTAAAATAAGTGTATTTTGAAAAATCCTTTATTGTTTTAGAAATGTTTATAATTTTATTTTTCCCTCATTTGATTTTGGGAAAGCTTTGTGTTCTTTAGTATACATGATTGGGTTGATCTCATGTCCTATATCATTTGATATTTTCCTCTCAAAACATATAATTATTAAAGTTAAATTCTTTAATTGGATTTCTTTTCACCTTTTAGTTTTAACCAAACCCATGATACAAATGGAGTTGCATGTACTGGATAATTCTCCTACTATTTTTCAATAGAGTTATTCAAGTCCATGTTGTTGTGTTATTTTTATTGGGAAAAATGTATGAAAAGTGTCTTAGGTTGTGAGCCTTTTATTTATGGATGGACTAATGATGTTCTATTTTCGTAGAGAAACTTGTGTGAGGTTTAGTATAGGATTTTTGTTTTATTGAGCTTAGAAATGTTTGAGGTTGATGGAGTGGACATTATTTGGTGCTTCCTTTGAGTTTTTTATAGTTTCTCTTTTAGATGATAAACTCTTTTGGGATTTATGATCACTGGGTTTGGATCAGTTTTGGTTTGAGGATGTATTAACCTTGTGGTTTTTATGCCTCTTTTGTTGCTCTATATGAGTGGAGTTTATTTTGGGAATGTTTTTTCTTTTTTTTTGTTGATATTTTTTGTTTCCTTTTCATGGAATAAACCATGATCTAGTTTTCTGTTTGTTAGTTTTGACAAGGGAAGAACCCAGGTTGCATGCATGGATAATTAAGACTCTTTTTTTGTTTCTAGTTAGACTATGGATTCAGTCAGGATGATTTTTGTAACAGCCCAAGATTTTATGAAAAATATTCTTTTTATTTCACTAATGTCTTGTGTTGTACGCTACACCAAAAGGATCTTGCACAACACGCATCCTTGACTTGCCTTTCATTACACGCAATCGCGACCTTCCTCGATTGCGTGTGTAGTACGCAATAACAAGTTTCACTAAACAGCGATATGCTATTAAAATGTTATTAAAACTAGCCGTTATGAATAGTAATAACCACTTTTTGAAATTTTGTAAATTTTATTTTTCAAAATGGATTTCATTTTTGGATTCAGAGTATCGAATTTAGCCTAAGGTGAAATTTTGGTACATTTCGGATAACTTTCATATTCTGATGAATAGTGAAAATTACTAAATTTTAATTAAAAACAACTTTTTTAATAGAAATAATTAATAGTAATAAATTATTAATTTGAGTGGTTTTAAAGTATATTTAGAATATATTTTTACAATTTAATACAATTTTGGTCATTGGATGTAATTTCACATTTAAACCAGTTATAAACTAGTGTCAATCTTTTGATAGTTATTATCTCTTAAAAACACGCTATTTGTTTTGACGACGAGAATTAAATTTTAAATTAGTTAATGCAACTGATATGTTTTGAATTTGGTGAAATAGACATCATTTTTGAGTTCATAATATCAAATATAGCTTAGGCCTAATTTTTGGTATTTTTCTGAAAACTTTCAATTTTCGATGAATAGTGAAACCACTAAGTTGTAGGTTAAAAACTGAATTTTTCATAAAACTTAATTTTACCGCTTCTGTGAATGGAATTTCAAAAATCCGAGAGACACGGTTGATTTCAGTAAGTAAAATGTGGTTCAATGAGATGAAAATAATTTTTGGTGAATAGTAACTTTTTACTTTTATTTACCACGGTTAAAAGTAAATAGGGTAATTAAGGGTAAAAATGATATTAATATTATCCTAACACATGTCCTAATTCTATTGGACAAGTGTATCTCGACCAAAAACAACCTTAAGTGTAAAATATTATCATTTAGACCCACTTGGATTAGATTAGGACATTTATTATTATTTAATTCAAAGAAGAGTTAAAAGAGTTAAAATCAAAGTTTATTTACTAAAACATTTTTAATATAGGGTTACACATAAGATAAATTCTATTGTAAATATTCATTATAAAGATAAAAATATTTCCTACATAATGATATTTTATTTATAATTTTTAGACTTTAAATAAATTAATTTATTTATGACACAACAATGATGCAGTAATTACCCTTTTAAGGAAATATTAACATAATTGATGTTATAAATGCTCAAATGAATGTAATTTGAGACTTTTTATGAATTCCACTAATTTTCTAGGTTACTATGATATATTAGTGTTGATTTAATCAACTTGTTTCGAACATATAATTCTGTTATGACTTTTACAAAAATCATATATAAAATAGTGTCAAAATTGACACAAAATAGTTTTTAAATCAAATATTATATTATTAATTGTTATTTTATTCCTAAAAATCTAAGGTTCGGCCAAATGACTTAGTTAAGGATATATATATTAACAATAAACAATTTTGGGTTCGTTTGGCATTTTATAGTAAGTTTATTAACCATATAGTGAAAGAAAACAAAAAGACATGGTAAAAGTTAAATTATTTAACTTAGAGTTAAATCTAATTGATAAGGTTAAAATAATACCCTAAACTTGTCTAAATCCTATTGGTTGATAGGATTTCGACCCTTCCCCACTTTATCTTCGAAATAAGACCCTTTGGAACCATTATAAACCTATTTTGACTTTAATATAAAATAATATTTTGAGATATTCCTAAGGTGCCCCTCTCCTCCCTTATAAAAGGACACCTCCTCCCCCTCCTCCTCACACCAATTTGAGCACTCAAGCTCGGCCAACCCCTGCCAAAATCTCTTCTCCACTTCCCTAGCAACATCCTAGAGGTTCTGGTCTTCCTCAAAGACCAATTTTAGTGCCCTAAGAGGAGGTCTCAAAGAGGTGCTTCAAAGAAGAGGTAATTACCGTTACCAATTCTTTCATCTTTATTTCTTCTTCCACTTCTTCTTCTTAGGTTGTTTCATTATGAAGTAATAACATCAGTATCACTCATATACTGATATTTTATTATAATTATGAAACAACCCTATTTCACCATCTATCCATCCTACGGAAAAATGAAATCACCACGCGTGCGTACGTACGGAATACCGTCTCCACGCCGTGGTGTAATCTATTTTTCCACCATCACTTTACAAGGATGGGTATAATGGTGTAATGAGTAACTATTTATGATTATTATAAAGTAATATTGATACTGAAATAATATATATATACTCCAATACAGTTCCACGATCATAGGAACGATATCATCACTCGTGCGTACGTACGGAATACCGTCTCCACGATGTGATGCGACTCGTTCTACATGATCATCATTACATAGTAATTATATAAATGAATTGAATGAATAAATATGATATATGTTACACTAATACCATTCTGGATATAAGGTATCTATAACCTTAAAAGAAGAATAAGAATGTATTCGGCAAAACACGCATAAGAACAAAAGGCAATAAAGACCCGAGTAACAGGTAACAATGAAATATTACTAACAAGAAGCTAAGAATATGACCATATATGATATCATATCAATATGTATGATTCTGGAATAAGTCAATAACATTATTTAAACCATTATACAGGAGCTTCGGACACGTACAAAGCAAATCGGACCTAAGGTAAGGGAAATATCACAATCTCATTTTTATCCGAGATTGTTTATTCGTAAGTATTTACTGGGGTGTATTTTATCATCCACATCCATGTTCCCTAAATATGTAATATTGTTTCCATCCACTTAAAATAGTTTAAATCCAATTTTACCCTTCGGTGAGTTTTTAGTAAAGAATATGAAAGAAAACTTTTGTCGTTTTTCGTACGAGGTACTTTTTGACTTTTTCGACAAAAGTACGAAGAATGTTTTTTTTAACTTATACGGAATGAATGGATTTTTAAAACATTATTTCCAAGAAGCATCCTTTACATGTTTTCAAGTTTATTTTTAATCAAATTCTTTTATTTTAAAGTCGTATGACATGTTATGAAAGGAAAAATGTTTTTGAAGTAGAAAGGATATTTTCCTCAAGAATGGAGTTCAAGTATTTTATCAAAATTATTTTCCATATAAGATAATAAAAGGGTTCTATTTTTATCCCTATTATTACATTGGTTTGATTATGTTGTGATGGAAATATTTTTATGAATTCCTTTATCTTATATGAATTGTTTTATGATTTCATGTTGTTTAAGAATCCCATTTTTATTACATGGGTTACGCTATGATGTATGGTTTTTCGATTATGTGGCACACATAAGAAAGGATTCATTATGAGATGGGTGGGACCTATATCTCCCTCCAATTCATTGGGTAAAGATTTTATATCTCATGAGATAGACAGGGCTGGAACGGTAGGTTATACCGGTTTAGTGAAACAGGACTGAAACGAGGGTTACTCGATTCAGAAAGGGACTTTGTCCACTAAGATAGTCTTGGAAATGAGTCTTGACTAACAAGAAATGATTCTCTATGATTATGTGTGGATGCCACAAAGTTTCATGTTTTAAGTTATGATTATTGTGATTACATTTCACTGCCATGATTTACCCCATGTTATGAAATTATGATCTCTTTTGCAGGTTAAGATTTCCAAAAGTTATGTGCTTATATATATGATGTGATTGATATTTCTTTTGTTTACCCTTACTGAGCATTTGAGCTCACCCTTTTATGTTTTCTTTTCCCCAGGATATAAAGAAAGGTTTTAGGTAAAAAAAAGAGAATATCTTTATGGGAGATTTTGAAGATCTTTCACCACGATTAGAAGATTATATTCTGAGTTTCCAAAGACACTAAACTATTACGATCCTTGTGTGTGTGTGTTTTTGTTATGTACTAAGTATTCCGCAAAAGTAATGTAAAGTCTATGTACGTCAGGCTTCGGGCCTCTACAGTTGGTATCAGAGGAAAGGTTTAGTCAACCTTTGGAAACTTGGATGCGAGAACTTTAGTGAGATCCCTAGAGATATTTCTAAGGTATGTCTAGGGATGTCCCTAAGGTTAAGTATACGTATAGGTTATAGTCCTAGAATTGCGCTAACGATCTTAGAATTTAACCTAAGATGTTAGATATTGAGGGTGCTTTCCCTTTACTATGTTGTCTTCCCTAGCATGATTTCGCCACTCACAAAATTCTTTTTGTGTTTTAGTTAATGGAGGGAACCAGAAGGAATTCGGTTAACATTGAATCCAATGAACAAATTGGTGACTATGAGCAACAAAATTGTGTAATACCTAGAGATAAAGATATTGTGATTATGCCGAATCAGTCATCGCGATATATGATTAACAAGGTGAAATTTAGTGGTATGACTAATTCATCAAAGAAGAGGAAGATAAACTATTATGCATGTTCGCATGTTGAGGAGCATAAAGAAAGGAAGATTGAGATTTCTAAAGAATGGAAGAAGAACCTTGAGGAATACCTCAAATGGAGGGACCGATGTTATCTGTGTGGAGAAAAGGGTCATAGAGTGACAGATTGTTATGGAGTTCAATGTCTTATTTGTGGAGAACATGGGCATTACCCAACTCAATGCCCTGACCTAAAAAGTTACTTCTAAACCAAGGAAGGACTTATTCTAGGACAATCATTGAAGTGGATGGACTGAAGTGTTTATGTATTGGTATTCAGGAATAATGTTGTTGACGTACTTTTATGGTGTATTGAAATATTTATGTATTGGTCTAATGTGGTATTCAAAGTGATTGAGATATTTTTAATAAGATGATATGCGCATAATGAAGGGAAAATGAGAAAATGAAATGTTTAACAGTATTCATGAGCTCATGATTGATATATGGACTAAGTGATATCATGGTTTGTGTATATAGAATTTTGAGGATTTTGGTATGTGGAAGGTGTTAACTTTTAACTGCATTCATGTTTTCACTAAGGTATTCAAGAGAATACATGATTAAGGACTTTGAATGTTTGGAATATGACCAACAAAACATATCTTATGATATATGGGGATCGACGATGGTGTTAAATCTCTGGTAATTGTTTTCACTATGTTATGAGAGTGGACTGCAGTATTATGGATAAGCCTAAATATTGGAATGGATTATGTTGGACATAAGTTAGTATTGTTTAAGGATAGAAGTTTTTTTCGATATTATTGATGGGATGTTATAGTAATATAGTTTTAGAAAAAGGACAACCTGCAGGACGGACGACAGCCCATCGCGTCGGACAAGGCTGTGGAAATCGAACCCACAACCGAAGTGCGACTGGCCTTTATCGCCTACCACTGGCCTACAGGAAGTCCCTGTTTAGTAGAAGCTAGTTTTATTATATTAAGCAGTATGATATATGAAGTATAAGTCCATTTTAGGAGCCATATATGATTAATCTCACTATAGATCGACTTATGTATATAATTTTTGCTAACCTTTTGTTTGAAACAGATGGAATGACCCGTCATTCTATCACATAATCTGCTAACACTTCACGAATAACAAATTCAACTTCATTTATTTAAGAGATGAAGTGGAAATTGTTCAAGGCACGAACAACAGTGAGATTGTACAAAAATAAAGTAAGTATTTATTCTAATTCAAATTTTCAACTTTAGGGAAATGATCTTGAAAACCAAAAATGTTGTCCTAGTGATCTTATACCTGATGAATCTGATGGTACCTTATATCATCACAAATCTATGGATTTGTGATTACTGGCTTTTCTATAGCCATGTTCTCTACCACTCTCCATCAGAACATGATGGTTAGATTTCTCTTCCATATTCATATTTTTACCTATGTGGAAACCCAGCGATTAGTTTATTTGGGTAATCGTTACATTTCATAATTTAGTTTTTAAAGCCAAGTTTTGGTATTCCTTTTTACGATGTGGGTTTCTTTTAAAGAAACTTTCGAATAGTAAACCACTTATAACCTCGACGAATTTTGAGGGCGAAATTCATTTTAAGGGGGGTAGAATGTAACAGCCTAAGATTTTATGAAAAATATTCTTTTTATTTCACTAATGTCTTGTGTTGTACGCTACACCAAAAGGATCTTGCACAACACGCATCCTTGACTTGCCTTTCATTACACGCAATCGCGACCTTCCTCGATTGCGTGTGTAGCACGCAATAACGAGTTTCACTAAACAGCGATATGCTATTAAAATGTTATTAAAACTAGCCGTTATGAATAGTAATAACCACTTTTTGAAATTTTTTAAATTTTATTTTTCAAAATGGATTTCATTTTTGGATTCGGAGTATCGAATTTAGCCTAAGGTGAAATTTTGGTACATTTCGGATAACTTTCATATTCTGATGAATAGTGAAAATTACTAAATTTTAATTAAAAACAACTTTTTTAATCGAAATAATTAATAGTGATAAATTATTAATTTGAGTGGTTTTAAAGTATATTTAGAATATATTTTTACAATTTAATACAATTTTGGTCATTGGATGTAATTTCACATTTAAACCAGTTATAAACTAGTGTCAATCTTTTGATAGTTATTATCTCTTAAAAACACGCTATTTGTTTTGACGACGAGAATTAAATTTTAAATTAGTTAATGCAACTGATATGTTTTGAATTTGGTGAAATAGACATCATTTTTGAGTTCATAATATCAAATATAGATTAGGCCTAATTTTTGGTATTTTTCTGAAAACTTTCAATTTTCGATGAATAGTGAAACCACTAAGTGGTAGGTTAAAAACTGAATTTTTCATAAAACTTAATTTTACCGCTTCTGTGAATGGAATTTCAAAAATCCGAGAGACACGGTTGATTTGAGTAAGTAAAATGTGGTTCAATGAGGTGAAAATAATTTTTGGTGAATAGTAACTTTTTACTTTTATTTACCACGGTTAAAAGTAAATAGGGTAATTAAGGGTAAAAATGATATTAATATTATCCTAACACATGTCCTAATTCTATTGGACAAGTGTATCTCGACCAAAAACAACCTTAAGTGTAAAATATTATCATTTAGACCCACTTGGATAAGATTAGGACATTTATTATTATTTAATTCAAAGAAGAGTTAAAAGAGTTAAAATCAAAGTTTATTTACTAAAACATTTTTAATATAGGGTTACACATAAGATAAATTCTACTGTAAATATTCATTATAAAGATAAAAATATTTCCTACATAATGATATTTTATTTATAATTTTTAGACTTTAAATAAATTAATTTATTTATGACACAACAATGATGCAGTAATTACCCTTTTAAGGAAATATTAACATAATTGATGTTATAAATGCTCAAATGAATGTAATTTGAGACTTTTTATGAATTCCACTAATTTTTTAGGTTACTATGATATATTAGTGTTGATTTAATCAACTTGGTTCGAACATATAATTCTGTTATGACTTTTACAAAAATCATATATAAAATAGTATCAAAATTGACACAAAATAGTTTTTAAATCAAATATTATATTATTAATTGTTATTTTATTCCTAAAAATCTAAGGTTCGGCCAAATGACTTAGATAAGGATATATATATTAATAATAAACAATTTTGGGTTCTTTTGGCATGTTATAGTAAGTGTATTAACCATATAGTGAAAGAAAACAAAAAGACATGGTAAAAGTTAAATTATTTAACTTAGAGTTAAATCTAATTGATAAGGTTAAAATAATACCCTAAACTTGTCTAAATCCTATTGGTTGATAGTATTTCGACCCTTCCCCACTTTATCTTCGAAATAAGACCCTTTGGAACCATTATAAACCGATTTTGACTTTAATATAAAATAATATTTTGAGATATTCCTAAGGTGCCCCTCTCCTCCCTTATAAAAGGACACCTCCTCCCCCACCTCCTCACACCAATTTGAGCACTCAAGCTCGTCCAACCCCTGACAAAATCTCTTCTCCACTTCCCTAGCAACATCCTAGAGGTTCTGGTCTTTCTCAAAGACCAATTTTAGTGCCCTAAGAGGAGGTCTCAAAGAGGTGCTTCAAAGAAGAGGTAATTACCGTTACCAATTCTTTCATCTTTATTTCTTCTTCCACTTCTTCTTCTTAGGTTGTTTCATTATGAAGTAATAACATCAGTATCACTCATATACTGATATTTTATTATAATTATGAAACAACCCTATTTCACCATCTATCCATCCTACGGAAAAATGAAATCACCACGCGTGCGTACGTACGGAATACCGTCTCCACGCCGTGGTGTAATCTATTTTTCCACCATCACTTTACAAGGATGGGTATAATGGTGTAATGAGTAACTATTTATGATTATTATAAAGTAATATTGATACTGAAATAATATATATATACTCCAATACAGTTCCACGATCATAGGAACGATATCATCACTCGTGCGTACGTACGGAATACCGTCTCCGCGATGTGATGCGACTCGTTCTACATGATCATCATTACATAGTAATTATATAAATGAATTGAATGAATAAATATGATATATGTTACACTAATACCATTCTGGATATAAGGTATCTATAACCTTA
The DNA here is from genome assembly GCA_963277665.1 of Viscum album. Taxonomy (NCBI): domain Eukaryota; kingdom Viridiplantae; phylum Streptophyta; class Magnoliopsida; order Santalales; family Viscaceae; genus Viscum; species Viscum album. The sequence goes on from OY728127.1 coordinate 305,884,809, forward strand.
AAAGAAGAATAAGAATGTATTCGGCAAAACACGCATAAGAACAAAAGGCAATAAAGACCCGAGTAACAGGTAACAATGAAATATTACTAACAAGAAGCTAAGAATATGACCATATATGATATCATATAAATATGTATGATTCTGGAATAAGTCAATAACATTATTTAAACCATTATACAGGAGCTTCGGACACGTACAAAGCAAATCGGACCTAAGGTAAGGGAAATATCACAATCTCATTTTTATCCGAGATTGTTTATTCGTAAGTATTTACTGGGGTGTATTTTATCATCCACATCCATTTTCCCTCAATATGTAATATTGTTTCCATCCACTTAAAATAGTTTAAATCCAATTTTACCCTTCGGTGAGTTTTTAGTAAAGAATATGAAAGAAATCTTTTGTCGTTTTTCGTACGAGGTACTTTTTGACTTTTTCGACAAAAGTACGAAGAATGTTTTTTTTAACTTATACGGCATGAATGGATTTTTAAAACATTATTTCCAAGAAGCTTCCTTTACATGTTTTCAAGTTTATTTTTAATCAAATTCTTTTATTTTAAAGTCGTATGACATGTTATGAAAGGAAAAATGTTTTTGAAGTAGAAATGATATTTTCCTCAAGAATGGAGTTCAAGTATTTTATCAAAATTATTTTCCATATAAGATAATAAAAGGGTTCTATTTTTATCCCTATTATTACATTGGTTTGATTATGCTGTGATGGAAATATTTTTATGAATTCCTTTATCTTATATGAATTGTTTTATGATTTCATGTTGTTTAAGAATCCCATTTTTATTACATGGGTTACGCTATGATGTATGGTTTATGATTATGTGGCACACATAAGAAAGGATTCATTATGAGATGGGTGGGACCTATATCTCCCTCCAATGCATTGGGTAAAGATTTTATATCTCATGAGATAGACAGGGCCGGAACGGTAGGTTATACCGGTTCAGTGAAACAGGACTCAAACGAGGGTTACTCGATTCAGAAAGGGACTTTGTCCACTAAGATAGTCTTGGCAATGAGTCTTGACTAACAAGAAATGATTCTCTATGATTATGTGTGAATGCCACAAAGTTTCATGTTTTAAGTTATGATTATTGTGATTACATTTCACTGCCATGATTTACCCCATGTTATGAAATTATGATCTCTTTTGCAGGTTAATATTTCCAAAAGTTATGTGCTTATATATATGATGTGATTGATATTTCTTTTGTTTACCCTTACTGAGCATTTGAGCTCACCCTTTTATGTTTTCTTTTCCCCAGGATATAAAGAAAGGTTTTAGGTAAAAAAAAAGAGAATATCTTTATGGGAGATTTTGAAGATCTTTCACCACGATTAGAAGACTATATTCTGAGTTTCCAAAGACACTAAACTATTACGATCCTTGTGTGTGTGTGTTTTTGTTATGTACTAAGTATTCCGCAAAAGTAATGTAAAGTCTATGTACGTCAGGCTTCGGGCCTCTATAATTTTCCTATCGGAATCACTGTAGGATAGTATTTTGTGAATTTAGATCTAAACACCCTCTAACAAATCTTATAACCCCTAGTTTAGAGTTTTTTCATTTCTTAATGAGGCATGTTAAAACTTGTTGTGATTCTTGGATTAGAGATTCCATGGGTTTGTTCATATGTTTTTATGGTCCTTTGGGATGTTCTTTATTTTAATACCTCCCTTTTGGTTTTTGAGTATGTTTCTTGTGGTTGGTTGTGATTAGAGGTTCTTGGTAATTCCCTTTATATATTTTTATAAAGTTTTCACTCAGTGATGTCTTATTATTTTGTGAAAAAGAATTTTTCGATGGTACCACCATCTTAGATCATTTCTAAATGTTGGGAATACATATTCCAGGTCCTTTATATATTATAACTTTCCATTAATCAGTTTTTTATTGGGTTTTCTTTCGGATCCTCTATTTTTTGGGATTAATTTTTTTGTTCATGGATTTTAAATTAATTTTCTAAATTCATTTTAAAATCCATATCTGATAGTCCTCAATTGGACATGAGACATTCGTTGGGTAGAAAATGGCATGGTGGGGAGAATTATGAATACCACTATGGTACAGTGGTGTCTATTATATATTATTTCATGTTATTGGTGTTCGTTTTATGTTTCCAAGACGTTTCATCCTAAAAAATTGGAATTTTGGAGTTTTTATTATTTTTTATAGTTTTCATGCAAGGTTTAGAGGGAAAAAGTGTGATAACCCTTATTAAGTGTACTAGAATGTTAATTTATTTTCTATTGATGGTTGGATTATATATGTGGTGTAAGGTTGAATCCAAATAGTTTAAAAACCATAAGGATAATTTTATTTCCGTATGGGTATAACTAAAATTCCAAATGTATAAACAGCCAAACTATGCTACTTAATTAACTAAAATATAATAATAGAAAATTTTAATGTCGAACCCAGAGAGATGGTGAAATTAGTTAATTTAGATTTTGAAAATAATTGGTTCTAATAAAGGTAGAAGAATAAAATTGGGGTTTTTGAAACAATTTTAAGAAAGTAAGAATCGAAAGCAAAGAAGATTGATTGGATTGGAATAAGGATTGAAAGGAATTCTAGGGTTTTGTATTTTTAGGGCTCACGTGTCATTATATTTTAGAAAATAAATTCATTAGTCCATGTTTGGACTTAGACACAAGATGAGTTGGATATAATGGTTAGTTTATCCACTCAATAATATGTTAGTTCCCCTTTACCATGGTTAGGTAATTTGGGTATTATCAAATCGAGTTTTTATTGATACCATATTTAAACCCATTATCCCTGAATGTGACAAAAATCATGCTTCAATTTATGGTTACTAAATGTGAAGTTTTAAATGTTTTTTCAGATTTATTTATTAACGGTCATGATAAAATGAAAACAAAGGGGTTGTATATTGAAAATCAAACTAATGTAATCCAAATACATGAATAAGAATACGAAATAAATAAAGAATCACCTTCCCTAATCAGCTACATAAACCTATAACAATTAGGGAATTACCCCATAATCCTATTGATGTGGGATTAAGGGGGAAGGAATAAATAAAACATATAACATAAATTAAAATTTGAGAAGAATAATGGAGGGGAATTTATATTAGTTAATATTCTCATCGTAAACATTTCTTTCTATATTCCATCTTGAATCAGTACCCCATAACTCTATTATTAGACTCACCTTGGGACCATTCAGAATTCAATGGAATTATAATTGTTCAGAAGTTGATCTTGGGTGGCCCAAAGTCATAAAATAAGTTTTATCCCTTAATTTCATCAAATTTGTCCATTTTTGAGTTGACCTAACACTTTTACATTATTATAGGGTTACACTACAGGTAAATTATTCACCTCGTGTAATTTTTACAAGGAATGATATCCTCACTAGTTGATTTTATGAAGTATTGTGTTGAGATGCATCTTCTTCACATCATGATACATGTTTTCATCAACCATATAGCTTCATTTCGCTTCATTCTCCATATCGTTTTCATGTCTTGTAATTTGTTTACACCGTGTAATATTTACAAAAAGTGTAATGTCAATTTAAAACATTGTAAGCATCATTTTCCGTTGGTTCTTCAGTTTCATTCCCTAGTATTGTTCAATAGTCATCTTTCATCATGGGAAGCCTTCATTTTTCTAGTGTCGCACCCAACTATTAGATGTATCTTTCCCATTATCAAAAAATAATTTAAAAATTAATAGTTTTGTAAAGATTAATCATTTATTTATAGAAATAATTTTTTACAAATACTAAAATATATATGTTTGTGTGTGTGAAATGACAGTATCAACTGTGAATAACCTAGGAGAAAATTTTATGGGACCTTTGGGGTATATGCGTGAGGGTGCACATCTTGTGCACGATTTCGTAAACCACCCAAAAAGAATATGAATTGGATCTATATTTTTATAGTACCATTTGGAATGCAGGGTTCATGATATAGCCAACCATGTAGGGTTCGAGGTAAATCATGAAATTGGATTTTTGTCTAGGTAGTGTGTTGCACCTAGCTGATGCCCCATTTAAAAACCATGTGGCCAAGTCATGTGGTATGTATAGAATCATTAAAAGTTGTAATTTATTAGGATTCCCTACCTTGATTTTAACCATTTAACCGATAATTTCCTCTCTCTCTCTCTCATTCACATGGAACAGGAACCCTAGGTATCATCTCATACCTTCTACACCCTTCCATTTTGGTAGATTCTCCCCTATGTTTCATGTGGATTTATCTATAGTATATCCCTATAAACCCATTACTTCTTTTTATTCCCCCTTTTCCCACAATTCCACTCATTCTCATGAACCCTGATATGGATTTTGGCCAAATTTTTCATTGGGTATAATGGAAATCATATGGATTTTCTCATATAGGGGTTGTATGGCATAAAACTGGGATTTTTGGAGTTTTCGTCATCATAGAAAATTACTTGAATCATGTTGTCATTGAACTAAGGTAGGTGGATCTTTTCTGACACGTTATATTATATTAATTTAAATTATTAACTGTTTTAATGTTTTATTAATTAATAATATTCATTTATGAGTTTCCATAATGGAAAAATAGTAGTTTCTCAATGGGTTTCCCACTTGTAATGGGATGGAATTCCATTCCAAGAATGTATAAAATGACCAAGTATATTTTTAAACCATGTGTCTTGAAAATTAGTTTTCGAAGCTGGATTGGATATCTAAATGGAAATTTTTTGTTAATTTATTTTCAAGAAGAAGTTTTTATTTTTTTAAGTGCTTAAAATTTTTTCCATGGGCATTTTCATTTTAAAATGGTGTGTTAACTATTGTGTAGGGTATTTGAAATGTCTCTAAACCATGGTTAAAATCATTGACTATTTTCAGGAATTTTGAGTATCGATTTCGGTTTCAATATTTTTTAATAAAATTTATTCCTAGTAGTTTATTGAGGCAAGATTGAAATAATGTGCATTTTCATAGTATTCCAAGCATGTTTTGAAAAAAGTTCAGGTTTTTTATTTTAAAATTTTTGAGTTTTCATTAAAATTGTGAGACCCTCTCATTCTGTATGTGAATTTTTTATGAACATGGTGACTTATGATCTGATGAGAGGATGACTAATATTAATGAATTTTTATAACTTTTTATGGTTTATTACACTTGGGTTCTTCTGAGAGGATGTAGGGAGGTATTGATTGACTTGTATTAATTGTTTTATATTTCATGCCTAACATAATTCATTTTTCCTCACTTAAATTTTAATTTTCATAGAATATATATAAATATAGAATATGAACTTTGTGAGGGAAAACTCTTAAATAGACAATGGGTTCAATAGGGTGTATTCTCTAGCTACTCTGATATGGTTATACTGAATGGGGTGACATGTATTTATAATACTAATTTTATTTTGTTCCCATGGTAGTGAAGGGGCTCTAGGGAAATTTTTTTCAAAAATTTTGAAAAGAATATCTAGGATTTTAATAGGTCAAGTAGTGTGAAACAAGGTTCCATTTCTCTAGTTCAAGTTTTATTACTAGGGGTGTAGGACAATTCACATAAGTCTAGGATATTATTTATGGTATTTCTATGGGTTTTTTCTTTTTTAATAAATTATAACCCCAAATTATTGTATTATTTCTTGGTAACTATATAATTTTGGTTTTTTCCCTTACCTTATGACCTTGATATAGTGGTCCCTACATATATGGTTTCCTCTTTATTTCTTTAATTTCTTTCATTTTTAAATATTTTGAAAAAAAGAGTGAATGAGTTGTTTAAAAGTGTCTTAAATCTATTTTATAACTGAGTTTTAAAGGTTTTATTTAAATGTTAGAAAATTTACAATTTTTTTTGAATTTTTTTGATGAGATAGTAGAAATGGTTTGTTTTAAAATCTTGTGGATTTTGGTTTTAGAAACATGGTTATAGGGTACCATGCATATTTTTAAATGGAAATATGTTTTAAAACATGTTTTGAGAAACATTTTGAAATTTGAATTTTATTTTGTATTTTGAAATAAGAAATTTAAAAATATAAATATAAAATGGTTTACAATGTCACTTTTAAAAGGGTGGTTAATTAAATAGGGGATTAGGTTGAAGGAAATTATTATCCATGTGATTGTTATAATTTAATAAAAATAAACTGAATCTATTTTTAACAGAGTTTTAATGTTTTTTTTGTTTCATTATGAAAAAACTTCTAAAAAATGTTAATTTTTTGATAGTATTTCAAAATTTAATTTTTAGGATGTAATATTAATGTGATTGAACAAATTTGATGGGTGGTGAACTTTTGGGTTGTTTATCATATTCCTATAATTTTATAGGTTGAGGTTAATTCCAGATTGATTCTCTAATACATGAATTCCTATGAAATATATTTTATTTAGATTGTGATTGTGGGTCATGTAGAAGATTATGAGATTTGATGGGGATATTCTTCCAACTTTGTGTTTTGTTTTGAACATTATATGTATCATCCCAACCTAGGGTCCCCAATCTAGGGCCCTAATCTGGTTCACTATGTGACCTCAAGCACACCGCCATGTATTCCAGAGGCTTCGGAAAAGTAGTGAGGTTCTAATATATAACATGGGGAGACAATACCCTCATTATCAAATCATCACAGCAACATAAATAAGTAAACAAAATCCAAATGACAATTAAAAGAATAATACTGTTAACAATACAAACTAGTATCACATAATAAAACAAATCGGGTAAATGGTATCTAAACTAAAGTAGTAGATATATCATTCCATATATGTGTAAAGTGTCAATATGAAAGAACCAAAATAAAGACACGCTGAAGATTCCTGATTATGCCCCAAAATCATGTTCATTTTCCCCATCCATGATCTATCTCAACATAGCCATCTAACATAGGGATCTTTCCCTTATCATTTCCTTCAAATGTTATGTCTACTCGGGTTGGGATCAGGCATCTAGAGTAACGTGTGAGTACAAATCACAAGGCTACCAAAAATGGAATATAAAACAATACCAGACTATAACACTAGATGAAATTGTATAAAGAATAAAATACATTGAAACCAATAAAAAGTTTTCAAAATTCATTTTTCCTTAACTACCCATATAATTCCTTTGTTTTATGATGACACCCAAACTATCAATACCTACTTCTTCCCATTCCATATTCTAATCCATATATCAATGGTAATCACAATTAATTATATCATGGGATTCTGTCAATCATTTAATTAAAATTTCATATCAAGGATACCTGGAACCATAGTAAAATTCTAATGCTTTGGTCCTATAACACCTTGTTTTTCACCCCATGAGTAGTTGAAGCATCAATCCCTAACTCACACACCATGTATATTTGGAGCATCATTCCCTGTCATGTACATTTATATTCACAATCTTTCATTTAGGCCTAGAAAGTAATTTCTAGCACAACGTGGTTATTTTGAGAACCAATGCCTTTCCCACACCCCATTTATCAATCAATCTCATATATCATATTCATCAAGGTTAGTCATCATTAACCTTCTTATCAAACATTTTCATCACAGTTCACCATTTCAATTTATCAAAATAATCATGGTTCATCACTTTAATCACATGAAATAATATGAAAAATTATCCATTGAATCATGTATCCACATTTAATCATATAATACAATAACCCTTCAAGGACAATTCATCCATACCATAATTCCCATTATCACATGAGTCATCAATTTCACAATCATAATTAATAATTAAAATTTTCCAAGATCAACCCATTTCATAATCACATGGAAATTCAATTAAAAAATTATAATTATAATTCAATTTCACAACATTTAAATTGAAATAAATCAATTACGTACATACAAATATAATCCCGGAAATGAGAATTGATCATTCGACCACATACCTGAAGGTTATTAACGGATGTTCACTGAAGAGAAAACACAAACTCAAAGTTGAATAAACTAGATCCAAATAGTGTGGAGGATCTAAAAGTAAAAATATTATATCAGGATCCAATGAAACATACCCACTGAATCCATGATCTAAACCAATGCTAGAAATAAATAAAACTATCCTATTTATCTGGAAAAAGAGACCGGAGAGAGAGGAACCCACATAAGAAGGGATCAAATTCCAGAAGAGGTGAATATATTCCTATCAAATCATTGATTTGTCGATAATGGAGTTCGATGAGCCTTGGAATCCATCTGTGAGCTCCCAAAAAATGAAGAAAAAATATTAGGTTTCATCTAGGGAAAATCAGGTTTAATGCCAGGGGTTCATGAATTTTGAAATAATTTGTAGAGAAATTAATCTAATGAACATGGATTCTTGGGTAGGGGAGTATAACGGACTAGGCTTAACATATGTGGATATCAGACCAATTTTGAATAATATTAAAAATATAACAAAATTACATGCATGAGGACCATAATAGTTTAGTGTCTTTTCAATCATGGAACAAAGTCATCTAACTAGGTGAACAATCTTCATTATTTCCCACAAAGAACTTCCCTTGTAGTACTTCTACTTAAAACCATTCTTCATAACCTAGGGAAACAAAACATAATAAAGGGGCGATCATGAATGGTCAATAAGGATAAATAAATGAAGAAATTGAGCTTAACATGAATATAAGGGTATGATAACATGATAATATCATTTGAATATCATACCATGTATATCAAATATCGTAATCATGATACATTTCATATAGATTGGATGTTAGCAAGACATGAATCATATAGAAATAAAGAGCATAATCCACAAAAGAAAAACCTAGGAATAAGACAAGGAACTTGTGGAAAACACATAAATATAGAAAATAATTCATCAAGGTTACCAACTAATAATTTCATAACATGTCAGAATTGGGCTAATAACTTGTGTACCTATGCGAGTCTTAGGATTCCCTCCTCTGTACCCTCTTATTTCAAGATTTCGATTCCCTCCCATGTCCCCTCATGTTTTGGGCTTTGAATTACCCCACATGTTGCCTATAATTTTGTTCATAAGATACCCTCATGATTTAGGCATCGTATTCCCTCATGTGTACCTTCTTGTTTTGGGCTAATGATTCCCTCTTGTTTCAGGCATGGGATGCCCTCCCATGTACCCTATTTTTTGAGCTTGAAAGTCCCTCTTATTTTGGGTTTGGTATTCCCTCATGTGTATCCTCTAGAGCTCATAAAACATTTATCATTACCCAATGCATTGTAATGAGATATAATTCCCACCCATCATATAAGAAAACCATTCATACATGTTACACAAATAATAATACTTTCATCATATCATAACCAGTAAAAAAGAGAGGGGTTTCATAAACATCATATCATAACTCATGAAATGAAGTAGGTATCATAAAAATACCATCAGATCATAACTTATTGAAAATATATAGGTTACATGATAATTTAATCAAATCATTAACCATTAAAATAAGTGGGTTTTGAAATCGTATTACTCATGGAAGAGAAATTGGTGTCATAAACATCAAGATATTAAGACACAAACCATTCAAGAAAGAATATGAATGGTATTCTTAGATCATTTCTATAGAAAGGAGTGAGTAACATCAATGGATGTCATCTTATATGAATGATAATTTTAAAATTCATTTTAAAAATATATCTTGAGTAAAATATCCTGTCTTATTGGAAAATTATTTTTCTAAAAACAAAAAACCTTTATAAAACCATTTTCATTGAAAATAATTTGAAAACATATAAAGAACACATGAATTAATTTTTAAAAACTTTTTTGTTGAAAACTATTAAAAAATATTGGAAACATTTTGAAAAATATTTTTCTTGAAAATAATTTCAAAACATATAAATGGTTATTTAATATCATTGAAACCATTTTCTTTGAAAACAACCATTTGAAAACTTATAAAGTAAGCTTTGAAAATCATTTAATACATTTTTAACATTAAAAATATTCTAAAAACCCTTTTCTTTCAAAACCCTATTAAAATCAATAAATTTATAGAATATTAAGAATGCATTTTAAAAAAAAAATAACCTTGTAAAAATACAAAGTAAGAATCAAGTAAATGAAAATCCTGACTGTGGGTTGGTACGTACAAGATAAATATTAATTTTGTATCTAAAAATATAAGAAAAGTTCCATGATTAGAAAATGACAATAATATTAATTTTAAAAATTATTTTTTGAAAATGGTAATATCGGGATATAAATTTATTTTAAACATAATAAGATAACAGTAAAACTTTTTCAAAATTTTCATAGAAAACATAGTTTTGAATGAACATTGATTTTCGATAAAAAGGATAAATAAAGTCATATTTCCATAAAAACATTCTCTTAATTATCTTAAGTATAAAATAGTAAAAATGGAACCATTACTTGGATATAACATGCATTTCCAGAGTAATATAAAATACATGGGATTTAATGATAAATTGATCATAATATTTCATAAATAGAAGCATAATCATAAACAATATCAACAAATGATAAGATTGAAGATATAAATGGTTACCACTTTGGTAGCTTTAAAAAATAATACCATGGAAAGAATAACATTACATGAAGATTAAGCTATTCTGAAAAGAATTATATTCATGAAATAAAATGTAAAAATGTATTATGTACACCTCATAGAAAAATATAGTTTTTTAACATGGCATGTGTCTCAAAGAAAAAACAATTATTACAAAATTACTTCAACAATTTTGTAACTTTTGAAACATAACCCCAATGAAAGAAGAATCATCAAATAGATGTGTAAATGGAAATAAATTTAAGTATAATAATCAAATAATACATACATACACTACTGGAAATCCATCCTTTCCCAATGGTTCTGAACCGTTGGGAAAGGCTGCAGAACCGTTGGTATATGTTATACCAATGGTTTTGCCATCCATGGGGAAGTAAGCCGTTGGGAAAGGCTTTTCCCAACGGTTTACAAGGAACCATTGGGATAGGTTAGAAAAAATCAACCAACCCCAACGGTTGTGCCAAACCGTTGGGAAAAGCCTTTCCCAACGGTTTGGCCCGTTGGGGAATCCCATGAATATTTTCTTTCCCAACGGTTCTACCAACAGTTGGTAAAAACACCCATTCCAAAAGCTATCCCAACGGTTTGAACCGTTGGGATAGTCAGTTTTTACCAATGGTTTGAAACCATTGGCATAGGCTTTGCTGTGCAAATTGCACAGCAGCCTGCAATTTGCACAGCAGGTCTGTTTTGGGCTCATTTTGGCACAACAGGTCTGTTTTGGGCTCATTTTCAATTCAATTTTCATTTTCAATTCAATTTTCAATCCAATTATTGTAACTGTAACACATATACAATGCATACATATAGAGAACAAACCAACACATTTAAATAATGCAAACCAACCAACCAACACATATAATGCATCCTGGAAATATACTCATCCATAATTAAATTAGAATTCATAACATAATTATAAACATACATAATTCATTTAGAATTCAATTTAAAATTTAGATGACAATCATATGTGGAATCCAGAATTCAATTCATAATTTGATTGGTTTTTTGTACACCGTATATTTTTACTCGAAATCATATACATTTTAAACAAAATACATACACCTGGAATGATACCGGTCACACCATGCCTCGGATTGAGGCGAGGTTAACTCGTACACGTCCCAAATGACTCATTGATCGTTTTCCTAAAGTATCAACATATTCTGAAATCGTTTGTTTAGTTTTCCATATGCCAGTTGTTGTTTTAACTTAAAATGAAGTGTTTTTAAATAAAAGAGAGACACTTTGAATGGTTCCGGCCACACCGCGCCTCGTATTGAAGTGGGGTTGACTCGTACACATCACACATGACCCATGAATTGTTGTGTTAAAATATAAACACAATCAGAATGTGTTTGGTTGGTTTTCCGTATGTATTTAGAATGTAGTCCATTTTAAAGAAAATAGATACACTTAGAGTGGTCTCGGCTAAACCGTGACTCGGATTGAGGCGCGGTTGACTCATACACGTAACATATGACCCATAGATCGTTGTCCTAAAATTTCAACAGATTCCGAATGCGTTTGGTCGTTTTTTCGTATGTCAGTTGTTTATTTCACTTATAATCTTGTCCCTTTTAAACAATAGAGACGCAGTTAGAGTGGGACCGGCCACATCACGTTTCGGATTTAGACGGGGTTAACTCGTACACGTCTCAAATGAACCATGAATCTTTGTCCTAAAGTATCTACACAATCCGAATGCGTTTGGTCGGTTTTCCGTATGTTAGTTGATGTTTTTCACTTAAAATGACGTCCTTTTGAAACAAAAGACATACACTTTGAGTTGTGATGGCCACACCGCACCTTGAATTGAGGCGGGGTTGACTCGTACACGTCACATATGACCCATGGATAATTGTGTTAAAGTATCAACACAATCAGAATCCGTTCGGTCGGTTTTCCGTATGTCATTTGTTGTTTTCACTAAAAATGAAGTCCATTTTAAACAAAATAGAGACACTTTGAGTGGTTTCGGCCACACCGCGCCTATTATTGAGGTGGCGTTGAGTCTTACACGTCACATATGACCCATGTATAGTTCTCCTAAAGTTTCAATAGAAACAGAATGCGTTTGGTTGGTTTTCCGTATGTACTTAAAATACAGTCCATTTTAAACAAAAGAAAGTCACTTAGAGTGGTCCTGACCACACCGTGACTTGGATTGAGCCCGGGTTGGCTCGTACACGTCACATATGACCCATGGATCGTTGTCCTAAAATTTCAACAGATTCTGAATGCGTTTGGTCGGTTTTTCGTCTATCAATTGTTTATTTCACTTATAATATTTTCTGTTTTAAAAAAAAGAGACACATTTAGAGTGGTATCGGCCACACCACGTCTCAGATTTAGGCGGGGTTGACTCGTACACATCTCAAATGAACCATGGATCATTGTCCTAAAGTATCAACACAATCCGAATGCGTTTGGCCGGTTTTCCGTATGCTAGTATATGTTTTTCACTTAAAATGGCGTCCTTTTGAAACAGAAGACATACACTTTGAGTTGTGCCAGCCACACCGTGCCTCAGATTGAGGCAAGGTTGACTCGTACACATCACATATGACCCATGAATCATTTTTCTAAAGTATCAACACAATCAGAATCCCTTCGGTCGGTTTTCCGTATGTCATTTTTTGTTTTCACTAAAAATGAAGTCCATTTTAAACAATATAGAGACACTTTGAGTGGTGTCGGCCACACCGCGCCTCAGGTTGAGGTGGCGTTGACTCGTACATGTCACATATGACCCATGGATCGTTCTCCTAAATTTTCAACATAAACCAAATGCGTTTGGTTAGTTTTCTGTATGTACTTAAAATACTGTCCATTTTAAACAAAAGAAAGTCACTTAGAGTGGTCCCGACCACACTATGACTCGGATTGAGCCCAGGTTGGCTCGTACACGTCACATATGACCCATGGATCGTTGTCCTAAAATTTCAATAGATTCTGAATGCGTTTGGTTGGTTTTTCGTCTGCCAGTTGTTTATTTCACTTATAATCTTGTCCGTTTCAAACAAAAAAGACACAATTAGAGTGGTACCGGCCACACCGCGTCTCGGATTTAGGCAGGGTTGACTCTTACACATCTCAAATGAACCAAGGATCGTTTTCCTAAAGTATCAACACAATCCGAATGCGTTTGGCCGGTTTTCCGTATGCCAGTTGATATTTTTCACTTAAAATGACGTCCTTTTGAAACAAAAGACATACACTTTGAGTTGTGCCGGCCACACCGTGCCTCGAATTGAGGTGGTGTTGACTCGTACACGTCACATATGACCCATGGATAATTTTTCTAAAGTATCAACACAATCAGAATCCGTTCGGTCGGTTTTCCGTATGTCATTTGTTGTTTTCACTAAAAATGAAGTCCATTTTAAACAAAATAGAGACACTTTGAATGGTTTCGGCCACACCGCGCCTCATATTGAGGTGGAGTTGACTCGTACACGTCACATATGACCCATGGATCGTTCTCCTAAAGTTTCAACAGAAACCGAATGCGTTTGGTCGGTTTTCCGTATGCCAGTTGATGTTTTTCACTTAAAATGATGTCCTTTTGAAACAAAAGACATACACTTTGAGTTGTGCCGGCCACACCACAACTCAGATTGAGGCGGGCATGACTAGTACACATCACATATGACCCATGGATCATTGTGCTAAAGTATCAAAACAATCAGAATCCGTTTGGTCGGTTTTCCGTATGTCATTTGTTGTTTTCACTAAAAATGAAGTCCATTTTAAACAAAATAGAGACACTTTGAGTGGTGTCGGTCACACCGCACCTCGGATTGAGGTGGTGTTGACTCGTACACGTCCCATATGACCCATGGATCGTTCTCCTAAAGTTTCAACAGAAACCGAATGTGTTTGGTTGGTTTTCCGTATGTACTTAAAATACTGTCCATTTTAAACAAAAGAAAGTCACTTAGAGTGGTCCCGACCACACCGCATCTCGGATTTAGGCGGGGTTAACTCGTACATGTCTAAAATGACCCATGGATTGTTGTCTTAAAGTATCAACACAATACGAATGCATTTGGCCAGTTTTCCGTATGCCAGTTGATGTTTTTCACTTAAAATGATGTCCTTTTGAAACAAAAGACATACACTTTGAGTTGTTCCGGCCACACCACGCCTCGGATTGAGGCGGGGTTGATTCGCACACGTCACATATGACCCATGGATCGTTTTCCTAAAGCATCAACACATTTCGAATGTGTTTGGTCAGTTTTTCGTATGTCACTTTTTGTTTTCACTTAAAATGTTATGGAAATTCATATAGAATATTTTTATATCATATTTAGTATGGAGTAGATTTTAGTTGATCGTGCTATGAAACATTTCAGAGCTAATGAAATTAAGGAAGGTGGAGGGGCTGTCTGGGGGGCTGTCCGGGGGGGCTCTCCGGTGGGTGTCCGGGGGGCTCTCCGGGGACCAAGGAGGAGGGTGGCGGGGCTGTGCGGGGTCTGTCCGGGGGGTGTTTGGGGGTTGTTCAGGGGGCTGTCCGGGGTTGTTCAGGGGGTTGTCCGGGGGGTTTTCAGGGGGTTGTTCAGGGGTTCTTCAGGGGTTGTTCAGGGGTTGTTCAGGGGGTTGTCCGGGGTTGTTCAGGGGGCTGTCCGGGGGGCTGTTCGGGGGGTGTTTGGGGGATTGTCCGGGGTCCAAGGGGGAGGGTGGGGGGGTTGTCCAGGGGGCTGTCTGGGGGGCTATCTGGGGTCCAGGGTGGAGGGTGGGGGGCTATACGGGGGGCTGTCCATGGGACTGTCTGTGGGGCTGTCCAGGGGGTGTTTGGGGGGTGTTCGGGGTCCAAGGGGGAGGGGGGGTTGTCCAGGGTCCAAGAATGAGGGGGGGTTTTCTAGGGAGTTCTCAAACACACAACCACTAAAATACAACAACATCCATAAAAGCAGACAATATATAAAAATAACTCAACTCCAATACTATACTACGAGTCTAGATAAAACCAACAACTAGAATAGATTAAACATCAAATCTCAGTAATATAAGTCAAAAATGTGACGGATCAATATGTCCCACATTAGCATCACCATCACCATCATCATCATCGTCATCACCCTCGTCATCGTCCTCCTCATCGTCCTCACCCTCCACAGCACCCTCCTCCTCGCCTTCGCCCTCCTCCTCGCCCTCCTCATCTCCCTCCTCTTCCGCATCAGACTCCTCGCCATCATCATCTTCAAGCTGGACATCGGCCTGACCACCACTGGAACTGCCACCTGGTGCACCATATATAGAATGTATCGACGACATGTATTCATCAACCGCTGGGTTGGCCTCTGCTGGAAGTGTTGGACGTAGAACTTCAATAAATTTCATAAATGCACTGTTTGCCCTAGCAGACTATTCTGCCGTCTCTATGGCCCTTTTCTCAGCCTGTTCTTCCTGTGCCCTAACTTGATGCAGCTCGGTGGCACTACAACTCGTACCTGAGGCAGGCCAATACCTCGTCGGGGCTATCCTAGGTTGGCAGTGTACTCTGCCAGAATGATCCTCTCCCAACACCTGATGTAAGTGATCAGATGGCCCAAAATTGTCTGCTTCTTGGGAATCGAGGTCCTCTAAAGCATCCTGTTACAAATATAAATATATTATTAAGTTGCAAAATAGATATTAAAATATAAAATCAACAAATTAAAACTTACAATCTGCTGTTGAGTCACTTCATTGACAGCACTTCCTTCCTTTTTTCGTCTACTCGAGCAAAACAGTTTTGCTCGAGGCACACATCCTTCAATATTTTGTATTTGCCTCTACAATGACATTGAAAACAAAAGTTATATAAAAACATTAGAAAATGATTAAATAATTGAGGAAACAAAAGAAAATGTAAGTCGTAAAGAAAACTTATAAACAATTGTCATACCTGCTGCCTCTCATGATCCGGGATCGTCGTGCATCCTAGTGTATGGAGGTATTTTTTTGCATCAATGTATTTTTTATTTTTTCCAGATGATTCCTAAATAAAATTCGATAATTCAAAGGATAATATTAATTCAAAACTTGAAAGTTATTATTTAAATACCTCAAATGTAATTCTTACCTTAAACTGGGTACTCGTCCAATGAGTAATCATCTGACAATACTGCTCTATAGGACAATCATCCACGACTGGTACTGCCTCTAACTCAGTGCCAACTCTAGCACGCCATCCAATATACAGCTCATGCTTGTAGGCTCTCCAACGCTCGCCTAAATCCTTTAGACGTTCCAGTCGTGCACCCTCACCCTCAGGAAAATTAAATTGAAGCTGAAATCAAAATATTAATTCATATAAATACAAAAATAATGCATGGCATTAAATACAACAGATTTTTTTACCCATATCTCTGCCCAAGCTCTATCTTTGACCTCATGTGGCAAATGTCTCCACGACAGCGGGCTGACGGGAATGATGTCGGAGTATTTGGCAAGCGTCGCCAGAAAACTCTGACATTGCTACCCTGTTTTCTCAACCATCTGATTGTCTTCATTATATTCCACCATAACCTGTGTGCGACGGTTCCACACCGAACTCATGCGTGTACGGACCCGCCGCCGCCTCCAGTCAATAGATGTATCTGTCATGAAAGAAAAACAAATATTTTATCAAAACATGTTATAATGAAAATAAATATTGCTATAAAAATTTGTTAGGGTTTTATAAATATACCTGGGCTAGTCTGATCAATGAGTGGCGCCGGATCCACAGAACTTGATGGAACACCCTCTGGTGGAACAGGAGTCGAAGACGATGGAATATAAAAGCTTGGAGAGATAGGAGTAGAAGGAAAAGAATATGGAACAGCTGTATGACCTGATGCTGACTGGGGAGTGGGAATCATCATGGGATGTGAAAATGATGGGGCAGAAGATGCAGAAGGTAGCGAAAACATGGGAGGCCTAAATACCCCATGTGTCCCTAATGACACACCGGGATCAGAATGTGGGAAGGCTTAAATGTCAGTGGGAGGGGCAGGGTCTAGTCGGGCACGCGTAACTCTACGTCCACCTCTGGTACGAACCCTCCTCGTACCACCGGCCTGAGTACTAGGACCAGTACTAGGCTCCTCGTTGAATAACTGCCGACGTAACGGTGGATCCTACAAAAAAGTTTACCAAAAAATTAATCACATGAAATTATATATTCTGTAAATATATATATATATATATATAGTTGAAATAAAGTACTCACTGTAGGAACTAATGGTGGAATGCCCAGCTCCTCCATCTGACGATTGTTCTCCGCCATTTTTTTTCTTCGTCTCTCTTCAATTGGTTGCATTTCCTGCATTTGAAAACAAATATGTAATTAATTACAAAATTAAATTAATGTGTAAACCAAAAAACTAAATATATGAGGGAATGAGGGGATTCATTGGTAATTTAGCTATCAATTGTTTTAGAAGAGCTTGAATGAATTTAATAAAACATACAAGTTGTAATGTTCACCAAGTTAGAAATATTGTTTGATTTGGTTTGAATACAGTTCAATTCCAAATTAGAAAATGCAATTCAAATAAAATAGCAACCAATAAACATTGAAAATTAACATAACGATCAAGTCAGCTAAAACATATTTGTGATAAATACTAAATAAATATGAATATTACCAACCTTAATAACCCAACTCGAGGTAAACTAAAAGAATTGAGAACATGGATGAATGATTCTATATATTTCCAACCACAACTTCAGGTTCACAATCAACTCTGACAATTGAGCTATTGGAGTCATCAAAAGAAATAAATGGATTGGTTCCAATGGCAATAGGGACAGTGTCAATTCCATCATTAGCATCATCAAAAATATGTCTTGGAATTACTTCAACTATGACACCAAATTCAGGTTGAAGTTGATCTTTGACATAAAAAACATGTTTATCCATTGATGCCAACACATATGGTTCTTTAGTAGAAAGAGTGTGGGTCATATTAATTACTCGAAATCCACAATCATCAATAAATGTGCCATGTCTCGTCATCGAATCAAACCAATGGAATTTCATAATTGTGACTCGTCCATGAGAGTAATAATCCAATATTATTATTTTGTCAACGACTCCATAATAACCCACATTTTCAATTCACGGTCTACTATTGGATGCACTGGCATAACAATCTGTTGTGGCAGTAACCATAATACCATCATGTTGTGTTCTCATGTTTTTGGCTTATTCAGTGACAATAAATCTGTACCCGTTGATAACAATTGATTTACAGTCACGAACCACGGTATTAGGACCAAAAGCCAAAGCTCTTATTTCCTCAGAGACAGAGTCAGCAGACAAACTCAATACCTTCAATATAAATGATAGTTAAACTTAAGTAAATATTGAAATAATTAATTTAAACAGTAATATTTTTACCTTCAATTTTAACCAAGCAGAAAACTCTTTGCTATGCAAAGTCTCTCTCCTTCTCAAAGATAAAGAACAATGCTTCCTATTTATCATTGTTTTATGTTCCCTGTAGATAAAAAATATGAATAGTTTAACAGATATATATTTAAGATATACATATTCAATTTTTTTACCTGATATAGTCATCGAACAAATCACAGTTGAACAAAACTGTGCGATGTGCCATCTCCCGCTCTTCATGGCTTAATGTCTTCAATGTATATGATCCAGGAATTCCTCCTGTTTGAAAAAGTGATGGAAAACTGGGTTCAATTTTCTCATATTTTTCTTCTTCATTTCTCATTGGTCTGTTCATTCTTATAGTAAGATCAGACAAATACATCGAACAGAAATCCATACATTCTTGAGCTAAGTAACCGTTCACGATAGAACCTTCGGGATGATTCTTGTTTCGAACATAAGACTTTAATGTGAACATATTTCTTTCAGTTGGATACGTCCAACGAAAAGAAACAGGTCCTCCGAGAAGTATTTCAGTTGGAATATGGACAGTCAGATGCAGCATGCATGTGAAAAATGATGGGGGAAATATTTTCTCTAACTCACACAAAATTAATGGGGCATCTGTCAACATTTTTTGCAAGAAAGACTTGGACAACTTCTTATCACAAAGATCTCTAAACAAATGGCACAACCGAATAACACCTACCCTTACATTATTGTACAAAAGATGACGGATTTCTATTGAAAGTAACTCATGCAGTAGAACGTGATAATCATGAGTCTTCAAAGATTTTTGCTTCAACTCTCTTCTGTTGACCCGTTTAGATATGTTGCTTGAATAGCCATCAGGAACTTTAATAGTCTCTAATACTTCCAGAAATTGTTTTTTTTTTCAGTAGGTGTCATCACATAAGAAGCACATGGAAGTTGCCATTTATTTTCACTGATACACACAGGATGCAATTCTGGTCTGATGCCCCAATCCACCAAGTCACGTCGAGATCGTAAATCATCTTTTGTCTTCCCCTTGACATTTAGAAGAACTGAAAGCAACATTTCACATATATTCTTTTCAATATGCATTACGTCTAAGCAATGACGTAGCAAATTGGTTGACCAATAAGGCAAATCAAAAAAGATACTCCTCTTCCTCCAATTGTAACAGGTTTCGGTGGAAACATTCTTTCTCTTTCCAGATTTCATTCGACCCTTCCCGAACGAAAAACTGAAATCTTTCAATTCATTAAGCACATCAGTTCCAGACATACGCTGAGGTGGATCATCGGTCTCTACAGTATTATCAAATCTTCGACGATTCATTCTATATGGATGATCCTTTGGAAAAAATCGTCGATGTCCCATAAAACTGAAACTACAACGATGTTTCAGTCTTCTGGATCGTGTATTCTTCATACAAACTGGACATGACAGTTTTCCCTTCATGCTCCATCCAGACATCATTGCATAAGCCGGAAAATTATTGATCATCCACATAAGCGCAGCACGCATCTGAAATATGTCTGTCGAACATGCATCGTATGTGCTCACACCCACATCCCAAAGAAGTTTCAACTCTTTTATTAAAGGTTGCATGTATACATAAATATCAATGCTGGGATCAGAAGGACCAGATATGAGTATACTCATGAAAGTGAAAGATTTTTTCATACACAACCATGGGGGAAGATTATAAATGTGTATAAAAACTAGCCATGTGCTGTGCGAAGTAAGCATCTTCCCAAACGGATTAAAATCGTCGCATGAAAGACCCAACCTCACATTACGCACCTCAGCTGCAAAATCAGGATGTCGAGCATCAAATCTCTGCCATGAAAATCCATCTGCAGGATGAACCAACTCATCATTAGTCTTCTTTCTCTCGGTATCATTCCATCTCATTTTTATTGATATGTCATCAGACATAAAAAGATTCTGGAGTCTGGGGATCAATGGAAAGTGCCACATTACATTCTGTGGAACGCGGGATGGTGTTTTATCAGATTTTGACTTCCAGTGGGATGTGCCACATTTTATACATTCATTTCGTTCAGCGGTTTCTTCCCAGAATAAACTGCAATCTTTCAGGCAAGCTTAAATTTTGTTTCTGGAAAATCCAAGTTCTTCAACTAACTTCCATGCCATATAGTGGTTTGAGGGAATATCTGCATCATCTGGAAGTAAATCCTTCAAGAGGGTAAGAATGTAATCGATTGCTGTATTAGAAATCCCATACATAGTTTTTCCATGAAACAGTCGGATTAAAAATTCCAGCTTTTTCATTTTATCGCATTGTCGATATACTGGAGTTGTGGCAGCATCATTCAATTTTTTCACCCTATCAATATCATCATTTTCACTAGATCCATCAGTTTTCCTCATATCGACATCTTCTTGAGTCGAAATCCTTTCTTTTTCATGATGACGAATAAACGGAAACCGATCATCTAACAAATTCTCCATTCCAGTCCTTTCATTTCGATCATCACCAATTTGAGATTTCATTTTCTCCCCATTGTGATACCACACAAAGTAGTTTTCTTGAAAGCCATTTTTGGTTATGTGGTAGCTGACTTCTTCACGACTCAACCAAGGTCTACCAACACAATTGGAACATGGGCATTGTATGCGACCACTATCTGAAGCATTGTGAAATGAAAAATCTATAAAGCTCTCCAAATTGTTTTGAAAATCGCTTGAGATATGATCGGTTTCATACATCCAACTTCTGTCCATTCTGTAAAAAGAATTCATATAAGTCATTTTGCCATAAACAATTCAATAGGATTGAACTTTAATAGAAAATACATTTAAGTAAATGATAAAGGAAGAAAATAATCATGGTATCAACTACACATGTGAAAAAAACATACTAATGTGTTATTGAAAAAATGTAAAACCAACAAGAACTTAATGTGTTATCACATCAGAGCATGCCTCATCCCATAACCATATTAGTAGGGTATCCTCATATGCGATTTACCTTTTTGAATTAATATGCACTTCCTCACCAGGTACCTGAGTAGATTTCATAGATATAATCATCTCACATCCTGTAAGGATTCCATTATGTATGATCTGCAGAATAATTTGATTGATCATGAATCATGCATGGGATCTTCCCATGATCACTATAGATTATGAGAAGGAATTATGATAGGTCACGTGAAGAACATCAAACGCATATTTTAGATAATTTGAGACATAATATAATAAAATAATGTATAAATCTATGGAATTTGGGATAAAAGGATGGATGAAATACTAAAATATGGGAGACTAAGGTGAAGGAAATATATGTTGACCCTAATGTTCATAACATGCATCACCTATGAAATTTTATTGCTCTAGGAAATTTCATCTTGTTCACAATACATTCCATTGGAAACCTATTTTGATCATTTGATGTCCCCTTGACATGTCAAATAAAATCAGATGGCGCCCATGAATATGCCACCCTTGTAATGAAAAGCCTTTAATTCTCACCATACAGGCTACATGTTTTCCAATAGATATGTATCTCCTTCTATATAGGGGAATCAATACATATTATCTCAGTCTCATATTAAATGTCAGGAATGTTAGATGTCTCCCTTAACACCCTCCAGGAACACCAACTAGGTCATGTGATGTCCTCAAATCATGTCACTATGGAGATAAATCACCCTTCAAGACATGTCACACTGACTCTAGAGTTTCCATCCCAATGTGTCAAACATGTCTTTTGATGAAAATGGAGAAGATCACCAAAATCAAGAGATTCCCTATAGGCATTACATCCACTATCATGAAATTGCTTCTAGGATCAACCAGTCAGGACTTGTGATTTCCTCCAAACATTCTGTCCTTGATCATTAGAGAAACATCAAACAATCCATCTAGGTTAGTAAAATTTATCAAAATGTTTATAGGATCATGTAATTTCCATTGGAAATTTCCAAAAGAAACCCTCTATCATGATAAGTAGATAGTCAAGGCATTCCATGTGGAAAACCAACACATATCCATAAGAGAAGAAATCTAAAAATAATAGAATCTATATGCATTATAAAATTGTCCACCATTGGCATGTAAGCTTCTATAAAAATGGAACCATAGTGTTTATGTTTTAATTAATGGAAAAATCAATTCATTAAAACAACTACAACAACTTTATTGAGATCAATTTTTACCTGTTCGGATGGCGGGTGTACCTATTCGGACGGGGGTCGATGATGTTCGGACGGGGGGTTCGCGAGAGCACGGGAGCGGAGGATAATTAGGGCTCTGTCTCGAATGAGGGAGAGCAGATCGGGGTTGCTATTTGGGCAAAACCTTTGCCAACGGTTTGTAAAAACCGTTGGCAAAGGCAACCTTTACCAATGGTTTCAAATAACCGTTGGGAAAGTGATAAGTTTAGCACCCCTTTCCCAATGGTTCTATAGAACCATTGGGAAATGGGTCACTGGAATGCCCTTTGCCAACGGTTTCAGTAAATCGTTGGCAGAGGCTGAGTATACCAACGGTTTAATTGAACCGTTGGTATACTGCCGTTGGGAAAAACCTAAATTCCAGTAGTGATAGGAAGTAAAGACACCACATATAAGAAAACGTTAATTAGCATAGCTTGTGTCTCATGGAAAATAAAAGTTGTATGAGAATACCCTTACAACTTGAGTAACCATAGAATTGTGATCCCTGTGAGAGAGTAACAATATTGAAAGATTTTAATATCATTAAATACCTGAAAATAATGATATAAAATATCCTAGTGAATTATATACACTACAAAAAATAATAAATTCATGATCATGGATTGTATATCATAGAAATAAAAAGTGATATAAAATCATCTTACCATAAGTCTCGACTTTCTTTGTACGTGTTCAAAGATCCTCTTAATCAGGTAACTCCTTTTGGATTCCACCAAAAGGCTTACATGGATAGATTTCATACCAAGTGCAGGCTTCTAGATTGATGTAAGATATGTTGAGGATCTATTTGGGTATATCTTGGATGGGCCAAAGTTTTTTGAGATGTTTTATGAAGTAGGATATGTGGTGGAATTTTATAAGGTAATGAGTGGAGAGATTTGCAATTTTTTAAAACAAGTTAGTTGTACCCACATTTTTACATAAATAAAGTCATAAAAAATGAAAAAAAAACTCAATAATTTAAGGTTTATGGATGAAATATGTCCATATAATAACTATTGAATAAGTGGATACATCATTTGGTCCCTAATGTTTAAGGTTTAGTCACTTATTAAGCTTAATTTGAACTTAATTAATGTAACTAATTTAAATAACTTTCACTAATCTCTTTGGTCAAAAATTAAGTCGATATTATTAAACTATAAATATAAGTCTGATTCCAGCCATGTATTTCTATTTTTATAAATTCAATTCATAGATGCGGAAAAATTGATATTAATGCTTATCTTGTAGACGTGGTGAGAAAGCGTGTTTTTAAAGTGATAATGTTCAAAAGTTCATGAAGATGTTATATCTAAATTAAATATAAAAATTATTCCAACAACCTAAATTGTATTAATAGATGTATAATTTATCTATTTTTAAATTTAAAACCAAATTAAAATACAATTTAACTATATAAATAATTTTGACGAAAAAATTAGTTTTTAATTAAATTTTAGTAATTCACACTATTCATCCAAAAAGGAAGTTTCTCAAAACAATTACAAAAATCACCCTAAGCTAATTTTGACATTCAGAATTAAAAAATAATTTTTATTTTATAAAATTCATTTTTTAAATGTTTCTAAAATTAATATTATTATTATTATTATTAGAAAGATATAAAAGGAGTTCTTTTAAGAAAAAAGAATTTTAAAACATATAAAGACATTACCATAAAATTATAAATTTCATTATAAATATTTTTTATTTATATGAATCCATTGTAAACAGAATTTAAAATTTTGATATTACTATTAATATTATTAATTTTAATGGATAGGTTATAACTATCACATTTAAATGATTATAACATGAAAATAATGTCTCATAGAAACTCAGTGTTGTGTGTAATGAAATCCAAGTCAGTGTTGTGTGTATCACAAGATAACATAAGTCTTGTGTGTAGTGTACATGAACCAAACATATTTATTTGATATAAAAAAATATATTCAGTGTTTTGTGAAATGTAAAATATCAAAAATGTTAAATTAATTTGGAACAAAATGTTTCACAAAATCTTAGGGTGTAACATTATACCCACTTCAAAATGAATTTCACCCTCAAATTTTGTCTGGGTATCAAAGTTTTAATACAAGAAAGTTTATTTCACAGAACCCCACATTGTTAAAATTAATAGTAAAACTTACTTTAAAAAGGGATATTTTAAAACATATCAGTTACCCAAAGTGACACATAACTAGGATTCCACATAGGATAACATATTTGTAAAGTGAAAAATATGGATTTATAAGAAAAGTGATATATCTATAGGGATTTATTTATTCCATCAATCACAAAAAATATAATTATCAATATAATGTTGAAGACCTCGTAGTTTTGAATATATGATGATTTAAAATTCCATCAGTTCAACAAAAATTCTGGTATTAGGACAAAAATTTTATTTCAATAACCTTTTCCTAAAGTCGAATAATTTTCATGAAAAGATACACTTTATGATTTCATGACAGCCTCACCCTTTTTTCCATGATCAAATTCCCGTCTATCTCTAAAAAGGAAGGTGAATTTTTCCATCCTGAAGCACTAATAGAACATGAGATCCATGATATTACATCCCATCTGTTATCAGTTATTATCAACATCATGTTGTTAGAACAGATTATCCTATATGTATAAATCCTCACGTGGTGATATAACAATTTAATTTTACAAACTTCAACTGAAGTATAACTTAATATTCTAAAAAATGGTTAGCCTTATAACCCTTCCAAAAGATGAATATCCAACACTTTAGAAATAATGTCACAAAATCATTTTAACATTGATCCCCTATATATCATAGATTATTTCATGGTTTTCACATTCCAAACATGTGAATACCCTCATCATATATTATCTTCAAACATGGTTATAACTTGAATTACCATCAATCCTTTTAGAAGAAATGCATGATTCACTATTCGAAAGATTAATGGATATATATTCTATATATCCAAGAATTAGTACTCTTCATCCATGAAGAATTGGAATATATTATCAAAAATCCTTAATCGGTTCCATGGTCATTGATATTATCTAATTTACTTTATCCAAAATAATTATCTCTTCATCCAAGTTGAACATAATTTAATCTATATATTAAACATAATAATGGTAATATCCCCTTAATCAAAATATCACATTTCCACTAAATCACTTTAATATGTCTTCATCACTATTCAACATAACCTTTTCAATCCCTAATGAAATCCAATAATGAAAATACTTATATTTTTCATGAATCATGTAAGATAATATTTGAATTCTAAAACATAAATACTTCATTCATCCAACATTATTATTAAACCATTAATCATACTTCATCAACATATTATTTAATACCACTATCATATAATATGAAATATTAATAATGTATTAAGGTTACTCAACCTCAATATAATCATTCTTCTTGTGTTTAATATAAAAAACTACAAGAACATCACATACCATTCACATATCATTTGTGGTCTCTTTATCTTCAGAAGTATAACCAATACTCATGCCACCTTCCTAATTCTCTTTAGGAGTTTTCCACTTGGAAAATTTATTTTTATAATGACCATGCATTCCCCATCTAAATCATTTAATTTTAACCATGATTCTTCTTGTTCTCACCAATGACTAACCCGAAATCATACGGTGAGAAACACATATCCCAGAAGAAAATCACATAATAATAAAAATTTACTTATAAGATGTGAAAACTCATGACACCTAATTTTTAATCGATGACACCTTAGGTTTATAATAGGTTATTTAGATTAATATTCTATTAAAATCCTTCATGGTGGTATGTAGAGTTTCTGAATTTTCAATTCATATACCTCAACCATGTCGAACCAAGTGTGCAGAAAGGTCTATTGTTGTGTACCAAGTTACACTTGAGTCTTGCCCAATGAACCTTATCATAGTTATTACCCATAGGTAAATCTATCTCATATCCACATATAATTTTTTTATCCAAGATAGAGATGTAATCCTAGTAAACCACTCACTCAATCCATTAACAAAATTCCAGGACATTTTCTTATACAATAACTTATCTTAGACATATATGTAGTCTCACCCCTAGAAATATCCTTATAAATATCCCTAGGTTTCTAACTAATGTTTTATCAACCTAGTTTCCAAAAGGATGACTATATATTTTCTCTGATACCGACTATATAAACGTAGGCTTAACATACATGGATATCACATTAATTTAGATGAATATTCATCATATTAAAAAAGAACATGTTGGAGGACTATAATAGTTTAGTATCTTTGGATACTAGGAACAAAATCTTAAATTTTAGTGAAAGACCTTATATTTTTTCCAAAGATATCCTCCCATGTAATAATTCTACTTAAAACCTTTATTTATATCCTAGGTAATGGAAACATAAGAAATGTGAGTGCTCAAATTCTCATTAATGCTAAATAAATAAATCATGTAAGAATAACATGGATATGGGAATGGGAACATGACCATATCATTTGCAGATCATACCCTAAATATCAAATATCATAATCATGATACATGGAGCAATATTTTAAGTCTAGAATACATGAATCATAATCAAATCAAGATCAAAATACATTAAATCATAACATAGGAATAAGACATGGAACTTGTGACATGCACGTAAACATATAAAATCCTATGTCAAGGTTACCTACAAAGACCTTTATAGAAATTCAGGATTTGGATAATAACCAGTGTACCTGCTTTGATCTTGGGAGTCTCTCTTGTATACCCTATTGTTTGTTGGCTTTGGATACCCTCCAATGTACCCATTTGCTTTATTCTTCAGATGACCTACTGTGTACCCACTTTTTTTATATTAAGATTCCCTTTAGATCTAGGATTGGGTTTCCCTCTAGTGTAACCACTTGTTTTGGACTAAAGATTCACTTATTTTATGCTTGGGATTCCTTCCCATGTTACCTCTAGTTTAGGGATTTAAATTACCTCTTTTTTTGGTCTTGGGATGCCCTATTGTGTACCTTCGTGAGCTCATAAAACATTTATCATTACCCAATACATTGGAGGGAGATATAAGTATCACCTATTACATAATAATATCATGCAGACATGTTCCACAATATAATAAAACTATAAACATATCAAGACCCCTAAAAATATATGGGTGTCGTAAACCTTAAATCATAAATCATTAAATTAAATGGGTATCATAAATATTTCATCACATCATAACCTATAGAAAAGAGAAAGGTTTCATGATCATTTAATCAAAGAATAACCCATGAAAAGAGGTGTGTTTAAAAAATATATAATACATTAAATAGAAATGAGTGTCATAAATGTCATATTATTAATACATAAACAATTCAATAAATAATAGGAATGGTATTCTGTGATTATTTCCCTAGAAAGGAGTGAGTAACATCAACATATTTCATCATAGATGGAAAATAATTTTGAAATACCTTTTTAAAATTTTTATTGAAAAAATATACTTTCTTCTCTGAATAAAATGATTTTTAAAAAACATAAAACTATTATAACACCATTTTCATTGAAAATATTTTGAAAAATTATACCGAAGGATTGTAATAATTTTGAAAACTTTTTTCCTTAAAAACATATAAAAGAAGCCTAAAAATAATTTGAAAACGTTTTTCTTTGAAAATACTTTGAAAACATATAAAATGATATTTGAGATAATTGAGATACTTTTCTTTGAAGACAACCTTTTTGAAAGCTTATAAAGGGATCTCTTAAAAATCATTTAAAACATTTTTTTAACATAAAGCAATTTTTTAAAACACATTTTCTTTGAAAACCATATTAAAATAAAAAAATATACAATATATTAAGAAAATAATTCTTTAAAAAACTTTTAAAATTATGAAGGAATCATCAAGGAAATGATGCTCATGACAGCGGGTAGGTCGGTACATGCTGAACATTATTTTTCACCTTAAAATTTCAGAAAAGTACATGGATTAGAAAATGATAAGAATATTCATTTTAAAAACCATTTTGTAAAAAATGTAATGCATGGGTAAGAATTTATTCTAAAAATAATAGTATAATAGTAAAAAATATTCAAAAACATTTTTCAAAAACTTGGTTTTGAATGAACACATATTTCTAATTGAAAGGAGAAATAAAGTTATATTTTCATAAAACAATTTCTTAATTATCTTAAGTAACAAAGAGTGGGAATGTTGTTCCATTACATGGTTATAACACACATATCCAGAGTTTAGTAAACATAATGGGATTTATTTTTATATGGATCATAATATTTCATCAATTGAATAATAAAAACAAAAAATATTGATAAATGATGATATTGAAGCTATAAACTCTTATCACTTTGGTAACTTTAAAACAAAATACCATGAAAAAAAATAACATTGCAAGAAGATTATGTTTTCATGAAAATAAATATATTTAGGATATAACTTTAAAAAAGATAATATATAAACCTCATGTAAAATATAAGTTCATAACATGAAATGTCTCTCAATGAAAGAAAATTGAAACAAAATTACTTTACAGTTTTGGTAACTTTTGAAACATAACCCCCATGAATGAAATATCATCAAATGGATATGAAAATATCCCTAAATTTACGTATAATAACAATATCATACATTCATGGGTAATAAATATACCATTTATTGTAAATATTTAGTGGACATAGCTTATGTCTCACATAAAACAAAATTGGGACGAGAAAGCCCTTAATAATTGAGTAACTAAAGAATCGTGATCCCCTTGAGAGAGTAACATCATTTAAAGATTTTATAATCATTAAATATAGGAACTTAATGATAAAAAATTTTCTAAGTAAGTATATACACCAAAAAAATATAGTGTTGAATATGTCATGTATCTCAAAGAAATAAAAAGTGAGATGAAATCACCTTACCTTAAGCCTTGACTTTCTTCGTACACTTTCACACCCCCTCTTATTCGGGTAACACTTTTTGGTTTTCACCAAAGGGATTACTTGGATAGATTTATTCCTAATGTGAGTATTCTAGGATTATGGGAGTGATTTTGGGGATTTGTTTTTGAAGATCATGGTTGAGAAAAAATGGCCTAAGAGGTGTGATTAGGTTGGAGAGGTTGTGGTCTTTTATTAGGGAGTGAGGGGACCCACATGGAATTTTTAAAAAGAAGTTATGTGTACCCATGTTTTGACATATAAAAAGTCATAAAAACCCATTAAAACCCAATAATATATGGTTTGTGGGCAAAATATTTCCACTCAATGGGTTTTGGACAAGTTTATAGTCCATTTGGGCCCTTAAGTTTAAGGTTTAATCCCTTATAAAGCTTAATTTTGACTTAATCATTGTAATTAATTTTAGTCACTTTCACAAATATTTTGGGTCAGAAATTAAGTAGATATTATTATAATATAAATATAATACTAATTAAAATAGTGTATTTTTCTAAATTCAATTCACAAAAGCGGAAAAATAAAGTTTAATGTTAATCCCAGAGAAGTGGGGAGAAAGCATTTTTTTTAAGTAAGAAAGTTAAAAAGGTCATTAATATTTTATATCTAAATTTGGTATAAAAATTATTATACTGACATGAATTGGATTAATATATTTATAATATATCTATTTTAACATTAATACTAAAATAAAATAATATTTAACTATATAAATAAATTAGACTAAAAAGCAATTTTGAAAAAAAATCAGTATTTTTCACTATTAATCCAAAAATGTTGTTTCTCAGAAAAATCCCAAAAATTCACCCTAATATAATTTTTTCATTTTGAATTTAAAAATATTATTTATTTTATAAAATTAAATTTCTAAATGTTTCTAAAATTAAATTTATCATTTTTCACAAAATGACAGGAAACACAGTTCTTTTAAGAAAATAGTATTTTTAAAAACATAATGACTTTACCAAAAAAATTATTTATGTAATTATCAATATGTTTTATTTATTTGAAGCCAATATAAATAGAATTTAAAAATTAGTAATTACTATTAATAATTCAATGTTTATGATCTATATTATAACTATCTCGTTTAAATAATTATAACAATAAAATAATGTTTCTTATAAACTTAGTGTTGTGCGTAATGAAATCCAAGTCAATGTTGTGTGTGGGGAAAGATATTATAAGTCTTTTATGTAGTGTATAAAAAAACATAATTCTCTAATATAAAAAACTATATTTAGTGTTACATAGAATTAAAAATATCAAAAAGATTAAATTAATTTGAAACAAAATATTTCACAAAATCTCAGGGTATTACAAGGTGTAGGATATCCAAACCAAGCTCCTTACCTGTGAACCTCTTATTAGGGGTCACACAGTTACTTGTAAGATGGTGTACTATTTGAGAAACCATTTTCTATACATAAAACCCCACTATCTTAAGGGTACATGGTTTTCTAGACTGGGCGCATGGTTTGGGAAAACCGTGTACCAGTCTTGCACTGTCCAACACCCTCAAAAAACTACAAAATATTTATGGTTTCACCCGAAACATCCCCAAAGTAAATACCAAACAAGTTATTCTTAATGAAATGGTAAAATATTACCTAAAAATAAGTATTATATGTCTTCATAAAGGTCAGGATCATAAAATCTCACCACCTAATAACAGCTCATTCTTAAGTTATACTCCCAAGAATCTCTAAGATTATAAGGTAAAATCATAGGGCCATTAGGCCCACATATACGATTATCTCTCCCATGTTTCCTCTTAAACACATACATATTTCTACAATACAATAACTATCAACATGATCTTTCTCCTCAATAATTTCTCAATATGATCTATATGGCACATCAGATTCTATTCAAAGGATGCATCAGTCTCAAGATCAACATCATCCACATAGATCAAATAAGAAGGGTTGGGGTGATACTAACAATGTTTTAACACATTAAAAAATCATTCATATAAATATACCTATTTTTAATAGACAATTGGTATTCCATCAGTTTGATTCTCTCCATAACCTCAAAAGGTCCGACAAACCTGGGCACCAACTTAACCTACCTCCAAATCCAACTGATAACCAATCTAGGTGATACCCAAAGGAATACAAGATCACCCCTTGTAACCTTAACGGTTAATATATTTCTATATACATAAACTTGTATCTACTTGAATTCACATCCATTCATTTTTGAATCATTTGAACATGTTCTGAAGTCTCCTTTATAAGTCTCAGTCCCAACAACTCTAAATCACCTACCTCTATCCAGCATATAGTTAATCTAATGAGTCTCATACGGTGTCATCTAAATAGTCACTTGATTACTGTTTTTATGAGAAAACTCAATGGGCACCAAGTGCTTCCTCCAAGACCCACCAAACTCAAGAATACATTATTGTTGAATATCCTTAAATACTTGAATAATACATTCTGACTTCCCATCTATTTGTGTGTGAAAATCCATACTCATAAATAACCACATAGTAAGGGATTTTTTAAGCCCTTATTGAAGTGTGTAGTGAAATATGAGTCATGATATTAAACTATACTCCAAATCACCCTATGCATATGGGCTATACCTCGAATGTACAAGTCCCCTAACTTCCCTGATGAGACAGTCTCCCCGATAGGCAAGAAATGTATTGTTTTCACTATTCGTTCTACTCTCACCCAAATAGCATTAACCATCTAAGGTTTCAATGGGATACCCTCCATAAAATCCCAAGTAAATTCCTCACACTACCATTATAGAATGGGAAACCACTATAGTATACCACCAAGTCATTGATTCATGGCCTTCACTAGTTTATAGGTGTAGAATTCTATCACAAACCCTGTAATCTCATTTTTCATACACAGTCATCAACACTGTCAATATAGGTAATAATAAATTTGGCCAAACTCATATGCACAACCAATTTTGAAGCATGATATTCAAAAATACAACTGGTCCCACATATAAGTAGGAAAACACCTTGGACCTAGACATAGATAATCTCATCCTCATCTATAATCTTATCAAAAGTAGGATCCCCACCTTCAAGGATTTACCTCAAGGACAAACACTCAATATTATCATACTACCTCTCCCTGATCTTGCTCAAAAGTTTTTATTCCACTGATATTGATATAAGGGTCATATTTTCCTAGCCCTCCTAAACCATAACATGCATTTTCTCCGACAAAGTCATCATCCTCCACTCAAAACTAGACTCTAGAACTACCTGAGTCAGTTTTATCCTTTTTAAAATGTTAGCAACACCATTTCACTTCCTGTATGTATATGCTAGATCAAAATAAAATGAGTGTATATAATCGACCCATCTTTTCTTCCAAATATTTAAATATGATTGTGAAAAAATATAATTTATAACTCTTATGATCAGCATACATACTAAACTTTTCCCCAGAGAGATAATGCTTCCAACACTTCAAATAATAAACCACAGCAGCTAACTAGAGGTCATGTTTAGGGTGATTCTATTTGTGTGGCCGCAAATAATGTGACCCATATTCCATAAATTTATCCCCCTAAATCAACACTACTCAAAATCCAATCCTATATGATTCACATAACTCTATATATTCCTCAACCATCTTATGTAGGATCAAAATGGAGTGTTATTCAAGTTATTCTTAAAATCATAGAAATAATTATCACAGGCTCTAGACCATTAAAACTTAATTCCCTTCTTTCTCAAGCCATAAAGTGATTATTCCAAGGGGTATAATTCATAGATGAAACTCAGATAATTTCCCACTAAACCAAAAAAACAATGTATATCAATAAAAGTCATGTGTTGTTCTTAAGAAACCCCTACTTTAACTTTGTATGGTTCAACTGACACACCTTCAGAGATGATGTGACCCAAAAATGTACCTGATCAATCCATAATATAAATATAGATATCATGGGGTATGTTTGATTCACTTTTAGAAACCTCAGGATGATGTTAAGTGTTGGTCATGATCATCATGAGTCTTGGAGTACACCAAGATGTCATCTACAAATACAACCACAAGATTATCTAGGAATTGGTGGAAGATTCTATAAATCATGACCATAAACAAAGATAGTCCATTCCTCACCTCAAATGGCATCATAAAAAACTCATAAAGGACATACATGCTTCTGAACGCAGTCAGTGTTACATCAGAAGCTCTAACACTTAACTAATGATACCCTAATCTCAAGTCAATCTTGGGGAAGATACAAGCCACTCATTACTGGTCAAAGAAATTATCAATACATGGAATAGAATAGCAGTTTTTCACTATCATCTAGTTCAAATTTTTGTATTCAACACATAATCACAAAGTCATGATATCCCTCTTTGTAGAAAAAAACTATAGAACCCAAAGGCAACATATTTGGATCGATAAACCCCTTATACATAAACTCTTCTAGTTGAGTCTTAATCACATGAATCTATTTTGGTTCCATTCTTTTTGGTGTAATAGAAAATATCTCATCTCTGGGAATGATCTCAATCATAAAATCAACATCTCTATCATGCATAATCCTTACGATTTCATTATGAAATATGTCCTAGAACTGGTCTACAATTATTAGAAATAAATCATGCTTCACACCCCTATCATTCAACAACAGACTTGTAACTAGGATGGTAAGCTCCCCTAGTTGCTGATTAACTGGCCCTTCATGGCAATATGGTATATTTCACTCTACATTATATACATATTTTTTACTCTTAGGTGATATATAGGTCACTCTCCTATAGTAACAATCTATGTGGTATTGATATGTTACCAACCATTTCATATAAAAATCAATTCAAAACATGACATGCCATGAATATAGAGATACTATAAGAAATGATACTCCAAAAATTCAAGAGAACACCCCTTTAATAAATAGATTTCTCTTAACCGTACTCCTAAAGGAGTATCGATCGTCATATCCCCACTTACAAACTCCAATGTAAGACTCAAACTATAACTAATATGTGAATATATAAAATAATGAGATTCTCCAATATAAAATAAGGAACCTAAAAGTGTATAATCTAAAATAATAGTACCAAAGAATGTAGATGGTCCATCCTTTCTATCAACAAGTGTAGGATGAACAACATGTAACTATCCAACCCATCTTCCCTATGCTACCAGATAAGTACCCTTACCTACACCACTCTATAGATATTAGTTCTCATTCCCAGAAGTACCATGCCCACTACCTCTACCACAATGTCTAGTAGAACTCCAACTTCCAGACTGATATGGGGTATAAGATCCCCTTCGAGAACTCTGATTCTACCTAGCCCCTCCATCATTACCCACTTATCATGGGTTCTTGCATAACCATTGTAAATGTCACATCCTTCTCCAATCATAAAAATCCATCAATGGTATATGGAACTATTTACGAATGTCACTTGACTTGCCGCACTAGTGGTAGAGATCTTGATTCTTGTCCTGACTAACGAATCCATCCCCATGGCCACTTTTCTTGTTGTCTCCCTAGTTGATGTTTTTAGAGCTAAATTTCCTACTCTTGGAATACGTACCTCTTATCCATCCAATAGAAACCATGTATCCTCCACTAGAAGTCTCTTTCAGATTATCCTCAGATATGAGATCTTGATTCACCACTTAAAAAAAAATCATCCTAAATATATTTACTTGGGACTTAGTCTCACAATTAAGAACATCCTGAAATAATTTCACAATCATATCCACATCCCCTACCAATTCTTGAAAAAAATCACTTCAAATCAGTAAAGCATATTGAATGTTCCATTGCAGACATACTCCCCCAGGTCAGCCTCATGAACTCTACTTCCCTCTCCCGCATGGAAATATTAGGGTAAATGTGCTTCATGAACTTCTTATGAAAGTCCTTACATTCAATATTCTGGAGCTACCCATCATAAATATGGATTTCCCACATACACTTCACCGGAACACACAACATATAATCGTTCAGTTTGAATATATTCATAGTAGGATTCTCTAGGTGGTCAAGGATCATCTAGATGTACTAAATCCTAAACTCAGTTTCCTCGGGTCTAACCACTCTAATGAAAGTCATAGGGGATACAACTGGAACCTCCATATCATGTCTTACACACTTTTCACAACCAACTCTATGTCACTTTCCATAAACTAAATAAATATATAAAAATTTTAATGTAACTGATCTCCAACTACCTCTCTCAGAACTATCGATGCCTCAGGTTCCACTACTAGAGGCACATTTCCATCCATGTCCTAGGGTTATTCTGTCAACAAGCTTATTCATGGATAAATATATCTGTTTCGGTGCGGATGTGCGTCGGGTTTCTGTTCCGACGCTGTTCCGCCAGGACGCGTTCGCGCGTGCACCCATCGACCCGAGGGGATGGGCGCGCGGCTTGTGGCCCCGCAGTCCCACTTTCCAAGGGCGGGCGGCATTCGTCCCTTGTTCAGGGGCGTCTGCTCCTTGATCGAAACCGAGATGATGGGATGTCGGCTCCTCCTTCCATGGACGTCTCCTCGGAACTCGTCGCCTAATCCGGGTCTCCCTCATAGATTTAAGAATGTTCGTGAATCTTGTTCCCGGCGCCATATCTTCATGGACACCGGTTAATTATGCTGCTTCCGTCCGGACGCTCCAAGGGGTCTGGTCGGGGCAGCAACCTGCGGTGAGGAGACCGGGTAGCTCTGGGTGTCGGAGGCGTGTCTTAACACTGCGGCTCTGCATGTCTGTCTTCCGTCCCTAATAGGGCTTCTCGAAGGCGTGGTGGCCTAAGGCATCCTGCGCTGGGTGTGGGGAACTGTGTTACCTGAGGTTTTCCTCAGCTTCCCATGTTTAACATGGGGTATGCCGCGAGTTTAACGTCCAGCGGGGACGGCATCGGACTGATCAACATGAGAAGTTGACCAGATGACAGAACCCCTCGCGGGGAACCTCCGACGCTGGGGCCAGCACATGGGCGGCTTCCCGAGTAAAGTGGAGTGGAATGAAATGGAATGACCCCACCGGGATGTGGCGGCCCGGGTAAGGATCAGGATGGATGATGGGGTGAAGAGCTTGGACCCCGTAGGGGCTTCCTACGTACCGCGCGTTAGCGCGGATCAATGTCAGCGTAGTTCAGATATACAGTTTAACGTCATGCTGGACGTCGGCAAGCCGACTCACGGAGAGGTCGAGGCCGCCGGGCGGAGGATTGAACCGAACCACCTCGCACAGAGGGGGATGGAACGACCGGGTGGATCACAGTTTCACGTCATGCTGGACATTGGCAAGCCGACTCACGAGGAGGTCGAGGCTGCCGGCACGCACAGAGTGGGTGGATCGCAGTTTATCGTCTTGCTGGACGATGGAAAGCTGACTCACGAAGAGGTCGAGGCTGTGGGGAAGCACAATGGAGATACACACGTACAGTCCCCAAGGGCGGATTCATAGGTGAATCGACGCGAATGAGAACCCGAGAGGGGTCCACTGATGGACGAACCGACGTGAATACGACCGGGACGACCTGGTGGTGGGCTTGAACCTCAGGGAGGCTTTCTACGTACCCTGTTTAGGAGACAGGGATCAAAGTCCACGTAGTTCGTTCTGTCTGTAATAATCTCCCCCCCGTGGGCGAAGGCCACTCCAGTCCCAACATCCCTGCAGAGACGAGCGGGTGGGGGCCACATCCAAACCGGGAGGGGGACCCTGCGTGCGAGGCACGGGATCGGGTGATGCGGATGGTTTAACGTCTTGCCGGACGAAGTACAGTTTAACGTCGTGTGTTGAGGACGAAGCGGACGGTTTAACGTCTTGCCGGACGAAGTACAGTTTAACGTCATGTGTTGAGGACGAAGCAGACGGTTTATCGTCTTGCCGGACGAAGTACAGTTTAACGTCGTGTGTCGAGGAGGAAGCGGACGGTTTAACGTCTTGCCAGACGAAGTACAGTTTAACGTCGTGTGTCGAGGACGAAGCGGACGGTTTAACGTCTTGCCGGATGAAGTACAGTTTAACGTCGTGTTGGACGGATGCAGTTTAACGTCATGCAGGACGAGGGACAGTTTAACGTCATGTGGGACGAGGGCTGAACAGTTTAACGTCTTGTAGCTCGGATGCATGCAGTTTAACGTCGTGCGGGACGTATGCAGTTTAACGTCGTGCGGGACGTAGAAGCCGCCGATAGGTCCGTGTCACTTCGCGCGAGCCTGGAGGGCCGCACGGAAAGACAACGCACGGTGCGGGGCACCCGGGATGAGGATCGTCGGGCGCCACGCAGGCGGGTACCCTCAGGGGGTCAAAGGGGGCGACCCTGGCGGTTTGCACGCAAAAGAAGGGCTTTGGCGCGCAAGACCGCGGGTCGGCGCGCAAAATGGCGGGCTGGCGCGCAATCGGGCCAGCCCTTTGCGCGCGGATGGTTAAGATTGCGCGCACCGGGCTTCGGATAGCGCGCGGTGGCAACGGCTCATTCCTTAATTAATGGCCACTTTGAAAAGGGGGGGTGCGCGCAATCGGGCTGGATTGCGCGCACCCGGGGGCAATTGCGCGCAAGAGGCTTCTTTTGCGCGCGAAGGCCTTAGGGTGAAGAGTTATTCAAAAGAAAGGAGCCAAAGGGATTGCGCGCGAAGGCGAACCCCAAGGCTTTCTTGCGCGAAAGAAAGGAGGTTACCTGGAGATCGACATTGCGCGCGGAAGTGGCTGGATTGCGCGAACGAGCGACTCTTCGGATTCCGGCAACCTTCAAAACGTCGGGGGTCGCCTTATATTTATAGGCAACCCCGGGCGCGGAATCCGGTTCGCGGGCGCGCAATCTCCTTCGCGGGCGCAGAATCGGGCCCGGCGCGCAAGGGAGTCACGCGGGCCACAGGCGCGCAAAATTGTGCGCCGGCCCGGCGCATTGCGCGCATCCCGGGAGGTTTGCGCGCGGCTCATCAACTTTGCGCGCGGGTCTCCACAATTCCGCGCAAGGCCTCCGGGCCCTCCGAAACGTGCTTATGACTCCAAATCTGACCTCGCTTTCCGCATCCGGAGCTTTGTTTGGGAACAACGGACTTTTCCGGCGTCTACAAAAGCCCCCCCTCGGAATCTGATCGGCGAGAGGTCGCAACGATCGGGTTCCAAGGGAGACGCCGGAATGCCGAAGTCCTAGGTGGTGCGGGACTGTGGCACGCAAAAAAGGGCGTCAGGCACGAAATTCGCCGCTGCGGTCGCGCAAAGCGCTTTCCGCACAGCGCAGACCCTGGCCTCGCCTATAAATAGGGGCCCTGGGTCCCCCGCACCGTACACTGGCCTTCCGCGCGATAAGCATTCAAGCTCTCGTGCGCGAAATTTCCCTTTCCGGCGCGGAATTCACCCGTTCGTCGCGCAAACCTGTCCGGAATTCGGCCTGCTTTTGCGCGAACACCCGGAGTTTTACGCGACGGACTTCCCGATTGCGCGTCGTCCACTAGGATTGCGCGCCAACTCTCAAACTTCTCTACCAGCCTCGTCCGATCTCGCACGCTTCATCCCTTTACCCGCACGACTCCCGGAGCTTCTGAGATGGCCGCGAATCAAGGAAATGAGGGGGATGCCGCCACTCGCAGAGCTGAGATGGCGACGAACGAGGAGGTCTACGGAGCCAAGGAGATTGTTTCCAACAATCAATCCTTGTTCGACTTGCTGACGCCGGCCCAGAAGACATATCCATTGTCGGAAAACCTGCCGCTCTGGAACTTCGGCATCCTAGATGAGGTTTCGGTGCCAGGGTTCGAGGTTGATGTGCCACGAACCTGGGTGACTCGGGAGGACGAGCTTCCCTGCTATAACATCGCCAACAATGGGCATCCTTCCAGGGAGACCAGACACTTAGATGTCTATGTCCTGAACCCGAGGACGCGAACCATCGTCGGAAGTGAGCCTACTGCGGAGAACTCTCCAGCCCTCTACTCGAGCATATATCGCCAGAGTGTCACCGACGACACCAAGGGCTGGCTGAAGGACTGGGAGTTGCGATCTGGGGGCAATTTCACCAGTGAGTGGGCCTGGGTGTTCTGGGTACGCCACACTTGCGATCACTTCACGGAGGAGCTGCGGTACATCGGCCTGTTTGAGGCGGTGTGGACGTCGCAGTTCCACTTCTACCAGCAGTCCGAGCTCGGGCCGGAGTTGTTCACCCGCTGGTCCCCGGATACCAACACCTTCCATCTTCACCATGGGGAGGTCAGCATCGGTCTCTGGGACATCCACTGCATCGGAGGTATCCCGCTGGAGGGTTACCAATACGATGAGTTCGTGCCTCCGAAGAACATCTAGGAAGACAGGTCGCGGACTCCCATTCTGACCTGGCATCTAATTGACCTGGCTATGCAGCGGCTCAGGATCAAGGACTTCCAGAAGAACATAGCCTACAAGGAGTGGTTCGGCCAGTTCTTGGAGCATGACCCGGCGGTCAAGATGCCAGGCAGGGGGAAGCGTTGCCCGACCGCGGCTCAGAGGAGCCGGAACGGGTCGTACTGGCGGGTCCTGGAGACGGGCGACTACCACTCATGGGGGTACCGCGTCATCGAGGCCCGGGACCCAAATGTCTGGTACGCGGTGTTCCTGACCGCCTTTCTGAGTGGGTGGCTCCTGCCAGTGCGGGACGCGAGAATGGGCGTTCGCCCGGCGACACTGGCGATGGCGGGCGCTATGGCCGCCAAAAAAAGATACAACCTTGGGGTCCCAGTACTGGCGAAGCTGTATGCCATCCTGGGACACATCTCACGAGGGGGGTCGCCACGAAGGATCTGTGGGCCCTTTCAATTCTTCCATGGTTGGGTGGCTGCTCACCTAGGTGGGTACACGTTTCCAAACGTCGTCGTTCCTCCGGGCAACGGCCTGCGACCCTCCCTGCTGAACATCGCGGGGGTCGCTCCGATGACCCTAAATGAGGAGGGAGTGAGGATTCAGATTGGCAATCACGCCAATTTCAACTTCAGCCCGTTCCCCACTCTCGTCGGCCAGATGATCGACAATGGGCAGGGTCCGCTGGAGCAGCACGAATACTTCCTGAACATGCGAGGCGGGGTGCTCGTGGCTCAGATCGACGGGAAGGTGATCTGTGAGCCCTACGTGCCAACCCGGTTCGCCAGGCAGTTCGGGTGCCTTCAACGGATGCCAAAGAGGGTATTCACTGCCGTCCGGGAGGAGACGAACCCTGGCGTCCTTCGCCAGATGTGGCTGATGTTCGCCGCCTTTGGCTCTGGCGAGGTCATCACTCTTCCTCCTACCGGGGTCGACGCAGGCTTGGCAACCGAGTACGCCGAACACTGGGCCATCGCGTACCCCGAGGGGCTTTTACGGAAGCCAGTTCGGCGGCTCGAGGTCACCCGTGCGGAGACCGGGCGTCAAGGAAGGAGGCGAGGCGCCGCCACATGGGGGAGAACGGAAGCGCGCCAAGCAGCAGAGCCGGCGCGGGCAGGGACTTCGGCGGCGGGCACATTGCAGGCTGCCGCCATGGCCTCGGCGCCCAGAGAGGGGGCACGTGCAGTGGTCGAGGAGCGGCCCGGGAAGCAGGTAATGCGTCTGCTCGAACCCTCCCACGATGCAGTCTTCCCGGCGCTGTGGTCGGCCTGGATGACCCTGCGGCAGTCGCTGGGGACCGAAATCATCTGGCAGAAGATAACCAGCGAAGGAATCCATCTGCCAGAGGTCGGGCGCCTCCAGATCGCCAACAGGGTGAACTTCCACCGGCGGTATGCGTATCTGACGGCCATGGATGAGTACGCACGCCAACGTGGTCAGCGTGCGGAGCTGTCCCTTCTGGTGAAGGTGATGCTCGGTCTAGAGCCTGCTCCAGAACAGATGTCGCCGGAGGAAGATGATAGTAACGATGACTCCGAGACAGAGGAGGAGACGGGGGAGGATGAAGGCTCCGAGGGAAGGTCCCATCAGGGGAGCCCGCGGGAGAGCGGCGAGGTGGCCGGCTCTGACAATGTTGATGTCACTGAGCTCCTCGAGGTCCGCTTCTATCCCCACTCAACCTGCTTCATCCATCCTCTTACGCAGCCTCTAACCCATTTCTCCACCTTGCTCAGGAGTGCACGGATGCTGGTCAGGCGTCCTCAGTAGGAGTAGGAGAGGCGCCAGCAGGACAAGGCGGGGGCCAGACACCCATCATTGAACTGACAAGCGCTGAGGGGTCCCCTGCTGCAATTGCTCCTGCGGCGGCCGGGACAGCGGAAGATGACGCCTTGAATTCCCGTAAGTCTTCTCCCTTCACTGTTGGTGTTTGCCGTTGACGATCCGTGACTAACCATGGCATGCCTTGCGCAGTGATCTCAACACTGGAGGCTCGTCAGGCTGTCGAACCCGGGCCATCCACGAGTGGACCAGTGGCAGACATACCGCCTCCTCCGGAACAGACTTCCCACACCGAGACGGCCCCACCAACTGCTGATCAGGGGGCTGCGGACGCCGGCGGTGCTGACATCAGAGAGAGGTCGGGGGCTGACGAGGGTGTCAGCGCCGCTGGGGCGAGAGAAGAAGGCCGCCCAGATGTTGGGGAACCTATCCCCCGTGAGGACATCCCAGGGGCGGACCCCGCAGCAGACCTGCTAGCTGCCTTCCCTGCCTACCGGCCTGCCGACCCCGAGGAGATGGACGACTCGGACGCGGAGGCGGTCGAGTAGAGCCGGATAACGCGACGCAGGGGGTGGAAGTGCATCCAGCGCTTCCTCAAGCGAGACACATCGGAGTGGCTGGGGCGCATGGGATCACTTCAAACCTGGCTACGCTTCCTGTGTGCCGGGGGAGCTGATGCTCAACGCCTCCATCTGACGGTCCGTGATTTCATGGCCGAAAAGATGTGCGAGAGTCGCCGGCATGCCGACGTCGCACAATGTCGGGACATGTCAGAGAACGCACGGGCGCTCCTCGCGGCGGAGCAGGAAGTCCGGCGTCTCGAAGGGCAGGCGGCAGAGAAGGAGGCCTTCGTCGCAACGTGCACCGAGCTTGTGGAGCAACTAGCGGCCCAGCTGGTTGACGCCCAGGTACAGCTGACGGAGGCGGGCCAACAGATGGTCACACTTCAAGTCGAGCGGGAGCGTGCGCAGGCCAGGATCGACGAACTGCGTGCTGCGACCGCCGACGAGGAGAGGGCACGCAGAGAGCGAGAAGCAGCCCTGGAGGCCGCCAGCCAAAGGGTATCGGCGTTGGAAAGATTCATTCAGCACGCTAATCCCTAGGGGCTTTGTTTTGCCATTTCCAGAATATTTTGCTTCCGCCACTCAATACTTTGGTCCATTTTGTATGAACCAATATATTTATCTGCGTCTTTTGGCTTAACATGCTCAACCACAATTCATTGTCTTGCGGGAGTGTTAACCAAGCTTCAGGCATCCACAATTGGGCCTGGATTTCTAAAGAAGAGAGGGAGGTCATCCCTAGGAAGGGAGACCTCAGACCTAACCAATGTATCGTCCCCCCGACTTGTTCCGACACACGAGCGGGACAACGCTAGGGGCGTTAAGATTTTATCCGAACATAGGGAAATGAGAAAGGGTGAATCGCGTGTCCCGAATTCAGAAATCCACAACGGTCGGCCTTCCAGGAAATGCCCAAGACGGCAAGCGGACAATGGATCAATCGACCATACTACTGCAATAGACGGACTGAAGGTCATCATTCATATTGCAGGAGGCGGATCACATGTCATCATCAATGCCGCTTTGGGGGTTCCTTCAGGCACAAGGATGGAAATCCAGATCAACAGGGCACGCGAAGCGTGGGACGAAGTGATGATTTGTTCGGACAGAATCCAACGCTCCCAAAATTGCGCCACCGTGGGGAAAGCGTATTAGACGGATGCACTAATCTAGCCGTGAATCACCCCAATTCCCAGACAGAACCTCTTTGACGAGGAAACTGCTGCTTCCCATCATTGTAATGGGGCATCCCGAACTGAATCGGGGAGAATATCACAATCGCACCACTCTACCGGAAGCCAGGCCAGACGACCGGCGACGAGGAGGGGCGGGACTTAGCGATCCCTGAGGCTGGGCCCGAGTTGAGATGCCCGGGCATTCCTACGTACTCCATCAGGCTGGAGATCAAGCCACACGTAGTTCTAAAAGTGCAGTTTTAACATCATGTAGGACGTAGAACCCCGATTAGGGGAGATATTAGTTTAAGGTCTTAGAGCTCGGACCAT
This sequence comes from Viscum album, assembly GCA_963277665.1. NCBI lineage: Eukaryota > Viridiplantae > Streptophyta > Magnoliopsida > Santalales > Viscaceae > Viscum > Viscum album. The sequence continues at coordinate 305,928,934 of OY728127.1, forward strand.
AGGGGTAGATCTTAGTTTAAGGTCTTAGAGCTCGGACCATAGGAACCTCAAAGCACGCCACATCGTGGTCCTACCCCCTGGATATGCGAAGATGCACTGAGGGATAGTGTCAAGAGTGTTGAGGTTTCGCCTGGTTAGAATGGGAGGTGGAAAATGAGAATCATGCGGCCATTCACTCAAGGACTGGGGGCACCGGCATGACGATATGAGAGTACTGCCGACCGTGGCGGAAAATCAGCATCAACATCGCACTGACCGTTGATGGAATGAGGCAGCAAACGAGCATCGACCGCTCAATCGCATGATTCATATCGACTTGCTGCCCAGAACCCTTGGGGGTGCCAGCCCGGATCGGTGGGAGAGCACTGAGGCATTGTGTCCAGACCGCTCACGGGGGTCCCACCCAGGGCGTAGGTGATGGGTCCGAATGAAGGGGGCATGAAGCCTGGAAAGCGGAAGGAGCCTGACCAAGCTGAACCTGACCCTCCTGGCAATAGACCAGAGTACTCTTGACACCAGTGGACCACTGCAAGGGGTCAAGGGACACGCCTTGAGGGTCACCCGAAGGTGGCAGATTCCCCAGAGAAGGGGGAATCTTTAAGAGGTGGGGGCTGGACCCGAAGTTTCAAACATCCGGGCGTTCCTACGTATCCCATAAGGATGGGAATCAAGCCATACGTAGTTCTTGAAGCACGGCGCAACACAATCGGGCACCAGCGCGGGGAAGGGTGCGGGTCTGACCCTCGCACACAGAAGAAGTGGTATTTGATATTTCTTGTTTTTCCTTAAAGGTGGATGGTTTTTATTTGTTCTGCGACAAGCCTGTGATCAAGGGATCCCTAGCGTCGCCACAATAATCAAGCCGTGAAAGGCATTGATAAATGGCGTGGCTATTTAACCAACGCCCAAACATGAGTGTCCCCTGAGGAGAACATCACGGTGCAGTGTCGTTTCTCGTCGGGCGGCCAAGACGATCACAGTTTACGGTCGTGTGGTAGGACCAGACAACACAGTTTAAGGTCGTGTGGTTCGGACCATAGAGGAATCCGCTTATTGCGATATGGCAGACCCAGCGGGGGTGGGAACATACCCAGCCCTGCGGTCACGCACGATTCCAGGAGAAGGATCCTGGGATAGGGGTCTGCGTATGTCCATCACCCGAGGGGCAGAGATGTTAGCCTCCAGCTATACTGGGCCCAGAACGCGATTGTTCGGGCGACTCCTTCCTCCTTATGGGGACGAGGGTCCAGCTACACATGGCCCTTAGGGAGGACATCAGCATATATCCTTGGTGCCCAGATCATGGGAGCCTCGAAAGACACCATTACCCTGGTTGGTCTACCTAACGTGTTAAGGCGTACTGAAGGTCAGTACGAAGAGAGTGTCGAGATTCCACTACAACGCACAAAGGCGGTGTGATGAGGACTGCACAACCAATGTTCAGAGCCTGAAAGGGTTGACATGGCGATCAAGGATGTCACTGACCATGTTCGCAACACAACATCCGATCGCGTCAGCCTAGGATGAGGCAAGAAAACGAGCATCAACCGCTCAAGCACAGGATTCATATCGATTTGCGGCCCAGGACCTGCCGGTAAATCGACCCGGAGCGGTAGGAGAGCACTGAGGCATCATACCCAAACCGCTAACGAGGATCCCTTTGAGTGAAGGCTCGAACAAGAGGAAGCGCGAGGCCCGACAAGCAACGTATGACTTGTCGGGATTGAATCCGACACTACGGGTCATAGGCCTGAGTACCCAAAACATGTTAACAGATCACCGGAAAGGGTCGGAGGACTCACCTTGAGAGCAACCCAAGGACGGAAGATCCCCGTGATCAACCAAGAGACGGGGCTGGACCTGAAACACAAGCGTCCAGGCGGTCCTACGTATCCCATAAGGATGGGAATCAAGCCGTACGTAGTTCTTGAGAGGCAGTTTAACGTCATGCAGGACGATGAGGGGTATGAGGTAGTCCCACACACGGGGGGAGGCGTATTGCGCGACAAGTAGACCGACGTGAATGAGGACATAATCCCCCGCTCACGCCACACGCCTTGCACAAAAAGAAGGGGAACTGGGGCCAGAGGCCCAACGCGGGATAGAGATTCCCGGGAAATGGGGCTGGGCCTGAAACATGAATGTTCAGGCGGTCCTACGTATCCCATAAGGATGGGAATCAAGCTGCACGTAGTTCTTGAAGTGCAGTTTAACGTCATGCAGGACGAAAAGAGAAAGGGGGGAGCAGAAGGCATCACCAAACGTGGGGGGCGTACAGCGGGGCGAGCAATCCGACGTAAATGAGGGCATAGCCCCGCGTTCACACCATACGCCGCATACCCAGAGGCAACTGGGACAAGGGCCCGAGATGGGATGGAAATTCCCGAAGGATGGGGCTGGGCCTGAAACATGAATGTTCAGGCGGTCCTACGTATCCCATAAGGATGGGAATCAAGCCGCACGTAGTTCTTGAGGTGCAGTTTAGCGTTATGCAGGACGAAGTACAGTTTAACGTCATGTCGGACGATGAAAAGGGAGATCTTAGTTTAAGGTCATAGAGCTCGGACCGTAGGAACCTCAAAGTACGCCACATCGTGGTCCTATCCCCTGGATATGCAAAGATGCACTGAGGGATAGTGTCAAGAGTGTCGAGGTTTCGCCTGGTCAGAATGGGAGGTGGAAAAATGTGAATCATGCGGCCATTCACTCAAGGACTGGGATCACCGGCGTGACGATATGAGAGTACTGCCGACCGTGGCGGAAAAGCAGCATCAATATCGCACTGACCGTTGATGGAATGAGGCAGCAAACGAGCATCGACCGCTCAATCGCAGGATTCATATCGACTTTCTGCCCAGAACCCTTGAGGGTGCCAGCCCGGATCGGTGGGAGAGCACTGAGGCATTGTGTCCAGACCGCTCACGGGGGGTCCCACCCAGGGCGTAAGTGATGGGTCCGAATGAAGGGGGCATGAAGCCTGGAAAGCGGAAGGAGCCTGACCAAGCTGAACCTGACCCTCCTGGCAATAGACCAGAGTACTCTTGACACCAGTGGACCACTTCAAGGGGTCAAGGGACACGCCTTGAGGGTGACCCGAAGGTGGCGGATTCCCCAGAGAAGGGGGAATCTTTAAGAGGTGGGGGCTGGACCCGAAGTTTCAAACATCCGGGCATTCCTACGTATCCCATAAGGATGGGAATCAAGCCATACGTAGTTCTTGAAGCGCAGTTTAGCATCATACAGGACGAATGCTGAACAGTTTAACGTCTTGTAGCTTGGACGAAGTACAGTTTAACGTCATGTTGGACGAAGCACTTGGCAGTTTAACGTCTTGCAGTGCGGACGAAGTACAGTTTAACGTCATGTTGGACGAATGCAGTTTAACGTCGTGTGGGACGGACTGTAGTTTAACTTCGTGCGGGACGAACTACAGTTTAACGTCATGATGGACCTACTACAGTTTAACGTCATGTTGGACGTAGATGCTGGGCAGTTTAACGTCTTGCAGCGCGGACGAACTACAGTTTAACATCATGTTGGACGTACTACAGTTTAACGTCATGTTGGACGTAGATGCTGGGCAGTTTAACATCTTGCAGCGCGGACGAACTACAGTTTAACGTCATGTTGGACGTACTACAGTTTAACGTCATGTTGGACGTAGATGCTGGGCAGTTTAACGTCTTGCAGCGCGGACGAACTACAGTTTAACGTCATGTTGTACGTACTACAGTTTAACGTCATGTTGGACGTAGATGCTGGGCAGTTTAACGTCTTGCAGCGCGGACGAAGTACACTCTGGCAAAGTACTGCTTGAGGAACCTAGTGTTGGTGGGAGGAGTGACACGCTCACCATCCATAGTTTCTAGGGAGTACGCGCCATTGGGATAGACCTTGTGGACGACAAAAGGTCCCTCCCACTTGGGCTCCAACTTGGGCGGCTTCCTGCCGGGGATCATTGGCGCTCTCAGGGCCAGCACTAGGTCACCCTGCAGGAAGGAGCGGAGGCAAACCTTCTTATTGAAAGCTCGAGCCATTCTGCTTTGATGCCTCTCCAAGTTGTGCAAAGCACGAAGCCTATTCTCATCCAGTGCTTCCAACTTGACTAGACGGGCTTCAGCAGCTCTGTCCGGCGCTTGCTGGTCGTAGACCGCAGTGCGCAAGGACGGTAACTGGATCTCGATGGGCAGGACGGCCTCAGCTCCATACACCAGGGAATAAGGGGTCATCTGGGTGGAATTGCGAGTCGTCGTCCGATAAGCCCAGAGGGCGTTGGGGAGCTTGTCCGGCCAACTCTTCTTGTTCTGACCAACCATTTTTTGCAGAATGTTAGAGAGGGTTTTGTTAAACGCCTCGATCTGTCCATTCGCCTGCGCATGATAGCGAGATGTATGGTTCGAGCGAATGTTGTACTTGGCGTACAACTTCTTCAACTCGACTGCTCGGAAATTGGCTCCGTTATCCGTGAGGATAGCGTGAGGCACTCCAAATCGATGAATGATGTTGGAGGTCACGAAGTCAGCGATCGAACAGGATTTGACCTCTCTGAGCGGAATCAACTCTACCCATTTGGAGAAGAAGTCCGTGGCGGTCAGAATGAACCGGCACTGGCGAGCCGTCGCCGGTGGGTAAGGTCCCACAACGTCCAGACCCCAGACTGCAAAGGGCCAGGAATACCTAGTGGTATGGAGAGGCTCCGGCGGCCGATGCACAAAGTTCGCATGAACCTGGCACGCATGGCACCTCCTAGCATACTCGATGCAGTCATGAATCATGGAGGGCCAGAAGTATCCCAACCTCCGAATCTGGTGGGACAGCTTCGGCCCAATCTGGTGGGCACCACATGAACCAGCATGAACCTCTTGCATGACTCGTGGGATCTCAACTCCCTGAAGGCAACGGAGGAGAACACCATCAAATCCGCGTCTATAGAGGATCTGCTCCATGCCGGGACTGCTCTGGAGGACAAACTGCGATGCGCGGCGTCGAACTCGCTCGCGCTCGGCTCGATCCGATGGGAGAATGCCATGTTGGAGGTACTCAACCAAAGGCATCCTCCAATCAGGGGCTGGTTCGACTGCCATATCTGGGGTACTCGGGGCCCCGGGCACAGGGGCAACTGCGGTGAGATTACTTACCGACGGGTCGCGATCTCCCTCCGGGGTAACGGGGGCGATGAGCCTACGGTGTGTCACGCGGACAATCAGGTTGTCCTGTTCAGGCTCTGCAAGTGACGTAGCAAGGCCGGCCAAAGCATCTGCTCGACCGTTCTGTGACCGGGGAATATGGACAATTTCTGGCCGAGAAGGGAACTGGGCCATCAGAAGGAGGGTGCACTCCAGCAATGGCACAAGTTACGGCTTCCTGACAACATAGTCGCCATTTATCTGCTTAACGACCAGCTCGGAGTCCCCTTTCACACACAGATGGGGCACGTCGATCTCGAGAGCTAACTCGAGGCCAGTAATGAGGGCATGGTATTCCGCCTCATTGTTGGTACAACCCTCTGACTACAGGAAAGAGTATGGCAGCACGGCTTGCTCTGGGGTAATGAAGACGATACCCAAGCCCACTCTGTTGAGATTAGGGTTATCAAGCCTTCTACCGGTGGGGATCCGGGAGGCACCGTGAAAGTGCATCTGCCAGCACGGATCGGCATGATCGACCGAGAGAATGGCCTCATCAGGAAAGCCTAGATCCAGCGGCTGATCCGTGGAGGTCGGGTGAGCAGCCAGAAAGTCTTCCAATGCTTGCCCTTTGATGGCCTTCTGAGACACATACCTGATGTCGAACTGCTGTAGAATCACATCCCACCGCGCTAGACGGCCAGTCAACATAGGTCGGCTCAGGATATACTTCAACGGGTCTACCCGAGAGACCAACTGTACCTCGTGGTGCTGCAAGTAGTGCCGTAATTTCTGTACGGCAAATACGAGCGCCAGGCAGCTCTTCTCGATGGGAGAATACCTAACTTCCGCATCGAGGAGCATGCGACTGAGGTAATAGAGGCTATTCTCTGTTCCCTCGTTGTTCTTCTGGGCGAGAAGGGCACCAAGGGACCGTTCCAGGGCGGTCACATAAAGGACCAGCGGCTTCCCGGATACAGGCGGCATCAGAACCGGAGGTTGAAGTAGGTACTGCTTAATTTCCTCGAAAGCGGTCTAACACTCTTTATCCCATACATAGGTGGCACCTTTCTTCATGAGCCGAGAAAAGGGCTTACACTTGCCGGCCAGATTCGCGATGAATCGGCGTATATAGGCTAAGTGGCCTTGGAACCCTTGCAGTTCCCGGATGTTACCTGGGGGAGGCATCTGGCTAATCGCCCTGATCTTCTCTGGGTCGATCTCAATACCCCGGTATCTTACCACAAATCCAAGGAACTTTCCGGAGGTGACCCCGAAGGCACACTTCAACGGGTTCATCTTCAGGCAGCGAGACTGGAGGAAGCCGAACACTTTCTCAAGATCTTTGAGATGGTCCTGACGCCGGCGCGATTTGACCACCAAGTCGTCAACGTAGCATTCCACCAGTGTGCCGAGGATGGGATTGAATATGCGGTGCATCGCCCGTTGATAGGTGGCACCTGCATTCCTCAGGCCGAAGGGCATGACCCGGTAACAGAAGGTACCTTGGGGGGCCCTGAAGGCAGTGAACTCCTCAGCCTCAGGGGCCATCCGAATTTGGTTGTATCCGGAGTATCCATCCATAAAGGAGAGGGCTTGGAACCCTGCCGTGGCGTCAATCAACAGATCTGTAACTGGAAGGGGAAAATCATCCTTCGGACAGTGGCGGTTGAGATCACGGAAGTCGATGCAGACTCTGATCTGCCCGTTCTTCTTCCTGACCGGCACAATGTTGGACAGCCATTTGGGGTACTGGACTTCCCTCACGAAGTTGGCTTTGATAAGCTTGTCAACTTCGGCCTCAACCATGGCACCGTGGAATGGGTGCATCTTCCTGGGAGGCTGCTTGAACCCGCGATGGTTCGCCGGGAGACCAAGGCGGTGGACGGCTACCTGAGGATCTAGCCCCGGCATCTCGTCATAGCCCCAAGCAAACACATCACGGTGCTGCCTGAGAAAGTCCACGTACTGCTGCCGCTCCTTAGAGGGCATGGCGTCACTGACCAATGTGGGTCTCGGATCTGCTTTGGTTCCAAGGTTCACTTGTACTAACTCATCGATCGTGGCGGAGACGCCCTCCTCAAAGGCTGGGGGTGCATCTTCCACGTCCTCCCCACACGGGGAGGGATCGTCCACGGGAGAGACTGCATTGGGGCTCCTAGATCCTGCTGGGCCGCTGGTGCTGGCATGGGCGGTCGCGGTCATCTCATCAGGAGATTCACAGGCCGTCGGGACCATGGCTACGTCCAACCGTTGAATCGGGAGGACGTAAGCGTCATCCAAACTTGCCCAGGGATCCCTTGCAACAGCGACAGGCTCAACCTCACCTGCCAGGATCTGCTTGTCCTTGCTTTTGTAATAGTCCGCGTCCAGATAACGGGCTTCACATGAGGCAAAAGGAGAGGCATCTCCCTGAAGCACGCCCACTCGACCGTTAAGGGAGTATTTGAGGCATTTGTGGTATGATTAGGGAACCGCCGCATGAAGGTGGAGCCATGGCCTACCCATCAATGCGTTATACGCAGTGTCCTGAGAGACCACCATGAATTCGGTGTTGGCAACCAAGTCACCGAACTGGGTCTTCAAGCGTATCTTGCCGACCGGAGTTTGCTCGGTGCGGTCGTACCCCTGGATCCTGAGGTCGGAGGGGATCAAGTCATCCTCAGACAACCCCAATATCCGGAGCGTCTGAGTGGGAATCAAGTTAATCCCAGACCCCGTGTCGACAAGACAGCCCCGGACTTCAAGGCCATTGAACCGGCCAGTGACATACAGCGGATGAATGTGCCCCTGTATAGGAGGGTCTTCATCCTTACCAGAGAACGAGATAACTGCCTGACATTCGGCGTCCTCAATCGTTTCGGCGTGAAAGGCCTCTGCAGCCGCAACCTCTGTCTCAAACTGGAGGGGGCTTTTCAGGGCTTCAGCGAGCGCCTCGCGCATCTCAGGTGACATGCGCAGAGCCTCAAGGATGGAGAGTCTCGCTGGGATGTCGGCCAAGTGCTTCAGAACATCATACTTTTTTGCCAAGCGCGAGCCCCTGGTTGCAGGAGGTTGCTCTGCGGCTGGAGGCATGACGGGCCTTGCCGGTTGGACCGGCGGCCGACTGGTGCTTGGCGCATCTCGCTGTTCATTGGTTGAAGCCCAGGAAGTAGTCACCGTATTGGGGTCAGGAGACCGGGATGGACTCATGGCAGGGCGGAGCTGATCGCGACGCGGCTGAGGCGGTTATGCCTGGTCCCACACCACAAACGGTGGCGGAGGCGAATCTGTCATCCCCGGATGGGGGGGCTGCGCACGTTGAGCTCGGTTTTGAGCCTGCTGTCTAGTCTCAGTGGCATGCACGGCCTGGCTGTAGGTACCAACTGCTGTGCCCCGGCGACTCCTGTTGTTGTGGTTCCTCCGACGGTGGCGACGACCGGGGACACTAGGGAGGTCCACCTGGAGTTCTTCAACGTCGGGAACCGAAAAGGGATTTACCAGCTCGACGGTGTTAACCGAAGCGTACCCAACACTGTCATCGGACGAATCATCCATCACTGGGAGGATCCGGGGAGGGATCCCCATCTCCGGGGGCATGAAATCACCGAGAGTGCGGGATAGTGGTGGAACTGGCGGGGCGCGCTCTTCCTTCTTGCGCCGCCGCCGTTTGCTCTTCTTGGAAGAGGCAGGCTGGGATGACGATGCTGAAGCAGCACCCGCAGATTCTGGGGGCTCAGGCTGATTCAAGCACGCACGGATGATTCCATGGGCGCGAATGATCGTCTTACGGGCCATCCAGTTATTATACTTCTGGGATCTGCGGTCGGAGACCAGCTGCCATTCGTCCTCATTGCCACTATCGTCATCTGATCCCACGAACACGCCCGCCACTTGTGCTGGAGCTGGGCCCAAACTGATTACATTGTTGTTAATCTGGCCTTGGAGCCAATCCTTAAACACATAGCATCGTTGGATGGTGTGCCCCAGGGCCCGATGGTAAGGGCAGTAGTGGGGATTATCCGTGAGATGTGCCTCCTCTGGCCTCCAACACTCAGGCAGTCGCACAATCCTCTGCTCCAGGGCGCTCCGGAAATAACCGGGGACCTGATCCTCGTGAAATGAGTAAGTCAGGTATCACGGGCCCCTGGGAGCGTGGTCTTGACGAGGGGCTGGAGGGGCCTGCCGAGGAGGTGGACCCTGATTATATCGCCTGGTTTGTGGCGGTACATTACGCGGAGGGGCCGGCCGGTTCTGAGGCTGCCGCTGCTGGGCCAGGAACTGAGCCCGTGGAGGCGGATTCCTGTGAGGCTGTGGAGCTGGCCTCGCCGGCAGCAGCTCCAATGGCCTGGGGGCCTCTATCTGGGCAACAGCAGCGGGCTCAGCCCTGCTGGCTCTCCTTGCAGGAATCATATGAGGCAGCGGGTGTGCCTGACTGGCCTGTTGCAGGGCTTCCTCAAGACGTTGAGCTTTGTCTGAGAAGTCCCTGAACCCTCCGGGGTAATTCTGAGTGATCAGGGAAGGGACCAGCTCGGTCTTGACGTTCCTGACGCACATTGTCAGCAACTGCTCCTGAGTCAATGGCATGTCAAGGGAATACGTGAGACCCTTCCATCGGGCGACGAAGTCCGCGACTCGCTCATCAGGCCTCTGCTTGCACTTGAAGAGGTCTGCAATACTCGTCTTCCGGGTCGTGGAACTGAACTGGTAGAGGAATTGTCTACGAAGGTCCTCCCAGCTATTTATCGACCCGACGGGGAGCTGGCTGTACCAGACAAATGCTGGCCCTTCCAGTGTCTGGACAAAGCAGCGAAGCTTAGCGGCCTCTTGCTGCGCCGGAGTCCCCAACATAGGCCCGCACCTCGAGTTAAAATGGGCCAAATGTTGTGGCGGATCTCCAGTCCCGTTGAAGGGGGCGAAAGTGGGATTCCCGAATCCCGGAGGCGCCGGCATGTCATCCACCCATGCTGGGTATGGCTTGCCGTCCGGTGGGATCGCCACTTGCCGAGTCTCCAAGGCTTCCAAGCGGGCGATGAGTGCCTCCATCGGATCGTCCAGACATGGGTTCCAGTCCTGGCGAGGATCTCTAACCACGAGCGCATTGCACGGCCCTTCAATCGGGTCGTCGACCAGGTCGTCGAACTCGGCAGCTCGTGGGATGGCGGGCGGAGCGGCCCTTGGGGCAGCGGGAGGAATCCGAGCGGGGTCTCTCAGGTAGTCACGCCGCTCGGGAGGGTGTGGTGAAACATACCGCGCCCTCTTGCCATAGGCGATGGCCTCTCTCCTGTCGGCGAACACGGCATAATCACGGCTTCCCGGGAGAGCCTCATTGAGGGGTGGTTGTTCCTGTCCCTGCTGTCCTGGCCTAGGATCACCGTAGTCAGGCCGCTGCTCTGCAGCGTGCTCGGCGAGGAGCTGGTCAACTAGCTTCTTCTGCTCGGCGAGCTGTTGACGTAGCGTAACCTTCTCGGGATCCTCATCCGCCCTCTGAATGGAGGTAGATGGGTCGGCGGGCTTTATAGCCCCGCCGTGCTCTTTACCTTTGCTAACGTTTCGGCTCAACGTCAGTGCTTCAGTGGGCGTGGGGAGACCCAGGAGGTTCCTCTGGTGCCGAGTAACTCTCACTGATGGATCCAACAACGGCTTGTCTTCGGGGGAGGTCCCCCGTCGAGAAGTTCCAAATCGTTTCCCTCTCCCGACAGGTCAGCCATATTGACCGTTTCCGTCCCTGGGGATGTACCCTCAGGGCCACCCAGTGAATCGGGCTGTCGGCGAATCGCACTGAAGCATAGGGAAGCGTACTGCCCCCATCCACGGATATACACGTGGGGGTGGCTTCCTCGATAACCTTGCGGAGTACTTGAAAGCACTCAACGCATCGTTGTTGGAGGGCCTCATGGTGCCCAAATGACCCGGGGTGCCGAACCGCGGGGAGCGTGGCCAGGTCAATTTGACGGCACTGCTCACCAATATCCTCCAGGTGCACTTGACTCCTGGGATATGGCATTTGTAGGCGGTGAAGATGGGAGTGAGTCTCCCGGAGAGTTCGGCGGAAGCATTCGAACTCATCCGGGGTGAGTGATTCGGGTGCATTAAGGCCCGGTCCTGCGACTGGCCAAAACTTCTCGGGGAAGTGGCCCTCTGCAAGGACGGTCCAGAAGCTCCACGACTCAAACTCGGGACCCAGGTCTCCTTGGTCCTCTTCAACGACTGGGAATGGACGGGGAACCGGTAGTGGTGCCGAGGAAGGCCGCCGGGCCGACGGGCTGGCCGGCGGTGAATACGGCGAGCAGGCCGATTGGCCTCCATATCCCGGGCCGCCCTCTGAGGGTGGCGGTGCCCCAGCTACCACATCACGATAGGACGGGCCGGCGAGCGAACATCCTGCCGTAGCGTCGGTGCTCGTCGAGGGTGCACTAGATCGTTGTTCGACCGTCGGTCCCCAGAAAAGATCTCCGGCTTCTCCGATCGAGGCAGAAGGCGCTTCCAGAGGGGCCGGTACCAACCGCAAGCTCGATCCTTGGGGCTCTACCAGGCCCTCGCCACTCCGGATATACCTTCGGAGGGAAGCGGGGATCATATCGATCTCGCTCTCGGGAAGTACGAGGCTGACGTGCCGCATTCCTACCCCTGCCCTTGACTGGCGGGATTGGGGGGGAGGGCTCTGTCGCCGAATCGTACTCCGCCTCCGTTTCAGAGAAACGAACCGGTCGGATCTCTGTCCGGAATTCCCTAAAATTCTTCCCTCGACGTCGAAGCCTCGCCTTCCTGCCCCTGGGTGGTTCTTCGGGGCATGGCTGATCTCTGTCCTGGCGTCCTCTGGCCGCACCGGTGTTGGGGCCAAGAGGACTAGAAACCAAGGTGCGAGGAGCACCGGGACAGATATCAAAGGGGACGCGGGGAGAGATGCTTCCGGTCAGGCCTCCGGGCCGGGATCGGGAGGTGGGATAACCCATGCCTCTTAGATCGGCCACACGGAGTAGGCTCTGTTGGCGAATAGCGCTACCGCGAGGTGGTTCGCGGTGGCTATTGCTTGTGCCAGCAACCAGGAGAGTCAACCCAACCTGCCTTTGGGGCGGTCGGTGCCTCGACCCAGGTCAGGCATAGGAGTGCCCCTGCTCAGGAGGCGCAGGGGCCTGGTGACTGGAGCCAGCAGTGGCTTGAGCCAACGCGGCCGCTGTTTCTAGGGCCCCAAGGTGGGCATCCTCTTCCGCTCGTGCCCGACGTTGGCGTCGGGACAGACGAGTCAGGATGAGCGGCGCGGGCATGTGGACAGCCCGCTCTTCGACTTGAGAAGCCTGGCGGCGGTGTCGACGTGGACTGGCGGGAGCCCTTATCATGGATCCCTAGAGCGGACCTCGGACAGGGTGGTCTCGGACATCCTCCACCTCATCCGCATAGGGGAGGGAGCTGTCGGAGCGTTCCAGGGATAAACTCCTGAAGCGGTTGGACGTCAAGGTCGGCAGCAGTGCCTCCCTGCGCGGCCCTCGGGGGCGGCGTTGGTGGTGAGGTGCAGCTTCGTCGAGGTCTAGGCGAACCACGACCCTGGTGGGGATGACTCCCTCTTCCTCATATCTCCGCACCAAGTTGTTGATCACCCTCCTTTGGATGACCTCCGAGGGGGAGAGAGGGCGTGGCTTCCCCACAGCTGCGGCTGCTGGGACGGCTGTGGAACGGGCGGGACCGCGGGGAGGAGCCGCGTCGGTGTTTCCCCTACCCCTGCGCCAGTGGGCGGGTGGCGATCGGGCACTGGATTGGGCGACTTGATTCTTGGAAGCAGGGAGAAAGACCCATTAACACTGACAGGAAAAGGAATCGACAACCAACCATTAGTGCCACGACGCCTTCCGTGGGGGGAACCCAGGCCATCGACGTCATGAGACGGAGTGCCCGATTTCCCTCCCCAGCCCCTGGCGGGTTCCATGCCCCGGTGCTGAATGCTCGGTCGAGCAGCATGCTGGTCTTCCAACACCTCTGAAAGTCATCAGTCTTCGTATCGAGGAGAAGAGATTCACGTCGGGTTCACCATTTTTCTGTTTCGGTGCGGATGTGCGTCGGGTTTCTGTTCCGACGCTGTTCCGCCAGGACGCGTTCGCGCGTGCACCCGTCGACCCGAGGGGATGGGCGCGTGGCTTGTGGCCCCGCAGTCCCTCTTTCCAAGGGCGGGCGGCATTCGTCCCTTGTTCAGGGGCGTCTGATCCTTGATCGAAACCGGGATGATGGGATGTCGGCTCCTCCTTCCGTGGACGTCTCCTCGGAACTCGTCGCCTAATCCGGGTCTCCCTCATAGATTTAAGAATGTTCGTGAATCTCGTTCCCGGCGCCATATCTTCATGGACACCGGTTAATTACGCTGCTTCCGTCCGGACGCTCCAAGGGGTCTGGTCGGGGCAGCAACCTGCGGTGAGAAGACCGGGTAGCTCTGGGTGTCGGAGGCGTGTCTTAACACTGTAGCTCTGCATGTCTGTCTTCCGTCCCTAATAGGGCTTCTTGAAGGCGTGGTGCCCTGAGGCATCCTGTGCTGGGTGCGGGGAACTGCGTTACCTGAGGTTTTCCTCAGCTTCCCATGTTTAACACGGGGTATGCCGCGAGTTTAACGTCCAGCGGGGACGGCATCGGACTGATCAACACGAGAAGTGGACCAGATGACAGAACCCCTCGCGGGGAACCTCCGACGCTGGGGCCAGCACATGGGCGGCTTCCCGAGTGAAGTGGAGTGGAATGAAATGGCATGACCCCACCGGGATGTGGCGGCCCGGGTAAGGATCAGGATGGATGATGGGGTGAAGAGCTTGGACCCCGTAGGGGCTTCCTACGTACCACGCGTTAGTGCGGATCAAAGTCAGCGTAGTTCGGATATACAGTTTAACGTCATGCTGGACGTCGGCAAGCCGACTCACAGAGAGGTCGAGGCCGCCGGGCGGAGGATTGAACCGAACCACCTCGCACAGAGGTGGATGGAACGGCCGGGTGGATCACAGTTTCACGTCATACTGGACGTTGGCAAGCCGACTCACGAGGAGGTCGAGGCTGCCGGCACGCACAGAGTGGGTGGATCGCAGTTTATCGTCTTGCTGGATGATGGAAAGCCGACTCACGAAGAGGTCGAGGCTGTGGGGAAGCACAATGGAGATACACACGTGCAGTCCCCAAGGGCGGATTCATAGGTGAATCGACGCGAATGCGAACCCGAGAGGGGTCCACTGATGGACGAACCGATGTGAATACGACCGGGACGACCAGGTGGTGGGCTTGAACCTCAGGGAGGCTTCCTACGTACCCTGTTTAGGAGACAGGGATCAAAGTCCACGTAGTTCGTTCTGTCTGTAATAATCTCCCCCCCCCCCCCCCCCGTGGGCGAAGGCCACTCCAGTCCCAACATCCCTGCAGAGACGAGCGGGTGGGGGCCACATCCAAACCGGGAGGGGGACCCTGCGTGCGAGGCACGGGATCGGGTGATGCGGACGGTTTAACGTCTTGCCGGATGAAGTACAGTTTAACGTCGTGTGTTGAGGATGAAGCGGACGGTTTAACGTCTTGCCGGACGAAGTACAGTTTAACGTCGTGTGTTGAGGACGAAGCGGACGGTTTAACGTCTTGCCGGAAGAAGTACAGTTTAACATCGTGTGTCGAGGACGAAGCGGATGGTTTAACGTCTTGCCGGACGAAGTACAGTTTAACGTCGTGTGTTGAGGACGAAGCAGACGGTTTAACGTCTTGCCGGACGAAGTACAGTTTAACGTCGTGTTGGACGGATGCAGTTTAACGTCATGCGGGACGAGGGACAGTTTAACGTCATGTGGGATGAGGGCAGAATAGTTTAACGTCTTGTAGCTCGGACGCATGCAGTTTAACGTCGTGCGGGACGTATGCAGTTTAACGTCGTGCGGGACGTAGAAGCCGCCGATAGGTCCGTGTCACTTCGCGCGAGCCTGGAGGGTCGCACGGAAAGACAACGCACGGTGCGGGGCACCCGGGATGAGGATCGTCGGGCGCCACGCAGGCGGGTACCCTCAGGGGGTCAAAGGGGGCGACCCTGGCGGTTTGCGCGCAAAAGAAGGGCTTTGGCGCGCAAGACCGCGGGTCGGCGCGCAAAATGGCGGGCTGGCGCGCAATCGGGCCAGCCTTTTGCGCGCGGATGGTTAAGATTGCGCGCACCGGGTTTCGGATAGCGCGCGGGGGCAATGGCTCATTCCTTAATGAATGGCCACTTTGAAAGGGGGGGGGTGCGCGCAATCGGGCTGGATTGCGCGCACCCGGGGGCAATTGCGCGCAAGAGGCTTCTTTTGCGCGCGAAGGCCTTAGGGTGAAGAGTTATTCAAAAGAAAGGAGCCAAAGGGATTGCGCGCGAAGGCGAACCCCGAGGCTTTCTTGCGCGAAAGAAAGGAGGTTACCTGGAGATCGACATTGTGCACGGAAGCGGTTGGATTGCGCGAACGAGCGACTCTTCAGATTCCGGCAACCTTCAAAACGTCGGGGGTCGCCTTATATTTATAGGCAACCCCGGGCGCGGAATCCGGTTCGCGGGCGCGCAATCTCCTTCGCGGGCGCGGAATCGGGCCCGGCGCGCAAGGGAGTCGCGCGGGCCATGGCGCGCAAAATTGCGCGCCGGCCCGGCGCATTGCGCGCATCCCGGGAGGTTTGTGCGCGGCTCATCAACTTTGCGCGCGGGTCTCCACAATTCCGTGCAAGGCCTCCGGGCCCTCCGAAACGTGCTTCTGACTCCAAATCTGACCTCGCTTTCCGCATCCGGAGCTTTGTTTGGGAACAACGGACTTTTCCGGCGTCTACAATATCTATAATTACAAACACAAATATTAAGACACATGACACAAATATATCAAATTTTATGTAAGATTAATTCACATAAAACCATAACATGTCATCCCCCATATACCACCATATAGTCAAAATTGAGGCACTATCACAAACTTCAACTATACCTCATCTAGGTCACAGTTATCAAAAGGAAAGAAAATCATATTTCAATTATTATCATTAGAAATACATTTATTCATTTCAAATTATTAAAATTGTTATGATTTAAAATTTATTAATTTCATATTAGGAATTGTTTTCATTTAAATTAAACCATATGAAATATCATTTTCATTTAAACAATTCACCCCAAACACTATTTTTACATGCATGCCTATAATAATGCATGTAACATAAAAATATTTGTTCCTAGAATGAGTTATTTATTCTCAAATCTCATTCCATACCAGTACTTGAATAAAAATCCCAAAAAAATAATAACATCACACAAAATGTGCATCACTCACGGTGAAATAATATCCAATTGAAATAGAAAACATTAATAACAACAAGACCACCTTTAGTACTTGGTTTCACCCCCAAAAATTGGATATATACTCTCATACATGAGCTCTTGACCAAGTCATGACACATCCTAGTTTTTGTAATACCTTTCTTAAATAGTATGGAAAATGAAAAGAAAAGAAAAATTCCTTTGATACAATTTTGTGACATCCTTACCTGGGTTCCACGAGCTGGTTTACTATGTGACCACAAGTGCACCTCCTCATATTCCAGAGGCTTCTAAATAGTAGTGAGGGTCTAATATATAACATTTTTAAACTATATCCTCTTTATCAAAAAATCACATTAGAATAAATAAGTAAATAAAAATTCCAAATGTCACTAACCATTAACCAGAATAATTACATGACAAATAAAGACTAGTAACACATGATACATAAAGTAGTAGATATTTAATTCCGTATATGTTTCACGTTTCAATATGAAAAATAAAAAATAAATACTCAATAAAATCTCACAAGTGGATCCCAACATCATGTCTGGATCTCCCATCCATAATCCATCCCAACTTAACCATCTGACATAGGGATCCTTCCCTTATCTTGTCCTATAAATATGAAGGTTGTTCAAGTATAGATTAATCATACCGCGTAGGGTATGAGTAAAAATCAGTAGTCCAACACCCATGGTTTCTAAAACAATACCAATCAATTACAATATATGCAATTTTATAAATAATAAAATACAATACATGAAGTAAAAAAGTTTTCACAATTCATTATTCATTAAATAACAACATAATTATTTGGGTTCATGGTGACACCCAAACCATTAATACATACATCATCAAATTCCATATTCTAAACCAAATATCATAGGGAATCAAAATTCATTATATATTGGGATTTTATCAATAATTTAATTCCATTTCTATTTCAAGGCTAGTCAGAACCATAGTCTAATTCAGATATTTTGGTCCTAGAAAACCATGTATAGAACCCTATAAGTATTTGGAGCATCAGTCCCTATCTCACACCCAATGGGTATTTGGACCATCATTTCCTATCTCATACATTTATGTTCAAAAGAATTTATTTGGGACTAGAATATCATTTCTAGAACCCAGTGGGTATTTAGACCATCATTCCCTATCTCACACCCCATTTATCAATCAATCACACACATAACACATTAATCAAGGTTAATCATCATTACACTTCTTATAAATCATTCTCATTTTGGTTCTCCATTTAAGTTTATCATAACAATAATGGTTCATCAATTTAATCACAAGGAATAATATAACAATTCACCATTAAATCATTTATCCACATTTTATCATATAAACTATTAATCCTTCAAGGTTAATTCAATCATCCCTTAATTCCCATTATATTTCAAATAATTATCACATTAATCATCAATTTCATAATCACAATTAATAAATATAATTTCCAAAGTTCAACTAATTTCATTATCCCATGAAAATTCAATTCAAAATGAAATTTTTCCTTGTGGAAATTGAAATTAATCGATTACATAAATGTAATTCTAATCATGGATATGAAAATTAATAATTAGAGCATATACCTCAATGTTTTATAAGGAAAATATCCAAATGAAAAGACAATTTGAAGCGGAAAAACTTATATCACAATGGCTTTGAAGATCTAGAACCGAAAACCTAAAATCAAGATCCAATAGAACAAAACCAAATAATCATTGATCTTAACCAATTTCAATGAGAAATAAAAATTATTATTCATCTGAACAGATAATGAGGATAGAGAGAGAAAATCAAATAAAAAGAGATCACATATCGGAAGTGGAGGATATTATTCAATTAGATCTCTAATTCGACAATAATAGAGTTCTAGGTGACTTGGAATCTATCTAGGAACTCCAAAAATGAAGTAAAAACATTATGGTCAATATGGGGAAATTTTGGGTTTATACCGAGGGTTTTGGTATTTTAAAATGATTCTTTAGTGTACAAAATACAACACACATTGTTTCCTAGGCAGGGGTGTATGGTTTTAAAAACTATTTGCCTTAACTATGAACCTCCTATTAAGGGTCATCTGGTTACTACTAAGAGGGTGAATGGTTTCACAAATCATGTTCCAGCCATGCAAATCCCACTATCTCAAGAGTTCATGATTTTCTGGGATGGGTGTATGGTTTGGAAAAACTGTGTACCAACTATTCACTATCTAAACATCCTCCAATAACATCCAAAATTATCCAATTTCACTCAAAACATACCCATAGTAAAATCCACCAAATTTATGGTCGAAACAAGGTTAAAATAGTCCCTAAAAATGATAATGAGACATCTCTAAAAAGTTCAATATATTAAAACTTACCAATGGTATTTATGATTCTCTTTCATTTGAATCTATTTTTTTGTTTTATTTGTCTACTTATCTAATATATATTTTGGTAGAGAATTTATATATGATTATCTTATTATTATTTTGGTTATTTAATTATTTTATGATTCTTATTATAGCAATTTATGAGGGATAAATAATTCCCAAGGTATGTTATAGGACACCCCATCACTGGCTTCAAGCCTATATGGATTCAGAATTCCCTTAAAGTCATGTGGGGGAATCAAATGGGAGTCAAGTTAGATGGAACGCTAGGATGGTTCATTATAGGTGTCATTGAGGCTTTTGTGAGGAGGTATATGGATGAGGTGGTTCGGCTTCATGGGGTACCAAGGAAAATCATTTTTAATTGGGACTCTCCCTTTACCTCATGAGTTTGGAGAGGAATCACTCCTAGATACTCTGTAGAACTACTTTTCATCCCCAAATAGATGGGAAGATATATTTTATATCTATATATTAGAGGATATGTTGTGGTCTTACATTATATATTTTAATAGTTCATGGATGAAGTATCTACCCTTGATTTTTTTTCTTATAATGTATTTCACTATTTTATCTTCATTGATCTATTTGAAATATTGTATAGGAATCAATTTCATTTTATGTTTTGTTAGAAAAAGGTGGGGGAGTCAGTGCTCCCTATAAAAGATATGATATAGAGTGCAATAGAGAATATTTTGATCGTTCAAGAGCATATAGAGATAATAGGGGAAAATTAAATGTCATATGAAAACAATAGGAATATGCCTCTTGATTTCAAGTTTGATGATAATGTGTTCTTTAGGATTTCACCTCATCTTGAGAAATAGTGGTTAATCTAGGGAGTAAGATATCTCCATAGGATGATAATGTGTTCTTGAGGATTTCACCTCATCTTGAGAAATAGTGGTTCTTTGTCCATCCTGGTACTCGCAACTATGCCCCCAGTAGCAACCCCACTCAACTCACATGAAGTTACAAAACTAAACAAGACAAATCACTCAGCCACACTTATTAAAAGGATGTGTATATGTTCTTATTTAAGTTGTAGAGGTTCATTAATTCCACATAATTACAACTGGGGTGATCATAGAAAATGCATTATCTTGGGGAATCCATTTATTTAACCAGTATACGTGATTAAGAAATTTTCATTTCAAAGTCATTTATTCAAGTATCTCAACAAAACAATACATCACTAGTTTGCAATCAGACCCACCAATTCCCATGATATTTAGAAGTCATATATCCATGAAAAACATAATAGAATCAAATATAACAAATAAAACAGTCGATCAACATTAGCCACTCCCTCCACATTATTTTTTTCCCATTTTGTCTCTCCATAAAATCTAGTTCTTAACTATTTTTTGTTTTTAAGAAAATTTTTTTGCCATTCCTTACAAGGATTCATTTGTATACCCACCCCGTATAATGGATCGTGAGAGTCACAGGAAAGATATCCATGAAAACTGAGTAGGAGTGGCTCTAGTATAGGCACACGACTCGTCTAGGGAATAAGTATCTAGATTCACCTAGAGGGAATGAAAAACATATTAGGAAGGTAAAATCCTGTTTTTGAGGAGCTACATCTTAATTTAAAGGAAGAACAGTTTACAAAAGTCATTAATTGTAGGATCATGGTTCAGCCCATGCAGTTTGAGTATCTCAAGTCCCCCATAAAGTTAGGATATTAAATATATACATAATATCCTTTAAAAATATCTAAAAAACTCCCAAGGGAGGCTTTAAACATGGTTTACATCATATAAAAAGTAAGAGGGGTGAAACTGGGAAATCGGGAAAAATTGGGGAAAATCTATAAATGAGTCACTCATGGGTGATTCACCGACATAGAGCTATTGATGGGTGAGAAAATGAAGGGACCTACCAGCGATGAGCCACAGAAACTAAGCTACATATGCAACAATATAACGATGCAATGAACTATCGATGCCTTAAACTACTGATACCTCGACTTACCAATACTGACAGCCTCATCTCACTGATGCTATGCCCCTGAATCACTGATGCTGCCACCCCTAACTCACTTATGTCGACTCCCCGGACTCATTGACGTAGTAACATTCTGATGAACTGACATGTCGATGTATTGACACGCCGACGCAATGACATGTCGGCGCAAAAATGGAAATTTGGAAAACTCTTGAAATGAGCCACCATTGCCTCCCAGAACACCCTAAACATTATTTTTTTACAATTGAAATAACTGGGAAAAAATATGGTATATTACATCATATACCTCTCAAAATATTCGATCCCTTGAGAATTCAAAACTAAACCAAAAGAAAGAGGGGTCTGAATAACCCCCTCGTAAGATACCTCTCAAGAACAAACCTCCTTTTGTCATTCTAAAGCTAGAGTGAAAATATAAGCATCCAAAAACACCACCTTAACATCTACCTCTTGAAAAACTATACATCACTAATGCACTACTAACACGAGAAATTACACAACCCTAAATGATTACACTATCCTAACACATGGATTAGAGAGCTCCTTCCTCCATGCCAACATACTATGAGTTTTGGGCAGCACTAACTCACTCGAATGGGATTAATCGCATCTGAATTAATGTTTCTTGTTTGGTAATCATTTCCTCCCCTCCCCATACATCATTACATCTCACACACATATCCAAGAAAATAGATCGTCTCAAAGAAAACAAGATCTAGAATTACATCACAATCAAGGAAAAAAACAAGGCACAAGAGTAAATCTCAAAATATCTCTAAGTACTGGGAACATATCTATTCATCCCATTATTAAGTACTCTCCAGGAGGCCACCATGCTTCCATAATACAAGAACCAAAATAATGGTATGTCCATGCAGCACCTTGTCAAGAAGAGAATCTGGTCACCACCAATACCGGCACCAAACCTTGCCCGTGACAAGGCCCAAAGGGCATTCCCTATCCCTATAGGCTTGAACAAGTTCTTTTGTATAATTTATCTTGGTTTTGGAATGATTTACCCAAATATGTATACATAAAACATCAAAAATATTTTATAAAATCTATTTGAAAAATTCATACCAGCAAGGTTTATACAAAAATACAGAACTGAATACATAAGTTCAAATGAAATAAAAAAGGTCCAAAGACACAATGAAATAGCAACAAAATAGCCCCATGGACTCCACATGACAAGGGGTCACCACACCCAAGCTGTCTCCACAACTCTGCCCCAAGGATGGGGACTAACACCCTGAATCGCCATCACCCTTAGCCTTTCCTTTACCCGAGTCAAACATAACCAAGTCTACTTACACCCAATGGGTGTAAGTAGGGTGTGAGACTAAGCCCAATTGGATACCAACCAATAATTCAAAAGTTCATTCAATACAATTTGAAAAAGAAAGCTGTTTTAATATACAAAGAAAAGTAGTGACAAAATCCATGAAATGAAACATTCAATTGAAAATAGTTTTCAAGATAAATTTTTTTGAATATTCACACATTAAATTAGACTTGTTAGATACTGTAAATTACTACCAACAACATGCCAATACATGGTAAAATACCACAAACACAATGAGCAACTATATCGGGAACACCCCTAGGCACTAGATAGTCTCAGGCCCCATGTTCCCCATACCTCTGTGTAATGTAACCATAGTAAAATCTATTCTCATAAATGATCCACTAGTAGGGAACATACCAATAACCTATTGGTTCCCAATAATTATCCACATAGTTTGGTCAGATTTTTTTTATCCAAATTCTAGGTGAAACAGGGACAAAACCCATCAGGTCCACTAGTCGTAATAGTAGACATCCGCCCCACCTAGGTACTCAGGCTTCCCCCTTTGTGCTCAAACAATTTCAGAATGATACATATATCCATTTTCATATAAAAAAACTACAGGTCTCATATAATTAGTACAGTATCTACAAACATTTTATACCATTTAAAACACACAACAAAACACTTTGAGTTTCAATAAAACATCTTCTCCACATCATTCCTTGTTTTGCACTAAAAACTCTTTGAAAACCCCACTTGAACACCATATTCATACTCGTATTTATCAAAATATAATCCAACACACCCTAAACATTTATTTAAACTCATTACATGAGTTATAAAACAATCCCAATAAACATCGCATAGAATACCCATGTAAAACACCCAATTCAACACCAAATTGGTACTCAAAAACCATTTTCCTAACAAACGTCACCCAAACCAATTTCTCAGAAAGAAACAAAGAATAATAATATTTAAAACAATTTTTTCAGCCCCAATACAGTTCAATAAGGTCAACTATATAATTGAAATTCATCCCTTAATCAACCAATAAAATATTTATAAGAAAATAAACAAATTTCACATGAAATTGGCCTTTAAATTCACTTGCATTACAAACACCACTAAAACCAATTTTTGCAGCACCAAATCAATGGGATAAACATGAAAACATAATAAACATTGTATCTATGTCACAAGGATTTCATACAAAGTGGAATCACCTACCAAAGTAATGGAAACCCTTGAATCAACGTGCGAAAATCAAGTTTCACCACCAATACACCAAGAGGGACTTAGAACAAACCTAAAATCACAAAACTGGACCAAGAAAACCCATGGTTAAACACTAGGTTAGAAATCCTACCTCCTAGTTATTTGGTACTTCAAGTAAAAGGGAATAAACCCCAATCAAATAGAATTAATCCCTAAGTAATTTGAAAGAGGAATGGAAGAGACTCACTTACTTAAGGGATCTTGAAAAATATCCCCAAATACACTAGTATATGAAATTTAAAATAGTAAAAACTTCAAGGGAGGTTTGAAGAATAATGATGACGTCATTTAGGAACTAGAATGGACGAAAAATAGTATGAATTGAGAGAGTTATGAGGGAAATAACTTACCTCCTCAAATCTGGCTGATTTTAGAAACCCTAATCAGTTCTCCACTCCATTGCAATGAATAAGATCTCCAAAGAGGGGATATTGAGGTTGGGCATGTGGATGGATTAAATGGGCTTGTGGGAGACTTATAAATACCAAAAAAATCATTAAACTATAATATGTTATTAATTAAACAACTTTGATTTTTTAAAACTGGAATTGGGCTTTCGGGAAGCCCCAATCCCTTAAATAAAAATTCATATACACATTTATTATGGATTTACAAAGGCTACAAATTGCAATGTTGGTGTTAAAATGTCAGAGGAGGCCATTTATGAATAGGAATGGATGAAAATTTTTGAAAAATGAAAAATTTATAAAAGAAAAATTATTTTTTTTAATCTGGAATTTGGCTCACGGTTTGGCCCAATTTATGAAAACTCTTCTATTCCTCCATAAAACCTTGGGAAACCCCCAAAACAAAGCTTGAATTGAAATTAAATGAAAATTACCTTTAAAATATTTCATTTATGTGACACACCTTCTCCTCATGATCCTCTATTCTTACAAGTCACACCATGAACAATGTGTCTTCCTCAACATCCAACTCTCCCCAATCTAGGATGTGCGAGTAATCATGTAGATATTGAAGGAGATGAGAGACATGAAATATGTTGTGGATTATCTCCAACCACGGTGGAAACACCAAGTGATATTCTACCTCACAAGCTCATATCAATTCCTCAAAAGGTAATATGAGCCTAGGAGAAATCTTGCTTCCTCTTCCAAACCTCTATTGCCCACATCGAGGGAAAACCTTTAAGAAAACACAATACCCATACCCAAACTCCAAAGGAATCCTCCTATGATCAAAATATGAATTATACCAATCCTAAGGTTCCATCATCATATCACACACATGTTGAACCTTCTCTACTATTCTCTACACCACCTTAAGTCCAAGAACACCTACCTCCCTAACCTCTGTCAAGCACACAGGTGAACGACCTGGTCTTCCATACAAGGATATAAATGGTGCCATGCCAATGGTAGAGTGATAGCTATTATTGTTAGAAAACTCTACCAGGGGAATGTTTCATACCCACAATAATCGAAATTTCAGAACACATGCTCACAGTATATCCTCCAATGTCTAGATGGTCCTCTTTTTCTTCCCATCCGTGTGAGGGTGGAAAGTAGTGTTATGGCATAACTGTGTGCCAAAAGCATGTTCAATCCCCTTCCAGACTTGTGATGTAAACCATGCATCTCAATATAAGATTATGAATCTCAGAACTCCATTCAACTACACCACTTCACCCACATACCTTTGTGCTAATTGATCCATTGTGTTTGACTCCTTTATCGCTAGGAAGTGAGCTGATTTCATCATCTGATCCACCACTACCTAGATAACATCACAACCTCTTTAAGCCCTGGGTAGTCCTAAGAATTAATCCATTGATATTTCATCCCAATTATACTTTGGAATGTCTAAGGGATGTAATAGAACACTGGCAACATGGTTCTCAACCTTCACTAGCTAGCACACTAGGCACCTCGCCACGAACTCTGCCACAACCCGCTTCTCCCTGGGCCACCAAAACTGGCCCCTCAAGCCTCGGTACATCATAGAAACTCCTAGATGCACCACCAGGGGTGAGATATGGAAATCAAATTGAACTCCCTCATGTATTTCTATTGGTAAAAATATATTCCAATGGAATAAAATCTAATTCTGGCTATCCTTCGACCATCCCTCTAGAGCATCACTCTAGAAAACACGATCACGAATTACTTTATTTTCTGAGTCCTACTAATAAGACTCCACTACTTGTACCCCCAAGGAAGATTACACTATCATATGAAAAAAATACCATCTTCAACTATCCCCCCTAGTATCATGGAACAAAGAGGCCAACTTTCCCCTTGCCTTATAATCATTCATGGATTCCCAAACTACCTCATTCTGTGACTTCCTTCTCAAGGAATCAGCCACCATGTTCCCCTTCCTTGGGATGTAAGAAATTTTGAAGTCATAATCCTAGTGGAACCCCATCCAAATTTTCTGCTATAGGTTCATGTATTATTGGTAGAAGATATATTTCAATATCTTATGATCCGTGAAGACCCAAAAGTGCTCTCTGATGAGGTAATGCTGCCACAACTTCCGTGGGAACACAACTGCTACAAGCACTAGATCACGGGTGGCATAATTATGTTCCAGAGGACATAACTGCCTATACCCATATAAGATTAATCCATGATGACACATCTTCACACATCCTAATCCTATGCCTAAACCATCACAAAACACCTTGAACATCACCCCTTTTTCTGAAAATCTGAACATTGGGGCACTGACCAGCTTCCCCTTCTGATAGCTGAAAGCTACCTGACACTAATCACTCTATACGAAGGTATGGTATTTTCTATTCAACATTTTTAATGTAGAAGAAACTCAAGAGAATTCATATAAGAACCTCTGATAATAGACTGATAGACCAACTAAACTATGAACCTCCACCACATTCTTGAATGCCTCCCATGAAACAACTAATTCAACCTTTGACAGGTCCACTACTATCACATTCTAGGACACCACGTGTCTAAGTTAGTATACCTATCATGTACAGAACGTTCACTTTGACAAATTTCCATATATTTGGTGGTGTTGGAGGATCTCCAAGATAGTCCTTAGATGCTCAGTGTGCTCCTCCTCTGACCTTTATTAGATCAGGATGTTGTCAAAAAACTCAACGATGAACTGGTCCAGGAACTCTTGGAAGATATATTTCATAAGACACATGAATATAACATGTGTGTTCATAATGCCGAATGGCATGACCATGAACTCAAATATCCCATACCGACACTTGAAATCAGTATTTAGGATGTCACCATCCTTTACACTCAACTGATGATACCCTAACCATAGTTTGATCTTAGATTACCAACCCAATGCCTTTAATTGGTCAAAAAGATCATCAATCCTTTGAATGGGTAAGGGTTATTAACTATCACATTATTCAGTCTCCAGTGGTCTATGCACATTCATAGACCACCATTATCCTTCTTTGCGAACAAGAATAGAGAAGCCCATGGAGACACGCTTGGCTAGATAAAATCTTTCTTCATCAGGTTGTCATCCTGAATCTGCAATTCCTATAACTTAGAGGATTCCATCCGATAGGGATCCATCGAAATCATATGGGCACATGGTTGAAAGTCTATCCCAAACTCAACGTCATGTTGAGGGGGTAGAGTAACAACCTCTTTTTTTAAACCATCCAGGAACTCATTGACAACCCCCAAAACATCCACCATCTCTATATCCACTGATTCCACGGACAGCTCATCTGACATGGGAATAGGAGGCTCCATACACCCAATACCCTTTTGAAACATTCACTCGCCAATGAAATCTACACACTGGATGCCCATATCTAAGAACACAACCCTTCTCCGTAATTAGTCGATAACATTTTTCATAGAAAAAAACCATTTGATTCATAGGATGACATCTTATGGATACATATATAGAACAAGAATATCCTTATAGTAGTAATGTGGCCCCAACATTAGTCTATATCATTGAAAAACATCAAACAAACTGGTCTAACCTCTAACTAGCTTACTCAACACCAATGTAATTGAAAGAATATCTACGTCTAGTCCTCTATAATTGGCTAGACTGAGTGAAAAAAAGTTGTGTAAAGCTCGTCAATCATGAAAAGCACATGCAAGAGTACAAAACAAACTGATCATACCTCAATCAACCTTAAATCCTATTGGAACTGCTACCTTTGTGGCATGAAACTACCCATGCTCAGCTCATATTCCCCTCTTCTATAGTCTATCTCCATGACCACGCCATGTTCTAGGTCCTTGTGGTTGGCCTACCCCATTTTCGGCTACCATTGGTGAAGCGAAAGCTCACTGCCCCTACAACTAGAAGGGCTTGGATAGAAACTTATACTATTGAGTTGGGTGTTGAACCTACCCACCCCACTGTACTGTGCTCAAACTAGTCACTCATTTCGAATATTTCCCTATTTTCCACATACAAAGTACCTCAGTCCCTTGATCATGGGAAAAGTGAAAGGACCAGGATATTGGAACTGGAACAACTGAGGCCTACTCCCCATTGGTCGAAACGTGGGAGGCCCTGATGCTGGAGACCTACAACTGAAGGCTTTCTCCTTGGACAAACTCAGATAACTCCCCTCTCATGGAACACCCCCTAGGTAGTGTATCCTTTCCAATACTTTAGCCTTATTCTGAACCGATAAGTATGTCAGCAGAGTGAAAATGAGTAATATCATACTAAAGAGAAGGTTGGTTTTTCATCTCTAAGAATCTCGCATGTGAATCCTCTTCCAGAAAGAGGTCCAGATCAAAGCGTAGGAGATCCATGAACATGATCACCAATTCCCTTACAGACATACTCCCCTACTGTAGGAGTATTAACTCCTACCTCTTCTCGGACTTCATTGTGCCAGAAAGGAATTCTTCCCGGAACTCCTTCTCAAAGTGAGCCAACAAAACCTTAGTTTTTATCCTCTCTTCAAGATAAAACGTCCACCACTGATGCACTACTGCTCATAACTAGCTAACATCCTGAGGAACCCAGTACTCTATTAGATCTCATATCAAGCTGAAATAGATTACTATCTACTCGAGCCAACTTTCCATCTCCAAGTCTAAGACATTACACATATACTTCCCAAGAGTCTTCCACTTGATGGCATGAAGTATCTTCTATCCCTAGTCATCATCCTCCTCTCAATCATACCTCCTATGATCAAATAGGTCAGCCTGTCAGGCCTCAACTGCTCATACCACTCGTGGACAACATCTGGGTTCCATAGTAGAAAATGTAAACAAGGGTCTCCTAAGACTGGGCAGTGTGGAAATTTTCTTTTAAATATGTTTCAAATCTTCATTTATTTTAAATTCCAAAAACACCCAAGACACACAAAAACACATGTCATTATGATGCATACACCTTTCCTAGGGTCTCTACCCTACAATCGGTGTGTCCTCACATGGTCGTTCAGTAGGTCCAAATTCCTTGTAGTGGATCATGGGGGCCTTAAAATCTGGCCTCATAGATGGTCTTCCCAAGACAATCTCACAAGCCAAGATTTCCTAACACAGTTTCCCTACCATCCCATTCTATCCTTTTTATTCCAAACTCCAAACTCTATCCTCTCTATTAAAATACCAAAAAAAAACCTCCACAGATACCATTTTGTCAAAACTGCCTACTTCAAGATAAGGGAGGGGATGGAAAAGTGCCCTGCCCTTCCTTCCTCAAGATGAAGTATAGATAATGACCCATGAGTCACACCTTCAATAGGGCCCAGAGCGGAGAATAGCACAAAGGGTATAAAATATCAGACATAACATGGATTGAATTACCCTTTTTATTTAACAACATTGGGATATAAGCCGATAAATACCACATAACTCCCAAAACTAAAGGTAAAAGTAAATCCAAAATCCATTCCCACCTGCATGTTCAAAAGTAAAACTAATACAAATTACAACAAGACTCCAAAGTAAAGTACCTACAGAAAAGAGACTAAGAATAAAAATCAACTAATCCCACCAACTGAGCTAGTAAATTCCATCATGGTCCTCAAAGTTCTCTTGGAAACCTGAAAATAGTTTTATATAGTTCAGGTGAGCATACAAGTATACACAGTCAGGAAAACTAAATCTACTTGTGCACAAGTGGGAGAAACATACTAATGTCCCTATGAGAAAACTATAGAACATAAAAGTACATACCAATTAATTCTAACCAACCCAACCTATCAATGTCACACGCACCAAATAACGCAAATCATGTAATGTAATAGTATGAGCACATCAACATTTGGGTACCTCGCACCACTTTCCCATTGGTTAGCTACTCCTTCCTAATAGCTAACATCTTGAAACTACCAATGTTCCCATAAGCAGTCCCACTGCCACAACCTACCTGCACTCACCTAGGCCTCAAACCACACACAATCCCACCTACAAACACGTGGTCCACAATAACCACACCACTTGCCCGAAGACACCTGGGCCTCATCCCTAAGACACATGTGAAAACAAACTTCTCCAGCAAACACATAGACCAATAATCTAAAACAAACCCTCACATGAAGGATCTTGGACTACGGTAAGCCTCATGTAATTATATCCTTCAAGTATATGCTCATGTGGAAAGAACCGAAAGAGGGTGCGAGGAATAAATTCGAAAACGATCCATCCATCCTCCCACCAAGATTTGGGAAAGAAACCCTCTCCCATGAAATGGATGCATTCGGTACATAGTTCTCAACAAGGGTGGGGTGCATATAGAAATCACAAGGAACTAATATATATATATATAATCACACATGAATCCCAACCAATGGGTCCCAACAACAGACAATAAACTCACATAGAACCACACTCGTTGCTACCCCTATATTCAAAACAACACAATAGCCACTACTAAAGCATAACCCAACCCCCTTTTCATTCAACCACTTTCCATTTATTTAGTTATGGGATACAAAATAACATATTCTGGCACTACCCTGGGCAACTAATAGCCAAAACATAAATAATCGTTCTTAGAAGTGGAAAATCCATAAAAAACTACTAAGGAAGAAAAGGAAGTAGGGACCAAGGTAATGAAATCCATTTTAAAAAACATTCATAAAAACAAAAGAGAACAACCAACCTATAGTCCCACTACACCCCCACCCACCCCCTTTCCAAGATACATGTGCATTCATTGCCCACAATTATTCTTCAAAATTATACCACCCAATCCTTCTCCCAAAACCCAGCCATGCAGCCCCACTACTCAATCAATTCATAGATTCAGTCCCACTACACAACAAGTTCATAACCATACTGTAGTCCCACTATAAATTTTATGACAGCCACAACACAAAAATTAAATTTTAGCTACCTAGAAGTTCATCCTTTACACAATCAATCAATATCTTAGACTGAGAAGCCAACTCACCATTTTTACCACCCCACGAAAAAATCGCACAGTAACTACCAATAACCACAGCCCCTTTTCACACTCATACCAAACCCTTCTCATGGAACCAACACCTATGTCTGACCGGGAACATGCAACCATGATCCCAACAGAAGAACCACAAACCTCACATAATGTTAAAAAACTCAACATGACAAAGAAGTCAACCACACCTATTAATAGGATGTGTATATGTTCAGATTTAACCAACAAAGGTTCTTTAATTCCACTTAATTATAACCAGGTTGATCACAGAAAAGGCTTGATACTGGGGGAATCCATTTATTTAACCAGTATATGTGATTAAATAGACTTCATGTTATAGATATTCATTCAAGCATCTCAAAATAACAGACCATCAATATTTCAAAAGAAAATAACAGCAATGACCATGATTTTCAGAAGTCATATAGCCACGAAAACCATAACAAAATCAAATATAACAAACAAAACTGTCGATTAACATCACCCACTCCCTGTCTGTTATTTTTTTTACCTATGTTATCTCTTGATAAAATCTAGTTATTATTTATTTCTTGTTTTTAAGAAAATTATTCAGTCATTCCTCACTAGTATTCATTTGTATACCCACCCCTCATGATGCACAATAAAAGGGAAGAAAATTAAATCCCTACCTAGATGATCAAAGGATCGAAGTTCCTCCTTAATCCAAGAACAGGGGATCATGAGAGTAACATGAAATATATCCAAGAAAACTAAGTAGGACGGGCTCTAGCATAGGTGCATGACTCATCTGGGGAGGAAGGATCTAGATGCACCATGGGGGAAAACATACAGCGAAGGAAAAATCCAGGCTTCGAAGCGCCAGATTCTACTTTAAAGGATGAACGGTTTCCAAAAGTCATTAATCATGGAATCATGGTCAAGGACACATGGTTGAAGTATCTCAAATCCCCCAAAAATGTTTTTCATATTTAAAATATACTCAATATCCTTAAGACACTCTAAAAACACCAAATGGAGGATTTAAACATGGTTTACGTCAAATAAAACAAAAGAGGGGTGAAACTGGGAAACCAGGAAAAACTGGGAAAAACTATAAATAGGTCATTTATGGGTGAGTCACCAATGCATAGATACAAATGGGTGATCTACTGACATTAATTACAGACGCTGAGGCACCAACACTAATCTACCGATGAAACAACCTTCTGACGCAATGACCTATCGATGCCTCGACCTACTGATGCCTCGACCAACTGACACTGACTCCCTAGGCTCATCAATGCTGATGCCCCTAACTCATCGATTTTAATTCCCCTAAATCATATATTCTGATGCCCCTAACTCACTGACTCACTAACATTCCAACACACTAACATTTTGATGCACTGACATGCCGACGCACTGACATGATGATGCAAAACTAGAAATTTGGGAAAACTCTTGAAATGAGATACAGTTGCCTCCCAAAACTCCATAAACATTGGTTTTTAACAAAGGATGGTTTTGGGAAAAAAATTAGGTTAATACAATTTCATATTCGAGTCCATTAATAATAGAGTATCTTGGTGATCTTTTAGTGAATCTTTTAATTTTTTAATAACTTCATCGTGAAGGTTAGATGTAGCATTGAGTTTTAAATGGGTGGGTTTTAATGATCTTTTTTTTGACATAGAAGGGGCTATAGAATAGGGTGTGGGATCTAACATAGCGTCTAAGTGTTAGAGTTATTTTTCTATAGAATTTTTGGGTTTATTTTAGTATGCTATATAGGATGAGTCAATGCCTTACATGGGTTTGTAGAAAATAGTATGGATTCATGGTGTGATCATTGAAGGATGGTAACCCCAAGTATATTATAGAATATTCTCTTAACTTATTTCATATATTTGGGTGAAACCACTATCTATTATGGATTAACAAAAGTAGTGTGTTTTGGTCATATAAAAACATTTGGGAATAAATTTGGAAACTCCTTATAAAACAATAATTATTCCACCCATTATCTCAATTATTGGATGTTATGGGTGTATATTTAGGCTTACTATTATCCCTTGTTACTTTCCATTGATCCTCAGTTTTAGGATATTGGTCATTAGTGAACCGAGGTGAGTCCTTCATCTTTCCCCCTCTTGTTTTCTTCTTCATTCATCATCCATATATAGTTGTGACTATGAGATGTGGTAAAATTGTGGGGTTTTGCGTGAGTGGTATATGTTGAGTGTTGTGATTTAGATTGCTTAAGTTACTCTTGTTGTGAAATATGTCTTGATATTATATCCACATTTCTTGTTCTTGTGAAGTGATTCGAAAATGTTTGGTTGAGGTAGGGGATTCAAGAACCCTCAATTTTTTTAAGGAAAATTGTGGGATTATAATGCTTCCATGTTTATTATGTGGGTAGTTTTTATTAACCTAATTAAGATAATGAATTGGATTATGGAAAATTTTAGGGAATATAGTGATTAGAATATATTTACCTATTTTTATGATATTTCTTTGGAATCGGATATTTTTGGATGCTATTTCAAAATATTACATATACAGTTGATAATTTTTCATTGGTTCCATATTGTTTTCTAGAATTCTCCTTCAATTAAAGGATAATAATTTAAATAATTTAAATGAACTGATTTTTTATAAATTTCATATATGAATAATGTGTTTTCAAAACAAAATGGGTATGCAGTAGTTGTAATTGCTGGATTTGGTTTTTAGATCTCGTTATGATTGTGTGGCCATTGTTTTCCATTTTTTCTGGTTGTGTTTTGTGGTTTTGTGGGGTGATAGTATGGATTGATTGATATGGTTGGAATTATTTTTATGGTTGGTTTTGATGGGAGTGGGGCTATGTTGTCTAGTGGGTGGTGTATTGAATATGGGATAATGGAATGGATAGTTGTTATGGGTTTAATTTTAGTTTCTTGGTAGTACTAGAATTTTATGTAATTAAATTAAATGTTAAATTAATGTAGGATGCAGTTGACTCTGTAATGGGATATACATGAAATTATGATGTATGAAAAAAGTTTTTTTATTATATAGGAATGGGTTTTCATTATATATGGAATAAAATGGAATAATTAACATAATGTGGATGGAAATAATGAATCTGGAAACATAATAATTTATGACTGCTGGTGATATTGTAAATTGATTTTGTGTGGAAGTGGGTTGGTTGTGGTGTTATAGAAAACAATATTTGAAGTGTGTGGTAATGCTTTTATAGTATTATTACTGGATAATAATGATATTTACTTCATGTAAACAATTAATTTTTTTTCTTGTATATGGATATATATATATATAAACACTTTTATTTTCATTTTGATTTCTAAACACACACCACCTAAGTTGGATATACTTGTTATGGCCAAAATATTTTGGGTTCTGAGTGTTTTCCCCAACATCCATGTTTAGGATGATGTATAGTTAGCCACCAACTCTTTCCCACTCTCTATAATAAGGGTGGTACATTTTATTAGACACATGTATGGAGAGATGAGATATGGTAGGGTTCGTGAATGGTAGGATGAGGGCATGAGATTGATGTCTTTGATGTTCATGATACCCTATTATGATAGATATATGAGATGTGGTAGTGGATATGGAATGAAGAGGATGATGTGTTAAGGGCCTTTGGAATGGATATGGTCATGGATTGGATGTTCTAATTATATTATAGGATGTTTGACTATGTGTGAGGATAGAATAGGTGGACTTATGACCTGACCCATATCAGATGCTGGAAAGAATGAGAACATTATGATTACTATTGGGTTTTAAAAGTGAAAAATAAGTGGGGAAATGGTTGTGGGGAACAATTTTTTATATTACATTATATTATATTATTACATTGGATGTGATATTTTGTGAGGTTTCCTTGGTGATTTTGGGTGATAATTGTCCAAATAGGTGCTCTTCGGTTCTACTACTTTTTCACTAATGAATTAGTAATCTTTTTTGATATTTACACTAACAGTCTTGAGTATGATCCAAAAGAGTATACATATTATTATCATCCCTAAATATATAAACTATTTTCAGGTTTATATGAAGTGTTTTATGACCAACTAGGATAATAACACCTTGAAATTTTAATATATGATTACCTTTATATAATTAATTATGTTCAATAGCTTTCTCCTCACCCAACACCGAACTAAAATGAAACCTCGATATGTTTAGACCATCAAAAAATAGTATTTGATTTAATTAGGATGAATAAGATTAAAAACAATATTAAAATACTATATATAAAACAATTTCTACTTTAAATATAAATGAAATTCAATTGGAACATCTAAGATGACTAATAGAGTCATTTTATGCTTAGAAAAGTATTTTTCTAAATATTTCCATTATATGCAATATGAATTTTTATTTAAAAAATATTTTGATTAATTGGGATAAAATATATTTGATATGAATAATTTGTTGACATTAATTTAAATATTTTATAATCAGAAATATGAATGAAAATGGTTAATATTTGAAAATAGTTATTTTCATATAAAAATTGATTTTCATTATATCCCATATTTTTATATAAAAGTTAAATTTATAAATTATATAATTTTAATTTGAAAAAATTAATATTTCTTTTGGATTCATCATATTAATATTTTCTTAATATTAATTTTTGGTATTTTCCTAAAAAAATTATTTTCAAGTGAATAGTGATAATACTATTTTTATAAATGACATGAATTTTAGGAAATTAATAATATATAATTATGAATAGGAAATTAATAAAACATTTTTAAAAAAATATGTATTTTATGATCTCATTTCTTATATTAAAAAATTTTAATTTAATTTAAAACCCCATATTTTTTATTTTGGAAGATAAGTGATACTTTATTCTAAAAAACGTTTTACTTCTTATATTAAAAAATATTTTTAATCACTTGTAGAAATTAAATATATAAAATTTTATTTTATATTTTATGTTAAAATAAGCATATTATGTAATAATTTCGATTTCAATTTCAATTTTCTAGATAAAATTATGATTACTATGATTTAAGTTAATGACCAAGATAATGGTAAAACTATTATTTTATAAGAATAGTTTTATTAATACTGTGTAATTTTTATCTCATAAATTAAATTAATATATTTGAAGTTATGACTATTTTGTTATCTTAAACACATATATAGTTACATTAATACACATTTAAATGGTAACCAATTCCAAATAATATTAAGAATACATAACCGTTAAAAGACCATTTTTCTACAAAATTTTTTTTCTATATATGTAATGATTTATTTTAAAAGTTAATTTTCAATTATATAGAATTTGAATTATAATGAATAGTTATAAAATTTATGTTTATCAAACCCAAATTTGGTATAGTTTGTTATTTTATATTTTTAATAAAACATAAATTACTTGGTTAAAGGCTCATGTTTGGCATCCAAAGGGCTCAGGATCGAATCTGGGCAGGGATGAATTTCTGGGGTACTGTAGAAATATTGCAACAGGTACTGTAGTAGTACTATAGAATTGTAAGAACTATAGTAGCGGTGGAACTATAGTGGTGGAGTCACTATAGCAGGAAATGTAGTGGTGGTGGTACTGTAGAAGGTACTGTAGCAACCTGGGTACTATAGGAGTACTTTTCACCGAAGGGCTATATGGGCCACAAGATGGGCTTTCGATCCTTGTATTCAGACAAATTGGTCTTCGGAATTTGGCCAATGTAATGGGTCTCCCTCTACCCAGTTAGAAAGAGGTCTTTTCTTTGAATAATAAATGAGGCTTCGGCCCTAACCTTTAAAAAAAATTTACTTAGTTAAAAACTAGTTACCCAGGTAAAAACAAAAAAAAGGTTACTTTAAAAACATAGAAAAAAAATTCTTCAATAATTTATCAAACATGTTTTGAAATAAATTTTTAGGGATTTATCAAAAAAATATAAATATAAACTCAATTATTTCATAATTTTGGTGCCTTTTACCATTGAATAGTGTAATGATATCATTGAAAATTAAAGGGTGTTCAAAAAAGATCAATTTTCTTTACTTATAGAAGGGTGTCACTTCTACCCATTTATTTTTAAACTTCAAATTAAAATTTACCTTTAACATATAACAAAATAAACTGTATTATAATTTCTTTTTTCATCCTTAATCCTCTAATATCTATAATTTGTCCTAAGTCCTTCATTTTTAGCGAGATATTTAAGATATTTTAGAGTCATTAGTGTATGTATTACATAGTATTAATATTTTACTCTAAATAATACTCTTAAAAAAATTATATTAATAAGTATCATTGCTATACTTAGATTTTTTTTATTTTAATGGAACAGTCTTTTTTTATTCATCTCTATCCACTAAGGAAAACAGAATTGTCTTTTTGGTATGTGCATGGACTACTGCCTCTAAAAACCGATGTCTTTCATCTCATTATTGGTTTTAATGATGGTATTTATGAATAAATATGATATATATAGTATAAATATTATTTTAAAATTTTAAATTATCATATACTTTATTTCCATCTCATTCATTGACAAATAAAATCATTAATTGTGTGTATATACAGACTGCCACCTCCACGAGCAATGAGTTTCATTTGTCATCACCCCCATAATTGATGGATTTAAAACTATATTTAATATATAAAAATTATTTAAATAACACAATTTATTTTATTGATACTATTAAATTGTTTTATGATGCTTTCTACCGTGGTCAACAGACATAATGAGTCATGTAAAAATTGAATGAACAACCTCAAGTAACTAATGTTGTAAATAAAAATATGCAACAAATAAATAGGATATGATGATATAGGATCCATAATAAATTAAATATGTAATAATATTCTTCCTAAGATGTTATATAATTAAAACAATTTTTTTCAAGATATAAGGATTCACCCTTAAACATTACATAATCTAGTTAACTCAACTAGAATTCACTTTCTTGCAATCCCAAATACTCTGTTTGTTTAGAGTTTTAGAGAATTGTTTCATAATTCATACATGAAAACCCAAAATCAAAATAATATTATACTAATTAAAATATCACCCCTTTCATTCAAAATACTAAAAAAAATTATAAAACATGAATTATTTTCATGAAAAATCTTCCCAACATTCAGTTTGGATTCTTCTTTTCACACCAATCCTTAAAACCAATGAAATAAATTTTAAAAAATTAGATTATCACAAAAAATATTAGTGAGGAATATGAAAAAAATGAAATAAACGATTATTCCATGAAATCTTATACACATATTAAGTCATTTTCACATAGATATACCTCTCACCCTTAAAATATTATACACTGTGTGAAAATATGAGATTTCCATAAAACAAAGAAAATATAAATAAAACGTTTTGGTAACTTGGGGAATCATTTTCATACCATACTTATTCAGTATTGTAACCCTCATGGTTTCCTTATGATTTTCAACCCTCACATCTACCTAATAATGTTACCCTTATGGCTACATTATGATATAACGATCGCAGTTACACTTGGAGTAACAATTAAGGCCAACTTCCAACATACCCTATGTATTGGAGGTCTATCATGGACCCATATTTCATCATAAAAAAACTCCTAATAATCATAAAATAATCATAAAACTTAAATACTTTCATTATAAAAACACTCCTTTTTAATTTTTTAAAAAGAGAATTTTAAGAGGATTTTTAAAGAAAAATACCTTACCTCAGGTTTAACTTGCTTAAAATGTCTCCAAACCACCTTTATAATGGTTTAAATAGTGTTATAAATATATTATAGAACTATATTAATATTTATAATAGCTTATATGATATTTTTATAACATCTTTCCACCAATTATTAATAATATTTAGTTATTTTCATTGTTTCAGGTGTATTTTTTCATGGTTTTCATGGTTGGTTCATAAAGGATTTTAATTTAAAATAGAAGAAAAATTAAATAGGTGGGAATAAATGGTATTAATATTTTTCCACAATTACATATATGATTTTTTTATATTATGATGATTCATTAGATAAAACGCTAAGATGATGATTTAATTTATTTTGGTGGTTATTTACGACCATTATGAATATATATCATTATTTTTTATATAATATTTATATAATACTTCTATAAAATTATATAACTTATAATATCCATAATAAAATCTTATTTAACCATAATAATGTTTTAATGACATGACTTTATGGCGGTAATGTAGACTGAAAACTCGTTATCCCCTAAGGTGGTGAATCGACACGTCATGGATGATGATTTCATTTTATATAATAGGAGGATAAGAGGAGAGGTTTGATGGTGGATATTTCATTAACACAATAAAATTAAATTATATGAAAGATACTGGAGTTATCATGTAACTTGTATGAGGGCATATGATGGGAGGATAATAAAAGAAAATAAAATGATAGAGGATTTTACCTCTTGAATTCTCCTCCTTGAGAACCTCCTTATAGAAATTAAATTTGGCCTTTTTATGATACCAAATGATCCTATATGTGGGGAGAGTCTTGGGAAGTTTCTTGGGTTGAATTTTGACCAGATTTATGTATTTGGTGGTGTGAGGAGAAGAGGTGGTGAGGGGGTGGTATTTATAGTGGAGGAGAGGGGTGTTTTTTTATTTTATCCATTGGTTTAATATTTTGGATCAATAATATGAATAGTGTAGATTATTATGACTAAATATAGTAAATAATTAATGGATTTTCAAAAATATTGTTCTTACATCATCCATACATGATCCATTAAACAAAAATTCATGTATTTAGCTTATAACGTAAATTACCATATTTCATTATTCACCAAAAGTTCAATTATTTCAGAAAGATCCCAAAAACTAATCCCAACCATTTTTCAGCATGTGGAATTCGAAAATGAACTCCATTTTTTGAAAATAATTTTCAAAATATAATTAAATTATTTTTTAATTAAAGACATCATTTATTAGAAAAAATCCAATTTTAAAATAGTAACACATTTTATGACACTTTGATAAATCAATTATGGTCTCATAAAATTATATTATAATATAATGAAAAAAATTATTAATTTATGAATTTATTTTATGAATATAATTTTTCTTTCAATCCATTATGTTAATTATAAAATTTTAAATAAACATTTAAGTTTCACGAAAATTTAAAATTTCATTTATCGTTTTCAAAACATTTATTTACTTGTTCCATGACATAAATATATCATATTTTCAAATATAATATTCATAAATTTTATTTATAATATCACATGTGACGTTATAATTATATTAGTATAGATTACTTAATTTCTATAAATACCACTTATTTCGTTATAAATTTATAAAGAATTATAACTATTTAATTCCAAAATCAAAACAAATTATTTTATAAGTACCTAAGTTGTTACACTCTCCCCACCTTATTGAAATTTCATCCTCATAATTTTTTATATACATATTAAATAATTGGGGATATATTTCCTTCATAGAATTTTCATATTCCCTTGTTTCTTTTTCAACCATGTAGTTTCTCCAAGAAAAACTTAACTTGGTGAATTACCTTATTCCGCAATACTTTCTCTTTACAATCAAGAATCTGAAAAGGATTATTCTCATATAAATGTCTATCTTCAAACTGAAAAATCTCAAGGCTCATAACATGGTATAAATCAAAAATTTACATTCTTCACATTGAAAAATGAAAAATATTATGTACCTGGTGAAAACTCGAAGGTAAATCCACTCAGTAGTCAAATAACCCTACTTTATCTGGGATTTCATAGTGACCAATGAATTGTGGACTCGGCTTCCCCTTCATACCAAAACCCATCATACTTTTCCATAGAGAGACTTTAAAAAAGACATAATCGCCTACCTCAAAATAAATATCCTTCTTTTGGTTATCTGTATTACTTTTCTTCCATATCTGAGTTGTCCTCATTTTTTGTTGGATCATCTTTACTT
The DNA here is from genome assembly GCA_963277665.1 of Viscum album. Taxonomy (NCBI): domain Eukaryota; kingdom Viridiplantae; phylum Streptophyta; class Magnoliopsida; order Santalales; family Viscaceae; genus Viscum; species Viscum album. The sequence goes on from OY728127.1 coordinate 305,969,498, forward strand.
TCTCATCAACTTCTTCTACTAATTATGATCTTATAAAATTAATTTCACCAACTTCATCCCAAAATGATGGACTTCGAAATTCATTCCATACAATGCCTCAAAAGGTTCCAAATGTATACTGGAATGAAAATAGTTATTATAAGATTACCAAACAAAAGAAATATGATGATACCAACTTCCTGGGTAATACACAGAAAAAGCATGTTGCATGTCTTAGTCTAAATTGTATTCTAAATTTATCAATCAGATTCTAGATGAAAGGTTGTGCTAAATTTCAATTTTATTCCCAACCGAATTCTCAGGGCCTTCACAAAATTTAGAAGTGACCCTGGGATCACAGTCCAATATAATATATATAATATCTCTATATAACATGACTATATCTTTAATATAAAACAGAAAAAATTTATCAAACGGCATAGTATCTTGAATGGAAAGAAAATGTTTAGATTTAGTCATATGATCAACAAAAATTGAAATCACATTGTAACCTCGAGAAATGTTTTGTAGTCCCCCCACAAAAATCTAGGGATATATTTTCACATTTCCAATCTTGAACAAGAATACAATAAATAGTAAAATGTGGTAGTTTTCTCTCTACATTAACATGTTCACAAGTAAAACATTTCATGGTAAAATTAGAAATGTCTCTTTTCATTACATCTCACCAGTAAAACTCTGGAAGGTACCTATAAATCTAAGTGTTACTATGATTAACTCAAAATAGATAACTATGAGATTCAATTAATAACTCATTATTCATATCTGAATCAAATGGCACACAAAATCACTTCCCAAATCTCAAAATATAATATTTTTGAATGTAAAATTCTGAAAACACACCCTTTTCCACCAATTAAACCTTTTTCTGTAACTCACAATATTCCTTCGGCACTTGTTTAATTCTATCTAACAGAGTCTATTCCATTGACACCTAAAGCAAAATAGAAGAATTCCCAACACCAATAACTAATAATCAAAAATTCATCAAATCATTAACCAAGGGGTTGTGTTCCAAATGAATCATGGTAAATATGGAAATATTATTTCAAGACAAGTCATTTTCCTCTTTGTCTGTTTGTATAGTGTGGTAGTTGATCGCGTAATCATAATAGTTTATCAGTTCCAACCACCTTCTCTTCCTCATGTTCAATTATTTATGAGTGAATATATAATTAAAACTTTTATGGTTAGAAAATATATCACATCTGGATCTATATAAATGATGACTCAAAATTTTTATAGTGAAATCCAAAACCGCTAATTATAAATCGTGTGTGGGATAATTCAACTTATAAGGATTTACTTTCCTTGAAGAATAATAAATTACCTGGTTATTCTATATTGTAACACAACCAATTCCCTTCAATGAATCATCATTGTAGATGAAAAAATCCCCATTTATGTAAGGCAATGTAAAAAATAGATCATTAACCAATATTCTTTTTAGTTATTGAAAAAAACATTAGAGACTTCTATAAAAAAAACCCCTTTTCATCTTAACTTTCTTATAAAGAAAGATAAACATAGAAATTTTTTAACAAACATTCGGTAGTAGCCTATTGATCTAGGAAAACTGTGAATCTCAATAACATTTTTAGGTCTTCTACATTCACCAATCACTTTTATTATTTTGTGATCAAATGGTAAGCTATCTTTATTAACAATTATCTTAATAAAATAAATCTTTGTCAACAGAAAATAACTTTTTATAATATTCCTATATAAATTATTTTTCAAGGGGTTTTTATAAAAATCCCTAGATGTTTTTCATGATCCTCAGAACTCTTTGAATAAACAAATATATCATCAGTAAAAACAATATAAAACATATCTAAATATTACAAAAAAAAATTGATTCATAATATCCACAAATGCAGTAGGGGAATTTTTCAAACCAATGAGCATAACAACAAACTAATAATTCCCTATCTAGTATGAAAATTTGTTTCTGAGATGTCATCCTCTTTAACATTCAGCTAATGGTTCCATAATCTCAATTAAATCTTCGAAAAATATTGATCTCCCTGGAGTTGATCAAAAAAGTCATCGATATGAGGAGATGGATACTTATTCTAATTAGTAATGTTATTCAAATAAATATTATCAACATAGTGTCGCATGGAACAATCTCTGTTTTTTTAAAAAAATGGGAGCACCCCATAGTTATGTTCTATAATGAATGAAGCCTTTATTAAGAAACTCCTACAACTACTTTTTGTAACTCCAAAAGTTCAACTTGAGACATTAGATCGGGGGTTTTGAAATTAGCTTAACATCAAAAACTAAGTAAATAGTAAATTAAACTTTATTATTAGTTATAACACCAGGAAACTTATAAATAAAAACATCAAGGTATACATTTACCACTATAAAATCATTAATATGAGCAATTCCCTTATTTTCAATAATATGTGCAGAATAACATTCATTTCTATATTTTAATATTTTCTTATCTTCCTGATATGTAATCAATGGTATGAGTTCATTATTGTATAAAGACTAAAGATATTTCTAAAAAATAGCATATTTATCTCTATAAAAAATCATATAATGATAAATAAAAAGTCAATTCATACCAAGAATAATATCAAACCCTACTAAGGTAAAAACAACAGGGCATGCAGGTAATGTTTCCACAGACAACAACAGGACAATTCTTATAATTTCTTTTTTACTTAATATTTTCCCCTATTGTTTTTACAATAAGATCTGATTTCATATCCTGATGTGTAATTTCCAATTTACTAGAAAAATTGTCAACAATAAAGGAATGCGTAGACCCCATATCAATCAAGACATTGGAAAAATATGAGTAAACAACAATATACCTGATACCACTTCATTGGATGTCCCATCATCTTTTGAAGTAGTTGTAAATTTTTTCAATACACCTTTTTCTTAAATTCTATCTGATTTCCATCATTCACGTCCTTCCTTGGGAAGTTTTGTGCATAATTCCCTATCTTTCCACATTTAAAACACATTAATGTTTTCTTATGAGAATTAAACATGGAATCATTTTCATTGCAATATCGAACCATATGTCCAAACTTTCCATATAAAAAATACTTCCCAGATTTTTTAAGTCATTCCACATGGTTTTTTTACCACATTTTCCACAAACTGGAAACTAGACTTTCTTACATTCAGATTTATTTGATTGATTATTACCTATTCCTTAGAATCTCGATCTTTTCTTGTATAATTTTTAAAATAACAGTTGATCATCAAAAAACTCAAATTTTACCCTCTCAACACATCAATAGAGTTTCTAATAACTTTTGAATTCTTTAGAGTCTAGCTCCCTTTGGTATCCTGGTTTCAATCTAGAGTAAAAATGACAGATTTTTTGATAAAGATCTCGAATAGTATTTGTAGAATACCGTTCTAATCATGTGATTTTTTCTTCATGAAAGGCCACTAAATCTTCCTCGTTTTATTTCAATTTAAGGAATTTACTTTCCATCCTAGGTTGAACCACCTTAGAAAAATATTTTCCAATTAAAATACTCTTAAATGTATCCCATTCCAAGGCATCAATATCCTCACTATCTTTGTTATTCTTGACTATTGACCAACACTAATCAGATTCAAATTCAAATTGGTAAATAAAAAGACTAAACTTTTGAATATTTGAACACCCCATGACATTAAATATCTTTCCAAGGGTTTTAATCCACACTTCATCCACCATAAGTCTTGAATATTCCCTCAAAGGATAGAGTTACCTAATAAAATGTTCTACTATCATCATGTTTTTTTGTGGTATCTATAGATGTTCTCTTGAATGGATGTCATTTTCATTGATAGACTACTTCAATTGAGAAATTACTATAAAAAACTAATCATTTCCAATTATCACCATTCTAGTTTTTGAATTCATTGAGATATCATCCTCTTGGTGCCTTCCTACTTCAGCTTCTATGTTTCTTCTATGGAAATCCATTCTAAATAGAACTATCATAGTTGAAGAAACATGGTAATGTTAAAATGGTATATCACTTCAACATAAAGTAAAAAGTCATTTATTGTATTCTATTAACATCATACAACCCTATAATGTTATCTAAACCATGCTTTTATACCAACTATAAGTACCGGGACCTAAACATTACATAATCTAGTTAAATAAATAAGAATTCACATTTTTTTCATTCCCAAAGATCTTATCAGTTTATAGTTTTAGATATGTAGTAAATAATTCATAAATGAAAACTTATAAGCATTCCAATGGAATACAACTTAAAATAGTATCCATTTATTCCAAAATATAATTTTTTTTAGTAAAACATGAATTATTTTCTGGAAAAATTTTCAAAACATTCATTTTGGCTCATTATTTTATACTACCCATCCTTAAACCCTATGAAATACATTTTAAAACATGGTATGAGAATCAAAATCTTATAGAGGGACATGAAAAAAAAGGAAAGAAACCATTCTACCATGAAAACGTTTATACACATGAAATCATTCTCACAAAGATATACACCTCACCTTTAAAATGTTATATACTTACATTGTGAAAACATAAGGTTTACATAAAAAATAGAAAACCAAAATAAACTATTTAGGTAACTTGGTGCATCATTTTCTCACCATACATACATATGATTGTAACCATCATGACTAACTTCTAATTTTTAACCCTTATGACTACCTTACAATGTAACCCTTATGGCTACCTTATGATTTAACCCTCAGAGTTACACTTGGAATAACAATTAAGGTCAACTTATAGCATACCCAATGCATTGTACTGATATTATAGAACCACCCATAATCATAAAAAACTCTCAAGAACTAGAACATAATCATAAAACTAGAATACCTACATCATAAAAACATTCCTTTTGAATTGTACAAAAATAGAATTTTTAAGGTAGATTTTTATAGAAAAGTCCCTTACCCCAGATTTATATTCTGTCAAACATGTTGAATCCTCTTCTATATTGGCTTAAAGAGTGATATAAATTTATTATAGAACTATGTACATTTTTATAATACATTATTTGGTCATCTTATAAAGTATTTCTAGCCATTATTAATAATATTTTTGTATTTTCATTGTTTCGGCTGCATTTATTTCATGGTTTCTATTGTTGGTTCATTATGGATTATCTTGTCAAATTGAATAAAAACTTTTGAAGTGTAATTAAAATTTATAAATCTGTTTCCATAATTCCATATATCATTTTTTCAGATATGAGGATAATTCATAAGATAAAACATTATTGAAAATTATTTAATTTATTTTGGCGGTTATTTATGACCATTATGAACTTATATCATTTTATTTAATATTATGTTAATATATTGGTTATAGAAAATTATACATAATATAATATCTATAATAAAATATTATTTAACCATAATAATTGTTTTATGACCATCCTTGAAGGCAGTAAATGAAAATGAAAACTTATCGTTCACAAAGTCGTTGAATCGACATGTCACGGATGATGATTTCATTTTATAGAATAATGGAGAAGAGGAGAGGTTTGATGGTGTATATTCCATTAACAAAATAAAATTGTAGTATATATATTATAATGGATTTATCATGTCACTTGGATTGAGGGACTATAGGAGAAGATAAAAAATAAAATAAATTGTAAAGAAAATAAAAGAAAATGAAAGAGGATTTTACATCTTGAATTCTCATCCATGAGAACCTCCTTAGGGAAATTGGATTTGGTGTTTTGTTGAGACTGAAGGCTCTTAGAGGTAGGGCATGGGAATTGGAAGATTTTTGGGAAGATTTTTTACATTTTTAAATCATATTGATTAGTGAGGAGAAGAGTTGGTGAGGGGTGGTATTTATAGTAGAGGAGAGGGGTGTTTTTATTATTTTATTCATTTATTTAATATTTTCACGCAAGACTATGAAAATTTTGGATTATTATGACTAAATATATTAAATAATTCATTTTAGTTAGAAAACATTTTACTTAAATCATCATTAAATCATTCATGACTCAATAATTAATGTTTTAACTTATATCGCAAATTACTGTACTTCATTATTCACTAAAAATTCTACTATTTTTGAAAAATCCCAAAAAATAACCCAAAATTTTTTACAATATTTATAATTAAATAATTAACTCTATTTTATGAAAATAATTTCCTAAATATGATAATTTTAATTTTTAATTAAAATCTTCATTTATTCGAAAATTACTGATTTCAAAATTATAACTAGTTTTATGACACTTTGAAAAATTAATTATGGTTACATAAAATTATCTTATTATCATAAGACAAAAGAAAATTAATTTGTCAATATATTTCAGGAAAATTAATTTTATTTAAATTAATTATATTAACTATAAAATTGAAAATAAAAAATATATATATTTTACAAATATACCATCACTTAATTTGTCATTTTAATAACATTTGTTTACTTATTCAATGACATTAATATGTTTTATATTCACATATAAGAAAAATAAATTTTATTTATATGCACATAGGTGTAGTTACTATTCAATTAGTATTGATTTATTAATTCCTATAAAAACCACTTATTTAATTATTGATTTATAATTAATTTATCTATTAAATTCTAGAATGAAAACAAATTATTTTATAAGTACCTAGGTTTTTACACTTGAATTTAGGTTTATGTGCAGAATTGATATGGAACAAGGTGATGGATTTCATTTAAAATTTCTCTCTTTAAAACATTTTGGGTATTATGCACCTAATTTTATTTAGGTGTTTTATATACTTCCTATTTGATATATCATATCATAAATTATATTTCAATAATGCTATCTTAATGTCAATTATCATCCCATTTTTTCAAGGTGTTTGGATTAAAATATTTTTAATGTTGTGAGGGTTATCTGTCAAGATCTTTATTTCCTTGAGACATGTTTATTTTGGAAACCATTTTTCCTTTTAATGTGGTATTCACTACCCATGCATTTATATTTATCAAATATTTTTGTTATTTAGTGGAAATTCTAATCCAAATACATTCTATTTCCTTGAATTGATTTTACCCAAATGTCACCTCATATGTAAATCTTTTGGTAACCCAATTTTAATCCATTGAGTTATGATCATCCTATTAGACATAAAATTTTGGTTCATTATAAAAATTGATTATATTATGTGGTATTATATTTTTCCTATGAAGTTAAATTTATACATCTTAAGGAACCATTTAATAATATTTCAGAATTCCTTAAGTATGTTTCTCGTAAGGAATTTTGATGACCCAAGTCTTATTTCCTTGAGTTATATTGTTTCTTCATGAACTTTTATATTCCATAATTAGGTTTTCCAATAATAGTATATTGTTTTATGGTAATTTCTCCACCTCAATGGATAAAAATATATTTTTATACAAAAATGTTTTTTACTCTTTTTACAATGTGAGTTTTCAATGAAGGTTTTCTTAAAATAATTCAATGGGTTTTTTATTTCACTTTCAGATATTTTGTATTCTTATCCTCAATTATCCAAATAAAAATTATAAATTTTCCCGGAATGGATATTGAAGTTAATTTTAGAAAAATTAATGGTTTTAAAATATTTTTCATGTCACCTTTGGAAAAAAACCTTGTGGAAGCGACTCGTTTTATCATCTTTTACATCAAGATTTAAAATGTTTTTGAAAGCCAATTTTTATTTTTCACTTCAATTTAAGATTTAAATTTAAAAAGTAATTAACATGATATGGTTTATATGTCACTATTTAAACTATAGTATATATTCATATTTTAGGGTAATGAACTCACAGTACTAAAAAATCCATTTCATGATCCCTTCTTTGGTGGCATCGTTTAAGCATTATTTTGATAGTATGTTTTTAATTGGTATAAACATACTTCTATTTTTACTTTATTACATTGGGGTTTTTTTTATTTTGAAACTATAAACCCACTTTCAATGTATGTATTTTGATCATGTAATTACACCCCTTACTAAACTATATACTTTTACTTCATGAAATATTTTTAATGGATTCATATATAAAAATATTTTACATTTATTCATTTGGAGACTATTAAAAATATGTATTTTTATTATTCTAATATGTATGTCAATTTGTTACTCAGGTTTTATATATAAGTACCTTACCTTAAAACATTACTTAATGTTGAGTTAAATCAAGAATTAACATTAAGGATACTTTCAGGAATATAGTTTTAGAGGATTAAGACATAACTATTACATTAAATCTAAAATATTACAAATTATAGACTCCTAGTCAGTATCCATTTTTCCATAAAATAAAAACTCTTAAAAGAAAATAAGAATTCTTTTCTTGATATAAATTTTATATAATTCTACATTTCTCTTGCCCTTTTTTATACCGTGTGAAATACATTTCAAAAACATGGGATGAGCATAAAAAAGATCATTAAGGGTTATAAAATAAAGATATAAAACATTATTCTATCAATACGTACAAAACATAATCTCTCTAACATACCTCATGAAATCATAATATTTATGAATAACACATAGAAATCATAAATTATGATTTAACTTGTGGCATCCATAATGTACTTACATTGTAGCTTCCATAGCTATATATGGTGTTAAATTTGGAATACCCATCATATTATTCTCCCTAAATCTATTAGGGGGAATATTTATGTTTACCTTTATCATGTAAACAAATTCATTGGAGAGCTATCTCAAACTCACCTGCCCTAGGTTTATCATGGAAACACCCATATACATAAACAATTCCCAGGAACCATAACATAATAATAACAATTAAGACAAGCATAAAGGAAAGATAATATTTCCACATTTCAATCACAAATTATTATTTGATATATTGATATAATCAACTCATATAAAACATTTAAAAAGAACGATTTTGAATCAAAGTGTCCCATACCACTTTGAATATTTTTAATGGAATTTACACTTTAAATCCATCATGTGCATATAAATAAATCCTTCAAATCATTTAAAAACATATACATGAAGGATAAGTATTTGGAATATAATATCATTAAAACATTTAAAATGATGTTTTAGTTAAGGATTCCCTTACCACTTGAAAAACACATGAATAAATATCATTAAAGAATAACATAAAAGGAAACTATAAATATCACTAGAATATAGAAATTCATGATATAAAATGTAAAAAGGGTTTTATATAAATCTTATAAGATAATAAAAGTTCACAATATCATGATATGCCTCAATGAAAGATGATTGAGACGTAATCCCTTGCGAAAATTCAGCTGCCTAACGGCATCACTTTAAACTTCAGAAAACAAGTTGATGAGAGAGGAAAGGGTTTCTCGTCACATGGAAATATAATTTACAGTAATAATGATATATAATAACATATTCCAACATAAGAAAATGTAAATTTAAATACATAACTAATAAGAAGTCTTTGACTAAAAGAGGAGGGTGAAAGATTCCCTTACAAAGATTGTTTCATTACATTAAGGATAAAACGACAAAATAATTATGTGTGAAAATTATAAATACACCCAATATAAGTAGATAATAAGTATAAAACAATCATATTTCATTAAAACATATTCATATCATGTTATAATCAAGAAGTATAAGATTAACCCAAAGAATGGAAATTGTGTTAAGAAGTACCCTTACCTCGAGTCAGACTTGTCTTGTATATTCCTTGTTCTTCCTGAATAATAAACATAAGTTAATTTATAATTTCTTAAGAAAATTTTTTAATTTTATTATTCCTTTCATATAACTTATGTCCTTTCTACCAAAATTAGTTATTTGTTTTAGTTCATATCGTACATTTTCTCAATATTCAAAACTTGAGTCAAAAATGAACTTGTTATAATTACAAATTGATCATGTGGTCAAAGTCCATTATCTCCAGAATAATGTCTATGATTTAGATATCATATATATAATATATATCTTGTATATATTTATTTATAATAATTCATATCATTTGTATATATGAAAATTAAATGCATCGTTCATGGAGACGGTAACCCATTTGTACGCATGAACACTACTTTCATTTCTTTTTACATTTTTTTAAGTAATGAAAAAAATGATATATAGTTATATTATATTTACAATATAATATCATATTTTACATACATTACATATGTTATTTAACACGATCCTTTATACATTCCATGTATGGCGTGAATGAGTCATACCACTTTGAGGGGGCGATAGTCTGCACTTCCTCAAATGAACTTATTGTATTTATAAAACATGAAAATCATAATGGTATATTATAAATTATAATTAAATAAGAATATAGATAAAATATATATCATTTATATCATATATAATTACATTTCCATCATAATGGCCACCGAGAGCGGTGGTTGGATAATATTGAACAATCATCGTTTCGGGAGGCAGTAGTTCGTTGTCCACAGAAATAGTATATTCTATACCCATTAGATGGCGGTGTGTGTAAGTTTAGTTTGAATACATATCATAAAAAATCCTAGTATATTGAGGATATAATTTTTGTTATGTAATCAAATAATAATAATATAATAGGTAGTGAAGAAGTATAATAATGGAAATGAATTTTAGAGAAGACATTGCCTCTTAAAATGTGTAACTCTCTTCGATTTGAGCCAAAAGGCTTTCTTGAATTGACTTATTTCAAGGTTAAACTTTCTAATTGGACGATATTAATGTTTAGAGCTTCTTAGAGTATATTTTTTATGAGAAAAGGGTCTTGAGAGGTGTGTTTAATGTGTTATAGGTGGTTTCGATATATAAGAGGGGGGCTCTTTAGGAAAGTTCGAAAGTTTTATTTTATAATAAAATGATTTTTAGTTTAAAAAGATCCAAAAATAATTAAATTAGAATATAAGATGAATATAAGTCAAAATAAAATAATACAATAATAATTTCACAGGTTTTGTATATTTGGTAATCCTTATCTTTTTTATTTAACCCTTTTTTACTCTTACAATTGTTTCAAGAATTTAACACTTTGAGAATCAAAATAGTTACCAAAACATGAAAAATATCATGTTAAAGAGTAAATAATAAATTTTTTACATATGATAACTATTTGGTTGAATATTATTATTTCAATTTTAAAATATTTAATAATTATTTTATAGTTTAAAATATGAATTATGTCAATTTTCTATACTATTCATTTCATGACTATTTAAAAAATCCATAACAACCTGATTGACTATAAAAAACTCCATTAATACAAATATAACATGTAAATATCGTCCAAAAAATTCTTGGATGACATCAAAATAACATAATTACATTTATTTTAACATTTATAATATCATTTATTCCAAACCTTGATTAGTGAAACAATCACTGCATCACCATTGTGTCATAATTAAATTTATTTATTTAATATCTAAAAATTATAAATAAAATACCATTATGCATGAAATATTTTTATATTTATAATGACTATTTATACTCGAATATATCACCTATATAACCACATATAAAAAAAATTACAAAAAGATATATGTTTACGTTACATTTTCCTTAACTTTAAATTAATTTTTATAAAATGTCATTTTCACTTACAAGTGCCTACATGGGGTCCCAAAATAAACCCAAGGATTCTCATGGTCGTAAATTTATCATCTAATAGGGTTAGGATACATGTTAGGGAAATTTAATATTATTATAATATTATTTTTTTACCCTTATTTACCATATTTACCCTTTAACCATGGTAAATAAAATATTTATTGAAGTTACAATTCATAATGTCAAAAAATAAAAGTTACCTATTTACACAATTTGGACCAACTGATTAAACATATGGAATCCATTTTTCCGAATACAAAATATAGAATTAGTATAATTTAATTTAAAAGTAATTCCCATTGTCAAAACCAAAAAATGTGTTTTTGAGAAGTAAAAACTACAAACAAATTGACATGTTTTTTAGTCCAATTTTGAAGTGAAATTACTTTCAATGACCACCATTGGATTAAATAATAAAAATATACTCTAATTAAACTCTAAAAACAATTAAAAGTACTGTATAACAATATAAATAAATTAGATTAAAAGACAAGTTTAATTAAAATGCAGTATTTTCCACTATTCATCCAAAAATGAACTTTATCAGAAAAATACCAAAGTTTTACCCCAATTAAATTGTGATAGCCCGCTTCTAAAGAATAAGTTTACTTTGTCAAATAAACCATATAAAAGTAAAAAAAACTATATTTAAAAGTATTTCTCCATCAAAAGGAAGTAAATCGACCATTTAAAGAATATTAGAGTATTTCAAGCAAAAAATCAGATTCATACTTATTTTAATCCTTTAAAATTTATTGGATAAAAGTAAAAAAAATTAAAAAACATGATTAATAATATTGTAGATAGTTCTGTTCATTCCCACTAATAAAATGTCTATGCGTTCACAACTATTTAAAAAAATAATTATATTATATTATTTTTCGGTATAACTCAATGTTTTGTGCAATGTAAGATTTAAAAGAAATCCCCTATTTCATTTTGAGTATGTTACAGACATACCATTCCATTGAGGGTAAAATTAATATTTAATTCACAAATATTAATAAATATGAAAATTTTATTTTCTTTATTTACCTGGGATGTCACAATATAACAATGTTTTTTTAATCCATATTATTTTTCTAGATTTGTTATAATAAATTTATACGTTTATTAACATAAGGAAAATTATTGGAATTGTGTATGTTGTTTTTCCAATATGAATGATCATTGCCTAGTCAACTATGCAATGTTTGACCATCCACATTATTTCTTTGTTTGAGTTATGGTCATATTATCCCTTTTATTGAAATGGGAAAAAGTAATGGAATTGTTTGAGTTATTATTCTAATATGGATGATTATTTGAATTTTTTATTATGAATTTTTTATTTTATTTCACATATGATTAAAAAATTGCACTTAAATAACTAATAGTTGGGGCCTGGAATTATATAGCCTCTTGATTCATAGACATGTTTCATTTGATAAAGTATCTTTTTTATGTATACCTCTCCCCATATCATTATAGTGTCTTGGAATAAGGCCTTGAAAAAAAATTATTTCAGGAATTCTTCTTTCGATCAATATAATATCTATAATTATTGATATCTATGTTCTAATTTATTATCATGGACATATAATTATCTCAAATTTTGTTTATTATGAAAATATTTTGACTATTTATTCCTACATTATTAAGTGTACCACACTTAATTTTTTTATATCTTCAGTAACATGTTTTCCTCACTAATCATTTGAGCTCATCCTTTCATATGTCCTTATTCCCAAGGTTATGAATTAAATTATTAATTGTGATAGGTTTATAAGGATAGAATGTATGAATTAATTAGTCGGAGATATTTAAGATTCCTTATGTATTAGGTAGTTTTTTATATAATAAAAAATCCTTTAGTTGGAAAAAACATGGGCTTATTTAGTTTTTTCATTGTATTAATTTTCTATAACTCTAAACATAAAATTATCTTTAGTATGTAATAGATTAAATAATTATTATTAATTTTTAATGTAAAGAGGGTTATATTTAGGATTATACAGAAGGTATCATAGTGAGTGTATAAATTATGTGATTATGGCACCAGATCTAGGAGTATGGTTATAGTGGATCACAATTGGTGTAAAATCATGATTTAGATAACTTTAAAGATTAAATTATTTGTTAAGAATAATTTAAGGGTTGATAAGTTGATTTTGATCATAATTACAAAGGTATTTATAAAACATTGAGATAATATAAGATTTAATTTTAATTTAATAATTCACATTTTATCTAAGGATTGACATAAGTGAACTTTAGTGAAAACCATGCAGATAAATCTAAGAGAGAATTAAACACATAGAATATCAACATAAAGTTTTATTAAATAATAGATTGTTTCATTATCCTAGAAATTACATCCATGTCTGGATAGTGCAATTGGATATAAGATTTTTAACAAATTTACCTATAGGTAATAACATAGGAAATGGTGGAATAGGAAATAACATGATCATAACCTGGTGCATGATAAAGTGGCCTAATTATACACCTTATTCCACACTCAATATGGATATGATTTGGTTAATTCACCTAACCTTTAGAAACTATTGTGGGGGATTTGAATATTTTTAGGTTAGATTTCCAAAAAGGAAAGTGAACATTGATAACATAGACTAAAATGTAGAGATTCATAAGTTGGGTCTATATTAAATTATATATTCTTTCCTAGATAAAGGATTTTTTGTATTTTGAGAGAAAATATTTCAATGATTTTGGTGATTAGAATATTTTAATGAATTTCATGGTAATTTGAGATCTCTATTTTGAGGATTAAGTTAATAATGATAAAAAGAAACTCAAAGTAACCTTGGTTCAACCAATAATTATATAGGTTAAATTTAGATTTATATAGGTTTAATTGATTCTGATATAAGTTAAGTCATAAGAACTATAGGATAACATAATATTGTTATATAGTGATACATCTTGTGGTTAAATGTTCATGTGGTTATTTATAATAATTTTCTTATAACGATCATCACTTAAGTTAACTATTTTGGTTTTTGTAAATGATCAAGCCTAAAGGAATAAAATTAATAATTGATGCCATGGAAAATTTGGAAAATATCCCAATGAAAAATATAAAGGGAAAAGGTCTAGAGTAAGAAATATTGTAATTATTCCCAACCAGTTAATAGTAATTTTGATTAAAAATGTGAACATATTTGAAATATCAAACATACTAAATAATAGAAGGATGGAATCCCATGTAAATTTAAGAGGCCAAGAAAATGGATTAAAGAAGATTCCACTTCCTACGTGTCAAAATTTTAATTATAAGCATGGAGAAAATTTCCTTAAAGAGATAGGTAAATTCAATAATTGAAAAGATGATGGTCATCAAACTCCCAAGTTCAAGGGGAAGATAGAATCTACAAAAAATATACTACGTCAATTACAATAGAGTTGGAAATGATGTGACTCATGGTTCTAATCAAAGGACTAATAAGGTTAATAGTCACCAATAGCCGTGTGAATAAGGAAAATCCAATACAACTCCCACTATGTATAAAATGATAGTGTTTCACTCTATATTTTCTAGTGTCATATATCATGTAAGCCTTTACTAATTATTGGTTTATGATCCGTAATTAAAAATAATAATGGTATGATTATCATATAAATCATTTTCAAGTTTTTCGGGAAATTATTCCTTATAGATACAGATCATATTCCATTATTATAATTTTATGTGAAATAAGGAATGGGTTAGCTATAATTATATAGACTTGAAATAATTTTTCTCATAAACAAATCTCATTCTATATCTCAAATGAACCCATGATTATCTAGTGGTGTATAGTTAATTTTGAGTTCCAAAAGAAATTTCTATAATAATGTGATTCAAATTGACAGGATTAAATTTATTTATTCCAGAGAATGTAACACTCAATATTTTAATATATGATTACCATTAAATAATTCATTGTGATTAATATCTTTCTCTACACACAACACCAATCTAAAATAAAACAACGATATATTTATATTATTAAAATCTAGTTTTTAAATTTATGGGAATGAATAGGATGAACCACTTTATTAAATATTTATAAAGAAAACAAATATTACTTTTAAAATGAATGAAATTCAATTTTTATCTATAAAATCACTAATATATCAATTTTATGCTTAAAAATGTATTTTTATAAATATATCATTTCTATGCGATATGCATTTTTTAAGAAACTTTTGATTAATGGTTATAAAATATATTTTATATTAATAAATATATAAAACTTATTTAATTTAAAAATAATTAGAAATAAGAATGAAAATGGATAATATTCTAAAATAGCTATTTTTCTATAAAATTTTTTTTTCATTATATCTCATCGTCTTATTTTAAATTTAAATTTATAGTTTTTAAAATGTTTATTTTAAAAAATTATTATTGTTATTTTATTTATAATATTAATATTTTCTTAAGATTAAATATTGGGATTTTTTTTAAAAAAAAATTAGTTGAATAATGAAAAAATACATTTTTTACAAATAATGTGGTGTTTATGACATTATTAGTATATTAGTGTAAATTTTAATTTAATGAAATTTTTTTTAAAATAAAAATATGTATTTTATGATTGTATTTATAATTTTAAATAAAATTGGTTTTAATTTACAAACACAAATTTAATATTCTAGAACATAAGTAATATTTTATTCTATAAACTGTTTTTATTCTCTTATATTAAAAATTAATTTTCATTAATTATTCAAATTAAATATATAAAAATGTATTAAATGTTTTATATCAACATGATCCTATTATTTAGTAAGTTAAATTAAATATTTTGGCATAAAATTATGATTGCTATGATTTATGATAATGACCACAATAATGCTAAAACTTTTATTCTCACGGAATTATTTTATAAATATTATGAAATTTTATCTACTAAATTAAATTAATATATTTTAAAATATGAATCTAATATGATATGTAATGAAATATGTAATTACATTAATAAATATTAAAATGGTAACAAATTCTAAATAATACTAAAAACATATAGTGGTTAAAACACCATTTTTCTACAAAAACAATTGTATTTCTATATATAAAATATTTTAATTTGAAAGTGAAGTTTATATTATTCATAAATTGAATTATATTTAATTTATATTAAATTTATTTTTAGGAAACCATAATTTTGTTTGATTTTTTATTTTATATTTTTTAAGACATTAATTACTTAGTTAAAAACTAGTTACCAAGGTAAAAATAAAATAAAATTTAAAAGTAAAAAGCCTAAGAACAAACGACTTTAAAATTGATTAAAACATGTGTATAAATAATTGGATGAGATTTTAAAACCCTATATAACCCAAAAATCCATAGTTTCTATCTTTTGGAATCATTGTACCTTTAATAGTGTAATGATATCATTGGAAAGTAACATGTGTTCGCAAAAGTGCCATTTTCTTCAATTATAATAGTTGGTCAATTACACCCCATCATTGTAACACTTCCATTTTGAATTTACCTTGAAAATATTCCCAAAATATCTTTCCTAGAATATATTTTCTCAACCTTGATCTTCTAATCTCTCTAAGTTATCCTAAGGCCTTCATGTCTAAGGAGATCTCTAAAAGAAGATCGAGTCACCAACAAAAAAAGTTACCTATTTTTTAATATTTTTTTCCCAATGGTCATATTCTGAAAATATTATATACATACCAAAATTATGACATAAATAAAATTATTATACTAATATATAATTATTTTATTTTAAAATCCACTATTTATTCCTATCTATCCACTAAAGAGAACAAAATAATCATTGGTGGGGGTGTACGGACTACCTCCCCCAAAAAGCGACGTCTTCCATTTTTCATAACATCTTATAAGGGTTGTTTTTAATGATGTTATTGATGAATAAATATGATATATACAATGTAAATAATATTATAAAAGTAAAAATTAACATATAATTTATTTTCCTCTCATTATATTTTAAATGGAAACATTAATCATCTGTACTTGCAGACTACCCCCTCCATGAGAAATAAGTTTCAATTATCATCATCACCAATCATGGATGGTTATAAAAATATATTTAATATATAAAAATTATATACATAACACTATTAATATTTTTATACTATTAAACAATTTTAAAACTCTTTAAACCATGGTTAACATTCATAAGGAGTTATAGAAAAATTGATCAAACAACCTCTGTAACA
This sequence comes from Viscum album, assembly GCA_963277665.1. Taxonomy (NCBI): domain Eukaryota; kingdom Viridiplantae; phylum Streptophyta; class Magnoliopsida; order Santalales; family Viscaceae; genus Viscum; species Viscum album. The sequence goes on from OY728127.1 coordinate 305,987,210, forward strand.
AACATAGGAAATAAAACTATATAATAAATAAATATGATATGATAAAAAATGGTCACTAGTACGAACCTAATTTAATTTAGGTGGTGTATATTCTTCCTATTTAATATATCATATCATGAATTATATTTTAATCATGACATTTTATGATTAAGTACAATCCTACTCTTTCAAGGGGTTTAGAATAAAATCATTCTCAAGATGCAAGGGATTTTGTCACAAAATTTAATTACTTAAGACATTTATATTGTGTAATAGTTTTTTATTAGAATTTTGTATTCAATACCCATATATTTAACTTTATCCAAAAAAATGTGTTCATGGTAAATACTAAATTGTGTTATCTCCTTTTCATAATATGTATTTTACTAAATTCTTGCCTTGGTTATAAGGATTTTGGTAACCCTATTTTTATCCATTGAGTTATAATCATCCTCTTGGACATAAAATTTAGGTAAATTATACCAATTTATTATATTATATTTATTATATATGTTTTTATACGAATTTAAATTTCTACCCCATAATACACCTTCTTAAAATACATCATACTTCAAGATGTATGTTGCTCGTAATGAATATTGATAACTCAAGACTTCTTTACTTGAGTTATTCAATTTCTTTAGGGACTTAATTATTCCATACATGGGTTCTAATTCTGGAATATTATTTTATGGTAATTTCTAAACCTATATAGATAAAAATATATTTTCATTCAAAATAATTTTTTGTTACTCCATTTACAATGATATATTTTAATAAAGGTATTTTAAAGTAATATAAATGTATTTTAATTTCACTTTAATATATTTTTCTATTATCTCATAATTTCTCCAAGAAAAAAATTATGTATTTTTATGACCCACTTATAGAGAATTATTTTTAAAATATTAAATGTTTTAGAAGATTTTTCACTTCACCTTTTCAAAAAAAATGGAAGGTACCTGTAACATCATCTTTTGCATCAAGGATAAGAATGTTTTCAAAAAGATATTTTAGATTTTGACTTCCATATCTATTTTTATTTTCAAAATTATTTACCCTAATAGTGTTTATGTTTCACTATATATACTCTAATATAAATAAATCTTCTTTGGGAATGAACTAATGGATGAAAAAATCCAATTCGTGATCCCTTGTTCAGTTGTATCGTTCAAGTATTATTTTGAAAGGACTTTTTCATCTATGTCAACATCTTTATATTGTTCTTTTGATACACTGGGGTTATATTATTTTTAAACCTTCCACATTTTTCCTTAGCATGGATTAGGATCATGTTATTCCATAATTTACTTAACCATATGCCACTTCTCAATATAATATTATCTAGAGTGATTCTTAAATCAAAAGTTATTCCATTTATTGTTTGGGGAACTAATGAAAATACATATATTTGTTACTCTAATATAGATGATTTTTTATAACTAGATAATGTTTACTATTTATTGTTTAACCATAAACCATCTTATTTAGAATGTGGTATGATTATGTTATCCCTTCATTTACATAGGGAAAAGAATTGGCATTTATTATATTGTTATTTCAATACGAATGATTATTGGAAAGTTGACTATACATTATTTTACCATCAAAATTATTTATCTTGACAGGTTATGATCATGTTATCCCATTTATTGACATGGAAAAAAGTATTGGCATTCTTTATGGGATTATTTAAATATGGATGATTATTGTAAAATGGGAATAAGAATTGTTTATTCCTTTTATCATATAATGAATGTATTGGACTTATAAAAGTGATCAGTGGGGATTGAAATTATATATCCCCTCGATACATCGATGGGTTTCATAAGACAAAACATCTTGGGTTTTGGAGTATATATCTCCCCATATTAGTATAGTATCTTTGAATAATTCCTTGACTATGCGTTTATGATGTCTAAAATTATTCATTTAATCAGTATGAGATTATTCATTATTGACTTACATGTTTCAATTTATTATCGTGTATATTTCATGATCTTCAATTCTATTAATTATGGAATTATTCAGGATATTTATTCTTGTCAAATTATGTATAAAATTCTTATGATTTTAAAATATATAGTTATATTTTTCCATTGTTGGGTGCCTGATTTCACATCTTTCTTATGTTTCGATTTCCCAGGTTATGAAGAAAAGTAGTACACTTGACATGCGTAGAAGGATAGAATGTGTAAAACAATTTATGAGAGATATTGAAGGCTTATTATGGAATAAGTAATTTCTTATAAAAAAAAATTAATCTGTTAAACATGAATGGTATTATTTAGTTTAGGTTTTTTCAAAATTATCTATTGCTCCAAACATTAAAATATAATTTATATGTATGAGATTCAGTAATCAATATTTATTTTATAAATAAATAATGTTATATCTTGGATTTATAGATGATATCAAAGTATTCATGTAAAGTATGTGATTATGGCATGATATCCAAGGGTTTTGGGTATCATAGGCATAGTACTGGCTTCGATCTTGGGAGAGGTTTTAGAGTTACTACACAGGAGACGATTAGTATTTTATTTTGGGATTTTTTAAATTTATGACATATTCATGCATTATGGGATTATTGTGGATCTTGGTTTAATTATAATATATAAATGATTAGTGGCTTTATTTATGTCTTCCTATAATATATTAGGTTAATATCACTCAAATGTATATTTTATACCCTTTGTGTTAGTTTCTAACTCAAAGGTCTATTTACAATGGGATTTAGAGGGGTAATCCTTTCTTCACTAATGTCTTGGGAGGGGTTCCCATTGGGGTTAGGTAATGAGACAAAGGCCATTATAGACATGAACTATATGGAAATCTAAAATACTCTAACAATACCCTATAAAACCTTCCATATAGTTTCCCCTAAACATCTCCATGGAAGGATCTATCTAAGTAAAACCATTGAATGCAACAATCCAAATCTCAAATCATGCTTATCCATAATTTCCATCATAAAAAAGTTCTATTAAGGTTAAAAGAATTATAAAACTTTCTTTTTTGAAGATTGAATCATTAAAATTTATTATTTCTCCCCTATATTGTAATATATTATTACATTTAAATAATTTAATGTGTTTAATAGCAGGTTCTACAGGAAACACGAAACTTAAATAAAACATTGATATATTTATTTATAATATAAATATTTAAGTAATTAAATTTAAATATAGTTTTTGAATTATAGGGAATGAATTGAAGTAAAAAATTTATCAAATTTATATATAATGAGAAAAATGTTACCTTAAATATGAATTAAACTCAATGAGTTTATGTATAATGACTAATAATATCATTTATTGGTTAAAAAATATTTTTTAGAAAATTTCCTCTTTTTTTGAAATATTTATTAATATTCCAAGAAAATTATGAGTAATGATGATAACTTATATTTTTTATTAATAATTTTATAACACCAATTTAGTTGGTAAATCATATCAAATAATAATAATAATAGTTGATATTTGGAGATTCCATTTTCAAATAAAAATATTTTTTATTATATTTCATAATTTTATTCCAAAATTCAATTAATAAATTTTATAATTTTAATTTAAAAAATGAACATCATTTTCTGATTTAGAGTAAAATTTTTATCCTAACATAAATTTTTGATTTTTTTCAAAAATAATTGGTTCTTTGTGGAATATTGAAAAAATATCAATTTTGATAAACAAAATACCACTATTATGACATTATAATAATGAATGAATAGGTTAAATGTCTTTGAAAAATTTTACATGAAATATATATATATATATATTGATATGATAAATTAATCTTTTAAATCTACTATGTTTTTATAAAACCCATTTATATCTTTTTAGAAACACAAGTAATATTTTTTTATAAAAACTGTTTTGTTATTTTATTTCAATCAAGTATTTTCAATGTGAGATATGATTTTGTCTTACTATGAAATCCTCGTACCTATTAGTTTTTTTATAATAAAATAGTTTTTAATTGTTGTGTCTGAAATATTAAAATTAACATTTTAAAACCCAATATATTTTAGTTTATAAAAAAATTTAAATATTTGAAATCATAAGGTTCAATTTAGTTAAATAGGTAAATATAAAAAAAATTCATTATAATTAATTACTAATATTAAAAACGAATCACTAAGGTAAAAGTAATTAAGGGTAAAATTAATAAGTTAAAAGAAATATCCCTACAACACTCATTTTTTTCTCAAAAAGGAGAGTTTCGTGTGATTTTTTACCCAAAATCACTTTATTATAATTTTTTCCAAATTTTATCAATTGACCATTGCATAGTAATATTGCATTATTTAAAATGTAATGATTACTGCCAAAACTAACCTTATATTTAATTATGAAATAGTAACACTTACACCACTTGAAGACTCACCTTTACTCCAAATTTCATCCTTAAAATCTTTTATTTTTCTTCTCATAGAATCATCTCCCACTTCAATAAGCTTCATGTAACCTTATATTTATTAAGGCATTCTTTTCCTAAGAGTATTCCAAGAGGAAACACCAGATTTCAACATGAGTATTAATTCAACTTACTATTTTCTTTTACTCTATTACTTAATAAATAAAATCAATTATTATTAATATAATGAAATAAATATCATTATCATACTAAAATTTAATTATATTAATTTAAAAAAATCATTACTTTCCATCTGCTACAAGAGACTAAAACATCAATCAATCGCATTTGCAGACTACCATCTATATGATGTGATGTGGTTCCTTTTCCATCACCAACTCTCACAAACAGTATAAATGATTTATTTTATGAATTACTATGTTCTCAATGTCACTAATAAAATATTATAATTTCAATTATTTATATACCTTCATTCCTTTAATTTATTGATAAATGGGATTATTAATCGAGCATATGTGTGGGCTACCACCCGCACAAAAAATGGTTTTTTTATCATCACCACCCAAAATTTATTATTTCTAAAATGGATTTTATGAGGATATATGATTTTTATGACATGTTTAAAATTTTTTATATTTCTTATTATCTTTTTCTTAATACAACCCCTTACTCATTAAATCTTTATAACATGCTTCCATTCCGAATGATTTAACTATCTATATGAATGATGTTATAATGAATATTTCATATATGATTATGGGATTACATATAATGGTAATATAATTTTATAATAGTATATAAATTTTTTAAAATTATTCTAGAAACATTCTATTAATATTTGAAATATTTGTTAACATCACACCTTTCAATTGTTAAACACGTTGAAAACTAGTTCATCACAATTTCCATTTTCACAAGACGTATTTATATCTTTTACATAATGAAGATAGGATATATATAATTATTGAAAAAAATATTATATATTTAATTATATATGAATTATGAACATGGATCTACTTCGAGAGAATCAATCTTGTCTTCATTAAGTTAGTATGAAACAAACAACCGAAAGTTAATAGACCAGAAAAACTAAATAGATTATAATCAGTTAAAATAATAGTAATAAATAGTTATAAAATAATTATAAAAAGGGAAGTATGTTTATATCAATTTTATTATATGAGTGATTAATATAATTATGAACAATATAAATGTGGTTAAATCATGGTCATGTATGCTGGAATACGAGGTAAGGGTTTTTTATCTCAAATTCTTTCATTTGAACAATGTTTTCTATTATGCACATAATTTCATTTATAAGGTGAAAATAATACTTATTTGATATATCATATCATTAATTATCTCTTAATTATTATATTTTTTGTCTAAATATAATATTAATCTTTCAAGGGGTTTTTATTAAAATGTTTCTCATGCAGCAAGGGTTATTTATCTCAAACATTAACTTCATGATACATGTTTGTGTTACAAAATTTTTTTTTAAATTTATGGTATATTTACTAACCTTAGACAAATAATTTTCATATATATTTTTATTCTTGGTAAATATTAAGAAAAATACTTTCATTTTCATAAAATGGAATTTGACTTAGCTATTAACCTAGTTGCACGTATTTTTAGTAAATCATTTTTCATTCACTTAATTATAATGTTTCCTATTGAATTTTTTTTATATTTTTTCACCCAAATATTTGACTATATGGTATTTTATATTCCTATTTATAAACATAGGTTTTAATAAAAAAATAAATTTATACTATGTGGGTTTTGGGAAAATATATTTTTAAAGTATTAAAAAAAATTCTTTTCCTTTCATTATCAAATGGATTATCGTTGGCTTCACATTTCCTATTGAAAAAATTTTATCATTTTAAATTATTCATTATTTGAAAAAAATTTCACAAGTGAAATTTTTCAAAACCATTCTCTTCACCTTTTCAAAAGTTACTTTTGAATGTCACTTGTGTGACTGTATTTTATATTAATGTTAAAAAAATTCTAAGAGTTATTTTACGTTTTCACCACATTTTTTCATTCCAAATTCAAAAGGATTAACCCCAATAGAATTTATGATACATGATTTATCCTAAAATGAATATCTATATTTATAATTTATATGATTGTACTTAGGGTATCAAACAATTTTAATCATGGTCTTTTATTGTTTTATGTTGTCTAAATAATTCTTTTCCATAGATGTTATCATCTATGTCAACATCCTTATGAGTTTCATTAGTTACACAAGGGATATGTTTTTTAACCATCCACCATATCTATCAAGATGGATTATATACTTCCCTTTTCTATCAAAGATATGATCTACCATAATATTTGTCTTGTCTAACCATCCACAGTGAATAAAAATAACATTTCTTCTAATGTATTTTATTTTAAAATATATTATTTTCCATTCCTTTGAATGAAGGGTTTTTACCAAGATTCCATATGTTGATTGATTGGGGAAATTATTGATTTAATAGTATACTATTAGTCAATAATATTTTACCTTGAGGAAAGATTAAAATAAAATTAATTCTATTTATTGATTAGGGAACTATTGAAATTAATTATGTGTTTTATTACGATATGGATGTTTATTGATTACTGTGGAAAGTATACTACGTATTTTTTAACCATCCACCTTATTTTACTAGATGGTTTTTGTTCATGTTATTCCTTTTATTGACATGAAGAAAATTATAAGTATTCCAATATGGAGGACTATAGGAAAATTTAATTATGTATTGTTTACACTTTTTCTCATATGATGAATGAAATGAACTTAAAAAAGTGATCTATGGGGCCTGATAAAACCATATTTTGTTTATTTATTTAAATATAAACAATTTTTTTCAAATTTAATGATTAAAAATTCTTGTATTTGATTTTTTACTATTTTATTATAGGATACCATATTTGATAGAAAATGAGTGTAGAAGAAATAAATTCCACTTGAAGATCATGTCCCATGACAAATGATAGAACAAGAATCTAGTACATGTATTTAAAATGAACAATCGACTATAAACAGAGATACATTTTCTTAAAAGCATCAATTCACATCATGAATATCTTTTACGATGTGAACCTTGAAGAAATACATGACTTGAATACAAGACAAGGAAAAAATGAGAAATCCAGAAGATGACATCTTGTTTTATGGCATGAAAAATTTTGAGAAAACCATGACACAACCAATAATCACACAAAAATATCTCGTGATGTGAATGAATCCATGAAATTATTGTACCCTACCATTTCACATTGTAAAAATACTATTCATGATGTGGAACCCTCAAAAGATACCTGTAAATTATGTTCTTAGAGAAATTAATGCAGTAAGACACCTTTTACCACCCAATTATGGCCTATGGTCTATTATGACCCATAATAATTCAATTATGGCACCCTGAAACTGTTTTGGAGGATTATAAATAGATTTCCATAAGGATTGAATATGAAGAAGTATATAGTTTTTCACTACTTTACTAGATTGAGGATTTTTCATTTAATGTTTCCCATTTCATTTTTATTAACTTCTTTATAATGTGAAACCCCTTTCATATATTAAATTTATGTTTTAAACTTATATTTTCAATACCCAATTTATTTTTTGCTATATTCCCTTACTTTCACCACTATATCTTACACTTTTCAAGGGAAAGTGACTAACCCAAGCCATATCCTTGGGGGTGGTATCATGGAATTATTAAATTATTGTATTTTAATTCTTAAATTCTTATAATTTAATTTGGTTTGAGTGGAAGGGATATGAAAAGGTGAAAAGAACATCCACCATGGAATGATTCTCACTGTCATTCCTATTCGTTATATAGAATAAGTGAAATTTGGTTTTCTGAAGAGGATTCTTTGGCATACTAAAAATCTCACTCATCTTAATGAATAGAAATCCATGTATAGTATAATGGACTATAAAATTAAATTTAATTAATAATAATTAATAATTATGGAATCTGTGTAACCAAAACCTAGGGATAAGAAATTTATTTCTAATATTATTCATTCTATTCCATCTGAATTTAGTTTAATTTTTCATTAAAATTTTTTCATTACTTTTCTGAAACATAAAACCATCAATTTTATAAAAGAATAAATACAAAAAAATAGATTAAATTAATTATTAAAATGATGGTTTTTTAGTTTTGGGAATGTAATGAAAAAAAATCAATAAAAAAGTAGACTAAAATCATATGAAAATAATAATAATAAATTATATTAGGTTAATTATAAATTATCAATTTAATGACTAAATATACCATTAAGTGATTTGACCATATTGTACCATCACGATTCAATTGTAAAATAAATAATCTTTTATTCCACCCTATGATAGGTGTGTCAAAACTGGTGCCATTCTTATGGATGTAAGTAGTTGTTCATTTTATTTTTTGACTTTCAAATTTTTTATAAATATTATTCATTGTTTTCTTAAAAATATAATATAAATTCATGATGTACCCAAATTTCTATTATTCTATATTGGAAATACTACTCACATGTGAGACATCAATATTAAGAGATGGATAATAAAGATTTAGATAATCGAGTGAAAATGATGAGTGATGAAGTGCAATACTTATCAAAAAAAGTGGAATGGCTACCTATATATTTCCATACATCCCAAGAGAAACCAAAACCCTAGAAAAATTACAAGAAATAATTATTTTTGTATCGACATTATTTTTTTGAATATTTCCAAGCGGTTGAGTCTCTATTTAAATATTATCTACAGCCTAACCATTTCGAGCTATAGATTGAAACCCCCCATTAATGACTGGAGAGTAAATATAAAAATTCACGTCATAAGGTATATATAAGAGATCAATAGTACCTAGATCAATATTAGAGTGACTGGGAAGATAATGAAATTTAATATTATCATCATGTCTATAAAATAGAAGATCTACAAACTTTATACATAACTTTTTCCATGTAGGAATAAGAAACCACCCAAGTGATGGAATTCAAAGAAATACTAGAGGATCTTGACTGTCAACCTCCATCCAGAAAAAATAAACTCCAAGAGGATCTTTCAAGTGAAAAACAATTTTAATCTCAACTAACTCATGGAAATAATAATTTATCAAACTCAAGGTCATTTAATTTTTTTAATGCTAAATTGGATAATACCTCTCCTTATTTAAATTTTTCATATTCGGTTGAATCTTATTTTTCCCTAATAGAAGAAGAAAAAAATTCAACTATTGAGGAACACATGGATCTCCATAGAGATAATGATCATTTATTAGAGGTAAAAACTCACGATATCCAAGTGTAAATTCCTATAGAAATCAAGACAAATTATAATCTCAGTAAAAGGAATGATTTTCATATTGATTCTGCATGTTTAAATTTTGTTCAAATTAAATTACTTTATAAACTATCCATTGAATATTATTTTGATTCATCACACTATGAGTAGGCATTGGAAAATAAATAATTAATTGTACATGTAGCAGCTAACTAATTGGTTGTCCCATACTTCTTCCTACCCTAGATATGAAAAATATACCTTTTTATAAAGGGGGTAGATTTGTTATAATATATATATATATATATTATAGTGAATAAGTGAAATAAATAAATAAAAAACATGTTGGGGTTTAAATATAAGAAACTCAACCCACTAAAGGATTAAAGATGATATATGTTACTTCTCATATCACTACTGGAAATACAGGATTTCCCAATGGTTTAAAACTCTTGGGAAAGGATGCAGAACCATTGGTATATGTTATACCAATGGTTCTGCAAACCATATGGAAGTAAGCCGTTGGGAAAATCTTTTCCCAACGGTTTACAGTGAACTGTTGGGATAGGGTGGAGAAAAATTACCATATCCCAACGGTTTCCGACCATTGGGATAGAGTGGTGAAAATTACCATGTTTTTCCAAATGCTTTGGCCAAACCGTTGGTAAAAACCAAAGTTTTCCTCTTTCCTAATGGTTTAGAACCATTGGGAAAAGTGTTTTACCAACGGTTCTATGAACCGTTGGTAAAACAACACCAAGACATGCTATGCCAATGGTTTCAAACCGTTGGTATAGCCTATGCTGGGGAAAATTGCATAACAGCTCTGCAATTTGCCCAGCAGCTCTGCAATTTTCCCACCATGTCTCATTTTGTGGGTTCCCTCTCATTTTCAATCCAATTATTGTACTTGCATTAAACTAACACATACATTTAAAATTATTGTACCTGCAATAACCAACTAACACTTACATATAGAGAACAAATTCATACACATTTAACATAAAATGATGGAACTATACACATACATAATTAAATTAGAATTCCTAACGTAATTATAATCATACATAATTCATTTAAAATTAAATTTAAAATTTAGATGACAATTATATGTGGAATTCGGACATCAATTCATAATTTGATTGGTTTTTTGTATACCACATATGACCCATGGATCGTTGTTCTAAAGTATCGACACAATGCGAATGCGTTTGGTCGGTTTTCCGTATGCCAGTTGATGTCTTTCAATTAAAATGACGTCTTTTTGAAACAAAAGGCAGACACTTTGAGTGGTGTCAGCTACACCGCGTGTCAGATTGAGGTGGGGTTGATTCGTACACATCCCATATGACCCATGGATCATTCTCCTAACGTTTCAACAGAAACCAAATGCATTTGGTCAGTTTTCCGTATGTACTTAAAATGTTGTCCATTTTAAACAAAAGAGAGCCACTTAGAGTGATTCCGGTCACACTGTGCCTATGATTAAGGATATTTTAACTCTTACATGTCACATATGACCCATGGATCGTTGTGCTAAATTATCGACACAATCCGAATGTGTTTGGTCAGTTTTCCATATGCCAGTTGATGTTTTTCACTTCAAATGACGTCCTTTTGAAACAAAAGACAGACACTTTGAGTGGTGGCGGCCACACCGCGCCTCGGATTGAGGCGGGGTTGACTCGTACACGTCACATATGACCCATGGATCATTTTTCTAATATATCGACACAATCTGAATGTGTTTGGTCGGTTTTTCGTATGCCAGTTGATGTTTTTCAATTAAAATGGCGTCCTTTTGAAACAAAAGGAAGACACTTTGATTGGTGGCAGCCACACCGCACCTCGAATTGAGGCGGGGTTCTCGTACACGTCACATATGACCCATGGATCGTTGTACTAAAGTATCTACACAACCTGAATGTGTTTGGTCGGTTTTCCGTATGCCAGTTTATGTTTTTCAATAAAAATGGCGCCCTTTTGAAACAAAAGGCAGACACTTTGAGTGGTTTTAGCCACACCGTGCCTCGGATTGAGGCGGGGTTCACTCGTACACGTCACATATGACCCATGGAACGTTCTCCTAAATTTTCAATGGAAACTGAATGTGTTTGTCGGTTTTCCATATGTACTTAAAATGTTGTCCATTTTAAACAAAACAGAGCCACTTAGAGTGATTCCGGACACACCGTGCCTCATATTAAGGCAGTGTTGACTCGTACATGTCACATATTACCCATGGATCATTGTGCTAAAGTATCGACACAATACTAATGTGTTTGGTCGCTTTTCCGTATGCCAGTTGACATTTTTCACTTAAAATGACATCCTTTTGAAACAAAAGACAGACACATTGAGTGGTGTCAGCCACACTATGCCTCGGATTGAGTCGGGGTTGACTCGTACACGTCACATATGACCCATGGATCGTTTTTCTAAAGTATTAACACAATCTGAATGCGTTTGTCAGTTTTCCATATGTCAGTTGATGTTTTTCAATTAAAATGACGTCCTTTTCAAACAAATGGCAGACACTTTGAGTGGTGGCGGCCACACCGCGCCTTAGATTGAGGCGGGGTTGACTCTTACACGTCACATATGACCCATGGATCGTTGTTCTAAAGTATTGAAACAATCCGAATGCGTTTTTTTAGTTTTCCGTATGCCATTTTATGTTTTTCAATTAAAATGACGTCCTTTCGAAACAGAAGATAGAAACATTGGGTGGTGTTGGCCACACCACGTCTCAGATCGAGGCGGGGTTGATTCGTACACGTCACATATGACCCATTAATTGTTATCATAAAGTTTCAACGGAAACTGAATGCGTTTGGTCGGTTTTCTGTATGTACTTAAAATGTTGTCCATTTTAAGCAAAAGAGAGCCACTTAGAGTGATTCTGGTCACACTGTGCCTCCGATTAAGGTGGGGTTGACTCTTACACGTCACATATGACCCATGGATCATTTTACTAAAGTATCAATATAATCCGAATGCGTTTGGTCAGTTTTCCGTATTCCAGTTGATGTTTTTCACTTCAAATGACGTCCTTTTGAAACAAAAGATAGACACTTTGAGTGGTGGCGGCCACACCGTGCCTCGGATTGAGGCGGGGTTGACTCGTACATGTCACATATGACCCATGGATCATTGTTCTAAAGTATCGACACAATCCGAATGCGTTTGGTCGGTTTTTCGTATGCATGTTGATGTTTTTCAATTAAAATGAGGTCCTTTTGAAACAAAAGGCATACACTTTGAGTGGTGGCGGCCACACCGCGCCACGGATTGAGGTGGGGTTGACTCTTACACATCACATATGACCTATGGATCGTTGTGCTAAAGTATCGACACAATATGAATGTGTTTGGTCGGTTTTCCATATGCCAGTTGATGTTTTTCAACTAAAATGACGTCCTTTCGAAACAAATGGCAGACACTTTGACTGGTTCCGGCCACACCACGCCTCAGATTGAGGAAGGGTTGACTCGTACACGTCACATATGACCCATGGATCGTTCTCCTAAAGTTTCAGTGGAAACCGAATGCGTTTGGTCCGTTTTCCGTATGTACTTAAAATTTTGTCCATTTAAAAAAAAAAGAGATCCACCTAGAGAGATTCTGTCCACACCATGCCTCAAATTAAGGTGGGGTTGATTCGTACACGTCACATATGACCCATTCATCGTTGTTCTAAAGTATTGACACAATCTGAATGCGTTTGGTCACTTTTCCGTATGCCAGTTGATATTTTTCACTTAAAATGACGTCCTTTTGAAACAAAAGACAGACACTTTGAGTGGTGCTAGCCACACCGCGCCTCGGATTGAGGTGGGGTTAACTCGTACACGTCACATATGACCAATGGATCATAGTGAAAAAGTATCGACACAATCTGAATGCGTTTGTCAGTTTTCTGTATGCCAGTTGATGTTTTCAATTAAAATGACTTCCTTTTGAAACAAAAGGCAGACACTTTGAGTGGTGGCGGCCACACCGTGCCTCGGATTGAGGTGGGGATAACTCATACATGTCAAATATGACCCATGGATATTTTCGCTAATGCATCGACACAATCCGAATGCGTTTGGTTGGTTTTCCGTATTCCGATTAATGTTTTTCAATTAAAATGACATCCTTTTGAAATAGAAGACAGACACTTTGAGTGGTGCCAGCCACACCGCATCTTAGATTGAGGCGGGGTTGATTCGTACATGTCACATATGACCCATGAATCGTTCTCCTAAAGTTTCAATGGAAACCGAATGCGTTTTGTCAGTTTTCTGTATGTACTTAAAATGTTGTCCATTTTAAGTAAAAGAGAGACACTTAGAGTGATTCTGACCACACGGTGCCTCATATTAAGGAGGGGTTGACTCGTACACATCACATATGACCCATGGATCGTTGTTCTAAAGTATCAACATAATATGAATGTGTTTCGTCGGTTTTCCGTATGTCAGTTGATGTTTTTCACTTCAAATGACGTGCTTTTGAAATAAAAGACAAACACTTTGAGTGGTGGCGGCCACACCGCACCTCGGATTGAGGCGGGGTTGACTCGTACACGTCACATATGACCCATGGATCGTTGTTCTAAAGTATCAACACAATCCGAATGCGTTTGGTCAGTTTTTCGTATGCCAATTGATGTTTTTCAATTAAAATGACGTCCTTTTGAAACAAAAGGCAGACAATTTGAGTGGTGGCGACCACACCACGCCTCAGATTGAGGCAGGGTTGACTCATACACGTCACATATGACCCATGAATCGTTGTGCTAATGTATAGACACAATCTGAATGCGTTTGGTCAGTTTTCCGTATGTCAGTTGATGTTTTTCAATTAAAATGACGTCCTTTTGAAACAGAAGACAGACAATTTGAGTGGTGCCGGCCACACCGCATCTCAGAATGATATGGGGATGATTTTTACACGTCACATATGACCCATGAATCGTTCTCCTAAAGTTTCAATGGAAACCGAATGCATTTGGTCAGTTTTCCATATATACTTAAAATGTTGTCCATTTTAAGCAAAAGAGAGACACTTAGAGTGATTTCGGCCACATCGTGCCTCAGATTAAGGCGGGGTTGACTCGTACACGTCACATATGACCCATGGATCGTTGTGCTAAAGTATCTACACAATCCGAATGCGTTTGGTCAGTTTTCCGTATGTCAGTTGATGTTTTTCACTTAAAATGAAGTCCTTTTGAAACAAAAGACAGAGACAGTGAGTGGTGGCGGCCACACCGCGTCTCCGATTGAGGCGGGGTTGACTTGTACACATCACATATGACGCATGGATCATTGTTCTAAAGTATCGACACAATCTGAATGCGTTAGGTCGGTTTTCCGTATGCCATTTGATGTTTTTCAATTAAAATGACGTCCTTTTGAAACCAAAGGCAGACACTTTGAGTTGTGGTGGCCACACCGTGCCTTGGATTGAGGCGGGGTTGATTCGTACATGTCACATATGACCCATGGATCGTTCTCATAAAGTTTCAATAGAAACCAAATGTGTTTGGTCAGTTTTCCGTATGTACTTAAAATGTTGTCCATTTTATGAGAATCCTCATGTGTCTATTAGTGGAATGGTATTTACATAAAATCTTGTGGATATTTATATAAAATATTTTTATATCATTCTTAGTATGGATTAGATTTTAGTTTATAATGCTATGAAACATTTCGGAGCTAACAATGTCATGCCCAATGAATACATCTCTTTTATAACATACCAAGAATCTATGATATTGATTAGATGTGTAAATGTGATTTACATTGATTATCATGATGAAAATAAATAAAATATAGATTATAAATTTTCTAGTATTAAATGAAATCAAGGAGGGTGGGGGGGCTGTCCGGCGGGGCTGTCTGGGGGGCTGTCCAGTGGGTGTCCGGGGGCTGTCCGGGGACCAAGGAGGAGGGTGGGGGCCTGTGCGGGGGGTTGTCCGGGGTCCAAGGAAGAGGGTGGGGGCTGTCTTGGGGGCTGTCCGGGAGGCTGTCCGGGGTCCAGGGAGGTGGGTGGGGGGGCTGTGCGGGGGGTTTTCTGGGAGGTGTTCGGGGGGGTTGTACGGGGTCCAAGGAGGAGGGTGGGGGCTGTGTGGGGGGCTATCCGGGGGGCTATCTGGGGTCCAGGGAGGAGGGTGGGGGTGTCCAGGGGGCTGTTCGGGGGGTTGTCCGGGGGTGTTCGGGGGGTTGTCCGGGGTCCAAGGAAGAGGATGGGGGGATGTCCGAGGGCTGTCTGGGGGGATGTCCGGGGTCCAGGGAGGAGGGCGGGGGGCTGTCCGGGGGGCTTTTCGGGGGGATATCTGGGGGTTGTTCGGGGGGTGTTCGGGGGGTTTTTCGGGGTCCATGGAAGAGGGTGGGGGGGCTGTCCATGGGGATGTCTGGGGGGATGTTCGGTGGGGCTGTCTGGGGTCCAGGGAGGAGGGTGGGGGGTTGTCCAGGGTCCAGGAAGGAGGGGGGTTCTCAAACACACAACCACTAAAAGACAACAACATCCATAAAAACAGATAATATATAAAAATAACTCAACTCCAATACTATACTACGAGTCTAGATAAAACCAAATACTAGAATAGATTAAAAATAAAATCTCAGTTATATTAGTCAAAAATATAATGGATAAACTTGTCCCACATCACCACCACCATCATCACCATCACCATCACCCTCTTCCTCATCCCCATCATCATCCTCTACCTCCTCTCCCTCGCCCTCCTCCTCGTCCTCGCCCTCCTCCTCTCCCTCGCCACCTGCCTCAACATCCTCCTCTCCCTCCTCTTCCGCATCAGACTCCTCACCATCATCATCGTCAATATGGACATCATCCTGACCACCACTAGAACTGCCACCTGGTGCACCGTATATAGAATATATCGATGACATATACTCATCAAAAGCTGGCTTGGCCTCTGCTGGAAGTGTAGGATGTAGAACTACAATAAATTTTATAAACGCACTGTTTGCCCTAGAAGATTATTCTGCCATCTCTGTGGCCCATTTCTCAGCCTGTTCTATATGTGCCCTAACTTGCTGCAGCTCAGTGGCACTACAGCTCGTACCTGAGGAGGTCCAATACCTCGTCAGGGCTATCCAAGGTCGGCAGCGTACTCTGCCAGAATGCTCCTCTCCCAACACCTGATGTAAGTGGTCTGTTGGCCCATAATTGTCTGGTTCTTGGGCATCGAGGGCCTCTAAAGCAGCCAGTTACAAATATAAATATATCATTAAGTTACAAAATATATATTATAATATAAATTCCACATATTAAAACTTACAATCTGCTGCTGAGTCGCTTCGTTGACGGCACTTCAATCCTTTTTCCATCTACTCGAGAAAAACAGTTTGGCTCGAGGCACACGTCCTTCAATATTTTGTATTTTCCACTACAATAAAATTGAAAATTAAAGTTATATGAAAACTTTAGCAAAATATTAAATAATTTAGGAAACAAAAGAAAGTGTAAGTCATAAAGAAAAATTATAAACAATTATCATACCTGCTTCCTCTCATGATCAGGCATCGTAGTGCGTCCCAGTGTGTGGAGGTATTTTTTTTGCATCAATGTTCTTTTTATTTTGTCCAGATTATTCCTAAATAAAATTAGAAAATGAAACAGATAGTATTAATGAAAAACATGAAAGTTATTATTTAAATACCTCAAATATTATTAATACCTTAAACTGGGTACTCGTCCAATGAGTAATCATCTCACAATACTGCTATATTGGAAAATCATCCACCAATGGTACTGCCTCTAACTCAGTTCCAACTCTAGAAACCCATCCAATATACAACTCATGCTTGTAGGCTCTCCAAAGCTCTCCTAAATCCTTTAGACGTTCCGTTCGTGCACCCTCACCATCGGGAAAATTAAATCGAAGCTGAAATCAAAATATTAATTCATATAAATACAAAAATAATTCATGGCATTAAATAGAACAGATTTTTTTACCCATATCTCTTCCCAAGCTCTATCCTTGACCTCATGTGGAAAATGTCTCCACGATAGCAGGCTGACGGGAATGATGTCAGACTATTTAGCAAGCGTCGCCAAAAAACTCTGACATTGCTGCCCCGTTTTCTCAACCATTTGGTTGTCTTCATTACAATCCACCATAACCTTTGTGCGGCAGTTCCACACCGAACGCATCCGTGTACACCCCCGCCCATGCCTCCTATCACTAGATGTATCTGTCATGAATGAAAAACAAATATTTTATCAAAACATGTTATAATGAAAATAAATATTGCTATAAAAATTTGTTAGGGTTCTATAAATATATCTGTGTCGGTCTGATCGTTGAGCACCGCTAGATCCACAGAAACTGATGGAACGCCCTATTGTGGAACAGGAGTCGAAGACAATGGAATATAGAAGCTCAGAGAGACAGAAGTATAAGGAAAAGAAGATGGGATAGCTATCTAACTGGATGCTGACTGGGGAGTGGGAATCATCATGGGATGTGAAAATGATGGGCCAGAAGATGCAGAAGGTAGCGAAAACATGGGAGGCCTAAATATCCCATATGTCCCTAACAACACACCGGGATCAGAATGTGGGAAGGATTACATGTCAGTGGGAGGGGCAGGGTCTAGTCGGGTACGCGCAGCTACTCGTCCACCTCTGGTACGAACCCTCCTCGTACCACTGGCCTGAGTACTAGGACCAGTACTAGTCTCCTAGTCGAATAACCGTCGACGTATAGGTGGATCCTACAAAATGTTTTACAAAAAAAATGAATCACATGACATTATATATTCTTTAAATATATCAATTTTAAATAAAGTACTCACTACAGGCACTAATGATGGAATTCCCAACTTCGTCATTCGACGATTTTTCTCCATCATTTTTTTCCTTCGTCTCTCTTCGATTGGATTCATTTCCTTCTTTTGAAAACAAATATGTAATTAATTAGAAAAATAAAACTAATGTGTAACCCAAAATATTAAATATATGAGGGAATAGGTGGATTCATTGTTAATTTAGCTATCAATTGTTTTAGAAGAGCTTGAATGGATTTAATAAATCATACAAGTTTTAATGTTCACCAAGTTAGAAATATTGTTAAACTATGTTTGAATACAGTTCAATTCCAAATTAGAAAATGCAATTCAAATAAAATTGCAACCAATAAACATTGAAAATTCACATAATGGTCAAGTTAGCTATCAATTTTTTTAGAAGATCTTGAATGGATTTAATAAATCATACAAGTTATAATGTTCACCAAGTTAGAAATATTGTTTGACTATGTTTGAATATAGTTCAATTCCAAATTAAAAAATGCAATTCAAATAAAATTGCAACCAATTAACATTGAAAATTTACATAACAGTCAAGTTAGCTATCAATTGTTTTAGAAGAGCTTGAATGAATTTAATAAATCATACAAGTTGTAATGTTCACCAAGTTAGAAATATTGTTTGACTATGTTTGAATACAGTTCAATTCCAAATTAAAAAATTCAATTCAAATAAAACTGCAACCAATAATCATTAAAAATTCACATAACTGTCAAGTCATCTAAAACATATTTGTGATCAATATTAAATCAATTTGAATATTACCAACCCTAACAACCCAACACGAGGTAAACCAAAATAATTGAGAACACGGATGAATGATTCTCTATATTTTCAACCACAACTTCAGGTTCAAAATCAACTCTAACAATTGATCTATTTGAGTCATCAAAATAAATAAATGGATTGGTTCCAATGGCACTAGGGACAGTGTCAATTCCATCATCACCATCATCAAAAATATGTCTTGGAATTAATTGAACTATGACACCAAATTCAGGTCGAAGTTGGTCTTTGACATAAAAAACTTGTTTTTCCATTGATGCTAACACATATGGTTCTTCGGTAGCAAGAGTGTGAGTCATATTAATAATCCAATATTATTATTTTCTCAACAACTCCATAATAACCCACATTTTCAAATCACGGTCTACTATCTGATCCACTGGCATAACAATATGTTGTGGTAGTAACCATAACACCATCATGTTGTGTTCTCATGTTCTTTTCTCGTTCAGTGACAATAAATTTGTACCCATTGATAACAATTGATTTACTGTCACGAACCACGGTATTAGGACCAAAAGCCAAAGATCTTATTTCCTTAGAGACAGAGTCAGAAAAAAACTCAATACCTGCAATATAAATGACTATTAACCTTAATTAAATATTGATAAAATTATTTTAAACATTAATTTTTTTATACCTTCAATTTTAATCAAGCAGAAAACTCTTTGCAATGAAAAATCTCTCTCTTTATCAAAGATAAAGAACGATGATTCCTTTTTATCATTGTTTTATATTCCCTGTAGATAAAAAGTATGAATAGTTTAATAGATATATGTAAGATATACATAATCAATTTAGTTACCTGATATAGTCATCGAACAAATCACAGTTGAAGAAAACTGTGCGATGTTCCATCTCCCACTCTTCATGGCTTAATGTATTCAATGTATATGATCCAGGAATTCCTTCTGTTTGAGGAAGTAATGGAAAACTCGGTTCAATTTTCTCATACTGTTCATTTTCATTTCTCATTGGTCTGTTCAATCTTGTAGTAAGATCAGACAAATACATCGAGCATAAATCCATACATTCTTGTGCCAAGTAACCGTTCACGATAGAACCTTTGATATGATTTCTGTTTCGGACATAAGAATTTAATGTGAACATATTTCTTTCAATTGGATACATCCAACGAAAAGAAACAGGTCCTTCGAGAAGTATTTCAGTGGGAATATGGACAGTCAGATGCAGCATGCATGTTAAAAATGATGGAGGAAATATTTTCTCCAACTCACACAAAATTAATGGGGCATCTGTCAACATTTTTTGCAAGAAAGACTTGGAAAACTTCTTAGCACAAAGACCTCTAAACAAATGGAAAAACCGAATAATATCCACCCTTACATTATTGGAAAAAAGATGACAGATTACTATTGGAACCAACTCATGCAGTAGAATGTGATAATCATGAGTCTTCAAAGATTTTAGCTTCAACTCTCTTCTGTTGACCCGTTTAGATATGTTTCTTGAATATCCATCAGGAACTGTAATAGTATCTAATACTTGCAGAAATTGTTTTTTTTATAGGTTTCATCACATAAGAAGCACATGGAAGTTGCCATTTATTTTCACTCATACGCACAAGATGCAATTCTGGTCTGATGCCCCAATCCACTAAGTCACGCCGAGATCGTAAATCATCTTTTGTCTTCCCCTTGACATTTAGAAAAACCGAAAGCAAAATTTCTCATATATTCTTTTCAATATGCATTATTTCTAAGCAATGACGTAACAAATTGGTTGACTAATAAGGCAAATAAAAAAAGATACACCTCTTCCTCCAATTGTAACAGGTTTCAGTGGGAACATTCTTTCTCTTTCCAGATTTCATTTGACCCTTCCCGAATAAAAAACTGAAATCTTTAAATTCATTAAGCACGTTAGTTCCAGAAATACACTAAGGTGGATCATCAGTCTCTATGGTATTATAAAATCTTCCACGATTCACTCTATATGGATGATCCTTTGGCAAGAATCATCGATGTCCCATAAAACTGAAACTACAGCCATGTTTCAGTCTTCTGGATCGTGTATTCTTCATACAAACTGGACATGGCAGTTTTCCCTTCGTTCTCCATCCAAACATCATTGTATATTCCAGAAAATCATTGATCATCCACATAAGCACAGCACGCATCTGAAATATGTCTTTTGAACATGCATCGTATGTGCGCACACCCACATACCAAAGAAGTTTAAACTCATTTATTAAAGGTTTCATGTATACATCAATATCAATGTCGGGATCAGAAGGAACAGATATAAGTATACTCATGAAAGTGAAAGGTTTTTTATTCCCAACCATGGGGGAAGATTATAAATGTGTAGAAAAATGGCAATGTGTTGTACGAAGTAAGAATCTGCCCAAACAGATTAAAACCGTTGCATGAAAGACCCTGCCTCACATTATGTATGTCAGCAGCAAAATTAGGATGTCGAGAATCAAATCTCTGCCATGCAAATCCATCTGCAGGATGAACCAAACCATCATTAGTCTTCTTTCTCTCGGTATCATGTCATCTCATTTTTATTGATATGTCATCAGACATAAAAAGATTCTGAAGTCTGGGGATCAATGGAAAGTGCCACATTACTTTTTTTGGAACGCGGGATGGTGTTCCATCAGATTTTGACTTCCAATGGGATGTGCCACATTTTATACAATCATTTCGTTTAGTGGTTTCCTCCCAGAATAAACTGAAATCTTTCGAGAAAGCATGAATTTTGTTCCTTGAAAATCCAAGTTCCTCAACTAACTTCCATTCCATATAATGGTTTGAGGGAATATCTGCATCATCTGGAAGTAAATCCTTCAAGAGGGTAAGAATGTAATCGATTGCTGTATGAGAAATTCCATACATAGTTTTCCCATGAAACAATCGGATTAAAAATTCCATCTTTTTCATTTTATATCATTGTCGATATACTGGATTCATGGCAGCATCATTCAATTTTTTCACCCTATCAATATCATCATTTTCACTAGATGCATCAGCTGTCCTCATATCGAAGTCTTCTTGAGTCTAAATCTTTTCTTTTTCATGATGACAAATAAAGAGAAACTGATCATCTAACAAATTCTCCATTCCAGTCCCTTCATTTCGATCATCACCAATTTGAGATTTCATTTTCTCCACATTATGATACCACACAAAGTAGTTTGCTTGAAAACCATTTTTGGTTATGTGGTAGCTGACTTCTTCACGGCTCAACCAAGGTCTACCAACACAATTGGAACATGGGTAGTGTATGTGACCACTATCTGAAGCATTGTAAAATGAAAAATCTATAAATCTCTCCAAATTGTTTTGAAAAATCGCTTGCAATTCGATCAGTTTTATACATCCAACTTCTGTCCATTCTGAAAAAAGAATTTATATAAGTCATTTTGTCATAAACAATTCAATAGGATTGAACTTTAATAGAAAATACATTTAAGTAAATGATAAAGGAAGGATTTTCTAGTTGATGTAGTGATCTATTAAAACAATGTAAAGATATACTAATTAATTTAGTTATGTGTGCCTAGATTTGAGGTGAGATGTGTTTTGTAATTTTTTCATTTATCACATACCAAGAAGAAACCATAGACATGATAAAACATTGTTCAAGATATTACAAAGTGAAGGCTTTTCATGAAATATGTAGAATGTGTAAAGAGAGTTTTTAAAATAAGTTATTGATTCTAAAAAATAGAAATATTGTGAAAAGTTAGTACATTTAATAACACACAAACTAAAGTCCACAGAAAGTACCATATCACCCCACTAAAAAAAGGAAAACCACCTACCCTACTACCCCAACCATGTCAATTACCTTAATGAGGGCTTCTATGTCTATATTTAAGAAGAGGTTGAAGGATTCTAACCCGGATGGGGGAGTTGTAGACGATCAAATGGAAGACCTCAGGTTAGGGTTCACCTACGCAGGGGATTCTGGAAATCGGGGAAAATGCAGAGTTATTTGCTTCTGTGTAATTGGGGGCGGGCTATCCACGGGGGTAGCAGGGTTGTCCAGGGGGTACGGGGTGTCTAGGGGGGTGGGCGGGCTGTCCACGAGGGTGGCGGGGCTGTCTAGGGGGGATGGGGTGGATGGGCTATCCACGGGGGTAGGGGGGCTTTCCTGGGGGTACAAGGTGTCCAGGGGTGGGGGGTGTCCGGGGGGGTGGGGGGTGGGGGGGAGTGTCCAGGGGGTGGACGGGCTGTCCACGGGGTTGGGGGGTTTTCCAGGGAGTAGGGGGTGGGCAGGCCTTCCACAGGAGTGGCGGGGTTTTCCAGGGGGTACAAGGTGTCCAGGGGGTGGGCGGACTGTCCACGAGGGTGGCAGGGCTGTCCAGGGGGTAGGGGGTGTCCATGGGGTGGGCGAGCTATCTACAGGGGTGTGACTGAGAGCAATGAGATTTAATTGGGTTGTCATTCATGTTATGAAAAAAAAAAGATCGGTGCTAAGGATTAGAATAGTGTTTTTTATTGAAAATCCAATTTGGTAGGATTAATGACTTGATAACATGATGGTATCAAGTTTTCAATTGGGAAAATTTTGGGGAATTGGATTCTAAAAGGCTCCCACAACCTTCCAAGGATATATTATTCCTAGAAAAATGTGTTGTGGGACAATTAATTCATCCTATATAGTTAATGTCACTTTTAGATCATGTGATTCCTTAATCATCAAGATGACTAGACAAGAACCAAAACCAAAGAGGCCTCAAAACTATCCAAATCTCTAGAAGTGATGAATTCCCCATGCTTATTGGTGAACTATGGAAGTGATGACTTCCCACCTACACAGCCCCCCTCCCCACCTCACCCCCAACAGACTCCCCCTGCAAACACCCCCCCCCCCATCCATCGATTGCACACACCACCAACCTGCACCCCCACTTGCACAACCCCCCCTCCCCCACCCCCACCTGCACAGCCCCCTCCCATCCACCCACTGCACACCCCCCCCCCCCCACCTGCACCCCCCATCTGCACAACCCCCCTCCCACCACCCCACCCCCACCCCCACTTGTACACCCCCCACCTCACCCCCAAACATACTCCCACCTGCCCAGCCCACCCCCAACCTTCACACTCCCCTCCCCCCCACCCACTTGCACAGCCACCCCCCACCTACACCCCCCCCCCCACCCCCACTTGCACTACCCCCCCTCCCCCACCCCCACCTGCACAGCCCCCCTCCCCCCACCACCACCTGTACACCCCCACCCCCCACCTCACCCCCAACAGACTCCCACCTGCCCAGCCCACCCCCCCCCCCCAACCTGCACACTCCCCTCCCCCCACCTACTTGCACAGCACCCCCTCCACTTTCACCCCCCCACTTGAACAAACCCCCCTCCCCCACCTCCACCTACACAACCCACCCCCACCCCCCACCTGTACAACCCCCACCTCACCCCCCCAACAGACTCTGACCTGCCCAGCCCACCCCCCCCCCAACCTGCACACTCCCCTCCCCCCCCCCCACCCACTTGCACAACAACCCCCCTCCACTTGAAACCCCACCTGCACAGCCCACCCCTCCCCCCACCCACACCTGCACAACCCACTCCCACCCCCACCTATAAAACCCCCCACCTCAACACCCCACTAGCACACCCCCTCCCCCCACCTAAACACCCCACCAGCACACCCCCTCCCCCCACATATTGCACCCCCAGCACCTCCCACTAGAACAAAAACAGAAAACAAAAACATAACAAAAAATTGATTCACATATGACACCAGAACAAAAATAGAAAACAAATAACAAATTGAATTGAAATTGTTGGGTATACCATACTGCACTAACCATAGGTTTAAGCCAAATCAAAACAGAAAAGAAAAAAATTAGATGCCAAACATTAAACATAACGTACTATATACAGATTTGAAGTGTAGAACAAAAAAACTTTGTGATTGAATATGGATCTGGTGGAATGATTTTCCAAGAGAGAGAGATCTTAGGTCTCAACTTTACCAGTTCAATCGCGTGGATGGGATATCGGGTTTGCTGGGATTTTAGGGGAAAACATTCCCAATAGTTTCCACAAATCGTTTGGAAACCCTTCCTAAGTCATGGCCTTTACCAACAGTTTGTAACAACCGTTGGGAAAGGGAGAAAAATTTTTAGATTTCCCAATGGTTTCTTCAAACCATTGGGAAATACATTTTTTATTCCCCTATACCAACGGTTCTGTTGAACCGTTGGCATACAAGAATTGGGAAAACCCAGCTTCCCAGTAGTGTCTAGAGACAGTCAAAACCCATTGCCCACTTAGGGGATTAAACCATGATTTATCTATTCTTTCCATTATTTTCCTTCTATGTATTAACTTTTAAATTTAAATTTCAATTACTATTTTATAAATATATTAGAATGTAACCCTATCCATAAATATTTTTAAAACATAATTTGGTGTGGTCTTTATTCTCTAATTAGTAGTTTTCTTTTCCAGGTCCATTAGGCTAATGACACAAGTGGTAAGGATAAATTGAAAATGCTTTCCACAGTCGACTTAAAATTTGAAAATAAAATTCATGTCATGAAAATAATTCCTCATGTAAAATTGAAATTCATGATGTAAAAGTCTTCAAATCAAGAGCTATAAAAAATGAATTCATTCCTTGAAAGGGATTCACATCTTGAAATAGTGTAGAATAGAATAGAATTTATAGGGCCTATGAAAACTAAACTTAATAATCATTATAGGGGGTATGATTTTTTATTTTTTAATTAAGTTTACTACCAAATTTTTTTAAATTTTCTTATGATCTTTAAAATAAATTTCATACCCGACATTAAACTATTTAACTCTAGTTTTTATCTTAGAGACATAGAAATTTCTTAGTATAATCATTATTCCCTATTTTATATTTCATTTAAAACATTATTAAATTTTTAAAATTATAATTTAATGATTATAGTAATGTATGATAATAAAAAATTTAAAAATCGTGATTTTTTATATAAGTTGATAATTATAAATGAAATACATCATAGATTTGGAATGTTCTGTTTTTCTGAAATCGATAAAGACTAGTTTATTATTTTTTTTCATTTCCATGTATAATTATCCTAAACCATATGTTCTCATTCTTGAGAAAAATTCTAAACCAAATATTTCCCATTCTTTTTTATAGTATATTACTAGAGAGACCAGATAAAATTCCTTTTTGAACTTTTTTGGCATATTATCAAAACTATAACTGTATTGAATCACTTTAACTATGATTGAGGAGTTTTTTTGTTGAAAAATATATCATTTGTCCTACCTTGGAATGATTCCTACTATTCCCATATAATCCATTAATGGCCTTGTTAGGAAATGATCCATGTTACAAGTATATTATATTTATTCCTACCCATGTTTTAGTATATCGCATGATATTCAAAAGAATAATCACGGGGGTGGTTATCTATCGTGGTTAAGGTGTACTTCATTGAGTCGATTTTGGGGTTTTCATGATATTTTTAGAGAGGACATCTGATCATTCTTTTTTATTTAATATTCACCTCTCATGATAAAAGTAAAAAAGAATAATAATAATAATTGGGTTACTTCTTGGGAGGATCAAAATCACCATTTTTAAGATGATTATTTCTATCATATTGGGTTTGGTGGTTGACGGGATATTTCATTTAAACATAACATTCCCAAAATAAAAAAAATAAAAAACATGAGAGGGTGATTAATTCACTATGAACACTTGTATCGTGTGATCACTTTGAGATTTATATAAGGGGTATAACATTTTCTGGACTATTTAATTATTCTTATCTTTTGATTTCATGTGTCATATTCTAGAGAAAAAAAATCTTTTTTTATATTTATTTTTATTCATCTACCACCAATTATAATACCCATAGATATTTGAGCCTTCATGAAAATCCCCCCAGATTTAATTTTATTTCTATCATTACACTGTGGAGAAGCAATATGACTTGCAAAACTATGGTAAGAAACATATACGTAAAAGAATATGAACAATTTTAGTTACATTTATTACATTGAGACACGATTAAAAAGAATTCAGTGTGTTGAAAATTGAACGTGGGATGAATATCAATGATTAGTTAAGAAATAAAATTATAAGGAAGGAGAGGCACTCTAATTTTGAAAGATAAAAGGTAAAATGCATGGTTGGAATTCTTTTTTGAATAAAGATGAGTTATAGGAATTGTTTTATTAGATATTCCAAAATTTATTTTCCATTGAAAAAAAATTGGTTTCATTGATTTTGAAATTTAAAAAATGGTAGAGTGAAGTTCATTTTGGAAGGTACAAACATTATATACTTGAGGAAAAGAATGTTTTTGACTATGGGGGAATTGGAAATGCCTTATTTTTCATGTTTATTATAATATAAAATATATTATTTCACATGTAATGATTGAAATTTATAGTATATAATTATTTTAATTTTTATAGAAGGATACCAGCTTTGATAGAAAATGAGTTTAAAAGTGTTGAATTCCATATGAGGATCTTGTCCCGTGACAAAGGATAAGAAAAATTTACTAAAATTCATCAATTCACATCTTTAATTCCATATAAATCATAATTCATGAAGTAATATAGTACATGAAGCCAAGACATGAAGAAAAATGAGCAATATAGGTAACGACATCATGTGTCATAGCATGACACATATGGTCACACCATGAAACGATCTCAAATACCCTAGAAATATATTAAGACATGAATGGAGCTATGGAAGTATCATCCCCACACATTTCACACCACGAAATAACTATTCATAATGTGAAACCCTCACATGGTGCCCAAAAATGATATTCTTGATGAAATTAATGCGGGAAGACCAATTTTACAACCCCATTATAGCCAAAAATATATTATGAACCATTATGATTCAATTATTATTCCTATAATGTGTGATGGAGGCTTATAAATAGAAATCTGTGAGGAGTGAAAATGGATAAATTTAGGATTTTCCACTATTATGCTAGATTTAGGTTACTATATTTTAGGTTTCCTAATTTTTTTCTTTTTAACATCATTATAATATGACAAAAAATTCTTATTCTTAATTTAAAATTTCCCCTTAAATTTACCAATCTTTCTTATTTACCGTAATTCTAATAGGATATCTTTCACTTTTCAATTGCAATTTACTAACCCAAGGCTTGGCCTTGAAGGAGTTTTAATGACATTCTAAAATTATTTCACTTTCATTCTTAAATTGTTCAAATTTAATTTATAGTGTATTACAGGAAACTTCATAGGTATGAAAAACATCCAAAATGGAATTAATCTCAAAGTTATTTTTGTTTTCTACTGAGAGGAGGTTAAATTTGGTGTGACAAAGAGCTTTCTTATGCATGATAAAGAACCCACTCAAGGTATTGAATAGAAATCCTTATACAATTAAATGGATTTTCAAATTAAATTTAATCAATAATAATGAAAAATGAATGAACCCATGTCGCCAAACCTTTGATCCAAGACCCTTCCTCCTACTTAAAATCATTTTTTTTATTTTCATTTATTTTATTTTTTCCTTGATTTTTTTTCATTGTTTTCCCAAAACCCAAAAAACATCATTTTCATAAAATAATAAAAACATTAAAAGGAATTTTATTGGGTTAATTATAAATTATTGATTCATTTAATGCAACTCTCCTAAAGTGAGACTACCATGGTTAGCCTTAGTACTTCATTAGGAATATAAATAAGATTTTGTATTGTCCTATAACTAGTGTATCATATCCTGACACTATATATCCCCTCGATGCATTGGCTGGTCTCATTAGAATAACTATCCTGGGTGGTGTTTTGTATGGTAGTATATAACAAAGTGTTTCCTAGACCCGAGACCTTCAAAGTAATAACACGATGTCTAAGAACATGATTACATGGTATGTGGTATAGAATTACTTATCCATAATTATGTATATAATCATAAAATAAGCAGTTATTTATATCAATGTGATCAATTTATTTCCATTATTATTAGTGAATATATAATTCATTTAGTTTCATCCTATTATGGAATTATTTTTTATTATATATTCCTCCCATAATATTTATTTTATGTTTATCTACTAATTTATTCGTTTTTATGTTTTCCCTTAATGAGTGTTTGATCTTGTCGATTATTATTTTGACACTTCTCCATGTTATGAAGAAATTGTAAACACCAGATTTATATAATAGGATAGTTTTCTAGAGATTTTTTGTTATATTTTGAGGACTTCTTATAGATTAATTAGAATCTTTTAGTGGAAAATTTTATTTGGTTGATAAAGAAATGGGATTCATTAGTTTATGTTTTTTCCTAATTCTATAAAGATATAATCCAAAAAGGTCTTCGGAATGTATGTAATGAAATATTTTATTTAATTTTTTTTAAATATGGTTAGTTTTGTTTGGGAATATATAGTTGGTATCAAACATAATTTTTAAAGTGTATGTTTATAGAACCAGTCTTAGGAGTGCAATATCAGGGTGGTATGGTAGGAATCAAATCTTTTCTTAGATAACTTTGGATCCAAGGATATTTTTCAGGAAAATATAAGTTTTGTTAATTTAGGTATGATCATAATTTCAAAGTTATAGATAACCCTTTGGGGTATTATATGATTTAACATTAAGTTAATAGTGCACTTTTTATTTTGGGATATGGATAAGATAGCTTTAGTGAAAACCCTTGTGATAAGTCTAAACAAGAATTTTATGTATAGGATAACATCTTGAAGTTTTGGTATAATATAGATTATGGGTTTCTCTAAGAAATTTCATCCCTATTTGGACACAATAATTGGATGTA
The DNA here is from genome assembly GCA_963277665.1 of Viscum album. Taxonomy (NCBI): domain Eukaryota; kingdom Viridiplantae; phylum Streptophyta; class Magnoliopsida; order Santalales; family Viscaceae; genus Viscum; species Viscum album. The sequence goes on from OY728127.1 coordinate 306,017,257, forward strand.
GGCTCTAGCACAGAGGTAATTTTGGGTAATAATCCTAAAAAGGGAGTATTTCATATCAAATTGATCGTCATAAGGTGCATCAAAAAGTGGATTAACCACACACCTAGTTTGACACACCAATGGAATATGATTCATACATTCACATTAACTTTATCAACATTTGTAGAGTATTTATTTACTAATTAATTTAATTATGAGGTTAAGAATTATGAGATATAAAAACATAATGTAACATATTTAGAACTGAGAGAGTTAAAAGAAAAAATAGGTGCGACATAGTTAAAATAAAATTATCATATATAGAAATTAATGTTTCATTGGAGTAGATATATTAGGATTAAGATTTCATATTTATATGATCTTTTACTCATATTTTATAGATATTATCATAATTATTTTTTTCAAAGTATTTAGTTGAAATAGGATCATAAAAATAAAGCTGAGAAAGATATGCATCAAGAAACGATTATATCATATAACTAAATTAAGGTATCATACTTAAATTTTTGAGAAAATTAGTATATGATTGTTTTTACTGAATAAGGTGAGATTCCTTATCTTACCTAAAGTATTATGGCTGATATATTTATAGAAATTAAATTTTATATTGTAATCCATTTTTATTGGTGATTGATATATATCAATGATATTCTGAAATATTCAAAAATTTATAAAGATTATGTTAAAAATATAAGAATTTTTATATAGTATTTTTTCACTAATGGTATGGAAACATATATTAAATGGTATCATTTACCCTGAAAATGATTTTGTTACATTGTTATATTTTTTGGGATAACTGTTTTAGAACACATGATTGAGGTATGGGTAACTCTTAGGTTTAATATATGATTAATGTTTAGGTAATAAAGGGTTTATATATTTTTAGAAAAATATGTTAAATAGTTTTGATAGCCTTGTAATTCATTAATAATTAAATTAAAAAGTGATCAATTACATTTTTTGTGATTTTTATCTTGTTTCATGTATTATGATATAAATTGAGTACTTGGTGACATTATAAGGGTCCAATATAGAGTTAATTCTTGGAGGAATATATAAACTCATTGTGATTTAATTCCCTAGAGATTCAGATGGATTTGAGAAAGGTATATTTTGGAGAATTTAGGATTAAGGTATATAAATACCCAATTATATGATTTTATGAATGATAATTATTATTTTATGAAATATAAGTAACTTTATTACACCCTAAAAGAGTACAGTCGATATCATATTAGAATTTATATCTAGAATGATAGATATGTTAATAATACCACAACCTACTTTCATTAAGGAGAAATAATAATAAAATCTATGAAAATGAAATTACTTAAGGAAGTTAGAATATTGAACCCCAAGATTTTAATAACTTATTATTTTTAATTAGGTTAATGTATTTGGTAGCCTGCTCCACACAAAACACCAATCTTAAACAAAATCATGACATATTTAGATAATATATATATATTTAAGTATGACCATTAACAAACCACTGGATTTGTGGGAATGAATATGAGTAACTACTTTAGGAAATATTTTTATAAATTAAATAAAGTCTACTTTTATAATGAATTAAATTCAATTAATTTACCTTAAATGACTAAAAAGATCTTTTTTATTAAGAAAAGTATTTCTCTAAAACTTAAATTTTTATTGGATATAAATTTTTAAATTATGAAAAATATTATTAATGATGATAAATTATGTGTTATATTATGAATTGTTTAACAAAATTTTAGTTATTAAATGATATTAAACAATAATAATAATAATTAATATTTAGAAATTTCATTTTTGAATGAAAAAAAATTTTCATTATATTTTAAAATTTTATTAAAAGAAATATTCTTAAAATTTTTAAAAATTGAATTTTAAAATATAATCATCATTTTTTGATATATAAAAACTAAATTATAATTGGATTACTTTTTGCGATTTTTCATAAATAATTGGTTTTTAAGTAAATTGTGAAAAAAATAACCATTTTACTAAAAAACAATCACTTTTAGGACATTATCAAAATAAATGAATGAATTAAGTGTTTTTAAATCATTTATAACTAAAATATATAAATATATATATAATAAATAAATCATTATATTTTTTTATATTTTTTCATAAAACCCACGTATATCATTTTGGGAATATGAGTATTATTTTATTCTAAATAGTGTTTTCATTATTTTATATAAATCAAGTATTTTTAAGGTTAGATTTAGTTTTTCCTACCATAAAATACACAAAAATTCTATTTTATTTATAATAAAAAAATTATGTCATCTGAATTTATAATTTTAATAAATATGGATTACATATAAATTTTATGCTTAAAAGATACTTTTTCTAAAAACTATTTTTTAAATGTTATGTGCGCAAATATTAAAATTATCATTTCAAAAACATAGAAATTGTATTTGATAAACAAATTTCCAAATTTTAAATCATATTTTTTAAATTTTTTAAAGGGATCAATAATAATTTTTTTCAATTAAAATTAACTACCAGGGTTAAAATTTAGTTACCCAGGTAAAAGTAAATTAGGGTAAAAGTTAAAAAGTTTAAAAATAAAAGGCCTAAATAATTCTATGTTGTATACAAAATTAGTTTATAAGGTTATTTTGGAATAAAAATCACTTTTACCACCAATTTTGTCCATTTTTACCACTGATATTTGAATGGTATTATTACATTGCTGAAAAATTTATAGTTACTTACAAAACAACTCTTATATTCACTTAAAAAAATATAAAAATTATACTACTTCAAGACTCGCCATTGATTTTAATTTATTCCTAAAATTATACCATTTTTATCCTAATATAATCTTCTACCACTTCCAAGATATTTTTTTCATTTTTAATTTTATGAAGTTCTTCATTTCCATGGATTTCTCCAAGAGAAAACTCAAGCTTCCAACATGAGTATTACTTTCACTTACACTTTTATATTAAAATATACTTTCTTAAATCATATCAAAAAATATTAATATAAATAAATAAATATAATTATTATTTTTAAAATTCATTATATTAACTGAAAATTTGTTTTTCATTACTTTTCATCCCCTAAGAGATACCAAAACATTGATCGTGTGTAAGTTCAAACTATCACCTCCATGACACGATGTTGTTTATTTTTTAGCACTGCATCATATAGCTAATATCAAGGATATATTTAATTAATAAATGAATTTTGTATCTCAAAAGTACAATTATTAAATGATCAATATTCATATATAATCATTTTGTCCATTCATTGGGAAATGGAGTCATTAAATGTACATACAAGTGAACTACCACCTCCATGCATGATAAATTTAATTTATCATAAAAAACAATCATTAATTTTTTATTAAATTTATTTAATGATGATATCTGATGTTTATGTTGTATCAATATTCTTTATATATCACATTATCATTATCTTAAATCATCTCATTACTAATTAAATAATTATAACACACTGCCATTTGAGATGATTTGACCACCTATAAAAACAAGTTGATAACGATTATATCATTATTTATTATTGTATATAATATAATAATAATGTAATTTAGTAAGTATATATAGAATATTTTTGAATTTTTTTTAATTCTTTTTTTAATTTTTTAAATTTTTATTAATATAACACTTTCAATCATTAAACAAGTCAAAAACTAGTTCATCATGATTTCCATTTTCACAAGTAATATTCATCTATTTCACCAGATGAAAATGGTAATTAATTAATCTTTGGTAATTAATGATTATTATATCTTTAATGATCCATAAATGATTAAATTGAAACCATTTAGTGATAAATAATTCTATCTTTTTGAATTTTGAATGAAACAAATAACCAAAACCAATAACACATGATAAATTAAATAAACTATAGTCGGTTAATATATTTGTAATATAATGTTATAAAATAATTATAAAAATTATATCATGTTCACATCGAGTTTTTTATATAATTTATTAAGATATTTATGGTAATTATAAATTTAGTTAGAGAACAGTGTGGTAATCGGGAATACAAGGTAAGGGCTTTTCATCTCAAATTCCTTCCTTTGATACAAGTTTTTTTTTATTCACCAAAATTTATTTATATTGTAAAAAGTCTTCCTTATTGATATATTATATCATGAATTATATTTTAAAAATTAAATTTGATGTTCAATTATAGGATATATATCTAATGGTGTTTTGATTATAATGTTACTCAAGTCGCAAGGGATCTTAGTCAAAAAAAATTAACTCCTTGAGACATGTTTATGTTATACATCATGTTTTTCATTTTATAGTGACTTTAAATCTCAGAAAAATAAATTTATCATATATTATTTATTTATTTGAAACATAAATCCAAATTATTTCATTTTTATCAAATGGAATTTTACTAAGTTAAATCCAAGTTTCAAGTCTTTTAGGAAACTTAATTTTCATTCAATGAGTTAAAATGTTTAATCATTGAACTTTTCTTATATTCTCCCCCCATAATATTTTACTATGTGTAATTTTATATTCTTATTTTAAAATATGATGTTTTAATACAAAATACTATTTTACTATCTGGGTTTTCAATAATGGTATTTTCAAAGTATTAAAAATTTTCATTTCCCTTCATTATTAGATGTTATACCTCGGGCTCCACATTTCCTATAAATAAATTTTTTTCATTTTCAATAATCCATTATTGAAGATTATTTTTAAAAGTAAATTTTTTAAAAAAAATTCAATTCACCTTTTCAAAATTTACTTTTAAAAGTGTCATGTATGTTTATATCATACATTAATGATAAAAATATTTTATAAATTTTTTTATGTTTCAACCTCCTTTTTCCTTTTCATATTCAAAGAGATTCAACATCATGGTATTTATGTGACATGATTTATCCTCTAATAAATGCAAATATTTTTAATTTATGGGATTAAACATGTTATTTAAAAAAAGAATAATTTTGGTCCCTTCTTGTGAGACATTGTTAAGGACATTATTTTTCAATGATTTTTTTATTTATGTCAAAATCCTTTTATGTTTCATTTGTTATAATAAGTACATGTTCCTCTGAACCATCTACAATATTTATATTGATATATTTTTTAATGTTATTTTCAATAAAATATATGATTCAACAATGGATTTTTCTTTCCTAACCATCCACCATGAATATGAATAACTTTTCGTTCAATTCCTTTGCTTTGTGGATACCCTATTTTCCATTAAATTGATTGAAGGGTGTTCACCAAGATTCCATATATCGATTGATTGGGGAAATTATTACCTTAACCATTGATAAACATGCTTTTATCATTAGAGATTATTAAATAAAAATATAATATATTTATTGACTAGAGTAACTATTGAAAAAACATACCTTTTTTATCCAAATATAGATGATTATTGATTTCTTAGGAAAGCTGAATATATATTGTTTAACCATCCAAATTCATTATTTAGATAGGTTATCATCACTTTATCCCTTTTATTAAAATGTGTAAAATCTTTGGTGTTTTGTGTATTTTTATTCCAATGTATATAATTATTGGAAAAGTTGATTATGTTTTGTTTACTCGTCATATCATATGATGAATGCATTGGAATTAAATAAGTGATGGGTGGATCACCACTATTTTTAGCCCCTCGATACATCTATAGGTCTTATGAGAAAAATTATCTTGGTTATAATGGTTTATTATATCCAAGAAATATGTATTTCCTAGAAATAGGTCCTTTATAGTAATATCATGATGTCTAATATCATCATGCGTTGGCTTATGGTATGTAATTAGTTGTCATGTATTATGTATTTAATTACTATGAAAACATTTATTGATAACCATAGGATAAATTTATTTCCATTATTATCCATGGATATATTATTTTCTTAATTTTATCCAATTATGGAATTATTTTTTGTTACATATTCATATAATAATATTTATTCCATGTTTATTCTATGATTACCTGGGTAGTATGTTTTCTCTTACTGAAAATTTAAGCTAAACCCATATTATGTTTCAATTTACCAAGGTTTGTAAAAAAAATATTAAACCTAATATATCCAATTTGATATTGTTGTATATAATTTTTGGTAGATATTTAAAACTTATTATAGATTAAGTTGTTTCTTTTAGTGGAAAATATCATTTAGTAGAAAAATAAATGGTCTTTATTAGTTTATATTTTTTCTTAATTCTATAAACCGTGCAAACTAAAAGTTATTGGGAATGTATATAATTAAATATTTTCTTTTAATAATTTAAACATGGATATTTCATTTGAGAATCTATGTTTGGTATTGAATCTCATAAGTATTGTATGTGTCTATGTTTTCAGTCTCACATGTGTGGATCCCGGGCATTACATTTTTCATTTGTTAGAACCCCAAATCACTAACATCCTTAGGAAACCATAATTTCTCCCTTGATACCCTTTTCTTTTTCTTTTTCCCGTTAATTTTCCCCATCAAAATTCGGAGAACATTTCATCAATCCAATCAATAAAAGTTTCTCAAAATTTCCAAAATGACATATTATAATTACAAATTTACTAAGCCACTGATTTTAGAAGGACCTCATTACCAACTTTAAATAGGCAATTTACTTTAACCAATTAATTCACTTCCTTATATGATCAATAAAATATTCAAAAAAACCTTCCATGATCTACCTAAAATAGTTGGTAAACTAAGATATTTGTTCCCTCCACTTTCATGACATTATTAAAATTACATAATTCAATCATAGCCTCTTTCACAAATCCTATGATAAATAAAGATTCTAACATTGAAACATTTTCCTTTTTTATTGAGGAATTATAATATATTGAAATAATATGATTCATACTCTAGTGTCCCTTTTAAGTATCCCTCGAAAATTTGATAAAGTCATATAGGAATAAAATGTGGTATATAAATAGTTCATTCTTATTTTATTTAAAATCATAAAGTTCCCACTACACCATTTCATTAGATATAATATTTGAATATGTATCTATAATAATAATAAATAGATATTAGGAAAGTTAATCTCCATGTAATAATACTTTAATCAGTAATATTGTATTTATGAGACTATCATAGAATTTAACTTTTTATAGAATAGAAAAGATACATTTTAGGATATTCCAAACCAAAAGCTCATGAGAACCACATTTTTTCAACATAAATTCCATGAAGTTTTATTCTACTCAATCATAAGATTTCATCACATTAAATTTAACTTTCATTGTCCCTTTTTTATCCACAGATCAAACACACATAGGGTGAAAAAAAACATGAGTAATAATCTCATTATTCATAATAATTTGTGGAGGTAAAAATTTGTTTTTATATTTACGATTATTAAGGTAATAATTTGTAGTCTTTTCACCAAAACATTTTAAAGGAACATTTAAATAACAATACATGGGTTTATAGGCCTAAAATCCCTAAATTAATTTGGATTTTCCACCTTCCAAACCAGTGTAATAAACATCACATTATATGGAAAATTGGTTTTATACTGTTAAAAAATAATTTCATGAGGTTGGTAACATATTTACACACAATATGCTAAAACATGATGTAAAATATCTCATGTAATCCATAAATGATAGAATATTTTGTGGATTTTATTAAATTTAAAGCCTTTAAACATTATGACTGACTAATATCTTTTATCAAAATATTTTCCATTTCAGATGATATAAATGGAACAATACAATCCCTCACAACATTTTAAATTACAAAATTTTCACCCTTGAATAAATCTATATGGAATTCCTAAATTAGCCTCATAGCCATGACCTCATCTTCTACCCAACAACTATTACCATCAATCAATTTAAAAATAAAATTCTTATATATTTTAACATAGTTTTTTTTATGAAAATAAGTCATATTTTTGTCTCCCTTATCTAAAAACAACTCTTTATAATTGATTATCTAGTAGTGCTACTTGTTCACTAAAACAATCTCTAGATAGTTATCTATTTTAAAGAATCTTTCATGGAAATCGTCATTCATATAGTAATACTGAATTTATTTTACCTCATATTCTATATCAATGATATCATTGTAAAAAGTGCATGTAAGGTTTCATCCCCATAAATTAGCTCTAATAAAGATGATTCCATGCCATTAAAATAGTAGTTTCACGCCTTGGGTGTTCAACAAAAAGATTTTAAAACTAGAATAGCCTTGATTTAAAATTTCTAAAGTGATGGAGACTGAAATTTAGGAGATTAGGCTTATGATCTAATGTAATAAGAGCTAAGTGAGAAACCCCAGAAAATTGAAACATCATATACCAGTCTATAATGGAAAATAATATCTAAATATTCATAAAAAATGGTACCGCCAATTCTCCCCTGAATCCATGTGAATAGGCCAACTTCAAAACCAAGCTATCTAAGACCATTATCATCAATAACCCCTATAAATTCATGTATCAAATTACCATTCCATATTAAACCTCCCATTTTCTATCTATTAAAAGTATTTCATTAAAATGACCTCTTACCAATAAAGATCCATGAAAATCCTCTTTAATCCCTTAAAGTAGCTACCACATGTTCCATTTATTTCTTACTTTAGGATAACCATAAATAACAATGAATAACCAAGTGTTTATGAAATCCAATTTAATAAGTATAAAAATATGACTCTGAGAGAACTATTGGATAAAAATATCAAAATTAACTTTTTATAATAGAAACAACCCATCTGCATCACCCACTCTATCAAAAAACAAATCATTTTAGAAACCCAAATAAAATTTAATAGTGGTTTCCTTTCTCACTGAATATCATTAAAAACAAAAATTCGTATCAAATCTAATATTTGAATTTGATAATAAAGAACTTGCACTATGCGGTGGCTTCCAATACCCTAAAGTTTCTAATATATGGCCCTAATTACTATTGGAGGAGAAATTCATGCCAAGCCTCTACCAAACATTATAATATTATAGTATATCCATAATCTATTTTCATTATTTCCCAAGATGAATAGTGTTATCAAAGAAACCCCTCTCCATAATTCTATTTCCTTTAATTTTCTCTCTCATTGACCCCCCTCTCCCTTCATGGGAAAAATTTCACTATGTACATTCTTGATTTTTACTCTAGAAAGGATAATTCATAATCACATCCGTCAATAACAAAGGATAGTCAAGAACAATTTCATCATAAACTAAATTTTGGTCTATCACATTATTAAAAAACCCACTTCTATCTCATATGTCTAATAAAACTAAAAATTAGATTATTAGACATTTCATATTAATATATAGATATTTATGAAGTGTATGGTTCTTCCCCTTATATTAATTCTAAATGTCTACTGAATCAGGTTGCAATAAAGATAAAGGAACCAAGTCCTCAATTTTTTCATAGTTGGATATTGATAACAGAGTTATCTTACTACACATCTGAAAAAAACAAAAGAATTATGGAAGATAGACCAATATTGGTCACCTTTTCTAATTTTTATTGTTTTTTTGAATTACCTATCTACAAATCATGATGTATTATCTTATCAAATACATTATCTATATTATAAAATACTCTTGATTTCATCACCTTGTAATTCAACCAACCACTATATTAAAAAAATTACACCTATAGGTTGGTACTTTTTACCCCACAATCCTTCACTTAATAGATACAAACGAATCAAAAAAATGACATCACTAACTTATTACAACACTAGAAAAAAAATCGATAATAAAGTGCAGCCATTATTAGTGAAAAAACAAAAGGCAAAATAAATGATAGATTTTATCAATGCTAAAAACATTATTGAATGTGGTCCTTTTTAATTTATTTTTTTAGATCAAATAAAATATTTCCTTCTCCGCCACTTTTATTTAGTGCTCACAAAAGATTTTTTAATCATCAATTGTTTATCATTTATAATGGTCACCATTTATAATAGAATTTATATATTTATTTTTTCATTCTTAAATATGATTTATATAATTATATATATACATATATTACAAAATAAAGTATTATAAACTTGTCAGAACTGAAGTCACTTTAATAGGGGAGGGTTGATTAGGGTGATGCTAAATTTTTACATTTTTCTTTAAGGATCTTGTCCATGAGTTGTCAAGAACATTCCGTAAATGGGATCTTTATATTGAATGTATCCACACCACAGATCATGCATATATACAGAATGTAAATTTCACTAGGAAATCAGTATTTTACTTTGTCACAAACTATCATATATCCTTGAGTACACTGATATCCAATCCATCTCAAACACGGCCCAAAGGTAATTCCCAATCCCTACAGGTTGGCGACTACCACCTAGAATCATATCAAGATCCAAAAATAATGGTTTTCCAGAAAGAATACAAAATTTTAGAAAATCAGCAATATAAAGTTGATATGATCAACATTTATCAAGGAGAAAATACCAGAATTAAATACTTAAAACAACACCCACAAAACAAATAGTCGAAAGAAACAACATGTGTCAAGATAAATCCCAAAGAAACCCCATATAATGGGTTGGACACATCTTCATTTTTCACCTACATCACCCCAGGTCCCATGAATCTAACATACCCACCTTGTGTGAGAGGTAATTTCTTTTTACCTGAACTTGGAAAAATAAAATATACAAATTCCCAAAGAAAACGGTGTTGTGTGATAAAATATCCTAGTAAGATACCACCAAAAATACTATAAGAAATTTACTAATAATAAATCATTTATAATTTAAATTTAAATAATATTGGGCATGGGTAGGTATTTACATATTTTTAAGAAAATATGATTTCAATACAAAATAAAAGTATATATATAATGAAAAACAAGGTTAGATAAATATTATTATATAAAAAAAATTATATAAATTAGTTCACATGAAAAAAAACAGTTCAATAATCAATGAAATGTATAATCAATTGAAACATAACATATCCCTAAGCTCATAATACCTAAGGGGAATTAGTTTCTAGAAATAGGATCCTCGCAGTTATCAATCGTCATCATAGCCCAAGATAGGTGTGCACACTCACATAAACACCCTAATAGGGGACCCATTATGGTAAGACAATCTAAACACCATTAGGGGACCCATTATGATAAATCTTGTCAATATTGGTTTTTTTGTCATCAATTTATTTCTAGGTAGTCAGGGTCCTAGTGTTATTATCATAAATACCAATAACTACCAAGGAAAGAAATTTCTTCAAAATACAATTAATCAATTAATCATTGTAAAATAAATAATTTCAAATAATTTCATCATTCACAGTTCAATTTCCCATATTTTTATTTCAACATTCCCTTTTCATTTTAAAAATAATTCATGGGTTTTCATAAAATTAATTCCTTTTTAAATCGACTTTCATTTTAATCCATTTTCTAAAAATCAATCCAAATAATTTTATCAAAATAATTTCCATCACAAATCTTCATTTGTTAGAATCATTCAATATATAAAATCCACCAAAAACATAGATTTATTTCCAAAATACATGATGTTGAAATCAATCATCCAATCGGTTTTAAAATAATATTTGAATCAATAGATAAATTATTATTTCAGTTGTGGGTTAAATCATTATGGAACCACCTTCCTTTAATCATGTGTTCAATCCAAATCAATACTTACAATGATAATGATAATGAATAAAAAATTTGAAGGATATCAAGGAAGGAATCCCTAAAAACCACGTTCATCAAAACATGGATCCAATTAATTATTATCTTGAGGATTAACACTATAAAATAGGTATATGTGGAAAAAAATATAGGATTATAAAAGATGGAGAGGTCAATTACTATAGAGGAATCAAATTCTTCCACTGGAGCTTCGATCCGAGAACAATGGAGTTCAAAGAAGCCAAAACAAATCTAGGAGGCTTTAAGATCAAAAATATTGAAATAGGTTCAAGTGGGATAAGAATAGATTTATAATATCTTTGGTAATTTAACTCTTAGAAACTAAACACCACACTACATACCCCATTTCCATATCATAGTCATGTTGAATATAGACAAACCATGACAAAGCCACCCCAAACCATATTATAACCACCCTCGGACAACTCGATTCCAAAAAACATGGTGTAGATCCACTTTACATGGGATAGGGATACACGTCATCTGATAAACCTTGTTGTAAGTGTATCTAAATTGGAAGAATTGACCAAATCTACCCCTCACACCCTTACTCTATAGTAGCCTCTTCTACACCATAGACCGACCAGAAATATTAGTGGCTCTGAAACTGGATACACCATTGCCTGGTGGACCACACAACCCCACAAAAACACATTGTAAAATGTTCACCATGATGTCTCTACCTCTATAAAACCCATCATTCTCTCACCAAATCTCAAAAAGGTGATAAACTTCTCAGAAACACACCCAAATGAAAGGGTAAAACAAAATTAAGGGAAAGTATAACACAAAAGTGGTAACGGTATGTTACAAAATCCAAACTATAAAAAACTTTTATCCCCAAAATCCTATAAATAATAATCCATTTCAAATAGATGATTCTAATTCTATCTCACTATAAAAAAATACTTATACTAATATAAATTCTATAATAGATAATATATCTGTTGTAAAAAATGAACAATTCCAATAAATACTAAATTTTTTTGATACAAAATTCAATTATAAACATTTACCTTTACCAACAAATATATTTTTTTATTTATTTTTTAATAACACAAAATATTTTATGAAAAGTTTAATCTTCCACTCTATCATATTAACACCAAAAATTTTCTTTATAATTAAATATAATTATTAATAATAATTAATATTCAAAACAATTTTTTTGAACATATAAACATGATGTTATTATATATTCACTAGAAATAAATCATTCAAAAAATCTTTGTTTATAGCAATCTGGTGTTTATTAAAAAAATTATATTAATATTAAAAAATATATTATAAGATATATGTATAATTCAATTCCTAAAAACTATGGATACATTAACAAAAAGATCTTAATAAATATTTATTATAGATTAAAAATTCAATTTAAGATATATTTTATATGAAACAAATTAAAATTATAGATTAGATATATTTTACCATGATAAGTTTAAAAAACATCAATAAAAGACAAAATTAAAAAAAATAACCAGTAAAAACATAATCCCCACATTCGTGATTCCCCTATATGGTCATGCCTCCCCTATCCTGGCATCTTCGTCAGTTGCATCTCTACACCATCCCCCTCTACCAGCACCATCTATATTCACTTGCTCGATTCCCCACTGTCGCCTTCATCGACACCCACACCCAATGTTCTCCACCACATCCTATACCACTCTATCCACTAATGTTCGATGGATTTTTCAATAGATCAACTATAAAGTCAAGATATTTGGATGATCTTGGACTGAAACCCATATCTCATTTAGTTGGTCGATGTTCTGGCTTACAAGTTTTTATTTCTTCTCATCAAGATTTAAGAACATGAAATCATGGGAATCTAATGTCTTAATTGAATTATAGTGAGTTTTTCTTAGAAATTGTGACTTAATGGGTTTTTGTTTCTAATTTTTTTATGATTTTAGTATGATAATTTCATACTCTAGTTATCTTTTTGTGATTTCTTCACCTCCACCTGTTTAGATCATCTTAGACCTAGGTACACCATTTCAAAATCTTGGTGACATGAATGTGTGCCTCATGAATGAATACTTTACCTTATTAATCTCTAGCACATTATATAAATCAAGTGAAGAGGATCTACAAATAGTTCTCATCAAATTGAAATTCTAGACCACAACTACATGGGGTACACTATCTACATTGAATCCCCTCTTCATTCTCCCAAGGTTCATGATTTGGATGGAAAGGTGGTTTGGTTTTAGCTAGGATCTCTCCATATGTTTACAAAAAAAATTGAATATTATTTTTGTTTGTTTTTATATATCTCTACATTCAATTAAACATATAATATTTTGTGAAATTATTAATAACCAACTTTAAAAGTTAAATAGTACTATGGAAATTCTTAAACATATATTACTCCGTATAAGATTAAATTTAAGGGAATAAATAAAAACTAGTGGTTGTATACACTTACCATGACATATTTATTAGTTATAGAATCTTTCCCAGTAGATGTAATTGTGGCTTTGAAAATATTTCAACAATGGGGAATTCTTTTATGTTTTCTCTCTTGTGTACTTGTCCTTAACAAACGAGTATTTGGTTATGACCACATTCGGTCCTTATGAGAATCCTTGACATGGATGAAAATTAAAACTTCTTAGTAATGAGATATGCATCAATAATTTTGTTTTAACACCTTCACATGGAAGCATTTTCTCAAGAGATAATTTAAAATGAAATTTGATTTTTCACTTTTCTCGGGACAACCGGTCTAGTATTTTTCCATAACCACTGTGTAGTGGCATCCATGTTATTAAAAAAAATATGGTTTTTCATACGAACATAAGAGATAGTTTTACTATTAACTGTAGAAAAATGTACATGCAATAAAACTTAGTCCTTCCCTTTTTTTGGTAGAAACTTCATTATTTCTAAATGAAAAACAATTGGACTAGTACATTCATCAAGACTTTTATATTGTAACATCAATCTTAACTATTATCTTTGTAATCAAAACACTTAAAATGACAATTTATAAAACATTATTTCTAAATCCATATGCACTTCCAATGTTATATGACATGAGATACCGAATTTATCCTATCAAGTCCTAAATTCATCACATCAACACAAATTTGGAATAATGAATGGAAGTCAAGGAAGGTTATTATAAATATGGTAGTGGAATCCTTTCTACTAAAACACTCCTAGAAGATCTAAAAAAATAATTCAATAACTTTTTTCTAGGATTAAAAAATAATTCAAAAACTTTTTTCTAAATAATATACTTTTTAATTTATAACACTATAAAACATGATTAATTTAAATTAAATTGAGATTTAAAATTTTTATTAAATCATTTTAAAAAAAATTAAAATCATAAAAATTAATAAACGAGAAATAAAAGTGGCTTTTATTTGAAATTAATAAATTAAATTCAATATAATAATAAAAATATAAAAAATATGTTGTGTCCAACATTTATATAAAATTTTTAATCCGAACATAGGTTAACACCTTTACCCCACCCCTATAATTTCATGGGACAAGATGGCAAGTAAATCAATGAAAAATTAGATCTGACTAATAAAACACCCAAACATGAATTAGCATGAGATAAGATAAATAAAAACTTATAGTTAAATGAAATATAGAAAGTCAAAGTAATTGAATAGTAATTTTTTATTAATATATAAAATGAAACAAAAAGCATTGAGTTTCAGTTAACAATCAAAATGAATTTCTAATTAGGGAACCAATACATTTCAAGAAAATAGTTTACTATTAATTTTTCCTTTTAATATTTAATTGATCTATATTTACATTATTTTTAATGTCCTATGATGTTGAAGTGTCTCTAGTGAAATGTGAATGTACATTCTCTCTTTCACCAAATCTCTCTTAATCAAAATCATGTTTTGTCTCAAACAGGAATTTTTTTATAGCATATCAGTCATTGTTCATAGAGTAAAATGAGAGAAATGAAAGAGTACATGCTTTTAAATGGGAAATCGGGGAAGTGAATCCCATATATGTGACCATATAGTATTGTCACATGGTTACATCTAGTTAGTCAACAGTCATCCAGATTTTAATTGTAGATGTTTTAAGTATATATCCATGTGTTTGTATTCTATTACATGGAAACTGTTTAAAAAATCTATAATTCATCTGAATATGTTTTCAATTGCATAATTAATTTTCATAATTATGTTGGTAAATTCTATTATAATTCTTTAGGAAACAAAATACATAACTCATAAGAATAAACTACATGCATGTATGTGTAAAATGGATTTATATACTTTATTAGAATAATGTGAAGTGAAACTTTACAAAACTGATGTGAATCTCATGAAACTATATTTAGTAATATCACAAATAAATCCCATATATCATATGAGAAGTTATACCCAATTCCATATATATAAGGAATTGGGTAATCCTTTATTAAAATAAACTATGTGTATGAGTTAACTGCATATATTATACCAGAATGATATGGATTATTTCAAATTGTATACATATATGAGTTAACTATGTATATTTGAGTAAACTCTATTCATATATCATATTAATCCTTAATATAAAATGGTTTTATTTATTTATTTTCAAACTATATGAATAATTTTGTTCAATAATTCATTTGAAAACTGTACACATATATCATTTACATATAGTTTTTCCAAATGAATAAATGATTATACATATGGTTTCATTTTCAAAAAGTTTTGTTTTTTTACTTAATATGTGTACAGTTTCAATTGTTGAAACATATTGTTGTATACTTTAAATTCTTGATTGGTATTATTCAAAAATTGTAATTTATAAATAAAAAATGTCATATATTTCATCTGCGTATGGTTTCAATTATTTCATTTGTATACCATATCTTAATGGAATTTTCAATTGATTTATCCCACATCACTTTATTTCCTAGATAAATGTATCTATTATGTTTCCCCAACCTGTATGTTTATTTTTCATTGATATATCTCCTTTGTAAGATCACATTAAAGGCAATAACATCAACTGTGCCTTAGAATATTCTTAAATAATGATCTAAAGGTTTTAAATTTCTATGTTCATATTTATGGAATGATATCCTGTCATATTTTACATGTATCTCTTAAAAGTATGAATTTGTAGATTTCAAATTCCAATAATTTTTATTCAAATTTGGGTGTGCTCTTGCTATTGCTAGTGTAATGGATATATTGCAGTTCCACTAGCTCAAAATAAGTTAGTCATCAGGATTTTCTTATCTCGTTCGATGGGAATTTTTTATGTGATTCATGTTAATTGAAGTGGTTTTTATTTTTAGTATAGGTGTGGATTTATGATATTGGTTTAGAGAGAAAAAAATATGAGTTTCATTGACTTATCAAAAGGGAATAATATAACATGGACACGTCATTTTTCATAGGCTTTAAATATTGCATTTATGGTATATGTAGTTTTTATAAATGGATTCTTTATTTGTAATATTTTTTCATTTTTCATTTCTCATTTAGAGTATGTTAATTATAAATCACATGAATTTTCACATTTATAGTATTTATAGTTTTGAAAATACACTATTGATTAGTCATGTTTTTCATTTAGAATTTCTTCTTTTGATTTTTAATCAATAATAGCTATGTTATTAAACATTTGAGGGTGTTGTGCTATTGTTAAATGGTATTTATAATTCTATTGGTTGGTAATTTTGAATGCATGTGGTGATAGGAATTTGTAGAGGAGGTCTGCAATTATGGACACTGGTAATTTTCTTTTTTTTACAGAATAAAATATTGTTTTAATCCTGGTTATTTTAATTATTTCAAGAAAATTAAATTCAGATGGTTCATTTGGTTTTTGGTTATTTCAGTTTTGGATTCTAAAGTAGTATGGTCAATTATTAACAAATCATTTTTTTAGTTATTTTGGTTTTTGAAAATTCATAATAGTTTTAACCAAACTTTCTCATCCCTACAAACACATTTGACACATCTAATTTGAGTTTAATGTTCCTCTCTTTGGATCTAATTTTCTAAGTATTTATTACTTAAAGCATTGAAAAGATAATCATCCACCTTTCATATAGGAATGAATCAATACTAAATAGAATGACAATTCATCCAATGATTTAACTTAATCTTATTTCCAAAAAAATATTTGTTCATATAAATAATATTACAAAAAACTATAGGCCTAAAATAACAATTTTCATAGTTGAACTCATGTGTTGTCCATGTCATCTTATCTCCAAGTCTTGTTATATCCTTGTCAAAATTTAGTAATATAATACATCAATGTTTTCATATTTTGAAGAAGCTAAATCATGGACTTGTAGTGCGACTTTAGTTTTATGGAATCATTAACCTCCATCTTCTTGAGTTGTGGCTTCTGTTTTGTATACAGAATTTATACATCCAACATGTTTCCATATGTGATACTTTGTATGCATGTTAGTTTTTTTTAATGACTAGAAATTTTAAGGTATTTTTATACTATAGGATGTATATGTTTCTCTCTTAGAGTCATGAGCTTCATAATTCCAAAATCCCATTTAGTATTAATCATTTTTATACACAAAATGAGGCCTCATTATGCATCTTATTTATTCATTAATTGAGTTTTCTATATACTATAGGTTGATTTCCCTTCTCAAACTTCTTTAGTAGTGGTTTTTGTTGTTCCATTTTTTAGTATGTAGTATTCTATTTTTATTTTGTATCATTCTTTGTAAGGCTCGAACAAAGGTTTGTATGTACGACAGGCTGCATTATGTTCCCCATATACTTGAGTTCTGTCTTCTATTCTCTTTTTTCATATGGGACATTCTCTTTTTAGTCCTCTTTTTTCTTGATATGTCTCTTGAAAAACTATTCAATATATGTTTTTTGGGTATGTGTTTGGTATTTTGTATATTTTATTAAATAGGGAAATATTAAATGATATTATAAATTATGTTGCACTCAAATATTCAATTTCCTTTTTTGTTGTGCTATTTTATTTTTAAATGGGTTTAACTGTTTTGATCTTCTTGATGTCAGTGTTAGATTGGAGAATAATTTTTATCATCCACAAGTGCAAGAAAGGGGATGTGTACATGAGTGAGGATGATTAGCTCCTTCAAACCATCGGTGTCAACTAGGATAATGATCATTGATGTGTAAGAGAAATAGATTTGGATGAAGTGTTGAAGTTGACTCATTGTCTAGTCCCTCATGCTAGAGTTGGAAAGGAGTGATGGAGTTAACTCATTGGATTGAGCTGGCATGGAGTGTTAGAGCGGACTCGATGGCTTCTCCATGGTTATGGTGTTGTCATGGAGTGCTGGATCGGACTCGTTGGTGGGTCTTTGGGGATGGTGATAGCTTTCTATCATGGCATGGATGGTGGGGGAGAATCTTTTTGGGGGATCTGATTGGGGACAGTGTTTTGTATTAAATTTCATTAGTAATATAATTAAGTTTTTAACCTATGTGAAAATCGTCTTCTATTTAAAAATATAAGAAATTAATAATTATAATATGAAATTTTATTAGAAATAAGAATTTATAATTTTTATTGAAATGTAATTTATAAAAAAAATATTATATGTTGTAAATATTATTACCAATAAAAATATTTGTCATTATAACATGTTGATAAACACTTTAACAAAAATATATATTATCTGTTGGTATTATTATAATTATAATAGAACTATTTTATCTGTCTCAAAAAAAATTAGTGACGGTGTTTTTACCAACAGTTTACTGATAGGAACATATATGTTGGTAAAACATTTTACCAATAGAAAATACACTTTTACCAATATATATTCCCCTATTGAAAAGGTGAAATATTTTTTAGTGTCTCATCAGTTCCCCACACACCCAAGTATCATTTGAATCAAAACCATGATTCCATATCACACACATAAAAGGTATGGACTTCCCATGAAGTACCCTTGTCTTAGAGTCAAAAATTCATACTAGATTCTCAATCACATATAAATCGGCCGGGAGGGAGGCGCAGCGAGGCCATGGGGTGGTGCAGCGAGGTAGCAGGGTAGCGATGGCCATGGATGGCAGAGCGCCGCAGGGTGCAGAGGCCACGGGGAATCACGCCTTCATCGGCGGTTCTCGAGTTCCACCAGTGCCAATATCTGGCAATGGTCGCTGTCATGAATGTTTCCTTCATTCATCTCCAAGGATACACCATTTAAGAAAAATGGTGGGGGGTTCGGGCCATGTTTGTTTGGCCCGCACCCTCCACATTATAGTAGTAAAAATTGGCCCAACAAGAACAAGAATATCATGAATGGGTAGAGGAAAAAATTTCAAACACCCTCCCTAAAACCTTCTGCAATAATTATTCCCAACCCGCAAAAAACCATTCGTGGATCAACTTGATAGTGATTTGATCTGCGTTCTTTGTTTTAGAAGGGAAGAATAAGGGAATATAATCACACTCAAATTAAACCACTACCTCATTCATTTATTATTGTCGATGAGGTGGAAAGAATGGTTGTCGATTAAAGACATCCCCTATGGGAGGATGTATCATGGAAGAAGTTGAAGTTGTGAATCGGTGTTCTTCATTGGAGGAACATTCTTTGTGGAATAAGTTCTTCGTTGGAGAATTGTAATCATCCCAATATCTATCCTCTCCCAGTTTCACCAAATTGAAAATTATCCAACTTCTAATATGTTTCCCCAATTTAATTGTTGACATAATTTAAGTTGGATCCACTTGATTAATTGATGAGGTTGGCACAAAATAAGATAAAGGGGGTGGCACCATTATAGTGGGGGAAGTTTAAAAGGATTCCCCGCACTTAAGATGAGTTCAAGGGGATTTAGCTTCGGGTGCTCCCCACCACCATAACCTCTCATATGAGGTTTAGGATCGATAGTCCCCACCTCCATTACCACTCATGGGAGGTTTTAGTTCAGTGGTCCCCACCTATGAAACAACCACATGGGAGTTTCAAAATAAAATAAAAATAAAATGTTACACCATTTTACTTTATTTTATTATTTCACAAATAAGTGAAAAACTTACTTCCACCCTCATCCTACTACGGTCGAGTTGAAGGTCTCTTTAAGTGAATACCAGTGTTTCATGTTCAGTTGTGTCCTAAGATTTCAATTTCGAGCACCAATTAAAAAGTTACAAAAACCTTTTAGCATGTTTACAGAACGTATTTGAAAAAAACATCATAAATTCATTACGGTAACACCGAGCTTCCGAATCATGCACATTCAATTTTCATGGACTCGTAAGATTCTCATTTAATTAAAATAATTACATGGAAATTCCAGGTATTTATATAGAATCAAACACTATTAAAGAGATAGAGAAGGAAAAACAGAGGATTCCAAACTGAGGAGAGTTCAATTACCATAGAGGAATCAGCTGCATCCACTGGTGCTTTGATCAAAGAAGAATAGAGTTCATTGGATCCAAAACGCCTCTTAGGAGCCTTCAAGAGAAAAAATATTGAATGAGGTTCGAGCAGGAGAATATTGAATTTAAAACAGCTCATGGAATTTAAGTCTCAAAAATAGAACACCGCACTATATCCTCGATAGCCATGTCATAGTCTTCCTAAATATAGCCAAACCATGGCATAGCCACCCCAGACCATTCCATAGAAACCCTCATCCAAATGGCCCTTGAAAACCATACTGTAGATCTACTTTACACATCATATGGCTATATTATAGCCAATACACCAAACTTTTAGAGTGTCTAAATTTGAAAAACCAACTGAATCCACCCCTCATACCCTTACCCCATAGCATCCACCTCCATGATTCTTCCTTGTCTAAAATAGAAGTGGATCTAAAACTAGATACATCGCAGCCTAATGGACCATGTAATATCCCCAAACACTCCATTCCTCAAACCCGTCACCATGTCATATCTCCCTAAAAGAACCCATCATTATCCCACAAAAGCTCTAAATTTTTTGAAATGACCCAAAAATTCACCCAAATGAAAAGGGAAAACATAATAAGAGGAAAAGTAGTACTAGAAAGTGATAAAATAATGTTACAACTTGGTTATACACCAAGTTCTAGTCTTAGGATAAATCACCATTACTGTGTGGATGTGTTAGGGTTTTAATAATCTTTTTTGGTATATTACAATGGATTCATGAAGGGATCACTACTCACCCTAAGTGAAATGCATATTATCTAGTTTCAAGGTATGAGTCAATTTACAAACAAAAGGGTCTCTTCTATAGTTTTATGACTTATAAGTGTATCTATATCAAGTTTCATGCCTCTCTTTACATATTTATCCTTAAGTAAATGATTTTTTTATGCACCTTTTTTTTATCTCCTTTTTCTTAATTCTAGATGAAACTAGATCCTTGTAGGAAGTTTATTATTATTCTATAATCTTTCAAGTCTAGAAGATAGTGTCTAAAGTGTGAGGAAACCCAATATTTTCTCAGTTATAGTACTTCTCCTCTCCAATTTAGAATAATTTCAAATTCGAGTAATCCTATAGATTTCATCTTCTCCATACCAGATGTATATGTGTAATTATGTTCTTTTGTAGAGACTTCAAAATTTAATGTAAAACTATATGGATTAATTGTGTTCTAAAGAGGATATCCTTATTCATTTCTGTAGAAAATATATTAGGAAATATGAAAAAAAACATCTTCCTTTAAAAATATACAATATCAACATATATCCCCTCATTCTATAAATTTCAATGATCATCCTTATCTTATTTCTTTTTATAACTTCTTCACATAGTATTTATAATGAATTCTCATTTTCAATGCATCACAACCCATGGTGTAGATCACACTACATTCCTCACTGCATTTCATGATCATTCCATGTGCCACCAGTAATGATTCCTATCAGTGAACTTCCGTAATTGGTATTTGTAATCTTCTTTCTATAATTAAAATATAAAATTCTTCCACAATTATTATGTTACTAGATCTTCTTTATGAGTTTTTATAAAATAAGATTCAAAGAACTAGATAATCATTTATGAAGAATCTCTCCACGCTCTTCTCAATCAGATTCATCAGTCCTGTATAATAAAACCTATTTAAATTCTAATAATTCAACTTGAATATGGTTCCATGATTCTCTCATTAAATTTCTATATAAATATTTCCTTATATATTCTCATAGTAACTCTATAAATTCTCATTCAATCCTTCATTATAACTCTCAAAATAAAAATCCATTCTATTCAACCTTTATAGTTTCATATTATTCTTCATGATTAGTATGATCAATCATTTCCAACCAGTAATCTCATTCAAAACATTGATCTACATTATACTTGAATATCCCTTTTTAAATACGCCACTTAAAATATATTAATATCATGAAAGGGTATTTTCATTTCAATCAGCGAATTTCATGAAATGTGATTTTTATTTAAAACTCCTTCTTCAAATATGGAAGATATTTTTACAATTTGAATATTTTATTAAGAATTCATTTATTATCTTAGGTCGTTATTCTTCAAATCATCCTTTAGAATAAGTCTTCTTTTACCTCTACATTTTCCACTAAATTTTTACTTTAAGTGATTCTAAAAACACCGCTTTGAAAAACATGGAACAACTCTAGGAAAAAGACCCTAAAACACTTAGAGAAAAACAAAAATGTTGTGGATCACATAGCCAAATTCCCATATGCTAATAATTCATGTGTGTGATCTCCCTTATATAGCTGAAATATCATGTGTGGCACTTCAAAAAATTGAATTCTATTACATAAAAAAAATTTCTAAAATGAAACTTGAATAGTTTAACGTTTATATGTGTCTCCATGCATATCAAAAATCAAATATGTGACACTTAAAATAAAAAAATTCCTTTATATAACATAATTTTCTTATGTCACCCTTTCATTGATAAATTTTTAAACATAAATCGTTGTACCGCTCAATTTTCTAATATCAGGCCTCTTATTTTATGAATTCTTTCTTGTTGATAGATTTTATTACATCACTAGAATTCCCTTACATAGAACCTCTGTGTAGATATATTAACATATGGCTCCATAATTCCCTTATGTAGAACCTTTTAATATGAGAATTTTGATACATATAAAATTACATATGTGGGAAAGCCCATATATGGGTGCTTATTCATTTTTAAGGACATCTATTACTCTTCCATATTTTATCTAATCGACTGATAAAAAACAACCAATCAGATATAGAAAATAGGGTACCATATTTATAACATCCCAACCTTTTCTGAATATTTTTTGGGATTGTTTATAGATAATATTTTTCTTTATGATGAGTAATTTTCATTTTTTTTTCCATAGCGTGAGTTTGGGTGAAAAGTTGAGAATTTTAGATGGAGGAGGGTATGTGCAAGATTGGTGTATGGTTTTTCCAAATGGTGTGCCACGTACCAGTAAACTGTGAAACCCTAGATAGTGACAATTTACATGGATGGCACAGAGTTTGTCAAACTATGTGCCCAAAATGGAGAAATTGTGCCCCACCCCCAAGAACAGTTGCACGGTTAAGGTGCATAGTTTGGAAAATAGTGAACCTATGCCCAGAAAATCATCCACACCATTTTAATTATTTTGAAAATTTGTTTTAGAAATACCCAAATCCCCTATTTAACACAAAATTGACTCCCAGTCTGACCAAAATGTTTTCTCTCATTTTATGAGGTTCTTGGACACATTCTGAGCCTTCCCGAATTACTTTCTCTAAAAATTGTTGGGAATATTGAAATTCCCCACCACTACCAGTAAGAGGATCTTATCATGTGTGGTATTATTATTTTCTATCATCTCTCCCTAATATTTTTGAGAGAAGTATCTTATGTATTGTTAGACAGAGATCTATGATTATTAGATCTTAATCTAGAATTATTGGATCTTGATTATTTGATCTTGAATTGGGGTTTTAGATCTAGATCTCATTCTACATTGTTCTTATACTCAAATTGAGGATTTCTGTTAGTGACCGTTCTTCATCAATTTTGAGGTAGGTTATTTATAATTAAAATCCCAAAATCCTGATTTCAATTACATGCATTTAAATTTATAATTTCTATTAGATGATTAGAAGCTTAGTTCCTTATATTGAATTAATTAAATTGGTGAATTAATTAATTGAGGGAAATGTGAAATTGGTAATACTGGGATTATGAATTGAAATAATTAATTATGATGTTATTGAGATTTTTGAACTTGAATAATTAATTTTTGAATTAACTAATGGAAAGATTTAGATCAATTAAATTTTATTATTAATTATTGAATTAATTATTTTTATGTTAAAGTTTCTGAATGGGAATAATTAATTTTTTAATTAAATTTTGAATTAATTATTAGACATTGTTTTTTAATATGAAATTGATGAAGGTGATTAATTAATTATTAAATTAATTAATATGGTTGAGGTGATTAAATAATTATTAAATTAATTAATGGAATTGGTGTAATTAATTAATGGAGTGATGGTCATTTGAAATTATTGAATTTTATTAATTAATTATTGAATTAATTAATTTGATAATAATGTGTGGGACATGGTCTCCTTCATCAAAAGATCATAGTTTGAAATGAAATTATAAATGGTAAAAATGGAATTCACTTATAATAATATTTTGTGGGAAATGGTCTGATCTATCAAAATCCTAGAGTGTGATAAGAAATGATGAATGGTAACGATGGCATTCACATGTGATAATCATTTGTGGGACAAGGTCTGAAGCATCAAAATATCATAGTGTAAACTTAATTGATGAATGGTAACAACAGAATTCATATGTGATTTGAAATTATGAAGGGTAAAAATAGAATTCATATGTTAATTGTGATAATGAATGGAAAAAATTTCATTCAGAAATATGATATCCCTTGGGGATAGTTCGGACTCATACACGGCCGAAATAGGTAATTTGTGAGTTTGAGTTTCCTTAGTAAACTAGGTGTTTTGTGGTTAAATAAAGAGTAATTAAAAAATTGAAAACTTTTAAATTTATTGCTTTTGTTTATTCATTATAAAACTGAATACACTATCTTAATGCATATTGTATTAGGCACCTTTGCTGGTATTCTACTAAGTTGTACTCACACCCTACTCAGGCTACCAAATCAGTACCTGAATAGACATCATGTTTTCAGGACAGGATAAGGTAAAAGGCCCAGTGCTAGATAGATGGTTTTGGGATGGAGCTTGGATGAGGGAATCAGATGTGGTTCGAGATCGGCTTAGGAGTTTTTAATTTCTTTACTTCTAGGTTTTCATTTTAACACTTGGCACATATAGTGGAATGGCATATTTACTATTTAGATTTTATATTGTATTTATATTTTTTTCATCCAGTGATGTTGGTATTATCATGTTTGTGATTATATGTAATTAGTTTATTTCATATTTATTTCCAATGTGGTATTACTCTAATAAAGAGGTTATAGTCTCCTCATGATCTACATTATACCCTCACTACTAGTCGGTGGATTCTGGTATATGGGGAGGCACACCTAAGGTCATTTGGCCCACAAGCTCGGGCCACTAGTGTGTGTTGAACCAAAGCTGGGATGTCAAAAGGTGGTATCATAGGAGGTTTCTTTTCTTTTATTATGTCTTACTATTACAAAAAAAGAGGGATTTACCCTGAAATGGACACCTGTGGGGATCCATGAAAAGGCACAAGAGGCATTCCCAATCCTCTCGGTCTAGAAATCAATGTCGAGCATCAATAGAGCAATCCAAAGGGAATGAATTCTCCAAATATAAATTGATAAAATGAACTGTAGTACAGAAGCATAGAAGCCCCGACAAATAAATATACAAAATGAACATCTTTTACATAAACTATAAATAATTATTTACTTTACAATAAAACCAAAACTTATCATAACAACCAAAATCTCTCCATGTGACCCCAAGGATCACTCCCCAATACCAAAACAAACCATCACCCACAATGATCAAGACCAAGATGGAACCTATAGTAAAAGATAAAAATAATAAAGAATAATAGGAATGAGTTTTAAAACTTAGAAGACATGCCCGATCAAATCTATTCCCAATGAACTTTCTTTAAAATAAAAGAAAAATCATCTTTAACTTTGAAATATAATACATAAAAGTAATTTTTTACACACATTTTCAATTTGAAATCAAAACACGGTCTGTTTCCATTTTTATCACATAAAACCATATTCCTTTACAAGGGTAAAACCACTTTCATTTGTAAAAATAATAATGATATTTCATTTAGAAAGAGAGAAACTATGTAAAACCTTTCCAAAAACCATTTCAATAAAACCTTGAAAACCAACTCATTACTTTAAAAATAAATACACCATACAAGAGAGAATCAACAATGATTACTCAACAATAAAAATGGAAAATACCAAACAAGAGTAACTAACCAATAATTCATCAGAATCTTTCATTGCAGAATACTAAGTTCCAATAGACGTGGGTGAACCTAAGAGCTAATGAATAATCTAGAACATTCTAATACATATTGACTCATCCATAAAATAATGCCTCACTTAATGACATCCATAATTCCATCACATGCCCATCCATCCCCTACATGATACATACCATGGGGAATATCACATAACAATAAAAACAAAATATATACCTCTACTATGGGCCACTAGCCAGTGCATAACCTATGCTGGTACAGAAATCGTTCCCATAAATTGTTTTCACTATGTCAGGTTCCCATGTAAATATGTAAAGTGAGTGATACAGATGATTCCAACTAAGAAAAAAATCATAATCACACATGTATAATAATAATTCACACAACATTCATCACCTAATTAACCCCAAGGATCAATCTCTTTCCATAAAACTCATAGATCACAAAGGATTCCACAGAGAGGATATCCCATTTCACACAAAGTAAATGAGTCACTAGGAGTCCACAGTAATAAATTCCCACCCATTCAATATATATATACAAGGAAATAACACTATTCCATGGAAAGTTTTTTTGATAAACATTTTCAATACTTTTAACAAATTTCCAAATGGGCCACAAGAACACTTCACATAACCATCACTTTTGAAAAGATCTAAAACCACCATTCCAAAAGGTGATAGAACAAAACATTATATTTCAAAATAATTTTAAAAAATCTCATTTTATAGTCACACGACATTTTCAAACAAAAACCATTTTATCAAAATTCCAAACAGGCCACACATCACCATCACATGCCAAAACATTTTAAAAGAACTAAATTCACACCACTTTCAAGTCCAAAACACATATAAATATATTTTAGGAACCTAAAACCACCATTTAGATTTCAGAGAAATATTTTTATATCCAATACATGATTTATATATCAAAAACCACTCACAAAATCCAATAGAACATTTTATCAAATACTTTGTGTGAAATATTTAAAAAAAACAAATCCATTCATTTTAAAATAATTAAGAATAACCATTTTCAAAACAATCAATTATTAAAAAGATCACACATTACTATTTAATATTCAAGGAAGGTGGAAAATCCTGAAACCAATTATTCTTAAACTGAAAAGGAAAGTGAAAAGGAAAACCTACCTCAATCTCATGAAACTTCAATAACACACCCCTAAAAAGTCCAAAAGTATCAGAGATCCAAGATCGACCAATAGGAACACTAAAAAATAAAACCCCTAATATAAATCAATGTAAAAAACCATAGATCCACATGAACAATGGAGAATAGGATATCTAGATAAAATAGAATAATAATGATGAGGGATGAGAAGAAAGGATATTGTCTCGAAGATTTCACCCCAAAACCTTAAGGAATCACATAAGATCTACACCATGGGGGGCAGGAGAGGCTTGAATAACCAAGTAGGATCTCCCTTGGGGATGTAAAAACAAATAGGTGGGATAAATGGGTGGATTGGGGATAAAACACCTGATATGTTAATAGATTCATTTCACATTTTTAATGACCTAGGTAGCTTTCATGGTTTGTCTGCATGATTTAATAAAACAATCGCCAACCATGTGATATTGTTCTACAACATGACAGTTGCTTCCTGCATTCTTTTAGCATGGTTTGACAAACTATGTCTGGGACATTATCCATCAACCTAAATAACACCAAATATTACACGTTTTCTTAGGCTAAGTAGAATGGTTTCATCTCACCATGCTCCAATCATGCACCAAAAGAAAAATGCCCACAAAAATCAAAATTAAAAACCATCACACCTAGAACATGATCAAAAAACTAGAGGTCAAAGATAAAAATATGTGTGTGATGATTCCACCAACCATTAAATCATTCCACCCCGGTAAGGTCACCACATCTTCTAGTTGATCGATCAAAGACTTTGGATTCCATAACCCCATGATCCAACCTCCAAAACCATGAACTAGTTAACCACCTCTAAACAAAACTCATGCCTCTTTCTTGAAAGAATTCAAGGAACTCAAACCATTTTCCAAAAAATGATGGGAAAACTCAAGATACATCATCCACAACCATACTTTGAATAAAACCATTTGGCTCACTCCCAAAATCCCAAAATTTTCCAAAACTAAAAATAATTTAAAATTAGATACCATCAAAAAGAAACCATTTTCTATCAAACCATATCCAAAACAAAACTGAACATTCCACACTGGAGGTTGGAACAGACTCCCCCCCCCCCCATTAGAAAAAAACTATCACTAATTTATCATAGGAGAAATATTTTTCTAAATAAAAAATTTAGAAGAAGGTCCCTCACATTCTTGGGATTTCAAACTACGCACCAACATCACTCTGGGGCCTCTAGCTGGAGCCCTGATGATTGAAGCTTCTCCAACCTCACAGTCAGGAGTTCAAGATCCCTTGTTGGAACTCCCTCTTTGAACTTAAACATGGATTCATAAGATACACCATTACCCTCTTTTATCCAAAATAATAAACAATTGGGGAAAATACCTATGGAACCCACCTCCAATTAAGATAGAAATAATTCAAAAAAATTAAAAGTCAAAGATTATTCCATTAAAAAATATGTTCTCAAGATAGCCACAACTTCCATTTTATAATTTAAATAGAACACAACCTCGTAAAACACCACCAAACACAACCATTTAAACTAATCAAGACCACATAGAAAATAACTTTAAACTGATCCAAGAACAAAAAATTACTCCTACAAACTTGCTCCATGTTTCATTCTGACAACATCCTGACAGAACTGCTATAAGTGGCCTAGGAATCCACATGCATCATAGGTATTTGGATACCTCAAAAAATATGACTTTTTATGATTTGTATTACCAAATTTATGACACTCTATGATCCTATTCTTATAATATATGAGTAAAGATCAAGAGGTAATTTAATTTCACATCCAAAATCAATATATTTTTTCTAACTCTTTATATCCTTGATGGAATTCCCTTCACCACCTATAGGAACTGAGGGAATATTTTCTACCTCAAGAACTCTTGCTAGTACAGATTCAGCACAAACCATTTTCCTCAACACCTAGACAAAAGAGGTTAAATCAAACTCTGACACCTTTAACTAGACATCAGGACAAATTCCATAATCAAAATAATGATCCTTTAAGGAATATTTTGTGTCCCAATCTAGAGTGTAAGGAATATGATCCAAAACATGATAGAAGCACTCCAACACAAATTCATTACCCTACTATAAACATAATATCTCCAATACATTTCCTACATTCACTATTTCATAAAAATATTTCCAGATGATTGAAGACTTGAAGAACTCCCAAGTAACCAATTCCCAATACCTTTTCTGAGAGACCAACTTCAACAACCTCCATGTTAGTCCTTCAAGGATGAAGGTAGAAAATTTCTCATTCAAATACTCATGAAACTTAAGGTGACTGAAATTAATTTCTATTTTTCATATCCACTCTTCTACTTCAAGAGGATCCACTTGATCATAAAAAAGAGTTACATTTAACTTTCAAACCTCATGAATGAAATCGTTAGGTTGATCAACTATAGGGTTTTCTAATGATGATAAACCCATATCCTCAATTCAAATATCTGTTAAATATTTGTGGTGGAGGAAACTAACCAAAAAGAAAACCAAAAACTCAATCAAAACCAATTCATCAATAAGATTTCTCAAACTCAAAACACTGCATAAAAATCATTCTCAGATCATATTAAAAACATGTCACATAACCATTGGTTTTCAAAATATCAAGAATTACCACATAAAACACTTGTGCAAGAAAATAAACATGGTGGATTTTCACACTCACCAATGGTATTCGATGGAGCCTCACACATACAAATTCCCATGCTACCCCAATCTCTAATAAACTCATTCCAATCTAGGCACTCATCCAGCCATATTACCATCCATCCACTTTCCACTCAAATCTATGCATGTGAGTACCCATGGAAATTCCAAATGTCAAACAAAATAGTCCCATTTTACAAAATAAACACTCCACTCAAGCCTTTCACACTTTAAATCCACTTAATCCTGCTCAAAAATAAAATTCCCTAGATTTATATCCAAAATTTTCAATTCACATCATTCAAAACATTTTTAACCTATCAAAAAATCCCATTTTATAAAAATATTATAATTAAAACCCACATCTTCTCATTTAGAACATGTTTCCAAAATTAACATCAAAATAAATTACTTATTTCTAAGCTAAAAATTTCTAAAATTATTAATTTGTATTATAAAAATCTAATCCTATTACACTATTTCTGTTTCACCCAAAAAATTTATTTTAAAAAAGTTCATTTTATTTAAAGTCTCCCCCAAAGTTGATTCTAAAAATTCATTTTCCACTTTCCAAAAATCCAACCATTACCACTAAAACTCTATTTTCACTATTTCAAAACAAGAGTTCCCAAAAAAATTTCATAATCATCAGGAACTCAAAGAAAATCACATGGGGAAACTAGTTTTGATAGAAGATTTGGACACATGGTCGGTGGCCACATTCTAATCACATCACCAGTATAAAGAGTATTCTAGAACCATTTCCCAAATCCACATGGATTTATAGGCCTTATATTCTCACTAATACCACTATACTGACTCCCTTTTTGTATCCCAAACACCAAAAAATCCACAAAAACCAAATATACCAAATAAAACTCGAATTCCCATGGAAAATCAATGCTTGGCCCTGAAAGTGTTGGCCAGAAACTCCCTCAAACATGTACCTCATGTTCTAAAATTACAACTTCATCTACCTTGAAATACCAAATATCATAGGGATCTCTAAAAGAAAGATTATATAAGGTAAACCTCCTGTGATAGAATTTTTTCAGGAACCAACCCAGGTTGACCCTAAACTAGACACCTGAGGTGATCCACAATTAGGCCCATGTGGTGTTCTCAATCCTCCTAGGATGACAACTAGTTTTAGGCATCAACAGATTAATCCAAAGGGAATTATTTTTCCCAATATAAATGGACAAAAAGAATAGAGTAAAATAAGTCGATTAGCTCCAATAAAAAAATATGAAAACTGAACATCTTTTAGATAAACTGTAAATTCAACTTGATCATAAATCAAAACCCAATCTTAACTTAACCATCAAAATGTCTCCATCTGACCCTGTGGGTCACTCCTGGATACCAAATCCAACCATCACACATGAAAATCAAAACCAATATGGAACCTAAAGAAAAATCTAAAAACAATAAATACCTATATGTGTGACTATTAAAACTCAGTAGGCATGCCTGATTAAATATATTCTGAATCCACTTCCTTTAAAATAAAAGAAATATCAACTCAAGTTTGAAATAAAATATAGAATGTAATCTTTTCTACACATTTCCATTTTGATATCAAAACACTGTAAATTTCCCTTTTTATCACTAAAAACACTTTCCTTTATAAGGTGAAACCACTTTCAGTTTTAAGAAGAATAAGGACATTTCATTTTGAAATGGAGAAAGAGTGTAAAAACTTTTCAAAAACCATGTCCATTAACCCTTGAAAACCAACTAATTACTTTCCAAATAAATACACCACACATGAGATCACAAAAAATGATCACTTAATAAGGGAAATGGAAATAAGAAAACAATGTTAAATAACTAATAATGCATCATAATCATTCTCCATAGAAAACTAAGTGCCAATAGACATGGGTGAAGATAGGAGTTGGTGAATAATCCCGAACATACTAATACATGTTGAATCGTCCTGAAAATAAAACCTCTCTTGATTACATCACTAGTGGAATCACATACTCAGACACCCCCTATATGGTACAGATGAAGGGGTAGTATCACATAGTAATAAAATCAAAATATATCACCTACTATGGTTTACTATCTAGTGTGTAACTTAATCTAATGCAACATTTTTCTCATAAAATTATCTCGTTATGTTAGGTTCCCATGTTAAAATGTAAATAGGGTGATCCAACTGAATCCAAGTGAGCATAAAATCATAAGAACACATGTATATAAATAATTTATACCATAGGTATCACCTGAGTCACCCGAAGGATGAATCCCTTTCCAAACAAATCATAGATCACAGTGGAGTCCACACCGAGGATCTACCATTCCACACAAAGTAAATGATTCATGAGGGATCCACAGTAAGGACATATTACCCATTCAATATATATATATATATATATAAGTAATGAAAGCTATACAAGGAGAGTTTTAATGATTAAATTTTTCACCACTATCACTGAAGTGCCAAATGGGCCTCAAGCACACTTCACATGACCATCACTTTTAAAAAGAGCCAAAACCACTATACCAAAGGGTTCAAGCACACTATTTTACATTTCATAATAATTTTTAAAAATATAATTTAAGTAATCACACCACATATTAAAACCAAAAAAACTTTTATCAAAATAAAAAAGGTACTCCACATCACCATCACATTCCAAACCATTTTAAAAGAACTAAATACGCAGCACTTTCAAGTACAAAACACTTATAAATCCATTTAAGGAACCAAAAAATACCATTTGGATGTCATGGATATATTTAAAAAACCAAAACATGCTTTATATATCAAAAAACACTCACAAAATCCAACCGTACATTTTATCAAACACATGGTGTGCAACATTTAACAAAAAAAGCCAATTATTTCAAAATAAGGAAGAATCTTCATTTTACACACCAAGAAATTATTATGAATATAAAACAGCACTATTTAATATTCAAGTAAGGTGATAAAATAATGAAACTAATTATCCTTAAATTAAATGGAAAATAAAAAGGGAAACCTACCACAATCACACAGTGCTTCAATAACGCATGCTCAAAACAACTCTATAAAGGATCCAAGATCCAAGATCAATCAAGAGAAACCCTAACCAAGAAAACCCCCCAATATAAATAATGGGAAAAATTGAACATAGATCCACATAAACAAGGAATAATATGATATCTAGATAAAATGGAAGTAGAATGAATAGGGATGAGAATAAAGAAGATTACATTGAAGATTTCACCCTAAAACCTTGAATAATCTGCTTAGATATACACCTAGGGAGGAAGGATAAGGTTGAATAACCAAAGAGGTGATCCCCTATGGTTGTAAGAACCAAGAGGAGTGAAAAATGGGTGTATTTTTTATAAAAATATTGAGCGGGAAAATTATTTTTTACACTTTTAAGGACATGGTTACCTCGTACATTTTGGCCACATGGTTTAAAAAACCAAGTGCCAACCATTTGGTATTGTTGTACCATGAGAAAGTGGATTCCTACACGCTTTAAGAATGGTTTGACTAACCATGCATGGGTCATATTCCCTCAACAAAAATCACACCAGAGATCACATGGATTCCTTGATTATGTCGAATGGTTTCATCTTACTATGTTCCAACTGTGTGCTATGATAAAAACACCCCAAAAATAAAAAATAAAAACTATTGTGCCCGGAAATTGAGTCAAAAACCATAGGTAAAATATAAATATATGGGTGTGACACTTAATATTTGGTAAATTTAGATTGGAGACTAGGAAAAGTCAGTCCTTGGACAAGATCTCTTGTATGGGAATTGCAAACCCATGTATGGGGGGAAATCCAAGTACCTTAGGGGGGTTGCTATTATTGTTGAGTGTTGTTATAGTTGGATGTTATTTCATCTTGGGTGATGAATTTCTTGTGTGATGTGATAATTTTTTTGAGGTTTCTTGATACTTGACTCATGGCCTAGTATGTCATGAGAATTGAGTATGCATGCATCATTCTAAGCACCCGGCATTATTTTCTGACAGGCATCATTTTAGACATGCATGAGAAAAAAGGTTTTGGGTAAGTTGTTTAACTAGAACTATTTTTCCTTGCTTGTGAAATTGAATTAAAAATGGTGCCTAATATGAAATGGAAAGTGGTAAAATGATGAAAAATGTTAACAATTTTGTGTCTAAATAATAAACTTTAATAATGAAAATGACTTTACCCTTTTTCAACCATGACCTAAATGTAGAATGGTTAAGGGTATTGATAGTGCCTTGGATTGACTATGTGGTGGTGTTTGGGGAAGAATAATTATTGTGAATTTTTATGCTTTCCTCTTATGTAAATGATTAAAATTGGTGTTATGTGACCGGATACATTTGTTTAGCATTATAGAGATAAGCCTCCATGATGACATATATTGAGAGGACGATATGAGGGTATGACTAGAGATGATATACTAGTAGTGGAACCTAAAGAACTAGTAGTGTTGGGTAAGAAATAAAGAGTGAATTTATGTGATAAATTATATCACTTCATATTTTTTATGGAATGAGACCCAGAGTAGGTTGTGAAGAGAATTTCTGACATGGCGTGTGTGTTTCAATTGCAGTACCTTATGTCTTTTACTGGAGAGTGTGGACTTTAGGAAGTAGAGTTCTGAATTGAGTCCATCCAGAATATAATTGAACATCTGGATAATCCTATTGAAAAGAGGTTCAAGTTGGATTCTTATATTCTATGAGGATCAACGAAGTATTGATGGGAAGTTTAGGCTTATACTGGACAAGCTAAAGGTATGTTATGGAATGAATTCATGGATATGTTCTTGGAGAAATTCTATCAAGATACACTGAGGTAAGAGATAGAAGCTAATTTCATGAGCTTTAATTAATGAAGTACGTTCATGATAGAATATGTTGGACACTTTACCAAGTTTCATTGCTTCACTCCAATGTTGGAAAGGGGATGAGACAGCTATAATGAAAAGTTTCCATGACAGACTTAAGTGTGAGATAATGTCTTCAGCTATCCTATTTTGGTTAAAGAACTTTGTTGACATGGTGGATAAATATCTCATAGTTGAGGGGAACATGAGGGAGGCTTCTAGTTCATGAAATGTGGCTCCAACTACATAATCATGAGGTAAAAAAGTTCAATAGAATAAAGCATCCCTATTAAAATGTTTTCTAGGTTAGTGGGAATCAGAAAACCCAAACATAGGGAACAGTTGCTCAGGATCTTACTCAAGTGATCAGCTGCTATTGTGGTGGGTTGGGAAACTTTTGTAGATAGAGCCTCTGACTACAGGTAGAGTGTCTATCTTGCAGAAATATGGGACAACTACAATGGTTCATTAGAAACCAGCATCAGATAGGAAGTTATGGAGGTGTAAATAATAATTTCTTTCCACTTGGAGTGGACATATTTCTGGTTTTTTTCCTAAAGATTACATATGGATACCACCTAAGATATATGTGGGATTTAAGATAGAGATCATGTCAGTGGAGGATCTAGATTCTATTCTACCTTAAATAATGTAATCGGTAGAGCTTCAAGAGCTCAAGACTCGGCTAGAGGAGTTGGAGGATGAGGGGTTTATCTGGCCAATTATATTTACTTGGGGTTCTCTGGTATTTTTTTGTAAGATGACTAATAGGACTTTATGAATTTTTACTAATTACTGGATTTTGAACTAGATTATAGTAAAGAAATGGTATCCACTTCCACATATCGATGGCCTATTTGACCAGTTGAGAGGATCTTGTGTTTTCTCTGACATCGACTTGAGATTAGGTTATCATCATTTGAGAGTTTTTTCTTTTGACATACTAAGGACTAATTTTAGAGACAGGTATAGCCTTTATGAGTTCATACAAATGACGTTATGGTTGAAGAATGAACCAATAGTTTTTTCCTTAAGGAATAGAATGTTTCATCCATACTAGATTATTTCATGGTAGTGTTCGTGGAGGACTTATTGGTATACTCGAAGACTCGTGATGATCCTTACCAACACCATGAAATTTTCCTCAGTATATTAAGGTAGCATCGACCATAAACCAAGCTATCTAAGAGTCAGTTTTGTATTGATCAGGTACACTTCTTGGGTCACATAATCTTTGTGGAAGGCATGTCGATATACCTAAAGAAGGTTCAGAAACTTGTTTCTTGGGACCATCTGAAGAATTTTTTTCAATATCCATAGATTTAAGGGTTTAGTTGAATATTATCAGATATTCATATAGTAATTTTTTACATTTGGAAGCACTACTAATGGGATCAACCAAGAAGGGGATAATGATTAAATGGTCAGAATCATATGACAATACCATATAGGAGTTGAAGAAGTGGTTTAATTCAGCACCGATCTTGATCCTAATTGATCCAGGTGAAGAGTATATGGTGTTTTTTAATTCTTATGGGATCAAACATGGATAATTATTGGTGTAGAGATATTTATTTGTGTTCTATGGGTCTCAGAA
The DNA here is from genome assembly GCA_963277665.1 of Viscum album. Classification (NCBI taxonomy): domain Eukaryota; kingdom Viridiplantae; phylum Streptophyta; class Magnoliopsida; order Santalales; family Viscaceae; genus Viscum; species Viscum album. The sequence continues at coordinate 306,054,472 of OY728127.1, forward strand.
ATTATGTTTACATGAATGGAACTATCCTACACATGACCTCGATTTGGGAATATATGTTTATGCTTTAAAGTGATAGATGAATTATTTTTTGTGTGATAATTTTACTATGTATATGGATCATAAGAGATTAAATTATATATTATTCGAACAAGATTTGAATCTCTAGTAGGGGAGGTGGGATGAGTAAATGCAATTATTTGATTTTGAGCAGTCATATATGCTTAGAAAGGGGAATTGTTATTCTAATTATTTAAGCGGAAAAACTCCGTCTTAGGTGGATAAGGAATCTAATGCTGAGTGGAAGATGATGAATATACTAGATCATATACATGTTTTAGTTTAGAAGATTCAGGAGAAGATGAATCTCATATCAATTTCAGTGGAGTTCTTAGTTTTTATGTGGATTAAATAATAAAAGTATGAGGATCAAGAGTGTTTTAACTAGAGGGAATCCTTTAAGATGGGGAGTCACCTTCTAATTGGAGAATATATGAATATGAAATAATATTTCACCTAAATTGGGTAGTTGTGCATATAAACATGTGGGAGGAGCTTATGTGTGCGTTTCATTCCTTTTAGTGGGTGATACATCTAGGTGTCACCAAAATTTATCATGACCTATGAAGATATTTTTGGTGGTCGGCCATGAAAAATGAGACCGCGGGGTTTGTGACACAATGTTACACCTGTCAACAAGTGAAGGTGGAGCATTAACGACCTAGTGGTTTACTACAGTCATTTCCCATTCTAGAATGGAGGTGGGATGACATGATTATGGACATTGTATTGGGTTTACTAAGGATACCTCAAAGGAATGATGTTATTTGGGTTATTGTGGATTATTGACAAAGGTATAACATCTGTTTCTTATATGAGAGACTTTATTAGGGGATCAGTTGGGAGAAGTATTTGTTTGGGAGACAGTCAATCTACACGATGTGCCACAGACTATAGTTTCATATCGTGACTCATTTTTTACTCTATTCTTATTGAAGGTCTTATATAAGTTTCTTGGTATACAGGTTTTATTGAGTACACCTTTTCACCCACAAAAACATTGGTAGTCAAAAATTACAATACATGTTCATTAGGATATTCTATGATCATATGTGTATTTTCATGGAAATTCCATGTATTTTTTCAATTATATGGGATTACTTCGAGACCATGCGCTAAGACGATGTGTGATTCTGAGGCCTAGTGTGTCCAGAATGGTCTGTCAAAAAAATTTAAATTTTAAATAGCACACACAGGAATTTTTCTTGAAAAATAGGAATAACTATTAAAGGGGTTCCCATATCAAAAATCAGATGGCAATGTTGCGTTCAGGATACCGATTTTAACCTAGGACTGACTTTTTTTTATTCGGTGTAGGCCTCCAGTGAGAAAACCCAAAAATGGAATAACCCTAAATAATATAATTAAATTATTTTATTTTATTTTTCAAATTTATATAACATCATAATGGTGACTCTAATTGAAAATATTAGACCATTGATGAGATCTTAAGAGTATACTTTCCTTAGGAAGAGCCTAATGTTGGCAGGGATGGGCTAATGAAGGAAGTTAGTTTTTGGTTGTAAATAAAATAATTAATTAAAAATTATTTTATTTCCAAATCCTTATAACTCCTAAAAAAACTTAGATTGGAAATCAGAGAATACCATTGATCTCGTGTGGGAATATTTCCCATAGGAAAATCATAACCTCAACCGGTGCGGGTCGAGGGTGAAAGATAGTTTTTGAATTTTTTTTAAGCGAATTAAAATGGCACATGTTCACGGTTTTGGAAACTTATAAGGGGTTCCCGGATTTAAAATACAATGGAATCATTGCATCTAGAATGATGACACTACCTAAGAATTGACATAACCTTGACTGGGGCAAGGCAAGCGAAAAAGTTAATTTTCCAATGTTTTATGAAAAAAAAACATAAAAAGATTATTTAATTAAAAAGAATTATTTCGCTGTAATGCAGTGATGAGCTGCCTGTTTCATTCTATAAACAAAACCGAATAATGACCCTTTAAATAAAACATAACAGATATGTTGTTTCATGAATAAAACAACATAACGATGTGACGATGCTTCATAATAGAAAAACTGTGATGTGTTTCTCTTTTAATGAGATAACGGGTTTGAAAATCAGAGATGGAAATTCTCTAGTGAAAAATGAAGGATTTATATCCAACAAAGAATGCTGGTGAATTGTACTATGGGGAAGATTCCTTGGAGAACAAAACTGGGCCTGTAGATCAATGAATGCCAATGGCTTCGAACAAATCGACTCCAATGATGAACCTTCGATAGGTAGGGGTTACTTTATATTTTGATTTCACAAATTGTCTTTATAAAACAACGAATGTGGATCAACCAACAAACATGTTGATCCATAGACCACTTGTTTTAGAGGGAGGGGGATTTTAATTGGGATTTTTCACCAGGGTAGAACTTGATAAAGCCTTAAACCTTCCCCATATTTCTAAACCTATAACATGGAGGGTAAGCGCTGATATGAACAAGGAATGATCCCCTTCGTCTTGTTCATTTTTGTGGGTTCTTTGTAGCTGCAAATCTGAATTGAAGGCAAGTAACTGTTGAGTCGGTGTTAGGGAATATGGCACCCCATGGAGGCTGGAGGCACAAACGGTTTGAATAACAGACCACCGGAGCAGACCTGGGGTTCCACATAAAATTTTTTCATTGCACTGGCAGCAGCAGCTGCGGCTGAATGGTGGCACGCTGTGGTGGATAGGGATGCGGAAACCTCAGGCTGTGGAGGTGTAGAAGGAGCCACTGATAGTGGGCTAGTAGCTGACGGAGGTAGGATGTGGCCAACCTGCTTCATTGGGTGGAGCAGCCCATGTGGAATGGTCTGTGGCTTCATGCTAGCACGCAGTCTAGTAGGGAATGTGTGTAGGACCAAGGGAGGTGATCGTCACTTGTTGGCCACGGGCGGCCAAACTGGACACCCAATGGGAATCCAGGCTGGAGAAGATCAGCCCGCCATTTGGAGCGGCCAAGGTAGGAGTAAAGTCAACCCTCTTTTGCAAGCCAAGATGATGGGATAAATTCATGCCACTGGGCGGCCCAGTTTGAGAAAGAAAACGGGTCCGCCAGTGCGGGCCAGACTGGATAAATCTGGGTCACTGAAAGACCCAATATTTTAGACCCATGGATGAACCAGGTTGGGTCCATCAAGGCCCAAAGGGCCTCACCCAGTGGCTAAGCCGGACCAGGATATCCCAAAACCAAAATCGGTTGGGTCAGATCGGACAAACCAAGCTGGGGCAAGTAGGGCCCCAGATTACTAAAATTCCAATATCTTTCAGACCAGAAATCCAATTGATGATCTATTTGAGACATTGGAACCCCTGCAATAAGAAAATTATTTTGGAATACTCTAAGGAGGTTTTCATGGAATTTGAAATGGGACGAATGGTTTGAGGATCAGTTTCTCTCATAATCAAGCACACTACGTGTGGGAATCCTACGTCTAACTGATACCTGAATACAACTGACAAGAAACCCTATTTGGATCAGCTATAAGAAAACATATATTTATCGGCTATGATGGCCTAGTGGGAAGACACCCTATGTGACCTGGTAGGCTCCCAATGTGTAGCATCTCTGTGTCACCCGGTAGACCTGTGGTACTCATCAGGGATGAGTACCTCAGTATGATGGAAAATGTGGGAAGCATCTTTATGTGACCTAGAATTCCCATGGTGGGAAGTAGCTCCGTGTAACCCAGCATACCCACGGTGCCCATTAGGGATGGGTACCCAGTATTCCAAGGTGTTTAGTGTATGACTAATAGTTTTTCTTTATATACCTGAGATTATGGTCGTGTGAGCTGAGAGTACCTTGTTTATACTTTTCGTTGTGGTCTATCTACTGAGGTTTGGGATCCCTACTGAGTATTTTGTAACTCTCCCCTATACAGGCTTCCCCCGCATGCGTCATGTCCCATGTAGGTGATCTAATTTTTAACAGAGGCCTTGGTGGTTTGGGACTATGTGGTGCTCAGTGAGATGGGACGGATTGATGTTTTAATGAATACCTTGGTGTTCCGGTACCGGGTAGTTCTCAGTGAGATGGGACAAACAGGCACACTTCTATGGATATAGGCATCTACCATTCCAATACCCTTTAGGTGGGGTCTCAAGCGGATGGACCATGGTATTTTTACTTTACTCTATGGTTTTGGCCTTGTATTATGGCCCATTTGTTCTTTCAGTTTGTACTGTACTCTCTATAGTTCTCTCGGTGACAATTGTGGTTAACTTCTTATTTACTTTCTATCGTTCAAGATTTTTGTGTGTGTACAGGTTTAAAGTGAAATGCCTTCCCTTTATGAGATATCCTTATTCGGTGCTAGTTGTCAGCCCTTGGCCTATGGAAGGTGGTCTTGGGTTAGTCATGGCATGGTCCCTGGGGGACGGGTTGTGAAAATATGTTCTATACTTCGGTGGGCATTTCAAGAAGAACCTAGAACACATGGAGTTATCCTATAACAATATTTATCGTGAAATTATATAGATAGAATTATATGTGGATCTTTATGGTAGGACATTCATATCACCTCTATACTAGATGGAGTTCGGTGAGTCAGAGGTATTGGGACAAAGTCTCATGTAGGAGATATCTGACTAGGTATAGGTTATTCGAAATTTTATGTCTATAGCTTCGAGTAGACATAATTTTTATGATAATAAACATAGATAACCCCAAGAGTTTACAAAGGGTGATCATTTATTCCTTTTGGTGTCGCCTAGATTAAGTCTCCATAGTATACAGTGATAGGTAAAGTTGGCACCCAGGTTTGTTGGACCATTTGAGGTTGTGGAGATAATTAGTTCAGTGTCATACCAATTGGATATTCTAAATAGAATCGATGTTATGCATGATGTTTTCATATAAGATATGGAGGTTATGAATTTGTAGTTATGCCTTTTGGGCTAACCAATTCACCTGCTGTATTCATGGACCTTATGAATAGAATTTTCCATGAGTTCTTGGATAAGTTTGTGGTTGTTTTCATTTATGATATTTTGGTGTTTTCTAAAAGTAAAGAGGAGCATGAAAGACATTTAAGAGTTATTTTCCAAACCTTAAAAGAAAAGAAATTGTATGGGAAATTCAGCAAGGGTTAGTTTTGGTTGCAACAAATTTATTTCCTTGGTCATATTGTTTCTAAAGATGGGATAACTGTTGATCCTACAAAAACAAAGGTTGTGGAATAATGTCCAAGACCCACAAATGTAATTGAGATTTGTAGCTTCCTTGGTTTGGAAGGCTATTACCAAAGGTTTGTTAGAAATTTTTCACGGTTTTCTAGTCCAATGACTAAGCTAACTCGAAAGTGTGTCATGTTTATCTGGACAAAATAATGTGATGATTGTTTTCAGGAATTGAAAAGAAGATTGGTGAATGCTCCAATTTTGGCACTACCTTCCAGGAATGGTGAGTTTGTTATCTACAGTGATGCTTCATTGAAAGGACTTGGTTGCGTCCTAATGCAGAATGATCAGGTAATTTCTTATGCTTCACATCCGTTGAAAACTCATGAGGTAAATTACCCTACACATGATTTGGAATTAGCTGCTGTTGTTTTCTCTTTAAAAATTTAGAGGCATCATTTGTATGGTGTAAAGTGTGAAATATATACTGATCTCAAAAGTTTAAAGTATATATTCACTCAGAAAGAATTGAACATGAGACAGAGGAGATGGCTGGAATTAATCAAGGGTTATGATTCTACAATTCATTACTATCCGGGAAAAGAAAATAAAGTGGTTGATGCTTTGAGTCGAAAAAGTAATGCTTCATTAACCATGTTATGTTTGGAACGTGATCATTTGGTTAAGGATTTAAAGAAATTTGGCATAGAAGTTGTTGGTGCAGGATGTTCTTTTGTTTTGTTTCAGGTATCAGTGAAATCTTCTCTATCAGACAGAATTAAGCAAGCGCCAAAGCAAGACAGTGAGTTGCAGAAAAAGTTAGAGCTGGTTTAGAAGGGTAATTTTCCTGAATTAAACATTGATAATGATTGTGTTTTGATATTTGGGAAAAGATTTTTTGTTCCTTGTGATTCACAGTTGAAGAGAGAGTTTTTATGTGAAGATCATAGTTCTCCATTTTCTGTTCATCCTGGCAGTACTAAGATGTATAGAGCTCTTCGGGAGTATTATTGGTGGGATGGAATGAAAATAGATATTGAGGATTTTACTGTGAAGTGTTTGACTTGTCAATAGGTTAAAGCAGAGAAGTAGTTACTGATAGGGATACTTCAACCTTTACCAGTACCAGAGTGGAAATGGGAGAATATATCCATGGACTTCGTTGTGGGATTGCCGAAGACATCTTGAGGTAATAATGTAATCTGGGTTATTATTGATCGCTTGACTAAATCCTCTCATTTACTTTCTATACGAGATACTTTTTCCTGAGATAAAATTTCTCGTTTGTATCTTAAAGAGATAGTCTGGTTACATGGATTTCCTCTCTCCATTGTATCTGATAATGATCCCACATTTACTTCTAACTTTTGGAAAGGCCTTCAGAAGTCTTTGGGTACTGAATTAAATTTTAGTACAGCTTTTCATCCTCAATCAGATGGGTAGTTAGAACGAACAATTAAGACTTTGGAGGATATGCTACGTGCTTGTTCAATGGATTATCAGGGAAGTTGGGACCAACATCTTTCTTTGGTTGAGATTTCCTATAATAACAGTTTTCATTCTAGTATAAAGATGGCACCATTTGAGGCACTATATGGGAAGCGGTGTTGAAATCCAGCTTTTTGGGATGGAGTGGGTGAAAGGAAGTTGATGGGACCGGAATTGGTAGAATATTTGGCAGAAAAAGTTCAGCTGATACAGATACACATGAGAACAGCTCAGTGTAGGAAGAAGCGTTATGCGGACAATAGGATGAAGGATCTCTATTTTGAGTTAGGTGATCATGTTTTTCTCAAAGTTTCACCATGGAAAAGTGTGATTCGATTTGGTAAGAAAGGAAAGCTGATTCCAAGGTTCATTGGACCATATGAAATTCTGGAGAGAGTTCGATCAGTTGCATACCGAGTGGCTTTACCTCCGATTTTATCTCAGGTACACATTGTTATTATTGTTTCAATGTTAAGGAAGTACATGCCAGATCCATCTCACGTTTTGAGTCTAAAGGTAGTTCAGTTGGAAGAGAATCTATCTTATGAGGAACAACCAGTCCAGATTCTTTACCACAGGGAGCAAGTGTTTTGGAAAAAGGTGATTTATCAGGTAAAGGTTTTGAGTAAAAACCACATGATTGAAGAGGCAACATGAGAATGTGAAAATGCAATGAGGGATAAATACCCCCACTTATTCGATAAGTAAATAAATTGTGGGGATGCAATTTTCTAAAGGGGTAAGGATGTAACATCCCAAGTAAGTAATGAATAATATATATTCATATCTATGTCTATTTATGAATTAGATAGTGTTTTAAGAGGCTTAAAGTGAGAATAAATCCAATCTTAAGTATAGAATTCTCTAATATTTCTAAAAGATTGTTTTACCCGCTTTTGATGGTGAACCATTTTTAAATCTATATTTTGAAAATTTTATAAGCTATATTTGTCAAAATACACTTATTATTTATTATTGGGACATTGAAATTTACTTTGGATAAATTTTTTGTATTTTTCAGACAATGTTCATTTTTTTATGAATAGTGAAAAATACTACAACTTACATAAAAAATGTATTTTCATCTAATTTAATTATATGGTTATATTATCCTTTTAATTGGTCTTAAAGTTTAAATAGAATATATTTTTACCATTTAATCTAATGGTGGTCATTGGGATTAATTTCACTTTGGAATTGGGCATAAACAAGTGCCAAACTTTTCATAGATATTATTTAAGAAAACCCGCTATTTGTTTTGACAACGAGAATTATTTTTAAATAAATTATTGAAATTTTTTGTTAGGAATTTGGTAAAATGGATTCCATATTTGAAATCAGAAGTTCCAAATTATGTAATTAATACTCTTTTGTTTTTAGACATTATGAATAGTAACGACGGTAAATATCTTTAATTATCTTGATTAGTTAATAATTGGGTAGTTAAGGATAATAAAATAATATCATAATAATAACAAATGACCCCAAAATGTGTCATAATGCTACTTTTTGTCTCATGGACTACCATGGGATGCCTTTTTCTAATCTTTGGGACCCCATGGAATCACTTTTGGGTCAAAGTGACACTTTATCATTTAATTTTTAAATAAAGGAGAATATCACTAAAGAATGTATCACCCGAGTAAAACATTTTTAGTTTTGTCTACATAACTTATCTTCTGTACTATAAATAGTTATTGGAAAGATAAAAATATTTCCTACATCATAGTATTTTTTTTAATTTTTATACATTAAATAAATTAAATTATTTATGACATCATGATGATGCAGCGATTACCTCATTAATGAACGATTTAAATAAAATGAAAATATAATAAAACATATAAGACTTAAACTTGTAAAATACCTATTGGATAAGTATGTTTAGAACCCTTATCACCTTATCCTCGAAATATATAAATTTGGGACCTTTAAAATCCGAATCTCATTTTAATATAAAGTAACATTTTATAACTTTTCAAGAGTGCCCCTCCTCTCCTCTTAAAAAAGGCCCCCACCTATACCTCTTTATAAACACCTCTCAACCCATTGGCTCGGCCAAGCTCTACACATTTTCTCTCTCCACATCCCTATATTCATCCTAGAAGCCTTACCTCAGGAATAAATATCTTCAAGAAACCCTTTTGGTTCAAACCAAGAGGAGTTACCCGATTTAAAGGTAAAGACTTCTCTAATGTTCTTTTGTTTTATTTTGATTATCCAACCCCCATAAAGTCCTTTAATTCATTTATTTTGTAAAAACACAAGTACATTAAATATACTAGGATGTTGTTATGATAATTATTCTAGCTACACTTACACACAACTCCATCTAATGGTTAAAGACATATTGTTTCTGTGGATGGCGAATTTCTGCCTCACGAAACGATGATTGTTCAATATTCTTCTAACACCTTCAAATGTGGCCATTATGATGTCACTATATTTATATATGATATATAATATGTTTATTTTTTCCTTAATCTTATTAATTTTTCATTTATGGCATACCTTTATGGTTTCCATTATGGGTAAACGTGATATCTTCATTTAAGGAAGTGCGGACTACCGCCCCCTCAAAGTGATTTGATTCATTAATTCCATATGTGGAACGTATAAAGGATAGAGTTAATGATTTTATATATGATATTATATATTATATTATACTGGAATTATAATATACCTTTATATCATTATGATTCCATTCCATTAAATAGGATATAGAAATGGAAGTAGCGTTCATGCGTACGTACGGCTTACCGTCTCCATGAACGGTGCATTTCATTTCTTACCTATAAATGTTATGTAATATTATAAATGCATTTACATACTGTATATATATGATATATATTATATCTACATCATGAATATAATTCTGGATATGCTGGATATTTTACCACATGAACAACTTGTAATTATAAAGAGTTTATTCTTGACTCAAGTACCAATGATCGACAAAATGACCATTATTAACATAAATAATTACATAGTATTCGTGACATGGTAATAAGTGATATATAAGGAATAATGAACTTGAAAAAGGTTCTTAAGCAAGTATAAATTAACTCAAGTTTATTATTCAGGAGGTTAAATAACGATCGAGTCATGTCGGACCCGAGGTATGGGACTTCATCTCAATCTCCTTTCATTGAGGCATGTTTTGTTTTATACACAACTTTCTTTTATACGGTGTATAAACCCCATTGACTTTTATGCTTATTCAAAATGAATATTTTTTATATGAAGCATTTTACTAAACAATAAAGGGGAATGTTTTTGTCGTACGTATGCGGCGACAACGACTTCTTCGCCGCCATGACCATTATTTGAGTTTCGACTTCCTCTTCAAGCCATAACTTTTTTTTAAATGAAAAATAAATACCATGACTTACATTTCTTTTATTTTTTTATTGAAAGTGGTTTTCATAGTGCTTTTTGTTATATCAATGTGTTGTATTGATATCTTGTGATTGAAATGTGGAAATGTTATGTTTCTATTATGCATGTTTTATGTGATAAGATTATGTTATGGTTCTTGGGCATTATTTATGAAGGCGGGTGGTTCCGTGATAAACGAAGGGCGGGTGAGCCCGATATAGATCTCCAATGCATTGGGTAACACGAAGGAGTTAAACATTAAGGTTTCTCAAAAGATATTTAGGGAATATACTATGATGGGTATTCCAAACTTAACCATGAGGGTTACTCCCTACGTAAGAATGTTATGAATGCCTCAAGTTACCGTTATTTCTTTTGTTTTATATGAGTTATTCATGATTTTATGAGGTATGTAAAGTGCTTATGTATTATGAGTAAAGTATTATTTCATTAGTTCTTATGCATACATGTACTAAAGCTTTCATTTCGTACTTTTATATCCCTTACTGAGCTTTTTATGCTCATCCCAAGTTTTTGAAATGTTTTTCACAGGTCAAGGGAATGGTACATGATAGTGTCAAGGAAGTGTCATGAAAGAATCCATGTTTTGTTTTAAATATGTTTCCTTTAATGGGAAAAGAGAATATTGTCTTTAGTGTAACCACCTTATTTAAATGTGGAATGTAATGCATGATTTATGATATAATTCTCTAAAACTCTAAACCTGAAAAGATCCTCAATGTGCATTCTTGAAATAACTCAAGATTAAGTAAGGTTTAAGGCTGGGGCCTTATAAAAATATCATGTATGATAAATAAATTTTCTTTATACATATATTATAGAAATTTAATCATAAAAAATACTATGTTTAATTTCTTTATAGTTTTTAATTGTCCTTTTATTAACAATTCTTCCTTAAAATGGAAATTTGGGAGAAAACAAGTATGTTTTCAAGGCATGTTTATGTTCTATAATTTTGATACTTTAAAATTGGGCATGGTTACATCATGACCAGAATATTAATAATGAAATAATTGTTATATTTATTAATTTGATAAAATTTTATAACCATTAATAAAAATTTATGGTGAAAAATGAATTGCATCACTTCGTGTATACGATAGTTTGTTTGTATGCATGAGATATGTCTTCACTTTTAAATGGTTGGAGTGAAATAAGGTTAAAATATAATAAACCATTATATATTCATTATTATATCATTAAAATAATATATTTTCATTAAATATATCCTTATTACCATCCATGTAATATAGAAATGAAAAACAAATCATATTGCTTCATGGAGGTGGTAGTCCACATGTACGCACGAGTGACGTTATAATTTTCCAATAAATAGAAATTTAGAAGGTAGATAATATATTATAATTAAATAATAATAATTATGTCATAAAGATCATATATAAATATTAAATTAATCATAATAACCAACCATGAATTATGGTGATGGAAAATAAATCATACCACTATGTGGAGGCGGTAGTCGACACATGCGCATTAGTGATACTTTCATATCCCATTTGATGTAAAGGAGGAGGAAAATAGTTAATCCATCATCATAATAAAAAAAAATATTTAATATACTAAATTAATTATTTTATAATGGATATAAAATCAATAGTGTATGTCGAATAGGAAATAAAATTGGAAGTACTTGATAGTTATACCTCTTCATTGTGAAACCTCCTTCGGATTGCACATAAAGACTTGAAAGGTTGGTATTATGATAAATACAAGAACTCTTGGAATGTGAGGATTGATGTTAGAAATTTATTGGGGTTGGTATTGATTGAGATACAAGGCTTATAAAGTGTGAGGAGGATAGGAGAAATGTTGTCCTTTTAAAAGACAGGAAGAGGGTACCCATAGAATTTTTAAAAATATTAAAATATATTAATGTCTTAATCAAGTAAAGTGGATCTAAAATTCCAAATATTCAAAGATAATAATTATATAGTCAAAATATCATAAAAATAAAAATAATTAAAGTTTTTTAAGATATTTTAAACCTTATATCTTCGTTCCACCCCTCCCCCCAGGTAAATACTTTTTAACCCTAATTGTGGAAACAAAACATTAATTTTTTTACTATTCATTATGATTAGAAATTAAGTTAACATTATTAAGTAATATTAATAATTATGATTCAAAACAAATAATATTTTTTAAATGATTAAATTTCTATAAGTGTAAAAAAAATTTAAAAAAAGTGTGTAAAATGCAACAAAACTATTTTTAACAAAATGCATTTTTAAGCATATAATTGAGTTCAAATTCATTTCTTTACATGTAAAAAAATATTAAATTAAGGATAAAATATTTGATTGAATATATAATCTAAAAATATAATTAATATAATTAATTGATAGATATTAATTTAATTTATGAAGATAAAAACACATTGTGCGGATTAAAATATTTTTTTAGAAAAAACATCTCTTTTACCATTAAAGATTTTTATTTTAATTTATAACCAATTTATTTATTTTATACATATATAAAAACTAATTTTTCATAATATGGTTTTTACTAATCATGACTTCTAATCCAAAATATATTCTATAACTATCAAACTAAATTACAATATATTTATAGTATATCGTGGTTTTTTTAAACTCGGTGCTGCATTTAAAGAAAGCTATCAAATATTTAAAATTTATTAAAATAAAATATATCATAAAATATTGGGGTTTTATACAAAACACAATATTTTGACTTATTACCCCAAGGTAAAACTTTTATAGAGATTGTACCCACTTTCCAATATCCATACAAGGATGTATATTTTAGGAAAACCACACGATCTCTACTTTACCAAAATTTCATGATGTTTTCCTTTACATAAACTAGTATCTTAGACTTATCCAGAGGATTTTCAATATATATATATATATATATATATATATATATATAGTTTCTAATACATATAATATTACCCCAACATACCTAAATTTATATCTATAACTTTGATATTATAATCAACCTTAACGTATCTACCTTTGATAACATTTTTAACTACATATTTATGCTCAACAAATATCATCCTAACATTAAAGGTTATATAAACACTAATTTGAATCCAACTATGAAGAACCAGACCTAATAATCTGGTAATTACATGAAATAAATAAAATATTTCACTACAACACATTACCAGGACCTTTTAGTTTTAGAGTTTTATAGAATTTTAAAAATAATTAACTAGAAAAACTCTTGTTTTTTAACTAATGGCCATTTTTCATTCCTCAATTATAGAAAACACTTAATCCATATAAATTATTCAACATTTCTCAAAAATTTATTCACGTCAAATGCCCTTATAGAATCATATTACTTATTACTTCTATTTATAAACTAGGGAAGTGAAAACAAGAAAAATGGGAGATGTAACAACCAAATTTTTACGTATATAAAAAAAATTGTTTGATTACTTGATTCCCATGAAACATTAAAACAAAAATAATATAGACCAGTATAAGGTATCCATTGAATTGGAATGTATAAATAATGGTAACAAAAATATCAAATATATATAAATATATATATATAAACAAAAAAATCAATTTAAAAATCGACTAAACTAGTACAGCTAAGATACTAATAAAATATCTTTGTATGATTAAAATTTATTTCATAAAATTTATATTTTTTCATGTTTTGTGTTTTTATGATTAGAACTAATTTTAGAATAATAGCTATTATACTAAAAATGATTTCCTATAAAAACACTTTTCTTCACGCTATTTCATAATTTTATTTTAAAGTTAAATTTATCAATTATAGGACATGAATTTTAAAAAAAAACACGTTAATTTTTATCTTAATATCAATTTTTAGAATTTTTCTAAAAAAATGATTTCCTTATGAATAGTGAACAATGTAGTTTTTATAAATAACATGACTTCTATGACATTATTAATATATATGTTTGAATTATAAATTTATAAAACGTTTTCAAAGAAAAAATATTAATTTTACATGTGAATTTATATTTTTAAAAATATTATTTAAATTTTATAAACCCATATAATAAATTTTAGTTTTTTATTTGTATTTTTTTTTAAATAAATGTTTTTTATACAATATTGAATTATTATTTTAAAATTAATTTTATCACTTCTAAATTTTTTTTAAAAATTTGGATTTAAAAATTGGAATCATTAGGTAAAAATTATAAAATAATTAAAATTTTATTTTTTTGAATAAAGGATAGAATACCTATATAAAAACTAGTTAATATGGTGAAAACTAATCTGGTAAAAATGAGTAACCTGAATGGAAAAGTGCCTAATATGTTTAAAAAAAAAATTTAATTGAGTGGTGAAAGTGTGGATCAAACTTATCAATTACCCACTACATTATTTCTTAATTTTGGAGACACATTCCTTGAAAATGACTTCTCATTATTAAAAAATTTTGGGTATTTACAAAAACTCCACTTCTTTTCACTTATAAAAGGTGTACTCCTCTCATTTCCCTCTCCTAACAGAACCTATTATATTAATAATAAAACTCTTATTAACCCCATCATCCAAACATATTTACATATTAATGGCGTTCTAGTCTTCTCATTATATCATCCCAAAAAGGTTTATTTCTCTTCACAAAGGAGATGATCCAACAGTGAGGTATAAGTTTCTAACCTCACTTTAGTTTTCTATGTGTTTTTATTCTCCCTAAAAATAAATTTCTCCATTAATAAATTATAACACAAATATCATTATTAAATTATAATTTTTATTTTAATTATGGTACAGTCATTGACAATCCTTCCCTATTTCATTAGGAAAAACAAAAACATGAACCGTATATTGTATGGGCTACTGGATCCACGAATAAACATGTTTTGTTTTCCTTCACTTCCAAATATGGATGATTTTAGTTTATATATGATGATTATATATGATATAAATAATTAATATATATATATATATATATCATTAATATGGTTCTTTTTTTATAACACGGAAATTAATCATTATTATACGGTAATCTACCGATATTGGTAAATATCCAAAAACTAGTTCATCTCTGTTTCCATTTTCATGATACATATATAAAACTCCAATATAATGAAATTATAAAATTATAGGTATTTATAAAAAAATATATATATAACATTTAATGGCTTTTAAATAATTATATTTATGATAAAAAGGTATATGGGCACTGATTTTATGAACATAGATTAAAACGGTTAAAATTATTGACACCTAATATTAAAAAGAGATAAAAAATATAAAATACATGAAGAGAATTATAATTAATTAAGAGTATGAATGGAAATGTATATAAATAATATTATTAAATAGGTTATTAGGATTTTTGTATTTATGATAAATGAGGTTAAATAAATTATATGGAAATATAAGGTAATATTAAGGGACCTAGTCTCTCAAAATCCTTTCTTTGAGTTATAAAATCTCAAATTGGAAAACAAAATTATGACTTTCCATTTAAAATGATGTTCTCTTCTTATTTCTAGGGGAAATAGTTTTTAAACAAATCCATTTTCATGAAATATTTTCTTTTCATTTTTCATAAAAACAATAGATGATTTTTAAATAGAAACTTGTAACTGTGACTTTTATAATGAAGAATACAATATGTTGTCAAAAAAATATATTTTCATGATTTGGTTTTAATTATATTCAAATGATCAATCTCCAATACAGTTTTTTATAAGTTTCTCCCTATATTTTCTTTTATTATGTTATAATTTTTTGTGATCACGTTTTCTATATCAAATGATTTATTTCGTGATTTTATTTTATACCATTTCTATTTTTGTTGAATCCTATTTTATTTCTGTGGTCTATTTATAAAAAGTGAATTATTTTTTTTTTGGATTTCAAAGAAACCCATTATTTTTAAATTAGTTCATTAATATTTGTTTACGATTGATTTTAAGTGAATTACATGTGTATGGATGATGATGAGCGCAATCATATATCACCCTATAATGAATTTTAATAAGTTTATTTCTCATTATATAGTAAATAGTATATATAATAAGTTTTTTCACATAATCATGGACATGGTCGGTTTGATCACATTTTTAGGAATGGGCAGAATGCGTTTGTTCACATAAGAATGATTTTAATGGGGTTTATAACAAAGGATTTCTTATTCTTTTCGTAGTTCCACATTTATATGTTTTTTATTAAGTAATGATAAGTAATCAATATGAATTTCAATTCTAATAAATAACATATTTTCATTATTACACTTTATTTTTAATGTATTGTTCTCAATTATATAATGATCATATGTTATATGATTATTGAGATGTGTTCTAAGTCATTCCATATCTTTTATTCTTCCTTAATAATCCTCTTGTGATAATATGTTTCTCTAACAAGTGTTTTGATTATCATCTATAGACTTTTGAGCTTTTATTTTCATATTTATGTCTTCTTCAGGTTCTCTTTAATGTTATTAAATTTTTTTACTTATTGATTGTTTGATCTCATCCCTTTTTATGTTTCTATTCCCCAGGTCAAGAAGATTATTATATAATGTTATTTTTCTAGAAGCGGTTCAATAAGAGCATGATTATTAAGAAATGTTTGAAAATATTGTAAAATAAGTTGTTTGTGTAGTTAGTATTTGAGACACTAAACCTGTTGGTCATTGGGTTATGTGACTCTTTGTGATATGTATTGTTTAAATCATTGGATTAATGTATTATTTTTATTATGTTTAGATTAGTTCACTTTAGTTTACCTTAGATGACCAGTAATGGTAATCATAATTGTTAACAATCACAAATCATAAGTGAAACCAATGTGTTCATATGAGTATAATGAAAATAGATAAGAAAATCATACCCAAAAAATATTAGGTAATAAATCTTGGAATAAATATTGATAGAAAATAAAAAATGAATCAAAATATTGATTCTATAAACAAGATCAATGATAGAATAACATAGTTCTAAGAATAAGTATAAAACTGTGAAACATCTTTCAACTTTGGAATAAACATTTTTATAGGTAACATAACTTTCATGATTTACACCATCAGTGCTTATGCTTACATGAACCTCAAAAAATACTCATGAGTACCTATATTATGTGATAAAAACATTAAACAAATGTATTTTATAGAGAAATAGGACCCCAACCATCATCATCCATACTTATGAGTTTTAATTGAAATAAATCACTTATTATATAATAGAGAACACATGGAAATAAACAAAATATTCATAAAACCATCAAAATTACAATCATTAACTTATATAGCATGAATAACCCATGTATATCAAATGGGATTAATTTGTGATATCATAAAGATTCCATGTAAAGAAATTTTGTTTCATATGGATTCAAAAAAAGGAAATCATTAATATTTACATCAATAATCATAACATGGTAAACCCATGTTAAATAATTGGGTATCTAATGACATTAAGTAACTTTCATGGTAAATATAAATCAGTAAAAATAAGGAAGAATATGGTATTTACAATTTATAGATAAGGGTATATAGTTAATTCAATAATTTCCCTAATTTTATATATGTATATAATCTTGGTGAACACCTTCAAACAAATGAATCAAAATAGGATATTGATTAAAGAAATTAACTGGCTAAAATTTTATATTTTTACACTAAAGACGACTAGGAAATACCAACATACTGATGGATCATTCCTCAAAAATTGAAGGATAGTACATAATCCATTCTAATAGAGAATGTGGATGGTTATATTTTAATATTATCCTTAATAAAGCATAATATATATTTAAGTATAATGACTTAGATAGAAAATAATTTTAAGGGGTTGGGGAAAAATCACATTATAAATAAGAAATATACTTGATCCTTTAAAACTATTTTCAAAGTGATATTTTCTAAATATAGAATAAAAACAATTTTTCTTTTAGAAACTATGAAAACATAGAGATAAACATTCAAATAAGATATAAATGGTTTTGTAAAGATGTGTTCCCACAAAAAAAATGTTCAAAGTGATCATTTTAAACATTTTCATAAAATGTTAATGGTTTGGGTAACTATCAAATGTTATTTCAAAAAAGGTTAAGTGAAAAATATGGGAAAACATTTACCTTTAAAAATGAAATTCAATATTTATTCCTTGAAAACCCTTAAAAATTTATCTAAAGAAATTTGGGGTGTAAATATTTTTAAATACCATTGTTTGAAAACCCAAAATCTAAAATGAGTATTAGATATTCATTTTTAAAAGGTGAAATAAAATTATAAGAATCATAGAAAATAATCCATATTATCTTTCCAAAAAATAGTGGACAACATTGGATATGGGGAAATTATTTACTTGAAAAAAATATCCAATTAATATATGGAGATTTATTCTTTATAACGTTATACTTTTAAGTGAGAAAAAAATCACTTAGAAATATTTGAATCCAAAGAAACATTTTCCATAGAGATATAAATTAGAAAATTATTAAATATAATGGAATCATGATAATATTAAAAATGGGGTTGTACTTTTTCCATGAAAAATAAACCATGGTGTATAACATAAACATTTCTCAAGGAATTCAAATTTGAGATAAAGAAACCCTTAACGTGTTTCCCCACTTAATTGAATGCACTATAAGATTATATGTAAAACAATTAATATCCAAATAAAATATTTAAGAACATCATTCATATATATTACCTTTTATAAACTCCATTTATAATTATTCCATGTTTGTATATTAGTTAGTTAATACCAATTATCGATATTGGGTGTGGGACATCTAGATCGTTTTGAACTAGTTTTATAATAGCGATGTTATTATTCTTTCTTCTCTAATATTTCATCATTAAAAATTAATTAAAATGATTATAACATATAACTTATAATTATTAATGGATCTAATATTTATTTTCTAGAGTAAATTATTCTCTATCATAGAGGATAAAATTAACAATGAACATTTTTTTCAGATTTTCAACATATGAAGGGTATTTTCTTAATTTTAGAGTCCCATATTGATATATCTTTTACTAAACCAAAAAGTAATTATTTAAATATTTATAACATA
Organism: Viscum album; assembly: GCA_963277665.1. Lineage (NCBI taxonomy): Eukaryota > Viridiplantae > Streptophyta > Magnoliopsida > Santalales > Viscaceae > Viscum > Viscum album. The sequence continues at coordinate 306,073,565 of OY728127.1, forward strand.
TTATTATAGTATTAATGGTTTTATATTCACTCATTATATAATTTTATATCATTGTTCATGTAGGTGGTCAAACTGGCCCAAATATGAATATACCATGATTAATTGATGATTATGAGGTGATTAATTTGAAATATCATTACAAGGGTAGAATAATGATATAATTTAGTGTCTTTTAGAGTGATATATTATATATATAAATTAATTAGAAGAAGAAATATTGGATAAGAAATATATTAATAATTTGAATTATATATTAGACATAATTTAGTGTTTTTTGACGGTAATGTTTTTGATCATATCATAAAGAGGATCTCCAATTTTTTAAAATATAACCTTAAAGATATTATAAAAATAATATTTTTCCAATAAATTAATTCTCATAATCTTTCATTTAAAGTTTTTATGAAAATAAAAATGGAAATCAAACATTCCATAGAGGCGGTAGTCCACACATATACAACATTGGTGATTTAATTTTACATGGAAGGTGATAAATGAATAACATGTTTTATAATTTAAGAGTATAAAAATATGTTATAAATATCTTAATTATTTACTAAATTATATATTTTTATTATTTTGGTAAGGTGTTTCTAGAATAAAACATGATGTTTTGGATGTGGTAGTCCATGCGCATAAAAATGTTATTTTTCTATTCTTAGAGAATAATAAAAGGGGGTTAAACCTTATATAATAATTAAAATAACAAAAAATTATAATAGGGATATTTATTTTATAATTTTTAGATGGTGAAAATAAATTAAATAAATAAAAAATAAAATTAATAAAAAATAAAATTGGAAGAGACTCTTCGAAATCTATACCTTGCTACTTGGGTTATCTCTTTTGTGAAGGGTGTTAAACCATTGAATACTAGAATTTTGAGAATAATATAAAATAATTAAGGTATATAAGATTTTTGATAGGATATTTTTCTGTATTTTGATCTAAAATAAGTGGGTTTTTTTGTGAAGGTAAGTGAGGAGAGGAGGGGGCCTTTTACAAGTGAAAATGAGTGAAATTTTTAAAAATATTGAAATAAATTTGATAATGGAAAGACACTCTCAAAAAATGGATAAAAATTTAAAAATAACATATAATATAATATATAAGGTCGATTCATACCTCAAATGCTCAATTAAAACATTTTTATAACATTTTTCCCCTTTACCTCTTAGGTTAATTGTTTTTACCATTTTGGTTTTCACTAGGGTAACTTGTTTTTACTTAGGTAATTTATAATTTATGACCAAAAATAAAATGGTTCTCATTATAAAATTTGGAAATAATGATTACAATTTTGATTTGAATTTTTTTATTCAGTTTTTTAATGTGAAAAAAATTATATTTATTATACAAAACGCGTAATTTATTAAAACAATTTCTTGAAAAATATAACTTAAACAATAAAATATAAAATATGGGATCATAAAATAAATATAACATTTTTAAAATTATAAATTCACTTATAAAAACATATTTAGTATTATAAAAAGGTTTCATAAATTTTCAATTCATACTTATACACTAATAATGTAAAAACAATCATGGTATTTATAAAAACCGTATTTTTCACTAAAAATAAATATTTTTATATAACCCTCAAAAATTGATACTAAATAAATTTTGATATGATGGATTAAAAATAAACATCATTTTATTAATCTTAAATTTAAAAATTCATATAAATTTGATAAAATATAATGGCGTAAGTTACTAAACATCAATTTTTTGACAAATACATTTTTAAGTATTATGTGAGTATATTATTATTTTTTGTCAATAAATATTAATTGGATGGATGATATATTATTTGAATGTATATTAAATTCATATATAAAAGTGATATAATTTTATTTTAATATAGTAATTCTTAACCAGATATCTAAATGGTATTAAGTTTAAAATAGATTTTATATTGACACGCTCATTCGATTATATAAATACAAATTACACGTTGATATCATAATAATTTCTACATAAAAAACCACTTATAACCTTCACATAAAATCTAAAGTTAAGGTAACTGGTAGTGGTATTCATCTGTAGTGATTTAGCTAGCATGGATTTCAAAGTGAATTCCACAAGCATAATATTTTCTTAAATATGATTTTTCTCAAATTGTAATTGATCAAGTTTGGATTCATCTTGGTTTAGGGAAAACCCATGTGAAGATACGATCTGGTAAAAATGTGATTTATAAGGAATAATTCTACTTACTAAATTTATTTCTTCCTACTTTATTTATTTTGTGATATGGTTACTTAAATTTATGCTAGCTATTTTAATGTATATGTTTAAATGGTTATATTTAATATAAAAAATATACCATGTTTTTTAATTTCAGTTAAATATGGTGTGTTTAATAGACTATTTAATATATTATTTAGTTAAGAAGAATATAAAATGAAATCTCAAAACATTAAAATATCCACCTTAATCCAACATCATACCAATCATTAAATATAATAATAAAGTCAAATATGATAGGAGTACCACCATACTTCCTTAGTGTGAGGAGTGTGGTTGGTCATGGTGATCCAACCCATTCCATTCCACTTTCCTAAAATCTTTATTTTTTGGTTACTTATGCAACAGAACTTGTGTAGATTTTATTTTGGATGTCCTCTTGAGGATTCTTTATCCTCCTTAGATTGGTCACCTTCTCCATTGAAAGGGTAATCCCAATTATATTTATCTTTTACTTTGATACATTCATCATGTATCCCTCAACATGATTCCTCTATTGATGGGGTGTTCTTACACAAAATTTGACCTATTAGTCAGTGGCATGAAATAAAATACCACTATGGTATACTTCTACTTTATTCTTCCTTTTCAATATCCATGAGATTCATTTCAGACTTATATATCCTTGGTGAATCCTTCCACAGTTTCTTTCTCCCTTATCCCATAATCGTAAAAATAACCTCCTATTTTATTTTCAATATTTTATTCCTTTATCTCCACTAGGTTTATTGTGGTTGTAACTTGATATGTGTTTAAGTCACGTTATTTTGAGATTCACCTTTATCCTCTAAAGTAGTGAATCTATTTTCTTTCTAAATAAATTTATTTTCAAATAAAATGCCTTCCCAAATATTCTAAAGGAATAACATTGTTCCTAATAACTATATTGGTTCTCCACCTACCATAATTTATTTCCATGTTCCTAGAGTTAGTACAAATAAAATATCCCCCCAAAATATTAATCCACTTTCTACAGTATCTCAACTAAGATATTGATGTAGCATGTCTTCATCTACCATTGTTCACTAGGGATTATGGAAAAACACTTACAGTGTGCTCCATTATTCCATAGTATCACCAATACAATTATACCTTCTTCTTTGACCCATATCTATTCAATTTGGAATAAATATTCTTCCAGTTTACTGGTTTTATATTTTTTTCATACTTTACTTGTATAATTACCTAGATTTATAATTTAACCTTCTCTACTTATAGATGTTTCATTAGGAGGTATAATAATATTCTAATTACAATTTTTAAGCATAGATCAAATTAATGTTCTTTGATATTCCCACTTTATATTAATTTTGGAAGCATCTATTTCATACAAAAATTTTATTTTTATCTATATTTTCTCATTTTGTCAAGTTGTGTCTTGAGATGAAGGATTATTTCTTTTTTCTTCTTTTCCATGACCATTTATCTACTATTTTTTATGTTTCTTCAAGTAGATCACTTTTTTCCATAAATTTGTCACCCTAATTCTTGATATAAAAGTTTTGGGCTACTAAAACTATATTCATCCTTTTGATCTCTATGAAAAAATCATCAATAATATAAAGATTCACTTGATGTGTGATGTCTTTTCAATATATCACTTTATTCACATATTGGACTTTGTCTGGATTTCTACATGAACAACATTAATATTAGTGTCTTGATGATGAATTAATTTATTCCATGGATTCCTCATCCATTTATACTTCTATGAGGGGGTCTATAATTCTATACATCCATATATCTTCCAAAATAGTGTTAAAAATAGATATATTAATGAAATCATAATTTTTCACCTCAACTATACGAAAAATCTTATCAAGATCCTTATTTTGGGTTTTCTTCTTATTTTTATCTTTTTTCTTAAGGTACTCATCATCAATTTTTTAGATAAAAACTTCCTTGTAATTTACCTGCACATTTAACCAATATACTATTTCTCATAGTCTATTTCTATAGTGTAAAACTTTTTTATTTTTCATCTTTCCATTGGTCATAAGATACTCTTCCAAATTAGTGGAACAGTGGATAACTTTCTTATAAACATCACTTTATAGAGATATTACCAATACCTTGATATCTTTTCATTCCCTTTCCATTTATTATGATTTTAAAATATCTATATCTCTTAAAAAAATCATTACCTTTCATGCCCCAAGCCAGTACAAATATAAATATCTCCATCTACCACCCATATAAATTATATACACTAGAAATGGAGGTTTTAACATAAGATCCAAATGATAAAAAAATATAAAATCAAATATAGAGGTTTTCCACAAAGTCGAAACCTTCTCCTTTAATACCACTTATTAGAACCAAAGTCGCTGAGAGAGGGGTAGGGTGAATCAGGGTGACACAAAATTTTTACCTTTCACTTTTAGGATCTTGTCCCTATGTTTTCAGAAATATTAATTATACATATTACTTATTTTGAATGTATACACACCACATTTCATGCACATATGAAAAATGAAAAAAAAATAGGGACATTATAATTTTACTTGGTTCACCAATAAGATTTACTCTAAGGGGAACACACCAACTATGGATTGATGTGACATGGGATGTAATACTATTTGTAGGGATATTATAATGTATTTGGGACATGCTCACTGCCAATCTAAGGTGAAATTCCTCTTCTATAATTTCATGAACTTCTCAAGGGAGGTATTAGTTAGTATACAGACTTATGGGTCTCTTCTATAGTTTGATGACTTGTTGGTATGTCTTTGTCAAGTGTGAGACCTCTCTTTTCATATTTATATCAAGTTAGATGCTCTGTTATACACCTCCATTTTATACTCCCATTTTCTTCAAGTCCAGATGATAATTGATCCTTATAGGTAGTTTGTTCTTATTCCTTCCTCCTCTAATTCTAGAAGAGAGCATACTCAATGTGAGGAAAAAATATATTCTTCTTAGAAGTAGAACTTCTATTTTCTAGATGATAGTAATTTCAAATTAGAATTATCATGTAGCTTTCATATTATTCACACCATATTTATTAGTGTAATTCTATTCTATTTTCAAGCCATCAATCTTAAATTTAAACCCATATATAGAAATGGTGTTCTATAGTGGTTCTCCGTATTCGTTTCTTAAAGTACCAAATATAACAGTATGTACAAAATTTTTCTTTTCTAAAACTTTATTATCTTTATATATTTCCTCTTTCCAAAACTGATAATGATAAAACTTCTCTTCTTTCTTTATAAAACTACTTTAAAGAGTATTTATACATGAATTATAATCTTCAATACATTACAAACCATGAAATAAACCACTTTATGTTCTTCCCTACTTTTTATCATCCTTCAACAAGTCACCTGTAATGAAATCTATCAATGAATATTCTAGAATAGGATTGTGAAATCTTATTTTGGTATTTGAAATGAATAAAAAAATTCACACATTACATTAGAATATTATATAGATTATTTTTAGGGTTATCCATTGTGATGGCGTGAGATTCTGAGCCTCAATGATACCAAAATTAATTTTTGAAATATATTAAATATCATATATGTATTGTTTTCCAAAAAAAGAGGAATAACTCTTAAATAGAGGCTTTTAACAAAAATATAATTTATCAGCTGAGTTTAGAGAATGGGTTTTACACTTATTATGACATAATCTATGTCATCATCAAGAATTATGATTGGGCATCTTCATAGGAGAGTAATTAAATAATTTTAATTATATTTATTTAATTATTCAATTAAAATCAGAAACCAAATGTTTCCTCATAAAAACATTTCTATGGAAAAAAATTAGGTTTATCCTAATAACCTTCCATATAGAGAGGATCTACTAGAGAGTAATATGGGAGGAGATCTTGGAGAATAGCACCGAATGAGATCAAAATCAAGGATCGGTGTGCCAACCGAATGTGTGGATCTTGCAATGAAAATGATGCAGATTTTTCCTTCATTAGTGATCAATCCACCTTGAGGTGGGACATTTATATGTTGTGTATTTATCCCCTTTTCTTATCCTATAATGAACACAAATTAATTAACCAATGGATTGATTCTTCATTCGATCGTATTTTGGGTGCAAGCTTATCATGCAGGGATTGTGGAAGAAATTGTTTATTTTATTTTGGATCTCAGTTAATCATTCTAATAAAAAAATACTGACCCCAATTTGATCATGGCCTGGGTTTGTTACTCTTTTGTATGATTTCTAGTTTTCTCAATGTTTTATTAATGTGTTCATCATCGGTGTTTAGTTTGACCGATGTTCCAACCAAAATATTGAATAAACAATCATTACACACTCGTTTATTGGCGCAATATATTGTAATCATAGATATGGGTTCAAATCGATGATGAGATCAAGATGTAATTATAACAATGAATGGAATTAGTCTGAAAATCGTTATTCTTCCTAGTTGGGCATGTGATAGTGAAGAGGTGTGATGATAACAGATTTCCATATGAATCTGATGGCTAGATTACACTGAGTAGTGACGGAAAGGCTCAGTCGGACTAGATCCATGTTTTCTGTAATGATTTTTGGCTGGAATAAAAACTAGAGGAGTGGGAAACGATGAGATAAACACCTTTGTGGGTTCTGAAAAATTATGATATACATGGATTTTAATTTAAAAATACACCATGTGTGGGGCCCCGAATATAGATCTAGGGTTTCTGTGTAGGATATAAGGGTCAAATTCCATGTGACAGATGTCACATAGAATTTGACCCTTACTTAGCATCTTGACATCTTCCTTAAAGGGTACATAGATATTTCTAGGAGAACATGGTCTCATAAGCATTTTGTACTTAGACACAGAACCATCTAAGATAGTTGTACATGGTCATATCCATGTATTCAGGTACAGTAATAAGAACATAGACTTGGGAACACCATGTACATGAACATAAAAATAGACATGGGCACCAGCCATGATACACTGGTAGGACATGATGCTGAAGGTACATGTTGTGTACTCTTTTAATGATGATTTACATCCCCTTTACTCTTTATCTTGGACATGTTTCATTAGGGTATGTTCCCTTGATCAATTCCCTTAGGTTTTAGTATAGATTCACATCTTGTTAATAGTATGGTTTTCCCCTCCTAGGTACTTCAGTCTTGGATAGAGTTGTGGGAATCCCTCTATAAGCCTAGTAGTGATATCCTCTATCATCACCATTTCCATAGGTGAGGGGTCTTAGTATCTTCGTGACCAACACTATGTGGGTGTTGATCCCATACATAGCAGGCTAATCTAGATTGGATTGTTGGTATACCTCATGGCCTTGGGTTTGATCCCTACCTATGTATTATTCTCTTTATAATTATATCATATAATTCTTATGGTAAGACATAATGATAATGACATCTCCAAAGGATTTCATCAGTGCTATCTGACTCATGGAGTGTGTTCAAGCATATGAGTGCCATCTAGAACATTCGAGTAAGAATCCTAGGCTGGAATTAGGATTATGAATTTACCATGAGAATGTGTCTCAATGTTAATTATATACGAATATTATTATTATTGTGATTTTTAGATATACCTCTAATGAGATGACTATTATTCTTGATGTTATATACTTAGTGATTTTAGGGGGTCCTGTTGGGTATTTCTATAGTCACCCATGCATTGGATTCGTAACACTCTAAGATTTTATGAGATAGATTATTTGAAATTTATTTGATGTTTTTTATTGTACACTACACCATGATTATATTTCACTATACGCAACACTGTATTATCTGGCAGTATACGCAACACTGTACTTTGCTTGTGTTACACACAATTTCAAGTTCCTTTGATAGAATTCAGTTCACGCAAAATAGTGTAGATTTCATTAAATTTATAAAATAATTAAGTTTGGATTATGTTTACAAAACACCAAATTAATCTTTCACTGCATGCAAAAATGACTTGGCTTGCATTACACGCAAGAGTGACGTTCCTCGATAGCTTGCATTGTATGCATTAACGAGTTTCACTAGACAAAAATATATTATTAAAATATTATATAAACTTCTATTTATGAATAGTATTAACCACAATATGAATTTTATATAACATTAAAATTCATCTTATGTATTTTATAGAACATTATATAAGAACAAATTCAATTTTTTAGATAAAAGAAGTATTTGTCAAAAAATGCATTGTGGTCACCTTTTGATGGGGTGAAAATTTCAAATCTAGTTTTTAACACATTAATATATTTTATTTTACAAAATAAAATTATTATTTGGAAGTGGGACATCAAAATTTAACTTGATTAAAATTTTGGTATTTTTCTGATTAAATTCAAATTTTGATGAATAATGAAAAATACTGCATTTCAATTCAAAACTGCCTTTCCGTATAATTTATTTATATAATTAGATTATCTTTTAAATTGATTTAAAGTTTAATTGGATTATTTTTTATCATTTAATCCAATTTATTCATTAGATGTAATTTCAAATTTAAATTGTACATAAACACAAGAAAAGCTTTTGATAAGTTTTTACTTCTTAAAAACTTACTTTCTAGTTTTTGACAAAGTGAATTAATTTTAAATTAATTTCTAACAATTATGTATTTTGAATTATGAAAAGTTTATTCCATATTTTTAATAAATGGGTCCAAATTATGTTAATACATTACTTTTTTTTGTATATTATGAATATTAACTACTTTACGTTTTATTTACCACAGTTACAGGTAAATTAGGGTAACTAAAAATATGATAAAGATAATAAAACAATCCTAACACTGGAAAAAAAACATATTTGATGAATAAAATTCGACCCATATCACCTAAGAGTCTGAATTTATTCAATTAATGGACTTTTATCCATGAAAAGTATGTAACTATTATTAAAACATAATAAAGTGACAACATGTCACTCTCTTATCACTTATAAGAATAATAATGTTAATGTGGTGATAAAATTTATAAAACATTGAATATAAATAGTCCACATAGATATATTGAAATTATATATGTAATGGGAATTTATTTTGAGTTTTTAGAGGTTAAATAACAACCATAAATATTGACACAATAGTGATACGGTAAATATTTTATTAAGAGAAATATCAAATAAAAGATATTATAAATACTAAAATAGATAAAATTTGAGAGAATTGATGGCGTCAAATATTCTTGTGGATTAATGTGACATTTTAGAGATTATTTAAGTAGTTTTTTTCGAACTTAACTTTCTCTTATGATATTTTTTTAAAGTCAACAATTAAATATTGCCAAAATTCATACTATTGGTATTTTAAAATATAAAATAGTTGATTAAATGTTATAAAATTCATAAAAATATAATATTCATCCAAATGGTTATTATAAGTCCAAATATATCATAAATGGAACGTTTTTTACTCTTTTTACATGTTATGGTAATTAAATTAACCCAAAAAATATAAATAAAAAATATCAGGGTAAGATTAAAAACGAAAAAATAAGGGTCAAACCAAAAAGATAAGGACTAAAAAAATTCAAAACAGGTAAAAAAATTATTGGATGATTTTATTTCAACCAAAAATCATCTTATATTAGAAATCAATGAGTTTGGGCCATTAGAAATCGAAAATTAATTTATAATGAGATAATATTTCAAGAGTTTCCTAAAGTACCCATCTTCCCCCTTATAAAATGTCACCACCTCTACCCACTTACTTCCACCTTTCAAGCCCTTTTTCTCATCCAAAATCAGATCACATAATATCCCAAAATACCTCCATTCCTCTTATATGCCACACTTTTTACATTAATCTATCCTAGTGAAACCTTTTGTGCAAATCAAAAGAAGATACTCGAAAAGGAGGTAATTTTTTTATCTCCTCCTTCAAAATTCATTTCGTCTTATACTTCCTCTTCTTAAATTTTTTTAATACTGAAGGAATAAATCCAGTATATTATATATGATTAGATTTTATTATAATTATTTGAAAACCTTATACCACCTTTTATTCATCTTACAAATAACAATATCATTAGGCGTGTGTGTGTACGGTTTACAGTCTCCACAATGTGATGAGATTTATCCTCCAAGTTAACCATTAAAGAATGGTTATAAAGTGTATATAATAAATAAAAATGAAATATATGAAATAATAATGATATTGTATTTATGTATATATATATATATGTCGTTTACTTTCTTTCTTTCAATTCAATAAGCAAATGGAAACAGTGTTCATGCGTACGTACGGCCTACCGTCTCCATGAACAACATATTTTATTAATTTATATATCTATCATATATAATTATATAATGATTATATATGATATATAAATCATGTTTTAAACTCTATAATTAATTAAATCAAGATCTATGTAATAAGATCAAGAAAAACAAGTCAAAACACATACGATAAATAAAACGATTATTACCCAAAATGTTTCTTTAACATGGAATTGATAAAAGAATGGGTAATATAAATTCATAAGTGAATCATATATGAAGTAATGAATATTAGTATGGTCTTTTTATAAGTTATTAATATGTTTAAACCCACTATAAAGTAGTTTCAGACACATGCGGATTAAATTGAACCTAAGGTAAGGAATAATTTTGCAAACTCATTATTTTCGAAGATTATTCATACGTAAGTATTTACTGGGGTATATTTATCATCCACTTCTATGTTTCCTAAATATATAATATTATTTCTATTATTATACTATTATTTAAAGTCAATTTTACCCATTATTTAATTTTTATTAAATGTTATGGATGGAATATTTTTTTTATTTTCTATACGAGGTACATTTTGAGTTTTTCGGGAAGAGTACGAGAAGAATGTATTTTTTAACTTATACAGCATGAATGGATTTTAAAGTATTTAAAATTACTTATTTCCAAGAATATTCCCCTACACTATTTCATGTTTATTTTTAACTTACTTCTTCTCTTTTAAAATTCCTCGGCATTTTGAGAAAATAAAATGTTTTTTTAAGAATAAAGGATATTTTCTCCCAGAATTAAGTTCAAGTGTTTTATCAAAATTATTTTCCATATAAGATTACATAGGGTTATGTTTCTATCCCAATTATTATTTTAATTTTATTTAGTTTATGGTGGAATTGTTTTTTTGAAATAAAATTATTTTATATGTATTATGATGGGATGATGTTTAAGAAACCCATTTTATTTCATGTGTTATGCTATGATGAATGATTTATGTTTTTGTGGAACATGTAAGAATAATTTCATTATAAGATATATGGGACCTATATCTCCCTCCAGTGAATTGGTTAAATATTTATATCTCATGATATATACTTTGTTGGAAATGCTAGTAAATTTGGTTCAATAATATTGGGCAGAAACAGCAAGTAAATATGGTTCAGTAATACATGGTTGGAAGAGAAAATAAAACCAATTCAATAATGGAATTTTTTCACTCTGATGGTCTAGATAGAAATGTCTTGGATACTATGTAAATAATATTATGGGCTTATTTTTTTCCACAATTCCATATTTTTTTCCAATGTTATTTTATCATGGTTAATGTTCCTTTATGATCTATGTCTTAAGTACTACCAAGATTTATTTCATGACTCACGATTTTGATATTTAATCTTTATGTTCATGTTTTTACATTATTATTCCTATGTTTTGTTTTATGTTTTCCATTTTTACCATTACTAAGAATTTTAGCTCACCCTTTCTATGTTTTCTTTTCCCCCAGATATAAAGAAAGATTTTAGGTAGGAAAAGAAAAGAAGAAGATCTTTATGGGAGATGTTGATGATCTTCCACAAAGATAGAAGAATGTGTTCCGATTTTCCCAATACAATAAACTATTATGGTCTTTCATCTTATATTTGTGTAATTTATTATGTATTACCCAAAATAAATGTAATTTCCATGTACATCAAACCTGGTTCATTATAGTTGGTATCATATCGAAGGTTTAGTCAACCTTTGGAAACTAGGATGAAAAAAATTTAGTGAGGTCCCTAGAGATATTTATAAGGATATGTCTTGGGATGTCCTAAGGATAAGTAAAGTATGGGTTAAAAACTGAGGTTTTTTGAGAAAATCATGACTAGGCTAGGATTAAACTGAAGATATCATAGATTGAAATATTATAATTAATTTACCTTAATTATATGTTTCTAATATCTGATATATATTTCTCATACTTTTCTTTCTGATCTTAGTCAATAGCCAGAACTACATAGAATATAGTTAACCATTGAATATTTCATATGTGAAAATTATTTGAATTATGAAGATATATTTCCTATGTGGAATTATCATGAAGAGAATCATGATGATAGTATGAGTATTGTTTATTCTACTGAGGAAAAAGAGATTTTTAATGACATGTGAAAGGTATGTGATGTTCTTCCAGTATTTTTTCCATTAAACATAAGAATTTTGAGGTTTAGAAACCTTAAGACATAATTCATATTTTAGGAAAGACAAAGATAATGGATCCTGAGTAATTTCTTAAGAATAAATTAGGATGATTAAGGTATATATGCTTCATAATTCAAAGATTATGAAATATATAAGTGTTTTCAGTATAATTTTTTCATTAAGTATTGGAAAGGATATGTTGATTTGTTCTAAAGAGAAAAAAAGTGATTTAAGGGTAAGGTGATATTCTTGTAGAACACATGATTAAGGTAAATATAAGCTTTAATATGTCCTTTATGTTAAGATAATGATTTTTGGATAAATATATTTTACATTTGAATAAGTAAATTGGATGATGCTAGTTTATTGGGAACTAATTATGGAGTTGTTGACAAGAGGGTTATGCTATCATGGATGCAGTATATAACTATTTGGGACTTTAGGAATATATCGAATAAGTTTTAGAATAAGAAAAAAAACATGTTTTCAATAAAGATATCTGATAATTCATAATGTCACTGTGACTCAAGAGAATACATGATTAAGGTATTCACATGTTTAGAATGTGACAACCAAGAACTTCCTTATGAGATATGGGAGATAAATGTTAAAATTATTTAGTTCTTATCTTTCTATGGTTGTATAATTTCATTTTTTAAAGGATTGTAATGTTATTCATTTATGGATAGTATAAGTTATATTTTGGTTTAGGTTTGATAGATTAATGTATTATCTCCCTATATGTGAACATATGCATATTTGATTACCTATGAAAACCTATTTGTTGAGATAGATGGAATGACAAATCATTTTTTCAAAAGATCTAATAATACTGCAAGAATGACAAATTCAACTTCATTTCTTTAAATAATAGATGATGTGGAAATTGTTCAAGGCATGAACAACGATGATATTTTACCAAAATCAAGTATATATTTATTCTCGTGAAAAATTCTTAAACTTAAGGGAATGAATATTGAAAACAAAAAATGTTATCCTAGTACCTTCTTATTTGATGATTCAATTTACCCCTTAAATCATCTTTGATATATGGATTTCTGGTTATTAACTTTCCCCAAACCTTGTTCTCTATTACTATCTATCAAAACTAGATGGTTAGATTTTTCTTCCATATCTATGTTTCCACTTCCAACCTATGTTCTCCTATGTAGAAAGCCAAGTGATGAGTTACTTTGGGTAAATATTATGTTTTTAACTTTCCTTTTTCAAATGAGGATTTAGTATTCCTTTTTACAATGTGGGTTTCTGTGAAAGAAACTTTCAAGTAGTAAACCTTTTACAACCCCAAAGATTTTTGAGGGAAAAAATCATTTTAAGGGGGATTTCATGTAACACCCCAAGATTTAATGATATAGATTATTTTCAATTTATTTGATGTATTTTATTGTACGCAACACCCTAATTAGTCTGTGATATACGCAAAACCGTATTAGCTTGCATTATACGCAACACTATACTTAGATTGTGTAACATAGAATTTCACTTTCTTTTGATGGAATTCATTTCACGCAACACTGTGTATATATTTTGTTCAATGTATAAAATAATTAACTTTGGATTATGTTATATGTAACACCAAAGGAATCTTGCATTACATGAAACACTTACTTGTCTTGCCTTACACGTAGGGGCAACCTTCCTCGATAGCTTGTGTTGTAATCTATACTGAGTTTCACTAAACAACAATATATTATTAAAATATTATAAAAACTAGACTTTATGAATTATTTTAATAACATATTGAATTTTATATAACATTAACATTCATCTTATGTATTTTCTATAACATGATACAAGAATAAATTCAATTTTTCAAATAAAAGAAGTATTTTTCAAAAAATGAAGTTTTTTCACCTTTTGATGGCGTGGACATTTTAAATATATTTTTTAATACTTTTATATATTTTATTTTAAAAAATAAACATCTTCCTTGGAATTGGGAAATCAAAATTTAACTAGGTCAAATTTTTGGTATTTTTCAGATGAAATTCATATTTTTATGAATAGTGAAAAAATACTACATTTTAATTCAAAACTACATTTTCTTCTAATTTATTTATATAGTTATATTTTTTTAATTAATTATAAAGTGTAATTGGATTATTTTTTTATAATTTAACCAATATTGGTCATTTTAAGTAATTTCACATTTAAATTGGACAAAAATACATGATAATCTTTTGCAAAGTTTTTACTTCTTAAAAACCTGCTTTTTGGTTTTTGACAATGGGAATTAATTTTAAATTAATTTCTAATAATTATGTTTTCTGAATTATAAAAATGGATTTTACATTTTGAATCAGGGAGTCTAAATTATGTTAATAGGTCACTTTTATTTTTTTGATATTATGAATAGTTACTACGGTAATTTTATTCACCAAAGTTAAAGATAAATCAGGTAAATTAGGGAAACTAACAATACGATAAAAATTATAAAATTACGCTAAAACCTTTCAAAATCTTATTGAATGAATAAAATTCAACACATATCACCTATGGGTATAAATTTATTAATTTAATTTACTTTATTCTATGAAAATGGTGTAATTTTTATTAAAACAAAAGAAAGTGACAACATGTCACTCTCTTATCACTTATAAGTATAATAAGTTTAATGTAGTTATAAAATTTATGAAACATAAAATATAAATAGTCTCTATAAATATAATGATATTATCTACATAATGAGAATTTATTTTTAATTTATATAGGTTAAATAATAACCATAAATATTGACATAATTGTGATATAGTAATTATTTAATTAAGTGAGATATCAAATAAATGATATAATAAATACTAAAATAAATATAATTTGATTCAATTGATGGTGTCCACAATTTTTATGGATTAATTTTATTTGTTGGTGATGATTTAATTAATTATTTTATAACTTATCTTATAGTTATGATATTTTTAGAAAGTCAACAAATAAATAGTGTTAAAATTGATACTATTGGTATTTTAAAATATAAAATAGTTTATTAAATGTTATAAAATTATTAAAAATTTAATATTTAGAAAAATGGTTAGGATAAATCCAAATATGTAATAAATGGAACTTTTTTGGGTCTTTTAAAATGTTATGGTAATTAAATCAACCCAAAAAGTGTAAATAATAAAATATCATGGAAAGATTAAAAAGGGTAAAATAAAGGGTATACCAAAATGACAAGGATTAAAAAAATATTAAAAACTTGTCAAAAATTTATTTAATGATTTTATTTCAACCAAAAATTATATTATATTATAAATAAATGAGTTTTTGGCCATTATAAATCAAAAATAAATTTATAATAAAATAATATTTCAAGACATTCCAAAAGTGTCCCTCCTCCCTCTTATAAAAGGTCATCTCCTCTACCCACTTACTCACACCATTGAAGCCCTTTGTATTGTCCAAAATAAGTTAAAATAATAAACCAACATCCCTAAATTCCTCCTAGATACCAAACTTTGGGTAGAAAGCCATCCTAGGTAGACTTTTGTGCATATCAAAAAGAGATACTCGAAAATGAGGTAATTTTTTTGTCACCTCTTTCAAAATTCTTTTCTTATTATACATCTTATTATTTTTTTGTTCTCATAATAAAGTAATAAATCCAGTATATTATACATTATGAGATGTTATTATAATTATGGGACAAACTTATACCTAGTTTTATACATCCTACAAATAATAATATCATTATGTGTGCATACGTACAGTTAACCGTCTCCACGACGTGATTAGATTCATTCTCTAGGTTAACCATTCTAGAATAATTATAAAGTATATATAATAAATAAGAATGAAATATATGACATAATAATGATATGTGATTTATGTTTATATATATATATATGTATATATATGTATATATATATTACTTACTTCCATACAATTCATTAGGGAAATAGAAACAACATTCATGCATACATACAGCCTACCGTCTCCATAAAGGGTGTATTCCATTTCATTTAGAAATATATTACATATATATATACTAAATATATATGATATATAAATCTTGTCATAAATTATATAAGTAATTAAATCACGATCTATGTAATAATATCAAGAATAACAAGTCAAAACACATATGATAAATAAAATTATTATACCCAAAATGTTGCTTTAACATGGAATTGATTAATGAACTGGTAATATAAATTCATAAGTGAATCATATATGATATCATAAATATTATTATGGTTATTTTATAAGTTAATAATTTGTTTAAACCCACTATATAAGATTTTTGAATATATATAGAACAAATCAGACCAAGGTAAGGGATAATTTTTCAATCTCGTTATTTTCTGAGATTGTTTATACATAAGTATTTATTGGGGTATATGTACCATCCATGTCCATGTTTTAAAAATATATAATATTATTTATATTATACTACTATTATTTAAATACAATTTTAATCATTGTTGAATATTTATTAAACTGTATTGATGGAATCTTTATTTTGCTTTCCATACGAGGTATCTTCTGACTTTTTCGGAAAGTGTACGAGAAGAATGTATTTTTTTAACTTATACAGCATGAATTTTTCATCATCATAAAACATTATTTACATGAGGATTTCTCTACATTATTTCAAGCTTATTTTCAACTAAATTCTTTTCTTTTAAAAAATTTCAGCATTTTGAGAAAAGAATTTTTTTTATGAAGAAAGGATATTTTCTCAAGAATTAAGCTCAAGTGCTTTAAAAAAATTATTTTCCAACTAAGACGGAATAGGGTAATTTTTATATCCATATTATTAATTTTTATTTGATTGTGTTTCTTATGTAATTATCTTTATGAATTCCATTTATTTTATATGGATTATGGTGGAATGATGTTTAAAAAAACCCATTTTATTTCATGGCTTATACTATGATGAATGATTTATGTTTTTGTGGAACATTTAAGAATAATTTAATTATGAGAAGTGTGGGACCTATATCTCCCACCAATTAATTGGGTAATGATTTATATCTCATGATATTGATATGACTGGATTGGAAAGTAAATCTAGTTTAATAATACTAGGCTGAAACAGCAAGTAAACCCGGTTTAGTAATGGATTTTTTTTACTATAATGGTCTTTGTAGCAATTCCTTGGCTACTATGTAAATCATATTATATGCTTATTTAATTTCCATAATTCCATGTTTTATTCCAGTGCTATTTTATTATGGTTAATGTTCTTTTATGATCTATTCCTTACGTACTACCAAGATTTATTCCATGACTCACAATTTTTATATTTAAAATTTATGTTCATTTTTTTACATTCTTATTCATATGGTTTGTTTTATGTTTTCCATGTTTACACTTAATAATCATTTGATCTCAACCTTTTTATATTTTCTTTTCCACAGGATATAAAGAAAGTATTTAGGTAGGAAAACAAAAAATGTAAGATCTTTATAGAATATGTTGATGATCTTCCACCAAGCTAGAATAATGTGTTTTGAGTATCCAAAGACACTAAACTAATTCAGTCTTTAGGCATATATTTTTGTATTTTATTAAGTAGTTCACAAAAGAAATGTTATTTTCATGTTCATCGAGTCTAGGTCATTATAGTATTTTTCCACACATGTCATTTCTTATGTAGAAGATCCACCTCTGGATAGAGTCCTAAATGGACCAAGACTAGGTGGACCTTAGTTCTCTAGATATATCAATGTTTGTTCCTGTAGTTACCTTGACAGTATTCCTTTCCCACTTTACAAGTTTGAATTGTTTTCAGTTTCTTTTCTTTTTTTCACTTGTGTTTATCCAATTTTCTTTTCAGTACTTGTTTCCATGCTTTGATGGGGGGATTTCAGATGTATGCATGATTGGTTATAGTTTTTATCATTACATAATTATATGGTCATAGAGTTGTTTGTGTGTGTAGGTATATTATGCTAAGGTCTCCCATGTGTATGATATTCTTACACGGTACTGGTCACCAACCCCTAGCCTATTGGATGTGTGCTTTGGGTTGTCACAACATGGGCCTCATTGGGATTGGTTGTGATAGAGTGGTATTAGAGGCAGTTAGTTCTACCTTAGGACCAGAGTCTATGAGATTGCTTTGGGAAAATAGTGTTAAGTGTCGCTACTAAAAATATATCCTTTATCAGCGTAAGAAAAGGGCATTAACAACGTTATAAAAACATTTTTAATCAAGGTGAAGATAAAGGGGGTCTCTTTTATAAATGCTTAGAAAAGCACTGCTAAAGGCCACATTTATCAACACTAAAAAAAGCATTGATAAAAGGGGTCTTTTATCAATGCTAAAAAATCATTGATAAAATGGTCCTTTATCAGTGCTTTTTTTAGCAATGATAAAAGACTGCTTTTATTAGTGCTTTTTTTAAAGTTGATAAAAGATAAAAAAATTAAAAAAAAATTAAAATTTTTGGGGAGATTTCAATAGAGCTTTACACCCCTTTTATCAGTGTTTGGAAGACCCCCTCCCATACTCTTGTGTGCTACACTTGCCTTTCATCCCGCACTTGCCCACACACCCCTCCCCGCTTCCACCCGAACTCGAAACTGAGACCTCCCCCCTTGTGTGCCTCCACCTTTTCCACTGAGCTATTTAGTTTTTTCTCTATTTAATGATATATCTATTTATATATATATATATATATAGTTATATTTATTTGTATATTAATATAGATTCATATTAATATAAATATATTTATTTATTTATTTGTATATTTATATATATATTTATTTTTATTTATATATATATATTTATATTTATTAGTATATTAATATAGATTAATATTAATATAAATATATTTAGTTATATTAATACATATATATTTATTCATATATTAGTATATATATATTTATTAGTATATTCATTTATATTTATATTTATTTATATATATTTTTAGTTATAATTTTTTATCCATATATTTATTTGTATATAAATATATATTTATAAGATTTGTTTTGAATACATTTATAAAATATATTTTTTAAGTTTGTTTCTAAATAAATAAATACTTACATACATACATATAAAACACAGACACACACACAGATATATATATATAGATATATATATTTACGAATAAATACATATATATGTGTATTTGAAAAGCTATAGAATGTTAAAATGACCATAACATCTAATCCAAAAGTCTGTTTCAACTCCACAACCATTAAAATCAAAAAAAATGAAACAATATTTAATATGATATGTGGTACATGCTTAGAATTCATCAGGATCAGAATTTATCCATGTTTGAATGTTAAATAATTGGGGTATCCTGACTAAAAACTCATTTTTGGAGGTCCTATGGGAATTTTTGGGGCTTGAAAATTGTGAAAAAAGGGTTTCTTCAACCACTAGCACATATATCTCATTGCAATCTTCTATTTTATATGTTTTAGAGCTCAAATAGACACCCGTATCAAAATTTATGGTCATTTGAAGTTTGAGTTACATTTTTAACTTATTTTCAATCTTTTATTTATTTTTTTGATTTTTTGTGTCTTCAAATTATTATTAAATGATTATTAATAGATGATAATTATAGAATTATTAATTAATAATATTTTTAATAGTGCTTTTTTAGCACTGTTTAAAATTCCCTTTATCAGTGCTTTTTTATCCCGAATAAAGGGTGGCGCTGCGGAAACCCAGTTTTGTGGTAGTGTGTTTCAAGTTTGGGTCTCAGGCCAGGGAATCTGGTGTTGGTGTGGAAGATGATGTATCCATACACTAGTACTCTAATGACCTTCTATTTTACTCGATATATATAGAAATTTGTTGTAGGGAAAACATTGGTACATGCATCATATGAAAATGTGTTGTGGTTTTCATGTCCTTCTTGAGTCAGGTCTCCAGATATACTCATTAACCATGGTACATATTTTATATTTTAGAATTCCTCCATGACATTTTCCAGCTCTAATTCAGCATCATGATCATGAGGATGATCCCTTTAATAATTAATTTTTGACAAAAAGACATGTTTAGGAGGCGTTTCCTCCTGGTGGTGCACCATTCATACCACCACCTCTTGAGAAATAGATAGTAAAGGTTGTACCAATGGATGAGGTACATAGGTTGGGCACAATTTATGAGTTTCAAAATAGCGACCCCTCATGTTCTAAGGCAAGACCGACCCAATGGCGGCTGAGGACTGGCTTGAGGCAGTAACATAAGTTTTTCATCTTTTCATGTCAACTTTAAACCAGATAGTGGTCTTGGAAGAAAGCCTTTTCTATAGATTTGTAGGACAATGGTTCATCTTAATAACCCACTCATATGATGAGGAAAATATAGTATAGTTAGAGTTATAGTTCCATTTCAAATAGGATTTTTCTATAGCTACATTGAGGTATGTGTGAATCCAAGAGCTTCTATATACTCATCAAGGTAGTGCTATCATTTATGGGTATCCTTCAAGGTTCACTGACCTCTCTTAGTACTCAATGGATATGGTGTGTGATCATATATTTTGACCTTGAACCTATGAGAGAGGAATATTGTAAGACATCTAATATAGCATGATACCTCTATGAATTCCTATCTATGATGTGGTTCTAGATCATTCTATAGTGGTTGAGAGTTTCCTGGATGATCATACACAGATAGTTGGTGTCACTAGTGGGCACATAGAAGATAAGAATTCATTGGCACGAAGCCAAAGTTAGACACAAGGACCTAGACGTGCAATAAATTTCAGAAGAAAACACCAGGACAGATGTTCTACGGTTCATGGATCTTGGTATGGACATATTCATCCAATGGATTGTATGTTCTACTCTTGTGATGGTTAGGGACATCTTACATGAGATTTGTTGACCCGTCGTTCGACTGATAGAGAGATAATCGATGGAATTCCTAGTAATATCCAGTTATAAGAGCATGATTCTATATAGGGTTACGGACATGGTAGAGGATATGGGAGGGAATTTTTAGGTTGTAGATGTTATAACCGGTTACCACCACCACCCCTAGGTGGTCCCTACTAGGCTCAGGGAGCTGGTAGGCATGGACAAGGGTAGCTATAGTGGTCGAGGCTTATTACCTAGAGGATCCATGGATGATACAAGGTACAATATATGTCTTTTCTATCTTATTTTAACTACTAATAAACATGAGTGAGATTCATTCGTTTATATCCAATTATTTTTATTGATACTTATTGATTCCATTTGAGCCCTTGGCTTGACCCTTATGCTTGGAAACTTCTATTGGAGGTGACTTAATGATCACAGACTTCTACAGATGGTGTGAGCTGACTCTTGGAGGTAATATTTTCTTTAGTGGTATCTCTATAGTAGTGATGAGGCCTTACAACTTCATCTTAGGTATGGATTAGTTTTCCATAGTTTATTCCCAAATAGACTATTTTAGGAAGCAGATGTAGTGTGTTTGGAGTGATGGGATGATTTTTTCCTTTATGGATAAAAAGGGAATTTATTCATAGTAAAATGGAATCATGAATATTTGGGTGTAGGTAATTAATCATATGTTGGATAGTATGACCCTTGGTGTAGTGAATTCTACGAATTTTCATTTTCTTGCAATGATGGAGAAGTATGAGGACATCTTTTCAGAGGACGTTATTGGCATACATCCCCATTGTAAGATAGACTTATACATTGATTAAAAAACAAGGATGACATTGATATCTGTGAAAACATATCGGATGGATTCTATAGAGCTTCACGAGTTGAGGGTGTAGTTGGAGGACTTGTAGAGGAAGGGATTTGTGAGTCCTGGTGTTTCAACAGGGACTTCCCCAGTATTGTTCACCAATAAATCTAAAGGGAGTTTGGGGTTGTGTCTAGATTACCATTTCCAAAACCTAGTGAATCTAAAGAAAAAATATCTGCTACCGATTATTGATGACCTCTTTGAACAATTGATAGGGGCACGATTGTTCTCAATGATTGACCTCATATTGGGTTATAACCAGCTGTGAGTATGGGATCAGTATAGAGAGTGAGTAGATTTACTATATTTATATGCATACAATTAGTACTTTGTGATTCACTTTGGCATCAAAAATTCCCCAGTATTTTTCAAGGGACTTGTGAACTGAGTCTTTTGTTCTTTCATAGACCAGTTTTTGGTAGTCTTCATCGATGATATCCTAGTGTACTTGGTGTATGAGGAGGAGAATGTGAGACACTTGAGGATGATTCTAGATATAATCTAAGAACACTATATTTATGGTAAAATCTATAAGTTCTAGTCCATTATTCAAGAGTTCTACTTTCTAGGACATGTTATCTCAGTAGATAGTGTAGCTGTGGACCGAGAAAAGGTCGTGGCAGTTTTAGATAGGGAGCCACCAAAGAGTGAAACTAAGGTATGGATATTCTTTTTTTTTGGAATTCCACTATCTTAGATTCATACCTAATTTCTATATGATTCCATATCCCTTATCATATTTGACCCAAAAGGGGATTCCTTTCTTGTGGATAGAGAGGTTCCAGTAGAATTTTTGGGAGTCACGGAATATATTAATGATCACATCTTGAGATTTCTAGAGGAGGGTGTTAAGTATGTAGTGTTTTTGATGTTCCAAGTACCAAACATGGTTTTGTTTTGATTCATAGGTGGGTAGTTATTTTCTATGATTCACATAAGTTAATACCACATGAGTAGAACTACGCAACCCATGATTTTTATCTAGTTGAGATAGTCTCAACACTGAATACGTGGCAATACAACCTAATGGGTGAGTGGTTTATTATCTATTGTAAATAAAAGAGTCTCATATATATCTTCTCTAATAGGTATCTTAACACGAGATAGATTCAATTTCTAGAGTTCCTACAGGACTATGACTTTGATATTTTCTATACTCCCTAGAAGGGGAAAGTGGTAGAACATTCCCTCGGTTGAGATCATGTTTGTGGTTGCTGATTGAGGTCATAGAGTAGTTATCATATTTATAATTATCATTTCTATATGGGGATATAAAATCTTACCACCAGTAAATGGTTGTTATACCTCTACATTTATAGTGATTTAGGGAGGTGTAGCTTGTGGATATTGACTGTGAGACCCTATACACTCATATATCCACTGGACATGCTCTTGGTGAATTTTCTAAAGTTGGAGAGAATTATGTTATTTTCAAAGGATACACGATGGTACCCGTGATGTTTCAAGATGAGGTTATTAGATAGTTTCACACATCTCGCTTAGTGGTGCATCCAGGTGTGGTAAGGATATACTAGTACCAATGATGTCAGTTTTGGTAGTGAGTGATAAAGAAGGGAGTTGTAGAGTTTGTCTCTTGATGCCTTACTTAAAATAAAGAGAAGGCTAAGAATCTAGTTATTATGGGTTAATATCTACCCCTTGAGGTTCTAGATTGTGATGGGGATGGGATATTCATGGACTATGTGAAGGGGTCACCATGTATTTCTAGGGGACATGATTCCATATGGGTGTTCATAGATCGAATCACCATGTTGGTCCACTTCCTAGTTATTCAAGAGAAGATTTTAGTAGATATTTTGGGACACATTTACATATAATAGATAATAAATCTCTATGGATTTCAATTGATTATCATTTCCACCTTGTTTCTTGCTTCACATCTCGGCTTTGGAAGAGATTATAGAAGGCCTTTGTGACTCGGTTTTATTTGAGCATGGTGTTTTATCCCCAAACTGATGGCCAGACTGAGTAGACCATTCAAGTCTTGGAGGAAATGTTTTGGGATTAAATGTTATACTTTTTCCATATTTGGTAAGATCATATACCATTGGTGAATTGTTTTTTACAACAACTACTACTATTACACCATCAGCATGGCACCATTCAATTCCTTGTACAGGCGACCAAATTGGTCTCTACTATGCTAGACTGAACCTGCAGAGTCAGCACAAATGAGCCCATAGTTGGTGTGAGCCACTATAGGGAAGTTTTAGATCATATAGGAGAAGATGAAGACTAAATAGAGTTTTCATAATTCTATAAAAACTGATGAATTAGGCCTTTGTAGTTTGAGTAGGGAAACCATTTGTTCCTAAGGATCTCATATTGATGTGGATTACTGATATTTATTTGGGATGGAAATATATCTCTGAGATTCATTGGTTATTTCTAGTTACTGAATATATTTGTCAAGGTGGCATACCTCTTAGCTCTATATTTGTTTCTATATTGGGTACACAACTTCTTCTACATGTCGCAGCTAAGGAGGTACATGCACAACCCGTTACAAGTTATTGATTGGGGAGAGATATACATCAAGGATGAATCTACCTTTGCTAAGTACACAGTAGATATTTAGGATCAATAGGATAATATCTTTCATGGGTGAGTGATTCCTTTATTGCATGTCTAGTTGTATCAAGAGAATCTTCATGAGAGTACCTAGGAGTGGGAGACCCAAATGTGTGCTCCGTGCCCATATCTCTTTGTGTAGAATTTTTGTTTTGGTTTCCTAGGATGTAAAACCCCAAGGTGGGGGAGTATAAAAAATCACATTTTCCTATATATTACTTTAAAACATTTTATAGATTATTTTTTGAGTTAGGCGTTATGAGGGAATTAGATTACAAGGCTCAGCATGCTCATAATTAATATCCAAATTATAATAAATATGAAGCATGTGAATGTTTTACAAAAAATTGTAATAACTCTTAAATATAGGCTTATATTAAAACTTTTAGGGTAATTTTGTGTTAAGATCATGGGTTTTACCCAAGGTACAACATAATCTATTTTGGAATTGGGTTTTGGGCTTGAGCACCTTCATTGGAGAGTAATTAAATAAATTTAATTAAATTTATTTAATTATTTACTTACAAAACTAAACCAAAAAATTTCTTATAAATATGAATCTATGGAAAATTTTGGGGTTTTCCAAATAACCCTAAAAATAGAGAGGATTCAATGGAAAATAATGTCAAAAGAGATCATGGGGAATGACACAAGGTTGGATTGGGATCGAGGATCGGTGTGCCAATAGAATGTGTGGATCTCACCAATGAAAATGATGTTGATTAATTATTCATTAGTGATAAATAAAACTTGATATATGATGTAAGTATTTTGTGGATTTATCCCTATTTTCTTATCTTATGATTAATTTAAATCGATCAACCAACGGATTGATTCGCAGTTCAATCATATTGTAGATGTGGTATTTTCTTGTAGAGATTATGGGATAAATTGTTTATTTTATTTTGAATATTTTTTCTTCATTCTAATGGAAATAGATTAAGGATAGTCTGAAAATGGATGAGGTTCTTTCCACTTGTGTTTTTTCTTAGTTTTCTACCTTTTTTTCATGTGTTCATCATCAGTATTTCATTTGATTGGTGGTTTTACCAAAATATTGGATAAACAAATGTTATATAACCATTTCTTGGTACAATATATTGTTATCATAGATCCAGGTTTAGATCAACTATAGGATCGAGATGTGATGATGGTAATGATTAGGATCAGTCTGATGATCCTTGTTCTTCCTAGTTGGGTGCATGACAGCAATGAGGTGTGATGATAACTTACTTACATGCTAATTGGATGGATCTATTCCAATGAACAGTGACAAAAAAGGCTTCATGGGACCATATCCATGTTTTTCAATGTGATTTGTGGTAGTATTGGAGACCAAATGAGTGGGAGATGATGTGGGAGGAAGCACTTCAAGATTTCAAAATCTTGATATACATGGTGTGTAATCTAGGAATACTTTTCATGTGGGGTTCTAGCCATGGAACTAGGGTTTCTATAGAGGATATAACTATCACACTTCATATAACATGTGTCACACAGTGTATGAACCTTACCGAGAATCTCGATGTGTACCCTGTAGGGTACACAGACCCAAATAGGAGTACACAGTCTTACATATGTCATGTACTTAGACATGGACATGTCGAGGCCAGGTGTACATAGGAAGAATCGTGTATTTGGGAACATTCAGAAGTACATAGGCTCAGACACGCTATGTACTCTAGCATAGATGGTTCGTGATACATAGGTAGGACTCGATACTGAAGGTACAAAACGTGTACTACTAGAACACACCGTGTACTCCTTTAGTGATGGATTTTATCCCTTTTCCTCTTTAGTTTGGACAATTTTACATGGAGTGTGTTCCCTTGATCCATTTTAGTATGGAGTTACATCCTATGCATAGGATGGTGTTTCCCTGTGAGGATATTCAATATTGGATAGATTAGTGGGAATCCTAGCATGAGGCCTAGAGTGATATCATATATCATCATCATTTCCCTAGGTGGGTTATTGGTATCATCACAACCAACACTATGTGTTCATTGATCCCCTACATAACATGTTAATATGGATTGGGTTGTTGGTATACCCCATGCCCTTGTGTGGGATCCCTAAATGTGTGTCATTCTCTTCAGACGTTCAGCATATGCATATTATTTTGAAACTTGATGAGCATGGAATATCGGAGAGACACCATTAGTGAAATTTGACTCATGGGGTGAGCTTTCTTGGATGAGTGTTGTGTGGAACCTTCGAGCAGGAATCCTAGGCTAGCATTACGGTTGTGACTTTTCCTTGATATTGTTTGTCTATGTTGAGTATATTTGGATATTACTATCAAATGTAATATTAAAATATACCTATGATGATATGAATATTATTCCTGATGTTATATTCTTAGTGATTTTGTGGTGTGTACTGGGTATTTTTATACTCACCCCTACATCGGCTTTGCCTGAATGTGTCATGTCTTAGGCAGATGATCAACCTTTTTATAGAGTCCTAGAGGGGCCAGGACCAGGAGAATATTAGTGAGCTAGATATACTAAGGTGTATTCCTAGATTTACCTTGATATTATTCCTCACCCACTTTATAGTTTGTACTTGTTTTTAGTTTCTTTGTGGTATGATTATATTTGTCCCTTTTTCTTTCTAGTACTTGTCGTCACACTCCGATGGTGGGATTTTAGATGTATGCATGCATGGTTATTAGTTGTTTTACATTTAATCATTTTATGGTCATGTATAGGTGTGTGTGTTTGTGTGTGTGTGTACAATTATATTACTTTAAGGTCTCCCATGTGTCTGATATTCCTAGTTAGTACTGGTCACCATCCCCTGCCTATTGGAGATGGGCTTGGGGTAGTCACAGCATGGGCCCCATTGGGAAATTTCATGAAAATATTTTAAATATGGGACTCTTCTATACATCTCAGTCTCTAAGCTATTCTTTTTTGAGTTTCCATATAACATTATTCATCCAACTAGATAGTTCCATATGAATAATCTATCTACCCTCTTCTCAATCACAGTTATCAGTCCCATGCAATAACACCTGTTTAAATTTTAATAAGCCATCCCAAATATAGTTCCATGATTTTTTCATCAAGTTTCCATGAAAACTAATCCTTATATCCTCCTATAGTAACTCCAAAAAATCTTGATCAGCCCTTCATTCAAACTCCATGAATAAAGATACATAAACTTCATCACTTACAATTTCCTATTCTTATTTATGTTTGGGTCAATTACTCATTTTCAAACATTAATAATACTATAACCATTGATGTACAAAATATATGAATATATATTTTTAATTCCACCATATAAAATATTTGAATATTGTGTAAGGATATTTTAATTTCAATCACCAAATATCATGACATGGGATATTTATTTGAAAAGGATTCTTGAAATCTAGAAGATATTTTTCTAATTTGAATATCCACACATAAATTAATTTATTATCTCGAGAAAAGTTTCTTCAAATCCTCTTTAATACTCGATCTTATTCTATCAATAAATTTTCCCCAAAATTATAGCTCTAAGTATTTTTAAAAACACAACTTCAAATTCCATGGCATAGATCCAGGTTAAAGACCTTGAATGTTCCTAAATATACATATGAAAAAAACCCATATACATTGAATCATGTAGTCAAATTCACATACTCTAATGATTTACATACATGAGTACCCATAAGTATCCAAAATTGAAACCCTAAACCTTTACATAAGGGAAATATTTCACATTGCTTATTTTTCTTAAGTGGCCCCTATATAGCCAAATTTTCATACGTGACTCCTTCCATAGAAAAAACCAAATATGTGGCCTTTCACATAGGATAATTCCTTTACATAACTTAATTTTCTAACTTTTACCATTTATTTCATAATTTTAATATGTGAATCCTTATGTAGATGAATTTTTATACATTAAACCTTTACAAACTCAAATTACCTCACAAGGATAGATTCTTTTATATTACCAAAATTCCCATACCTAAACACTCTATGAATTCAGATTCACTTACTTCACTATAATTCCACTACTACAAAATCAATCTATATCCACAGTTTTAAACCATGGCTATATGCCCAAAAACTGTGGCTAGAGCTTATAGCCATGGTTCTCACAACCGTGTCTAGTATTGGCATGGCTAGAGAGTAAAATCTATTACAACGGTTCCCAACCGTGGCTATATCCCTTTATCCACAGTTTGAACCGTGGCTATAGCCCTATATCCACGGTTCCAACCATGGAAACAACCCTAAATCCATGGTTTTCAACCCGTGGATAGGCAAAAATCACTTATCACCTATAGCTATAGTTTAAAACGGTGGTTATAGTCCTACACATTTCGTAAAAAAACCAACACTGTTCAGCTGGTGTTGGCCCCTTGTATCCTCCCCACCACCCGCTACAAATCCCCCCCCCCCCACTCTCCCCCTTGCACCCCACCTGCACCTTAAAGCCCCCATGAACCCCTCCCCCTACATCCCCCCTTCCCACCCTAGACAAATCCCACTCACCCCTAGACAGAACCCCTCCTCCTAGACAACCCCCCCCCCCCCAGACAGCCCCCCCCCCCCCCGGACAGCCCCCCCCCCCCTCCTGGACACCCCCCTCCCTCCTGGAAACCCCATGGACAACCCCACCCGGACAGCAACCCCCCTGCTGGACACCCCTTGAGCCACCCCCTAGACAGACACCCCATCCCCCATAGATATACCCCCTTGGACAACCCCACCTGGATTCCCCCCCCCCCCCGGACAGTACCCCCCGCTGGACCCCCCTGGACAAACCCCCCACCCCCTGGACACCATCCCTCCCTCTAGAAACCCCCTGGACAACCCCACCCTAACAGCACCCCCCCCCCCCCAGATAGCAGCCCCCCTCCACCCCCTGGATAGACCCCCCCCCCCCCACCCCTCTTGGAAATCCACCTGGACAGACCCCCTAGGATAACCCCACCCAGACAGTAGACCCCCTATTGGACAACCCTTGCACCACCCCTGCTGGACACCCCCCCCCCCCCTCATGGACGCCCCCTCCCTCCTGGAAACCCCATGGACACCCCCACCCGGACAGCAGCCCCCTCGAATAGCATCCCCCTCCACCCCTGGATAGACCCCCCCCCCCCCACACACACACACATCCCTTTCACCCCATTCCCCCCACATTGTACCCCCTTGGACAACAGGCCCCCACCCCCACCCCCCTGCTGGACCCCCCTGGACAACAGCATCCCCTTGCTGGACCCCCCTGGACAGCAGCAGCCCCCTGTTGGACCCCCTAGACAGCCCCCCCCCCCTACTAGACCCCCCCTAGACAACAACATACCCCTACTAGGCCCCCCTACTGGACCCCATGGACAGAAGCCCCCCCCCCCCCCCCTGTTAGACCACCTAGACAGCACCCCCCCTGCTGGACCCCCTGGAGAGTAGCCCCCCCCCCCCAGTTGGACCCCCTTGCACCACCCCAGCTGGACACCCCCCCAGCACCCCTGCTGGACCCCCCCCCCTGTGCACCCCCTGGATAGCAGCCCCCCCCCCCCCCCCCACACACACACAAACACACATCCCTTGCACCCCTTGCACACCCCTTTCCCCCCCCTACGAGACCCCCTGGACAGCAGCCCCCCCCCTGCTGGACCCCCTGCACAGCAACCCCCCTGGATAGAATCTCCCCCTGCCGGACCCCCCTGGACAGCCCCCCTTCTAGACAGCACCCCCCCTTACACATCACTTTCACATATCTTAAGGGATCCTTAGTTAAAAAGATTGACCAAGCAGGTGAGCTTCAGGATTTTCCCTTAGATGTTCCTACCAAATCATAACCTGTAGATGCCGCTTTACCAAATGTTGAGAGAGTTTTTTCTCCAGTGCCTTCAGATTTTGTATCCATATTATATTTATTATATTTCATAGAAAGACTTCTTTTAGATTTCAGAAGAATTTTGAGTTATCAGGAACCTCCTATTGTAGAATCTACATCTACTGCTCCACCTCCCTCGGCTTTAGTTGATGCTTATTCGATCTAGTCTATAGTAAAATTGTATCTCCATGTTGTTATAGGTGATGTGAATTCATCTCATCAAGATTAATTGAGTTAGATTCTATAGAATGGGTTTTCAAGGAATAGGTTGACCAGTTGAAAGTGATGACAACTCTACTCAAGCTATTCATGGAGGAGAAGATTTATTTAGAAGTATGGAGATATGAGGAAATATTATTATATACTTTTTCAATCTGATGAAGCCATTCCA
Organism: Viscum album; assembly: GCA_963277665.1. NCBI lineage: Eukaryota > Viridiplantae > Streptophyta > Magnoliopsida > Santalales > Viscaceae > Viscum > Viscum album. Next base: position 306,104,665 of record OY728127.1, read on the forward strand.
ATATGTATCCAATACTCTAGTGGCTACCGGCTGGAAGTCAAAAGTGAAACAGTAAAGTGGAATCCAAAGTCCGCACTGCTATAGTGGTCACAGTTGCGGGCCACAAGCATTCGGCCCAACCGGATCGGTCTACACCGATCCTACAATCTCCCTTGTTTCATCCCTTGATGAGAAGGAGGTTAAGAGTGCCCTTTTTCTCTATATCTTGAGAGTGTGGCTGGTCCTGATGGGTTCACAAATTAATTCTTTATGTTCTACTAGGACATAGTTCGTGATGAGATCCTTAACGCTATGAGGGAGTTCTTTAACCATGCCTCAATGCCCGATGGAATCAACTCTAATTTTATTTCCCTGATCCCAAAGAAGGTAAATGTTTTGGATGTAAACGATTTCATACCTATTGTTATTGGGAATACCTTTCCACAAATCCTTAGAAAACTTATTGCTATAAGGTTAGGTCAAATTGATCATGGGTTTATCTCTTCTAATCAGCCCCTCGAATAGCCCTTGGACACCCCCCTGGACAGCCCCCTAGACACCCCACCTACAACCCTACCCCCTGCACTATAGACCCCCCCCCCCCCTCCGGAAAGCCCTAGGACTCCCCCCTGGACAGCCCCTACTAGACACCCCACCTGCACCCTACCCCCTGCCCTGTAGACCCACCGGCACCCCCCTCCCCCATGAACAGCCCTGAGACACCCCCTGAATAGCCCCTCCTAGACACCCCACCTGCACCCTCACCCCTTCCCAGCATACCCCCCCCCCCCCCCGGAAAGCCCTTGGACACCCCACCTGGACAGCCCCTCCAAGAAAATTCTATATCCATCAGTAACTTCACTTCATTATGAGTGAATTATAAATGAACAATGCCTTGAAAGTTTTCCAATAATTGTCTTTATCTGGCTTAGTGTGAAAAATATAATTTCACCACTTATAACTCAGACCCTCTAGAAGGATGGTTAAAAAATAACCTTAAGAGACTCATAAATCTAAAAATGGATAAACATATCCTCAACCTTCAGTACCAAAACAAATTCATCCTAAGAATCCTGTTACCCAGCAATTATTGTGGGGCTACCATCTTGATTTTGGGGTTCCTAGGTGTGCCTTCGAGATCTATTTATTCAAGGCTTTTAATTCAGTCAGGTGGGACTTCTTATGGTATGATTTGGATTTTCTCGGCTTTCCGACTAGGTTCTCATCTTGGGTTAAAAGATGCATCTCTACCCCAATGTTCTCGGTGAACATTAATGGCAGTTTACATGGATACCTTTCGGGGAAAAGAGGGCTCAGGCAATGGGATCTACTTTCACCTTTCCTTTTTGTGATTTTCATGGAGTTTTTCTCATGCATCCTGGAATGCAGGAGGCTGGGGGATGGTGCGGTGGTTGGTGCGGGCTGGAGTGGCTGGTGCGGGCAGGAAGGCAGGCACAGAGGGATGGCAGGGGGCTGGTGCAGGCTGGAATAGGTGGTAGGGGGATGATGTGGGCAAGATTGTAGGTGGCTGGGGGCTGTTGGGAACGTAGTAAGGGATGGTGCGGGCTAAAATGTAGGAGTTCAAGGGCTGGTGAGGTCTGGAAAAGGTGGTTGGGGCTGTTTTGCAGGTGTAAGAGGGTTGGCATGAGTGATTTTCAAGAGGATGGGGGGTGGTGGCTGGTGTGGTGGCTGGTGCAAGATGGATTTCAAGTGGCTGGTGGCTTGGGCGGGCTTGAATGCAGGTGGAAGGGGGGTGGTTTCAGGTGTTGGGGGGATGGTGCGAGCCGATTCGAAGGTGGAATGGAGGTTGTTGCGGGCTGGAATGTTGGTGGAAACAGGCTGAAATAAAGGTGGAAGGGGGCTAGTGTGGGATGGATGTGGCTGGAGCAGGGCCAAATCACGGCATTACCGCGGCGTGACCGCAGCATGTTGGCCCGGTCCATCGAAATCCGTGGGGCAGCATCTTCTGGCCAGGAGCGAAGGGAGCGGGAGGAGGCAAGGAAACATTCTGGCCATCGCCCTGCTAGTAGAAATTGTGGTTACTCAGTCTAAAAATTGATCACAAGACTCATGGAATACTATCACTGCGAACCGCTGTGGGGTGTCGTCCTGGAGCAGGGCCAAATCATGGAATTACCATGGCGTGAGTGCGGAGTGACCGTGGCGGGACCATGGCGTGACTGCGGCATGACCGCGGCGTGAGTGCGGTGTGACCGCGGAGTGAGTGCGGCCTGACCGCGGTGTGACCGCGGCGTGACTGCGGAGTGACCACGGCGTGACCGTCGGGGCATGACCAGGGCGTGAACGCGGTGTGTTGGCCCGGTCCAGCGACATCCGCGGGGCATCATCTTTCGTCCAGGAGAGAATGGAGCGGGAGGAGGTGGGGGAACATTTTGTTCATCGCCCCACCGGAAGAAATTGTGATTAGTCAGTCTCAGCATTGATCACAAGACTCATGTAATACTATCATTGTGAACTTCCATGCGTTGTTGTCCTGGTGCAAATCCAAATCACAGCGTGACCGCAGCGTGATCGTGGCGTGACCGCGGCGTGATAGTGGCATGACTGTGGTGTGTTGGCCCGGTCTAGCGACATCTGCGGGGCAGAATCTTATGGCTAGGAGCTAAGGAAGCGGGAAGAGGCGGGGAAACATTCTGGTCGTCACACCTTCGGAAAAAATTGTGATTACTCAGTCTCAACATTGATCACAAGACTCATGGAATAGTATCACTGCGAACCACCGAGGGGTGTCATCCTAGAGCAGGGCCAAACCATGGCATTGTCGCGGTGTGACCATGGCATGACCACGGCATGACCGTGGCGTGACCGCGGCTTGACCGCGATGTGACCGCAGCTTGACCGCGGTGTGACCACAGCGTGTTGGCTCGGTCCAACGACATCTGCGGGGTAGCATCTTCCAGCCAAGAGTGAAAGGAGCGGGAGGAGGTGGGGCAACATTCTGACCATCACCCCTCTAGAAGATGATAGAACAAATCAACTATTTAATATGCTATAACAAGGAATTTCCAGAGAAGGTTGTATCAAGTGGCACAATGACACAATGTCTAAAGGGAAAAAAACGATGGAAAAGAATCATACACCCTACAGAAACCATTTACAAATGCATTCACTTTTCCTAAACATGGAAAAAAAATTATAATATTCAAAGCATGAAAAGGAAAGTGTCATGGTCAAGGCATATTCCTACTCGCAAAATGTCATTTGAGTTAAATGAGTATGATAAGACAATTTATATTATTCAAATAAAACAAAAACTAACTATCCACAAAACAGACACCAACAAGAGGTATATAAAAGACTAAAACCAAATCTAAACATGATACAAATAATTATCACGACTCTTTGGTTTAGAAGACAACGCACCTCCGTTGGAGGGGTTTTATTATAAAATCATGGCATTGATTTATCACACAATACATTTAATTATATTTAACATTTATTCTAAAACTCATTCAGCACAAATCCAATTCAATAATTTAAGCAACTAGATCAACATAACTATAACTGTGAGTTTTCGCAGACAGTGCACCTCCATTGAAGGGGTTTTATTATAAAAACATGACTTTATTTATCAAATGAAACAATTATATTAATGAACATTTATTCAAGATATGCAATTCAACATAATTAAGCAGAATTAAGAAAGAAGCTAAATTCAATTTAAAGAATTTTTGAATTAAAGAGGCTAGAAGAGGGATCCTACCTCAAGGTGGAACCAAATCATCCACTTCGGCTCTTGCAGCTTTCTAACTAAAATTTATTGCTCCCCCACTGGGTATACTCACCTTCACACACATGCAAAGACACCTATCCCCTATGCACACACCCGCATTTCCATGAGCATGTGCAAGGGGATCCCTGCACATATGCTTATACACATATACCAGTCTCCACTCACCTGCGTATGAATTTATATATATATACATGTGCATGCATTTCCCCATACATGCATAATCACTGCCATGGTTTACTATACACTTAACGGGGTAACCCGAACACATATACTTTCTTACCTATGGACACGCATGTGAGTCACCCTTAACTTGGATACTCAAAACCAATGAGCAGGGATCAACACACTACACAAAGGATATTAGGAACATTAAAACACATAAAGGATTCTACATAACCAGTGAGAAAAAAAACCAACAGCATTAAAGCCTTACCATGATTGGGAGAACCAAATCCACTCGAGCCAACATGAAATGATCCAACGCCCTACTGAAAACATAATATAGAGTCAAAAACACTGAAATCCCCACATACATGAGGTCCGAGACAAATAGTAACCATATAATCTTACCTCGGATCAAAGGCGGTAGACTGAATCAATCTGAACCCCATTTTCCACCCTTCGCAAAATATAATTACCTTTTGTCCACAGAAAGAAGTAAAATACCTAAGTGGCCAATGTGATAAAAAAATAAAATAAAAACTAAACTAAAACATACATGTCTCATGTGACTATACACATCACCACCCAACAAATAAGAACCACAATGCCCCATGGGTCAAATCATGTTTCTGCAAGCAAGGGGGAAATATATCCATGTTTTAAAATGATACTACCAAATAGTACATTCCTATTAATTAACAATTATTCTTCCTATTAATGGTATAAAATTAGTTTGGCTCGAGTTTCAGCTTAATTTGGTTTAGTTCGATACATGTTTTTATCCCACCTGATATTAAAAATTTACTAGAGTATACAATTTCTAATCAAATAGAATATATCATAACAAAAAAATGGATCCACACCTATAAATAAGGTTGAACATGATAAGAAATAATGTTTGATCATATAGTCTGATGAGTTATAAAAGGATAAACCAAAAAAACTAAAAATATTGAGATTTCTCTAATTGCTCAAGTGAATATACAATTTTCAAACAATAATAAACATGTGAAAGAAGATAAAACCATGTTTCCTCAACATAAATGTTTATAATGTGAGAAATAAGAAAGCACAAAGAAAATAAAACACTTTTGATCTATAAAGAAAAGTTCTCCAGTGGTGAGAAAAAAGCCTAATAACTTAGAAGTTGACAAACCCACCTTATTACTATACTTGTTGATATAAAACAACACTCGAATTGAAATGTCACATAACATGCACTTCACATATATATATTTTTGAAGGAAAATAATTTTTCAAAATGAATCCTTCATATAGTGTTGTTATTCCATTGAAAAAATCAATATGGAGAAAATACGAAAATACATTCTTGTAAATCACATCTCTAAAAAAGTCCCCATGTCCCACCCCTCTTGCACCCCCTGCCCCACTGCCCCACCCCTTGCACCCCCTTCCCATACCCCCCCACTAGTTTTCCCTCCCCCACTGCCCCACTTGCACCCCTTGCCCCACCCCCTTGCACCCCATGCCCTGTAGACCACCACACTCCCCCCTCCCCTGCAGACCACCCCCTGCCCCTGCCCTGCAGACCTCCCCCCCTCCCCCCTCCCCCCTGCCCCCTCCACCCACCACCCTCCCCCTACCCTGTAGACCTCCCCCCTGCCCCCTTCCCTATAGACCTCCCCTCTGCCCCGACCTTGTAGACCTCCCCCATACCCTCTGCCCTGCAGACCTCCCCCCCCCCCCCCTCCCCCCGCCCCTCCCCCCTCCACCCACCCCCATCCCCCCTACCCCTACCCCCTGCCCCCTTCCCCTACCCCTCCCCCACCCCTATATACCTCCCCCATCTCCCATGCCCCCTTCCCTCTATCCACTTCCCTACAGACCTCCCCCTCCCCCTGCCCCCCTCCACCCTCCCCCCCCCCCTCCCCCTCCCCCCTACCCACACGCTGTATGTTTTCATCTATAAGAACCTTATTCCAGGAAAGCCTCCATAGCAGTGTATACCTTGAGGGGAGAAGTCATATTTTATAATTGAAAATTTAATGGGTGATTTGTTGAATCGGGTGTTGATAGAAGTTCTTGGAATCAAGAATTCAATTGGGAGGATGTTCCCAGATGATCATGTCTTCATGCATTAGAAATTCATAATTAGAGATAATATATGTAATATCATTAGGGAGAGTTTCCACATTTCCCATATGATCCTTGATAGTGATTCCATTTTCTATGGACTAGACAGTTGAGCTAATCTTCTCAACCAATGGGGTGCCCAACCAATTGTCATACCAGAATTTGAGAGTTTATTTCATGTTGTCCAGCCAGCATGAAGACCCCATAATCCTTAGAAATATTGCTCTCAATATAGGCCATATAGAATATTCCATGTACATCATGTTCCTTGTGATCATTTTATCAAGAATCTTTGATCTGAGAAACTTTAGAGTCTTAGCCTATTAGTGGATATGACCAGAGAAATTAGTCCTTTTGATTTCCTCAAGAACTGCATGCATGGAGCATTCAGGATAATTTATTTCTTCATTTAGTAGACTGAATTTCCTTTTTCTCCAGTCCTTAAATCTGATCTTCCGCATTTTGAGATTCAAGATGAAACTAAGAGGGTTAATATTAGAGTTGTTTATACCCCATCTGTTCTGGATAATCTTTGAGCACTCTAACAGAGAAGACCACGTGTTATTGAACATGCATTTTTCTCTAATTAATAAACTCTTTTTGACTTTCATGATGTGTTTGATTCCATAGTCTTGTGGATAGATTTAACTACTTTTTGACTTTTCTTAGGTTCCTTTTGAGCCAGATCTGACTCTTCTAGTACCAGATCCCTGAAAGGTGTAATACATACTTGATCATCCATCTGCTTCTCGGGTAGATCACATATATCAATCCCAGTTCCAGTGGTCTACTTGTGTTCTGTTGCATTTAAAACTATGGACATGCCACTGGATATGGAATCATTCAAATCCCTTGAAATAAGCCCCATCAAGACGTCCTCATCTTGCATGTCAAGAGAAATGGAAAGGATGTCCGAAGTTATCTGCTTGCTGCCTTCAAAATCTGGAAATGTGTTTCTGCAGTATCTGTAACCTGTTCAGTCACCATGTTTCCATTAGGTACCATATTTGTTTCCTCCTACAAAATTACATCATTTCCTGCATAACCATCCTATATGCGCTCATCCTCCTCCACCAAAGCTTCCCATGATGAACTAGCCCTAGCAGTATTTTCCCATCGCAATCCTTTATTTGCTTCATTTTCATTCCTAAGTCTACTATTGACAAAATCAACATTTTTTCCTCTTGAAACTTCTCTCCAAGCCTTGTTCGTGTTGGAAGGATGGACCAACTTCTGGAAAAATCGACACTACTTCAGAGTATGTCCTACAATTTTATAGTTATTACAGAATCTAGGAAGGTTCTAAAATTCAAATCTTACCTCCATATAGTGATCATTTACAACCACTGAAATTTGGTGTGGTGGAGGCACTTCCATATTGATCTCCATTAGAACCCTTTCATACAAGCCAATTTAACCATTTATCATTCACTCATCAATCTTCATCATCAAGGTGTTATCATGCATGGGTTTTTCTAGTGGATTTATTGAAACTCTTTAGGTGTTTTAGTTTCCCATGGATGTCCATTTATTTCTTGGGGAAGAACTTCAGATTCTTCAAATATGTTTGGGTACTTGAGCAAGGATATATCCTATCCCTAAGCGTATTCATCCTATCTCAAGATAACCACTATATAATTATTAATAAGAACATCCATGAAGGAAATGTAGCATCATTTCAGTTCCAGAATATTATACCTGGAAAATCTCAACTTATGATCGCGAATGATAGCATCATTTTTGTTAGTTGAAGTAAAATCTTAATTCATCGAAAAAACAAGGTATATAAATAAATTCAAGGGCTATATTAATATTCTTCCTTGAAAAAGCTAATGGTTTGGGAACCTGCCTCAAACTCAAGACACGTTTTCTTTTGATGACGACAACTTGAATCTTTCTTTTTTCCGCTTGCACGCATATACAACTTCACATATATATAAGGACATCTAGACTTTATGTACATATTTACATGGCCAAATATTCACAAGGGAGTCCTTAAATGTATGTTTATACTTACATATACCCCTTTAAACTTACACATGTATGCATTTTTCATATCTATATATAAGCACACCTATCCCCAATATATATATTCATACTGCCGTGAGTGAATATAAATAAATAGGTAAATTATATATATATATATGTCTACCTATGCATACACATGTAAGTCTTCATCATCGGTGACTCGAATCCACCTCAACAAAATTCAAAACACACTACAAAAATATAAGGAACCCAAAAATCAAAAAATCCCTAATTAAAATTGGGTTAATGAATAAAAATGGAATAAACCTTACCCAAATTTGATGTTGAACTCACTGTCTTCGATGGTGGTGGATATAATCGGCCTCAACATAAGAATCCACCTATAAGAAAATAGTTGGAAAAGAAATGAGATATAACGACTTCTTATATACATGTCATCAGTGTGTCAACTATACATGATAAATGATACATGAATCCATAATCACAATGAACAAATAATATTCAGCAGATACAATAAGAATATAAAGGATGATCAAAGTGCAGCATGAAAAAGGAGGATACAAAGCCCCTCCTAGACACCCCTCCATCTGCAAAGCCCCTCCCCCTCCCCCCTCCAAGAAAAATTGTTCTTGTAATAAATCATGAGCTTGAAAATATTCCAGAAGATACAATAAGAATTAAAAATATGAATATTTAGTATTGATATCAATTAAAAAGTTGAACTTGTACATGCAGACAATCAGAAGTCGAAATTACCCTTTTGAAGCCAGTAATGAAAACCGTAGACCACAGGCTGCACAACACCCATTTTCAGCTCACTATTTCTAATAGGTAAATATCCAAGGAAAAATGAATGATCTATAATAGTGAAAAAATGAAGGAGTTGGTTTCCCAACTCATACCCTTGGAAAAATTGAAGGTTCAACATGTAGTGAAAACATGAGGTGCAATGTGCATGCACCATCAAGTAATTGAAAGAGGATACAAACATGACTTATAATAAAACTTGATATTATGAGGAAAAGGACTCGTTGTATGAGCCAGAAAGCATAGCAAAACTCCATAAATAAAATCGAGTCGCAACATCCACTTTTTTCGCACTTCGATAATTAGAAGTGTTTCACTTCATTAATAAAAAGTCTTCATATTCCTCTCGGACCAACCTGACAATCAAGTAAATAATCACTGTACATCCCTCTATCCAAGTTAATAAAATGTAGATTCAACTGAGCATTATTATATGAAATAGAAATTTAAATCATTCTACTGATAGGATTTAAAAGATAGTCTTCAATAAGAATGTCCTTAAACAAAATTATGATTCCAAAAGGATGATCAAAGTGCATCATGAAAAACACCAGTTATTTCTAATTCAATAGGTATATCTGATTAAGACCTAAAAACATGATTGCCACTAATTTTAAACTCCAATCTAGAAATGTAATATAATAGAAAATTAACAATACTACATTTTATGGTGAAAAGAGATAGGGAACCACAAGTTCATGGAAGGATATAATCATTAATTCTCCTCACACCTACACTAATATAACACCCCCCCCCCCCCCTCTCTCTTAGACACCTCTACCTCTGCAAAGCCCCTCCCCCTCCCCCCCTCCAGAACAAATTGTTCTTACAAAAAAATTTGAGCTTGAAAATATTCCAGTAGATACAATAAGAATTAAAAAGATGAATATATATTAATGATATCAATTAAAAAGATGAACTTGTACAAGCAGATAATCAGAATTCTAAATTCCCCTTTTGAATCCAGTAATGAAAATCGTAGACCACAGGCTTCACAACACCCATTTTCAGCTCACTGTTTCTGATAGGTAAATATTCAATGCAAAATGAATGAACTAAAACAATGACAAAATGAATGGGTTGCTTTTCCAAATCATATCCCAAGAAAAAATTGAAGTTCAAGATATAATGAAAACATGAGGTGCAATGAGAATGCACCATCAAGTAATTGAAAGAGGATACAAACATGACTTATAATAAAACATCATATAATGAGGAAAAGGACTCACTGTAAGATCCAGAAAGTGCAGAAAAACTCCATATAGATAATCATGTTGCAACATCCACTTTTTCCGTTCTTCCATAATTAGAAGTGTTTCACTTCATAATCTAAAAGTCTTCATATTCCTCTCGAACCAACCTGACAATCAAGTAAATAAGTATTGTCCAACCCTCTATCCAAGTTAATCAAATGAAAATTCTACTGATCATGATTATATGAAACAGAAATATAAATCATTCTACAAATATGCATTAACAGATAGTCTTCAATAAGAATTTCCTTAAACAAAATCATTATTCCAAAAGGATGATCAAAGTGCAGCATGAAAAACACTAGGTATTTCTAATACAATTGGTAGATATGATTAATACATCAAAACATTATTCCCAATAATTTGCAACTCCAATCTATAAATGTAATATAACAGAAAATTAAAAATACTACATTTATGGTGAAAAGAGGTAGGGAACCACAAGTACACGGAAGGATATAAACATTTATTCTCCTCACACCTACACTAATATAACATTATTAATTTTAAATTAATTAAATAATGAAGGTGTGTAACCACAAATGGATGGAAGAAATAAAATAAAAGTGAAAAATTATGAATATAATAAAGGTTTCCCCTAAATAATTCTCTCATTAATTATATAATCTCTTATAAAATAAATTCACCACCCAAAATAATACCCTGGAATGACCCAAGATCTCAATCCATTCACTCTCTCTTTAGTGTGTTTGGTTAGGTAGTGAAAAAAATTATTTTCAATACACTATTTTCACCTACCCATGGTAATTGAGAATGCTTCATCACTCCTTTATCACCCCTCACTCCCCAGCATCATATTAGAAATGAATGAAATTTTTATGGTATTATGTGTAAAGAAAATTAATAGATAAAACCATGATAAAATTTAAAGGCGCATGGATAATAATCTACCACTCATATGGAAACAATCTGATTTCATGAAAATCACACTAGACAAATGAAAATAAAATTTTATTTAAATCCATGGATTTTGATGGGGTAATGTCTACTGAACCACACCATAGTAGTCTAAACACCATCACCATATAAAGAAATTAACTAATCAAAAACCATTATGATATATTATAATTTTGTTTGAGATCAATATATTTATAAGTGGGAATGAGGTTATTTATCTAATAGCCACATCAAGGCCATCTTCCACCTATTATTTCAGTGCTGATCAAAAAGATCAATCACATTATTCATTGGACGGGTTACATGTGTCTATTTTTTAGGGTTGTTATGTCTTTATCTAAACTCTTGAATCTCATGTATTTTCTTGACACTCTCTCATAAATAATACAATAATATTTCGGAAAATATTTCCAAGATGTCAAATTTTTCTCTTTTGAATATAGAAACTAAATTTTCTCCAGATTTTAACACCCGTCAACAATTTCCTCATGTTCCTATAGTTTAATTTCAACATTCCCGGACCAATTCACTCATTAACTAGCTTTGATTTTTTTCAGTTTCTAATGTTGTTTATTCGGTTTTTTCCTATGATTTTGAAGACTCTTATGGTTAAGGAATCAATGGTTTAGGTTTTAAAATAGTTTTCCCACTATTGGTAATAGTCACAACTTTGAGTTATTCATGAGAGGATTGTGTGTAACAAGATTATTCTAAGATATTGAGGAAGGGTAAACAGGAGAGGGAATGGGTTCTATAACCATTTCAGTGTTTTATATATCTAATATCAATGATAAAAATTGATAATTAATTTTCAATATTTTAAAAAAAATTATTCTAATAATTTATATAGAAAATATTGTATTCTATGTTGAGATGGTTGGGATTGAAATTGGTTATGGGTTGGAAAATTTTCTAGATGGTTAGGATTTGGACCATGTAGTTGATTGAGTAATTGATTATCCAACCAATTGAATATAGTATTTTCATTGTACATGTGATAAAAATTGTTTTATTCATAAATATCTTAAGTATTCAGATCATTCACCTCCATTAATGGTATCCCTAGAAGAACTTCCCTTGATTGATGTAATAGTTGAGAAATTATCGATATCTCAAGAAGAACCTTTTATTGGAAAATCACGCACTTTGGGAGTCGAAAGTGGTGAGTACTGAGGGTTTCACCACTAACAATAATTTCATAGTAATGTGGAATATCCCCTGTAATATGATAGATAATAAGAACCTCATAAGGTATAGCTTTATAGAAAGATTTTTTGTCGAAAAGTTCCCCTCCCTCCAAGTATGAATGATATTTGTGCCTTAATCAATGGGGGACCTTCACTTCTTAATATTATAAACTGAATACCATGGAGCACTTCCATCATTATGTAGGAATCTTAAAAGAATCTTGGAGTTCTTCTCAACCATAAAAATATTGAGGTTATCCATCCTCCAAATTTAAATGCCACTGAGTAAAGATCTTTTCTCTACCCAGATAGACTTTCCTAAACTAGAAAAGTAACTATATTAGATAACCATAGATCCCCTAGAATAATGCACAATCCCTCCTCAAAACTACCTATTTACAGAACCCATTCACATTATTTTTTAGTCCAACATTGGGGGGTATCCACTTGATCCACCCCCCTAGAGGAGCTCTATCATTTTTAATCACATCCCTAGGGAGAAACCCCTTACTACTAGCCATTCTGTTCTCAATAGGAAGAAGGGAACCTAGTTTGTCTATGAGACAGAGCGCATGAACTTGAATAAATATAGGGAGATATTCTTTCCTTCACGACCCTTGTTCTTTGTCTACTAAAACACCCAACACACCACTGAAAACACTATTACATGAATATTAAACATATATTAATGTTTCTCAACACTTTGAAATAATGTAGACAAAAAGTCAGAGATGTATCCCCCCTAAAATTGAAATCCCATAAGTTTCCCAAAAAGGGCCCAAGAAAAGGAGACCCATTATACATCAAAAAATAAGTTCTATACTAACTCAGATTTTAGTCTCTCACAAAACATACATGGTGAGGGTGTCTAAATAACTTTTCAATAGATATTAATTTCAGTTGGTATGCCCTTAATGCAGAACCTCCAAAATTGTATGTTCAACTTAACTGAGATTTATTTAGACAAGACTTTTCTCACCCACACATCATACTCCTGGTTGGATCTTAATAATAAGTGAAACTCCAATGAATTAAATTATCCGAAGGTAAAATTTGATAATGTTCCCATATCTAGTTCATTGAGCATATAAATCTTATCATAAAAAAACTTATGATCCTCATCGAGGGATACTGATATAAACCCAGGGTTTATTCTGACATTCCTAAAGTAAATGTGACGGATTGGGAATCCAGGGATGAAGTGAAAATGAACTAACAAGTTTTATTTCTATTAATTGATGTCACCCCACCCAAAAACCAACACACCAAGTGATGGATCATCTCCGCAATTTTTTTGAATAGCAGTAATAGGAATTGATTTTAGGATGTCTATTTCAATTTTTGGGTATTCCAGATTTTAATCCCCACGGTCAACCCTACCTAGAAAATTTTCTAAGTGTGGTATCAACCTTGATAGGGTACAAATGAAATCAACAATAGATAAATGTACCTTATTCATGGATCCATCACATGTATGATGAGGATCCCAGGAGGTGGGGTGGCTATGTCGAAGGAGGAGAATCTAGGGAGGTGGGGTGGCCTAGTTGGAACCGTGTCGGAGCCTCTTTGGAGAAGGAGGGTTGCGGGGAGGTGGGGTGGTCGTGTCTGAGATGTCGGGAGAGGAAGAGAATCATAGGGGGTAGAGGAGGTGGTCATGTCGGAACCGTGTCTGAGCTACGTCAGAACCGTGTCGAAGCCGCATCGGAGAAGGAGGGTCACGGGGAGGTGGGGTGGCCACGTCGGAGACGTCAGGAGAGGAGGAGTGTCAAGGGAGGGAGGAGGGTCATGGGGATAGTGAGGACTAGAAACTTGCGAGGGCAGCCACAAACACCAAAATATTCATGGGTATAAGTGATCTATAGCCACTACTTTTATATTCAGTGGCTATAGATCTGTGGCTATAGATCAAAATTCTAGTAGTGTTCCCTCATTTAGAACCCCCACTATACACTATTTTGGATATGTGGTGAGTTCCCTTACATTATAAACCCCATATGTGGGTACTTAATCATTTACCTAGAAATTTATTATTTTCCCAATTTCAATTGACTGTATAATTAAAACCAATTTCAATTGACTGTATAATTAAAACCAATCGACCATGTTTAAAAAAAATTCTTCATGGTTGAATGAAATCCATTGCATGTGGACTTCTACACATCGGTGATATTTTTAATACTTCTTGAACCCATATTTATCTATGCACTTTCCAGAAGGGATACCAACTCAGAACTCATTTATTCACCATGATTCTTCTAAATATGATCAACAAATCCAATCACTATAATTCCATGTTCATATTTTCATCACTTCTTTACTATAAATTCATATCCATGTTGTCAATACTTATTCACCATAATTCCATGTCCACCATAATTCCATAACCATATTTTCAACAACAAAACCCATAACTTAGAACAACGATTGAGACAAAACCATATAAATAAATATATAAATAATTTAAATATAGTTCATATTTAAATATATATATCTATTTTAATATTATATAATTTATAATACACACACACACAGATATATATATATTTATAATTATATATGAGTTTTTTTGTTTATATATATACATATAGGTATGTAATAATATAATAATATATTAATATTATAAAATATATAAATATATAGTATATATAAATAAACATATAAATATATTAAAAAAATTACATATAAAACATATATTTAATAATATAAATCCTAATAGAATAGAAAAAAATTATCATTTTTATTTTTAAAATTTATAAATATATATATATATATACACACATTTTCTAACAAATATATGTGTGTGTGTGTGATCATAAATGTGTTTGTGTGTGTGTGTTTATATATGTATATTTGTGTTTGATTCTGTGTTTCAAAATATATGTTTATATGTCAATATGTGTGTGTTTATAAATATGTGTGTGTGTGTGTTTATATAAATAAATATATATGTATCGATGTGTTTGTGTCTATTTATATAAAAATATGTAAATATATATATATATTTGTATATATGTGTATATGTATGTTTATATACATTTAAATATGTATACATTTTTCAACTAATATATATTAAAAAAATTATACATATTCATATATATAAATTTATATATACACCTTTTACAACAAATATATATCGAAACACTTATATGTGTTTGTGTGTTTATATATACATTCTGAAAAAAAATTACTTTAGCAGTGTTTTATTTATTGCTGATATATGTAACTTTTATTAAAATTGGTATAATAGAATTGCTAAATTATTTATATATATTTATTTATGGTAAAATATTTATATATTTTTATTCTAATGAAATATTTATAACTTTATTTTTTAAATAAAATAATTAATTGATCATTTAGAATTTTGAAAAATTTTGATAAATTTTTTTATATATTTGTAATATATATGTGTGTGTGTGTGTGTGTGTTTTAATTTATGTTTATTTTATATATAAATTATAATAAAATTAATATTATATACATTGTATATATTTGGATATATATATATACGTATTGGGTTTACCTACACGCACATGTCCTCTGGTTCTTCAAACACACGCACACACTAACACAAATATTTATATGTGAATAAAAACAATCATATGTGTAAATTAATAATTGAAAAAAATGAAAAAAAATCAAATCATTCAATGAATTTATAAAATAAACTTACATTAAGAATTTAAGTAATATTTAATTAAAATTTTTTATATAGTGTTATAATACTAAAATTATTAATTAATATGTATAGTTGACTAATTAATTATGTATATTTATTTTAAATATTTTTCTATGTATACATGTAATTATTTATGGATATAAATATATATTTAGAAAATAATGATATATTTTTTAAAATTATTTATTCATTTATATAAATAATAATATTTTATAATTATAAATAATAATGAATTATAAATCTACATATATCAATACTAATGTTAGCACTAATAAAGTTTTATGCATAATTTTAAATCAAAGTTGTATAAGAAGTTCCCCACGCATAGCTTTGTTTTAATATTATAAATAGACCTTTATCAGCATTATAGTTTGCACCTATAAATCTACCTATATCTCTATTAAGGTTAGCACTTAAAAAGGTATCTTTATAAGATTAAACCAAATTTGTATAATAATTAATCTTTATGAAACTTTGATTTCATCATACGTCTAATCCTTTATTGGTGATAAAGTTAGTGTTGATAAATGTACCTATATCAGTGGTATGCTTAGCACTAATAAAAGACTCTATATATGATTAAAGTGAAGCTATATAAGAATTACTCCTTTCGTAGATTTGATTTAATCTTACAGAGAGGACATTATCATCATTAACCTTAGTGATATTATATGAATATTTTTTGGGGCAAAATTTAGTGATGGATTCAGTATATTTATCAGTGCTTCTGATTTTAGCACTAATAAAAGATTCTTTTATCATTGCTATTTTGTTAGATATGATAAATACCTTATAATATTTATAAAATAAACCTAATTCTGTCATAGATCGTACCTTTCTTTCTAATTATATTGAATATTTACTCTTCCATACCCTAATCTCATCATTTTGTGAATGATTCCACTTCTGAAATCGAATAATCAAATCTACACTGGTCATGATGTGTTTTTCAGTGAATTTTTGGATTTTTCTTCATATAAAACAATTTCAGACTCTGAAACATCCCAATCATGATAATCAATTATAAATTAGATGTTTTTAGTAATTTTTTAATCAATTTTTCTCGTAAAATGATTCGTGGAGTGTTGTAGATATCGATTTATAATTTAAATCCACCATTAGTTGGTGAATGGATAAAGTTATTTTGAAAGAAAACGTTTAAAAAGGTTTTTTAAAAAACTGATGGTTTCATTTAGATTTTTAAAAAACAATTTGGTTTCAATTTTTTAATATATAAGTGTTTTATAGGGAATATTTTTAAAATTTAATCCATATTTGGTTTTAGTGTATTTTAAAAAAGGAATATTTTTTTAGAATTCATTTTTTTATACTAGAATTATTATTGTAGTTTAATTAGTATGGATGATAGGAATTGTTTTTTAGGATTTTAAGTATTTTTTTGGTTTTTATTTTCATAAAAAAGATAGTTATTTTTTCATCTAATTTCATGAGTTGTGTAATTATTGATTCAGGGTAGATTTTGGTATGATTTAAATGATTTAGAACTCTTTTGGTTATTAAGGATGTGTTTCCTTTGTTTTTTTCATGTAAATTCTTATTTAAACCTAATTCTATAATGTTGAATAATTATAAATTATTTTAAGTATGATATAGATTCATAACTTGTAATTAAATTTTAAACCATGTGTAACATGCCCAAATAGGCATATTGGGATTTTTTATAATCTTGTTCATGTTAATAGTGAAATAAGAAAGCTATTTAGTATGGAATTAATGATAACCAATGTATAATATTAATAATATAAATAAAGGATAAAATATGGAAAAAACACCACTTATGACATAAAATTATAAAATAAAATATTCTTATCTAAATATGGTTTTTATTTTTGCAACAAAATTAAGAAAATGAAAAACGATTTTACTAAAGATAACTTTTAATACCAAGTTAAGCTCTAGTGTTGTTGCCCAAATTTAAATAGAGAAAAGTTTTACACTTTATATAATTACTATATAAATTAAATCAATTTATTAAAAGGTGTAAAATTAGTTTTAAATAAAAAATAATCAATATAAAACCAAATAAATATGATTCAAATATTAATTTCCTTTCATGACCCAAGCCTTAAGACATGTGAACAATTTTTTTACCTAATCAAAATAAATTCAAGGTACATAACCAAAACTTGAAAAAAAACATTACTTTATGGATCTTAAAACTATTTGGATATTTATAACAATTTTAATAATGAAAATATATAAATTGAAGCATGTAAGAAATCAAAAAACACCAGACCACATATTGAGTTCATGGACAATATAATTCTAAAACAAGAAAATATGACTAAAGGCCCTTACACAAGAAACCAAGAATATACATATAATGTAAAAAACTTATCTGTGGACAAATATAAATTAACAAAGAGTAAAATAAAAATAAGAACATGTAAGTATATAAAAACCAACCAATGAAAAAAAAACTATTATAAACTTTTGTGGTTTAATTATTCAAATTAATCATTAACATGAAAAAAAAACATTACCCAAAAAAAATATTTTTAAAAGGTGTTAAATCAACATTTTAAGTAAATATAGTATAAATCGAAAACCATCACATAGGTTCATATAAAATTATATTCAAAAACATTAAATTGAAGTAGGAAAATATTATTGAAAAGCATCCCATTAAAATCCTATTAGATATTTTTTTGAAATTGAGTGGGTGTACTAAATATCTCCCATATTAATGTATTATAAATTATAATATTATTTTTAAAATTTTAACTTTTTATAATTTACAAATGTGAAAAAATGAAATATTATATGAATACCTTATATGTATTTATTTATTTGTTATCAAATATTACTATTATTTAACCAAATAGGATTGATATAAATTAAAAATAGATGGATTCATATAATATGAAAAAAGAGTATAAAGATGGGGTTATACAGTTCATTAGTTTTTAAATAAAGCATATAAGTAACCCTTATCGAATTATTTATATGTGTTTATGTTGTTCTTATTCAATAATAATTTATCTAAATGGGTTAGAAGAACACTTTATATGTTACAGAATAGATCATAGTTATAAATGTTTGAATAAACCTTGGGAATAAAAAAATGTATCTAGTCACAAGGATTACACTAATTTTTATGGATCATCTTATATGAATAAAACTATAAATAATTATGGGGATCATATTTAGGAAATAAAGAAAATAATTTGAGATGACCATCATTATTTTTCCAATCCTTTTGAGAAGTTAAAAGTTTTTAAAATATTCCACTATATATTGGTCATACTAAATATATAACATAGTATCCACACTAAAGCTATATAATTTGAATATTTTCAATGGATGGAAAAAATAAAACATTATAAAACTAAATGACCTATTAAAGTATATGATACCTGAAAAAATGAGTTTACTTATCAAATATAGGATGTTAAACAAATGTTATGTTCAATGGGTATGATCTTTGAATGAATACATGCATGTATAAATGACTGTATATTATTTCTCAAGGAAATTGAATCACCTAAAATGATCTAAGGGTTGTTCATATTCATATAATAAAGAAGAATGAATCCCTTCAAAAAAATTATTGTAATTATAATCATCTCAGAGACTGTAAAACTATTTATAAGAGAGGATATTTCAAGGAAATTTATGTGGAATGTAGATGTAAGAATTCAAGATGGGAAACTTTATCACCCACCAAACTCTCCTCGGTGAAATAAAATTATACATGAGTATCTTGAATATGTAAATGACTAGATAAACCTAAATATTATGCTCTATATAGATTTAATGAATAATTTTGGTGTATAGAGTGGAACTCAGAGTATATGGATGGTTAAGTTGATAAATTATAACTTTCCAATGTATTTATTAATGAATCACAAGTATATTATGTTTCCACTTTTTATATCTACACCAAAACACCCTAGTTAGGATATTTGTGTTTATTTGGATCCATTGATCATAAATCTAAAATTTATATGGGATTCAGTTGTTATGTTCTATGATTCTAATGTAAACGAAGTGTTCATATTGAGATCCATGTTGTTAAGGATAATAAATTAATTTTCTAATTATGTAAATTTTTTATGATATATCATTAAAATAATTTTGGGGTGTCCCATTTTTTAAGAAGTTACACACTTAGTTAGGTAGAAACATTGTTGAATAAGTAATTTCCAAGATATTATAAAGTTTTACCCTAATGAAATAAATAAAATTTTTGGAAAACATCATTCATTGAAAATTCATAAGAAGCTACAACACCTTATACATTAATAGATGATTAATATTTTGATAAATTAAAGGATATTGTCACTATTTTTTGTAAACATTTTTTGAAAAACATTATGAAAACAAGTTATAAAAATAAATCTATTTTTTTAATAACCGTATTATAATTATTTATAAATCAAACATTTTCTTGATTTCATGCATGTATAAAAGAATGTACATGATAGTGTCATTATGAAAATACTAAATTCACCTAGTAAAACAAAATATTTCACTAAATCTAGGTGGTACATGATTTATATGGGGATAAGTGAAGATTTGGTTCCAATGAAGGTTGAAATATAGGTTTTTCTTCCTCTAGTTGCTAACACTCTTTCTAAGCATGAGTAATATCATTTTTTCAACTTTATTTATGTTTTAATGGTTATAGATCGATATTCATAAAATATAAAAAATATCCTTTCAATGATTTATTTGATGTTAAAGAGATTAAAATCACATGACTATCAGGTTTTGATACAAGATTTAATTACATTGCCTTTACATTTCATTCTACCCAAAATTTTCTAACACACATTAATCAATATTTTCTTCTTTTTCAAAGATATATAAAGTAACATTACAGAACAAAAAAAATTCCAACTTTGAAAAAGGATGTTTCTATCATATTATGTGAATTAGATATTTTATTCCCTCCAGGATTCTTTGATATAATAGTACACTAGATGGTTCACTAGGTTAGAGATATCCAATTATATGGACCTGTACATTATATATGAATATACCTCATTCAAAATTATATTGATATTTTGAAAGGCTACATCAAAAATCAAATTCATCAAAAAAATTAAATTATAAATTGAAATATTATTGAGGAATCCATTGAATTCTATACCATATAACAGTCTGATGTGGATAGCATTTCTCTTTCAAAATATCATCATTGTGGGTTCCATGTGGGTGAAGTAATTTACATAAGAAATTTTTCTGAATATACCATTATATAGATGTATTAGGATCACCATTATGTTTTATATAAAATTTTATAGGTTTTTTCAAATATTGAAACTCATAGAGTAATTATTTGGTTTCAAAATCCATCAATGGATGAGAATGGGATATCAAATACATAAAATCAATAATATCTCAGATTCTTTTGAGACCATATATTTAACGATTTATTTTTAAATCCAAATTCAATTTTAGAGTAAATTTTATGGATAGACCGACGATAAAGTGTACATTTATTATCTTATAATGTTTATATAATTAATAAATTTAAATTCTATATTGAGGAACAAGATGAATTTAGTATGATGAAAAATAGTGAAATTGATCTTATGGTAGATGTTATATATATACATGGTACCAAGGATATAAATCCAATTTATATGAATATTTTTAACACAGGAATCGTTGAAAAAATATGGGATTCAAATTATATAACATTCCAAGGGATGGTTTTTTCATGAAAATGGGTTGATAACAGTAGTGTAGTTAAAATCAGATAATTAGGATTCATGAAAGTAAATTTTAGTAATATTGGTATAGTAATGAACCATTAATAATGAAATCATAGCAAAAAAACTATTTTATACCTAGGATCTTACAAACACAAATTGGTCAACTCTTCTATTATGAACTAAAGTAGCAGCACTGTCAAATGGAAATTTTAATAGCGGTGGCCCTTTCATTGGGATGTTTCAATCATTTCATGGTATTCGTAATGTATAAGTTTCTTTTTATGTAAAATGGGGCTATAAAAAGGTTATTTGGATGCCTGATAGAGAGGATAAATCCATTTTACCATTAAAGAAAAAAAGATTTTGATGAATTGGTAGATATTATTTGAATATTTATATATATAATGTGTTTCATTATAATATTATGTTTTCACTGCTATATTATCATAACCTAAATTTAATGTTTTACTACATTTGTAGATAAAATATTATAAACATATTAATATAAAAAATATTGAATGAAAATATATTAGTGGTGTTGAAATTGAGAAGACATTGAAAGGTGAGAAAGTGAGAAAAAGTGATATTGTTAAAAAATGACAGTATAAAAGTTTTAGTAATAATTGTTAGACAGAAAAGTAAATGTAAAAAAATTTAGTTTGTATGGAACTAATTCGGTTAACTTATTAACCCCAAGATTTCTATTTTCATTAGTTACACTCATATTCATATTCTAATTGATATAAATACATGACAAAATTTTGTGCCTACATTGAAGGTAACAATTTACAATTATATTATGATAACATTATGATATACTTTCTAAATTTTTAACAAAAAATTATAATAGTAAAAAATTTATCTACACTTAATTATCCCTTGAATAATACATTTTTATTATAAGATTATTATATGAAATTCATATCAACATCTCCATAAATTATCAAAGAGAATGTTAGACACTTCTTATGAAACAACGACTTAGGGATTCTAAAGGGAAAGTATAACCCAAAACACCATCTATATAAACGCACACATTATAAACTAAGAAACCTTGTAATCTTTTTTTGGATATCAAGAGGAGAAAGAATTTAAGGTAAATTGTAATTGGTATTATTTTATTTGATATTATGTGTATTAATAAATATGATTTATAATTTTTAATATTTAAAACAAGAAAGGAGTGAAAAAAATAAAAAATATACATAAAAACCACTATACCCATATCATAAAGTAAGGCCGGTATACACTTTACTTTAACAAAAAATTGTTTGAATTTTAAATATATTGCAAAAAAAAATTAGTATGAGATAGAACCATAATTATTTTACATTGTTTATATACATATTGATGAATAAGAATATCAATCCACTTTCATCCCATGACATGTGAAATATAAGGAAGATGGTGTAAATTAAAAGGAAAAATATTAGATTAAAACTCATAAAATATATCAATATAGACTTTTCATACATAGATATTACATATTTTTGGATGAATATTCATTCTGAAACACAAAAACATGCTCGAGGATTGTAATTTTTTAGTTAGAACACAATTTTATAATATGGTGAAAGATATTTAATGTTTCCCATAAATATATTCCTATTTAGTAATCTTTATAGACATACCCTATATAAAACCTTTCTTCATAAACTCGAGAAAGGAAATATAATAAAGGGTTATCTCAAATGCTCAACAAGGGTAAGGAAGGGAGATATGTAAGTATGACATGAAAATAATGGTATGAGAACATGAGGATAACATCTAAAAACAATACCATATATATCAACTATCATAAACATGAGTCATGTCATAAATATTAGTAGTTAAAAATACATGAATTTAAAGGAGGTCAAATAACAAGAGCCATGAAATCATAACATTGGAATAAGACATGGAATTCGTCTCATATGAAAAAGTATAGAAAATATTATGTCAAGTATACCCACTAATAATTTCATAACATATTAGGCTTGAGATGACCACTTGTGTAGCTGCTTTGGGTTTTTAGATGACCACATGTGTACCCTCCTTTTCATGAATGGAATGACCACCTGTATACCCTCATCTTTGGACTTGTTCTAACCACCCATGAAACCTTATATTTTTTATTAGGATAATAACCCATTTAACCTCATCTATATTCTTGGTATAACCACTCATGTACCCTATATACAAATATAACATTTACCATTACCTAATTCATTGGAGGGAGATATAGGTCCCACATGTCACATAATGAATACAGTATTTATATGTGCCACAAGATCATACAAATTCTTCATATCACAACCCAAGAAGTTAAATGGGTATTATAAACATATAATAATATCATAACCTTCAAAATGACACAGGTTTCATAATAATTTCACTGATTAATAACCTGTGAAAAGAAGTGGGTTTCATAAGCATTTTATCCTGGTATAACTCGTGGAAGAGAAATGATTTTAATAAAAAACTTTTCATTTTTAACATAGACCATTAATATAAATAATAAAAATGGTATCCTGATATAATATACCAATTAAATCAATAGTTACCTCAAAAATTTTCATCTTATATGGAAATGATGTTTGAAAGACTAAATGGAGCATTTCTTCTAGAAAATGGCTTTTCTTTGAAAATAAATTTTTAAAACGAAAAATATTATGAAAATAAATTTATTTGAAAATAAAATTTAAAAATAATAAGTATTTTAAAATCTTTTTAAAACATTTATTAAAGAAAATAACCTTTCCACTTTGAAAAAATAAATTTAAAACATAAAACATTTTGAAAACTTTTTCCTTTGAAAATAACATTTAAAACTTATAAAGAATGATTTGAAAATAATTTTAATATCATTTTAAAAAACATTTAAATTACTTATCCATAAAATTTATCTTAAAATATAATTTAAAAAACAGAAACATTTTTTTAAAACATGGTTTTTTAATAAAACATATTTTTTACGCAATAGAGAAATAAGGGAGGATTTTCTTAAAAACTATTTATTAATTATCTAAAGAAATATTGTGTAAAAATGGTACCAATACTTGAATATATAATTAATATATATTGGATAATAAAATTAATTATAATTATATATATATTTATCATAATATTTCATCAATGGAAGCATAATCATAAACAATCTTGATAAATGATGAGATTATTGCCATAAAGTTTACCACTTTGATATCTTTCATTCATAATCCCTGTGAAAGCATTTTATGAAATGAAGTTTATAAAATCATTAAAATAAGTCAATAAATTATATAATATGTAAAATTGGTAGTATATACACATATTAACATAATATAGTTTCATAACATAACATGTCTCTCGAAGAAGAAAAATTGAGACAAAATTTTATTACCGATTAGGTAACTTTTAAACCATAAAACCCATGAAAGATAGATCTTCCAATGGATATGTAAATATAAATAAATTTTATTATATTCAATATAAAATTAATTCATGGTAATTATATACACCTCATAGAAGAAATATGTGGTGAATATAGCATGTATCTCACAAAAGTAAAAAGTGAGATGAAAATTCCTTACCTTAAGTCATGACTTCCTTTGTACATGTTCAAACCTCCTGTATAATAAATATAATTTTTTTATAAATATATAATATAACCATATTAATTTATATCCTATCATATATGATTTTATTATGTATTAATATTACCCATTTATTAACAATATCAAGTTAAAGTTATGTTTCGGGTAATAATCGCTTTGTTTTTTTGTCTAGTTTTTTTCTTGTTATTTCTGGTTCAATTACTTTGATCATGGTTTTATAATTTTTAAAATATAAACCAGGAAATAAATATCATATATATTAATTATATATTTAATTATAGTAACCCATAAAATTTAGTGATAGGAAACAAAATACATTGTTTATAGTGACAGTAGGTAGTACGTACGCATGAATGTTGTTTCCATTTTCTTATCATATTAAAAAGAAGAAATTAAATGATATATATATATTATAATTAAATTAGTACTATTATTTCATATATATTACATATTTTTATTAAACTCATCCTTAATACATTCCATTTAAATCATGAATGAATCACATCGCATCGCATGGCGATAGGTCATCGTACACATGAACGACATTATCGTATTCCAAAAAAATGGAAATCATTATGGTATGTGTGATATAATAATTACATAAGAATAATAATATCATATATATAATATATAAATAGTATTTAAATCATTATTCTCAACCTTGAGAGGTGGTAATGGAAAAACGAACAACATCATATCGCAAGTTGGAAGTATGTCGTACGCATGAACGAATATTTTCTAACCTATTTGATGGAATTGTGTGTATTTTTATGTCATAAAATTTACATAAAAACAAAAAAGTATATTAAATATATTTATTTTATTATATAATCATGATATAAAAATAAATTAAGAGTTTTTTTGAAGAAATAAGACAAAAATGTTAATTAATGAACGTTACCTCTTCTTCGAGTATCTCTTTTTGGCTTACACCAATAGAATTCCTTGTTTGGTTTTTAGTAAAAAAGTAAGGATTATAGGATTTGGGGTTGAATGTTTTGAATTTATTTTTCATCGTTTTTTCAAGAAAAATTCCATGAGATGTGTGAATAAAGGAGAAAGAGTGAGTGCCCACTTACAGTTGAGGAGGAATGGTATTCTTGTAAATACTCAATTGTATTCACTGTTGGGAGCTCCACCTTACCTCATTTGAATAAAAAATTTAATAATAATATAGGGGGTATTTATTTCGTTAATACACACCTCAATCACACAAAATTAAGTGAATTTTTATAATTTTTCCCTTAAATTCTAAATTTATCTTCTTTTACCATTTTCGTTTTTATTAACGTAACTAATTTTCAAACCTAGGTAATTTATTCATTAAGACTAAATGAAAGTGAGAATTGTTAGATAATTTAGAACCAATTATTATAAATATTACATCTAGCTTATAATATAAAAAACCAATGTGTGTTGGAAATTAATTTTAACATAACCGCAAGTAACCCGTAAAAACACTTCTTTAACCGTAAATGTGATAACTAGGTTTTTTCTATTTAACTGTCAACATAGTCATTATAATAGAATAATTGGTCAATTAATGAAAAATTGTTTATATTTATTTATAATTAAAAATAATTTTACCTAATAAAGTGCTTTTAGTAATTTTAAATCAATTAATAAAATATAATTTATTATAAAATGACACGAATGTCAATTTTGACCTTATTAATTTAATTTAAATAAACAAAATAACAAGAAAATAACATAAACAGAATCTATTATGTTAAAAAAAATAACATGATATATTAATCTAAAAATAATAATTTAACAGAATAATTCATTCAATTTACTTCACTTTTATTGTTTTCAACACCATTTCATATATTTAATTATTAACAAAATAATTCATGCATTTAATTTCTTAAGAAATTAATGTCACTATATCATCTATAATAATTAAAATAAATTATAATGATAAAAAACTAATTTATTTTCGAAAATAATATTTATAACCAAACCTATGTATTTTTTCCTATTCTAAATATTTATATCAATTAAAAGGAATAAAGGTGTATTTTTTTGTCTTTTTATTTAAATAAATTGTTATATGGTTCGATTTCATGTAAAAGTGTCCAAAAATTATTAAAACTAGATACTAAGTTGGTAAGGGTAAAAATATGATCATAAAATGGTTTTTTTACAAGTTTATAAGTCATTATTTCCCTTAATTTTAAAGTCTAGTCCCTTGGTACACTCATTTTTCTCTTAATCGCCCTGATTAACTTTAACTATTTTCACTGATCATTATGTTCAAAAATTAAGTTGGACTTATTTTAATTTAATATTATTTCAATTAAAAATACGGAATCTATTTTTCCATATTCCAATCATAGATGTGTAAGAAAATAATTTAAAAATAATCTCACAGATGTGACAAGAAAGCATGACCTTAAAGTAAAAAATTTCAAATGTTTATAATGTTTTTATATCAAATTTCAATATTAAATTGATTCCAGTGACATAAATTATATTAATTGATATATAAATAAACTAATTATACTTTAAAACTAATTCAAATTATAATTTAACTTTATAAATAATTTGAACAAAAAGGTAGTTTTCAATTAAAACTCTGTATTTTTTAATATTCATCATAAAATCAAACATCTCAAAAAAAATACACAAAACTAACATTAATATAATTTTGATATTCCAATATAAAAAATTATGTTTGTTTCTTCAAATAAATTTTATTAAATTTTCAAAATTTGTTGTTAAAATAAGTGCACCATTAAAAGGCGGTAAAACTATGTTTTTGAAAAATACATTATTTTAAGTATAAAATTAGATTTATTATTATAAATTGTCTTTAAAAAATATAATATTAATGTTAAATCGTTGATTAAATATATAATATATATACCTTTCAAAAAATAATTCATAAATAGTGGTTTATTTAATTTATTAATATAGAACATGTTTGTGCATAGAAAAATGGTTTTCCCAAGAAGAAATTTCTTTATTTTAAAATAGTTTTTTACTTTTATTTATAATTAATTGATTACCAAAGAATAAATTTCATAAACATGAATAAAAAATATTATCATAATTAAGTTAATCATTTTAATACCCTGCATTTCAATGGTTAGGTGATAGATATAATAATATTTTAATAATATGTCACATTTCTTTTAAACTCAATATTGCATGTATCAAAATATAAGATCAGTGTTTCAAATAAATCAAGTTAAACTTGGTTTCGAGTGTAATTAAATACATCAAATAGTTTTAATTTATTTTTAAAAAATAATTCATAAAAATATGTGGTGTCACATTCTACCCCCTTTAAAATGAATTTTACCCTTGAAATTTTACTGAGTCATCAAGGATTAACACATGAATGTTCCTTTAATATAAATTCACATCATAAAAATGAATAATAAAACTTCCTTAAAAAAATAAAGTTTGAAACATAAATATTACTCAAATTAACTCATAACTAGGTTTCCATATGTAAGAACATAGGTGGGAATTGAATATTTTAACATGGAAGAGAATCAAAAATATTTATATAGAGTGATAGAGATCACTTATCACAAGAGAGTAGGTGCTCTAAAGAAATTTAACAACCACATTACCATAAATCTATGATGATTTAAGTGTATATTTTATTAATCATAAAGGAATATATTAGGATAAATATTTCTTCCAAGATCCATTTCATAAAGTTTAATAATTTTCATAAGAATATATACCAAATTTATTTTATTCCCTTTCATAAGAATAATATCTCCCTTAGTTTTTTTCATGATCAAATTCCACTTCATCTTTTACTCTAAGAAATAAAGGTGATTTTTTTATGCTCTAATGGATCATAAGATCCATAAATAGAAATATAATTCATTTTGTCTATATTTCATTATCGTCAATGAAAAATGGTTAGCATAGGTTATCTAATATGCATAAATATTAATATTGTTAAATAATACATTAATGTATAAAAAATATTTAAAGTTCAACATTAACCATTTCATAAATGGTTAGCCATATAACCCATCCAAAATTAAAAATTTATAAATAATTTCAATTAATTTCCCAAACTCAACATATCAATAATCCACAAAATATCATTAAAATATATTAATATTCATATTCCAAATATGTGAAGACCACAGTCATATATTCTATTGAATATTTGTAATTACAATAAATGTATCCTAAAATATCCTTAATTGGGATAAACACGCATCATGTAAAACCTCTATAGGAGGTGTCTAAGACATTGAAATTATTATTAACCTTAAAATTATAACCCTATAATGGAATCCATAAATATTAAATTAATCTTGCATAGAGACATATACACTTTCAAATGTTAATTCATCATTTATTACTTAAATAAGATCTTATTGTGTACAAAAACATTTTCATTTGAAGATTAGGTTCATCCTTATATCGATAGAATATTTGATTTCATTATTCCCAAATCCATGTAAATAATCACATGAAATTTCACCAATATTATTTCTATAGTGGGTTATTCATACAAAATTAAATATGAAATTCCCAACTATGTATGGAAGGATAAGTGTTCCATATTTATCATGGTTCGCTTCATCCATAATGATGGCATAGTATTTCACTTTATTCATTTTCTTGTGATTTTTTAATACAATAGATTTTGGGATGTTCCTTCTGTGTGGATTTCTCATTATTCTCATAATTCACTAAACTTTTCCAAACAATTTGGCTTTCAACCACTCGATGACCTAAATTTACACACATTAAACATTTAATGGTCACATTAATACAATTACCTCTATGTTTCTTCCCCACCATGAGCGTAAAGGATATCTTTTCATCTTCTTTATATGGTTCTTAAATTTTCCTTTGTATTCTATTTTTATATTCTTATCAAAACCATGTGACTGATACTTAACCCAACTTCCATTTCCACATTTATAGCACATCAAACAGTCTCTTTATATAAATTATTGTCCTTTATGAATAACATCCTTAAGAGATTTGGTTTTAAGACACTAAATAATTGGAAAATCTTAATTTTAGGATGAATGATAATACTGAAAGAGTACCTCATATGTCCTGTAAAATTTTCCTCATAGGCACCAACCGATTCATCATCCTTCTACTTAAAATCTTGGAATTCCTTCACCATTTTTTATGAAGAATATGAGGAAAGTAATTATTGAAAAATAAGATTTTAAAATAATCCCACTTCAAGAAGTCAATTTATTCTTGTTTCCTTATATTATCAATAATATTACACCATTACTCTGCCTCACCTTCAAAATGTTAGATAGCTAGAGAGAATGAACTTTACACTGGAGAATGGAAAATATATTTTTATTGGAACTTATCCACTACTCAGAAAGTATTGTTTCATCGAAACCACCGAAAGAATTTGGGAATTACCTCATCAAGGAATTAATAGATAATTGTTTTCTATTTTGGTTTTTTATATGTTCACTATGATTTATAGCTTGATAAATTTTTGTGGGTATATAAATGAGGTTTTCATTTAAACTCCCATAACATTCATTTTCTCAATAGGATAATAATTTTCTTATCCATTGAATTCCCCATTAACATGGATCGTTCAAGTTATATCCACTAACTAAAACCAAAAACATAGATTGAGAAACACAAATCCTAGTGCGGAAACACATAATCATTAAAATTCACTTAAAGGATATCAAAATCATAACGCCTTTCCTATGAAACCTCATGTTTATCCTAGGTAATTCAAAGTCATATTCTATTTAAATCCTCCATGATGGTCCATAAAAAGTTTTGGAATTTCCAAAGCATATCCCCTAGGAGTGTCAAACAAGGTGTGCATCAAGACCCATTGTCATGCACTAGTTCTCGATTGATTATATATTAATATGGTGTTTTTAGGGTTGTTATCCCTATTTACATATGTTCTAGATCCACATCCACTTGTAGTATCTAGACAAGAATGTAATTACTTGGAAAACACTCTCTCAATCCATTACCAAAATTCCAAGAAATTTTCCTATTATTTAACATATCATTAGAATTATCCTTAGAGACATCCCTAGAAATATCATTAAAAATATTCATAGGTATCTCACTAGATTTTTCTTATCCATGTTTCCAAAGGATAACTAAACCTTTCCTTTGATACCAAATATAGTGACCTAGGATTTTCACACATGGATATTACATCTTTTTAGATTAATATTCATTACAATATGCAAAAACATGCTCAAGGACCATAATGGTTTAGTAATTTTGGAAACATGGAACGCAATATTCTAATCTGGTGAAATATCTTCAGTGTTTCCCACAAAGATCTTCCCATTTATTACTCTTCATAGACGTACCCTACATAAATCCTTTCCCCATAACCTAAGGAAAGGATACCTAATAAATGTTGAGTTCAAATTCTCAATAAGGGTAAAATGGAGATATATAAACATAACATGAACATAAAGGTATGAGAACAAAAAATTGAAATATTAAAACAAAACCCTATAAGTCAAAGATCATAAACAAGAGTCATGGAATAAATATTGGTAGTTCGTAATATATGAATCATAAGGGAGTCAAAGAACATGATACATGAAATCAACATTAGAATAAGTCTTGTAATAATTTCATACGCACATGAATAGAAAATATTATGTCAATGATACCCAAAAATAAATTCATAACATGTTAGTCTTCGGCTGACCGCCTATGTACCTGTTTTGGTCTTGGGATGACCGCCCATCTACCCTCCTTTTTGGGAATGGTTTGACCACCAATATACCCTCATCTCTGGGATTGGGATGATCACCCATGTACCGTAATATTTGGGCATAGTTTAATCACTTGTGTACCCTTATCTTTGGGATTGGGATAATCACCTATGTACCCTCTGAGATCATAGATCATTTATCATTAAAAAATTCATTGTAGGGAGATATAGGTCTCACCCATAACATAATGAAAACCACATTTCTGTGTACCAAAAGATCATAAACATTCATCATATCATAACCCATGAAAGTAAATGGGTATCATAAGCATCTCATTATATTATACATATTTAAAAGAGAGAGTTTTTACAATCATTTCATTGTATAATAACATGTTAAAATAAGTGGGTTTCATAAGAATTTTATCATGGTATAACCCATGGAAGAGAAACAAGTTTCATAAAAAACATATCATATTAGACATAAACCATTAAAATAAATAATATAAATGTTATAATTATATTATAACACCATTAAATCATAATTAACCTCAAATAATTTCTTCTTATATTTAAAATAATTTTTAAATACTACAAGGTGAATTTATTTATGAAAATATATTTTCATTGAAAATCAATTTTTAGAACTCAAAACATTATGAAAATATTTTTCATTAAAAATAAACTTGAAAACTTATAAATTTATATTTTAAAATTATTTTAAATCATTTCTTGAAGAAAATAACATTCCCTATTTGAAAACCATTTTTTAAAACATAAAACATTTTGGCAACCATTTCCTTTAAAAATGACCTTGGAAATTATATTGGAATCAATGAAAATAATTTTAATCAATTTTTCAAACATAAAAAAAATTAAAATAATTTTCCATGAATATGATATTAAAATATCATTTAAAAAAAAATTTGAAAACATTTTTATAAAACATGGGTTTTCAACAAAATATATTTCCAACTGAAGAGAGAATTATAATTACATTTTCTTTAAAATGTTTTCTTAATTATCTTAATTATGAGACAGTGTAAAAATGGTACAATTAATTTTAGATATCATGAATATCCATAGTAGAATAAAATTAATGATAATTATTGATATATGGATCAAAATATATCACCAATGGAAGCATAATCATAAACAATCCTGATAATTGATGAGATTGTAATAATAAACTCTTACCACTTAGTTAACTTTGAATCGTAATACCCAGGAAAAAATAAAATCACATGAAGCTTAAAATATAATAAAAATATATATATTCATAATATAACATGTAAAAGGGTAATTATATACACCTATTAAGAGAATATAGGTTCATAACATAACATGTGTCTCAAAGAAGAAAAATCGAGATAAAATTCCCGCTTCCGATTTGTTAACTTTTGAATCGTAAACACCATGAAATTAATATAAGAAAATAGATATGTAAATATAAATACATTTTAATATAATAATAATAAAATTAATTCATGTTTATTATACACACCCCATAGATGAAATAGGTGGTTAATATACCATGTGTCTCACAAAAGTAAAAAGTAGGACAAAAATCCATTACCTAAAGTCCTGAATTTATTCATACATGTTCAAAACTACTTTATAATAAACATAAATTTATTATATATCTATAAATTAACCATATTCATATATATCATACCATATATTATTCTCTTATCAGTTTATATTACATGTTTATAAACAATCTCATGTTAAAGATATATTTCATGTAATAACCACATTGTTTTTTCATATAAGTTTTGACTTGTTATTTATTGTCTGATTAATTTGATCATAATGTCATTATTTCTATAATAATTACCATTATAAAAATATCATATATATTCATTGTATATGTATTTATATTAACCCATAAAATTTAGTGATAGAAAATAAAATACATCATTTTTGGAGACAGTGGGTCGTACGTACGCATGAACGTTGTTTCCATTTTCTTATCATATTGAAAGAAAGAAAGTAAATGATATTCATACATACAAACATATATATATATATAATATAATTCCATCATCACTCTTATTTAATATATATCACATAAGTTTTTTAATCCCATCCTTCATACATTCCATTAAAAGCGTGAAAAAATCATATCACTTCATGAGGCGGTAGTCCATTGTACACATGAACAACGTTATCGCTTTCCCACAAAATGGAAATCATGAAGGGTTTTATGATATAATAATTCATGAATCATAATAATATCATAAATTTAATATATAAATATCATTTCCTTTATTGTTTTCAACCATGATAAGTGGTAATAGAAGAAAGATCTACGTCAGATCAGGATGTGGTTTTCCATCAAACACATGAATGAGGATTTCATAAAAAATTAATGGAAGTGTGTGTTTTTGTAGCTTATGACCATAACACAACAACATTTAATTATATTTAATATAATTATGTTATTATATAAAAAATTTGTAAAAATAATTTAGGGGTTTAGAGGAATAAATTAAACAAAAATGCTCGCTAACGAACGTTACTGCTTCTTCAGGTAACTCCTTTTGGTTTTCACAAAAGGCCTTCCTTGGTTGGATTTATAACCAAATTAAGGCTTCTAAAATTATTTTTTGTAATTTTAAAAGTGATTTTGGTAGTTTTTATCCGATCCAAATATCTTGAGATGTATCAAGAAGGGTAGAATAGTGAGTTCCCTTTTATAGTTGAGGAGGATTGGAATTCATGTAAATACTCAAAGTTATTCACTATTGGGAGGTATCCCTTTCCCAATGTGAATAAAAATTTGAATTAAAATGTATTTTAAGGATTATTTGGTTTATTAAAATCTTAAAAACACAAAAATAAATTCATTTTTATAATTTTATTCCTTAACTTCTATGTTTCCCTAATTTTAAAATTTTATTTTTTATAAAGGTAAATAATTTTCTAACCTAGTTAATTTATTCATTAAGAATAAATTAAAGTGAGAATTATTACAAAATTTTTACCCAATAATTCTAAATATTATATCTAATTTATAAAATAAAAATCCCATGTGTTTTGGAAATTAATTTTTATAGGAGCACAACTAACATGCAAAAATACTACATTAAGTATAATTATGCAAATCGGTTTTTTCTATTTCATGGTCAATATAGTAATTATAATATAAAAATTAGTCTATTAATGGAACAGATTTTATATTTATAAATATTTCAAAAAAACTTGACAGAAAAAAGGATTTTTAGTAATTTTAAATCAATTAATAAAATAGTATTTATTATAAAATGAAATTAATTTATATTTTGACATTATTCAATTAATTTAAATTTAAAAACTATAAATAAGATAATGGAAATCGAATCCATTATGCTCAGAAAAATTTAAAATTATATATTAATATAAAAATAAAAATTTGACAAAATAATTCATTCAATTTACTTCACTTTTAATGTTTTTAGTACCATTTTATATATTTAATTATTAATTAAATAATTCTTACGTTAACGTTTCTTATGAATTTGATGTAACTATATCATATATCAAAAATTAAAACATATTTTCTTGATAAAAAAAATAATTTATCTTCCAAAAAATTATTCATAACCGAATCTATGTATTTTTCCCCAATTCCAAAGCTTTGTATAAATTAAAAGAAATAAAGGTATATTCTTTTGTATTTTTCTTTCTTAATTGATTGTGTGGGACACGTTCACATAAAAGGGTCCCATTACTCATAAAATTATATCCTAAGGTGTTAGGGGTCTAAATAGGTCCAAAACAAATTTTTAGAAAAGTTTCTAGGCCATTTTTTTCCTTAAGTTTAAAGTTTAGTCCCTTAGTAAACTCGTTTTTCTCTTAACCATCGTGATTAATTTTAATTATTTTCACAAATTATTTTCTTAAAAAATTAATTTTTCCTTATTATAAAATATAAATTATGATTATTCAAAATATTTAATCCATTTTTTCAAATTCCAATAACAAAAGTGGAAAATTTTAATTAAAATTTAATCCTACAAATGTGATGAGAAAGCCGGTTTTTTAAGTGAAATTGTTCAAAATTTTATTTTGTTTTTTATCCAATTTAATTATTAAATTGATTATAATAAAATAAATTGAATTAATTGATATATATTTGAACTAATTATATTTTAAAATCATTTTAAAATAAAATGTATCCATATAAATAATTTGAACAAAAAGGCAATTTTCAATTAAAACTCAATATTTTTCATTATTCATCAAATATGAAACTTTTTAGAAAAAATACCAAAAAACCACCCTAATATAATTTTGATATTAAAATTTAAAAATATTTAGACTATTTTTTAAAATAATTTTTATAAAATCATCAAAATTTATTTTTAAAATGAGTGCGCCATTAAAAGGTGTTAAAACTATTTTTCTGAAAAATACATATTCTTATGTGTAAAATTTGATTTCTTCTTATATATTGTATAGAAAACACATAACATGAATATTAAATTTTTTATTGAATATATAATATATACCTTTCACTAAAGTCATTCATCATAGTGGATTTTTTAATTTATTAAGATAGAACATGTTTCTGCATAGAAAAATAGTTTTTCCGAAAAAGAATATATTTATTTTCAAATTGTATTTAATTTCATTTATAATTAATTGGTTAAAAAAGAATTCATTTTTTAAACATTAATAAACTCTATTTTCATAATTTATTTAATCCTTTTCATACCCACCATTCCAATGGCTAGGTTATAACTATAATAATATTTTATTAATATTTCATGTTTTCTTTAAAGTTAGTATTACGTGTAACACAAGATAAGATCGGTGTTTCATATAAAGGAAGATTAATTTTTTATAACATGTAATAAAATCCATAAAATAATTTTAATTTATTCAATAAAAAAAATTCATAAAAACTCTTTGTGTTACAAAAAAAATGTGTGAATCATGTGTGTTGGATTTGGTGGTCTAGAACCAACTACTTTGTACTTTATTCATTAATAAAAGTCTTAGCACATCTAGATTGTTCTTCTGTGTGACAATGCATGTGATAATTCCCTAAGGACAGCTGTTTCATTAATGGGTCATAGCGGATCCCTGCTATGATGAGAACCCGGAAGTGCCATAACACTATTCTTGAATATATGTTCTATGGATGGATGATATTATTTGAGGGACACAAATAATACAGGTCATTAGGGGTGAGGACTCATAAAACTTTGAGTCACCTTCTCATAGTGTGCACCCTTGGTAATATCCAGGAGGATATTATGAGAATGAGACTCGCTAGTAGGAAATCCACATTTCATAGTGTCATTAGATGTTCCTATCTGCAGACGTGTGTATTGGTCCTTAGAATTTAATATTATTATTAATGGGTATTACAACTCGCGAACTTAGATGTATTGACGAAAAATGTGATGACACACTGTTCGTAGTGAGGTAGGATACGTTGGGTGCATCACGAGTAATACTGCATTAATAGATAATGCGAGAAAAGACTTGTCCCTTCTGTTCTATAACAGAAGTAGATATCTCAGGCCCTTTTATGTAATTGATATAGCCTAAATAAATCCATGGCCATGGTAAGGTATGGGCGAGTTCAATTTTGGGAAGTTAAAGAAAGAATAATCGAGCACATGGGTTGATGGCACTAGCATGCAACCCGCTTGATTGGAGATATCGAGACAAATGGATTATATTACACAGTAAGCATTCGTAGGAGGTGACACGTCATTGTGGCGTTAACTTCTTTCTCTATGGGTGCCTTGGCATGTTTCTAGATGCTAACCTTGGACTTTAGGCAGGCTCCGCCTAATGCCACTAAGAAAGAGGCATAGATGGTCACACACTAAGTGTGTCCATGTATCTCAGTTAAATATTAATTTAACAAGTTAAATAAATATTATTCCCGACTGTGGTTTGATAATTATTTAAGGTTGTCTGATCGCATTTATTTCGACACTGGTTATTCGAGAGAATATATTGTGGGAAAAATAATATATATATTTATTAGCGAGTAATGCAGTTACATTTATTTAAGAAATAAATAGCCATTACTCAAGGTCTAATAAATATGGTGGAGGAAAAAATTGAATGAAAAATAAAAGTACACGCCGTGTATATTTATATACATGCCGTGTAGTTTGTTTGTTCAGGATTCGTGAGAAAATATTGTTTATATAATTAAATGACATTAAATTTAATACGTTGGGCGCATGTCAAGTAATAATGATGGTCAACTGTCATTTTTAAGACATGGGGTATTACTAAGAATTAAATGAAACGATTAAATGCTTTCAGGAAATTAATTCATTTTATTATTCTAAGTATTATAATCCCAATTACATTATTCTCATTGAGATCTAGCCAATTTTGTGCACAACGGATTTGGAAATACTCTCAAGCCAAGAGAGAATTACCTTTCCACCAAGAATGCCCTCAAGTTACGAGAGCAAGATCCTCCAACGGATCAAGGCGGTTGATGGCAGACATCGCAAGCGAAGGCTCTTCTGCACTATCACCCGGAGATCCCTTCGGCGATGTCTAGAGATACATGGAGCGCGTGTGCATCACCTATAGAGTAATCCTGTACGTGGATTCTACGACGCAACGATGTATCACAGGATCGTGACCGAAGACTCCAACGAAGAAATAATTCCATCGAGGTAATTCTTATAAATTAATTAAATTAATTATAACCAACATATAATGATCCTATCTCAAGGGTTCTGGGACTCTTCTTTTCTTTTTCGTTCTTCGTTCTATTCCGAAGATTCGGCATTTTAAATCATGACGGATCTCAGATTGAATGTTGTTTAATGTTAAAATTAAATTTGGGAAATCCCACCAACGTGCTCCAACTGCCCCCGGAACCATCAAGTGGTATCAGATGGGTCATATCGTTGATTATAATTATTTATTTTTTTGTTGGTGATTTATGAATTTAATAATTTAGTTATTTCAATTCATGTTTAATCATTATGGAAATATGAATCTCGAGATCTGCTCCTCCTCCCTCGTTTCTCGTTCACCTCATAGAAATGAATTTTTTCTTTTAATTTTGATTAAAATAAAATAGAGGAACTCATCTGGAGGATCCAAACATTTCTGGCCGTACAACACCAGAATACATGGTGTTTATTCCGAAGTACACATCGTGTAGTCTAGGTTCAATGCATTGACTGATCCGCCAAATTAGGCCGTGTATTGGATTCTTTCTAAGAATTTAAGACACCGTGTGTTTACCAAAAACAGGTGGCACATGGTTTCTGTATTACACGGCGTGTGGTCCAACAGAACAAGGCGTGTAGTCCCTTCGGGTTAGGGTTGGACCGTGTACCCCGTACACGGCCTGCCCGAGTGGAAACCGTGTAACACGGAAACTACACGGCGTGTGTCCCACTGTACATGCCGTGTACTCCAAAAATTTCTGAAGTACATTAACATTCCATGTCCCTGGGCGTGTACTTCGGATGGACGGTGAAGAAAATTACATGTTGTGTAGTCGGAACTACACACCGTGTACTCATCCAAATTACGCAGATTTATTAAAATTTATTATTATATTATACAAACCCTTGAGAAGTGTACCATGGTGTAGGTGTAAAGCTGAGGCACAACACGTGATAGGTGTTTTATATATGTGTGTTTAATTTAACATCTGCGTAATAAATGGGAATTCCCCGGGTTACCTCCAAGGTACAAGTTACGTACAAGGATAATTTTAAATGAATTTATTTGTTTAAAATTATGATGGATGAGAATCTCAAGGAAGTTCAGAAAAGGGTTTAAGAAAAAAGGATTGTTTAATTAAAGATAATTAATTGATTCGAGCGTGATTTATCTTAAAAAAGAACAATTAAAGAATTTGATGCTAGTTTTATTTATGCATAAATATCGTTGCATGTATGGATGATCATGAGCTAGACCGAGACCTTTGTATTTGAATGGTTTCTTTTAATTTATTTATTTAAATTTGTTGGCCTACGAGCCCTCTCCTCATTAATATGTAGGGCCTGCACGCCCAAGGATTCTTTTAATGTAAAACCCCTTTTTACCCCTCACCTATGTGTGAGATAAATGTATATGTAATGGATAGAGTACCTAAGCTAGTGGAGGCGGCTCAAGTCAGGAGCCAAGGAGAAACCAATCCAAGGAGATACAAAGGTGACAGGTGGAATGTTGTAAACACGAACCCAAAAGGTTCAAGGTGTTTCTCCCCTAGGTCTTGGGTTAGTTTATCAACCGCTAGATAAACTAAACAATAGAAAAAGCTCAAAATCATACCATTTATTTTATTTCTTTCAGTTGCATGGTTTATTTATTGTGTGTGTGTTGTCACGATCACACAATTAATGAATTAAACGAGCATGAAAGATGGAACTAAAATAAAACCAGCTTATATGTAAATATTATATTAGACATGGTTAATCACTTAAGTATATCCCAATTAATATTAACAAGAATGTAATCAAAGATAATAAAATAGAAATTTAGGTATAAGGATAAAATCCCTCAAAAGAAATATTAAGTCGGTATAGCCTTCCATAATCTTGGTTAGATTCGAACCATAGTTTTAAGTGCTTGACCAACCCTAGTTGGGGTGCTTTCAATTATCGGGGAATTCTAATTCAAGGTTTTGGGTTGACTTGACTTGGTTCGCATCAAGGGTTGAATGCCACAGCAGGACTTGGTTTGACGAAGAAGCAAAGGTTGAGGAAATCCAAAATAAAAGGATTTCCGGATTGGGGAGTCCACTCAGCGGATCAAGGAGCTGCGAGTTAATGCAGTTGGTATTTGGAATGCCAACCTAAAACCCATCAAGTTTCTTGACCAACCCTAGTTGGGGTAATGAAAAGGAAAATATGGATCCTTGCCACTAGAATATTATGGCAACAGAATATTCCGAAGTCAATGGTGAGGGCTATTGGATTTTGATAAAATTGTGGGAGACTAATAAGTATTAATTTATTTATTTGTATCAATTTTGTAATAAAGTACTAAACCTTTGCTCATCTTAATTTGTATAAACGGAAAGAAAATGACTTTAAACATATCATTGTGAACCATACTCGAGAAGGAAAACCTTCTCACCGGCACCAATTTCCAAGAGTGGCAAAGGCGTTTACGTGTCGTCCTTCGCCATGAAAGGAAATTGTATGTGCTGGAAGAGCCTATTCCAATTGCGCCAGGGAAAGAGGCTAGTGATGAGGAATTATCTCTCTATATGAAACACATGTATGATGCCGTAGATTTCCAGTATTTCATGTTATCGGCCATGTCTAATGAGCTCTTGAAGCAATATGAAAACATGGATGTGTATAGCATGATGTCTCACCTTAAAGATCTCTACCAAGAGAAGGCGAGACTAGAGAGGTATGAGATCTCCAATTCTTTTTTTACCACGAAGCTTGGAGAGTCTGCACCAGTTGGGCCTCATGTAGTCAAGCGTATTGGCTACATTGAACGCCTGGACATTTTAGGGATTAAATTCCCGGATGAGTTGTGTACAGATCTCATCCTATCATCACTGCCCAAGACCTTCTCTAGCTTCATTGTCAACTATAACATGAGAGGCAATGAGAAGAGTCTGTCGGAGCTTCTGACCTTGATTCACCAGGTAGACAAGGACATGGGGCGTGACGAACCCGCAGTCCTTATGGTGAACAAGAAAAGGAAGGACAAGGCAAAGGGGACAAAGATTATAAATGGTCTGAAGCCCCCAAGCACCATCCCTCCAAGAAGGGGAAGATTCAGAGGTAGGGCAAGGAATGGGAGGCGGTGTGTTTTGCATGTGGTAAGCAAGGCCACTAGAAGAGGAACTGCACCCAGAAGCATGGGGATGCTAAAGGTGCATTCGTTATCAGGTGAAATCTTTCTATTTCTACACAATGGGAATTAGATATAGCTTTTGGGGCTCACATCTGTATTCAAATGCAGGAACCAAGTATATTTAGAAAGATCTCCAAAGGAGAGGTGGATCTTCGAGCTGCCAATGGTGCAAGGCTGGCTGCGTTGGCTATTGGAGACTACCAGCTCTCATTGCCGACTAGGATGATTTTGGTTTTACATAACTGTTATTTTGTGCCTAGTGTTACCAAGAACATAATTTCTGTATTTTGTTTGGATATGGATGGATTTATTTTCAAGTTTGGAAATAAAAGTTGTCTCTTTTATAAGAACAACGTATGTTATGGTATGGAAAATTTAAATAATGGTTTGTATGTATTAAATTATGAAAACCAAGTGTTGGAAATCGATAACAAAAAAAACTCACATGACTCATACATCACCCAGTTGTGGCATCACCGCCTTGGTCATGTGAATGAGAAGCACTTGACAAAGCTCTTCTAAGATGGCTATTTAGACTCTACTGAGCTAAAACCACTTGATAGATGTCACGCTTGTTTACAAGGAAAAATGACCTAGCTGCCTTTTGGTGGACAAGGTGAAAGGGCCACAGAGCTTCTAGTATTGGTACACACGGATGTGTGTGGACCATTTCCAGTAGAAGCTATAGGTGGATATTCATACTTCATTACTTTTACTGATGATTTGAGTAGATATGGTTATGTCTACTTAATGAGGTATAAGTCAGAGTCCTTAGAGAAATTAAAGGAATTCAAGAATGAAGGAGAGAATCAGCTTGGTAAGAAGATAAAGAAGCTTCGATCGGATCGAGGTGGAGTATATCTGAACCAAGAGTTCATCAATCTTCTACGGGAGTC
Organism: Viscum album; assembly: GCA_963277665.1. Classification (NCBI taxonomy): domain Eukaryota; kingdom Viridiplantae; phylum Streptophyta; class Magnoliopsida; order Santalales; family Viscaceae; genus Viscum; species Viscum album. The sequence continues at coordinate 306,147,119 of OY728127.1, forward strand.
TGGGACTCTATCTCAGCTCACTCCTCCTTATAAACCATAGTGGAATGGTGTTAGTGAAAGGAGGAACTGCACCTTGTTGGACATGGTGAGGTCGATGATGAGTCATGCGGATCTTCCATTATCCTTTTGGGGATATGCATTACAAACCATAGAATACACATTAAACTGAGTACCAACTAAGGCAGAAAATAGAGTTCCATCCGAGTTATGGAATGGAAGGATATCCACTTTTTCGCACACATGTGTATGGGGATGTGAGGCATTTGTTAAGGCCTCCTTAGGTAACAAACTAGCACCCCGGGGCATGAGGTGTATCTTTATAGGATATCCCAAGGAAACGAAAGGATATTACCTATATAACCCTTCAGACAAGAAAGTTAATGTCACCAGAAAAGTTGTATTTCTTGAGAGGGTGCACATCCTCAAGAAGGATATTGGGAGAAAGATTGACTTCGACGAAGTTGATGCTCAAGATACACAGGAGTTGGTACAGGAACAAGTTCCACAGGTCCCCGTGGAAGAGGTTCCAAAAACACAAGTATTGCGTAGGAGCTCAAGAGAGGTAAGGGAACCAGAGAGATTTGGTTTCCTAGTCACCGAGGATGGTGAGTCATTATTATTGGACAATGATGAACCTGTCTCCTACAAGGAAGAAATATAAAGCTAAGAAGCTGCAAGATGGCTAGAAGCTATGAATTCTAAGATGGATTCCATGTATCAGAACCAAGTCTGGGTTCTGGTCGATGATCCAGTTGATGTAAAGCCTGTTGGATGCAATTGGGTATTCAAGAGAGAACTGGACATGGAAGGTCGAGTTAGCACCTATAAAGCAAGGCTAGTGGCTAAAGGATTCAGACAGCGTTAAGGAATTGACTATGATGAAACCTTCTCGCCAGTTTCCATGTTTAAATCTATAAGAATCATACTTTCCATAACAGATTACCATGACTACGATATTTGGAAAATGGATGTCAAAATAGCATTCCTTAACAAGAACCTTCAGGAAGATATCTATATGACACAACCAGAAGGGTTTGTGACACCAGGATAAGCCAAACTGGTTTGAAAGTTACAGAAATCCATTTATGGATTAAAGCAAGCATCCAGGTCATGGAAAATTTGATTTGATGAAGCCATAATGGAATTTTGTTTCATTAAGAATGAATGTGAGTCATGTGTTTATAAGCGGTTTAATGGTAATGCGATCGTTATCCTAGTAGTATATGTTGACGACATATTACTTATTGGAAATGATGTACCAGTCTTACAGTCAGTTAAAGACTGGTTGAACAAGTGTTTCTCCATGAAGGACTTGGGAGAAGCATCCTACATTCTAGGGATCAATATCATTCGTGATAGATCCAAGGGGATGCTTGGACTAAGTCAGGGTACGTACATTGACCAGATACTAAATAGATTTAGTATAGAACAATCCAAGAGGGGATTGGTTCCAGTATCACATGGATTACATCTTTCTAAGAAAATGTGTCCCCAGACACAATAGGAGAAATATATAATGAGTAAGATCTCATATTCTTCGGCTATAGGATCCATCATGTATGCCATATTATGTACCAAGCTTGATGTTTCCTATGCACTGAGCATGGTAGGCAGATATCAAGCAGATCTAGGAGAACAGCATTGGACTACTGTTAAGACTATCCTTAAGTACTTGAAAAGAACTAAGGATATGTTCCTGGTGTATGGAGGAGACAAGGAGCTTGTCATCAGAGGGTATGCTGATTATGGTTTTCAAACAGATCAGAATGATCTGAAGTCGCAATCTGGATATGTTTTCTGTCTCAATGGAGGAGCTATGAGCTGGAAGAGTTCAAAGCAGCCAGTTTTTGCTGATTCTACAGTGGAGTCCGAGTATATAGAAGCTTCTGATGTATCCAAGGAAGCCGTCTGGATTCGTAACTTTGTCCAGGAGCTTGATGTAGTGCCTAGAAGTAAAGATCCCATTACATTGTATTGTTATAATACTGCAGCGGTGGATCTTGCAAAAGAACCAAGGTAACATCAACGGACAAAGCACATACTCCGGAAGTATCACCTCTTGAGGGATTTCTATCAAAGGGGTGAAGTTGCAGTGAGCAGAGTGTCCACAGAAGAGAAAGTGGCAGATCCCATGAATAAAGGCCTATCTCAGCAGAAGCATGAATATCATGTGAGAGCTAGTGAGTTAAAGGTTGTTAGCAGTTGGCTCTAGTCCAAGTGGGAGTCTATTGGAGTTGGTGGTCTAGAACCAACTACTTTTTACTTTATTCATTAATAAAAGCCTTAACACATCTTGATTATTCTTCTGCATGACAATGCATGTGATAATGTACTAAGGACAGCTATTGCATTAATGGTTCATAGCGGATCCCTGCTATGATGAGAACCCGAAAGTGCCATAACACTATTCTTGAATATATGTTCTATGGCCGGATGATATTATTTGAGGGACACAAATAATACAGGTCATTAGGGGTGAGGACTCATAAAAATTTGAGGCACCTTCTCATGGTGTGCACCCTTGGTAATATCCTGGAGGATATTATGAGAACGAGACCCGCTAGTAGAAAATCCGCATTTCATAGTGTCATTGGATGTTCCTATCTGCAGACGTGTTTATTCTTCCTTAGACTTTATGATTATTATTAGTGGGTATTACAACTTGCGCACTTAGATGTATTGAAAAAAACTATGACGACACACTGTTCGCAGCGAGGTAGGATACGTTGGGTGCGTCACAAGTAATACTACATTAATAGATAATACGAGAAAATATTTTTCCCTTCTGTTCTATAGGGGAAGTAGATATCTCAGGCCCTTTGATGGAATTGATATAGCCTAACTAAATCCATGATCATGGTAAGGTATGGGCGAGTTCAATTCTAGGAAGTCAAAGAAAGAATAATCGAGCACATGGTTTGATGGCACTACCATGCAACCCGCTTGATTAGAGATATCGAGACAAAGGGGTTATATTACACGGTAATCATTTGTAGGAGGTGACACGTCATTTCGGAATTAACTTCTTTCTATATGGGTGCCTTGGAATGTTGCTAGACACTAACCTTGGACTTTAGGCAGGCTCCGCCTAATTCCACTGAGAAAGAGGCCTAGAGAGTCACACACTAAGTGTGTCCATGTATCTCAGTTAAATATTAATTTAACAAGTTAAATAAATATTATTCCTGGTTGTGGTCTAATAATTATTTAAGGATTCCTGATCGCATTTATTTCAATACTGGTTATTCGATAGAATATATTGTGGGTGAAATAATATATATATTTATTAGTGAGTAATACAATTACATTTATTTAAGAAATAAATAGCCATTGTTCAAGGTCTAATAAATATGGTGGAGGAAATAAATTGAATAAAAAATAAAAGTACACGCCGTGTATATTTATATACAGGCCGTGTAGTTTGTTTTTTCAGGATTCATGAGAAAATATTGTTTATTTAATTAAATGATATTAAATGTAATACATTGGGTGCATGTCAAGTAATAATGATGGTCAACTGTCATTATTAAGACATGGGGTATTACTAAGAATTAAATGAAATGATTAAATGCTTTCAGGCAATTAATTCATTTTATTATTCTAAGTATTATAATCCCAATTACATTATCCTCATTGAGATCTAGCCATTGTTGTGCACAACAGACTTGGAAATACTCTCAAGCCAAGAGAGAATTCCATTTCAAACAAGAACTCCCTCAAGTTACGAGAGCAAGATCCTCTACCGGATCAAGGCGGTTGAAGGCGGACATCGCAAGCGAAGTCTTTTCCATTCTAGCACCCGGAGATCCCTTCGGCGACATCCAGAGATACGTGGAGCACGTGTGGATCACTGCTAGAGGAATCCTATACTTGGATTCTATGATGCAATGAAGGATCACAGGATCATGACCAGAGACTCCAACGAAGAAATAATTCCATCGAGGTAATTCTTATGAATTAATTAAAGTAATTATAACCAACATATTATGATCCTATCTCAAGGGTTCCGGGACTCTTCTTTTCTTTTTCGTTCTTCATTCTATTCCGAAGATTCTGCATTTTAAATCATGACAGATCTTGTATTGAACGTTGTTTAATGTTAAAATTAAAGTTGGGAAATCACAACAACACGCTTCCGCTGCACCTGGAACCTACAATGTGTTGGTATGACATAATAGAAAGTTATACTCCTTTAAAACAGTATTACAAAAAATGACCGCATATTTTAAAATATTTTCTATCTGGTTTAGACATAAGAATTATCATATATTTTGTATATTTAATTACTAATTTTAGTGGTAGTGATGTATATAGAAAAGTATGGTTGTGTTAGAGATGTAGGTTTTAGAGCACCGCCCCAATAATACTTTGTAAAAGTAAATACATAGTGGAATATTTATGATAAAATAAAAAAGATGCAAGAATAGAGAGATTCTCTAATTAAAAATTTTATTTGGAAGGATAATGGGATAAATTGGTTTCTTTGAAGGGAACAATGAGAAGAATCAACCCAAAAAAAACTAGAACACCACACCCTCTGGTTTTGAGGCTAGATTTCCACCTCAATTTCCTTCCTTTCCCAAGGTAATCAATTTTTTCATAATTTTTTTTTATAAATGTAAATGACAAAAATTATAAAAAAATTATTGTACTAAAATTATAGGATGATAAATTTATTATGATTTATATCTATCACCACCCACTCATCACCTTGTCATTTTATGTATATTGTACAACATCCAAGGTGATAATCTATACAATAAAATACTTCTAAAATATCACATGTGAGTAAGGATTCACATAAATCAACAGTTGATCACTGAGAAACCTATTCCCCATGATGATCTCTATATTCACATAGTAAAAAATTTTATTATAACATTCATTTAATGAATGTTTAATCTTATAAATAAAATTAATGATAATGGGATTTGTAGTTTGAAATTAATTTTATATGAAAATACTTTTAAAATTAATGGGAAAATTTCTCAACATAAGAATGTTATTATAAAAGGAGAAATAGAATATAAAATGGAATGTTGATTCAATACAATCTCAAGGATCAACTAATGGATATAAAGTAACTTTAGAGAGTACCTTTACACTACCAATTTCACAATAGCAATTATTAACATAACTAGTTTATTCAGATATAATGTTCAAAGATCCAAATTTTACCTACATTTAATATAATGAGCAAATTTATGGAGTTTCTATTACTATTATGATTGATCTTAAGAATGTATATTAAATTCTCAAGAATTAATGGTTGGGAGCCTTGGTTTTGAATGTATTAATGAGTTAAATTTTCATAATATTTTCCCTTATAATTCTTCTCTTATATTTTTTAATGTTTAATATTATTTATATTTTCTAAAAGTGTATATATCACACCAATGTAAAGGAAAGACCACGTGAATAAAAATTTGGATTTTTTGGTCCTCATATCACTTATACACAAACAAACATCAATATAAGGAGCTGAAATTTTAATTATATCACACCAAGTAAACAAAAAAATTGAAAATAAAATAATATGTTGAAAAATCTTTATAATAGCGATAATAATGTGTAATAACAATACACTCAAATCATATAAAATATATTTTAATTTTTTCTATTACTTATTAATTTTTGGTTTTTATCACTATATGATCATTGTAATAAATGTAGATACTCTAAAGTTATATTTTCTATATTCAATACATGAATATCTAACAAATAGACTATAATTGAAGTACCTTATGAGTTTTTTATACACTAAAATCTATATTTAGAAAATAAAGAAAAAATTATATATATTATTATTATGTTTTAACAATTATTTTGTTATGATATGGTAGTGTTTATTTATTTTCAAAACCATCGAATGAATTTTCCCAATGCACACAAGAATCTTATGGAAATATAATAATGGAAAAGTATTAGGGGATATATATTAACAATTCACTATCAAATCATATATCAAAATAGGTTAGTTATTTATCTCGATTTTTCTCTATGTTTAGAATTAAGTTATTCCTTCTATTATGGTTATTAAATTTGTAAATTTTCAAAATATGTCATATTACATCTATATATTATAATCCCCAAATAGGTATTTATGAATTTCGTTTATTTTAAACTATTTATTAACTATTTATGTATTTATATTTTTTATGTAAAACCAGGACTTTCAAAAATAAATATACCAAAAAAAGAAAATATATTTATTTTGAAATGAGGGTGAAACTTATATAGTGTTAGGATTTTTGTTAACACCATGAAGAGGTGGTTTTCTATCACAATTATAATTTTTTTATTTCATATTGATAATGAAAATATTGATTATATACTTATGGTTTTTTTAATTATTATCATTTTATGTTAGTTCTACGGAGATAGACTTTAGAATTGAAAGGATTTTATATTATTTGTAATGTTATAGTAAAGTTTTAGAAAATAATTATATAGTAATGTTATGGTTATGGAATTGAGATACCAAATTATTTCAAATGTTGACCATTTTAAATATTTTGGTTCACTTATATAATGTGATATAGATGTTAATGTAGATGTATCTCATAAGATTAAAACCGTATTATTCAAATAGAGAGAGTATTTTGGGTGATTTGTGATCATAAAATCCATTTGAAATTAAAGGGATTTTTTTTTTTGTACTATTATTGTTCCATTTGATCTATATAGTAATGATTATTGTCCTTCTACGGAACACCTTAAAGAAAATGTAAGGGTAGAAAAAATGAAAATATTAAAATGGACATGTGGGAATACTATGATGGAGAGGATTACAAATGAATGTGTTCTAGATAAAATTAGAGTGTCTATGATCGACAAGAATATGATTATGACTATATTAATCTAGTTTTGGCATGTTAAAATGGTACTTAGGTATAAACCCATTAATAGGGTAATCTTAATGACAAATTCACTTTTTAAAAGGGGTAGAGGTAGACTTAAAATTTAATTTAAGTTCAAAAACATGTTTCACATGGTAAAAATCAAGAAAATTTAAATGAATTGTCTTTATAAATTATTATAATAGTTCTCGATTTGTTTATTGTGTTTATGAATCAACTACACATCAATCTAACTCAGGGTGTGGCCGATATGACTTAAATTTATGTTTTCAATTTTAATGTAACATCATAGTCCACAATTTGTGTCACACACTCAATACATATAAAATGAACTTGGATTTTCATGATACTTTATTCTAAATATACATAATTCATTTCTGAAGTGTAATAATTAATCTCACATAAATCTGATTTATAGTGTGTCTGATATGACTGAAATTTCAATTTTTAGTATAAAAGTAACATTTTATTTTAAAATAAATGTGACATACTAAAAAACCATAAAATGCACTCATATTCACTTGATAATTTTTTAAAAATATAAATTATTATTTTTTATGACTAGTAATTATCCACACGAAAATATAATTCACAGAGAGGCTAGTATGATTAAAAGTGTCTGTTTTTATTTAAAAGTGACATTTTAGTTCAAAAAAACATCACATACTCAAAACTGAGAAAATTTTATTTTATTGTGTTTATAATTTTGTAGCAATAAAGATAACTAATTTTTTATGATCAAGAAATAACCACATGTAAAATCCAACACACAGTGTGCTTGGAATGATAGAAACTGTATGTTTTCATTCCAAAGTGTCATCTTATTTCAAAACACGTATCACATACTCAAAACTGAGAAAGAATGGTCATATTTTCTTGATAGTATAGTAAAAATATTGATAATTAATTTGTGATGTGTAGTAATTAGTCACACATCAATCAAACTCATAGTGTGTTCGGTATGACTAAAAGTATATATTTTCATTTAATAGTGACATTTTAGTTCCAAAAATGTATCAAATACTCAAAACCAAGAAAATATGATAGGATTATCTTGATAAATTATGAAAAATATCAATAATTTATTTTTTATGTGTATTAATTAAGATCACATAAATCTGGCACATGGCATGGCCGATCTGAATAAAAGTGTGTGTTTTCATTTAAAAGTGATCAATTTGTTCAAAACACATGTCACAGAATCAAAACTCAGAATACACACTCTAAATATGATAATAGTTTTGAAAAAATACTATTTATTCAATTTTGAAATGTATGAATTAACTACATATCAATATTATACACTGTGTGATCAATATAACTGAAAGTTCACATTTTCAATTTAAAACTGTCATTTTTGTTCAAAAAATTATTTATATAGTAAAAATAGATAAAATGTTCTTGGATTATTGTGATAATTTTTTAAAATTATAAGTTATCCACTTTTGGAATATAGTAATTAACCACACATCAATCTAACATTCAATGTGAACTATATCTCTAAAAGTACATCACATACTCAAAATAGAGAAAATGCATTGAGAGTTGTAATAAGTTTTATTTATCTATAAAGTTATAATTTTTATTTATGTATTATGTCTTATTATTCATGTTTTATTTTTTATTTATTTTTTATTTATGCATTAGTGTATAATATTTATGTTTTTATTTTTCTTTATAGTATTACTAAAACAAGAATAATTATTTATTAAAGGTACATGATTCTTTTCTTTAATCAAAGGGTTTTGGTTTCAACTAGTTTCATGATCGAGTCACAAGGATACTGGAATATAGCTCCACCAAGTCTTCTACAAGTTTGATTGTTTTTTAATAGGTTAGATATTATAAATTTTTTGTAATAAATTATATATATCAATTTAATTGTAATTTATTGAAATGTTTGTAATGTAAATTTATTTGAAATTGTAATTTTCCGTAATGTAAATTTATTTTTAATTTATTTATCTTTTATTGATTTGTTAAATATAGTATGTTTTTTATGTATAAGTGTATTATAGTATGGAATGTTTTTATAAAATATTTTTTTATCATTTAAAAATAATTCTATCTTTTTAAATTGTTGGCTGCATTGGTAATTTTTTAATGCTAAAAATCCAATTTCTAGTTTTAATAAAAGTATAATTATAGTAGTGAATGTCCAAGACCCCAAAAAAATACAAGATGATAAGATTCACTCATATTCAAGGAGATATAATTTTTTAATTTCCCTATTATTATCATCATCCGATTCACTAAAGGTTGATTAACATCAATCCAAATTCAAAACCAAACAAACATGTTGTGGGAAGTGTCGAGAGTTGGTCTACAAGAAAGTCCAATATACTTAAATTTATATATATGGTTATGATTTTTATAGGTAAATAATTTTATTAATAATAAAATAGTGAATTTAAATTATATATCAAGTTTAGATGAGCACACTTCAAAATAAAAAGAAAGGAAAGAAACAACATAAGCATGTAACATGCTTCGGTTAAAATTAAACCTAGAACATGATGAGAAAAGTGCCTCATACTATCTTTGTTAATATAATAAATATTCCAAATACAATATAATCAAAATAATTTAAGGTCGATATAATCAATCCTAATAAGTGAGTGATGTCAATCTTAGTGTAGGTGATCAAATCGGTCCAATTGAGTTAGAATCGGCCTTCTAAGAGTCATGAAACTCCTCTACACCATAAAGGATAAAGAAATAAAAAAAATGAAAATAATTTGAAGGATCTTATAGATACATGTGTTATTTAAATATTCCTAGTTAATATTGATTAATGTGAAGAATCATTATCCTCTAATGTATCTCATTATAGGTGATCATCCAGTTCCAACTCTGGTCACTTCTTTTAATATCCACTAGAGTTATACTCTAGGAATAGGGAATCAACCAACCAAACATCAAGGGAGCAATGGAATTGCCTCATATCAAATCTCCTCAGCTAGCAAGATCTTGATCACTCTCTCACTAAAAACAAAGGTTTTTATCTCTCACTAACTAGAATGAGAATGAATCTTTCACCAAACTAGAATGAAAATTCATTGTAATGAAAAGGGATTAGATCATTAAAGAATTTATTAGAGGTGATGGGAAATGACGCAACATATCCTGGATGAGTGATGTGTGGACATCCAAGATCAAATAGGCCATTCAGAAATTGAATTGAATAACAACTAATAGGACACATGGTATTGTGTAATAAATAATAAATAAAATCTATGAATTTCCCAAATCTGAGAGAGAAAAGAAACACACCAAAAAAACATAAGATATCACTTGTGGTTGTATTATATTATAATTATCAATGGTGTCGAAATCCCTAGCCAATAAACATATTTTTGGAAAACCAAAATACTAAATAATTGAATAGAGAAATATTGTATGTAGGAATACATGCATAGATGGAGTAAAACTGAATAAACAAATTATTTTCAAACACACCACGCATCACAAATCTAAAATCTCAACATTGAAATAAAAATGGTTATTCGTGATATTGTTCTCACAACCCATGTTATTGTATTGGGAGAATATTAATTAATCATAATCCATGTATAAAATTTAATAATGACATGTTTTTATTCAAACTGTTAGTTAGACTATCAAAAAAATTATATTATTGGCACACACCATCCCAGTCTCAATAACCTCCCTAACAAAATGTATTTTAATTTCTATATTCTTTTACCTACTATGGAAGATTCTTTTGAAAATAAAGGGTGGATTGAATATTTTAATCGATATAAAAACTAGAAGAATAAACAAAAATATCATTTATAAAGATATTTAGGAAAATAACATCTTTTGTGCATTAATTTAAAGTAATGGACACTACCTTAATAGTGGACAATGAAAAAATGAATTGCCTGTTGAATTTCCGTGACATAGTTCCGCCATAAGAAGGAAATGAATGTCTAGTAATAGATTTATGAGTTTATACAATATTAGCATTATCATAATAAATAATATTAACAATATCATTAGTAAAACAATTGTTACTTCCACACTAAATGAATAAATCAGTAGACAAAGACACTTACCTAAGGATCCATTTCAATAAATGCTAGTGTGGTTTCCCAAGTTTTTCTGTAAACCTTCTTAAAGTGAAAATAGAAGGAAATATCAAATATAAAATACACCATAGCATATATAAATCTTTTAATAATATTGGTGTATGAAATATTTTTCATAAAGACTACATTTGTTTCAGTATTTTTGGATTGTTTAAGGGAACTCTTAAAGTACTAACCCAAAGGAATTGTAATAGGTTTAAGATTATCAAACATATACTTATTTTAAACCATACAAACATAATCATGTTGTGATATATGCAAGACCATGTCCTCATTTTTTTAATGATTTACATTCCCAAAATCTATTTTTCATTACCTACATCTTTCATTTCTAAGATATAATTAAGTTTTAAATGTGCATGATTAATTAGCATCATGTTTTAATAGATAATAATCATTACATATTTATATAAAATAAATCAATCATTTAATTATTAACAGTTTTTAAATAAACACATGCATCATGATTTCTTCTTTTAAAATAATTTTCATCCATAAAATAATCAAATTGTTTATACCATTAAAAATATTATTATTTAGGTCTATAAAAATATTTTCCTAAAGAAATATTTTTTAGGATTAAAATTATTTGAAAATACCATAAGAGGATTCATTCATATCCTTTTATCTTACTTAACATGAAAAAAAATTAAGTTTTAATATCCAATAGTTCTATATGAATATCATAATAGGGAGAATAAAGAAATAAAAATCATAATAGATGAATGTTTCACAACAGGGAAAAATATATCTATATCAAATCCCTTCATATTAAAGGAACCATTTGGAAACAAACCTATCTATTTTTCTTGATTTTTAATTTCTTGGTATTATCTTCCTTCTATATAAAAATACATTCATAACTGATTAATCTAACATTATTAAATTTTCTTACAATGTTTGTGATATAATTTTTAAGAAGGGAATTAATTTTATCTTGCATAGATGAAAACCACTACTTGGATTCTTTGGATTTCATATCTTATTTAATGGTTTTTGGCTCATCACTATTAATATCCTGAGAAATATTACAGAAATAATCATCCACATAAATATGAATTAACCAATAAGTGGGTTGAATGGTTATCTAATCTCTATATAAAGTCAACTAGAAATCCCTAAGATTATAACATTCCTCTATCTCAGATTCTGGATCAGAATCAGACTCACTTTGTGCCAAAGAGAGAAGTTTAGTGGATATAGTTTTAGGATCAGACAACTCAAAAGATTTCAAAGGGTCATTAACACCCAAATATTTTAGCTTTAGAGTGTTTTTAGGGTCAACATGCTTCCATTTTAGTTGGATAGACTCATTAAACACCACATCATGAAAGATGATTTACTTCTAGTAAATAGGTTTATTTATCCACAATCTATAACCCTTAACACATTTGGGATAACCAACCAAGATACACATGATAGTCATAGGTTACATCTCATCAATACTTTTGTGAGTATAAGTTATAAATCCATAAATTATATGGTTTCCAAGACTATGTGTTATTCCAATCTAAAAATCATCAAGTGTTTAAAAAACATAATCTAAGGGAAGTGACTGATGAGGTACACTATCATAATGGAAGAGTCTACCCAAAAGGACAGATACAATACTTGTTGTCAGAACATGAATATAAGTCTCTTTAGGATAGTGTAATTCATATATTTATCTACGATATTATATAGAGGGGTTTCCAAAATAGTATGGTGTCAAATAACCTCATCAGAGTTAGATAATTACATTAAGTTATTTGATGGAGATTTTAAATTGATGTCTATTCTAAGAGTCTTAAACTTTTTACCTGATTGATTCTAAACATCAGTTTTACAGTTCTTAAAATTATAAAAAGTGACATAATTACGTTTTAGTATGTAAATATATAATTTCCATGAGTATTATATTGGTCAGAGATGAGATGGAAAGAGGAGAGATGAATTTATTTTAAAAAAATTAAAAATATACTTTTAAATGAAAGATATTACCATTAAAGCATTTGATTAATGAATAAAGTAATCAATGTAAAGTGAGTTTAGTGAAAATTAAAACATTTATCTTAGTAGAAAATAAATTACAGAAACTAAAAATGAATTATTTGATAAAATATTTCAGCATTATATCAAGAATGAGCCCCTATGTCTTCTACCCTAAATAAGTATTGAGAGGGTTATGTTTATCCCATAGTTTTAATAGAATCCAATAACCAAATAAGAAAGGAAATAATTAATTATATTTAATGGAAACCATGAACCAAAAATAGACTATTGGTTTAAATGGAAATCAAGAACTAGGAACCCTCACTCTAATATCGGTGAGCACCTAAATTAGAAAATGAAGAAGGCAGAGGATTTTTTTACAAACCCTTTACAAATCACTCAAATATTTATTAGAATATTTAGCATAATAAGAAATAAGGGTACAGAGATAGATAAAAGGTATAATAATAAACTTTAAAAATACAATAAGGGACAAAAATAGAACAAATAGAAAAATAAAAAAGAAAATTTATTTAAATTATTAAAGAATGGTTTTCCATTTGATAAATGGAATTAGTTTGGAGATCTATTGTAAAATGACATTGTGGGTCGATACAGAATCATTTGGGGGTAAGTAGTTTTCATGGATGTTTTTGAATGTGATTAAATCCTCCCTTCCTGTCTATCTATAACCTAAATAAAAAATTTAGGTGTATTAGGTTGAGACAAGTATTTAATGATTATATTTAAGTATTTTAAGACCATGATATAATACACTTTGACATATTTAGATTGAATCCATCGGTTATCCGGCCTTATTCCACTGGCTAGCCGGTGATATTATTCTAGCTTCCTGGGATTCTACAGACTCCATTGGATAACTTGTGAATACCTAGGAGTATTACTCTTCTATCCAATGCCATTGGCTAGAGAGTGACATTCCATTAGGTATAAGGTTACATTTCTGTCTAAATGGATGTTTTTACCGTCACCGTTGGCCAGTCGGTGCAACCCTACCAAGTAACTGGTGTAGCTAAGAAATGAGGACCTTAGAAATAGTACTCCAATCACCTATTGAAGCCTCCACTTTGTTAGATTATTTTATAGGATACTTACAAACAATATAAATATGAAACAGTTAAAACAGAAGGGTTAGAAACACTTTTAGTGATGGTGATCATAAAAACACATTATAGGTTTAATGATATCGCACTTTTATGATATTGAACACCCATTTATGATTATAATATAAGATAATAGATAAAAAGGAGCTGAATAAAAATTAGGAAAGAATAAAATGGAAAATAAAATGATTTAGAAATACCATTACCTTGAAAGCATATGTCTCCCCCTTAAAACAATATACTTTTCTCCTTATATATTACACTTTTCTCCCCTATAAATATTAAACTTCTCTCCCCCACAAACATTACAATTATCTCCCCCATAAACATTAAACTTTTCCCCAATTAAACAATAAATCCCCCCCCATGTGCCTAGAAAAAATTCATATAAAGTAAAATTGTTAGATATATGAGAGATAAAACATGCACAAGATAACAAAATAGATTATAAAACCATGATTCCAAAAAATTGAAGAATATTTTGTAAAAATAATATGATAAAATATTTAAAAAAACAAGATTTGAAAATAGAAAAATAAAATATAATAACAAATAAGAAAAATAATTATAGGCAGGCCATTACTAGTTCCCCTTTAATAAAATTAAAACACTCTAAAGAAAGGGTTTTGTGAATATATCGACCAATTGAAGATCCATGATAATATATTCTAACATGATATCTATTTTTTAATTGTTCTGACAAAAAGTTATGTCAAATATCAATGAACTTAGTGTGTTCACACTGAAAAATATTTCCAGAGATGCTTATGGTACTAGAACTATAACATTTAATTGGAACATGAAGAAATGTTAGCCTAAAATCTGAGAGAGTTGGTTTCATCCATATAATTTGGGCACAATAACTCTATATGGATAAATATTTTTCTTTAGTTATAGAAAGATAAACTTAATTTTTCTTCTTACTACTCAAAGTGATTAACTAATGTATATGAATGTGAAAAATCCCCTTTTAATTTTCCAAAATAGTTAACATCCGCCAAAATTGGTGTTGGAAAAACATAAATGATATAAATAGATTCTGTTAAGATAAAATAAAATATTATTTTTATAACCTTTTAAAAATGAAAAATCATTTTTAGATCTATTAAATGTGGTCGCTTGGGATTGTCTTGAAAATGATCATAAAGACAAACACTAAACATAATTTCTATTTGGGCCATTGTAAGGTAAATAATACTCCAAATAAAACTTCTATAAATCTTTTTATTTATTGATTTATCAGCTTCATCCAATTTTATCTTGTAGGAAGTAGTCATATGTGTGATTTTCTCTTTAGAAATATCCATGTCAAAATACTTTATAATTTCATTAGAGTATTTTCTTTGTCTTAGAAATTTTCAATCCTTGTTTTAAGAGATTTGAAAACTAAGAAAGAATTTTAACTCACCCATAAAACTCATTTCAAATTCTTTCCTCATAAAATTTAAAAAAAAATCCTAAAAGATTTATTTTTTTTATTAAAAAATTACATCATCTAAATAGATTTTAATGATTAAAATATATTTTGAAACATTTTTCCGAAATAATATTAAATCTACTTTTACCGTTTTAAAATCATTTTCTAAAATAAAACTTGTTAAACTTTCATACCAATCCTAAGGGGGTTGTTTAAAACTATATAAAACTTTTGTTAACAAAAAAAAATTTAATTTAGAAATTTTTTATTTTGAATACCAGGTGGTTGTTTAACAAAATTACTTTCAAAAATAAAACCATTTAAAAAGTAGTTTTAACAACAATTTGACAAGGATTTAAATTTTGATGGGTGTTGAATGCCAAAGATATTATAATGGATTATAGTTGAGAAATGGGAGTGATGTTTTCCCCATAATCAGTGAATTACTCTTGATTATAGCCTTTCTTTGTGAGTCTATCTTTATTATATATGATGTTACCTTTGTTATCTAGTTTATTTCTTAAAATCCATTTTCAACCAGTATCAGGATGATCATTCGAGCTTTTAAAAAGGGTCCACATATTATTATGTTGGAATTTTATTATCTCTAATTTCATAGAAACCCCCAATTTTTATCATTAATATCATTAACAAGGTTTTTAGGTTCTATAAAACAAATAAAAGAATGATTCCCAACTTTATTTTAGATATAAATTCTAGTACGAGTACCAACTTTCACATCATCAACAATATTTTCCAATGGATTGTATTTCTATTTTTTTCAAAGAAATAGACAATGGACTAGAAATACATTCCACTTTTATAGGCCTTCTGGATAAGGTGTATTATTCAAATTCAAAATTCCAAGGTTATCGACATCTTTGAATTAAAATTAAGGATTAAGAACATTTTAATTAAATTTGATATGAATGGATTATTCGGTGGTTTTGGTTATTTTATTGAAGACTCGTCTGATTTAATTTATTTAAAGTACCTAATAAGGATTCATTAATTTAATTTTAGATCAAATTTCTTTAGGATGTATTTATTGTCAGTAATATAACATTTACATAAAAATAATTTAAAAAATCCAACTTTCATAATATTATTTTTCTATAGTTCATAAGGGGTATTTTTTAGGAAGGATCTAATGAGAAAAAATTCATGATATAACTAGTGGTATTGATCACCTCATATATAAATTAATGAGGGATTTTTAATTCAATAAAGAGTTATCTAGATATTTCTTTAAGATGTTGATTCCATATTTTGAAAACAATGTTTGGTTCAGGTATTCTAGGAGTGGAAAAAGTATTATTATAACCTTGAGAAGTATGAAGTTAATCATGCAATTTTTTGTCAAACTCTAATCCATGATCACTTTTAATTGAAATGATTTTGTTCCTTTTTTTATATTTTACCTTCTTATCCAATCTTATGAAGACTTTTTGAGCCTCAATTTTGTGTGTCGCAAAAAAAACCCAATTGAATCTTGTATAATCATTGACAATCACAAAAGTTTTTATTTTCCTATAATAATTTCAACCTGATTTGGTCCAAAAAGATCAAGGTGAACAAGATCAAGGGCTTTAGAGGTGGATAATTTTTATTTATAATTAAAATAATTTTTTTGTTTCTTACCATGTTGGAAACGTTCATAAAGAACATGATTATTTAAATGTAATTTTTTAAAATATCATACTATATGATGTCAATTGATTTTAATGAGTTTGTGTGTGTGTGTGTGCTCTAGTGATCAAGTAATATATTCAAAATCTAAGACTCACTATCTTAAACACTCAAAATCATAACATTTTAATAGGAAAGATATTTTAAATTGATAATATAAATATTTTTTAATAAAAACATAGTAAATAAATGTTTTTTGTTGATATAAACAAATTAAAATAATAATTTGAGGAAGATATTTTAAAACCATTATCATGCAATTGGTTAATTATTAGAAAATTTTATTTTTAAAAATATATGAATTAAACATATTTTATAAACATCAAATTGAGAAATTTTTTTAGTAAAATACTAATGATTTAGCTTATTTAATTTTCATCGAAATTCATGTATCTTCCATAGATATTTTCCATTTGATTAAATTTGGTGGGGTATCCACACATCTGTAGAGAGAATCTGCAATTCTTTTACTATATTGATTTTTGGGATTTACCCTTCAGAAAGGTTTCCTATAAAATTAAGAAACTAATCTTTTAAGTTCCAAGATTTTGGGTCCACATATCTTTTTAAGAGGTATTTTGGTACCCAAATTTATTTTCAATAATATTATTTTGGTGAGATATGGGATGAAAGATGGATACTTTTTGGTAAACCATATTGAGATTTTTAAAATTAAATTCATGAATTAAATACCCAGTTTTATGAAAATAATTACAAACATTGTTTTGTAAAACCCCTCTTACAAAAATTATTTTGTTGGAAGTACTATCATTATTTTAAAATATAAAAATAAAGTGATTTTTTACAAGTTGTTGAGAACCTAAAATTTATTTAGATTTTTTTCTCTATAGTTTAATTTCATGAGATATATTTTGATATCATTTATAGTCAATTGCAACTCATGCATATTCGGTTGATCATTTAATTTAGTTGATAATTCATCTTTTTCAATTGTGAGTTGATATTTTTCTTTAATCACTTGATTATATATCATTTTAAGTTATTTATACATTAATGTTAGTTCAAAAAAATATTCTTCATGTTGATCACAATAATATTTTATAGATTTAAAGATTTTTTTATTAGAATAAGAATAGAAAGAATAGGAATTTGAGGAGGAAAATCTATAATTTGAGGAGGAAGAAGTGAAGTTTGAGTATACTTTATTACTAACTTATACTTAATATATGAGACAAGTATAAATTTAACTTATTTTCTTGATTAAGGAGATCTAATAATCAATTTCATTCTATTTTGAAACCTTGAAGGCTTTCATTATTTCTTTATACTTCTCTATGAGTTTATTTTTGATCAACGGGAATTCCAGCATTATATGACCCTTCTTTTACATTCAATGCATGCCACTTCATATTCACTTTGTTTATCATAATTTATGTAATATTTCTAGGATTTATTTATTTTAATTAATTTTTTAATCTTTATGGATAGATGATCCATTTACTCACCATAATAATATTCATTATTAATTTCTTTAAATAAAATTCTTTTTGTCCCTGACTTCTTTGGCTTACTTTTCAGTTTGTCTCCTAATTATGATATTATAGGCCATAAGAGTTACAATTGACTCCACAATATATATTTTCTATATATCCATAACATAATTTATTTATACCACATTGAGGGCCCAACTTCCTGGAAAGACCCATATAATCATTTTCACTAAAATTTCTAAAGACAAACCATTGTCAAGAGACTTTTGACCATTGAAAATGTTAGGAAAGTGTGCAAAAATATTAGTAATAGATCCATTTCTATGCATAGTAAATATTTAAAAATATTGTATAAAAAATTAAAGAGTATCATATTTAAATTTATCCATTCCTTCATGAGTAACTTCTAACAATTTTTTGATTTCATGTGTGGTTTTACAAGAAGAAATGAGATTAAACTCATTATGAGATAAACCACTATGTAAAGAATTTATAGATTTTATATTAAGTTTAAAAGTTGTTATTCCATTAGGATTACATTTTTTATCTGATAATGTAGAAAATTTAAATACATGTAAAAAAATATATGAATAGGATATGATATACTACTAAGAAAAATTGACAAGGGAGTTTAATAATAACTATAGTCTAAACCATTAAAGAAAGTTTCATGGCCTATAGAGTATACTTTGGGTCCACTATAGGTTTTTTAAAAATATTTCATCTTAAAAATATCAAAATTTGAGATTGGTTAATATATTTAAAATTAATAACAACATTTAAAAAGAATTATATTTTTGAAAAAGCATATATATTCCCTTTGGTGCAAAATATTGGTAGGAGTTGAGATGGTAAGAGGGGGTAAATTTCCTTTAAAATTAATTTTATTAAGTTGATATAAAATAAAATTAATTATATTGAAATCATTTTATTTAAGAATAAAATAATCAAAATAAATCAAGAATAGTAAAAATTAAATCCTTATCATAATGGAAAATAAATTATGGAAATTAAAAAGGCATACTTTGATAAAGGAATTTGGAAATAGATTAAGAATGAGCCCCTAGGTATCCTCCACTAAATAATGATTGAGAAGGTTATATGTTACCGTAGTTTTAACCCAAACAAAGAACCAAATAGGAAATGAAATAATCCCTTTGTTTTTGTGGAAACTAAGAACTAAAAGAGGACCTTTCGTTTTAATGGAAACCAAGAACCAAGAATCTTCACTTTGATAGTGGGCCGAACCTAAAAAGAATATGAATAAGATATAGGTATATCTTTAAAAACCATTTATAAATCACTCAACTCTATGTTAAAAGAATTAGAAGAATATGAAACAAGAAGAGAGAGAGTGAGAAAGAGAAGGTAGAAGAATACCCTTTAGGAAATACAAAAAGGGAGAAAAATAGCTCAAAGAGAAATGGAAAAAAGAAAATGGATTAAAAAATTTGAAGCATGATTAAATTTTTGAGAAATGGAAATAGCTTGGAGATCTATTGAAAAAGAATGTTGGGGACCGATCAAGAATAATTTGGGGTAAAGTAGTTGTCATAGATTTTTTTCAATTAGATTTAAACCTCCCTTTGGGTTTATTTGTAGCCTTCATAGGTATTGTAGGTGTATTGGGTTTATCCAAGGGTTTAATGAGTCAAGTAAAATATTTTAAGACTAATATTTAATGAACTTTGATGGATTTGGAACAAAAACACAGGATAGCTTCTAGAATGTCACTCGCTAGCTGAAGATATTGCTATAGCTTTCTAATCTACTACAGATTCCCACTACTATAAAACAAGAATTTAATAGCACCGGTAATTATCATCTCTACAAAAAAGCTCTGATAAATGGAATCTTTATCAACGCTAAAAAAAGCACTCATAAATTAGACCCTTTATCCATGCTTTTTTTAGCGCTCTTAAAAGGTCCCATTATTAGCGCTATACTTTTAGCACTGATAAAGGGTACCATTTATCAGTGCTTTATTTTTAGTGATAAAAAAGGTTACCCATTATCAGTGCTATATTTTCAGCGCTCATAAAGTAATCCTTTGTTAGTGCTTTTTTAGCATTGATGAAGATCCGAATAATTAAAATTAAATAATTAAATAAATAAAATAAAAAATTATTTTATTAAAAAAAATAAAAAAATTATTAATTAAATAATTATTGATAAAAATGAATAAATTGATTATAATATATATAAATTTTAAATAATAATAAATAATTTTTATTAAATATATAGATAAATAAAAAATGAAAATTAAACAAATTATAATTAAAAGTAAGTAAATTGAGAAAAATATTAAATATTTTATTAATTATATTATTATTGATAATGTTAATAAATAGTATATATTAAATATATAGAAATATATTAATGTATATAAATATTATTTATATAATAAAAAAATATTATTTATGTTTTACGTTAAATAGTAATATATTTAGTAAATAATGGTTTATAATTTAAAATTTATATGAATTAAAAATACGCACTAATTACACCGAGTAATGGACATAATTGAATGTCATTTAATTTTTCAATTTATAAAATAAATGAAACTTATTATATTGATTTCACATATATATAATTAGTGAATTTTTATATACATACACACAAACACAATTTGTTTGGAATTTAATTAATTTAAATTATCTATTTTATATTCATTTATTTATTATGTTTTAATATTTTCAATATTTATTCATATTTATTTCAATATATATAATTTTTTCAATGATCTATATTAATAAAACGTATCCAAATTTTCAATATTGTACTCATTTTTAATTAATCAATCATACTCATTTTTAACATGTATGAACTTAAGATTAAATATTCATTAATAATGTTAAAAATACATTTTTTTAAAAATATTTATAAATAAATATATTTATAAATGTATATTTATTTTCTTATACATTTATAATTATAAATAAATTAAAAATATCTGTTTGAAAATTATTTATATAATTATAAATAAATAATTATAAAATTAAAATAATTTTATTTAAATAATGAATATATTTACTATGTTTAAATATATATATATATATATATTTATATAATTATAGAAATATATATAATAATATAAATATTATTTTTTAAAAAATTATTTATATAAATATAAATAAATAATTATATATTCAAAGAATTATAAGATTATTATTTTATAAAAAGTAATATAATAAGTATTATAATTATATATATAAATTATACTTTTTTTAAAGTATTATTTTTTTTAAAAAAGTATAATAAGTATTTATTAGCACTAAAAAAGTGCTAATAAAGATTAATTTTATCAATTCTTATTAACTTAGTCAAGAAAAAAGGTATCTTTATCAGCCCTTTTTTTACTTCTAATAAAAGTGTCACTGTCTATTTAAAGAACCCTATGTAAGGACCCAAAGTTTCATTAATGGAAATCCCACTTGATCTAATTAGATGACTCTGTATGTTTATATAAAATGTCAACCTCTTTGGTTTTATGTTAAGTATTATGACCATTACTTTTATAGTCGTTGAACAGTGATCACATGATTAGTATAAATATAAGGCTTTAACGAACCCAATTTACTCAGACAAAAGAAGCGATTGCCTCATCCAGTAGAATTGCTCCATAAAAAGCCCATTTGTCAGATCTTGGAAAAGAGGTGGCATCCTTGGGCTTCGCTCTTGACAAAGCTCAAGCTGAGCTTCATCATGTCAAGCTCGAACGGGACCGCCTACGGGAAAATTGGAAGTTGATAGAGATTACCACTCGAGCAATGTTATCTGAACCACCCCAGGAGTCTGTCACCATCGCAAACCTTACCCTTAGGTCTTATGTGGTTGTTTTAAGGGGTTATGTAACAAATCTCTAGTACTATGTTCATGTATATTATTTTTTTATATAATAATTAATATACCTCCTTGTCATTTTTGATACATTGTAAATAGTTTTTAAAGTACAAATAGTGTTTTTAGTTATTATTTAATTAAAAATTCTAGTTTATTAAATTAAGAGATTTTTGAATTAAATAATATTTTAATAAAATATTATTATTATTATTAAATTAATTTTATTATATATAAATGAACTTATAATTTGATGAATGCAATTGTATTTTTTATTAAGGTTTGAAAGCCATTTTTGTCAAAACCCGTGAATTTTCGATAAATTTTGGTTTTTATTTTAAAAGTGAAAATTAACATATTTAGAAAATTATTTAGATCAAATTAATTTTATTTCTGGAATCAGGATGTCTAAATTATCCAACGGTGAATTTTTCATAATTTTCTAAGACAGTCAAATTTTTGGGTAAAAATTAAATACAGTTTAATTATATAATGTGTTTTATGATATCATAATGACCCAATAGTGATGTAATAAAATACTATAAGATTTATTTTCGGACAATATATGTTTTAACATTAAAATAATGTGATTTTGGGTTTGTTTGAGTTACTTTTCAATGCATTAACGGACCCCTCATGACTTATTAAACACCTTGTCTTTTTAAATTAATTTCCATGGGAGTGTGACTCACCTCCACATAAGCAACCCTATTATTTTAAGAAGTTAGGAATTTGGCCTTATAAAATATTTTTTTCCTCTTCCCTTTACCAAAAACCATGGGAAAACCCATGGTATGGTTTGTTGTTTGGATTAATTTAATATAAGGGGTCCCAAACCTAAATAATAAAGAATTCCCTCACCTTTCCTATATAAACCCACCCAAGCTCCCACTTCCTCCTCACTCAAAGACTTTTGAGTTCGTAAAACCTCTGCCCTACTCTCTCTAGAATCCTCCCAAGGTACCCCAAGCTCCCAAGAAGCCTCTCACAAGCCTCTCTCTAGCCTTTGAAAGCACACTTCCAAGTAAGGGTTTTTCTTCCTTTCTCATTTTTGTCCAATTTTCTTTAAGTTGTTTTTCCCTTTTAATTTCAATTATGAATGTTGGGGTATGGTTTCAAACCTCCCTCATACTCCCATATTTATGTTTGATTGATGGTAGACTCCTTTCTCTCCCATTAAATGCCTCCCATGTACACTCGTTACTATGCTGATATTCTGAAAGGAACTTCTCCCTCCTCATTTACATTCAAGCAATACTTTTGTATCATGAACCTAAATTCCATTAAAAATTTTGGAACATGTATCTATATGACCTCCTAACTTTCCATTACATTTAAATATGATGAGAAACCCCTTTATCTCTCATCAACCTTTTTATGAATTCTTACGTCACGCCGTTACGCTGCTGAAATCGCACCGATTTTCTAAGGCAATACCATTGTGTAGTGAATACCATGCCCATTTCTCCATCAAGGGTATTCACCTTTATACACATTTACTTATTTATTATAAAGTTTCATGTATGAATTCCACATTCCTTTATCGTGGAATAAATTATTATATTTTATGAATCCATGTTTTATGATCCATGTGTCACACTTATGCATGAATTGAAATGTTTAAGAAGGGTGCGCCCTTATAGATCTCCGATGCATTGGGTAAAGTATAGTATCATTATACTTCATATGAAATGAGTTTTGACTCATGATAATTTAAGTGCAACTAGGGTTTACTCATGAATTATGTGCAATGAGGATTTACTCATGCTCCATGTGCAATGAGCCTTGGCTCATGCTAATTCCATGTTAGATGTTGTTGCCACATTTCAAGGTTATGATTATCATGCTTTATCATGCCTTTATGTTCATGTTTCTCTTGTGCTCTATTGATATTCCTATTGTCTAACATGTATTTTACTCCTCATTTATTCCATGTTTATTCCCTTACTGGGCTTTATAGCTCACCCTTTTCTTATGCATGTCCTCAGGTTATCCCATGCAATGCTAAGTACGGGGGAATGTAGTGGTCATGTAAAGGAAGTTTTCAATAAAGATGTTGCATTTCATGTTTTAAGTTGTTATGTTATGATCCTAAGCCCCAAATACACTATACCTCTCAATCTTCCATGTTGTATCAAGTGAATATTTTATGTAATAAATCATGTTTATGTTTGTAATAAAAGCAGGGTTGTCATAGTTGGTATTCGAGGATAGGTTTAGTTATTTTTGGGATTAGGATTAGAAAACCCTAGTAAAGCCTTAGAGACAAGACTATGTATAATAAAAACATCCCTAAGTCTTGGTGAGTATTTAGTAAGTGGGTTATCAAGCAAATACATCCTTGTCTGGATACGAGCAGGTAGAGGTGGATCTGGCACAGATGTATCCTAGGGGTAAAACCCGAAAACACCGCTTTGAGCTAGACTCGAACGGGAACTGGTGCACGACAACAGGTCTTGCTGCACTCTTTGTTACGACACTCCCGAGGGATATGTTTTGATAAATTCACAAGCTTATTATGAACCCTTATTAAGGGAATTAAAAAAAATCCCCTAAGAATATATGTTAGAAGGTAGATCATGAAAAGCCTAGATTGAAGCCTATAGACTCCTGAGTTAAGGAAATAAAAGTTTATTTATAAGTCATCAACTTTTGTCTTTGGATTACCCTATATGTGTTACCCCTAACTTTCCTTTTATTCTAACCAATGGCCGGTAATAAGAGGACTCGGGCTAACAACTTATTTGAAGATTAGTGTGATGACTGTACTAATGAGATGTCCAATCCAATGGGAGCAGGAATCACGAACTTTGTCACACTTCTCTCTCAGTTAACTCAAGATTTGAATATAAACACGGGTCAAGAGGAATGTTCAACCCCCCCCCCCCTAAGAAATAACAAGTCGCTATCGAGAGCTTCATGAGACAAAGGACTCCTACTTTTAGTGGATCATCCAATTCCACGATCGTTGAACGATGGATCAACTCCATTGAAAAGATATTCTCCATCCTTCAATGTTATGAACAAGAGAAGGTTATCCTGGCGGATTATCGTATGGAGGGTGAAGATGATCAATTGTGGACGTTGATCAAAAATACGAATCTTGAGGAGGAGATCGAGGCGTTGGAATCTAAGGATTTCCGGAAGATGTTTTTTGATAAATATTTTCCACACACCTTCCTGCTTAAGATGGAAAGGGACTTCCTTTCCCTCAAGCAAAAAGATGAAGAATTTGTTGGAGTGTACGAGGTAAACTTCAAAAGGCTTTCATGATATGCTTCTGGCTTTGTCGTTACCCTCTAATGCAAAGTTGACCACCTCTTTGGTGGGTTGAAGCCTAGCCTATGGAAAGCATTAGCAATCCGTGACTTTGACAGCTATGAGGAAATTGTCCGATGTTCCCTCAAGGTTGAAATGGAGATCGGAGAATCACAGGGGTATCATGGGGACAAGAAGCGTAAGGTGGACTTCAATGCTGGCAGTCCGATGGATAAATCCAACGGTGCTAAAAAGATCCATCACCCCACTTGCCAAAAGTGCGGTAAGAAGCACCCTGAAAATTTCCTTAAGGGGATGAGGAAATGCTTCAACTGTGGAAGAGAAGGGAACCTAGCTGTTAACCGTCGGCAAGAAAGACCCACGGCTGCGATAGAGGAGAGGAACGCTCTGTTCGAACCTCAACGCATTGTTCAATGCTAAAAATGCAAAGAACCGGGGCATTTTTCAAATCAGTGCTCTAATCCAAGGGTTTTCAAAGGCATCCAACAACCTCTAAGGCAGCAAGGAAGAGCTTTTTCCATCACTTATACCGAAGTGAACCCCGATAATGAAGTGGTGACAGGTACGCTAGTTATTCATTCAAGAATATCAAACGTACTTTTTGATTCGGGTTCTATGCATTCTTTTATATCTCTAAAGTTTAGTAGAATAATCCCTGCACCACCACAAATCATGGAAGTGAAGATGTCGGTGAGTACGGAAAATGGGGCAATTATTGCATCCCATGAATATAAGTCTTACCCTGTTATAATCTGTGGATTGAATTTCCCTGCGAACCTCGTCATACTTCCTCTGGTAGAGTTTGATGCAATTCTTGGCATGGATTGGATTTACTTATATAGAGCCAACATAAATTGTCGGGAGAGGGAAAGCACACTCCAAATAGAGAATCGACCCCCGATTCTTTACAAGTGTAAGGAGGAAGATGAATCTCCTTTAGCTCCATCATCTCAAGCATGGATATTACTGCCCTATGAGCATGTGTATCTGGCTCAGATGATTGAATCCAAGGAACAAACCATCCTTGAAGAAATACCTATTGTGAGGGAATTCGATGAAGTGTTTCCCAAGGAACTGCCTGGTTTTCCTCCTAGAAGAGACGTTGAATTATCAATTGAACTTATACCCGGGGCATTACCCATATCCAAGAATCCATATAGAATGGCTGTTGTAGAGCTTGAAGAGCTGAAGAAACAAATACAGGAGAATCTGGATAAAGGGTTTATACACCCAAGTGCTTCACCATGGGTTGCACCAGTCCTCTTCGTCAAGAAGAAGGATGGGTCAATGCGCCTTTGCATCGATTATCTTGAGCTCAACAAAATCACGATAAAGAACAAGTATCCTCTCCCATGAATTGATGACTTGTTCAATCAGCTTCGTGGAGCACAATACTTCTCCAAGGTGGATTTGCGGTCGGGATATTATCAATTAAGGGTCAAGAAGGAAGATGTTCCCAAGACTACTTTTCATACAAGATACGGGCACTATGAATTCACAGTAATGCCTTTCGGACTCACCAATGCTCCAGCAATCTTCATGGAATTGATGAATAGATTCTTTAGAGATTACCTAGACAAATTTTTGGTAGTCTTTATAGATGATATTCTAATATACTCCAAAACCAAGGAGGATCATGAGGAGTATTTAAGAATTGTACTGGAGACTTTGCGCAAGGAGAAGCTCTATGCAAAGTACAGCAAGTGTGAGTTCTGGTTGAAGGAAGTCTCATTATTGGGCTATATCATCACAAGAAAAGGGATATCTATGGATCCCTCCAAAATGGATGCAATTGAGGGATGGACGAGGCCAACATCGATAACGGATATCCGTAGTTTCTTGGGGTTAGATGGATATTATCGATGATTTTTGAGAAATTTCTCACGATTTTCCAACCCTCTTACCAAGCTAACTCGAAAGGGAGTAAAGTTTTCTTGGAGTGATGAATGTGAAGAAAGCTTCAAGGAGTTGAAAAAGGAGGCTTATCAATGTGCCCTTTCTCACTTTACCCACAAGTGGGGAAATTTTTGTGGTATTCAGGGATGCTTCGAAGAAGGTCTTAGGTTGTATGCTGATGCAGAATGATAAAGTGATATCCTATGCCTCAAGGCAGTTTAAAATCCATGAGCGAAACTATCCAATGCATGATCTGGAGTTGGTGGCATTATCTCTATAGAGAGAAATGTGAGATATATACTGACCACAAGAGTCTTAAATATATATTCACACAGAAAGAGCATAATATTCTCCAGAGAAGATGGATAGAGCTCATCAAGGATTATGACTATTCATTCCATTACCACCCTGGGAAAGCGAACAAGGTGGCAGATTCCCTAAGTAGAAAGGATCCAGCGATTCTATCAATGATGAGAATTGAGAAGGATCTAATCTTCTTAGACTTGATGAAGATGGACATGGGAATCATAGAGAATGTAAAATCATCAATCCTTTCACAAATTATTGCTCAGTCGTCTCTTTTGGAAAGGTTAAAGGATGCTCAAAAGGATGATGTGGGAATTCAAGAAAAATTGGAAGCTATCGAAAAAGGGAAATCCTCAGATTTTAATGTTAATGAAGAAGGAATTGTGCGGTTTGGGAAAAGACTATGTGTTCCATCAAGTCCGGAGCTGAAGAAGGAACTTTTGGATGATGCACATAGTTCAAATTTCTCTATTCACCCATGGAGCACAAAGATGTATCGAGATCTCTGAGAAAACTTTTGGTGGGATAATATGAAGAAGGAGATCGCTGAATATACATCAAAGTGCCTGGTGTGTCAGCAAGTGAAGGTAGAGAGACAAAAGTCTAAGGGGATGATGCAACCATTGCCCATACCAGAATGGAAATGGGAGAACATCACCATGGAATTTGTCACCGGACTTCCAAGGACATCCAAAGGCAACAATGCAATCTGGGTTGTTTTGGATCGTCTTACAAAGACTGCACATTTCATTGATATTCGGGAGGATTTCTCATTGGATCAACTGGCATGGATATATATCAGGGAATTGGTAAGGTTGCATGGATTACCACTATCTATTGTGTCTGACCGAGATCCATGATTCACCTCTATGTTTTGGAAGAGTCTTCAAAAAGCTCTGAATACTGAATTAAACTTTAGTACGGCCTATCATCCTCAAACTGATGGCCAATCCGAGTGGACTATCCAAACACTTGAGGATATGTTGAGAGAATGCTCAATGGACTTTAAAGGAGTATGGGATCAACATCTTCCTCTGGTTGAGTTCTCTTATAATAACAGTTTCCACTCAAGCATCCAAATGGCACCATATAAAGCCTTGTATGGGAATAGGTGCAGAACACCGGTATGTTGGGATGAGGTCAGTGAATGTAAGTTTCTTGGACTAGAAATGGTCGATGAAATGGACGAGAAGTTGAAACCCATTCAGCAGCATATCAAGGCAGCCCAGAGTCGACAGAAGAGTTATGCAGATAACCGTCGATGAGACCTTGAGTTTAAAGTTGGAGACATGGTTTTTCTATGCATATCTTCGTGGAAGAGGGTCATGAGGTTTGGAAAGAAAGGGAAGTTAAGTCCAAGGTACATCGGCCCCTTCGAGATTCTTGATCGTGTCGGGACTGTGTCCTATTGACTAGTGCTTCCACCTACCATGGCCAAAGTACATGATGTCTTTCATGTATCCCTTTTAAGGAAATACATACCGGACCCTTCACATGTACTCTCTTCTGAGGTGGTACAATTGGATGGTGATCTTTATTATGAGGAGAAACTAGTGACGATCTTAGATCGTAGAGAAAAAGTTATACGAAATAAGACAATGCCCCTTATCAAGGTGTTGTGGAGAAACCACAAGTTTGAAGAAGCAACTTGGGAATCGGAGGAAGTGATGAAGCGGAGTTACCCACATCTGTTTTAGTGTGGGAAAAGGAAAATTTCAAGGGATAAATTTCTTAAGGGGGGAATATTGTAACGACCCAAAGTTTAATTAATGGAAATATCTCTTGATCTAATAAAATGTCTCTGTATTTTTATATAAAATTTCAACTTCTTTGGTTTTATGTTAAGTATTATGACCGTTACTTTTATAGTCGTTGAAAAGTGATCACATAATTAGTATAAATATAAGGCTTTAACAAACCCAATTTACTCAGACAAAAGAAGCGATGGACTCATCCAGTAGAATTTCTCCATACAAAGCTCATTTGTCAGAGCTTAGAAAAGAGGTGGAATCCTTGGGCTTCGCTCTTGACAAATCGTAAGCTGATCTTCATAATGTCAAGCTCGAACGGAACCGTCTACGGGAAAATTGGAAGTTGATAGAGATTACCACTCGAGCAATGTTATCTAAACCACCCCGGGAGTTTGTCACCATTGCACACCTTACCATTAGGTCTTATGCGGCTGTTTTAAGGGTTTATGTAACAAATCTCTAGTACTATGTTCATGTATATTATTTTTGTATATAATAATTAATATACCTCCTTGTCATTTTTGATACATTGTAAATAGTTTTTAAAGTACAAATAGTGTTTTTAGTTATTATTTAATTAAGAATTATATTTTATTAAATTAAGATATTTTTGAATTAAATAATATTTTAATAAAATATTATTATTATTATTATTAAATTAATTTTATTATATATAAATGAACTTATAATTTTATGAATGCAATTGTAATTTTTATTAAGGTTTGAAAGCCATTTTTTGTCAAAACCCGTGAATTTTAGATAAATATCAGTTTTTATTTTAAAAGTGAAAATTAACATATTTAGAAAATTATTTAGATAAAATAAATGTTATTTCTGGAATCAATATTTCAAAATTATCCAACGGTGAATTTTTTATAATTTTCTGAGACGGTCAAATTTTTGGGTAAAAATTAAATATAGTTTAATTATATAATGTGTTTTATGACATCATAATGACCCAATACTGATGTAATAAAATACTATAATCTTTATTTTCGGCCAATATATGTTTTTCCATTAAAATAATGTGATTTTGGGTTTTTTTGACTTAATTTTCAAAGCATTAACAGACCCCTCAAGACTTATTAAACCCCTTGTCTTTTTAAATTAATTTCCATGGGAGTGTGACTCACCTCCACATAAGCAACCCTATTATTTTAATAAGTTCGGAATTTGGACTTATAAAATATTGTTTTCCTCTTCCCTTTACCAAAAACCATGGGCAAAAACCATGGGATGGTTTGTGGTTTGGATTAATTTAATATAAGGGGTCCCAAACCTAAATAATAAAGAATTCTCTCACCTTTCCTATATAAACCCAAGCAAGTTCCCACTTCCTCCTCACTCAAAGCCTTTGGAGTTCATCCAAACACTTCCCCAATCTCTATATAATCCTCCCAAGGTACCCCAAGCTCCCAAGAATCCTCTCACAAGCCTCTCTCTAGCCTTTGTAAGCACACTTCCAAGTAAGGGTTTTTTCTTCTTTTCTCATTTTTGTCCAATTTTCTTTAAGTTGTTTTCCCATTTTAATTTCAATTATGAATGATGGGGTATGGTTTCTCACCTCTCTCATACTACCCTCTTTATGTTTGAATGATGGGATACCCCTTTCTCTCTCATTAAATGCCTCCCATGTACACCCGTTACTATGCCGAAATTCCGAAAGGAACTTCTTCCTCCTCATTTACATTCAAGCAATACTTTTGTATCGTGAACCTAAATTCCATTAAAAATGTTGGGACATGTATCTATATGACCTCATTACAGTACATTGCATGTAAATATGATGATGAACCCCTTTCTCTTTCATCAACCGTTTTTATGAATTCTTACGTCACGCCGTTACGCTGCCGAAATCGCACCGATTTTCTAAGCCAATGCTATTGTGTAGTGAATACCATGCCCATTTCTCCATCAAGGGTATTCACCTTTATTCGCATTTACTTATTGATTATAAATTTTCATGTATGAATTCCACATTCCTTTATCGTGGAATAAATGATTATGTTTTATGAATCTATGTTTTATGATCCATGTGTCACACTTATGCATGAAATGAAATGTTTAAGAAGGGTGCGCCCTTATAACACTTCAATTCATTGGGTAAAGTATATTATCATGATACGTCATGTGAAATGAGTGTTGAATCATGCTAATTTAAGTGCAACGAGGTTTTACTCGTGCTTTATGAGCAATGAGGATTTACTCATGCTCCATGTGAAATGAGCTTTGGCTCATGCTAATTCCATGTTAAGTGCTGTTGTCACATTTCAATGTTATGATTATCATGATTTATCATGAATTTATGTTCATGTTTCTATTGTTCTATATTGATATGCCTATTGTCTAACATGTATTTTACTCCTCATTTATTCCATGTTTATTCCCTTACTGGGCTTTATAGCTCACCCTTTTCTTATGCATGTCCTCAGGTTATCTCATGCAATGCTAAGTACGAGGGAATGTAGTCGTCATGTAATGAAAGTTTTCAATAAAGATGTTGTATTTCATGTTTTAAGTTTTTATGTAATGATTCTAAGCCCCAAAGACACTAGACCTCTCGATATTCCATGTTGTATCAAGTGAATAGTTTATGTAATAAATCATGTTTAAGTTTGTAATAAAAGTAGGGTTGTCATACCTTAACCATCACGAACCAGTTTACGATATCTGAATATCTCTGTGGAAGAAACCTACTATCGGTTCCCATTGTTGTCGAATCCAAGATTGATTCTAGGCTAGAATAAAGGCTCTAACTATTTCAATTCTCAAATCCCTGTCTCTAGAAATTCAAGGGTTGAACATAACCATGGATTGAATAAAATCTAGTTTTTTTAATATCTCTAATTTCCCTTAGTTATCCACAGAACCTTATCATCCCACATTTTCATATCCTAAAAATTTTAGTTGAACTATCCTTTAATAAAACAACTTAGAATTCAATTTTTTAGATATATTTAATTATCGCCTTCCCTGATATCAAGTGGCTCTCCTTAGGACAAAATTGGTACTGTGCAACTTGAAATATATCAAACCCAATGTTGGGTTATGTTTTTGTGAGGTATAATAGGTTCCTAATACCTATATTCCATAATATCCACCTCTTTTAAATAATTAACTTTTGAAAAATTCATCCATATAACGGTTGGTGTTGTCAATGGAATAGAATATTATATTGCAAAACACTTGGATGATGAAATATCTGACATCATTGGGGTCTTATACTATGAAGTGCAGCAATTGGAGCTCAGAGGGTTGAGTAATGAGGAACTAAAATATAGGGTTATCCCATTAAATTTGAAAGGTAATTCTTGAAGTTGTTTCCAAAAAATGGATGATGAAATATCTGACACATTGTAATAACAATATTATGATTTTTTCATGAAAATTTCTTTCTAGGATAATCAGAACTGAAATATGGTGTAAAATTAGTGGATTTGTTTAGGATAACTATGAACTATTTCATGAATCTAGGGATAGATTTAGGGGTCACTTATAAAATATAACAATCAAATGATTCTAATGAATCTGTAAAGTCGGATGAGAAAAAACATTATATATGTTTGATTTTTTATCTTATTTATTTAACTACTTATTGAAAAATATAATCCTTTCAATTTTTATTTTTGAAATATTTCAATTTGAATTTAAATAATATGAATTAAATGATATAAAAATAAAAATAAATGTGGTTTAAGGTTATATAATCATTAAACTATATTGTACAAGAAAAACTGATTTTGAGATAAAATGCAATTGAAATTTTGATTTTAGTTGTTGAAATATACCCAGAAAACAAAAAATTGGAATGATTAATTTTCAAGAAAAACCATCAGAATCACGGGGTTTGAAGAAACAAAATACATTTTTGTTATGTGGTGAAAAATAGGAGTACATTGTTTATTGAATTTATTTTTCTCAATAATTTAGAATAGATCAAAAAATTTCTAAATATGATATTTTCTCTAGAAATTAAATTATTTAATGAGAAAAATTTCCTATTATTAAAATTTAAAATAATATTTTAAATCATTCAAGAATAAGTATTATACCACTAAATTTAACTAATTTTGATAAAAAAATATTAAAATTGGTTGATGTAAATTTAATAAATAAGTTTTAATAGAATTTATTTTACTAAAATAAAAGTTATTTTCATGGATAAAATCATTACACCTTTAGAATCCCACTAAAATTCAACTTTATTAGTTTAGAGTTAATAATTTAACGACATGCTTTGTTCACTATGGATTCCTAATTATATTGAATATTATGGTTTTCTAACATAAACTAAAATCCATTTTTTATGTCCTTCTAGTGGTTATATGATTCCCCATAGATGTGACCATCTCAATTATATGACATAAAAAATGTTTCATTACAATACATTACCATGACCTTTTATGTTAATAGTTTTACAGAATTAAGACAAAATATTAAATAAAAACTCATATATTTTTAAACTAATAGTCTTTTTTTGGTAAAATATATGCAACAACTTGATCCACAAGAATCCTTGATTGTTCTTATTTAGATCCAAATCATCATGTCACGTTGTTCTTATTCAGATCAAGATCTCCATGCATAGATTTGATCCAATTATCATTATTTTCAGACTCTCCAAATTATTTACTCTCTCCTTGGGGAAAATGAGGTTTTCTTTAAAGTCTTACTCCAAGTTTTCACTGATAATTTCCGATCACCAATGAAATTGTATTCATTGATTTCAGATTTTCTTGTATTTCTCACAGTTGATAAAAATATAACTATCTTTTAAATAATAACCCACTCAATAATACTTATTAAAAATAACCTTATTTACTTCATCACACATCTAATAAACACTATGTATGTTTTACTTTAATCCATCTAAAAACATTTCATTCATTAAAATTTCTTTTTGGTTCCACCCTTAGAAATATTTGATTTCCATTCATGTAATTCTCAAAAATAGGAGGAAATCACCTTTGATAATTAATATCTTATGTGTATGTATTTATTTATTTTACAAAAATGAATATTTTACGAACACAATAGGATATATTTACTTTCTCTTAAATGATTCAAAGCTTCAATCTAAAATATCTTATTTTCTCCTCATCCTCCTCACTAATTGATTGATTGTTTGGTGAGATCTATTTGTGTCTTTTTTATCATCATTCCTGATTTACTATCAGCATATCCCTATGGTAAATAGTGTTTTTATAGTAAAATCAATATCCATATAATTAATGTATTTTTTCACATTTATTTTTAATTTATTTCATTTCAGTATTACTCATATAATAATTGTTTTCTTGTAGATGTGGATTCTTTTTTTTTTGATTTGGAGTGGTTTATTCAAAAATGCTCGTGCTCATGAGGGATTGTATTCCGAGCATACAAATGAGATAATGAATGTAAGTAAATGTGTCAAGAATTCATACAAACATCAAGAAAAGGTGATTCCTGATACTTATTTAATTAATTTTGTCATAATTTTATCTATTATTTTTAAGTTAATTTTATTATCATTTTAATCTAATACTTATTTTTTTTCATAGATATTTTGGGGAGTCATGTTTTAATTTCAACTATCTACAACAAGACACAAAATAGATAAAGTGATTTTTTCTTCTAATGTAACTATGTTTTCGATATTCATTTCCTTTATTTTTTGAACATCCAACACTAAATATTGATTGGATATTAATAGCTAAAAACATTTCTCATTGTTGAAAGACTCTTCCCTTTATACTTTCAACAATGAGAAATGTTTTTTAGCTAAGAACATCAAGTCAATATGAAGACTTGGAAGTTCTACATAGAAAGAAAATAGAAATGTTGTAACATTGGAAGTTAGTATTGTTTTAATACATTCTAATTTGAATCATCCACACCTCAATCTGACACACAGTGTGACCAATATAACTCCAATGGATTATTTTTGTTTAAATTTGACATTAATTGTAGTAAAAAAGAAAATTTTTATAATCAAAATCAATAAAAAATATTCGGATTGTTTTAATATTGTAGTTAAATGATCCATAAGTCATTTGAGATGTATAGGAATTAGTCTCACCTCAATTCAACACATGGTGTGACCGCTATGACTCAATGTGTATGTTATCAGTTTAAAATTGATAATTTAGTTAAAAAAAATTCACTCACTAAAAAAAATGAACTTTAATTTTCTTGATAATTTAGGAAATTGATTTTTAATTTATTTTTCAAATATAGGAATTGGACTCATGTAAAACTGACACCCAATTTAATCAGTATATATCAAATTACGTATTTCTAGTTTAAAATGGCATTTTAGTAAAAAAACAAGTGATGTACTCAAAATCGAGAAAATGCATAAGTACTATTTTGATACTTTTGTAAAACAATATTTAAATAATTTTATACATGTAGGAGTCAATCTTACCTCAATTCAATGAATGGTGTGACTGGTATTACTCTATTTTTATCTTTTTATTTAAAAATAACATTAATTTTAATGAAAAGAAAAAGTGACATACTCAAAACTGATAAAACACATTCATATTGTTTTTATACTTTAGGAAAATGATCCATAATTCATTTAAGATGTGTGTGAATCATCTGTACCTCAATCTAACAAAAAGTGTGACTGGTAACATTCCAAGTGTGTCTTTTTATTTAAAAATGAAATCAATTTTAATGAAAAGGAAAACTAACCTACTCAAAACCAATAAAACGCATTCAGATTATTTTTATACTTTAGTGAAATGATCCATAAGTAATTTGGTACATGTAACAATCATCCACATCTACATATAATACACGATGTGTCTGGTCTGACTCAATGTGTCCATTATCAATTTAAAATCAACAGTTTAGAACAAAAAATATCAATCATTGAAAACTGAGAAAATGCACTCAAATTTTCTCAATAATTTAGTAAATTGATTCATAAGTCATTTTTAATGTTTAGTAATTTGTCAAACATAAAAACAATACATGATTTGGGTGGTATGAGTCAAAGTTCATGTTTCTAGTTTAAAATGACATTTAAGTAAAAAAGACAAGTGAGGTACTCAAAACTGAGTAAAAAAAATCAAATTTTTTTGATTCTTTAGGAAAACTATCCATAAGTCATTTGAGACAAGTAAGAAATATCCACACATAAATCTAATGTATGGTGTGAATGATATGACTCCAATTTCATCTTTTTATTTAAAATTGATATCAATTTTAGTAAAAATACAACTCACCTGCTCAAAACTGAGCAAACACATTCAGATTATTTTGATACTTTAGTAAAATGATCAATAAGTAATTTTTTATGTGTAGGAATTAGACACACCTCAATCTAATACATGATGTGTTTTTTATGACTCAATGTTTTTTTATTAGTTTAAAATCAACATTTTAGTTCAAAAATTTTCACTCACTGAAAACTGAGAAAATGTGATTGGATTTTCTTTATAATTTAATAAAATTATATATAATTCATATGTGACATGTAAGAATTGGTATCACATAAAACATACACATGATGTGACTGGTGTAATTCAAATTATGTGTTTCTAGTTTAAACTAACATTTTAGTAAAAAAATAAGAGACGTACTCATAACCAAGCAAACACACTCGGATTGTTTTGATAATTTAGGAAAGAAATCCATAAGTCAATTGAGATGTGTAAGAATTAGTTTCACATTAATCTGACATATGGTGTGACTAGTATGACTGCAAGTGTGTTTTTTCAATATATAAGTATCATTTTAGTTTAAAACTCACATCACATTTCCAAAATAGAGCAAACGATCCTAGATTGTTTTCTCTTCATTTAAATTATGTATTCACACTTGATTTTGTCGATTTAATGGTATTTTGGTGTTTTGGTATTTTTATAGCACATTGCACTGGTGCTACTGTGTGATGTTACAGTGCACAATAGTATAGTCCTTTATCAGCACTTTTATAAGTGCTGATAAAGGGGTCCTTTTTTAGCGCTTTTTAGTGCTGATAGAAGACTCTGGATTTTAATCTCACACCATTAGTCAGCATTTCTCTATCACTGATAAAGTACATTTTTAGAACTATTAAAGGCCAATTTTGTAGTAGTGTCCACTGAGTAGTCGGTGTGATGCACTGGGTAGTAGGTTAGATATATAGAAGTATTCTTCTTTTTTCCTTTCTATGTCTATCCAATGACATTCCACCAGGTATCCAATGATCTTTCTGGTTGAATGGTGGTTCTGTCTATCACCATTTTTTGGTCGCTGCAACCCTACTAGGTGGATGGTGTAACCAGGTAGTGAGGACCTTAGAAAGGGACCATAAATATCCTCTTGAATCCTATGCTTGGTCTAATTATTTCCTACAATATATCTAAGCACTATAACTATGAAACACTAAAAACAAAAAGGTTATAAAAACTTTTAATGTATTTGATCATAAAAACACAGTAGAGGTTCAAAATTGTTGTTGATAAAATTCACAAAGTAATAGCCATCACCATAATAGATAGTCTTATATGGGGACCATAGGTCAGAATGGATATACTCAAGGGGTTCTCTATCTCTATATATGATCATAATTAATTTCACATGTTTGGATTTACCATAAAAATAATATTCATAAAGGGAACATCGATAGTGGTTATATTAGTTAATATCCTATGATTACTTGGTTTATGTAATCCCTTAAAACTCAAATTCCCAAGTAATCAATTCCATAGGATAGTTTAATCAAACACTATTATATGGGTGTAATTAAATCACTTTATGTGTATCTTACTATCAAAAAAATATAGTTTAATTAATGGGGTTCTATTCATCAAAATTATGTAGACAAAGGGGATTCCTATACTACTAGAGTGTGACCAAATGGTGTAGCTTTTTTGTTCATGAACTTTAATGAAATAAAGGATTCCTTTTAGTTAGATTACCCCTATGTATTATCCCATCCTATTTCACTCTATGAACAATGACCAGACCAATTCAACACATGACCTCAAGTGCACCTCCCTGAATTTAAAAGGATGACAACTAGTAATAAATGTCTAAGGAGGTATCACAAAGAGGTTATACCACTTTTATCAGTGTGCAAAAAATAAAATAAAATAACTAAATATCAATAAATAAAAAATAAAGAATAAGTAGATAAATATATATATAAGGTGATAATTTATGACATGTGTTGATGGCCCAAATATCCATTCCATACATACAAATGACCACCCACTGGGTTAGTCACATATACAGACCAAAATTAAAGGAAATAAAGATTTTGAATCTATACTGTCTCTAAGGAATATAAAAAACCATACTCTTGATGTTATCACAACTATCATGTTGGACAAGATAAACCAGGTACCAGAAAACCCTTTTCAAAAGTGTATATAGCAACCCAAACTCCAATATTCTAAAGCCATTGTATGCTTTAATACATTGGTATAAGATACAAGGAATCACATCCTGAAGGACTGAATAGTTTATTAGTCTTGGTAAACTAGATACATACATGATTCTAATATTACATTTCAATACACATATTACAACATAATTTTTTTTTTAAGTATCATTATTACCTATAGCATATTCTTGCATATCATTCATGGCACACTTCATGGATTCTTAGGAAAGGAAACAAAATAAGGGTGATATCAAATGATCTATAAGGATTAATTATAGTGGAATCGATCATGGATAAATGAGAATAATAGACATAGAAAGATAAATAATTGAACACACATTCCATTTAAATAATTTTACAATCATAATCAATATGGAAAGTTAAATAACTAAAAACACAAGTCATTTAATCAATAGCATAACTATCATATTTGGATAATTAATAATCAATATGGAAATGTAAATAACTAAAAACACATACCATTTAATCAATAAACTAATAATGAAATGAATCCATAGATAATATCATGGATAAAATATCATGGATAATAATAACGGAATTCTTAATGAAGGAAATTCATAATTATTGAATGTCATGTTTCCTAGGAACATGATACCTCTATCTTCAAGATCTATCCTCAAGACAATTTAAAACTAAATGGGTAGAAACCCATTTCAATAATTTTATTCAACCGATTCGTCCCATGAGACTATCAATGAATCTAGGGGATATCAACAATCAATACCCACCCATGAATTTCAAGTCCAAATCATTCCTTATATATAAAATAATCAATTCAATTCATAAAAAATTTGCCTTATCATAAAATATATATATTAACTAATGAATAAGGGTTAATAAATATTTCCCCGAATAAAAAAATGGATTTCAAGGTATAACACCATATATAGAAATGATGTATAGTTTAAACAATAAACATATCCATGATAAATAATATTTATATTTAGGGGAAATTTAATTTTCAATGATCACATGAATGCGATAATTTCAAGGGAAATTTATTGAAAACAAAAATGAATCAGGGAAACGAATGTCAATATTATCATTGTTCAAATTAATAATAAACCATCTAGAGGGAGAATAAGGATGGTATTAATTCAACATATCCCTGGTTTAGTATATGTAAAATGAATAGTTTTTTATTAATATAAATACCATAAAAATATTTTTAAAAATATTTTTGAGGAAAATATCCTTTTCATTTTGAAAATAACTTTTTGAAACACAAATAAAATATTTTTTTATTTAAAAATAAAGTTTAAAAACTAATTATTTATAGATATTAGGAAAAATATTTTCCTTAAAAATAAAGTTTTAAATTTTCAAATGTATCTTCGAATAAATGACAATCATGTCAGTAGGTAATTATGTACATGTCATACAAGATAAAAAGAACATTCCTTTACATTGTAAAAATGTTAAAAAGGTACCTTATTTGGAAAAAAAGAATATTTCTTTGAAAAAATATTATAAAAATATAAAATGGCAAAAAAATTATTTAATAAATCAATTTGAAAAGGTTAAAAATTTAAAATAGAAAAAATTGTTTTGGAAGAAAAAAGATTTCCAACCAAAGAGAGACATGAAGTAAGATTATCATAAAAACATTTTATCAAACATTTTAAGCACCAAAGAGTGTAAAAAATTGTACTATTACTTTAAAATAATAGTAATAACTAGTGTATAATAAAATTAAATGGTTTTATTATGAAATAATAAAATAATTTCCTTTAAATGAAATTTAAGAATAAATAATCATGATTTGAAGGAGATTGTGTAATAAACCATTATAATGATCATTACATTGAATTGAGAATTAATAAATGAATATAATATGTATATCAACTATAATTACACATAAAATAATTATAAATTAAAAGTAATAAAAATAAATGTCATTACACACATAATCATAGCATGGCATAATCAATGAACTTGAAGTTTAACTTAATGAATGGAAATTGAGTTAAGAAATAACTTAGATGAAATATTTCAAATTGAAACCTAAAATACCCTAAATAATGAATTATTCATGATATTACATTTCAAATGGGTACTATATACACCATATAAAAGAAATTATGTGCATAAAATTACAATATGATTCAATAAAATAAAACTGAGATGAAATCCATTACCTTATAGTTTATTTTGGTTGAAGATTATTTAACCTAATATATAGTGGTTTTAAACATGTTATAAAATTATTAAAGGTTCATATTAAAATTTATAACGTCCTATATGATCCTTTTATAACATCTTATCACATATCTGTAAAAAATATTTCATTATTTTCATTATTTCGGTAATTAATTACCATGATTTCTCATGCGTGTTTCATCATGAAAGTTCC
This sequence comes from Viscum album, assembly GCA_963277665.1. Classification (NCBI taxonomy): domain Eukaryota; kingdom Viridiplantae; phylum Streptophyta; class Magnoliopsida; order Santalales; family Viscaceae; genus Viscum; species Viscum album. The sequence goes on from OY728127.1 coordinate 306,188,532, forward strand.
ATTTCTTGTGTATATTATATAGTTATATCATATAAATAATAGTAATCATGAAACAATTATTATAATTTTATACTAATTTTACTTTTAAAAAAATAATGAAATATTGTTATGAAAAATGGATTATGTTGCAATCATGGATATGGTAGGTCATTATACGCATGAGTAACATTCCCATTTTTTAATGACCTTTATGGGAAGGTGGTAAGTAATTTTTTATATTTAAATAATGGATATCATATATATACAATATTATTTCTTTAAATATACTTATATAGATCATACATGTGGTGTTTTTATTAAAATAGAGTCACATCGCTTTGTGAAGGTGGTAGTCCAGACATATACGAATGATGTTATCATTTTTCAGTGTAAAAAATAAAATGATATATTATCATTTAATAATTAAAAATTGGTCGTAAATATAATAATTATTTCATTTATATCACATATATTCATTTACTTTATACTTATAACATTTCATATAAATTGTTAGTGAAAAACGAATCACATCACTTCGCGAGGAAGCAGCCTGCCATACACACGAGTGACGTTATCATATCCCCTTTAGAATGGAAAGTAAAAAATATATATATTATATAATGAATAAAAAGGTATATCTATATTATATATATTATTTATATACTATATATTCATCATCATAACAAACTATGAGATGTGATAATGGAAAAATGAATGAAATCTGTTTGTGAAGTGGTAGTCTTCCGTACACATGAATGATGAATTTGTGACCCATTTTATGGAAGTGGGATGGTTTTGGATCATTAACTTGACATAAAAATATATAATTATATGAAATATACTAATTTTTTTATATCATAATGGTTTAATAAGAATTTAATGATGTGGCTCAAGAAATATAATAAAGATGCTCATTAATGAATGTTACCTATTCTACAAGTATCTTATTTAGGTTTTCAGCAATGGCATTCCTAGGCTGGATTTATGAAAAAATAAGGCTTATAGGATAATATAAGGTAATTTTAGAAGTTATTTTTTTAGGTATTGGTTGAACCAAAAGTGTTTAAATGTGTGAAGTGGAGAGGATAGGGGTTGGCCTGATATTTTTAGTTTTACCCCCGGTAAACACATTTTTACCTAACCACAGCAATTATTTTTTATCATTACTACTATTCATTTTGTTCAAAAACTAGTTTAAACTTATTATAAATTAAAAATTATGATTATTAAAAATATGAAATCCATTTTTCTAAATTAAATTCATAGAAGTGGAAAAATTAAATATAAAATTAGTCCCACAGACACGATGAGAAAGCGGGTTTTTATTGATAAAATATTCAAAAGTTTACCAAGTTTTTATATATAAATTCAATATAAAAATTATTCCAATGACATAAATTTTAATAATTGATATTAAATTGTACTAATTTTACTTTAAAACCAATTAAAAATATAATTTAACAATATAAATTACTTAATATAAAAGTAAGTTTTCAATTAAAATTCAGTATTTTCACTATTCATGATAAAATGAAACTTTTCAAAAAAATCCAAAAAATTCACACTAAGATAATTTTGATATTATGATTTAAAAATTAAATTTATTTTTTCAAATAAATTTTCTAAAATTAGAAAAAAAATATTTTTTGTATGCAAATCACAACTAAATCTTCTTTTCGAACAATACAGTTTTTCATAAAACCATTATTTTTCTTTCAAATAATTATTATTTTATTACTAATAAAAATATAACCAATTATTTTTTTTCATGTGTAAACCATATAATTTTAATAATTTAGTTATTAATATTAATACCTTCTAATTTAACGGTTATGTTATAATAGTATACCATATTACATTTCATTTAGACTCGGGGTTGCATGTTTCGTAAGATAATGAAGGTATTAAATTTAAATAAATATATTTTGTGGGTTTTTTAATATAGGTATTGTTTGTCACATATTATATTGAATACAATGTTCCTATTTTATAATTTTAGGGTGTTATATTCTCCCCACCTTATATAAATTGCATCCTCACAATTTAAACTTGATCTTGGTAATCAAGGGTTTGATATTTGAAAACTCTTTTGTTGAAAACACACCTCATAAAAAGATTTAATAAAATACCCTCTTAATAAGAGAGAAAGGAAAGTAAAAAATTTCATATGTAATAACACATAATGAGGATTATAAATAGGATAACATTGGTGTAAAGTGAAGATATGTACAAGGAAGAAAAACATAAATAATTATAGAGTGATATAGGTCATTGATCCCAAGAAAGTAAATGATAAATTGCAAGGTAAGGGCCTCAAAATCACAAATATATAATGAATTAAAGGACAATTTTATTCATTTAGTATGAAATGAATAGGATAAAAAAATTCAAGATCATTTTCCTAAAGTTTAGTAATTATTTAACTATCTAAGAATATAGGGAAACATACTTAATTGATATGTTTCTATTTCATTAGAAAACTTTTATCCTTTGATTATGCCTTGATCACTTTACAATTCATCAGTTACTCTAATAAATGAATATCAAAAAATGAATTTTTTATTCCTAAAGCACTAAAATTCACTTTCAATAGATAATAAGAAATATAAAATCATGAAAAGTCTTTTTTATATCTAAATATTTACCAAAAAACAATATGGTTAACACAAGTTATCCAATATAATGCATTATTCTATAAACCTAAATAGTAAATCCACTAGTTCATCATTAATACTTATTATTCAAATAGTTTAACTAAAAACAATGACATATTAACTAGGACTTCATGTAGGCTAGTGGTAGGTGTTAAACCTTTATTGCCCTTTGGTTGTGGGTTGAAGCCCCATGACCTTTCTGGACATGACAGGTTGTCATCTGGCATGTGGGGTGTACTTTTTTTTAAACTATATTAATATATTTCCTATAAAATTCTGAGAATAGTGACCTACATCCTTAAAATAAAATTAATTATTAAATAACATTTTTTATAATGTTTTCAATACATACTTTTTTTACACATTCTAAAAAAAATTATTTTACTATTATTACACTATCATAAATGATCATATTAACCCTAACGGATATCAATACTTTTAGTCTTATGTCTAAAAAAAGTAAAGTCAATATTCCTCAAATAACATTTCCACTAAAAATAAATGTTCCATAAATTTATCTAAAATGACATTGATCTTGGTATACTCCCATGACATAAAACCTAAAAAAGGTGTTTAATACATTTAATATATGATCAACCATAAAATCATAACTCAAGATGGTATCAAAAACTCTTAACTTAATGAATATTCATAAGCTTCTAAAATTTAAAAAAATCCTTAGATTTTTCATGATTCTTATAACCAAAATTCCATGGGTAAAAATACTTCTAAAATTTAATTTTTTTGCATCTCAATACATAAATACTTCATCCATTTTATTTCAACATTGGTCCTCTCTTGGTCTAGGTTTTATACTTTAGAAGAGGGCTTTGACTTGAATAATTCTTAGACTCTCCACATTTAAGAAAACAATCTATAAATGGATCTCTAAGAGAAGATTTATTTCCTTCCATCATACTCCTCATTCTCCCTTGGAAATTCATTTCATTATACCCTTATTTTCATACATAAAATATTTTCCTATTCCTTTGAGACATATTTTTTCCAATCTATGACACCATATGTTTAACCTAGGTCCTTCATTTTCATCATCTATTAAAATCATTCATACTAGTTTTTAAGTAAAATTTCAATTATCCTAAGACTATCCCATTAGAGTATCAAACTAGGTGCATAGTAAGGCCTATTATCGTAAACTAGGTGAAAATAAAGTAAATAACAAGGTTCCCTTATCATATTTATTACCCCAAATTACATCTGATCTAGAAACATGTCCACTTATAATATCCAAAAAATGATTTATTTCTTTGAAAAACCCCATAATCGCTTCCTTACCAAAGCTTTGGAATGTTCCTATACTTATCCTCAATGCTTATCATAAGGTTATGTTTCGTAATCTATGATTTTATAAATCTAATTCCTCATATTTATACTAAAATTACACTGATTCCAACTAGAGGGACCCAGACCCCAATAACCTAGATTTGGTTCCTATATTAATACATTGGACTAAGATACAAAGAATCACATCCCAAAGGACTAAATAATTTAGTATTCATGGTAAAATAAATACATACATGATTCTTATATTACATTTGAATACAAAAATTAAAACATAATTTTTTTTTGAGAGTATATTTATTCCTTATAGAATATACATATATTTCTTAATACACTTCATGGACTCATAGGAAAGAAAAAAAATAAGGGTGAGCTGAAATTATCAATAAAGGATAAGTATAGCAGAAGATAAAATTAATAAATTAGCATAATCAACATGTAAATAACAAAAAATAAATTAAATTTAAATAATTTTAATAGCATGATCAATATGAAAATATAAATAACTGAAAACACATTTCATTTAATCAAAATATGACTATCATAATTGGATGAGAAATAATCAATATAGAAATGTAAATAACTGAAAACACATTCCATTTAATCAAAAAACTAGAAATCAAATGCATCCAAAGATAATATCATAAAAAATATATCATGGATAATAATAACTAAATTCACAATGAAGAAACTTCTTAATTATTATACATTATGTTTCCTAGACACATGATACCACTACCATGAACATTAATCATCAATATGGTTTAAAATATATGAGTATAAACCCATTAAACGATGGTTATCCAACATATTCATCCCAAGAGACCATCGATGCCTCAAGGGGATATCTATAACTAAATATATCCCATGTATTATATTTACAAATCATTCCTCATATATTGAATAATATATTAAATTAATAAACAATTTTCCCTATCATCAAATATTTCTACTAAGTAAATAATATAGATCTATCCAAATTTCCCATGATAAAAAATTACTTTCAATATATAACACCATGTGTATAAATGGTATATAATTTAAAAAATAAAAATATTCATGATAAATATTGTTCATATTTAGGGGAAATTTAATTTCCAAGAATCATAATAAGGAAAACATTTCAATGGAATGTTATTGACTATAAAAATGAATAAAGGAAGTGAATTTCAATACTATCTTTGGTAAAAATAATCATAAACCATCCATAAAGAGAATAAGGATGGTATCAATTCAATATATCCCCAGTGTATTATATTTAAAATCAACTATTGTTATCAGTGATGAATAGAATTACCATAAAAATATCTTTAAAATTTTCTTGAGGAAAATATCTTTTTCATTTTGAAAATAACATTATAACATAAATCATTTTGAAAATCCATTTATTTTAAAATCACCTTTAAAAAATAATAATTTCCCAAATATTATGAAAAAAATCATTAAAAATAACCTTGTGAACTTATAAATTAATCTTCAAAGAAATTATGCTCATGTCGGTGTGTCATTTCATACATGTTTTTAAAGTTAAAAAGAAAATTTTTTCACTATAAAAATGATAAAAAAAATGCCTTAAATGGAAAAAAAAGAAGCTTATTCTAAAAAAAATATAAATGATAAAATGTGTAACGTTTCCTTTAATAAATAATTTTAAAAGGTTCAAAAAAATTGAAAAAAATAGAAAATATGGTTTTGGAAGAAAACAGATTTCTAAACGAAGAGAGAAATGATGTAGGATTTTCATAATAAAATCTCAATCATTTTAAGTAATAGAGAGTCGTAAAAAGATAATATTGCTTAGAAATATCATTAATAATCAGTTTATATGAAAATTAAATGGTTGTGTTAGGAAGTGGTCAAATAATTTCCCTCAATTTATATTCAAGAATAAACAATCTTGATTAGAATAAGATTATGAAATAAACCATTATAATGATCACAAAATTGAAGTGATAATTTATCTGTGAATTGTTTGTTTTTATCAACTATAAATCTATATAAAACTATTAGAAATTAAACATAATATAATCAGAAGTTTTTACAAACATAATCTTATCAAGACATAATCAATTAAGTAGAATTTTAACCCAATGAATAGAAATTGAGTTAAGAAATACCTTAGATGAAATATTTAAAATTTAACCAAAAAAATACAATAACAACAAAGTATTCATGATATTACATGTCAAATTTATGGTATATACACCATATAAAATAAATTAGTTGCATAACATTACAATAATCCTCAATAAAATGAAATTGAGATGAAATCCCTTAACTCATGCTTCATTTTGGTTGAACGTGCTTAAAAATCTTATATAGTGGGTTTTAAAATGTTATTAACTTATTAAATAACCATATTGATATTTATAATATCATATATGATCCTTTTATAACATTTTATCACCCTTCCATTAATAATATTTCATTATTTTCATTATTTCGGGTGTAAATTGTCTTATTTTCTCATGTATGTTTCATCATGAAAGTGACAGTTCTTGTGCATATTATATAGTTTAATCATCTCCATAATAATAATAATAGAATAATTATAATATTTTTATACCAATATTACTTTTAAAACCAATCATAAAATTTGGTTTTGAAAAATGTATTATGTTGCAATCATGGTAACGGTAAGTTGTATATACGCAAGAATAACATTTCCATTTTTCAATTATCATTATGGAAAGGAGTTAAGTAATATTTTATGTTTAAAAAATAATCATAATATCATATATTACATTTTATTTTTTAAAATATACTTATATACATCATACATTTGGTGTGGTTATGTAAAGAGAGTCACATCACTTCATAAAGGTGGTAATCCGCATGTACACTAACGATGTTTTCATTTTTTTGTGTAAAAAAATAAAATGATATTTTATCTTTTAAGATAGATAAATATTTCATAAATATCATAATTATTTAATTTTTATCACATATATTCATTTAATTTATCCTTATTAAATTCCATGTAAAATGTTAGTGAAAAATGAACTACATTACTTCACGAGATGGTTGTCTATCGTACACACGAGCTACGATATCATATCCCCAAGGGAATAGAAAATAAAAAGGTATATATGATATAATTACTCTATAGGAATAATTATATTATAAATACAATACATATAATTTATATCCATCATCATAACCAACCGTGATAGGTGGTAATGCAAAAACAAATTACATCAATTCGTGAGGCGGTAGTCTACTATACACATGAATAATGATTTCGTAACACATTTAACGGAATTTGGGATGTTTTTAGGTAATTTACTTAAATTACAAACATCTCAATATATGGAAGATATAGATTTTATTATATCATCATGGTATAATAAAAATTTAAGGAGTTAGATGAAGAAATAAAATAAATATGTTCACAGAAGAATGTTACTTATTCTTCATGTATCCTCCTTAGGATTACCCCAAAGGCCTTACTAGGTTGTCTTTATTCCAAAAAAAGACTTATAGGATGATTTTAGGGAATTTTTATTAATTTATTTGGTTATTTATTATCTGAAACAGAATGTTTTTAAGGTGTGAAGTGGATAGGATAGAGGTTGGCCTTTTATAACTTCGGTGAGTGTCACACTAGTAATTTTTTGAAAAGATTCAATCATGCCTATGTTTTTATCATGTCACATGCCTCCAAAATGGGTAATTATAGAAAATATAAGAAATAAGGTTTAAATAAGTCTATAAAAAATATTTTATAAAAAAATTTGGTCATTTTAACCCTTATCATTTTTTTAACCCCCGGTAAACTCATTTTTAACTTAACCGAGGGAATTAATTTTTACTGTTTTCACTGTTAATTTTGGTAAAAAATTAATCTGAACTTAATAGAAATTATAAATTATTATTATTCCAAATAATGAATTATTTTTTCTTAATTCAATACACATAATTGTAAAATTTTAATTTAAAATTAGTCTTATAGATGTGATGATAAAGCTGGTTTTTAAAGAGAAAATGTCCAAAAGTTTACAAATTTTTATATCCAAATTCATTATGAAAATGGCACAAATGACCTAAATTGGAATAATTGATATAATATTTTACTAATTTTTCTTTAAAAAATAAAAAAAAACAATTTAACATTAAAAATTATTTAATCATAAATTTAATTTTCAATTAAAATTCATTATTTTTCACTATTCATGATAAATGAAAATTTTTAGAAAAATAACAAAAAATTTACCCTAAGATAATTTTGATATTATGATTAAAAAATAGAATTTCATTTTATCAAATAAATTTTCTAAAATTTATAAAAAAATAATTTAAAATATGTGTTCAATGTGTGACTAAACAATCTTTTAGAAAAATACAATTTTTCATAAAACCATTATTTTTCTATCAAATGAATCTTATTTTGTACATAATAAATATGAAACCAATGAATTTTTTCTAAATTTTTATACCATATAATTTTCATAATTTAGTTATTACTATTCATTCCCACTAATTTAATGGCAATTTTATAATGATATACCACATTATGGTTTATTTAGACATAAGGTTGTGTGTTATGGAAGATATCAAAGGTATTAAATTTAAAGAAATATATTTTATAGGTTATTTAAGCTTGGTGTTATGTTTCGCATATTCTCTTTAATACAATTTTCTTCTTTTAGAATTTCAGGGTGCTATAGTGTAGGGATGCTTGGGTACCCAAGTTCCAAGGCTACACGAGCATGTTGTGAGTAAAAAACTCAATGGGGAACCACCAATGTGGTTTTATACATAAAAAATGCAATTATATGTGCATGTGATATAATAATAATAAATAAGTAACTACTAGAAATAAATAAATAAAACTGCCATTAATTCCTGCTTTGGCTCAATGCGGTAATGTCTCTCAAAACGTCATGATGATTATACCAATATAATAACCAGTGTTGACCCCTTTGTCTAAGACCACAATCGACAATACCTGCTTTGTCTAATGTCAGGGTGCCGCTAAGATTGTTTTAATAACCATACATTCCAATAAGTCTCATTGGCCAATCCCTAGTTAATCCTTGGAAAATTATAGAAAAAAGACCTACCATGGGAAATATACCCATCATCATGGAACGAAGGATTTTTAAACCATGGTTAATATACCCATACTCAAGGAATAGATCAATGACCTTAAGAAAAATACCATTTTGGGGGATTAAACTTTTCCTTGGATTATCCAGAGAGCACGGGCCAACTAGGGGTAATATACCCATCCTTGTGGAATGTGTTCTTAGCTAATTGGGGGTAATATACGCATCCCCATGGAATATTCAAACCTTGGGGGTAATATACCCATACCTAGGCCAATAATAATGAAATTTATAACAAAAACACTTTCATGGGGAATCCATCATCTCTTGGAATAAATCATGAGAAAGTAAAAAAAACAAGGGGTCAGCCACTTATCTGGAACACCTAAGTGGCTACAACCTTCTTGGATCCAAACATAAATGGGGTAATAAGGTGACATATATAGCCTTCTATGTCCATATCCATACCTCCTTTTAGTCCCATTAGGCCTACTAAGAGACTCGGGTCCCACAAAAAACCTGTAATCACCACCACCTATCTTATATAAATCTTCTCAAGGTCATTCTATCTCTAGGAACCCACTGGGGTCTACTCATTTAATAAAAAATGAGGATATAAACTTGGATTCCTTGGTCTCAATCTAGTCTCAGGTCAACACCTGATGTTATAAAGACACTGCATCCCTCAAAAATCATCAACACGGTTGCATGGCCTCTCCAACTACTTGGGATTCACTATATAGTAAATAGTCAAGAGACTTCCCATAGACTATATCTATCCTTGAAGTCACTATATGTTAGTTCCCTCACCCAACCCGATCCTAGTCAACCTAAGGTATAAAAATTGATGCCTAGCCACATTGTATGGGAAAGGACCACTCGCTATGGGTCAGCACTATGAGCCTATTAGCTCTAAGGTATCACCAAGTTTCTACACAATACACTTAGGAAAAATTTCCCAATTCCCACTCTCCTATACAAAGAGATTTATAAGGATTTAATACTAGTTCCAGTACACTATGTTTCTTTAATTCAAAACCATCAGGATGGGCTCATACATATCAAGGAATTCATTAAGTCAGGGCCTTATCCATCGATAGATGAGGCAGCAAGTTGGAACCCTAGGATCAACATGGACTATGTGATCATTTAGTTACTTCAAGGTGTTAAATTAATTAATCATTTACATTCCAACATTTAATTCAATTAAAATATTTCATTTTAACATAAGTTTACTTCCTATAGTGGAATACCCACACATCGCATGCTATAAAAAATTAATAAATAAAAATGGAAAGTATATGTACCACCTACCTCAAAAGATTATTTTCCCACTTATCTCTATGGGATAGAAGCTCTTGCAATTCCTATACAAGATTAACTAATCCCAACTACACTCACACCAACCACCCATGATCCTAAATTAACATATAATACCCAAATTAATTATTTGTAACATTTATAATTAATTAATTAATCTACTTTAAACATAGCATAATACCATATAAGTCACCAGAACATAGTCATCCATTAAAACCTCAAACCACAGGGTGTCTGCCACACCCAAAACACCCATAAACCAAGCTTATCCAAATACCCAACCTTGGGAATCAAAACCATAATTAATTAAATTTGTTTTTTTTTGGAAAAAAACTATGAAAACTCAAAATGGTTATATAACTTGTTGGAACACCCAACAACTGGGTGAAAATGGCATATCAGGACACCCTCATCATAAGAAGAAAAGAATCTCCATATCATTTAGTTGATTCCCCCATGCTATGATGGAATCAAAACCAAAACCTAAGCCGAGTGAAATGAAAATTAAAATGAGAGGGGGAGAAGAGTAAAAGAGATCACCAGAGGGTGATACCTTCCTTGAATCACAATAAAAATTCCTCAAGAATGGATAAATAGAGAAAACCTAAGGGGATAGGGAGCCTAGGCCTATTGGGATTGCACTACCAAAATGAGAGGGAGGAGGATGTATTTCCCCTATAAAACCCAAGTAGGAATAATAATTTTTCCCCTATTTAAGTCCAACATCCAATCAGTATGGGTCCACCAACTCGCCGGTGGCACCCCTATATAAGGGGGCACTACTGACTAGCCACCCTAGACTAATTTTGATGCTTGAATGATCCTTCCCTGACCTCTTACATAACCCAATCCATGTTTAAATACTCATTTTTATAGGACCCAACCCATAAAATTTCATTCTGAGTCTCGATTCAAAATTTATCCCATTCACCAAAGAAAAATTCAAAATTCCTCTAAATTCCAAACTCACATACCTTCAAGAGGCATTAAAAAATTCACACCATAACAATTATCATATTTTAGAAGTATCATAAAGTATCCCATATTTATTCCTAACCTTCTTGGGTCACCAATTCATAACCAAATGGCTATGTTCTTTCATTGAATGCTCAACGCAAATATAAATCACAACTCTAATATACAATGCTCATACTGCTGAAACACAAAACAATGCACACGTACATTATTAAAACATTAATACAATTATTTTTTGAGATTATCCATCCCAAGACACCCATGGTGTCATTTTCCCATTCGTCATTAGGAATATGGTTCTCCCCACCATTGGTCTTAGCTCACAAAGCCAATTCTATCTCATGGTTCACCCCATTATCAAAATTGGCATTCATAACTCAATTCCAACATTTAATGACATGTCTAGTGTGGATTCCAACTTAGTGAGCCTAAAAAATCATAAAAATTCTAGTAAAACACTGTTAGAATCCACCATTATCAAATTAGAACAAAAACCAATGGGTATCATAGCCCATATATGAGGGCCCTCAATGCATCAGCTTCCCACAGAAAGACCCGTACAATTCTCAAAACATACCCATCATATAAAAATGATGAACCCAATGTAGTTTTAGGATCTCCTCATTCAAAAATTCATGAAACCATTGTTTGAACCTTCTTCATCCAACCCTCCATGAAAATCCTCATATCTAGCCACTGGTGTGTTATTTAATTACCTAGTTATGATACCTTTAAGCTTGATGTCATCCCAGGATCGTATGATCATTCTCACCAAATTTTGATCCCAACTCTCTATGTAATTCAATGGTTGGATCCCCAACTATCAAATTTGATGTCGTGTTATATCATGAGGACTAGTGTACTCTATATTTGATGCACCCTCGAACCATCCTTATATAATCATGATCCCGACACCAATGCTTTGACTCCAGCCAACATCATATTCAATTTACATATAATATTCATTAAGGAATCTAGTTAAACCCACATCAATTTACTCACCAGAAACAAAATCTATTATGAACTCCCAACAACTGGTCTCATGCTCCAATGACCCTTTTATGTGAGGATCACACACCAATGAATGAAATACCACTCCCCACCATAGGAGTGTCCTTGTCATCACTTCACTTGGTTAAATCAAGAACACCACAACCCATGGCTTTTCCATTCGCAAACATGAAGATCTAATGTGCCCAAACCTTCTCATACTCAAGAGTCATCACAACATAAATTATTGTCTACTCTAAAACCATAATAAGGGTCACACCCTAAAATGAATAAACATGCACCATGCCACCAAATAGATTCACTTAAACCACTCATTAAGTGTAACCTCAACTAGTTCTAACATCACATATTTTTCACTCCTTTTAATCCATGCTCATTCCATCCCAAGTATCACCCATGGATCAATCGTATCACCACACCTGATCCATTTCCAAAACATCCCTCAATATAAGGGGACTCCCTTTATTTCATCTAAAATTCTAGGAGACCATTCCCATAATCATCTTCTCAAACTCCTCAGCCCTTGGTTTTCACATGGCCATTCACTAATTCATAATGTAACTAGAACCGTGTATAGACAACATGCACCCCTAGATATTAATCAAAAATAATGGCATCTGATTTTGTACCAACAATCATAAAACCGAACTCACACTCTCACAGTTCGCATCACTTCAAAACATGGCTCATCCGCCTAAACCATTGATCATGCTCCATGAACTTTCAATATCCTTTACCCAAAATCACCCTTGGGGATCCTTTTTAAAATCATTATCTCACATATGCCATGGTTTATCTCATGATCACCCACCAACCGGATTCGTTCTAAAGTAAAAATCAATTACCAATGCTCTCATCACACTCATAAGTTTATTCAAATCACATAGGGTCAGTTACTTGATTATTCCTTCCCTCATTTTCAAATTTTAGTACTAAACCCTAGCACTCAAGGTTATTTCAGATTCAATATCTTTTAAGTCATCACAATTCCTATGTCGTATACATAGTCACACATCATGTGCACTAGTCACGTACCCCAAAGCATGACCCGTGCTTTCCATCACTAAAGAGATCACAAAACCAGGATAACCCCTCACACTAAAAAAAAGGTGGCAGTTAGCGGTGATTATTTTGCGGTCTAGTGGAGGTTTAAACCATTGCCTAATTTTTTAGTGGTGGTTCTTAAAACCACCATGTATTGCATGCTTACAATTCAATTAGGGGCAGTTTATTTTATTTCACAGTGTTTTTTTTAAGTGACATTTTTTGAAAATTTAGTGGTGATTTATTGTTTCATTAGCAGTGGTTCTTTAATAAAAAAATCCATAGGGAATATAAATTAAATAAATTAACTGCCGAAAAGAATTTAGTGGTGGTTATTTTTTGTAGTGGTTAATCAGAACTGCCACTAAATACATTCAATAATATATGTTTAGTAGAAGTTACAACAGACCACCACTAAATCTATTTTTATTTTTAAAATATTTAATAAAAAACAATAAATATACAATAATTGTCATGCTAAAACTCAAACATAAATATATGACAAATCCATCATTCATACATCACACATCCGCAGTCATAAAAACTATAATGGTCATCATAACCAAAGTCTCAATCACCCCATACATCAATCAATACCTCAGTCATCAATATATACATATAAAATATGTCCAAAAACAACCCTAGACCAATATACATCCATGTAACAACCTCCACTACATCTATCTTCCTCCACATCATCTCATCAACTCAAACTGACCACATCATCTCATCAGCTATATAAAAAAATGAAACCAAAATTAAAACAAAACATAATAAATCAGAATTATAGTAGAATAATTGATAAAATTTTAACATACCATGGAAACTAAGAACCATCACGACTACCTTAAAAAATTTCATAGATCAGAATGGTCAACCTCATACCAACTATTGGAATCTACAACCTAGAATGAAAACCAGAACATTTAGGAAATGGAATGTGAATGAGAAAATACATAGAATATATTCAGAATGTTGCACATAAAATTCGTTATTTTGTTAATCAAACAGAATAAATTTTAAAATAAAAAAAATAATATATAATTCAAAACACTTTGAAAATAGAAACATACCTATTTAAGATAATATTCAACTATTGAAATTGAAAAGGGATAAGTATATATTCTAATTTATTTTTAAAGGAATTTTTGGTGTGCTTGAAATTTATTTAATATGATAATTATAAATATTTTGATATCATAGCATGCCCTATAATTCAAAAATAATAATCAGTTGTTTTTCTATGATTTCACATCAATATGAGGTCATTTTCTATAGTTTTGACCATCCCATGCACGTTTTAGTGTTTTAGAAAACTAAAAACATGTTTAAAACCATAACGAGAAAACCATCATTTGAAATGTTGTGGCGTCGGTTCTTACATTTAACAACTAAATTTATATTCATTTTGCCATGTTTTAGGACAATCCAATGTCATTTGTCTAGTTTTGATCGTTCCACACACATATTAGTGTTTTAAAACACTAAAAATGCAATTATGGCCATAATAGGAAAACCATCACTCAAAATGATGTGTCGTAAGTTCCTATATTTAAAAATTAAATCCACAGTGGTTTTACACTTATTTCAGGACAATATGACAATGTTTTCCTTGTTTTGACTGTTCTATGCACGTTTTAGTGTTTTAAAACACTAAGAATGCATTAATGGCCATAACGGAAAACCATCATTCAGAATGATGTGTCGCCGTTTCCTACTTTTAAAAATTAAATCTATGGTGGTTTCCCATGATTTTACAACAATATGAGGTAGGTTTCCTGGTTTTGACCATTCCACGCACAATTTTGTGTTTTAAAACACTAAAAACATATTTACAGCCATAAAAAGAAAACCAAAATTCAGAATGATGTTACGTCAGTTCCTATATTTTAAAATTATATCTATAGTTGTTTTCCCATTATTTCAAGACAATGTGACATTGTTTTCCTATTTTTGACCATTTCGTGCATGTTTTAGTGTTATAAAACACTAAAAACGTGTTTACGTCCATAACAGGAAAACCATCATTTGAAATAATGTGTTATGGGTTCCTACATTTTACAATTAAATATAGGGTGGTTTAACATGATTTCACATCAATCTAAGGTCATTTTCCTAATTTTAATTGTTCCACACATGTTTTAGTTTTTTAAAACGTTAGGAATTCATTTACAGCAACAACAGGAAAACTATCATTTATAATGATGTTCCACTAGTTCTTAAATTTCACAAATAAATAAATTCTTGTTTCCCCTAATTTTGGGACCATACAACGTCATTTTCCTAGTTTTTACCATTCTATGCACATTTTAGTGTTTCAAAACACTAAAAACTCATTTATTCCCATAACGAGAAAATAATCATTCAGAATGACATGCTATCAGTTTCTAAATTTCTCAATTACATCTATCCTAGATTTCCAATGATTTCAGGACAATCCATCATTGTTTCTCTAGTTTTGATCATTCTATGCATGTTTTAGTGTTTTAAAACACTAAAAACATGTTTACAACCATAAAATAAAAAAATTCATTCAGAATGACATTATATCGGTACCTACATTTCACAATTAAATATATGATGGTTGTAAAATTATTTCAGTATAATATAATGTCATTTTTTTGGTTATATCATTCCACACATGATTTAGTGTTTTAAAACACTAAAAAAGTGTTTACATCCATAATATAAAAATAGTCACTCGGAATAATGTGTCGTTGGTTCCTAAATTTCAAAATTAAATATAAATTATTTTTCCATTATTTCAAGACAATCCAACATAGTTTTTTTAGTTTTGACTATTTCACGCATGTTTTAGAGTTTTAATACACTAAAAAAGGTTTTAAGGCCATAATGGGAAAACAATTACTCTAAATGACATATCATTGGTTTATACATTTAAAAATTAAATATATGTTGGTTTTCTCATGATTTCTACAAAATCCACCATAAATTTATTGTTTTTAACTATTCCATGCATTTTTTTAGTGTTTTAAAACACTAAAAACACAATTACTGACATAATAAGAAAATTGTCATTCCTAATAGTGTTCCAACAGTTCCTATATTTCAAAATTAAATATATGATGGTTTTACCCAGATTTAACATTAATTTGAGTTCATTTTCCTTTTCTGACCATTACACACATGTTTTGGTGTTTTAAAACACTAAAAATTCATTTATGGGCATAATGGGAAAACCTTCATTCGGAATGATGTATCATTGGTTCCTATATTTCAAAATTAAATAAAATGTTGTTTTCCTTTAATTTTAGGACAATAATAAATTTTTTTATTGGTTTTTACCATTCCATACATGTTCTAGTATTTCAAAACACTAAAAAATCATTTATGGGTATAATGGGAAAACCATCATTCGTAAGGATGTGTCATGAGTTCCTACATTTCAAAATTAAATATAAGCTGGTTTCCCCTTATTTAAAAAAAATTATGTCATTTTTTGGTTTTAACCGTTCCACGCATGTTTTAATGTTTTAAAACACTAAAAATGAATTTGTAGCCAAAAGCAGAACATTTTCATTCTAAATAATGTGTCATATGTTCCTAAATTTCATAATTAAATCTATGGTAGTTTACCCATAATTACAGTGAAATATGATGTCTTTTGACTAGTTTTAACTATTCCATGCATGTTTTAGTATTTTAAAACAATAAAACATATTTATGACCATAATAGAAAAACAATCATTCAGAATAATGTGTTGTCAGTTCCAACTATTCAAAATTAAATATACAGTCATTATCCCTTGATTTTAGGGAAATATGATTTCTTTTACCTATTTTTGACCATTGACACTTATTTTTAAAGGATTTTGTACCTTTTATAAGTTTTTACCTAGCCAAAATTGATCAATCAACCTAAATTTATTTTCAAACTAATGGATAATTATCTATAATTTATATTTGACAAGTCGGAATCAACTTACCGTCAATATGGAATAATATGTGGTTGATATAATTTGAAATGTGTGATTTCTATGTAAAATTTTCATTTTAGTTTTTTTATGGATATTGTATGTGTTATTTTTAATGTTCATGGGTATGAAATGGAGTCATGGAAATCAAAATGAAAAAACATCTAGAAATAAAAAATCATAACACTTTATATGTATATTACAAAATTTACTAATTTATTTTAAATTAGTTATCAAGGAATATTAACATTACTTGATTATCGAAGAGCTCGTTTTTTTAAGTTGTAGGAATATGCCTCAAATACGTATAATTAATAGGAAATATCACTACCTTGCAATAAATATACCCATAAATATTCCAATATATTCTAGTGGCTTCACTGTTAGGCGCCTTGAGCATATCAAATGGAATGATAATCTTTAAGTCCTTCAGGTACCATACATTTATTGTGTTCATATTTGTATCCCTTCTACGATTGTCTTTGCCTATTTGAAAAATTCATTAAAAATTTAATAAAATATAATGTTTTTTTTTGAAAAATTGAATATATATCAGTAATAGTAACCCACCAATGTCAACTATATTGAGGGGTGACCAACTGCTCCATCTCCAGAGGTGAATCAGGTGGTGGGTTACTAATGACATCTAGTGAAACAGATGGCTCACTAGGCATCTTAAGTACAATGGAATCACTAGTATCCACAGATGATGATGGTAGTCATGGCATGCTCTAAGATGTTGATTGGCTAGAATCCAAAAATAATTGTTCTCAAAATTCCTGCATTTCAAATGGTTATGATATATTAAATATATAAAAAATTCAAAACTGAAATCTCTATACAAAAAAAAACTAGAAAAATTTATATATATATGAAACACTTATCAATGAGAAATCATAATATAATTTAATTACCAATTTATACATTCAATTATCATTATATTCATTATATTCGTTTTTATCAACTTCTATTATGGAGAGTCATTCAATTTCACCATCTCTTAAAAGTTCTACCATTTTGATATTTTTTGGAAAAAAATTGTTCAATATTTTTTGGTTGATGAGGTTCATTATCACAAAGCACCAATTGATCTTTATCACTCATATCATATAAGTATCTCTAATTTAAGTGTATAATAACAATCCAACCTTCATGTATTTTATCATCCACACAATAAACCATATTTTCTTGTTAATCCAAGATAAATAGATCATCCTCTGCATGCTCATTGATATCCATCAAGTGAGAGAAGTTGATAGAAATAAAATGTAATGAATATTTCATTATACCCCTATCAATGTTGACCCACTTTAATTTGAATAAGGAAACTAAAAATTTTCCATGACATTTTAATTCAATTATATCAATCATATTCCCATAATATCCCACCTCTAAAAATGTAAATACACCATTATTTTGAGTATTCAAGTCTTATTCATGATAAATTTTACGAAACATGAATCCATGAATATTGTAGGTCTAGAATCTCTTATCTTCCCTTAGAGGAACTTAGTCAAAAATCTTCATATTTTTCGATATTTATGCTCAATTTTCAATATTCATTTTCTAGATAAAAATATATAAGTTTTTACTTTTCAAATAGTCAAAATAACTACACGTCAAAAAAATGAATATGAGTATATAATTAAGCGATGGGAGAACCATTCAAAAATCTATTTTTTTACATCTTTTGTTAATTCCACCTCAATTTTAGCTCCATCCATTAGTAACCTCTTTTTTACAGTCATAATTCTTCAATAAATGGATCTTTAATAACACTACTGAGTAGCACATATCTATGTGCTTGTAGAAACTCTAATTTATGTAAAATTTGACCAATTTCCAATTAGTCATATAATTGTTCAAAATATAGATGACTGATTTTTAGAACTAGAATTAGTGGATACATATTCAACACATCTATAATGATTGAATCTATTCTCAATACCAACTAAATACCTATAAATTGAGGTCAATAACTCTTCAACTATGTAACATTGAGCAACATATCCTTCTAACTGTGATTTATTTCTCACATATGATTTCAAATGACCTACGTACCTGAGGAAAAAATAACAAAAATATTAAAATAAGACACAATTTTTTGATAAAATCAAATTCACCAATGAAAATAAAAAATATATCAACATAATTCTCAATTGGATACACCCATCAATAGTGTACTAGTCTACCAAGTTTAACTTCTTAAAACTAATGAAAATTCACATGAATCATGACTGTGAAAAATTAAGGGGTAAATAACATATCCAAATGACATAGTTTCAATACAATTACTTCTTTAATTTTATCATGCTCAGTTAGATTTAGTGTTTTTACACAAATATCTCTGAAAAGGTAAAAATATCAACTAGATTAATAGTTACTTTTTTAGATAAAGAATTACTCAAAGCCTATGGAAACACCTACTCCATAAGAATATGTGATTCATGCCTTTTCAATCGATGTAACTTTATATGTTTCAAGTCAACGCACCATGATATGTTACTTGAATATCCATCTGGCACTTTTACATTCTTTAAAGTTCATAAAAATACATCATTATCATGTTTTTTCATTGAAAAAATTGCTGAAGGATACTTTCCATTCTCAATTTCATACAAACCATGATTTATATTCATTGAATCTAAATCCTTACAAACATTAATGTGATCCTTCGATTTACCCTGCTCATTAAGCACTATAAAAATTACATTGTCACAAATGTTCTTCCCAATATGAATTATGTCAAGATAATGAAATATCAAATTAAACACCAAATAAGTAATTTTTAAAAATATAATATTTTTCTTTCATTATTTTGTTCTAACTTCTTTAGATACTATTCCTTGTACCCTTTTCCACCCTTTATTAAACTGATAACATTTTTCAAATTCTTTAGTTACATTCATTAATTTTCAAAAGATTTATGAACCAAATAACACCTTCAGTGACTTTATCTTTTCAATATCTCTGTTCAATCAAGTCTTGTTAAACCTGAATTTATGAGAAGCATCAATAAATCAACGATGACATATAAAACACCATTTTATGCTATGATAAAATCATTGAGGTTCAAAATAAAAATTACAAAATGGACAAGGCAAACCAGTATGAGTGTTCCAACTAGATAAATTTCCATGTCCAGGAAATTCACTAAATGTCCACATTAAAGAAGCATTTATTTTTAATATTTGTCTCATTGAAGCATCATATGTTTCTACACCATCATCGCATAATTATTGCAATTCTTTGATTAGAGGTTCAAGGTATACATCAATGTCATTTCTAGGAATTTTCATTCCAAGAATAGTTATCTAAATAATGAAAGAAGTATTCCTCATACACATCCATGGAGGTATATTATATGGGATCAAAATAACTAGAAAAATTATATAATTAGTACCTAAAGTTCCAAAAGGTTTCAAACCATCATAATCTAATCCCAAACATACATTCCTAGGATATAAATAAAAATATGGATATACTAAATCAAACATCTTCCATGATGTTTGAATATTTTGGATGTATCATCAAGACATCGTTACTATCTTGAGCATGCCACCTTACATCCTATGCAGTCTTAGATGACATGAATAATATTTAAAAGTGTGGTTTAAGATGAAAGTAATGTAATACCGTTGCAGGAGTTTTCTTCTTCTGTTTCTTCTTAGGGTTGAAATCATTTATACTTTCTTTATTTTTCATTGGCTTTCATCTACTTGTATGACATATTGAACATTATTCATTATCTAACTCTTATCCCTAGTAAATTTTGCAATCATTAGGGCATGTAGGTATCTTTTTATAATCAAGTACAAGTTTGTTGAAGACATTAAACATCTCATATAATGATGTAGCGATCTTAGATTCAATAAATTCATCATGATGAAACTCTAAAATCATAGACATTTCTTTTTCAGTAATTCCACATAGACACTTGTTATGATACAAATTAAGTAGAAAATACACCTTCAGATAATTTATACACCCTTCATCAAATTATAACTATCCATATTTAAATAATTAATAATTATTATTATTTTAGTCACTGAAGTTTTAAACATGATTTTATTTCTCATGATTAATTAAAGGTTCTGTTGATCTATTGAAATCTTGGACATTGTATTCTGCAAAACCAAATGTAACATATAATAAATTTTGAACTGAATTCTCCTCAGCTGGGTTAGTTTGTATTTCGTCGATGGTATTTTCATTATTTTGACTTTCCATAACACTTTTTTCACGATTCCAAATTAAACAAACATATCATGAAGGAAACTATTTCAATATTATATGATCATATACTTTATTTCTATTCATCCATCGCTTGAATTTACAAATAGGAAATATAAATTTTATTATACCATCCATTGATTGGTTTATAATTGCATAATCTAAAAATTATTCCAATTCCTTGGCTTATCGAGGTGTGTTTCAAGGTAAACTAATACAAATTTTACCCATAAATATTTGATTGTATAATCCCTATACATTCAGATATAATGATATAAATTTTTAATCAAAAACGTAAAATCAAATTTAAATATCACCCAACTTCTCTATTGACTCTTTCATATCAATTATAAAGGAAAATGGGATGAATAAAATAATGAAATTTTTCTTACTAAACTTCTGATGTAAAAACATGAATCAGATAAATTATTATTTCTCACAAACATATATTATTGGTATGAATTAAATAAAATATAATGGTGTATTCTACCCTAGTTTTGTAACTAAGGAGAGTTCATTATATTGAAAAATTATCTACATCGATCAATGTATGAAAAATTTCCCATGATCTAACTAAGACCAAGAGCACCCCATTTAAAAATATGAATGAAAATTATACTTTATTTGGATATCACGGTATGTCATGCATACCCAAATTATTCAACTCTCTATTTCTATATTCTATTGAATTGGTTTAGTGTGACTTCATGTTGTTCCATGAATTATATAAATCAACTCTATTCACATAACATCAAATAAAATGTTCCTTCATTTTGAGATAAACTTAAAAACATTATGTTAACATAAATTTGAATAATTTCTATTGTGATTTTCAAATAAAATGAAGAAAAAAAATTGTCATTTTACTCTAAAAAAACAAACTACATGTTATAATTAGTTTTATTAAAACTAATTTTAGTAAAAATAAAATCAAGGAAACTATGTTGTATGTTCTGATTACCATAGTCAATAATTGATTATCATTCATGTAAAACATAACCCTAACTACACAATCATTATTCAATAGATTTTATTAAATTAAATTAATCCTCACACATGCATAAAACACAAAGCATCCTGATAAATTTAAAAAGGGTATAATATATGATTTTCAAAACCTTTATCCTCATAGACCTTTCCATGTTTGGTGATGAAACCATGTGTGACCCCAAACACTACCAACAACTGGTCATGAGTTGTAAAATAGCCTTAATTATGTATCTATCAAAAATTAGAGGCATTAACATATATATAACAGAGTGTAATTCATTAATATGAAATAAAAATCATGAAATTATGAAGGATATAGATTCCATAACCAAAATATATCATAAATGAATTTATTTTTTTAATTTAATACAACATAACCAAAATTAATGGTTATTATAATGCCAAAAAACTAACTTTAAAATCCAAATAACACATTAAAAACCAAAATTACATATATAATTAATGTATAATGAATAAAAAATCTATACTATTTTTATCAATGAGGATTGTCCATCTAATGATACTCAAAAATAAAATTAGGGTGAGGATTATACAACCTTTAGGGGGTATGCATTGCTGCCAACTAGTGGATCTGAGCCCGGTAGAGGGATCTCAGAGGGGGGTTTGCATCTTTTCTGAATAGGGGAACCGAGTTGGGGTGAGGGAGGTTAGAAGGTGGGGTTTGTATCACCGACGAGTCGTCTATAGAGGAGGTAGGGGGGTCGCGAGTGTCATGGGTCATGAGCTTAAGGTGAATGAGGTCATGAGGGTTAGGGGTTGCTGTCGGGGAGAGGAGAGGAGGAGGGGTGGTGGGAAGGGGGTTTCAGGCTCATGGTCATCGCTCGGAAGAGGAGTGGAGGGGGAAACTAGAACCATAGTGAATAAACCATTGTTAACCATTATTTTTTTATAGTTTCACTTGGGTTTCCCTCATATACCATATCTCTTCAACTCACCAAAAGCCTTGTTCATGTCTCAAAGGTCACTAAGGTATCTCAAATATCCCATGGGTAACATTTCATATAATCCATATCTCACGGGTGGCATTTATGATCTAGTATCAAAACCCCATGGAAACACAAGTAAAAAAACACCCACTCAAGGTAATCCCATAAAAACTATCATGACATTAAAAATAAACATCCCAATCTAGGGTCTCATACACATAGGTTAGGCACCTCGTTCCAAGTCATCAGTCCACTAGGGCATTAATCCTCACTGAGCATCCTCATACAAGACCACCCCAAAAAGAATCACATCCTCGTTATTCTGGGTCAATATATAAATTAATATCATCTAATATGATCCCTATTAATAAAACCATAAACATTGGATAAATAAGGTATAATTCCCTTCCAAGATATATGGGGAAACACCATATAGGTTGTTATTCAAATTTTAAATTATTGGGACTAAAGAATAACAACCCATATGAGGTTCATCATTAGGCATCTAATTTCATTATAACCCACTAGTATCAGTACATATCTGATATACTAAGGGACTACATAATCATTATCAATTAGAATCTCTCCATAGAATCCACATATCTTGGAACTAGAATAAAATATATATGCAAGTTCGCCTAACTGAGTAGAATTCCAACAAGTATTTATATGGGAAAACACCATATGATAATTTCTAGGCACTTTAAATAGATGATCCATGGTTTTCAGTGAAAACAAGAACACTATAAATAATATATCATGTAAATCCTATATGTCTGTCAAGATTCATGAGAAGCCTCTTATCTCTACAGGCTAAGAGTCAAATGTCCACTAACTATCTTCATTCCAATGGGCCAAGAGACAAGAATCGTATAAATCAAAAGTCGTAAATCTAAAACCTCATGTGTATCATTCTAGGTGAAAATAAAAATAACTATAATTAAGAAAGAAAAAATCATCATCCCATACCTATGGAAACCTAGACTTCCACTGAGAAAGGTTTACCTTATGCACGAGTCCAGGTTCCTTCATAAGCCTTGAAAAATTCCCATATATCTTGTCTATCTTCTCCAAAAATAGTAAAATAAAATAAAATAATACACTAATATCACTTTGTAAATTCCCAAACTAGTTCACTATATGAATTGTAACCAAAGCGGTTCACCACGTGACCTCAAACACATGTCCCCAAACATGAGAGGTTATTGACTAGCATGGATGGTCTAAATAGATATCATGGAGAGGTTATACCCACTATATAATAGTGTTAAAAATAATATAAAATAATTAAATATCATTCATCAAAAATAAAATAAAATTAAAAGAAGATAAATATAAACATGGTGATAATAAATAAAATATAGTGAAGGACCAAATAGAAATACCATATATAAAACTAACTACCTACTAGTCTAATTACATATGAAAACAAAAATAAAATGTAATAAAGAGTTTGTATCCATGACATATCTGAGCCATATCACACCCCATGCTCCCAACATTAACCTAGCTATGTCGCTTAACATGAAAAATTAGGTATCGACCCAACCTATGCCTACAAAAAGTATAGGGATGCTTGGGTACCCAAGTGTCATGGCCACCCAATCATGATGTGAGTATAAAACATAGTAGGGAGTCACCAACACAGTTCCATACGTAACCAAAAATATGGTGATATGTGCCCGTGAAATTCTTATAATAAATAAACAACTATTGGAATTAAATAAACAAAACAACCAATAATACCAACTTCATCTCGATGTTGTAATGTCTATGAGCATGTCATGGTGACCATGAAAATATAGTAACTAGTTTTGATCCTTGAGTCTAGGACCTCAATCGAGCATGCTTGTTTCAACTAGTGTTAAGGTGTATATGAGCATATCTTGATGACCATGCCTACCAAAAAGGCCCTCTGGTCAATCCCATGGTAATCCTAGGCCAACCATAGAGCAAAGACAACTAGTGGTGACATACCCATCCCCATTGCATCTAGGCTCATCCAACCATGGGAAATATTCTTATCCCTATGAAAAAAATCCACAACCTTAATCATAATACCATATGGGGGAATATACCCATCCCTAGATTATCGGGAGAGAATAGGCCTACCGGGGGAAATATACCCATCCCCATGGAACACTAGCTCAGCCAAACAGGGGTAATAAACTTTTCTTCATGGAATAATTAGGCACTAGGGGTAATATATCCATCCTCAAGCCAAGAACAATGACCTTAAAAATAAAAACACTTGTCTAGGGAATCCATTATCTCAAATAATCGAGGATGAGAAAATAGAAAAGAATAAGGGTTTATCCACACACCTAAACCACCTCATCCACCATATCCTTCCCATATCACAACATAATCTGAATTTTAAGGTGAAACATGTAGCCATCTCCATGCATAGACATACCTCACTATAGCCTCCATCGATCTAACAAAGTGACTCAAGTCCCATGGAACACCTAAAATCGCCACCACTAGTCTCACATAAATCTGATTAGGGTTATTATTTCTCTGGAAACCCACAGGGGTTCCCTCAGTCAAAAAATGGAGGAATCCTCTTAGATTACTTGGTCTCAATTTGGTCTTAGTTAAAAACTTGATTCTCTAACGATGCCACGTCATTTGGAATCATCAATAGGGTAGTATGGCCTCACCATCTACATAGGGACTCTCCAAATATGAAATAACCAAGAGATGGCCCATAGCCTATCAATATCCTTGAGGCCATACTGGGTTGGTCTACTTTCCCAACCCGATATTGGTTTTCCTAAGGTATATCCACCTAATCCAAGTAATTTTATATAAATAAAGGTCATTTTCCATCGGATATCAATATGAGACCATCATCTCTAAGGTATCATCAAGTTACCACATTTCCCACTTAGGATAAATTTCAAAGTTCCCACTAACCTCTATATGTAGATGACTAAGGATATTATCTAGGTCTAGTAAAATATGTTCCTCAGATTCTCTCCCATCAGGAGGGGCTCATACATCTCATAGAATGTCTCAAGTAAAGTCCTTGGCCATCGAAGGCCAAGGTTTCATGCTGAAACCTTAGGGACATAAAGCCTAGGTGCTCATTTATTTACTTCAAGGTGATCAATTAATAGATCATGACCATTCAAGAGTTTAATTCAATTAAAATGTCACAATTTAATTGGAGGAAAAGGCCTATAGTGGTATGACCAAACATCTCATTACATATAGAAAACTCATAAATTTAATATGGAAAGTAAGTGGACCACCTACCACACAAGAAACTTTTCCGATTTATGCCTAAGTTTCGATTACTCCACTAAGGTTCGTCCAAGCTCGACCAAACCAAACGACCCATACCAACCACCTGAGATCCTATCTCAAACTATAACACACAAATTAATTAATTATATAATTAATAACTAATTAATTAATCAAATTTAAACATTTCATTATTCTAGATATCTCATTAGGCCTTAGAAATTCATTAGAACCTCAATTCATGGGGTTTCGTCCACCGCTGACACACCCCTAAGACCAAGTCGATCCAAAACACCAACCTTCAGCACCAAAACCATTATCAATTCAATTTAATTTTTTGTTAAAACCAAATTAAACTCATAACAAACACATATATTATCAAATTGATGAGAAACTAGGTGTAGATGGCTTCTTGGGACACCCTCATCAAAAGTAAAATGGATACCCCATCTCATTTGGTGGATTCCACTATACTCTAATGGAATTAGAAACAAACCCAAATCCAAGATAAATAAAAATTAGAATGATAGAAGAAGGTGATTATAGATCTCTATATGGAGATACATACATTTAATCACCATGAAAATGCCTCTAGAATGGCCAAAATAAGTAATAACTAAGGGGAAAGGAAACCTCAATCGGCATAGCTCGCATGACCAAAAATAAAATGGTGGGGGAGGGTTTCCCCTAAAAAACTATGATGGTGAAAATAGTAATCCCCCCCTATTTAATACCATTTGATATCTAGTATGGTTCCACCATCTGGTTGGGGAAACCCATTTACAAGGGGGTGTTTCTAGCCAACAACTGACTAGTTTGTTGCTCTTATTGTTTTCAATACAGAAGCTTGGCCACCATGGTATACTTTTGAAAAAAACATAATCCATTATAAAACTCTTAAATACCCAAAAAATGTTTAAATACATATTTTTTAGGGGTCTCAACCCCCATAATTTTATTTTGGTCCCTTACTCAGAATTCGATCTTTCCACCAAATGAAAATTCCAAATTCTTAAATGCTCATAAGGTCAAGAAAAATTACAACCTATAACACCATAAATAATTTCAACCATCCTATCATGAAATTTTAAGAAAATATAACTTATACTCATGAAATAAAAACTCTTATTTTTTCCCATATATACATCAGAAGACTCTACCTCTCCCAATTAAGTAATTACTCTCTCTTAGGACACATGTGAAAAAGATAATCCAAAATATAGGATCAACTCCATAGACATGGCATGGTAAAAGTCATTAATAACATTATTTGTATCAAAATACTTCACAATTAAAAAGTAATGGTCATTATTTTCATTATAAACATTTTTCTTATAATGAAAATTCCATTTAATGTAGTTGGGGTGGTTCCCAAGTGGTAAAAACCCTATCATCCTGCACCAAATACCTGGATTCAAATCCAAGTAGGTTATTATTTTTGAATTTATTATAGTAGTACTATATTTTTAATATATTAGGTATAATATTGGTATCACCTTAGCATAACTATTCACCCAAATCGGGCTTTCGAGCCAGAGAATTGGGCCAACGGGCTACAAGGCCTTCAGGACATCAATGTGATTTGGGCTATAGGGCCTTCAGGACACCATTGTCCTCTGGGCCATAAAATACCATCTATAAATAGGTATTTTAGGTTATTATCAGGGATATAATTTAAAATTTTGGGACTAATTGAATATATCATCATAGTAAGCAGGCAGTGTAACATGGCGACACACAAGCAGCACCGGGTGGGAATCCTCAAAATAGGGATGGTTTCACTAACATATATAAATCATCCATCCATCCCTATGGATTTTTTTGGGAAATATATGGGTTCCATACCATGTAAATATTAACATAGTGGAACTAGTTAGTTGGTGTGGTGCAACAGGCAGGCGATGAAGTGGGGTTCCACACAGGCATCATCAAGTGGGCAGCACAAAATAGAGATTGGTGTGTTATAACCCATCATCCATCCTTCTTCATATAGGGATATATAATTTAGGATGGAGGTGTTACCTTCCATGGTGTGTTAGATTCTAACTTGATGTAATGTTTCTTTTCAAGATCAACATAGATTTAAACTTGTAATATGTTATGATGACTACTCATAGGGGTACATGAGGCATACAATTGGTGAAATAGCATGAAGTATCATTCTAATTCTAGGAAAACAATATATTCATCCTTTGGTACATTGTTCCTTTGGTCCACCCATGATCTAAGGCTTTTATTCCTCTAGGTCTTTAATTCATTTATTATAATAAAATAGGTCGAGTGGTTGATTTTCATTACTTATGGGAAGATATGAGGCCTAACTCACTGGGGTCTCTATGTTTATGAGTGAGTGTGTGTGTTTGTGTCTGTGTTGATTGTTTTATTGTAATTACCTCTACCTATAATAAATAAATAAGAAATCATTGTTAATGTGACTAGGTTGATAATATTTAAAACACTTAATTTCATTATTTGTATACTTAGATTGGAAATTCCTAGAATAATTTTTATCTCTCCACCTACCCATATAATCATTCTTTACACTAATATTTAATCCTTCAGCTGAGGTCTTAAAAGTTCCTGACTTTTGAATTCCTAAGGATAATAAAGTAGAAATAACCTCTATGATTGTAAGGTTTTACCTACCGTATATCATAGAGTCTTTAATAAAACTAAAAGACTCATCCAAAAATGTTAATACAATAATAGTCCAGTATTTATCACCTATTTGGACATATATGTTTGATAAATCTAATAAGAATAAATTAAAGTCATTTATATGTTCCCCAAACATAGTTATAATATGCATTTTAAAAGTGTTCAATCTCATCTTATTATATAATATTCCTAATAAATATTTATTCATATAAATGGATTCTAATTTATATTAGATTTTAGAATCAGTAAGCTCCTATAAAACCTCTTGAATAACATTATCACCTAAAGACTGCAATATAAGGTTGTGGGATTTATGAACATCAGTAGAGACATATAAAAAGGTAATAGAAAAAATTTCCATAATTATACATAGTGGTGGATTTTTTTTTTCAAAATACTGTGAGAATCAAGAATCTCATTATGATCAAGAAGTATAATCATCTTGGTTTCATAGAGATTAAAACCATTTTCCCAATAAAATTTACATTCTAGAATTTTATAAAACCAATCACTAAATATCATAGGGCTCTAATACCAATTATTTTGTGCAGCGTTGAGAGGAAGTCCACAATAATGGATAAGAACCACTAATGTATATTGATGTTTATTATTTGTATAGGTAAATTTATTTATTATTATGAAAATAATGAATTAATAAATGACTAGATTCGAATGAGAACACTTCATAATTGAGAGATAAAAATCAAAGAATATGACTGTTTAATGTTCATTGGTTCTCATTGATCCTATGTGACTAGCGAGAAAACCTACTCCTATTATCTTTATTAATAAAATAAATATATCGGATATAAGATACTCAAAATATGTAAGGGACCCAAGAGACTATATTAGTAATTAGGTATTTCTAAATAAGATCTCGATGATCAATTCTGTTACATGGAGTTATGATCGGACTCCATAAATAGACTCACATAATTCATCCAAAAAAATCAAGGATACATAAACAATAAAAAGAATATAATCTGAATAAAATTCATTAGATCAAAATTTTCCCACTCTATAAACCCCCCCCCCCCATTGTATCTCTAATAATCTTTATAATCCTCATTTTCCATTTATTCAAAGGTATTACATTAATGAAAACCCATAAGGGTGGTTTAAAATAACCAATAAGGTTTGATTCATCTATAATATCATTAATGATAAAAAGATGGTTATAAAATGGCCATGGGTGTTCGTCAACAGCCCATTGTTTAAATTCTATTAGGAAAAATTAAAAGGTAGAGATAACAGGTTCATGTTACCTAATGGATACTTCTAACTTAAGAGGCTAAAAAATATGTAATTGTGTTTTATATATCCTCAGTGTTATAGTTGTGTTTTTCATGTAGCTCCCTAATAATTAAAACTACCATCCCTTCCTATAAATTTTCATCAGCGTTAAGGTTTTATATAAATGATTTCACATTCTAAAAAAATAAAAAATCAATCCACTAATATAGAAAATTATCCTCTGTTATTCTCACACACACGATATCCTTGATACACTACCAACTCATACACCCAAATTAGATTTCAGAACTCAAATATGACTAAAACCTCTAGACTATGTAGGAAACCAAGGGAAATCCCAAGACACACCTCTCATTAAAGAGACTTAAATAATGATTTTTTGTGTGTTATATGATCATATATTTACAAATTTTATATTTATCCACGTATATAATGATTTTTTATGGTATATAATGAATTAAAATTAAATATTTTTCAATAACAAGCTAATGAAAAAAAATATTTCTAAAAATAATTAAAATGAATAAAACCATGTATAAAATATATCAACCTTAATTGTTAAAATACAATCAAATTAATATTTTTTGAATTAATGTGGACCTATGAATTAGTACTAGGGATCATAATAGGTCAGGTATCACAAAATTTGGGATACTCAAATACTATCTCGTTTAGTTTTTTAAAACCCAAACTCATTTACAATCTATTTAGTTTTTGAATCCATTACTCTAATATTACTCAATTATAATTTTTAATAAATGATTATAGATCATAAAATATATATTTCAAAATTTCAAAATTCATTTATAAATATAAAATGAATATATCATTCCATAATATTTATTTTATAATAATCTATCTCTTTTTATTGGGTTGACGGTGAACTCTTACATGACTCGAATGATCATACTCACAATAGCCTAAGAATTACATGTATTCTAGGCCTAGATACACAAATCCATAACAATATTATTGAACAAACTATACTAAAACAACCTCTCTTCAATACCTCTATATGTCTATTCTAAACTCATCACATGATGTTTATATCATCTTGAAATGCCCTATATAGAGTTGCATAGGCTGATGGAAAGTCCTCTATATCTCTCCTTTAATGTTGTGTCTAGTTAGCTTCATCTGGAAAATGATATTACTTTAATCAATTATCCTAGGGATTCTCTAATCTATAGATCATATTATAAATTATAAATCATAAATGAATATATCTAATATTAAATAAATATATTTTTTAATTTTATTATTATTTTATAATATATAGTTTATGAATTAATAATAATTCATTGAATGGACTTAAAATTTAGAATTAACTGATAAATTAAAATAAATAAATATATTTTTATAATTTTACAATTATTTGAAAAATATATAGCTATTAAATTAATAATAATTAATTTTATATGATTAATTTTATATTACTCTAATACTACTACTCTAACTTCATCCAAATATTAATTAGGTTTTGAATTTAACTCTATCAAAACCTGATTAACCACAAGGTGAACACTAGTTTATTATGATGGATAATGTATGGAATTGATAAATGGATACTCCTTTCCATACATACCTAGTAAAGAAATTTATTTCAAATCAAATTATTATTGATCCCACTGTCAAATATTATTATAATTCATACACACATGTGTAAAGTTAAAATAAATTATGAAATACTTCATGAAGATAATTTATTTACTATATTTTACTTTTATAAATTTAATGTATAAATTTGGACCCTACCCTATAATATTACATTATAAAAAATTCATAGTGGTCAAAATTAAAGATTTATAATAACCATAAATTAATTATGAAAACCTCTAAACATTAAATCATACTAAAATTAAATAGAAAATTAATCTAAAATTTTTTAAATAAAAAATATATAACTAATAGTATTTCTATATTTATAATTCCCATATGAAATTGATGTTTGATTTCTTCCTTTTTATATTAAACATTTTTGTGCATGCATAATTATTTAAATTGGTTTTTTTATGCTCAATACATTTTTTGAATCATTTTTTTAGGTTTTGAACATGGTCCTAGTATTTGGGCATATTAGTTCAAACCATTTTCCTCTATCCCACTCACTATTTTCCATGACCACATCATTAATCCATCAAAAAATTTCTCCTAAATGTTATCTAATTACATTTCCCTTTTTATTGGGGTTTTTTATCTGTACTGCATGCTATGCTCAGTTTTTTCAGCCTTTACATGCACCATCTGCTAGTTTTTTGTGGTCATTTCATCATCTTCTATTGTCGGGGAAATTTATCACCCTTTGGGGTGTCTCTTAGACTCATTTTATCAATTTAGTATCTATAAAAATCCCCTCTCATATGGTATATGAAAACCCTATCCCATCTAGGAAGTTTCTTTAATGGAGCTTTGAGATCAGGCATGTCATCCTTCCAAGGATGCTCCTTCAAGAATAAGAGGTGTGGACAATCCATTCCAGATTTTTTTTGGTAGAGATTCAAACTAGTTTCACCTTTGGTTTATAAGTTTATATCAATAGGAAGAACCTCCATTCAACTAAATCATCGATGAAGCTCTCCCATAAGGTGGTAAGGTTTCCCATGCTCTGTAATCCTTCTATTTCTCTCTGTTACTTTTTTTCTTAGTTCCATCAACTTTTTTCATTTTATTTATATTTACTAGTTTTATTTAATACTAGTTCATGTTTTAATATTTAATAAATTGTGGGTAGTGTGCATTTTTCTTTCTATGCACTTAAAATCCCTAAGGGTCTGAATAATGTTAAATCTACATTCTTTTTTCTTTCTGTTCTCTTTTTGTTCATCTACTTCTATCATGATTCTTATTTTTCTAACTTTCCAATTTTTTTGTATTATTTTTTTTTCATTTTTAATCTTTATCTATTTCAAATTATATCTATCATACAAATTAAATGAGTACCAATATTTCATTTGGTGTTTCTCACCTTTTCTTGGGGGTGTATCCTTAATATTATACCTAACAACTTGGTATCATAACTACTAAATAATAAGATGGAATCCTCTGAATAATAAATATAAAATTTTTATGGTGAAAATTATATAAATCATTTTTCAATAAACATGAGATCTATGGTAGTACAGTAGGGACTAATTGATGGTTTATAGGGCCCTAAAAACCAATAATTACTCATTATGATGATTGAAAAACCATAACCACTTATAAATATGTCCTTTTTGACATCTTGAAAAAGTCCTATAGAATGATTTTGTTATCCCTGGGTGATAAAGTGCTTATACATGTTTCCTATAAAATATAAACTTCTAGTATATGGTTTAAACTTGAAAATATATATATATTAAAGCTTTACTTTTTGGTCACTTTTACAAAAATAATATATTTTTTACCATTAGAATGCACCCAAGAACTCTAATTCAGCCACAACATGATGAATATAATAATATACTATTGGACCTTTCAAATATTAATGTTCAAATTGAAAGTTAATATTAAGTTATTATCCTAATAATTTCTCTTCATAGTTTTTTGTGCTACTTTGGTAGAGACCACGGTGTATGGATAAGACTCTTTAGAATTAGAAGATGTAAAATCACCTATAATTTCTATGTAATTTCATGACAAACATAAAATGAGCTCTCAAGTAGATAGCCTCTTCACTAGGGGTAGTCCTGATAATAAAAAAAGAATAATGATACTAACAAGGGTAATAAAAAGAAAGTTAAACAGTCCAAACATCAGTCTAAATCAAAGGGAATATCGATGGCCTATTTTAGTTGTGTAAAACCTAGAAACATTAATTAAGAGTGCTAAAAACCCAAACAAAAAAATACAAAACACAATGAATCAAGTAATCAATATTTGTTTGTTGATGTTGGTTATGATATTGTATAAGTGATTAATATGTCAATGAAATATATGTATAGTGAATGGGTGAGTGGTTCACTGGTTGGGACATCTCACTATCTAGGGGAACTGGCTCAAGCTCGAGTCCCGCCAGACTTGGACACTGTGCATATTATGCATAGGGTGATTCAAATCCATTGCTTAGATGGAGAATGTACAGTTCACTCTGGCTTAGTGGAGCCCTAAATGGGCCTAGGTGTGTTACCCTTACACACGTTTTTCCACTTCGGTGGTAGTGCGGTGGTAGAGGATAGTTTCCAAAACACGTCATTATTTAAGATTTTCAGAGTTTGAATCCTGGGAGTCCATTTTCGGGGAGATCCTCTCCCCCGGGATCCACCCATATTTTTGGGTCACCCGGTTTTTTCTTGGAGGGAAAAATGATGTGCGACCTAATTTGCTGGAGGATTTCTGTGACGGACCATCGCTATCAGCATGTTACCCTCCAGGACTCTCTTCCATCTCGGCTAGCAATGGCTCCTTCCCTGGCTGGGGCTCTACCTCAGGGTAATGACCTCTTCATGGGGGAGGGGGGTTTCTCTATGTGGAGGGTTCTAAAATCCCACACAAGGGTATCCCCTTACGAAAAAAATAATGAATGGGTGTTAGATTTAGGTTTTTCCTTCCATATGTGTCTTGAGAGACACTCTTTTATTAAGATAACAGAGAGAGTAAATGGATAGGTTGTGATAGGAAACAATAGGAGTTATAGGGTTAGGGTTAGATGATCAATCTTCTTAGAGCTCCTTGACAATCAGTTGTCACCATACTTTATGTGAGGTGGGTCCCTAACCTACAATGAAATATGACATCCCTTTGTTTATTAGATCATAAAGGTTTTATTTTCATGTCTAATTCTAGTTTTCTAAGGATATCCAAAGGATCTAGTATAGTCATCAATGGTTTCTCTTATAAATGGGATTTATGTGTTATATGGAATAACCCGGCATAGGAATATGGGCAGTACATATGTTACCAAAACTGATAATACTGTGATTTGGCATATAATATTGGGGCATGTTAGCTCCACAATTCTAGAAGATATGGTTAAATAGGGTTTATTAAGTAACATCACACTTAGAAGACTCCCATTTTGTGAGTATAGTGTTCTAGGGAACTCAAAAAGATTCATCTTCAATAAGTAATCCTTTAATTCTAGTCACCCTTTACAATATGTTCATTATGAATTATGGGGATTGGCTAGGACTACCCCCCATGGATAGGGATCTTATTTCATGACCTTTATTGATTATTTCTCTAGAAATGTATATATTTAAATTATTTGAAACAAATATTATGCTTTGGAAACTTTTAAAACATGTAAATACATTTTTGAGAATAAAACTCGAAGAAGACTTAAATCCTTAAGAACATAAAATGGTTTAGATTATTTTTCATCTGACTTTTTATAGTTTTTTGAGTCAGACAGTGTTGTCAGGAATAGAATTATTAGGGAAACTCCCCAAAAAATGGATTGAAAAGGAACATGAACTTCATTTTATAAGAGAGGGTCCAAGGTATTCTTGCACACTTAGGCCTACCAAAATCCTTCTTGGCCAAGGATGCAACCACTACAGTAATCCTTATTAATTGATGTCCTTCAACCATAAACAATTTCAACACTCCTAAATAATTGTGGTGTAAATAACCCCCTTCCTATGGTAAATTGATATTTTTTGTTTTATTTCTTATGCACATGTAAAAAATGATAAACTAGAAGTGAGATCTCTTAAATGTATATTTATAGGAATCCCCAAAGAGCTTAAATGTTGTAAGCTATGTGTTAATAAACCAGGTTACTAAAAATGTATAATAAATCATGATGCTTTATTTTATGAGTCAGTTTCATGTAAAACCAAGTCTATCACTAATTATGGTGATCATTAGCATCAATATGAGAAAGCTCAAAGTGATAGTCAAACTCAGTTTGTGGATCCAAGTGAGCCTTCTCCCCTATCACCTATAACTAAATACCATTTATAGCCTATCCCACATACTATGTCAAACAATAATCCCTCAGAGGATCCCACTGATTACTATCTTACTCATGATAGATTTAGGACAGTTATTAGACATCCAAATCATTTTAACCAATATAAAATGAATTCCATTACTTTATATGTTGCTCAAAAACTTGAGTTCAACGATCCCTAAACCAATACGAAAACTATAAATGATAGAAACTCCAACCTTTCGGTATCTCCCATATATGATGAAATGAAATATTTAAAAATAAATAATAACTAGTATTTTTTAATAAACTACTAAATTCCAAATTTATTGGCTACAAGTTAATCTTTAATAGAATATATGATAGCATGGTAGAGACTAAAATAATGTTCAAGGGTAGTATTTTAGACAATGTTTTCCTCAAATGGGAGGGAATTGATTATTATGAAATTTTTTCCCACGTGATTAAACATTAATCTATCCATTTATCGCTTACCTTTTCTACTTATCTTGATTGAAACATCGATAATTTTGACGTAAAAACATCCTTTTTTTAATTATAATTAATAGAACCAAATACATGTAACCACCTAATGGTTATTTGAATTATTTTAAATCTAATTAGGTGTGACTTTTAAATAAATCCTTGTATGGTTTAAAGTATGAATCCAAGTAGTGGTATTTGAATTTTTATACATTCATTCTTAGTAAATATATTAATATAAGTAAACACGATGCATGTGTGTACTATAAAACTATCTAAAATCATAATACTTTACTTTTTGTTATATATTGATGGTATGCTTATAAGGATATGAAACTTACTATCTTTATTAAGTCTCAATTAAAGGAGGTGTTTGAAATGAAATACCTAGGAAATTTTAGGATGGTTTTGGGGATATAAATAATTAGGAATAGAGGTAAGAATTTTTATACGTGACACAACATGGATACATTGTGAAAATTTTGAAAAGATACATTTTTGATTGTTTAAAACCTAGTATTGTCCTGACAGAACAACATTTTATGATGTAATTACCTCAATATATTTCAATATAATCTAATGTAAAATATATGTCTAAGATACCATATGATAGTATTTTTAGCAGAATCATGTATGACATTATTTACAATAGACCTGATGTTGCATTTTTTATACTCTTATAAGATTTAAAAGTAATATTGGTATACCAAAATGGTAATATTTAAAATGGTTTCTTAGATATATTTCTCAATATATAGTATTGTTTTTATGTTTTGGTAAAAATGATGATATTAATGACCATGTTGTTAGTTATATAGATTCATACTATGCAGGTAATATAGACACATGTAATTCCCCACAATATATATATTTACTGCATGTCTAGGACCAATTTCTTGGAAATGTAACATGAAATATAAGGTGTCCCTCTCAACCACTGAAGATGAATATATATCCCCCACTAAGGCTGTTAAAGAGGCCATTTGGATTAACAATTTGATTTCTGAACATAGTATAAGTAATTCTATAATTATAGTTTACATTGATAGTCAATATTCCTTACACCTATCTAAAGATTTAGTGTGTCATTTTAGGTCTAATAATATTGAAATTGGGTTAAATTTTATTATATATTTCATTAAATTAGGAATTTTTTATGTTAATAAGATACACACTGATAATAATTTGGCCAATCGTTTGACTATGGTTGTGACGTTATAAAAATTAAATCATTTTTTAGATTTAGTGAATTTGGTTCTAGTTTAATGAAAATAGGTTCAAAAATATCAAAAATCTCATATGAAAATAGGGGATACTTGTAGTTCTAATTTCAATATGAAATTGATTTTTTATTTCATCCTTTTCATGTAAAACATTTACGTGCGTCAAAAATTATGTAAATTTTTATTTATATGATAAAGGTATTTTTTGGATCTATTTCATGGGTTTTTTATGTGGTCCTAGCATTTAGTAATAATCATTAAGCACTATTTTCCTCTGGACCACTCTCTATTTTTTCTATCCAGATTAGTAATCCTTCATGGGGATTCTTCTCACCATTGATCAATGGCACCACCCATTTGATCAGGTCATCGATCTATGTCATCGATGTACTCCATATGTTCATCCTTTTTATGTTCCCTTTATTAGTTTATTGTGGTCTTTTCACCATCAACATCTATCATGGGAATTAATCACCCCTATGGGGTGTCTCTTCAACCCATTCGATCATTTATGTCTCTCTAAACTCTTTTTATCATCTAGTTGATGGAAAGCCTAGCTCCTTTGGGGATTTTCTTTAATGAAGCTTAGATATTGGGAATGTCATTATTTTGAGGGAGTTCATTCAATAAGAGGAGGTGTGTATAATTCATTCTATATGTTTTTTATGGAGATTCAAACTTGATGTACCTCTAGTGTGTGATTCCAAGTTTAGAAGAAGAATCTCCCTTAAACTGAAGCATCTGTGAAGCACTCTCAGATTGTGGAAAGGTTGTACATAATATATAAGAATTATGTTTCTCTTTATTACGTTAGTTCTAGGTTTCTTTTACTTTTGTTTCATTTTATTTGTATTTCCTGATTTTTATATTGTACTTTTTCATGTTTTGAGCTTTAATAAAATGCATTCTTAGTGTGGTTTTCTTGTTGTAAACATATGATCCCTAACGATCCAAAAAATATTAAATCCTTATGTCCTTTTTTCTTTCTATTTTTATTTTTTACTCCTAGTTTTGTCATGATTTTTCTTCTTTTGACTCACCAAGGTTTTCTCATTCTGATTTTCATATTTTGTCTTCATCCATTTCAAATGTTCTCTTTCATACATTTGAAATAAATACCAATCTCTAATTTGGTGATCGATGAATATTCTTAGGGGTGAATTAGTAATATTTTCCCCAACACTTTCTAATTAATATATATATAATGAAAATATTTTATAAATATGGCATTACCCAACCAAAAAATTATAAGTAATCATGAGATAAAAACAAGGAGCATAAATGAAGAACAGACCCTGTCAAACCAAATCGGGACAAGAATGAATGGATTTTGATGGGTTTGACCCATGAACATCCAAAAATTTTCTAATCCTTTGGGTGGGGCCTGATCCACCATGTTATATTTGAAATATTAAATTTTTTTATTTTAAAATTATTTATAAAATGGTAACCTTGTTACAACCTGAGTTAAATTGACTAGTGTTGACAAACCACTTTTACACCCAATGGAAAAATGTCAAATAGAGATATTATAACTTAATATATTGTAATATGTTGAGAAAGTCACCAAATAGATTCTAGAATCGATCATAAATTAGGTTATTCCTTGTAATAAAGTGTTACCCTACCATTATAATAAAATATTAATTTATTAGTGTATTAAATATTGTCAAATAAATTATCCATGGTTTATAAAACCATATCTCATATAAAGGTTGATATTTATTTAGTATCATATTTTTATATTATTCAAGGAGGTTTTTAAAATGCGTTTTTTATCTATTTAGTAGAACTTAGTTATATATTTAGTCGCAGTTCTTTTAGAAAAATTAAAATAAATAAATAGAAACTGCCAAATATTATGTTATGTTCGTTATAAAAACCTCCACAAAAAATTATAAAATTAAAAAATAAATTTAAGAAAATAATTAATAAAATAACTAAAATTGATCCACAATTTATATTCTTATTTAATTATAGTTAAGTTAAACGATATATTTTTTAAAATAATAATAATAATTTAAGATTACATCACTACTACATTAAATAACATTCTAATATGTTTCCATATTAATCCTTATCCTACTCATTATTTCCTCTATCCTCGCTATCTATTTCATTAGAAGAATCCCCATTGATCTCATTTTGGTCCAATCAATCTAAACAATGACATAGGACATTTCCATTAGACTGGTTAGAATGAAACCACCTCACAAAAATTAACAAATGAAAAAATCAAGTAGTAATAACCATAGAATTATATATAATATTCAAAAAAGGAACCATAAAAATATAATTCATCAAAATTTCTCTCTGAAGATAATCATGGAACTGTATACTTACAAGATAGTTTCAGTGAATCATATCATCATATATATGAATTTGTATCTTGGAAAACATGATATATCCACTCATTCTCAAATTTCTATAATAAAGGGAAAAGAATATATAATAAGTTGAATGATATATGTCAATAATAGTAGGATAATCCTCTGTAATTATGATAATATTATTCTATATCCATAATAATTGAACGTGCATTCATAATAATGTGAATGAAATTTTTCAACAATAATAGGATGATCATCTTTAATAATGAGAATAATTTATACTCATAATAATGAGAGGATCATATATAATAATGAGAATAATATATGTAAATAATAATTATATAAGAATCGTTAATAAGGGTCCAAAATAATGGGATTATAATCCATAATAATGGGAATAACCTATGTCACTAACAATGAGATGAACATCCAAAATAACATGAATAATTTATTTCAATAATAATAAGAAAAACATAACCACTAATGAGAATAATCTATCATAGTGTATCATGATGATTTCCTCTAACTATTACCCAAAACATACCTTATATATTGTATCATGATTTAATCCTAGCCTTTTGCTACAAAACCACTCTTTCTAACTCTATGAACATGAGAACAAACATTTAAGGTAGTACTCTTCCTAATATATTATCATTGAAAAATAATCATCCAAATCATAAATCATAATCTATCCCAACACATTTTCCCTTAATTTAATTCTGGATGAATACCAAGCTAACCAATTTAGTTATTCATCTACTATATCACTCATTCATATTGGACCTACCTGACTCCTACATTGTCCATATTTCACCACCATGGGGTGAAACTTTATCCCATATCCCTCCCTTATTCACATACCATACCCAAGACACTTGTATAAACCATCTGTTAGACATTAATCCCGTGGTCCACTCTAGGTAGAATGTTATAATCCACATCATTCACTCTAATCTAACCCTAAAACTATCAATAAAGAAGACAATCAGCCTCAATAACCTCTATCCATTCAACCCATTCCACATTACCTAATCACTACATAAGTTTATTTTTCCCAAATCACAAGCACATTCCTCAACTCTCACAAGAAACATAATAGGCACTATGATACAAATCTTAAGCCATCAATCACTCAAAATAGACCCCTTGGAATCTATTACATAGTTCCAAGTAACCTATATATCCCCCTCATAACTGATCCCTTTCTCATTTACCCCTTGGTTTTTATTACCAATAAAAACCAAATCACTTCAAGATGAAACTATGTCCAAGAGATTCCAACTACTTTAAATTGTGATAAGAATATTTAGTTCATGCCTAATAGGTCCTGCCCATTAATCTCATATACCTGATCTCTTTAAGTTCCCACTTAATAAACCTTTAGTTGGATTACCTCACTCAAATATCACATTACAAACAAAATCACACTATACACGTGGATTAAAAATTTATAGAACACCTAATTCATTTTCGGGAATACACTCCTTTACCTCATTCATCTACTCTTTCCCCATGCCTAGACCAAGCATCATCATGGTATCTATATCCTATCACATTACAAAAATATTAAAAAATTATTATAAACATTTATAATTAATTTTAAAAAGTTAATCAAATGGGAATAATCTCCAAAGACTGACTAAAAAACGTGAAAAAACTAAAACCACAACTAATGTCATGTGGAGGGACCAAATGTGTCTTCAACACTATTGCAATAAAAATCATTACGATTCAACCTATAATCAATAATTAATTTAGAATTAATTTAATGCAACAATTAAGGAAACTTATTGGGTGATTGACCTTAATCAAAATAAAAAACAACATTGTGTGTTCACCACCATAAATCCTCCTCTAGCCACTACACATAGAGACCTCATGATATTGGTCGAATTTCACCATGATTTGATGATATCCATTATAAATCCAAAAATGGAAAAACCTCAAATAATAGGAAGTTTCACTACCCTCCCCCGCTCATAACCCATCATCAACCTGTGGTAAGGATGAGAGTTACCCTCTAATCCCACCTCTAATGGGCCATGGGTTGATGACTACATTATGCGTATAAAATATAAAAATTGGAGGCATTTAACTCATAAATACCTAAAAATATAAAATAAATCCCTAATTAACATTATAATATCAAATAAAAACTATTATCCCATAAATTCTTGTAATGTTATACAAAACATAACTCCAGTATGAAATACTAAAATCATACCCCTATAGAATAAACTCTGATAGAAACCCCAAGATCCAAGCTAGTAATGTCTGTCCAGGTCACAAACCCCCTCCTGAAAACCTGAAAAAAATTTATATATATTGGTGAGAGGATATATGTATACTTTTTAGGATCCTCAACAATTCTTATAATGAAAATAGGGGAAAACATAATAATGCTTCAGTGGATAAACAGTAGAACCAAAAATCACATACCCTGGAAATTATCACCTAAACTCACCAAGAATCGCTTACCCAATAACAAATCCAATTATAATAACATAATATCATAAGAATATATCAAATAGGAACATTAAAACCACCTCCCCACTAGTTTTTCATTCTCACACCACAACAGAAAATGTCCGGGTGCTCGCAATTTCTTATATAGTCATGGCACA
The DNA here is from genome assembly GCA_963277665.1 of Viscum album. Classification (NCBI taxonomy): domain Eukaryota; kingdom Viridiplantae; phylum Streptophyta; class Magnoliopsida; order Santalales; family Viscaceae; genus Viscum; species Viscum album. The sequence continues at coordinate 306,231,648 of OY728127.1, forward strand.
ACACATCATATCCCATATCACAACCATGAAACATATCACATCTACAACACCATAATTGCATATATTTCACCACATACCATATCCCAACTATATATTTTATTCCATTATATTAGAGAATCGTGAACATAATGGATATCAATCTTGTGTCATCTTCCTACCATGCACGACCTCCACCAATTATCATAATCTCAATCACATAACCAGTATATCACATGATATAAATTTAATCCATTAAGTCTAGTATGTTTATACCAACTTTGACCCACCACAGATCATACTATACCAAGAATAGAGAGTGGGGAAAAGGGAGTAATCAGCAATCTATTCCCATGTAAACCTATATGTTTAAGAAAAACGCCCATAACCCATGGCATTTGGTCATTGATGTAGTTATCTAACTCAGGTGGGTGTATAATAAATCACAAGGAAAATATAACATATACCATAGTAACCCATAATTAAACCTAAGGGTTTCCTACCAAAACAAAACTACCATTTCCCATAACAATCACCCCCATAAACACCACCATTCACTATCAACTATTTTTATCTCCATAACACAAATCATTCCCACTTCCTCATACAAAACAGCCATGAAAATATTCATATCTTCCCATTAATCACATCATTTAACCATTTATAGATTTACTATTTACTATCCATATTTCCATTATTATTCCATTCAATTCCATATTTAAAGTCAAATGAGTCATTATCTATCAACCACATTTAATTTTAGTCCTTACCCTTTTATTTTAATCTTTTAGAAATAATAAATAGTAACATTTATCAATTTCCAGCCCTTATATATTACTATATTCATTATTAATAATTTTATTCCACGCCATCATACATCTATAACACATCCTCACTACACATAACTAACCATATCACAACTTGCATCACAACACATGCTAATAGTCACCACAACTACCATAAAGTCACTACTTTTCTATATAACTAGCAAAGCCTTCATAACCGCCCAACTAAAACACATCAATAAACACGTCCTCTTATTCCCACTATGGTATCTAGCCAAAGAACCTGGTACTCACACACATTGACACCCAAAACTAGACAGAAAAATTTCAAACCACTTCCAAAAAAATCACAATAATGGAAAATAAACTACAACAGTTAACTACAAAAAATCAGCAACAAAATCCAAAAAAAAATAATCATTTTTTAATCATTCATTCATATAAAAAATTAGTTTCCAACATAAGAATAATTAATTTATTTCTAGATTTAAAAACAAACATTTCATTTCCATCTTTATATTTTTAAGCGTTCATAAAAGGTTATTCCATCCATTTCAATCTCTATAAACAACACAAATCACAAAATAAAAAAAAACCACTCTGTAACATCATTAAAAATCCATCCAACATAAGAAATATCATGAAATCATATAAAAATTTGGGAATCATGCTTCCTCATTCCATTTAATTATTCTAATTCATTATTATTATTAATTTAATTATTAACATCCAACCAAGGAAAAAAAAGCATGTAACTTACACAATTTACCTATAAATAAGGGAGAATTACCAAATCCACTACCCCAACCAAATATTCTCAACTACTGCCAAAAAATGAGATGTGGAAGTTTATCACAATACCCAAATCACATAAGGTTGTTGGTTTAAGATGTAGTGGAATCACCTTTTAGAAAAAAACCATTAATGTTTTTTTCATATTTATTGGATCACTCGCCAATTGTTTAAGACATAAGCGGCATGACCAATGAAATTTTTTTATTAAAGATCAAAAATTAAACCCAGAACAAAGAGATGATCTTTTTTATGATAAATTTATAATCAATTAAAATATTTAAAAATAAATAAATACCTTGTATTAGGATCTTTATTTCATAATGTTGTTGATCATATGAAACCCTTTTTATATTACTATCATTATGTAGGGAGGAACCAAAGTAGATGACCTCTTGTGGTGATCCACACATGTTCTGTTGATCTTTTAATGACAATGATGGATTTTCATGTGATAGCATGGAGGATCTATCATCTTTTGTTGTTCATATTAATCATTTCAGGTTCCTTCACACTTAAAGGAATCTCTCTTTTCATTCTCTTTCTTGAGAGGATGAGAGGAGGAATCTAGAGATAAATTCATCATTCCCAACAATTCTAAATTTTTGATTAACCATACACAATAGACATAGCTATCTATTTATAGAATTAGGGTTTATGTTAAATATTATTTAATTATATAACAACCCTTAAATAATATAATAAACCATATCTGAACCCATGCCAAATAATAATAATATTATTATTATTTTATGGTGTGCACTAACTAGATAAATGATAAAGATTATTTTACCGTCATGTAAATTAATAATTACCATCAGACACAGTCTAGGTCCACACATCCTCTTCCGTATTTATTGAATACCCAAATAAATATTTAATTAAATATTGATTCATAAATAAATATAATATTCATTGTCTGGTGAATAAATATTTATAAAAGATTCAATAAATAAAATAAATATTCTATTCACAATATATTGAATAATTATTTATTAAATATTCACATAATTAAATATATTATTTATTAATGAATAAATAATTATTTATTAGCTTTTGAATATTTTCATTCAATAAATCTTAAATAAAATTATTCCTTGGTCTTGAGAATAATATTTATTCCAATAATTAAATTCAAATAGAATTTAATTGAGATTAATAGAACACTTAGTGTGTGTGAACCTCTAGGATTATTTCTCATTGGAATTAAGTGGGTTTTCTAATTGTCCAAGATTATTATCTTATAATGGGTCAAGTCATCCAAAAGAAATAAGTTAATGTCTTTACGTCAACATCCACAGATAAACACTTATTGTGTAATATAATCCCTTTTTCATGATATCTCATAAACAATGTTGCACACATGTGTCATCAACATATGTGCTTGACACATATTTCTTTGACTATCTAAAATAAACTCATCATTACACCAGGGTCATGGAATTTAATGTGATTATTAGATTTCAATTAAAGGGATGAGATTTCAATTTCCATAAATATGGAAGGGAAAAATCCTTCCACAACTTATTAATTAATAATATGTCATTTGTGACACACACAACATACCCTACTCCCCACAAACATATAGTGTCATGGTATTGGTCGGTACATAAAATTATGTCTATTATGACATAAATTAATAATAATCATAATGTATATGTACCATTACACATGCTTGTATATAGGAATATCTAATGACACATAAACATGTATAATTTTTATAGGCCAGTATATTCTCATAATCTCCCATCTTGAAGATTATCATGTATGAACTTCATGAGAGGAAGTCTCATCTTCTTATGAGTACTCACATATAACAGTCAATATTATATGTATCCCATCATAGTATGTTATTTGACCATAGAACTATATTTAAGAATATCATCATTAAATTTTAAGGTTCTCATCATATAGGGGAACTTCTATGACCATATCAATGTGACAGTTACACTAGGACATTATTACATTAAAGTCATGTAGAATAATAAACAATATGTAATAAGATATTTTATGAATATTAAAAACTTCAAATATACATGTAATCCAAAGTATAAACAGTTTTTTCCAGAATAAAAACTCCAATGAACTATTGTTATACTAGAGACAACTACCTTTAACTTTTAGTCTTCTAGATCTCAGATGATGATCATGATTCTGCTGAGTTGTGGATTTATTCAAGGGGTATTCCACATTGTGTTCCATAGATATTTTTCTCACTACGGCATCACCTCTTTGAGAAAAATCCTTCAAGAGATGATACTTATGAAGTATGTCCTTTGTCTCCTAAAGCGACCACATCTCCTTTACAAGATCCACCATTGTAGTATTATCACAATAAACTGTAATAGGGTATTTAATTCTAGGAACCTCTTCAAGATCATGGATGATGTTTTTCATCTAAAAATATTCTATAGATACATAAAATTCCACAATATACATAGACTCTATTGTAGAATATATGACCATGTCATGCTTTGATCTCTTCTATCTCCTTGAAACTCCATTGAGGGTGAATATGTTTCCTAAATATGATTTCAAATCATCCTTTTATATTTTGAAACTAGTATCTTCATAACCTATTTGGACTTTTTTTCCATATCTTTTATATATTAGGAATATATCATTAGTACACCTCAGATACCTAAGGATAGTTTCAAATTCCATCCAATGGTAGTCACCTGGGTCATATTGATATCTTCCTACCACACTTAAGGTGAGGTGACATATAGCCTATTATACATTATATGATACATGAATGACACGATCATAAATGCATATTGAGTGATTACCATACTTTTTCTTTCCACGTGTGTCTGAGGACACATTTTATTAGAAATATGAATGCCATGTGACATCAGAAATAATCCCCTCTTGGTTTTTTCCATACTGAATATCTTCAATATTTTTTTAATATATGTTCCCTAACATCATCCAAGAATCTTCTTGGATCTATCATAATGGATCTTAATCCTAAGAATATATGTTTTTTTACGTAATTCATTCATGGAGAAGCATGTATTTAACCAAGATTTAACAGGATGTAAAAATAGTATTTCATTTCCCATAAGTAGTAGGTCATAAATATAAACTATTTGAAAAATGATTTCACTCCCATTAAACTGTTTATAGACACAAGTCTCATATTTTTTCATTATGAAACCAAATTCTGTTATGGATTCATCAAACCAAATGTTCCATGACCTGTATAATTACTTTAATACATGAATGGATCTTTACAATTTACATACCTTATTGGAATTCATTAGAGTCGCAAACTATAATGAAATTTTTTCCCCTTTTAACACTTTGAAATATTTTAAGGGATTTTTTCAGAGCTAGGAACTGATTCATCATGGAATTCTAGGTCCCGGGGAACCTCAATGTTGATATAATAAAAATATTAAGTATATTATCTCATTCATGTATATTTATCCTAAAATAACGGAATAACTCAAAAATGGATTCTCGAATGGGAAAACTAAAATTTACATTAAATTAGGAATGTTGTTTTACCGTAGGTGAAACATAACCTTTATGTGAGTTAAATGTTTGGTTTAAGAGGGGTCGTGGGAAGATTAATTAATAAAATTATCTATTTATTTATTTATTTATTTATTATTAATTAAATGGATAGACCTAGTTTCTCCTCTATTTAAAACTTGGTCTGGAAAAATCCTATGGATATCCCCATAACCCAAGGGATTTATGATGGTTCATGGAGGATATCCTTTAAATAACATTAATAAGATTGTAGATTGATAGACCAATTCCCAAGGGGTTTGTCTTCATCAAAGGAGTTCTTGGATCTCACCAATGGAAATAGAACATAACTTTTATTCATTAGTGATAAATCCAATCTCAATGTAGGGTTTTTATGTTGTTTTAATCCCCATTATAATATCCCCTTTTCAAATGTGAATTTTTTTCTTATAACAAATTGATTTGTGGGTTGATCGCTAATTTACAGGTGTTGATTTATCTTCTCAAAAATAGGAATTGATATTGTTTGATAATAATTTATTATTCCTTGAGTTTTATGTGTTCTCCATCAATGTATTGAGGATAAATTGAAAAAAATAAAACATATGTTCCTCACTTTTGTGTTTCATGCTTTTCTCCCCTTATTATTTGTGTGTTCATCATTGGTATTTATTTTCAAAAATGGTTCAAAAATACCCAAGAAAAAATAATTACATAGTTGATCTTTGGTGTAATGGATTATTCATTTAAGTTCAATTTTTTGATTTAGATAATTATAGAGGTTTTATTTGTTGTGATGGGAGATAATTTATGGATTAGTGACCTTTGGTTCTTGGTTTTTGGCATCTGGTGATATAGTGCAACGGAAAGCATTTCCAGAGCGATTGGGTGGTCAGAATCCAGCTTCCGATGATGATTTTGGATCAGTTAACATTATATCCAAGTTACATGGTGGATTTCATGGTTGTATCATAGTAAGTGTAAGTTTGGGAGAAGAAATGTGAGAGTTTAAAGAGTTTCTAGAAAATTCCGACATACACGGTGTGTACTTCAGAATAACACACGTCGTGTAGTCCCTTTCTGTAGTGGCTAGGGTTTCGACCAGAGTTAAATATCACATTAAATGTGGGACATCCACATTTTATGTTACTTGATATTGGAAACTTGACATATTCCTCATGGGTATATGGGAACATACATGGACCGGTACACAGGAACGATCAGGGTACATGAGCACAGGCACAGCCAGAGTACTCGTACATGACCATAGCACTCGGGCACAACCAGAGTGCATGGACACGGACAGTATAAATAGTCACAACTATAGAACATGGGAATGGATAGAGTATCTAGGCATAGACCATAGTACATGGGAACATTCCATAGGACATGAGAATATCCAAACTATCCAATACATTTTGTGTAGTCTCTATGCACATTGTGAACTTCTCTAAGGGTAGGTTGAGGCCCCAATTCTATTTAGTTTAAACTAGTATCAATATATTATGTTAACTTAGTCCATACCTATGTGGTAATGTGATGTATCCCATCCTGAGAATGGAATGAGTGATACCCTCTATGGATTAGTCTTTGATATATTCATGTATCCCTTTATATGGGTCGAGGGTGATCCTCTATCATTCTTCCCTTGGTCATTTCAGGTATCCTGTTATTGGATTCTAGGGTGTGTGATCCCTCTAATAGTGGTTTACCCTAGGTAGGGTTAGGTATCCCCCATAGGACCTATGAGAGATCTAAAATATCTGTATCAAGATGTCTTAAGTCCTAGACTGTACTTATTCATGGTTAATCTTGATAGGAATGACCTCTTGGATGAGTTTAATAGATGTTATCAAACCTGAGGATTGAGTCCTCCAATATGAGCACTACCTTGATGCCTCAAGAGGGATCCTAGGTTAGTGGTATGGCTATTATCATACTTTTGGACTTGTTGTCAATCATGATTATATCTAGTTTTTTAACATTGTCTTTTATTATGAGATAAATATCCCTTTGATTCTTTTTGTTTGGTGATTTCGAGATTTCCTACTAGGTGTGTTATATTCACCCCTTCATGATATCTACCCACATATTTCATGTATTTTATATATAAAAGGCCTTATGATGGAGTCCTAGGTAGAACAGGATCATCTGGAGTATAGTTGAGTTATTCATACCTCTTTCAGTTTCAGGATTTTCATTTGATAGCAAATACCCTCCTTTCTAGAAGGTTTGAATCTTTTACAGTTTTTTTGGGATTTATTTTGGCCCTTTAATTTCCCATACTTATGTTGTAATCTGATGTGGGATACTGGTTATAGGCATGAATCTTAGTTTTAGTTGTGTCTTTACTCTATATATTATGTTGATTCTTAGAAATGTGTTTGTGAGTATAGGTACCTTATTATAAGGCCTCTCATATGTTTTTTATAACTACTCAGCACTATTCACCAACTCCAAGCCTATTGGAGGCTAGATTAGGGTCTCATATTTGGATTACTGTGATCAAGGAGGACCCATATGGGTTGGGTCGTGATAGAGTGGTATCATAGTTGATTATATTAGGACTAGAGTTTGTATATTTTTTAGATATGAGGTTTCGTTTAGGAACTAAGGAAATAGTGTTAAATTTTCTTGAGTTCAACTCTCAGGATAGGAAACTTAGTTTTGGTAAAATGGATGACGTATTCATTCACAAAGACTCTGATAACCTTCTTATTGACTCGATACAAGTATGCATTGGTTATAGAGAAAAACATTATTATATACATTATATAAAAATTGGTTATGATTTTCATGTCCTTATTGGTTCATCTATCAAGATATACTCTTTGATCAGGATGAATCTTGAATTTTTTAAGATGCCTCCATGATGACAGCTATTTAGGATTTCATAGCATGATCTTAAGGATCATCTTCCTAGTGATGAGGCTTTGGTATAGGGACCTACATAGGAGGTGGTACCTCAAGTTGGTTTTTTTATCTTACCTCAACCTATTGAGATACAATTTATCCAGTAGTACCAAAATATGATGTGTGTAGGCTGAGATCACTTTATGAGTTCTAGAGATAGATTCCCCTTAGGTTTCAGGGTGATATATATCCCAAAGAAGATGAGGACTATCTCATGGTATTTGGTAAAGTTTTATACCTTATTATGACCCCTCCTGATCAAATAGTGGTCCTAGTTGTGATCCTTCTCTATGGATCCATAGGGGAATGGTGGAGTCTTCTGACTTATATGCATAATGAGGTGAATCTATCTTGGAAAGAGTTATAGAGTCACGTCGAAGAGGTGTTCTACCTAGATACGTTGTAATAAATGTGCATCCAGGAGCTTCTAGACCTCATGTATGGTAGTATTTCAATGGAAGAGTATGCACCATGGTTCACTAACCCCTTATAGTACTCCACGGATATGGTTTGTGATGATTTATTTTGAGTTAAAACCTTTTATCATGCCCTCAAATAGGATATTAAATATAGTGTGGTATATCTTTGAATTACTACTTATGTTGGGGTTCTTGAGTGATCCTTGGTGGTGTAGAGATTCTTAGAGGAGCAGTCACTGACAGTTAGTACTGGTAGTGGGAACCTGGGATTTGAAACTTCAGAAACTCATAGTCAATATCAACCTTAGGGATTCAGGCATATGAGACATTTTCATAGACAATCTAGGGATAGAGTTTTTGTATTTTAGGGATCATGATATAGTTCTAGTCTTCTTCAGTAGAGATGGTGCTACTCCTGTAAAGATCAGGGACATCTTGTGAGGGATTTTCTAACCCACTGAACCATAGATAAAGAGACAGTCGATGGACCACCTAGGCATAGGTAATATCTAGATAAGGGATGTCTATAGACTAGTGTATGTGTAAAATCATTAGGAGAGAATAAGGAGGTCGATAGTGTTTTGATATGATTCCACTACCACTCCCAGGTGGTACATTCTAGGCTTATAGATCTAGTGGACAAGGATGAAGGAAACTACTGGAAGTAGGGGTTTATGATCAATAGGTGTCCATGATGATTAGAGGTAATATTTTTGTATTCTCTAATTTATTTAAAATATTTATAGACATGGTCATGGGACACTCTTTTCTTTCCACATCCCTTTTTCAGGATCTAGACATTCCATTGGAGATTTTGGCTTGGTCCTTCCATTTATAGAATCCTACTAGGGGACATTTAGTAATCACACACTTCTACTAATAGTGTGACCAAACCCTTAGAGGAGAGATATTCTTATGGGATCTCTTCATGGCCATGATGAGGCCTTACAACATCATTATAGGTATGGACTAGATCTTTCTGATTCATGCACATATTGACTATTTTAGGTGGAAGATATTTTTTGCACAGATTGATAGGATGAGGTTTTTCTTTATTTGTGAGAAGGAAGACTATACAGAGTAGAATAATCTCATATGCAAGTGTATACAGTCTATTACTCATCAATTAGCTAGTATTACCCTTGGATCATTTGAATTTATGAGCTTTTAGCTTCCTATATTGGTGGTGGAGTATGAGGAAATCTTCCCTAAGGATGTGTTGGGTTTACCTCTCCACTATGAGATTTAATCCTATATATACTTACACAAAGGGACTACCCCTGATACCTGTGGAAATTTATCACATGGCTCCCATAGTTCTTCGAGTGTTGAAGTTGTGGTTGGAGGATTTATAGAGGAATGGCATTGTTAGATCCAATCTTTTTTCCTAGAAATCCCCTATTTTGTTCACCAAGAAGGTGGATAGGAGCTTGAGGTTATGTATTGATTACCTTTTCCTAAATCAGGTGAATATCAAGAATAATTATCCACTAATAATAATCTATAACATCTTTGACCAATTTAAAGGGGTGTGGTGGTTTTTAAAGATTGACTTTAGGTTGGGAAATCATCAACTCTGATTTTGAGATGAGGATATATCAAAAATGGCATTCTAATATCACTACAACCTCTATAAGTACTTAGTGATTCCTTTTGGCCTGATTAATTCCCCATCAGTGTTCATGGTACTTATGAACTAGATCTTTTAGTACTTTTTGAACTAATTCATGGTAGTCTTCATCGATGGTATTCTATTGTACTCAATATAAGAGGAGGAGCATGCGAGATGCTTGAGGATAGTCTTATACATACTCCTAGATCACCAACTATATAGATATATCTCAAAATTTCAGTTCTAGATTCAAGAGGTCCACTTCCTGGGACATTTTTCTCAGAAGAGGGAGTAGTAGTGGACCCAGTAAAGGTTGAGGCAATGTTATCTTGGGAGCCACCCAAGATTATGCCTGAGGTGTGAATAATCCTTGGATTGGTGAGTCAATATCATAGATTCATTCAGAGTTTCTCTAGGATTTTGGCACCCTTGACTACTTTGATTTGAAAGGTTCTACCTTTCATGTAAATATAGAAGCTTCATCATGATTTCTAGGAGTTTTGGTAGAGTTTGAAAAGCATAACCATCTTGAAACTTATAGAGGGGGTGTTGAGTATGTGGTGTTCCACAATGCCTCTATAACTGGTCTTGGATGTGTTTTGATGAAACGTTAGGCAGTGAATACCTATGGTTTCCATTCTCTAAGTACCAATAGGTATAACTATGTGAATCATGGCCTAGAGTTGGTAGTGGTGATCTTATCCCTAAGGATATGAAAAAACAACCTTATGGGTGATAAATTTATCATATATTCTAACCAAAAGATTCTCAAGTATATCTTTTCATGGAAATATATAAACTTGAGACAGATTTGATGCTTACAGGGCCTCTAGTATTATGACTTAGAGATATTTTATACTCCCTAAAATGGTGAAATATTCCCTTAGTGATAGATCTTGTTTGGAATTATTGAGCGATGAATCAGAGTAGTTTGTCTCATTTCAGTTGTCCCTAGTGGATGAAGGTAGTGTATATTACCTCTAGTTTATAGTTGTAACCTCTCCACTTATTCATATTTTTAGGGAGTCTCTAATTTTATATATTTATTATAAGACCTTTCATTTTTAGATATCTATTATACATTCTCCTGATAGATATTCTGAATGTGGGGAGGATTTCATCCTTTTATAAGGTTGGATGATGGTACTGGTGATGCTGTGAGATGAGGTTATAATGGAGTTTCTTAAATCCCTCTTATCGGTACATCTAGGAGTGTTTAAGATGTATCAAGACCTTCTGAGTTAATTATAGTGTCTCAGGATAAATAGGTGTGTAGCTAAGTTTGTCTCTCGATGCCTCACTTGTTAGCAGGTGACGGTTGAGCACCATGTTTCATTAGGTTTGGATCAACCCATTGAGGTGTTATAGTAAAAATGGGATGGTATAACCATTTAATTTTTTACAGTACTTCCATGTTCATATAGCGATCATGATTCCATCTGGGTGATTATAGACTGACTCACCTACTCAGCCTACTTCATATACATCTGGTATCAGAGTTCGGTAAAGAGATTGTAATGTCTTTACATGTAGGAGATAGTTCAGTTTCATAGAGTTCCCTCTATGATTATTTCATACCATGATGCTCTCTTCATGTCACAATTATAGAGAAGATTTAAGGAGGCCTTTGGGACTCATGAGCATGGTGTTTCACCCCTAGATATATAGCTAGACTAAACAGACTATTCAGATTCTCAAGGAAATGATTTGGGATTGAATGTTAGTATTTTTCCATATTTGGGAGGATCACCCACCCTTGGTGAAGTTTGAATATAAAAAATTTTACCACTCCACCATCATTATTGCACCATTAAAGGCCTTGTACGGGAGAACGTGAAGGTTAGAATTGTTCTAGATGACCCAAGGAAGTTATCACTCATGGGCCTAGAGTTGGTGCGAGAGAAAAAAGAGAAATTTAGGATTATCAATGAGTGAATAAGAACATAACAAATCTATCATAAGTCTCATGTGGATTGCTGATTGAGGCCTTCAGATTTTAGCTAGGGAGACCATGAGTTCCTAGAGGTCTCACCTTGATGTTGATTGCATAGATTTAGTCATAGTGGGAAGTTATATTTGATATCAATTAGACCATTCTAGATATAATATAGGATTAGAGAGGTGTAAAATCACTTATCCCTACTACCATAGTTAGACTGGGTATATGATATCTTCCACATGTTTCAGCTGAGGAGGTATGTGTATGATTTGTCACATGTTATTGACTGGGGTGATCAAGAAATCTAGGATGGAGCTACCTTTACAGAGTACCTAGTAGAGATCAAGGATCAGAAAGATAAGATCCTTTATGGGTGAGTGATTCGCATGGTGTGTGTCTAGTGGGATCATGGGAATCTTTAGGAGAGAACCTGGGAGTGGGAGAACCAGATGTAAGCTCAGTACCCTCATCTTTTTAAGTAGGCTTTATTTTCTTTTTACAATCCCTAATGTGGGGAGAATGTAATGACTCTATTTTTTCCTTATAAAACTTAGGAAAATTTTAAGGAATATTTTTAGAGTCAGACGCTAAGTCAGCATAGGATTTCAGGTCATAGGGATATTTAGTGTTGATATAATAAAAATATTAAATATATTATATCACATATGTGAAATTTTCTTGAAATAATAGAATAAATTATAAATTTTGTCTCAAATGGGAAAATAGAGACATCTATTAAATCTAGAATGTGGGTTTTCCCTTGGTGTGACATAACTTTTGTGTGCGTCGAGTGCTGGTTTAAGAGTGGTCATGGGTGGGTTAATAAATAAATAATATATTTCTTTATTTCTTTATTAAATGTCCAGACCTAGTTTTTAGTCAATTTAAACCCTACAAATGGCCAAATATTAGTGTTATTCATATAACCCTAGGGATTTTAGAGGGGATTTGGATGATATCCTTTGATGAACATCAACAAGATTTTGGATCGATGGACTAGTTTCCAAGGTGTTCACCCTCACCAAAGGAGTTCTTAGATCTCTAAAATGGAAATGGAATAGAACTGTTCTTCTTTAGTTATCAATCCAATCATGAGGTAGTATATTTATTTTGGTTTAATCTTTATTTTAATTACCCCTTCTCTAGCATGAATCAATTCTTCTAACAAATTGATTACTGAGTCAATCATTGATTTTAAAGTGTTGATTTATCTTCCTAGAAGAGGGAATATATATTTTTTGATAATTATTTATTATTCTTTGCATTTGATTCTTTCTCCATAAATGGATTGATTCCACCCTAAAAAATTTAATTTGTATATTCCTCACACTTGTGTTTCTTTATTTTCTCCCCTCATTTTTCATGTGTTCATCTTCGGTATTTCTTTTGATCAATAGTTAGACAATACCTGAAAATTGATCATTTAACATTCGATATTTGGTGCAACAGATCTTTTATACAAGTTTATGATTGGGATTAAGATCATAATATATGTGTGATGTGATGGGACATTAGTCATAGATCAGTGAACTTTGGTTCTCAGTTTTTGACATCCAAAGATACATGGTGATGGGAAGCATTTCTCGAGAAATTGGGTGGCTAGAATCTAGCCACTAGTAATGATTTGGGATCGGTCAACATCATATATGAGTTCTTTAATATATTTCATGATTTTATTGTAGGGGGTGGAGGTGTAGGTGAAGTTTCATGATAGCTTCAGGAGTATTTAGAAAATCCTGACATACACAGCATGTAATTTGAAAAAACCCAAACTGTGTAGTTGTTTTCTATGGTGGATAGGATTTTGCACATATTTAAATATCACACTTTTTTGGGACATCCCCACATTGTGTGACTTGATGTTAGAGACTTGGAATATACCCTGGGGGTACACGGGTACTGACATGGACAAGTACATGGGCACGGTCAAGTTACATGAGCATGAACGCATCCAGAGTACCCAGACACAGCCAGAGAACCCAAGCACAGTTAGAGTTCACATGAATAACTAGTGTACATTGGAATTAATAGAGTATAAAATCATGTCTAGAGTACATGGTAATAGTCCATAGTACATAGACATGGGATGAAGGACATTGGTATACCCAGACTAGCCAAGGAACAACTTATTGAGAGCCCTTCTCTCTCTAATTTAGACCAGTATTAGTATGGTACATTCCCTTGGCCCATCCCTATAAGGGTGTTGTGAGTTATCCCTTCCTAATAATATTTTGAGTGATCCCCTCTATGAGTTAGTATTGGATAAAGTCAATTATCCCTCTGTGTGGCTTGGGGTGTGATCCTCTATCATTATTCCCTAGGCTTGGCTAGGTATCCCTTTACTGACTGCTAGGGAATGTAATCTTCATCCTAGTGGTTTACCTCAGGTATGGTTAGGTATACTTCATGGTCCCTACAAGAGACCTCATATCTATGTATCGAGATATTCTAAGTTCCAAAATGTACTTATTCATGGTGAGACCTAATAGTAATGGCCTATTAAATGAGCACCATTGGTATTATCTGATCCGATGAGTGAGTTCTCCCAAATGATAATTACCTTGAATCCTTGAGAGGAATCCTAGGCTCACAATATGGTTGTTAGATTACTTTTATACTTAGTGTCTATCTTGATTATATATGGTTTATTTATGTTACCTATTTTATAAGATAACTCTCTCTTTGTTGCTTTGTGTTTAGTGATTTAGGGATGTCCTATTGGGCATGTAACAATCACCCATGCATGGGATCTTATTACACATTTCATGTATTATGTAGATGATATGCCTTATGATATATTCATGGTTGGACCAAGATTATGTGGAGAATAGTTGAGTTGTTCAGACCTTATTCGGTTCTAGGAGATTAATTTGACAACATTCTCCTCCTTTCTAGTAGGTTGGACTCTTATAATTTTAATGGTCGTGTATTTAGCCCTTTTCCTTCCCATAATTATATTGTACTTTAATGTGGGATATTAGTTGTATTCATGCATCTTATTATCAGTTTCATATTTCCCTTTTATATTAATTTGGTGCTTAGAGATGTGTGAGTTTGTACAGTTACCTTGGGAAAAGGCATATCATATGTGTTTTACACCTAATAGGCACTAGTTTCCAACCCCTGGCCTATTGAAGGTGTGATTAGGGTGTCACACATGGTTTAATACTAGCCAAGAGGACCTCGGTGGGTTATGTCATGACACAAATTCTTAAAGTTGTGTCATATAGATAATTTCATAAATGTTCCCATTAAGTAAGGATATTTTGACATCCATTTTTCAAATATAATTATCATGGTAATATGAAATATAAAGTATCATTCTAATGGATTTTAGAATAGTATCTGGTGAAAAGGTTTCCTCATAGTCTATACTTTGATGTTGTTTGAAACTTTCTGTAACTATTAATATCTTATTAGTATTGAATTTTCAATCCTTATCTAGTCTTTCTTATATAACCATTTACAATCAATAGGATTTATATCCAATAGAGGATATAAAAAAATATAAACTTGGTTTTAGTTTTCAGATTCCATTTTTGAATTCATTTTTTCTTTTTATGTAGCAACATTTATGCCACTTACTACTTCCTTGTAGGTTATAGAATTATTATTATCAACTAATAATGATTCACCATCATCAGTGACTATAAAACTATATATTTCAGGTTCTCTAACTTATCTTGTACTCCTATACAATACTTGTGTCTTTGGAACTTCTTATTCCATGGGGATTTGTGGAATCTTTTCCTATACCAACTCTTGTGTACTTTGAACATGTACTTTATCAAATTCTATCATGCTCCTGCTATCTTTATTAGAGATGTTCTCCCTATCAAGGAATATGGTGTGTATTTCCATTATTACCTTTTTCATGATGGTTTGAATAGGTAATATCCCAATTCTTCCTTCAGTTATCCTATAAATATATACTTTATACCTCAAGGTTCAATTTTTTTCCTGCAAAGATCTTAAAAACCCTTAACACCCCCACACATATAAGTATGAAAATGTGGGTTTCTTTCCACTTCATAATTGGTAATGAATATTATATACAACTTTATTTTGAACCTAGTTTAGTATTTGTGTTTTTGTCTCTAACTCATATCCCTAAAATGATATTTAAAGACTCATCATTGATCTCACCATGTCTAAAAAGGTGTGGTTCATTCTTTCTCTTACACAACTAAACTGAGGTGTATAAGGAGGAGTGATTTCAGATAGAATCCCAAAATCTTTTAATTAATCAATGAAGACTTGATTAATATATTTCTAACCATCGTATAAGTATATTGTATTAATATTCTTACAAATATATTTCTAAACTTCATTATTTTATTCTAGGAATCTATCAAAATAATAAAACTTATACCTCATCATGTAAAAATATCCACATCAACTAAAATCATTGGTAAAGTTTTGAATTATGAGTACCCACGCCTTAATTCAACTAGAAATGGTCCACACACATTGTTATGAACAAATTAAATAATATCCTTGGATATTTTACCTTTTTCACTAAATAGAACTTTATTCATTTACTATGAAAATAAGAATGACATGCACCAAGTGGTTTTTGTTTAAAAGAATAAAAATATCCATCTTTGTGTAATTTTGATAAACTCTTTTCATTTACATGACCTAGCTAGTGATTCTAGATTTGGGTATGGTATGATTAAAGTGGACTATTTTTTATATCAATTTACATCACTTGTTTCGTGTAATCTAACACATAATGATCATTATTTAAATGTTCCTTACCATAAAAATGTTATCTTTGTAAAAGAAGTAAAATTTATTTTGAATTTTGAAAATGAATCCATATTTATCAAATCTAGATAGGGAAATAATTTTTTTGGTAACACATGACACATAATAACAACCTTTTAAAACCAATATTTTTTCTATCATCAATCTAATTTGGTACTCCCCAATAGACATAGCATCAAGTCAAGCTCCATTGGCTACTCAAAGAACTACGTCACCCTTGTAAATATTCTAAAACATATTTGGTTCCTATATTTGAATACATATGTGAGAACAACAAGATATATCTAATAAACAATTTTTATAAATAGATACATTTCTGTCAATAATAAAAACACCTAAATCTTCTCCTTGATTTTTTTTCCGAGTTGTAGTTTTTCTTCTAGTGGACCTTCTTTAAACATGTGAAATAGATAGAATCATGCCACCTTTCTTGTCCCTTGATCTTTATCTTATTATAAGGTTGTTTAAAAGGATCATTATATTTAGATCTCTTCACCTATCCATTCATTTTTTCACCATAAGGATAGAATGCTTTTTTCACTTCACCTCTTATCAACTCGGAGAAGAACTGTGAGAATATTTGTAAGATACTTCTCTATGTTTTTTATATTTAAATTAAAAACAAAGTTAGAGAAGATTTGAGGTAGTGATGAAAGAATGAGATATGTATACAATTCATTGGGTGGCTTAAACCCTAGAACCTCTAATCACTCAATGTACCCAATGAGTTTGACTATTTGAAGACCATATGGAACATCTTCTAAAATTTTACCCTAAAATAGTTACTTGGACATCTCAAATCTTTCTTATATATGTCTATCTTGATATAGACGATAGAGATGTTGGAGTAAGTTGTAAGAATCAATGTCTTCATGTGACTTCATGAGTTTACTAGACATGTATAAGAGAATTAAATAATGAATGTCAACAACATCACTCATGTTTTTATCATATATATAAAATTCTTCATCACACGCCTCCTTTGTAGGAAGATCAAGTAGTGGGGATTATATCATGTAAGAATTGTGTTCATGGAGCAACACAACCCATAGGAATATGAACCATTCCTGGAAGTTACTACCAATAAGGAGATGATATTTCTCAATAATTAATCACTAGGATAATGTGTTTGGTTCGCTTTAAATTATTATACAATATTAAAAAATCATATTATTAGCACTTCACTTGATTGAAATTTATGTGAGACAAAATAATAATTTAAATTTTATTAAGTCTCCTACTATTTTATCAAGTATCAACAGATATAACCATTGAACTCAGAATATCTCATCACTCAAAGACATTCTACTGGAAAGCATCTATATTTCTCTTCTCATAACCCAAGCAAGGACTTGTTTAATTACTCTAAGGTATTTATGTTGGAAATTATTTTCAAACTATTGGATTGAAGCTCCATGATTTGTTGAGTGTACTCCCTAATCTAGAAACCCTTACTCAGATTTCCTCAGCACTTACCTTTATGTTAGATCATGTCTAACAAGGGTGCTTCTCTTCAGGTAAATTGGTTATGTCAACCCAGAAATTTCATAAAAATCCCTGATAAAAGTAAGTGTACTAAAGAGGTTAGGTCAAACACTTAGTTCTATAGTTTCATTATTAATCAAGTCATTGAAGGCTTAGTCTGACTTAATATTAATTTATTGGATTTTTTTATTTATTATGTATAAATTTTTATATATGTATCCTTTACTTGTCTTATAAATATTAAATAGATTTTACTTAATTGATTAACCATGTTTTGATAAAACATTTATGCATAATCCATTTAATTAAATTCCATATTTTCATATTATTCTATTTATTTATGAGATCATGGTCTTGCATCCATAAAATAAATCATGCATAAAATGGAAATAAATAAATAAATAAATGGACTAAACATTGTCTTTTCTAATGAATTATTTATTGATTGGATAATAAACCAACCTATAACCCTAATGGAAAACTCCTTGTATCGATCTTGGCACGAGCTACATTATTCAACCTTGTCCACTTATGTATCACCTGGGTTGGTTTCATCTTGGTTTTACCTTGAATTTCCTCCATGCACTTAGGATACTTTTTTTATTACATATGTTTATAACTCAAACGTAGGTGAGAAGAACCAAAGGATTGGTTAGGTTTAATTACATAAACAACTATGGACATGAATTTCCTATATAATAAAGATATAGGGATGAGTAACAGGACAAAATATTTAATTTAATAATAAAAATTACAAACAAATGAAATAAAATTAAAGTAAATTATAAAAAATTTGTTCAAATATTATGATTGATCATACAAATTAAATGAATACAAAAAAGTACACTGGATAGAATTCACTTAAATTTTTTCTTTATTATTAAGATAAACACGCTTGTATTAATTAATTAATTAATTCCCTTTATCTTAATGATCATCTAAAGACTCATGGTGATACCCATCATAAATACATTTATGGAAAATAAACATCATGAACTATAATTACATATAATTAAAAATATTTAATTGAGCATTTACTAATTCTTCAAACCCTACTGTAAAGTCAAACACATCTAGTTCCAATAGTTTAATTATGTTTTAATACAAAAAATAATTATTTTAATGTAATTTAATTATTTCCATTATTGAGAGACTACACGGTGTGTACTAATTATTTACACATTTCCTTCCTCGATTGTCATGTATTTGGGATGAATGCCTAAGGCTTTGACATGTACCTGGGATAGTTTATATGCAATGTACTAACGAGCAATATGTATTTTAATTTGGTTTCCATGTGCATGGGATAAATTTATAGTGCTTTGGCCTGTATCTTGTCTATATTACAGAATATGTACTAACGACTGACATGTTTTGTGGTACACATGCCATATATCCTTGTAACCTGCTAAATTAATCGTTGTGTTATTAAGATACAGGGATTAATGACTTACAAGATTTGTATTCTAGATACATGTCATGTGTTTCATTAATATTCCATAAATTTAGTCTCATGCATCATAAAACTGTGTATTTTACGACACGATTAGTGCAAATTTTTCCACTATACTGTGCAGACTACATGATGTGTATGCCAGTTATGTGTTGCGTAGTCTAAAAAACTATGTGTTAGGTTGGCCTAGTAAAGTGGTGGTGTATAATAAATGTGCAACCTATAATAATTTCTTGATGAAATATGTATCTCATGACACATACAAGTGTAGTTAACTTAGGAAAATAGAATGTACTCTGGCTACACACCATGTAACCCAATATATTAGCCAGAATCATGGGAACCTCTTGATGGAATCTCTAATCATTATTCATCTATTCTTAGTCCTTATAAAAATATGCATCATGAATGAATAATATTAAAATATCTAAATCATGTTTATTAAATTTTAGATTAACGAATGGATAATCCAGAAATGAAAACCAACCAAAATTGTGTATATAGATCAAAAATCAAATAAATAATTATAAATTTAAATGTGATCCCTCTAATACAACTTTTAGGTTTCATATGCAGCAGAAGAAACTTTTAGAAAATAACCATTAATGTGTTCATAAGATTTGATAGGTCATTCACCAATGGAGAATGACATAAATGTCACGACTAGGGAAATTTTTCCATTTAATATTGACATAGAAATCCAGAAACCAAGATATACTTTTTTTCATGTTAAATTTATAATAAATTTAAATAGACTTGAAGAAAGAAATACCACACCTTAGTATCATTATTTGATGATTTTGTTGATCATTTGAAACTATTTTCATATTATCATCAATGTATAGGGAGGACCCAAAGTAGATCCCCTCTAGTGGTGATCCACATGTGGTCCTTTGATCTCTGAACCACACTGATGGATTATTGGGTGCTAGTGTGACGGATCTATTATTCATCTTGATTACTTCAAGTTACTTTGGGATTGAAGTAATATCTATTTTTCTTGTCATTATTGAGAGGAATAGAGAAGGAGGAATCTAGAGAGAAATTATCCATGCACAATAATTTTAAATTCTTGATTAACCCTACACAATAGACATAATTGTCTATTTATAGAGTTAGGCTTAAGATTAAAATATTATTTAATTATAAAAAATACCTTAAATAATATAACAACTTTTATCTGACCCTACGCTAAATAATAATATTATTATTATTAGTATTTTATTGTTTGGGTTAACTGGTGAAATGATAAATATCATTTTACCATCTTATAAATTAATATTTATTTCCAAACACAGTCTTGGTCCTTTCGTCCTCCTTAGAATTTATCAAATACCCAAATAACTATTTAATTATATATTTATTCATAAATAAATATTCTCTTTACATTATAGATAACAAATATTTAATAAAAATTCATTTAATTAAATAAATTATTCATTAATAAATAAATAATTATTTATTACCTTATGAATATTTGCGATCAATAAATCCTGAATAAAATTATCCCTCTATCTTGAGAATAATATTTATTCAAATAATTAAATTCAAATAGAATTTAATTGAGATCAATGGGAAAACTTAGTGTGTGACCCTCTAGGCTTATTATTCAATGGAATTAGGTGTGTTTGCCAGAAGTCTATTATTATAATCTAGCAATGGGCTAAGTCACCTAAGAGAAAGAAATTAATGTTGCAATGTTGAAAACCACACATGAACACATATTGTGTAATATATTCCATTTTTTCCTGATATCTCATCAAACAGGTTGCACACATGAGTCATCAACCTATGTGTTTGACATGTTATTCTTTGACTATCTAAAATAAACATGTCATTACACCATGGTCGTAGAATTTAATGAGATGGTTTCATTTCAATCAAAGGGTGGATATATAAAATTCCATAAATATATAAGGGATTTATCCTTCCTCAACTTATTAATTAATAATATGTTATTCATGATGAAACTGACCTACCCTACTTCCATCAAACATATGGCGTCACGGTTTTGGTCAATACATCAATGTACGTGAGTTATGACAATATTTAATAATAATATTAAAGTAAAAGGAGCATTTCACATGATCCTATATAGGAATATCCAATGACATGTGAACATATAGATTTACTATAGGAAATTATGTTCTCATAGTCTCCCATATTTGGGATTACCAAGTGTGATCTTGATGACTGGAAGTATCATCTTCTAATGAGTACCTGCACCTGACAGTCAATATTCTATGTGTCTCTTCATAGTATATTATCTGACCATAGAAATATATTTAAGAATATCACCATGACATTTCAAGGTTCTAAACATAGTGAGGAACTGTTATGATCCCATCAATGTGAAAAATAATCTAAAACATTATTATATTTATTTCATGAAGAACAATAAACATTATGCAATACGATGTTTTATTACTATTCAAAACTTTTAATATACATGTAATCTAAAGTACAATGATTTTATTCAAAAATAACAACTCCAAAAATGGGACGGCCTCTACAACCTATAACACAAAAATCCTCATCAAAACCATGATAAAACATCCCCAAATAAAACAAACACAAATTCTTCTATAGACTTCCCAGATCGAATAACTAATATAGGACAATGAATAAGAGAGGATAAATGTTCCATGGATTATAATAAAACGATCTCTTGAAGTTGAGGGATAAATCCAACTAAGGAGAACTCAAATACCTCCAATGACATAATTTCAGTAGGCTTGGGTTTTTGGAAAATAGTGTAACATAAAATAAGTTGGATGGGATTCAAAATTTATACTAAAAATAGATTCTTAATGCATTGTGAAATGATAGGTAATGGAAATTTTGTGATGGGGATAAGTTTAATGTATCCCAAAAAATCATTTCATAATATCCAATATCTCCCCCCATTTAATGCTTTGTCAAAATATTGTAATCCAATATAATTGATGAAGGGTTATCTTGTGACAAAATCAATATAGTGTGACAACACCCAAAAGGAAAAACCCTAAAACTCAAACTCTATGTCTCACACCATGATAGAGGTGTACACACAATGATAGACACTCAGAGGAGAAATAAACCAAATTTCTAGAACCAATAACACATTGTGACCTATACACATATGTTTTGAATTGAAAATGGAAAAGAAAAATGTAATATTAAATAAAACCATACATATGAATATTTTCTTGAAATGTAAGTTCTTTTGTAATAGACCAATGTTTTATAAATGGAAAATACCTTCTTATAATTATGTCATATAATCACATGAAATCAAAACACAATGAACTAATAAGTACTATGTGACCATTAAACATAATATTGTCACTTTTTTGTTTTGAATTTCAAAAATCTGACATACATAGTTGCGTTCAGTAAGATATTTAGAGTCTTATAGAATCAACTTAGTTTTTTATGAATAGTAACATACAATTATGAATAGTAATGAATAGTGAGTTGGCCAAAAAAATATAACAAACACCCATGAATGTATAAATGAAATTTAGACATATTATAAGTGAAAAACGATCATAGTATAAGTATTGGTATTTTTGTATGGCATAAATATTTTAATTACAATTTTATGATTAATTTAATAATATAACATGGAAATTTATTTTCATAAAATGTAAATATAAATTGTTATTTTATTTTCTTATGGTTATAACATAATTCTATGGGACCATGATTAATTTTTCAAGGTGTTATAAAATGAGTTATAGTTTTAATGTTATTTTTTCAAATAAATTATGATTTTATTTAAAAAGTAAATCAATCATATTTATAAAATTATTTTTGAAAAATAGATTTCATTTTTGGATTCTAAATGTTGAAAATGGTTAGTTTTAATTTTTGGGATTTTTCTAAACTACATATTTTTTTTATGATTATTAAAATTTGATCATTCACAATAAATGCTAAAACCTGAATTCATGCATCATGCTTGAGTCATAGATGATATAAATGGCCATTGGTTAGAACTCACATGAACTTATTACTATTTTTGGTCATAATAATCAAACAATATTTCTTGTCTTGTGCAAAATAATTAAATAATGAATTAAATATTCAAAATTCACTCCTCCTCTCAACTATATAAAACACCCACACTCCCCTCTTCTCTTCACTCCTCTAAAGCCTTGTGACTTCCCTAAATTATTCCAGAATATCACCCCAATATCCTCCCTCACGTCCATAAAACCTTGGTCTCTTAAAAATACCAAATCCTCTCCCCTTAAGAGGCTCTCATGAAAGCTTAAATCGAGAGGTAAATTCCTCTTTTCTTTTCTTTCATTTTCTTTCAAGTTATTTTTTTTCTTTTTTATTTCCTCACCTACCTTCACCAAAATGGTATGATAACTCCAGTAGCATACATGTACTAGAATTATATTATTATAATGGGATATTTTATCATAATCTCTCCTTCCCCCTCCTTTTATACTATAAATGAAAACACTGTATGAGATGTGTTGATTTATCACATTTAGGGATGACGGGTTTTCAATTTTCTTTACCACCTTCTAGACTAGTCATGAAACCATTTTAATATTTGAACCAAATCATAATATATGTATTTTTTCTTATTTAATGTTCTATAATACTTATAAATTTATGATGTAAAATAATAATACAAAATGATTTAATAGTGAGAAAAATCTCCACATTAATCCAAGAGTTTATCATTAATGTTTTATATAATGATTCACCTTCACTCCAAGTAAAAAAATTAAATTAAAAACCATTTAATCATAGTTATTTTCACAAATGTCATATAAAATCAATTTTTGACAACCACTCTCATAATACATGTTTATCCGTTCATGTATATAAGTAAACTAAACATGAAACAAATGGACCCGAACAATGAAATTGAACCTCATAACCCGTCAAAAAGGTTATGAATGAACTAAAAAAGGTTATAATAAATCATTTACATGTAAAATAGGAACTGTAATTATTATTTAATAAACCTAATTTGATTATTCAGGTCATTAATATCAATGCGAGAAAACCATCTAACATAAGGTAAGGGATTCTACCCGAATCGCCTTTATTCCTTCGGGTTGCTCTATCTTTCTTTTTACCCAAATGAAGTTGTATTTTCTTTTTATGCAAAAATTTTACATACTATTTATATTCTCAAAACTAATTTTTCAAGATCCATCCCTCATTATATTTCTATGATATTCATGTTTTTAATTGATTCCCTCCTCGATACTTCCCAATACGCAAACTCGTTTTAAGGGAACTTCCAAAAAATTTACCCAATTTCAAGTGAACTCTACCATTTGTTTTAAGCCACGTTTGTTGTTTTAAAATCTGTATTTTTATTATTAAAATATTCTTGTTTTTCTTCTGGTTTTATATAAAGGATTATTCCCTTTTCTACTTTAAATGCTCTTTAGTATTTTTCTTAAAACTGCACTAAAATGTTTTAATGAAAAGAATTTCCTAAATACTCTTCGTACATGTTGTCATTTTTGTTTTACATCACTTTCCATGCTATATTCCTATTTTTCCTTATTAATTTCCATGTATTTTTTAATTCCTTTCTATCATGGGCACTTTTTTGATACACACATTCATTATGCATTATGACATGAATGTGATACTCATTTCTCTCCATGGGTTCCCTTATGTTTATGTATGATTGATTATGTATGATTATTTATGTGGAAAGAATATTCATGAACATGTTAAGATGGTTACACCTTGATAGAGCTCCAATGAATTTAGTAAACTTTAGTCTCATGAGACGTTATGTGCAGCGGTCTTGGCAGTTATCCTTGACTCATGCTACCATGTGAAGCGGTCTTGGTGGTTAACCTTGACTTGTGGTCCTCTATGTGAAATGATCCTTGAATCATTATAAATTCATGGTTTATGTTAGTGCGACAATAATATGAATTCATGTTTATATGATCCCATGTTTATATTTTATGATTCTAAATGCCATTTTATATCATTATGTCATGATCTCTAACCCTTGTGCTAAATCATTATTCTTATGTTCAATCCCTTACTCAGATTTTAGCTCATACCATTATTCATGTGATCTCTATGGTACCCTATAAAGATATAAAGGATCAAAGGAAGTTAGGATATCTTTGTAAATATTAAATAAAGAAGTGTTTTTTAGTATCATGTATTAAGTTTTATGTACCTAGTCTTCAAATACACTAGACTTCACAATCCCTGGCTTTTACTCTGATGTTTAATTATGCTTAAAATCATGTAATGATATGTGTAAAAGGCTAGGGTATCTATAGATGGTATCAGAGGATATTCTAGTAATTTCTAGAGATTAGGAATAGAGCACTTTAGTAATAACCTTAAGGATGAGACTAAGTATAAGGAAACACCCCCCAATTTTGGTAAGTATATAGTCAGTGGTTTATCAAGAAAATACATCCCTATCTAGATATAAACAGGAATAGGTGGCTCTGGAATAGATATATCTAGGGGTAAAACTCGAAAACATCGCTTTGAGCAAGACATGAACGAGAACTGGTGCATGAAAAAAGGGCCTTAGTGCACTCTTGGTTTGACACTCCCAGGGGATATTCTTTGGTAAATTCATGATCTTGGTACAAACCATTATTAAAATAATGAAAAAAACCCATAATAATATAAGTTTTGAAATAGATCAAGGATAACCTAGATTCAAACATAGGGAATCATAAGTTAATATATATTTCTCCTTTACATGTTTATCCTATTATGTTAAAATTTTCCTCTTTATGATTAATTTCTAAGTATTCAAGCCCTCTAATTGTACGTGATTTTTCTTAGCTAATATCGGGAAATAAAAGAACATGTGCCAACAATCAATGTGATAGGGAATGTAAATATTTCCCTAATTATATGCCTGATATGATGGGAATGGTTTCTCAAAACTTCATGAAAGTACTTTCTCAGTTGGCTCAAGTTATTAATAATAACTTGAATCATATGGAACACCCTCCTCCTCCAAGGAAAGAGCATGTTTCCAATGAATCCTTCAAGAGGAAAAGGCATCTCAGGTTTAGTGAATATTCTGATCCCCTCCTCATTGAACAATGGATTAACTCCATTGAAAATATATTCTCTATCCTCTAGTGCTCATTATAAGAGAAATTCATACTAGAGGTCTATCATTTTGATGGGGAAGCTGATCAGTGGTGGAAACTGATCAATAATATGAAGCCTAAGGAGAAAATTGATTCCATGGATTGGGAGGAATTCAAAATAATGTTTTTCAATAAATATTTACATTGAACCCTCTATCTAAAGATGGAAAGAGAGTTCCTCAAACTCAAGTAGAAGGAAGATGAGTCAATTGGGGCGTATGAAGCAAACTTTACAAGGCTATCAAGGTACGCCTATGGCTTTGTCACAAACACTGAAATAAATGTGGATCTCTTCTTTAGTGAACTAAAGCTAAGTCTACATAAAATACTGGGGATTCGAGACTTTTCCAGCTATGAGGATATTGTATGTTGTGCTCTTAAGGTTGAAATAGAGATCAGATACACTTAGAGGTATCATGGGCCTAATGACAAAAAGAGGAAAATGGAATCTAATGTGGGTGGTCCTACAAATAAATTCAATGATGAAAATTATATTGATCATCCCACCTATAAAATTTTTGGGAAGAAGCATCCTGGGAACTGTCTAAAGGGAGCCATAAAATGCTTTAAATGTGGAAAGTTGGTACATCTGGCTAAAAATTGCCGAAGATATATAAAGAATCATGTTAATATAGAAGAATAAAGGAAGGTTAAAATCAAAACTCAGCCTATAGTGGATTGTTACAACTGAAAGGAGCATGGGAATTATTAGAAAAATTGCTCTAAGCCAAGGGTTGTCGGAGGAAATCAACAACAACCTAAAAGGAAACAAGGAAGGGATTATGCTATCACTACTACTAAGGTAGAGCTAGAAAATGATATAGTGATAGGTATTCTAGTTATTAATTCAAGAATAATTAATATAATATTTGATTATGGTTCTACACATTCTTTCATATCTTGTAAATTTAGTAGAACTATTCAAGCACCACCTAAAAATATGGAGGATAAGTTATCTGTAAGAACATAAAATGGGAAAATTATTGCATTTATGGTTTATAACTTCTCCCCAGTTAACATTTCTGGAATGAACCTCCTAGAAAATCTCTTCATACTTCCTTTAGTGTAGTTCGACGCTATCTTAGTCATGGATTAGATATCTTTATACAAATCCAACGTCAACTGTCCGGAAAGGGATATCACTCTTCACATCCTGAAGCATCCTCCAAATATTTACAAGTGTAAGGAGGAATATGAATCTCCTTTAGAATCATTTTTACAAGTGTGGGTATTAATTCCTTATGATCAAGAAAGTCTAGCTCAAATGATTGAGACAAAGGATAGAATCATGCTTGAAGACATTCCCATCGTGAGGGATTACACTGATGTATTTCCCGAAGAGTTTCCTAGTCTTCCTCCTGATCGAGAGGTTGAGTTATCAATTGAACTTATTCTAGGATCTCTACCTATATCTAATACAACTTATAGAATGGCTATTTTAGAGATGGAAGAGCTGAAGAAGCAGTTACAGGAGAATCTGGAGAAGGGTTTTATACACCCAAGTGATTCACCATGGGGTTTGATAGTCCTAATTGTCAAGAATAAGGATGGATCAATGTGCCTTTGTATTGATTATCATAAGATCAATAAAATAATGATAAAGAACAAGTATCTCCTACCAGGGATATATTACTTGATCAATCAGCTTCATGGGGCCAGTTATTTCTCTAAGATAGACCTTCGGTTGGGATATCACCAATTAAAGGTGAGGAAGGAAGATATTCCCAATACTGCCTTTCGAACAAGGTATGGACAAAATGAGTTCATATTGATTTCCTTTGGACTAAATAATTATATAGAAATTTTCATGGATTTAATTAATAGAGTCTTTATAGATTACCTCGAAAAATTTGTGGTGGTCTTTATCAGTGATATTTTGATATACTCCAAGAGAAAGGAGGAACATGAGGAGCATTTGAATACTCTGTTAAAGACTATGAGAAGGGAGAACATGTATGAAAATTATAGTAAATGTGAGTTCTAGATGGAGTAAGTATCATTATTATGGAATCTTATCACTAGCAAAGGGATATATGTGGACCCTTCCAAGACAAAGGTGATTGAAGAGTGGCCCAGGCCAATATCTGTAACAGAGATCTGTAGTTTTGGGTCTAGTTGGGTATTATTAACATTTTTTGAAGATATTTTCCTGATTTTCAAACCCAATGACCAAGATTACATAGAAGGGAGCGAAGTTTTTATGGACCCAATAATTTGAAGACTGCTTTAAGGAGTTGAAAAATAGACTAATCATTGTGCCAGTACTCACACTTCCATCAAGTGGAGAACTCTTTGTGGTGTCCAATGATGCTTCAAAGAAGGGATTAGGAAATGTGCTGATGAAAAATGATAAATTGATAGCCTATGCCTCAAGGAAGTTGAAAATCCATGAGCAAAACTATCTCATGCATGGTCTGGAGTTGGCAGTTGTGATCTTTGCATTAAAAATCTGGTGAAATTATCTCTATGGGGAGAAGTGTGAGATATATACTGATCATAAGAGTCTAGAATATATATTCACACAAAAAGAGCTCAATATTCACTATCAAAGATGGATATATCTCATTAGGGATTATGACTTCTCAATCCACTACCATCCTAGTAAGGAATACAAGGTGGGGGATTCTCTAAGTAGAAATGATCATGCATCGTTATCAATTATGAGAATTGAAAAGGATCAAATATTCTTAGATTTTAAGAGGATGGACATGGGAATAATTAGGGGGGGAATATAATCAATACTTTCTCAAATGATTACTTAACCATCCCTCATGGATAAAATAAAGGATTCTCAATGAAAAGATGTGGAAATTCAGAAAAGGGTGGAAGCCATTAAAAATGGTAAATTCTCAGAGGTCATGATTGATGAGTAAGGATTTTTATGATTTGGATCCTGATTTTATGTATCATCCAATCCAGAGATAAAGAATGAGCTTTTGAATGATGCACATAGCTCAACCTTCTCTATCCATATAGGGATCATAAATATGTATTGAGATCTCTGAGAGAACTTTTGGTTGGATAATAAGAAGAAGGATATTGTTGAGTATACATAAAAGTGCCTGGTATGTCAAAAAGTGAATGATAAAAGATATAAGTCTAAGGGGATGATGCAACCACTACCCATACCAACATGGAAGTGGGAGAACATCACCATGGACTTTGTCACTGGACTTCCAAGGACATCTAAAGGAAACAATGTTATATGGTTCATTGTGGATCGTCTTACAAATACATATCACTTTATCATAATTTGAGAAGACTTATCATTAGATAAACTTTCACGAATATATATCAAAGAGGTGGTAAGGCTATATAGAGCACCACTATCTATTGTATCTGATCGAGATTTGAGATTCACCTCAAAGTTCTGGAAAAGTCTCCAACATGCTCTAAGCACTGAACTAAACTTTAGTACAACCTATCATCCTCAAACTAATGACCAATCCAAGTGAACTATTCAGACACTGGAATATATGTTAAGATCATGTTATATGGACTTCAAAAGAGTATGGTAGCAACATCTTCCATTGGTTTAATTCTCCTACAACAACAGTTTCCACTCAAGCATCTAAACTGCTCCATATTAATCCCTTTATGGGAAAAGGTGCAGAACATAGGCATGATGGGATGAAGTCAGTGATCATAAGCTGTTAGGACCTGAAATGGTCAAATAAATGGTGTATAAGGTGAAAATCATTCATTGGAACATTAAGGAAGCCCAAAGTCAACAAAAGAGTTATGCAGGCAATTGTCGACGAGGCCTTGAGTTCAAATTTGGAGACATGCTATTTCTATGCATATCTCCATGAAATAAGGTCATGATATTTGGGAATAAAGGAAAGATAAGTCCCGAGTACATAGGCCCCTTAGAGATTCTTGATCGTGTTGGGATTTTGGCCTATCGACTAGCACTTCCACCTACCATGTCGAAAGTACACAATGTCTTTCATGTATCTCTCTTAAGTAAGTACATACCAGACCCTTCATAGGTACTCTATTCAGACATGGTATAGTTGGAGAATGATATTTCCTACGATTAGCATATAGTGAAGATATTGGATCATAGAGATAAAATTCTACGTAACAAGACTACTCACCTGGTCAAAGTATTTTGGTGAAACTATAAGTACTAAGAGGCAACATGGGAACTAGAGGAGGAAATAAAGGAAAAGTACCCACACCTGTTTATGGCATAGAATGTAAAAAGAAAGAAATTTTGAGGGTAAAATTTCATAAGTGGGGGAAATGTAATGACCCAATGTTTTATCAATGGAAAATACCTTCTTATAATTATTTCATATAATCATATGAAATCACAACACAATGAACTAATAAGTGATATGTGACCATTAAACATGATATTTTCACTTCTGTTTTTGAATTTCGAAAATTTGACATACACGGTTGTGTTCAGTAAGATATTTAGAGTTTGATAGAATCAACATAGTTTTTGATGAATAGTAACATACCCTTATAAATAGTAACGAATAGTAATGAATAGTAAGTTTTCCAAAAAATATAAACATCACCCATGAATGTATAAATACAATTTAGACATCTTATAAGTTAAAAAATGGTCATAGTATAAGTATTGGTATTTTTGAATGTCATAAATATTTTAATTAAAATTTTATAATTAATTTAATATTTTAAAATGGAAAATTATTTTCATAAAATTTAAACATAAATTGTTATTTTATTTTCTTATGGTTATAAGATGATTTTATGGGACCTTGATTAATTTTTCAAGGTGTTATAAAACGAGTTATAGTTTTAATGTTGTTTTTTCAAATAAATTAGGATTTTATTTAAAAATTAAATTAAACATATTTAGAAAATTAATTTTTAAAAATGGAGTTCATTTTTTTAGTCTACACATCTAAAATTGGTTAGGGTAAATTTTTTCTATTTTTCTAAAATACATGAATTTTTTATGAATAGTAAAGTACGATAATTCACAATAAATGCTAAAACCTGAATTTATGCATCATGCTTGAGTCATGGATGATGTAAATGGCCATTGGTTTTAAATCACATGCAATTATTATTATTATTTTGTCACAATATTCAAACACTATTGCTTGTCTTGGAAAAATAATTAAATAATGAATTAAATGTTCAAAATTCACTCCTCCCCTCCACTATAAAAACCACACACACTCCCCTCTTCACTTCACTCCTCTCAAGCCTTGTGTATTCCCTAAATTTTGACCAAATATCTCCCCAAGATCCTACACCATATCCAAAAACCTTTTTTCTCTTCAAAATACCAAATCTTCTCCACTTAAGATACTCTCAAGGAACATTAAATCAAGAGGTAAATTCCTCATTTCTTTTCTTTCATTTTCTTTCAAATTATTTTCTTTTATTTTTTCATTACTCACCTCCCTTCACCAAAATGGTATGTTAAATAAGTAACATAATTTTACTGTAATAATATTATACTAATGGGAAATTTTATCATAATCTCTCATTCACACTCCTTTTATACTATAAATGAAAACACCATCTGAGATGTGTTGATTTATCACATTCAGGGATGACGGGTTTTAAATTTTATTTACCATCTTCTAGACTGGTCATTAAACTCTTTTAATGGTTGAACCATATCATAATATATGTATTTTATCTTATTTTATTTTATGTAATCCTTATAAATTCATGATGTAAAATTATAATACAAAACCAGTTAATAGTGAGAAAAATCGCCACATTAATCCAAGAGTTTATCATTAATGTTTTATATAATGATT
Source organism: Viscum album (assembly GCA_963277665.1). Classification (NCBI taxonomy): domain Eukaryota; kingdom Viridiplantae; phylum Streptophyta; class Magnoliopsida; order Santalales; family Viscaceae; genus Viscum; species Viscum album. The sequence continues at coordinate 306,264,137 of OY728127.1, forward strand.
CACCTTCACTACAAGTAAGAAAATTAAATTTACAAACATGTAATAATATGTATGTTCACTAGTTTCATATAACTTCAATTATTTTCAATCAATCTCATCATACATGTTTATCCATTCATGTATATAAGTAAACAGAACATGAAACAAACGGACCCGAACAATAAAATTGAACCTCATAATCAATCGAAAAGGCTATGAATGAAATCAAAAAGGTTTTACTAAATAATTTACATGTAAAAGTGGTTCTAGATTTATTAATTAATGAACCTAATTTTATTATTTAGGTCATTAATATCAACTGGATAACACCATCGGACTTAAGATAAGGGATTCTACCCAAACCGCCATTATTCCTTTGGGTTTCTCTATATTTATTTTTACCCAAATGAAGTTGTCTTTTATTTTTATGTACAACTTCTACATAATTTTTATATGCTCCAAACTCATTTTTCAAGATCCATCCCTCATTCTATTTCAGGGATATACATTCTTTTAAGTGATTCCCTCCTCAATACTTCCCAATAAGCAAACTCGTTTTAAGGGATCTTCCCAAATTTTTACCCAATTTCAAGTACACTATACCATTTGTTTTAATCCACATTTGTTGTTATAAAAAAATTATTTTATTATGAAAACATTCTTGTTTAACTCCTGGTTTTATATAAAAGATAATTCCATTTTCAATTTTAAATTCTCTTTATTATTTTCCTTAAAACCGCACTAAAATGTTATAATGCTAAGAATTTCCTAAATACTCTTATTACATGTTGTCACTTATATTTTACATCACTTACCATGATATATGCATATTTTACCTTATCAATTTCCATGTATGTTTTAATTAATTTCTCTCATGGACACTTTTATGATACGGCCATTCATTATGCTTTATGACATGAATGTGATATCCATATCTCTCCATGGGTTCACTTATGTTTATGTATGATTGATTATGTATGATTATTATGTGGAAGGAATATTCATGAAAATTTTAAGATGGGTGTTCCCAGATAGAACTCCAATTCATTGGGTAAATTTTAGTCTCATGAGACATTAAGTTCAATGGTCTTGGTGGTTTGCCTTGACTCATGCTACCATGTGGAACGGTCTTGGTGGTTTACCTTGACTTGTAATCCTATATGTACAATGAGCCATGACTCCTGCTAAAGTCATGATTTATGTTGCTACCACAAAACTATGAATTCATTTTCATATGATCCCATGTTTATATGTTATGATTCTATATTCCATTTTATATAATTATTTCATGATCTCTAACCCTTGTGCTAAAGACTTATTCTTATGTTTAATCCCTTACTAGGATTTTATCTCATCCCTTTGTTCATGTGATCCCTAGGGTACTCTATGCATATGTAAGGGCTCGAAGGAATTTAGGAGCTCTTTATGAATATTAAATAAAGAAGTGTTTTTTTATCCCCATGTTTTATGTTTTATGTACCTAGTCTTCAAATACACTAGACTTCACAATCCTTGGATTGTACCCTGATGTTTAATTATGCTTAAAATCATGTAATGATATGTGTAAAAGGCTATGATCACTATATTTTTCACTTATTGAAATTATCTCCAATACATTGTGACTGGAAACTCTCACTCCACGACTAATATTCCCCCTTGAAATAGCATGGCACTTAATTCCCATTTCCTATATCTCAAAATTGTGACACTTACCTCATTTTGTGACACAAAGACCCCATGCCTTGATTAAAACATTCATGACATGACAACAACAAATAAAAGTCAGTCATTTATCCATACATCCCTTATTTTGTGACACCCAAGTCCATGTCATTACACACTTCTTCTAGCTGAAATCTCATCTCCAACTCATACTCCCTTACTAAAAGATTTTTTTGACAGCTTTAATCCCTGAAATATTCAAAATAATTGGCCGAAAGTGTCTAGTATATTACATTAGAAACCTCTCAAATGATTCTCCTCCTTGAAAATAAAAACCATATTTAGGAAGAAAACAACAATGATCAAACCCAAACACTCCTCAGGATATACCTCTCAAATGAATTGATGTCATCAACAAAATACAAAACAACACTAGAAGAATCAACCTTGATAAAAATAGGAATAAATAATCATATTAATAACTTTAGCACAAAATAAATCATCAAGTAAAAAACAAGGTTAAAAATAAATTAGGGTACTAATCAGACATTTTTCACTCACATTCCCTCATAAATTACTCTAAGACACTATGCTTGAATAAAACATAAATCAAAGGATTTATAAGATTGTGAAACACCTTATCTTGATGATCATAAATCTCAATAGTCTACTCCAATAATGTTACATCATCCTCCAAATCCAACTCTCCCCATCTAGGACATAGGATTTATCATGGAGATATCAATAAATTTATGAAATAAAGAAAACATCGTGGATAGGATCCAACTATTAGTGAAGAACCTACTAATATGCCACCTCATCGATGTTCCCCAACACCTCAAAAGGATCAATAAAATAGGGAGAAATATTACCCCCTCTCCTAAATCTACACCATCAAAGATGAAATAAAATCATCAAGAAAATATTATCTTCAACATCTAACTTCATATACCACCTCCTTCAATCAGTATAAGACTTATGATGGTCCTGAACCACCTTTATCTACTCTCAAACCATTTCCACCTTCTTGATAATGCTTTGCACCACATATAGTATAAGGAACGCTGACTCCATAATCTCATTCCAACACAAAATATATTTAAAAGTTATCCCAAATAGTGCCTCTAATGGATCCATGTCAATGGAAGAGTGATAGCTATTATAATAGGAAAACTAAACCAAAGGCAGATGATTCACCCATGATCAACCAGAATACAAAAACGACAGCATGAAACATATCCTCAAGTGTTTTAATGGTATAATATATCTAAGAACCCATATAAGGATGGAAAGTAGTGTTAAAGTGTAGCTGAGATCAAAATAATACTAAAGATATCTTTATTCTCTTTAGGTAAAGTGAGGATACTGATTAAGGATAATATTCCTCAATGTCATTTTAAGTCTCACTACCACATCCATATATTTCCTTAAAAATATTTCCATAGAACTCGGCTCCTTGAACACTATTAAGTAAGCCTGAACTTCATAAACCAATCCAAAATCACCCAAATAGCATCACATAATACTTGAAATCAAGGAAAACTGGTGATAAAATCCATCAAAATTTCTTCTCCCTTCACTTGGTTGTATCTAATTAATGTAATAAATAATTAGGAACATGATGTTCTACCTTCACTTGTCATAAAATCAAACATCAAAAAAATACTTCACTATAGATCACATTATCCCAAGACACTATATTTGACTCCTCAAGTCATGATACATCTTGAATATAATGGGATTCACTACTAAATGTGAGCTATAAAAATCATGAAGAACCTCCTCACACGGAACTAATGAAATAAATAACTCCCTTGAAATAAAATTTAATGTCGATCATCCATAAACAACCCCTCAAGAGAATTACCATAAAATAAATTACTCATACAACCTCTACCTTTGATTCTCCCAATTGAGACTCCTCCACCCGCTATAACATAAATGATTTCACTATCATATGGTACAAGAAACCTCTACCACCAGCCTCCTCTCTATTAAGATGATTCAATGTATGCTCCTCCATCACCCTCCAATCATCTCTATATTCTCGATCAAAATCTCTTTCTGAATTCCTACTCATTGCACCACCAACTATATTCTCTTTCTCGAGAGTGTAATAGATTCTGATTTCATAGTCCTTTAAGAACTACATACACTATCTTTGTTGTGGATTCAAATCCCAGTGAGATAAAATATACCCCAAGATATTATTATTTTTAAAGACCACAAAGTTTTCAATGATGAGGTAATGTTTCCACATATTTAGAGAAAACACCATTTCTTCCAACTCGACACCATGGGTGGGGTAGTTACACTAATGGGTACATAGCTTCCTAGACCCATATAAGAGAAATACCCTCATTTTAATCAATAAAAACCCCAAATCTAGATAGGAATAAAAATATAAAACCTTGAACATCACTCCCTTCTATGGTGAACAAATATTAGGATCATTAATCAACTTCTCATTTAGGTAGTTTAAGGTTACTTAACATGGTCTAGTGCATATGAAATCTTAGTTCTTTTAGTTCAAGTCAATCAATGGGGGATACACCCCAAGAGACCTCAAACATGAAACATAGATAGTATCCCATGAGACCAAGGATATTATAGATATCCACAACATTATTGGTTGTTTCTCTAGAAATAACCACCTCAATATTGAAAGCATCAACTATAAATCCGTAGTGGGACACCACACACCCAATAAAATACACCTCACATATCCAAAACATTAACTTAGACAAATTACCATATATTTTATATTGATTAAGGACTTGTAAAATGGTTTTATGATGCTCAATGTTATCCTCCTCTAACTTTGAGTAAATGAGAATTTCATTGATGAACACTTCCATGAATTAGTCCAAGAACCCAAAAATCAATGAGTTCATGAATTACATGAAAAAAATGGTGAATTCATGACACCAAAATAAATAAATAAAAACTCACGGTTTTGCTAAGGACAATTGAAAGAAATCTTTGGGATATCATCCTCATTATCCCTCATCTGATGATACCCATACCACATATTGATATTCAAAACCTAACTAGATCACTTTAACTGATTGAAAAATCATTTATCTTAAATAGGGGATAAAAATTATTGACAGACACTTGATTCATCCATTAGTAGTCTATAAACAACCTTATGATACCATCCACCTTCTTGGTGAACAATACTGGAGCACCCCACAGTGAAACACAGGGCCGAATGAAGCCTTTATACATTATATCATTAATTTAAATATTCAATTTCTTTAATTTAGAATGTTATATCCAATAATAATCCATCAGTATCGAATAGTCACTAGGCTACAACTCTATATCAAAATTGATATCATGTCAATGGGGTAGTTTCATAACCTCTCAAGTAAAAAATCCAAAAATTCCTCAACCACTCTAGGAAACTCCAACACCTATTCCACTATCGAATCTGATAAAAGAACTTCTAGATGAGAATATAAGGGTTATAAATTCCTATGACTCATCTAATGTAATTTCACACTAATGAACATCGAATGATGTAATTCTACATTCTATAATAAAACTCTTCTATGGAAGAAATCAATAACATCATGCATGAAATGAAACTATTAGATTCTAATAATGGCATTGTATGGTTGTATATAGAGTATGAATAAATCCCATAATGACTTATGTTTCCCCAACATCATCGCACAACCTCATCACACATCAAGAAATCCAAACATAACTTTAAATATCATAATTGAAATCAGTGGAACTATAAACCTCTCCACCTTGAGTCCCTAGGTACAGACCAAGGTGGGTGTAATGAAGAAATATAATACTTCAAAATCAAATAAATCAAAATACAGGGTGGAAGATAGATAGAAGAAAACTAGAACTATCTCTAACCCACCTAGTGTAGATATCTCTATAGCATGAAATTGATCATGCCCAGATATTCTACCCCTATACTAATGAGCACCTATATAGACATGATAATTCCTATGTCCATGAGGATGGGGGCATTATGGGGATGCCCTATGCCTACTCTATCTCCCCTTAGAGAAGAAAAATATAGTTTTACCTTCTGCTGACATAGTCTCTGAGGAAATAGATTCTGAAGAAGAAATGGAATCTGGCTATGTAGAATGTATAGAAATTTAATTCACTAATAACCATGACCCACACAAGAAAATTAGACTGGAAAATATCCCCTATAAGATCCATGAGAACTACCCATTCTAGATAAGTAGGAATAAAAGTGTTGATGATGACTCCATGTTAGTCAAATCCCTAATAGCCCTAACTTCTTTGATCTAATTTCTATATATCTTCTCCATATAAATACCTAATGAATCCCCTCTTAAGATGATCCTTGTTGTGTTTGTATCATTTCGATCACCTCTTCCTTATTTTGAACTTCTAGATATGTAGTCACTATAAATGGGGTAATCACATACTAAATAGCTAGACACAGTACCTCCTATAAATTTTTCACTTTGGACTCCTCATTTAGAAAAATATCTGGATAAAATCATAGGAGGTCCTTTAATATAATCCCATGATCCTGCACACTCATTCTCCCATTTTGTAAGGATATCAACTCATCTATCTTTTTCACTCTCATCATTGAAAAAAGGAACTCCAAACAAATCTACTTCTAAAAAATATCTAATGAAACCTATGTCTCTTTTCACTCTATATGGAACATAATCCACCACTATTTCCCAACCCCTATCATCTGAATAAAAATCAGTTAAACCCAATACTCTTCCCTAAAATTGATCAATATGAAGATTATTTCAAGCTCCTCCAACCGTAACTCCATATCTAAATCATAGAGACACACTCCCCTCATACTTCACCAATCCATAATGTCATAACTTACACAACAACTTACTCAAATACCCATCCACATCAACCAAATAAACCCTCCTACGGTTGACTAGATCATCATTTTGAACCTCTCCAACCTAAACCACACACGAACAATGACTAATTGGAATATATATAAGAAATAATGGAAACTAATAGGCCCATCATCATGGAATTCATATAAGATTCATTTAATGAGATTCATTTTAATTTCCAAAAAATTGGCCCAATTCAAAAATAAGAACAACTAAGAATGATGAATTTAACTCTCCTGTATCTCTAACCCACAATAAATATTACCTCCCCTAAGGTTTTTAGTATGATTAAGTTCCTTGGATAAGATTATAGGGGGGGGATAATCCCTTGTGTCTTAGTTTGTCTCCCTTGCTACATCACGCACTAGGTTTGACTAATATTGTTACCTTTCTAAAACCATGAAATCCTTAATATTAATTATATCTAATATTCATCCTAACTATCATACATATATTTTATACCACTTTTTCATGACCCATCCACATTGGGAACCTATCCTTGGCCTACAGTGAAGATTAGAGTGACTCCTAAATCCCATCCTCAATAGTCTATGGGTTGGCGACTAGCACTGATGGTCTAAAACATAAAAAATAGGATGAATTACCCTCATAAATCCCAAGAAAATATAAAATAAACCACTAATTAACACCATATTATTAAATAAAAACTAATATCCCTTAAATTAATGTAATTATATACATAAGAAAAATTTGGAATTAAACACTGAAGCCAAACTCCAATGGTAGTAACTCTAGAATCAATCACAAGATCCATGGTAATAATATCTATCTCAATCGTCAATTACATATTAAAAATCAGAAAAAAAATTAATAGATATAAGGGTGAGAATACATGTATACTAATTAGGATCCTCCTTAAGACCTCTCATGAAAATGTGGAAGAAATATACTAATTATTTAGTGAATAAATAGTAGAATCAACAAGAACCTTTCAGGTCAACTATCACCCAACTTCATCGATGCTTGATCACACAATATCACATCCAAGTATAATAACATAATATCAAAATAATATATCACATCAGTATACTGTAACCACATACCCACTACCTTTTCACTCTCATACCCAAATTAAAAACATCCTAGTGCTCCCAATACCTTTTTCTTCTATGTTGAACCGCACCATATCTCAAATCATAACCATTTCATATATAATATCCACATAATTGTCATTATATATCCTCCAAAACATACCATATAACTATAATGACTATGTTTTCATCATGTAAACCGTTGGAATATTCTAAAGAATATTTCTAGAGTTTGGTGCAGAGTCGGTGTAGAATCTTGTGGCCCGGGGAGGCTTATGGTGGATATATTAAAAATATTAAATATAATATATCAAAAACACATAGTTTTTCAGAAATAATAGAATATATCTTATATGGTTTCTTTGATGGTAAAACTAAGACCGTCATTAAATCTTAATCATGATTTTTACCCTAGGCACGATATAAGTCTAATTGATGTCGAATGTTATGATAGAGTGTAGTCATGGGAAGATTAAATGAATTAAATTATGTTATTAATTTAATTTTCATTTAATTTACAATCCCTAATTTAACATCCTTTTTAAACTCCTCTTTTGTGAATTCCCCAGGGTTAGTTGCATAACCATAGATGATTGAGAGGATGGGGAGAACTCTATAGGTGAGCATGTTGTAAAATGATTATGGGATCATGGATCAAATATATGGGTATTATGAGGCTTGTCTTTATAGATGAAGTTCTTGGATATTGAAAATGGAAAAAATATAGAAACATTATTTATCATCGATTGATATAACCTAAGTTAGGGAATTTGATTTCATGGTTTAATACCTATTTGTGGTTTGATATGAACATGAATTAATGATTTCTAAATTAATTCATGGATCATCCTTTATTCGTTGGTCCAACATTTTTTTCTATTCATTGATCAAGTAATTTGAGATTTATTTTTTGTTGAATTTTTTTGATTTGATAATCCGGCATATTGTTTTGGATTTTGATGATGATGGACAAATGAATATGGCTATAAATTGAAGCTAACTTTGTGTTATGCACCTTTCTCCTTCCTTTCTTTGATGTTCGTCAATGAAATTCTGGTTAGTCATTATTCGATGATACTTGGGATGACTGGTCATTTTTCATTTGTTCTTTGGCACAATAAATCATGGTTTTGGTTTTGGTTTTAAGTTTTAGATATGTGATGGAAGCGTGGAAATGATTATGGGGATATGATGATGGTTTGGGTGACTATGGATCTGCAATCCAAATTGAGAATATCTCTTGAGACATGTGACAATAATTGTTTCCTAGCTATGGGTGGCTAGAATTTTTCCACTAGTGATTATGCAGATCTGGTGTTGGTGCAGATTTTAGGGTTCCCATGAGTTAAATAGAGAAAAATCTTCAATAAGGAGTGGGTGATTGTTTTCTAATAAATATGTTGCTGGAATATGGTCGCCAGCGATGTTGTGGTTCAGTCAACCCAGATCCAAGAGTTATGGAATAATTCCCAATGGAATTGAAGGTGATAGTGCCATTAGAAAGATTTGTGAAATAGGATGGAATTTCTATGAAATTTCTCTATACATGATATGTACTATGGAATAACACATATTGTGTTTACACCTCTATGTGGCAGTCAGGGTTATGCATTGAGTTGAATATCACATGCCATGGGGGAATCCCACACATCATGTGACCCTTATCTAGCTAGTTATGTGTGTACAGGGAGTACAAACCCAGGAGGCAGTGTGGCCCCACTACCATGTGTGACAGGGCGCACCCTAGAAACTTTGAAAAGTTCACTGGATTTGGTAGAATATATGTGTTGAATGTTGGCCCAGCCTCTGCACACCATGTGTGATGTGGATTACACATTGTGTACTTTGGAAAGTGAATGGGATTTAGCATCTGGTACACACTAAGTGCCTACCTAACCTCTACACATCAAGTGTTGTAACAATATTTTTTGATTCATGAGGGAGGCATGTTGTGTGAGATGAAAGGACATAGAAAGTTCTATTCTTAGTGAGACACATTTTATATCCCCTGGGATACATCATGTACTTATTCTAAAAAAAATTAGAGCCCCTTTTCTCCTTGGACTAGTTTAAATATGAGATTGGGTTATTTCTGTCAAACTATATTGTTACAGGTTTATTCCCTTATTCTATCCCTAATAGGGAATAGTGAGGTATCCTGTCCTGAGTACATGATGAGTGATCCCCCTGTAGGTTAGTTCTAGATAGATTCAAGTATACCTCTGTGTAGTCCAGGGTTTGATCCTCTATATTTCTTCCTTAGGTTGGTTTAGTATCCTTTTTTTGATATCCAAGGCATGTGATCCCATTCCTAATGGGTTAATCTAGTTAGGGTTTGGTATTCCCCATAATCCCTATCCATGATCCCCTATCAGTGTATCAACATTTTTTATCTTCTAGTAAGTTGTATTCTGATTGAGTGAGTATCTTGAAAGATCCCTCTCAGTTACTATGTGAATCTACATGGAAAGACTCGATGATTATGTACTATTAGATGAGTTCTATAAATATAGAGAGACTCGTTGAGTGAGTTCTATCAGGAAGATGTTACTTATGAAACTTTGGTAGAATGTTAGGATGATAGTGAAGACATGACATCACCATGAGACTCTGAGTCTCCCTTTGATAATATCTAGGTTGTATTGTTTATTCCCTTGTATTTGTGATTTAGAGCTCGCACCCTCTTTGATGCTTTGTGTTTGGTGATTTTGAGGTGTCCTATTGGGTATGATTATACTCACCTACATGGTCTATTCCCATACATGCCATGTCTTATGTAGATTAAAATATTTTCAATAGAGTCCTAGGAGTACCAATATTAAGTGGACCTTAGTTATGCTAGACAGAATGAGGATGGTTCTAAGAGTTTTTATCTCGATAGAGGTCCCATTTTTTTAGCCGGTTGGACTCTTTTTCAGTTTTGATGGGCTTATATTTAGCCAATTTTTCTTTTTATATCCCATTTGTTGTACTCTACTATTCAATAAATGTTATTCATGAATTTATAGTATTATATTTTTATCTTCTCCGCATTATACTAAGGTATAGAGATCTGTGTGTGTGTACAAGTAATTTAATCTACGCCATCCCATGTGTGTGTTATGCTAACTTGATGCTAGTTGCTAGATCCTGGTCTATTAGAGGTAGGATTTGGGTGTCACTCTTGGCTTACCGCTGGCTAGGTGGGCCCCGATGGGTCAGCTCATGACATATTGGTATTTGTGTGGGTCATAATAGGACTGGAGTTTGGAGATATTATTGTTGTGAAGTTTGGTTTTGAAACTAGGGAAATAGTGTTAAATTTTCTAGAATTAGGTGTGCAGGCCAGGGAACATAGTGGTGGTGTAGAGTTCAATGTATCCATTCATTAGGACTTTGATAACCTACTTGTTTACTCGGAACATGTAGGAACTGGTTGGAGGGAAATCATTGGTACATGCATCAAATATGAATGGGTTGTGTTTTTTATTCCCTTCTTGTATCAGTTCCCTAGATATGATCTTCTAACCATGGTGTATCTTGACTATTTCTCAATGCCTTTATAACAATAACCATCTAGGAATTCAAAGTTAGATTGAGATTATGGTCTACATAGAAATTAGTATTCAATCTATAGACCTATACAATAGGTGGTTCCTCCAGATGGATAGTGTGCTATGTCTCCACCCTTTGAGCGGTTTATTGACCAAACTACAGTGATTTAGTTGGATGATCCCCATCAGGTTGAAAATTGGTTGGTCTTGATAGTACCAGATGTTGAAACACCCATACTGAGTATGCTTCATGAGTTTTAGATATAAGTAATGTCTAGGTTTTATGGTGAACCTAACCCCCTCATCATGTGGTAGAGGACCGGATTGAGTCTATGGATAAAGTCTTATTCCTAGTTGGAACCCCTCTTGATGGTTTCCTGGTGGTGACACTTCTCTAAGTCAATGCAAGGCATTATTGGAGCCCTGTTTTGGTGATGTTTGATGTGGCTTTGGTCATAAAAAGAATATGTACACTTCCCTCACCAAGATGCATTATTTTATGATACAATTTAAAGTTTTTCGGGTGAGTTAGTGTTTCCCAAAGAGTATAGTGTCAATGTGTAGTGTATGAGTTCCTTTTATTTTTATGTTTAAGACCATTTTTGATGTGATAAGGTGTAAAAGTGAGCCCTGATTGTGAATAATAGGTAGTAAAAGGGAAGGATAGATTCAAGTAGTAGGTGCTTGTGACTCGGAGGCTTTGGGTGTTTTTTTGAGGTATGAGTTATGTCTTCTCTACTCTATCTACAGTTTTCATACATAATCACACGCCATTTTTTCTTGATCGCGCCCATTGTCCAAGACCTAGTGATTCCAGTGGATCCTTTTTTCTCAAACCTTTCATTTAAAGGATCCTATTGAGGAATATTTGTTTATTACACACTTATGTCGATAGTGTGACCTAACTCTAAGAGGAGAGAGAGCCTTACATTGAATTATTTCACAGTATCAATGTGGCCCTATTATTTTTTACTTAGTTTGGACTGGTTACCTACTATCTGTGATCAATTTTACTATTACCAGTAAGTGTTATAGTGTATATAAGTTGTTGGGATGGAATCTTCCTTCTTTAGTGAGAAGGAATCCCAAGAAAAGTGGGATGATCTCATAAATAGGAAGATATATCTAATTTATTATTAGTTGGATAGTATGACCCTTGGAGTATTAGATGTTATGAGATTTCACTTTCCTATAGTGGTGGATAAATGTGAGGGTACCTCTCCTACAGATATTTCAAGATTAACTTCCCATAAAAAGATCATATTATATATATAAATGAACCCATGTATGGCCCTATATTTTAACCAGTGTATCGGATGATCCCATAGAGCTATGAGAGCTGAAGGTGTAGTTAGAGACTTTGTAAATAATGGAGTTTTTTTAGACCCAATGTGTTACCTTGGGCAGCCCCAGCCTCTTTTTCCAAGAAGGTGGATGTGAGATTAAGGTTAGGCATAGATTAAAATCACCTAAACTAAAAGACTTTAAGGAAGTAGTATCCACTCCCAAGGATTGATTACTTATTTTATTAGTGGTTAGGGGTGAAGCAGTTTTTGGAATTTGACCTCAGGATAGGTTATCACCAGCTCCAGGTTTGAGAGTAGGAAAATACAAAGGGGTATTTCTAGAGTCGTTATAGTTACTTTGAGTTATTAGGGATACCTTTTAGTGTATTGGATGATTAAGAAGTGTTTATGGGACATATGAATGGAATATTTCAACCCTTCTTTTACCAGTTCATGGTATTCTTAATCAATGACATCCTTGTGAACTATGAATCTAAGGTGGAGCAAGAGAGTGACTTGAGGATGGTTCTGGACATGCTCTAGGAGAACCAAATTTATGAAAAAATATCAAAGTGTCAATTATAGATTCTAGAGATCCACTTATTAGGATATGTATTCTTAGACATGTGAGTAATAGTTGACCTAATAAAGTTAGAGGTGGTGTTTATCTTGGATGCCACCCAAAGCATGACGGAGGTTTGGAGTTTCCTTGGGTTTATAGTCTTCCATCAGAGATAATACTCGACTCCTCAAGGATTAGGGAACCTCTGATATATTTGACACAAAAGGGGTAAACTTTTAGTGGGAAGAGAAGTACCAGCAGAATTTACAGGAGCTAAAATAGTGGTGGATGAGTTCCCCCATCTTAAGACTTCCATATGAGTGTCTTGAGTATGTGGTATTTTGAATTTCCTTCAAAGATAGTCTTGGATGCATTCTGATGTAGAGGCCAAAATTGATTACTTATGGGTCCCAAAATATAAGACCCCATGGGTAGAAATATATGACCAATGACTTAGAGTTTTCAGCAAATAGTTTTCACCTTGGAGTCTTAGTGACATTATCTTAAGATGGATCATGTGTTACCAGATATCCACTAGACTTAATCCTAATGGATTTTTTAAGGTGGGGAGCATGAAATTATTTTTTCTGGGATGAACTATAGTACCAATAATGTTGTGATAGGAGGTGTTGATAGATTTTCATGGCTTACCCTTAGTAGTGAATCTGGAAGAAATGAGGATGTATCAAGATCATTCGGCATTGTTCAGGGTATCCATGTATGTGGTATCATGTTTTTGAGTATATCCCTTAATGTCTCACCTACTAGAAGGTGAAGGTTGAGGTGTTGGGATGGGAGTGGACATGTAATGGTGTCTCCATTGTTTTTATTATGGGAATTCAATAATTATTGATATGTAATGACGCTATTTGAGTGATTGTAGACTCACTCAAAAATCGATCCCACTTCCTATCCATATGAGAGAAGATCTTAGTAGTGAGTTTGGGACACCAGTACATGTAGGAGGTAGTCCAGCTTTATGGAGTTTCCTCGATGATCATTTCAGACCATAATGCATGTTCCATTTCATGATTATGGAGAGGGCTATGGTAGGATTTGGGACTCAATTTTTTTAGCACGTAATTTCCACCTCCAAAAAAATGGCTAGGTAAGTAAGAACATTCACTTTATGGAAAACATTCTTCAAGTTTTCATGTTAGTTTTTTCCATGGTTGTGTGGATCATCTACCATTGGTGGATTTTTCATATAATATTAGTTACTAATTTACCATTAGTGTAGAACCATTCAAGGCCATGTATGGGAGACCCTATAGTTCAAAACCATATTGTTCGGAGTTAGTGGAATAGTGCTTTTGGTCCCATAGTTGGTGAAAGTGATGATAGTGAAGGCTCGGTTTATCTAGGGGAAGATTGAGGAATACCTAGAGATGTTAGGATTCCTATTTGGAATGACAATAGAGACCTTTAGAGTTTAATGAGGGGGGCCATTTATTCCTGAGGTTCTCACATCAGTGATGGTTACAAAGATTTGATCTAGGTAGTAGACCATCTCTGAGGTTTAATGGCCCTTTTCATGTTACTATAGAGGGTTAACATGCTGACATACTGCTTAACCCTACCACTATAGTTAGACTAGGAACATGATGTATTCCATGATTCATATCTGAGGATATATATGCATAAACTGCTCTACATGTTCAAATGAGATGATCTAGACATTAAGGGTGAAGTTAACTTTTCAAGGTACCAAGTGGAGTTTGAGAAATGGTTGAAGAAGACCCTTTATGGGAAACTCTAGGATATGTTGTGGGAGTGGGAGATCTAGATGTGATCTCAGTATCCACATCTGTATGAGTAGGTTTTTACTTTTCAAGATGAAAATCCTTAAAGGTTGGGAGAATGTAATAGATTTTTTTCATCATGTAACCCTTTGTAATATTCTAAATAATATTTATGGATTTGGTTTTAGAGTTGGTGCTAAATCTTAGGACCCTAGGAGGCTCAAGGTGGATATGTTAAAAATATTAAACATAATATATATTGAACATGAAAATTTTTAGAAATAAGGGGATGACTATTACATAGTGTCTTGGATGGTAAAACCAATACTTCCATTAAATACAGAGCATGGGTTTTACCCTAGGTTCAACATAAGTCTTGTTGGTGTTAGATGTTATGATAGAGTGTTATCATGGGCAGATTAAATGAATTAAATGAATTTATTAATTTAATTTTAATTAATTACCAAACCCTAATGATGACTCCTTTATAAACTCTTCTTTGAATAATTCTATAGGGTTAGCTGCATAACCCTAGAGGATTGAGAGGATTTGAAGAACTCTAGTGGAAAGGACATTGGTGGATGATCATGGGGTTATGGATTGAGGATTAGATTACTATGAGGTTATCTTCATCAATTAACTTCTTGTATTTGTACTATGTAAATGATGTAGAAACATTATTCATCAGTGATCAATACAACTCGTGGTAGGGAATTTTATTTTCTAGTTTAATACCCATTTATGATTTAAGATGAATATGAATTAATTCCTTCTAAATAAATTCATTGGTCATCCTTCATTGGTTTGTCCAATGTTTGTTTTATCTTCCTAGATATAGGAATTTTAAATTTATTCCTTATTTAATTTTGTTAATTTTATAATCTATACCATTTTTTTGGATTCCAATGATGATGGAAAAATTAACATGGCCATAAATCAAAGATCACTTTATGTTATATGCTTTTTCCCTCAGTTCTTTGATATTCATCAATATCATTTCAATTGAATGATGATTCGATGATACCCAGGAGGAATGATCATTGTGTATTTGTTCTTTGGAACAACAGATTATGGTCATGAGTTCAATTTTTAGGTTAGGAGACATGGTGATGACAAAAAGAATCTGAATATGGTTAGGGTGATGATAGATTTGGGAGCTGGATTGAGTGGATATCTTCGGTAGTGTGGCTATGAGTGTTTCCAAGATATGGGTCGTCAAAATCCATCCCCTGATAATGATGGTGATCTAGTGTTGGTTTGGATAGTGGAGTTCTCATGAGTTGGACAGTGTGAAACCTTCAGGAAGAATTTGATGGTTATTTTTTGATCAATGGGTGGCCAGAATCTGACCATCAATGATGTTATGGGTTTATTCAACCTAAATATAGGAATTATGGCATGATTCTCAATGAAATTTAAATTGGTGGGGACATTGGAGGGATTCATTAAATGCACTGTAATTTCTATGAAATTATACTATACACAACATGTACTGTGGAATAATAAACGTCTTTTGTACCCATATGTATAGTATCTAGGGTTATGTGTTGAGTTAAATATCATACACTATGTGGGAATCCCACGTGTCATGTGACCCTTAGCCTACCATCTCAACGTGTATAGAGAGTACATTACCAGTAGGCCATGTGTCCCCACATACCATGTGTGATGGAGCACACTCATATACTTTAAAATGTGTGTGATTTTGGGAAGACAGCACATGACGAGTGTCATCCCAACCACTAAACACCATGTGTGATGTGGAGTACACCTCGTGTACTTTAGAAAGTGCATGGGATTGAGCAGACAACACACATAGAGTTTCATTTTGAAATCTATATATTGTGTGTTGTAACAAAATCACATGTCTCATGAGGGAGTCATGCCATGTGATATGGAAATACACGAGCAGTTTTGGACTCTGTGAGACATGCCATGTACCCCATGGGACACATAATTTACCTATTCATGGTCA
Source organism: Viscum album (assembly GCA_963277665.1). Classification (NCBI taxonomy): domain Eukaryota; kingdom Viridiplantae; phylum Streptophyta; class Magnoliopsida; order Santalales; family Viscaceae; genus Viscum; species Viscum album. The sequence goes on from OY728127.1 coordinate 306,280,808, forward strand.
ATATTGATCCCTTTCTCTCCTCATACTAGTAAAATATTGGGTGATATCCCTCAAATCATATTAGTGCAGGTGTGTTCCCTTATTTCATCACTAAGTGGGTATCATGAGGAATATTTTCCTGAGCACAGGATGATCGATCCCCCTATAGGTTAGTTCCAGATAGAGTTAGGTATCTCTTTGTGTGGCTTGGGTTGTGATCCTCTATCAATATTCCCTGGGTTGGGTTAGGTATCCCATTTATGAAATATATGGTGTGTGATCCCCTTCCTAGTGGGTTAATTTAGTTAGGGTTAGGTATCTCCCATAATCCCTGGGTGTGATCCCCCATCTATGTATTGACATTTTTTGTCTTCCAGTATTGTATAGTTTGATCATGTGAGTATCTCAGAAGATCCCTCTCAAATCCTATATGAATATCCATGGAAATTCATAATGAGTATTTCATATTGAATGAGTTACATAAGTAGTATGTGGCCCTTTGAGTGAGTTCTCTTGGGTGCATGTTACCTATGATCCTCTAGTAAAATCCTAGGCAGATGGTGATCACATGACCTCACATCGAGACTTGGAGTCTCCATGTGATCATATATGGGTTTTCGTGTTTATTTCATTGGATTTGTGATTTAGATATGACTCCCTCTTTGATGCTTGGTGTTTGGTGATTTTGGAGTGTCCTACTGGTTATGTTTATACTCACCCATGCTTGGGATCTTCCCACAAATGTCATTTATTATACAGATTGTGGGCCTTTTGACAAAGACCTAGGAGGATAAGGTGCCAGTGGATCTTGGTTGTTCTAGATAGAACTTGGATGGTTCCAAGAGTTTTCATCTTGATAGAGGTCCACTTTTGTTATCAATTTGGGATATTTTTTAATTTTTATGGGATTTTATTTGGCCCCTTTTTTCTTTTTTTCTCCTTTGTTATACTATAATGTGAGATAGATTTTATTCATGAATTTATAGTATCAATTGTTCATATTTTCTGCATTATACTGGTGTATGGAGATGTCTGTGTGTGTGTGCAATTACTTTAGGATAAGGCATATTATGTGTGTGTTATGTATACTCGACACTAGTCTCCAGACCCTGACCTATTGGAGGCAGTATTGGGATGTCATTATCAGCTTACCACCATCTGGGAAGGCACGTATGGGTTGTATCATGATAATCCCAACCTCATATTTCTATTGCAATAGGGTATCGTGAACATGAATAAAATCAACCTCGTTCCCTCTTCCTACCATGCATGACCCCCACCACATATCATCATCTCAATCACATAACCAAGCCATCTAATGTATCTCATAGCATAAATTTAATCCATTACAAGTAGTATTCTTATAACTATTTTGATCCATTACATCTCGTACTTCACCTAGAAAAGAGAGTGGGGAAGAGGGAGTATTTATCCATCTATTCCCTCTCCAACCTATATATTTTGGGAAAATACCCAGAACCCAAAAAATTTGGGTGTTAGTGAGGTTATCCAACTCAGGTGGGGTGCGTAATAAATCACAAGTAAAATACAACATATAGCATAGTCCCACACAACCCAACCTAAGGTTTTAATATCAAAAAAACATTATAATCTCCCATAAAAATCACCCAAAATCCCCCATAATTCACTCTCAACCACTACCATCTTCAAAAAACAAATCAGACCCACTTCCTTACACAAAACAACCTTAAAATATCCACATTTTCCAATTAATCACATCATTTATCCATTTCCAACATTACTATTTTCCATAAATATTACATTCATTATTCCATTCAATTTCATATTTAAATTCAATAAAGTTATTAATCATCAATCAAATTTAACTCCAAATCTTACACTTCTATTCCAATCTTTCATAATTCATTAACATCTGTGTTTATTAATTTCCATCCCATACCTAGTATGACATTAATCATTAACAATCATATTCCATAACACCGAGCATTTATTACACATCCTCATAACACATAACAAACCATCACACAACCCACATCTCAAAACGTGTTAATACCCATTACTACTACCACAAAGTCACTTTTTTCCACAAAACTAGACATTCCATTATAACAACCCAACAAACACACATCAACAACTACATCCACCCATGGTCGCCATGGAAACCATTAGTAGCATCTATTACTCACACACATCAACACCCAAAACCATACACAATAATTTCTAACCTCTTACACATAGATCACAAAAATGGAAACTCAAAAACAACAATGAACCATAACAAATCATAATTATAATGTAACAAACAATCATATTTTAATAATTCTTTCATATAAAACATTATTGGACAGTATAAGCATCATTACCACATTTAAAGATTTCCAAACAACAATTTTTTTTACATAATTATATGTTTAACCTTTCATGAAAGGTGATTCAATATATTTAATTCCTCACAAAAAAAATTCTATCACAAAAGCAAGGACAACACACAAAATCAACATCAAACAAGCCATTTGACATAAGCAATATCATGAAATCTCATAAAAACATGTGAATCACCATTCCCCTTCTATTTTGTTAGTCTAATTTATTATATTTATGATATTAATTATAACTATCCACAAAAGGAAAAAATCATGAAACTTAAATAATTTACACATAACTATGGAATAAGTATTAAATACCCTACCTCAATCAATGATTCTTAGCCAATGTGAGAATGAGATGAGGGATATGATCACAAAACCCAGATCATGTGAGGGAATACCTCAACAACCTAAAACACATAAATCCTCATCACATCCATGAAAAAACATCCCTCAGATTTAACATGCACTAATATCATGGAATTCCTAGAAGGAAGAATATATAGAGGATAAAGAAGAAGAGAGGGAAAATCACCTCAAATCACAGGTAATTGATCTCATGAAGTTGAGGGATTAATCCATCCAATGAGAAACCAAATAAATCCAAAGATACATTTCTAATTTCATAGGGTTAAAGGAAAAATATAGAAGATTCTAATAATTCTAATGGTATTCTAAATTTATACTAGAATTGGAATCTTAATGTTCTATTGTGTGATAAGCAATGGACACACTAAGACAGGGCTAAGTTGAATGAATCCCTAAAAATCCTGTTTCAATATTTTATATCTCCCCAATTTAAATGTTCATCAATATTTTTATCTAATATGACTATGGAAGGGTTACATAATGAAAAATTAATTTGGTGTGATTCCATCCAAAAAGATAAACCCAAAAACTTGACTTGTAGGTATCATGTCATGATAGAGGTTTCCATGCCATGATAACCACTTATATAAGAATTAAAAAAACTATTGAAATCCATATAATATCATGAGATAAAAAATTACATCATAGCATGAAATTGGAAAAGGAAAATGTAAAAGTAAATAAAACCATACATATAAGCCTTTTTAAGAAATGTAAGGTTTTAAACTTACAGATATTCTCTCTAAAATCATTTACACCATGATGGACACCTCGCACGCCATGATTGAAATTCCTCCTCAAAAGAGTGCATTGCATAATTCATATGGATTACACACCCCCAAGACATAACTCCTACTACACACCATGACCCAAAACACTCATTCTATGAATCAACCCTTCATAGTGTGACATACCCAAAATAAAAACCACTAATTTCTCCAGAAATAGCTCATGTTATGATACCCAAAACTAAGTTGTGACCCACTTACTCTAGATAAATACTCTCAACTTCAAATCCTCTTACGTTCATCCAACCTTCTTTTAACACCTTTAATACCCAAAATACACAAAGTAATAGGCTATAAGGGTACAATATGATATATAAATAGAGGATAGGAAGAATAGAAAGAATAATAAATGGAATATTAACTCAAAAAATCATAAATGACACCACTAAAAACATCCCCAGCCTGGGGGAGAAGGAGGAAGAAGGAGGGAGAAGAGAGGGAGGACCCAGTCAAATGGACCTCCGCATATCCACTTTTTTATTAAAATCCAATGGGATGACTATGAAATGATGCTGATGCCCCTAATTTTTTAAAAAAGGAACCGATTCTACTGAGTACATGGTGGATATCTTTCATCCAACCAGTGCCCCACTGGGTACCCAATGGAGCCCCACTGACAACTTGATGGCTAGGATAGTGGTATAACAACATTTTCCCTCTCACCAAGTACATAGTGGAACCTCCATCCACTCAATTTTTTTCTTACTTAATAAACACCCTATAATCTATATAAGTTCTTTTTAATCATAACTTCAAACTCTAAAACTTCTATTTCCACATTCAAAACCCATATAAAACCCCCTCTATCCTATCCACATTCTAAAATATCATGTTTACTCGAATCTAGATTCTTTGATATTTGGGAATTTTTCAATTCCATTGATATGTAACAATTAGGGTCATTATATTAATATATTCCAAATATATTATACACGTTATATAATGATGTTAAAATTGATTCATTGATAGTTAATCTGGGAAATAAGGAATACACCAAATCGGTTTAATGTTAAATATATTTTTCATATCCATTCATAAATAAAATTGAAATACAAGATATATAAATCTATGTAATATGTTATATTTTGTGTATATATATTTTAATAACCCACTTAGAGTAGTAACTCAAATAATTTTATTCAAATTCTAAAAAAAACTAGTGGGATCATATCAAAACACATTTGGATGAAACTATAATATTAACTATCTCAATTTATATACAAACATTTTTTATCAATACAAATCTTCATTCAAATTTCATTATGTTTGATATAATAAACCTTTTGAGTAATGAAAATTATTATTAGTCCTTAATTCATAAATATAATAAAAGATCATCCTCTAGAAAAATATAATTGGTATAAAAAATAGAAAGGGATCTAACAATATCTCCATCAAACATACATATCTATATACGGTCTTTTCATCCAAATATATCTATATATCACATGTGTTCTTATAAAATCCATTTTATCCAAAGCATCGGGTATATCCATGATACATGGAAGATGGAAATTTCACATATTTTGCCTCATACATTCTCAATTATGGATCATACTAATAATACTACCAATATCAATTATATTTTTATAATAGATAGCTCTAACTTCAAATCATAGCAGGATATCCTCCTTATATATATAAGAGTTATGGATATCATCCCTAAATTAATATATTATTTCCCCCACCTCTTATGGATAATAGTACCTCTGATGTGATGTGGGATATTGAAAGGTGTGAAAATCAAATTGTATGTGTATGATGGTCTTGAAGAAGACCCTTCTGGTGGAATTTAGGTGAACAGTGTTCAAAAATATCACTACATATAAGTATTTTCATGAAGATATCAAAAATATATTTTTGAAGAACATAAAGGTAGAGAGAGTTATTCCCTTTAAAATTTAAATTTTAGTGATAATTAATGAAATTTTTTATAATAGGGAGTACATTCAATAAATGTATCATCTATATTATAAATTGAAATCACGTAATCTTGAACTCTCTTAGGAATTTCTAGTGAATCTAGTTTTGATATCTCTTTTAACACAATTTGATTAGTTTAATGTGATTTAAACTATCAAAAAGAGACATAATCTCCAAATAAGATCATCCCACATTGTGTCAAAGAAGAGTAAATGATTTAATTTATAGAAAATCAAGTAGACATTTCTATTTTTATGATGAAACTATGAAAATTATTAAAATGTTGGTAGAAAAGTTATCTATATAATAGTTATGGTCCCCAGAACATAACCACACCAATTATTATATTCTCACATCCCATCATTAGATAGAGACAAATGATAATGAAAAAAAAATATTCTATAAAAATATGTGATGATCTAAAAGGATAGTCATGCATCTCTATAATATTTTAACATCAATATATTTAGAAACAATTATGAATTTACTATGTATATTCTTGATGATTTAACAAGAATATTCTTATTTGTGTGTGTGTTTTTGGTAATGTATTTCTTCTAACAAAATAAACATTTTTAACATACCATATAATAATTTATCTATGAAACTGATGTTTATAATGAAAAAAAACTTCAAAAAAAAATCTAACAGTGAAACTCTCTAATGATTTTCAAGTTATATTAATGATTTATTTTTATTCATTAATAAATTAAATGTAATATGAAAAATTAATTTTATAAGTGTTTTTCATTTATTTAATTTTATTTTATTTTCATAGTTAAATAAAAAATCAAGACATTCTATTTTTTAAAATTTTAAAATCCATAAATGAGTTTAATTTAATGACTTTGTATTGAGGGTTTGTTTTTTTGGATTATATAAAAAAATTATAAAAATGGGGTAGTTTAAAAATTATTTCAGAAAAGGGGTTCCCACTTTTATAAATGTATCATCCATATCCTAATACTCCCTTATGTGATCAAGTAGATTGTGCTATGTGACCTCAGGAACACCTCCCCATATGCCAGACACACTTGGAAAAAGGTGGGATCTTACAACCTCCCTGCCATATAACTACTCATCATCGAGCTGCTCCAAGTATCACTATGGGGTATCTGTGAGAATGTATGTACATTGTGTCTAAATATCTTACTCCCTCTCCTATGTCTCCTCTTCCACACATCCATTCTACAAATACACTTACACTAGAGGTACATTCTTCCTTCGGAGATTTTTCTCAATATGGACCAAAACATGAATCTAATTCTCCTCAAATTACGCATCAACATCCATCTCAATATCATAAAATTATATCACATGATAAGATTTAAGATGATATCTATTAATATATGATACATGAAACACATCATCAATGGAATTATAGCACAATGGAAGGGCTAAATGGTATTCTACTAGACCGACCCTCTCCACTATCTCAAACGGCCCAAAAAGTTAGGGTGTTGGCTTCCCCTATTTTCTAATACGGTGTTTCCTTAACCTAGGAAATAGCCGAAATAAAACACAATGACTAAACACAAACTCTAGAGGCCATCTATGATGGTTAGTGTATGATTTCTATTAGTGATGTGCAGTCACCAACTGTTTGCTGGTCAAATGAACCTACTCGTACATCTCCTAAATGAGACTATGTCCAATGATCACTGACTCAAATACCTATAACCAACAAATAGTAAAATTATAAGGTATTCTATATAAATCCTCAAAATTATCCATTTGGATCTATTTCTGGTAGTTGTTATTATACGAAAACTCCATGAGTGTTATATGTTTCTCCCAAGAACCACTAAAATCCATGACATGATCTTGCAATATATCTTCTAGAATCTAAATCATCCACTCAAATTATCCATAATTCTAAGGATGATAGGCTTCAAATATAAGAACCAATGATACTAGATCCTTCTAAAGACCCTTCCAAGACTGAGATGTGAAATGAGGATCTCAATCAGAAATGATACTCCTTGGTACACCATGCAGCAGAACTATCTTCTGAACATAGAGACTATCCATATAATCAATGTTAAAGGTCTCTCTAATAGGAAATAATTTGGCTTCCTTTTTTAGTGGATCCATGATCACCCACACAACATCATTCTTATGGGATTTCCTGGGTAATCCTATCACAAAATCCATAGTGACAGCATCCCAGTTCCAATCTAGAATAGGTAAAGGTTGCAACAACCAAGTTGGAATGTAATTATTTCCCTTCACCTACTGATAAGTGATACATCTCTCTGTGAAGCCTATTATCTCCTTCATTTCTGACCACTATTATTGTACATGTAGATCACAATATATTTTTTTCATACCTAGATGTACTGCCCATTTGGAATCATGGAAATATTTCATCATCTCCTCGTAGAAACCCATACTCAATCATGGAAAAGAAGGAAATTATCACTTCTAAGAGACTATCTTGACAGTGGATCCTCACCATATAAGTTGTCCCTTGGAGTTGGTATCCTTAGATAATATAACATATCTCTCTTAATCCAATCTAAAATAATGGGTAATACAAATGTTGAAGTCAAATCTACGCATACCTAGGACTCTTAAACCTTGAGATTCATGTCTGCAAAGAGTTCCAACAGCCACTAATTGTCACAAGAATCCTTCACTGCCTATTTCTACATCTTCTAGACCAAATAATCGGCAATGAAAATTACTTTTTCTAGCGTGTAATCCAACTCAAAGATGAAATATTGTAGATACTCAAGCCGCATACTATTTTTAAGGTTTAGGTATCACTAAGAAAATATATACTTGAGAATCTTATAGTCTGTATACACCACAAACCTCTTTACCAAGAGATAGTTTCTCCAAAACCTCAGGGCATGTACCACCACATCTAACTCTAGATCATGAGTAGGGTAATTCCTCTCATGCGGTCTCAGTTGTTTGGATCCATATGAAACCACTTGATCTTCCTACATCAGAACGATTATGATTTTGACTTTGGATACATCATAGAACATGGTATAATCTTTTTATATCCTAGGAAAAGTGATGATTGGTACCAAATTAGGCCTTCTCATTAGTTCTTGGAAATCTATCTTAAAATAATTTGATCATACAAATTTCACCCCTTTCTTGGTCAGCCCAGAAATAAGTGATTCCAAATGGGAGAAGTATTTGATAAAATTTTGAAAATATTCTACTAAACCCATAAAAATATTAATCTTGAAGACATTTTTGGTTATCTCACAATATAAGATGGATGAAACTTTCTCTGGGTCCACTTCCACTCTATACTATGAGATAACATGGCCTAAGAAGTGCACTCGATCTATCCAGAAGTTGAATTTTGATAGATTGATATAAAGTATATTCTCTCTCAGTGTACTCCGAACAATGTCAAGATATTGGAAATGATTGTATTCTAATTGGGAGTACACTAATATTTCATTTATGAAAACTACCAAAAACAAATATAAGAATGGATGGAATATTTGATTCATTAAGTCCAAGAATATTGTTGGGATGTTTGTCAAACTAAATAGCATTACCAATAATTCATACAAAACATACCTAATTCTAAAGGTAGTATAGTGTTTTTATGATGGCATCACACTCAATTGATGGTACCCTAACCTCATGTTGGTCTTTGAGAATATCCTAGAACCTCTCATATGGTGTAATATATTGTTGATTCATGTAAGGGGATATTGGTTCTTGACTTTTATTTAGTTCATCCTATGATAATACACACATAAGTGAAAATTTCCATCAGCATTCTTAGTGAAAAGTATGAGAGAACCCAATTATTAAGTAATAATCTTTATGAATCATTTGTCTTCTAGGTCTTACAACTAAACTTTCAACTCACAAATCTCTACTGGTGTCATTCTATAAGGTATAATAAAAACTATTTTATCTCCTGACACCAACTTGAATATGAACTCGATCTCCCATATTGGTGGTAAGTCAAAGAAATATTTAGTAAATACATCCTAAAAATGGTATACCACTAGAGGAAAAGTATCCTAATGTTTTCCACCATCATCCAAAACAAGGATTATTATATGGGTCATGATACAATCCAAACAATGTTGAATTGGTACTGTACGACCATCCTGAAGATCCCACTCTCCCTGAAGGATATAGCTTCCCCCTTCTAGAGATAGAATTTTAACTCTCTTTTGATAATAGTCAATATGAACTTGTTACATAACTATTAATTTCATACTAATAATAAAATCAAATCCTATCATTTATAGAAAAAACAGCTCCCAAATAAAATGTTAACCACTGATTTCAAGATTGCACTCCATGCAAGGCTTGATATCCTTCGATCACACTCCCAAAGGTGTGTCGCTAGTCATAATTCCATTTGATCACTCCACAATCAAGACTAAACTATTTTAAATATGATATGATAAAAATGAATGTGATTATAATATATTAAAAAAAATGAAAGAAATGGTAGATGATACAAGAATCATACCTCTAGTGATAGAAGGTCCTGCTTCCAATCTAGTCATAGTAGGTTGTACAAAATGTAGTTTACTCACCCCTCTGACCTAGGTTATAGTATGACTCTACTAATATATTCCCTCTGAGTGGTATTGTTGCTCCTATTTTTCGGAACCATATCCCCCAGCTCAACTTGGCCATCTGGTGGAACTCCAACTATTGGTCTACTAAGGAGTATCTAAGTCCGTACCTGACTCAAGTGATTTTCCTGATCCCCTACTTTTGTTCTTCTACTATGGGGTCCTACAAAAACTTTGAAGATGAACCATATTACCGCAATAATGGTACTTCATAGTGGGATAAGGACACTAAGGTTAGTTGTATCTATCCTTTCCACACTAAAATTGTTGCAACGAACCACAGTATGGAGATGATTTCCCACTACCCTGATTGATCTACCAACTATTTCCCTAATGGTAACTATCATATAAGTGATTACTATTACCAAACGAAGAGGTACCAAATTTCCCTACTAAAACTATATAGACACCACTCAGATACTCACTCAAATTCCCTTCCATTAGGAGAGACTAATTAATCACATCTTTAAAATTGCTCAAGTGAAAGTCATTCACTGATGACCTGATCTCATAGTGAATCCCATCATGAAAACACCGTGCTCTGGAAACCTCATCAGCTACCAAGGATATAGAAAAGTGATACTGGTCTATAAATCATCCATCACTAGTATACCCTCATGTTTTAAGTGCTTGAACTCATGATCTATATCATCCCTCAAATTCTCTTGATATAAGTGGTTCAGAAAATTTTCCTTGAAACCCTTCCAGGACAACTTCTCTTGTTTCCTGGATTACTATAGGATGTCCAACCAATTCTTGGCTGGTCCTTGAAGCACATAACTAGCAAGATTCACCCTCCTATCTATGGGTATCTCAACGTACTTGAATATCATCTAGACTAACTCAATCTAAAACTCATCTTCCATGGGGCCTTCCTCCCTAGGGTATATAGGTGGATGTTGTAGTTGGAAATCTCTCTTCAACTCATACATAATAGGTGCAATATGAATAGTCTCCCTCTCCATGGATTTAATGACACTTAGGAAGCTATTGTGAAGATGATATTCTATTATATTCTATAGATCTGTAGGAAGTTCTGGCTCAGTTGTGTCAGTATTATGTTAATTACCACTCTTTTAACACTCAACTCAAAGACGGTGAGGATACGTTTCCCTTACAAAGACCAATAAAATCCTTAGAACACAAAAAAAACAATTTCAACCTCAATAGGTGATAAAAACAAAGAACCATTGGCTCAAGGTTCCTCTATACTTGTATTAATAATTGAATTAGAATAACATAAAAAAATTATTATTTCATTTATGAGGTATAAAAAGGGATTTAATTTCACAGTTCATATGGTAAAGCATGTCACATGTGGTAAATATATCACTATCATGAACAATGCATGTTAACATATTATACTATGTTCCTATCATTCTGTATGCATTCTCATTTTATGTCACACCAAGCCATGATTAAAAATCTCAATAAACTGTAACATCACACAACTTATGAATCACTCAATGTGAAATAACATTAAAACAATAACAAGTAAACAACATTGATAGCAATCCCATCCTTGGGTACTAGGATTTTCCCATATGCATGTATTAGCTAATTCCATGCACAAGCTCATTACCAAGTCCCAACATATCCTAGTCTCCTTTATATCTTTCCCAAATAGTAAACCATTAGAAAAGAATATTGAGGTTCTGATACCAATTTTCAACATCCCCTCCATGATACTCCCTTACGTGACCAATTTGGGTGTGCTACGTGACCTTAGGCACACCTCCCCATATGTCAGAGGCTTTCAACTAGTAGCAAGGGTGTAAGGAATATAGTGGGTAGATTATACCCTCTGTAACAGAGTTTCAATAAAGAGAAAAATAATAGTATAGTAACAAAAAATAGATGAAATATATTAATCAGCAACATGTATTCATAACAGAATAAAGAAAAACTCTAATAACTCAATAATAATGGGATCATGTATGACATGATAAATGTATATAAATGATGTATTTAAAGTCAAAAAAATATAATACTAAGAAAACTCAAATAAAGACTCCATGAATCCCAATTTCAAACCCCATTTTGGTCTTATCTCTAAGATCCAACCCATCAATCAAGAAATAGTCAACAATAGGGTCCCTTTACCTGGTACATACATTTATCCATGAAATTTTTCCAGGTACCAACCGACGGCCCATCCAGGGTGTGAGTATAACTTAGTAGGCTGACACCACAATTTCTAAACAAATATAGCCTAATATATATAGTGCATTAAATATAAAGTGATAAATGTGGAATTAATTTTATCAATTAACACTATATGTGAAATGAATCCAATAAACCTCGAGCTTCGGGTTGATACTTGGGGTTAACCAAGCCTACCTCTGTACAATGTTTCATATCTCTAAGCATGTTGTGGAACCATGTCAACTATAACCATAACCCTCCCAGGGTTTGAACCATAAAATAAAGCATAGGAGAACTTTGCAGATCCCTATAATAAATACAGTATAACTAGGCCAAGCCCTATAAGCATTATAACACAACCGGTCCAAGATCTATAAGAATTACAAGATAACTAGGCCAATCCCTTTAAGAATTGTAGTATAACGAATATAATACCTAAATGCGTTAATGTATAACTAATCACAAAGTATAATCTATATCAGCACTATCCATTATGATCAATTCATTTAATAACTATTTATCTATCCAGTTATACTCCTTAAGGTCAGCATTTCAATTATTATAATAATTACATAAATTATCATTCCATTTATCCTTTAAACCCCCAAGGTTGTTAGAATGGAAATTAACCAATTTCCATCTATGTGATCTCATATCAAGTAATTACACCAATTTCAAAGGTTATTCTAAATGATAATATTAATCCAACGGTCATTCAAGTTATCAAACCTCATAGGGTGTAATGTTTAATCTAACCAAGTCTCACATTGGGTTGAGGGATGGCACACCTATCAGGTGGCCGCGTGTCTCGGTCTCAACCCAAATAACCCAACGGGGTATAATGGGAGGTCTGTACAGATATTACCCATCAAAAATAGGTTAATCCAATTATTTAGGTCACGTTCATGGAATTCTATTGAAATCGTGAAAATTTCACATACCGGGATAAAGTAAAACAGAAATTTTGGGATAAGTTCTAGATCAGTCCCCTTAAAAAGAATAAGTTGTGTATAAGATCCCAACATCCAAGATAACATTCAATCCCTTCTTCATTCCCTTCAAATTCTAGGCCTAAAACCCTAATATTGGAAGGTTGGGTTTGAAACCAATGAAAAGGAGGTCCAAAAGACTTCTCAAATCTCTACAAGGTACCTAAGGGTCCAGAGGAAAATATTAGATCAAAATGGATTTGGAGGGGATTGAGGGTATTTATAGCCATACTATTAAAAATAGGACTACAGTGCAGCCCACTATGCCATACTATTGAACCACTTGAAATGGGGTACACTATGGCATAGCCCAAGGGTTCGCATCATAGCCTCCCTTGATCAATGTGTGTCTAAAAAACATTTCAAGGGACACATAAGAGATCATATTTATGTGGGGGGTGTACCACCCTGCATCCTAGGACACTATGATATAGCTATGCATTTTCCAAGGCAAAAGCTACACCATAGCCTACCTCCACAGCGTAAGGGTACTAGATTTGGAAGAATTGGCCAAAACCAACCCTAAGACCCTTACAGTGGAGCCATTATCTCCATGATCTAGCACTCAATCACCAAGGTAGGGCCTACACCACAGCAAGATTCCACGCCACAACTATGCTGAAATTAGCAGTAGCTTGGATTTCCCTCCTCTCAGGACCCAACATCGCAACCAGGAGTTCTACACCATAGACACTAGTCTTGCAGCATGACCCTTATCTCCATGGCATAGAATCCTCTATAACTGAGTATTTCAGCACAACTACCCTCTTTCTCCCTCTCGGAGCAACCAAGGTACAACTAGCTAAGGAAAAAAATGGGTTTAAAAGGTTTTACAAAAACATTAAAGAGGGGCGCACCTGAAAAAAGATGGGATCTTACAATAAACCTCATTCAAACAAATTAGTTTACTTTATAAAAAAAATATGTGATATTGTATGAAAAAAAATCACTCAAACTTTATAACCTTTACACAGTTTGAGTGAATTTCATTCACATAAGCCATTTTAAATTTTTTTTATTTTTTTATTTTTTTATTAAAATGTTTAACAATAACTATACATTAGTAATTAATTAATTAATATTAATAATAAATTATGTAATTAAAAATAATAGAAGATTAAAAATATTTTATGATAATTTATAATTATGGTGTAATTAATAATTTAATTAATATTTGTTAATAATATAATTTATATTTGAATTAATAAAAATTAATAAACTAAGAAATAATTATAAATATTGGAATTAATATTAATAAATTAATTAATTAATAATAATTAAAAATGATATCAATAACTAATAATAATACACTTAATAATAACTGGTCAAAATTGATATTTTTAATAATTTTTAATTAATATTATAATTAATAATAATTACCAATGTATTTAATAATAATTAATTTTGGAATAAATGATAATTAATATTATAATTATTAATAATTAATAATGTGATTAATAATAAATAATAATATAATTAATACTATTTAACAATGTAATTAATAATAATTAATATAGAGAAGTAATAATGATTAATATTAGAATTGATAACAATTAATAATCAAATTAATATTTATTTTTATTATAAAAATTAATAATAATTATTAGAGTCCTTCCAAGATCGAATTTAGCTGGGGGTAGATGGTGTGCAAAGGGGGTAGGTTGGGCCCAGGAAAGGTGCAGTGTAGCGCTTACCAATACCCATGTTACCCAAATTATCTATTTAGCCCAATGGGATTTCTTTAATGGTATTGTTTCAGGATACCACTCCTCGATGCATGGGAATTGGCATAGGTTCGATTCCTACCATGCTCAAATATAGTTGGGGGAGGACGACGCACAGGGGGCATGTTGGGCCTAGGAAAGGCATGGTGCGACTCTTGTCAATGCCCTCACTACCAAAATTATCTATTTTGAAGTTGGGGGATTACCTAACTGGTAAAGTATTCTATAATACTATATTGAAACTCTAGTTCAAGTCCAGGTTGGGATGAATTTCCATAATAAGGTAGCAGTAATGTATCATTGTAGCAGTGTGGGTACTATAGCAGGTACTATAGTGGGATGGTTTAGTAGCAGTGTTATTCATCAAAATTAAGCTTTAAATCCATGTCATTTGGTCTTTGGAACATTAGGCCTCTAGGTCATATCATGCCTAAATATAATGTTCATAAAAGAAGAAGGATGGTTGCACAGTGCGACAGAGACAGCGTAGGGAAGTCAGTGGTAGGCAGCAACACAGTGTGTGGTGGTTGTCGATGGAAAGCGTTGGTTGGATGATGACTAGGAAATTGGTGACCACTCTTGTGTAATTCAAACCACCCTCACCCACTAATATTCTCAATGTGGCTCTATAAAAAAATGTGGTCTTAGCGGTGGTTTTTTTACTAATCACAATGGTTTAAACTACCACTATAATGTTTAGTGATGGTTATTTAAACCGCCACATATTTCATTATCATTAATCATTTAATGGTGGCTTTTATAGTTTACCAGTGGTTATTATATGTGTCATTTTTGGGTACATAACAGTGATTTTTTATTCATTTGGAGATGGTTCTTTTGGGGGTGGGGTAAATTAACATAACCGCCACTAAATATTTTAGCATCAGTTTACCTTCTTAAAGGAAAAAATATAAATAAAACCACCTTAAACACCGCTAAAATAATTAGTGGAGGTTATGTTTAGTAGTGGTTATTAGAACCACCACTAAAAATATAAAATAAAAAAATAAAAAAAACTATTTAATAAAAAAATATGTATATACCAAACTCATACATAGAATAAACTAAGCCTTAAATATACAATAAACTCATCATACATACATACATCCACACACCCATAGTCATAAATACAGAACCATCAGTAAACCATAATCTCAATAATCATATATATACAGATAAAATATTTTCAACATCCACTAAACCATAACCAATACATCCATCCCACCAACACCACTACATCCAACTACTTCCATATATAGATTCATCACACATGAAACAAACCACATCATTTCATATACTAGAACAAAAAAAAAGAGAAATTAGAATTGAATATAATAAATAAGAATTATAGTGTAATCATTAATAATGTGTAACCATTCCATGAAAACTATGCTTCATCATGACTTTATTTTGATGAGTGACATGGATCATAATGGTCAACATTATTTCTACTATTGGTATCTTTCACCTATAATACAAACTAGAACATTTAAGAAAAAATTAAAAATATAATATGCATAGAATTTATTTGTAATTTTTCAATTAACATTTGTAATTTTGTTAATAAAATAGATGACATTAATTTTAATATAAAACAAATAAGATATCATGAAGAATAATTTAAAAACATAAACATACCTATTTATGATATGATTTAGCACTTGGGACTCAAAAGGGAAAAGTATATAACAATCAAATTAATTTTTAAACCGGTGTGTGGTGTGCTTGAAATTTCTCAATAAATAGATTTTAAAGAATCTTATATGGAATAATTTTCTATATTTTAAAAAAAAAATGGTGTTTTCTCATGATTCCACATCAATCTGAGGTTGTTTTCTATGTTTTTTATTGTTATACACATGTTTTAGTGGTTTAAAACACTAAAAACACGTTTATATGAATCCTAGAAAAATTTTAATTGAAATAGAATCAATTCCAACATTTCAAAAATCAATCTATGGTTAGGCCCTATGATTTCACAACCATATAACATTGTTTTATTAGTTTCGACCCCCTAGCGCTTGTTTTTTAAGACTACTATTTTTTAAACCATTTATTGAGTCATTATGTGAACACTTCATGTCGTATAGAGGTTTTTTCTATATATAAATATCAAAAATAATTAAAATATATCTTTTCCATTATTTTACATAAATATGATGTCATTTTTTATGGTTTTGATTATTATACGTATGTTTCAGTTTTTAAAGCACAAAAAACACTTTTACGGTCATCCTAAGAAATCTGCATCTTGGATTGACATGGTTTCAGTTTATAAATTTCAAAAATAAATCTATTTTAATTGAAATTTGATTTCATGGACATCCAATATCATTTTCATGGTTTTAACCCACTAATGCGTATTTTTAAATACTTTGATATCTTTTAAAAATACTTACTGTGTCATTCCAAGCACATCGCACATTGTATAGACATGTTGTATGATATTAAACATAAAAAATAGCTTAACCATAGTTATCCAATGATTCCACATCAATATGAGGTCATTTTTTATGGTTTTTACCATTACACCCATGTTTTAGTGTTTTAAAACACAAAAAAACACCTTTATGGGCATCCAGGGAAAATCGTAACTTGAATTGGTGTAGAATTAGTTACACAATTTTAAAAATCAATTAATTCTCATTTTACTATAATTTCATGGTCATATGATGATATTTTATTGGTTTTTACCCCCTAATGCATGTTTTTAAAGATTTTTATATCTTTTAAAACTGTTTATTGAGTCATTTCAAGCACACTACATGTCAGATGGATGTTTTATACACTCATAAACATCACAAATAATTAAATATTGGTTTTCTGATGATTTCACATCAATATTTGGTCTTTTCCTTTGATTTTTACTATTAAACATATATTTCAGTGTTTTACAACACTCAAAACATGTTTATAGGCATCCTAAGAAAACTGTAACTTGGATTGACATGGAATCAGTTCCTAAATTTCAAAAATAAATCAACGATTGATTTATTATGATTTCATGATGATATGATGTCATTTTCTTAGTTTTGACCCCCTAATGCATGTTTTTAAAGAATTCAATATCTTTTGAAACTTCTTTTTGAGTCATTCTAAAAACATTACACGTTGTATAGATGTTTTGTCTATTTTAAATGTCATAAATAATTAAATGGTAGTTTTTTCATTATTCCAGATCAATATGAGGACATTTCTTATGGTTTAGACCGCTACACACATGTTTTAGTGTTTTAAAACAGTAAAAACACATTTGCAGACATCTCAGGAAAACTGTAACTCAAATTGACATAGTTTTGAATAAATAGAAGGTTGTTATCCTATGATTTAAAATCCATCTGACAACATTTTCTTGGTTTTGACTCCTGACACATGTTTTAAAAGACTTTGATATCCATTAAAATTACTTATTGAGTCATTTTGAGCACACCGCATGTCAGATGGATATTTTCTCTATTATTACACATAAAAAAATTATTGGTATCTTTTTAATTATTTTACATCAATATTATGCCATTTTTATAGTTTTGATCATTACACACACGTTTTAGAGTTTTAAAACACTAAATATGTGTTTATGGGCATCTCAGGAAAACCATAACTCAGATTGACATAGAGTCAGTTCCTAAATTTCAAAAATCAATATACAGTAATTATCCTATTATCATATATCCATCCAACACCATTGTTTTGTTTTAACCCTCTAATGTGTGTTTTTAAAGACTTTGGTATCTTTTAAAACTGCTTATGGAGTCATTTTGGGCACACCGCACATCGAATTGATGTATTGTCTTCTCATACATGTCAAAAATAATTAAAACAGAAATTTTCCAGGATTTCCCATTAATATGAGGTCATTTTTTATGTTTTTGACCATTACATGCATTTTTTATTATTTTAAAACACTAAAAATGTGTTTATGGGAATCCTTAGAAAATTCTAACTCAGATTGATGTGGTATTGGTTCCTAAATTTTAAAAATAAATCAAAGTTCAATGCCCTATTATTTCATGGCCATCTAACATTGTTTTCCTAGTTTTTACACCTGCACGCCTATTTTTAAAGATTTTGATATCTTTTAAAACTGTTAATTGAGTCATTATGAGCACAGCGCACATCGGATGAATGTGTTTTCTTCTTATACATATAAAAAATAATCCAACCATATTTTTCCATTGTTTTATTTTAATCTGATGTTATTTCCTATGGTTTTGACCATTACAGACATGTTTCATTGTTTTAAAACACTAAAAACAAATTTATGGGCATCTTGGAAAAACTATAACTAGGATTGAAATAGAGTGACTTATAAAATTTCAAAAATGAATCGATGAGATTTTTTATATGATTTCACAGTCATATGATACCATTTTCTTAGTTTTTATCCCCTGAATCATGTTTTTAAAGACTTTGGTATCTTTTAAAATTACTTATTGAGTCATTCTGAGCACACTGCATGTCGGATAGACATGTTATCTACCCATACACATCAAAAACAATACAATCATAGTCTTCCCATGATTCCACGTCAACATAAGATATTTTACTATGTTTTTTACCATTAAACACATGTATTAGTGTTTTAAAACAATAAAATCTCATTTATGGACATCCCAAAAAAATCATAACTCATATTGATGTGTGATACAGCCGAAAGGCGTTGTTATTTTCCTATGGGTCTAATCAAAATAAAAAAAAATTAAAAACTCAAACTATGTTAATTAATAAAAATGTAGTATTATGAAATTTTGAGGTCAAACTGATGGAGATGGTGAATTAATTTATATAGGTTTCTAAATGATTTGATTTATTTAAATTAAATAAAGTGGGGAAGAATCAGATTGGTTTGATTGATTTAAAAAAATTAATGATGATTGTAAAGTAGATTGATTTTTTGGTTTGAAATAAAATTTGAAAGGCATGCCATGGTTTTGTAGTTTCAGATTTCAGGTGAAATTGGATTTTAGAAAACAAATTTATTAATATAGGTTTTGGTATTAGAGTTAATATGAAGGAGATACAATGGTCATGGTATCCCCTCATTGAAGTGGAAATCCCTGTTTTTCCTTCACACTGGTAATTTAGGGTTTTTTCCGAATCGAGTTTGTATCTAGATCATATTTTAACTTGGATTCCCTAAATATGATAATGGTCATGCCTTGATTTAGGGTAACCAATTTCACAATTTATAATGTTTATTTTAGTTTCAAATAACAATGGTCATGATAAAAATAAAAGAAATAGATTAGAAAGTGATTTAATAAACTACAGAAATCCAAAATACATGAATAATGAGAAATGAATAAATCCAATGGCACCTCCACCTTCGGCTATATAACCCAAAAACAAGGCGGTTTTACCCCCTCAACCTAGTGATGAGAGAATAAAATAGAAGGAATAAATAAAAATAACGAATAATGAAAATAGATATGAAATTGTGGAGGAACCTACACAGCGCAATTTCTCACTCCAAGATTTGGTCTCGAGGATCTCTTTAACAGAATCTATAAAACCCTCTATTTATAGAACTCTAGATGTTGTCAAGATGCATTCAATGGTGTTATTATGGTGTTATAAAGTCTCTATGGTGTATCCTGAGGTTATAACATTTTATATTTTCATTTAAAATCCCATCAAACTCTCACAATTGGGTTTGTCCGACACTTACATGTCATGTAATGATTACACAGCGTGTAATGTTCGAGTCTTATTTCCCTAAAATTTTATTCACTTCACATCGTGTATTTCTTTCATTTTTTATAAATGTCTCATATCGTGTAATGATTACACGACATGAAAATATATTTTTATTTTATTTTTACAACATTCTCTTCTTTTATGTAATGTCGGCATTCAACTTCAAAAATCTAGTGTATTTTAATCATAAAAATCATCTATTTTCATTGATTTTTCAAATACTAGTTTTATCCTACCATAAATCATAAAACAAGTTAAACCATTCAAATATTGTTAATAATATCAATTAAATTACATTAATTTTTATATTTAAAATACCCAAAAATGTATGCATGAAATACAGAAATCAATTTGAAATCAGTTATTACATTTCAAAAATCAATTGATTGTTATTGTCCTATGATTTCACATCCATCTAACTACTTTTTCTTGGTTTTGAGCTATTGATGTGTATTTTTAAAGACTTTTATTTCGTTTAAAATTTCTTATTGGGTTATTTGGTGCACACTATGCATCAGATGGATGTTTTGTATGTTTGTACATGTCAAAAATAATTCAACAATGGTTTTCTCATGATTCCACATCAATAATATGTCATTTTATATGGCTTTTATTGTTACAAAAATGGTTTAGTGTTTTAAAACACTAAAAATATGTTTTTGGGCATCCTGAGAAAACTTTAACTCGGATTGATGTTGATTCTGTTCCTATATTTCACAAATTAGTATATTATAATTTTCTTATTATTTAATGGCTAGTTTACACCATTTTTTAGTTTTGGCCTTCTGGCATATGTTTTTAAAAACTTTGATATCTTTTAAAATTATTTATTTAGTAATGGGTTTATTTTAGAATTTACCTCAGCATGATGATCTATAAGACTAGAAATTTCCCCAGGGATCATGTCTATCATCCTCTAAAATATAGAAACTAATTAATTTTCCATTGATGGATGCCATTGATCCTATATTTTCCTATAATATTCATGTTCTTTCACTTTTCTTTCAACCTTGAAAAGTCTCTTTGTGCTTCCCAATAAACAACACTATTTGAACCCCTACTAGGTGCAGTAGTAAATGGTGATGATTACCTACAAAAT
This sequence comes from Viscum album, assembly GCA_963277665.1. Lineage (NCBI taxonomy): Eukaryota > Viridiplantae > Streptophyta > Magnoliopsida > Santalales > Viscaceae > Viscum > Viscum album. The sequence continues at coordinate 306,302,443 of OY728127.1, forward strand.
ATAACTGATGGAGTAGGCCTATAACCCATCCACAATATATTCCCAGGATTCTTCTTTCCTAAAATGATTACAACTACATCATTTTAGTAAATCGGTGATGATTGTGAAGGGTTCACATCCTAGGCTTTTTAAATTTTAACCTATTAATATAACAATACTAATAATGATTTTTTAACTTATCTAAACTTTATAATAATATATAATTATTAAATTTTTTGTTAATATTTAATGTTATTTCATTACTATAAAAACATAATAATGAAAAATAAATTATAACAACAAATAAGACTTAAACCCAATTAATTGGGTTCGACTACATGGATCAAATGGTGCCAATAGAGCTAATTGGAACAATTTGAACCATGTAACCAACCCCATTTAATTGGATTTAAGGCTTGTTTTTTATTGTAACTTATTTTTTATTATTATATTTTTATAGTAAAGAAATAACATTAAATAATAAAGAAAAGTACTTACTCCAACATCTCAGGTAGGTTCATTTACAAAATTGTCATCAAGTTTCCCATGAACTTTAACCCTCATCCCTATCTGACTAACTCGGTGATCTAATCCATTATCCTTTATAAAAAAATATACAAGTTATAAAAAACATTTAGTCATACTGAAATATTATAAATAATAATGGATAAGATACAACCATTATTATTATTTTTCTAGAAAAACTTTACAACCTAGAGATATATGGAGTGACTTGTTATTCATAATTCACTATATTTTTTTAGAAAATTCCTATAAAAAATAGAAACATTAACAAAAATTATAATTTTTTCATGTTTATTTTATTAAGATATTATAAAATATACAATTACCTCATGATATTCATCTATGTTAATATCGACAAACATCATCTTTCATCGCTCACATGACACAACTTCAAGCATGTTCATATACATTTGTTGAGAGCTCAGAGTTGTGTCATTAAAATCATGTTATAATCTTCATTTAATGTCTCTCCAATTATTGCCCAAATTTTTCAAGGTCCATGGGCGTGAAACTCTATGGGTGTGAAATGGATTCAAGGACATCAAAATGAAGAAAAACATATAGAAATAAAAAACATAACAATTTATAATTATATTAATAATTTTACTCAGGAATTTTAAATTAATTTTTAATGAATATTAAATTAATATTACCATTAATTGGTTATCAAACATATCATTTTTCAAGTTATGTGAATATACCTTCAATATTTCTAATTAATGGGAAATCTCACACTCTCACAAGAAAGATTCCCAAGAATGTGTCCATAGATTTTTGCAGCATCACCAGTAGCACCCTGAACTCATCAAATAAAACAATAGTTTTTAATTATTTCAAGTCCCTTACATATTTTGTTTTCATATATATATATATATCTTCTATTTATATCTTTATCTATTTGATAAATTCATCAAATAATTAATAAAATATTTTTTTTATAAAATGACATAAATACCAGTAATGGTAACTCACCAGTATCCCTTGGATGGAGGGGTTAACAACTACTCCATCGTAGAAGTTTCATCATATGGTGGGCTAACAACATCATATGGGGAAGCTTCTAGCTCGCTAAAAGTATTTGGCAAGGCAGAATCACTTGAATCCACTGAAGCTGATCGTGGTGGCAGTGTGCTCTGAGATGTTGATTGACTAGGTTGTCAAAAAAAATATTAGCATTCCTATAATTCAAATGGTTTATAATTTATTCAATGTATAAAAAATTATAAGTAAAATATTTTTATAATAAAGGTAAAAAATAAAACAATTTATATATGTAAAAAACACTTATAAATGAGAAATTATAATATAGTATCATTACAAATTTATACATTCAATTATCTTCATCTTCGTTATCTTCATTGTTATCAACCTCCATTACGTTGAGTTATTAATTTTCACCCTCTCTCAAAAGTTCTATTGTTTCAATATTATTAATGAAAATGGTTGAATGTTTTTTTGTTGATTATATTCACTATCACAAAGTACCAATGGACCTTTATCACACATATCATACAAGTCTCTCTGTTTTAAGTATACAACAACACCCCAACCTTTATATATTTAATCATCTATATAATAAACCATCTTCACTTGTAAATACAAGATAAATGGATCATGCTATGCATGCTCATCAGTATGGATCATGTAAGAGAAATTTATAGAAGCAAAATGTAACAAATCTTTCACTATAACCCTATCAATGTTAACCCACTTAAATTTGAATAATACAACTGAAAATACACCATTATAGTTTAATTAGACTATATCAATCATCTTTCCATATTATCCCACCTCTTCAAGTGTAAATACACAGCTATTTTTAGTTTTCAATCCCTCTTAATGATAAATTTTATGAAAAATTGAATCCATTAATACTATAGGCATCAAATATCTTAGTCGGCCTTAGAGGACCTTGTGATAAAAACATCAAATCATTTGATATTTCAGTTTGATTATCAACATTCATTATCTAGAAAATAAGATATAATGTGTTAGTTTTAACATAGATAATATAATTACACATCAATAATATGAATATGATTATATACTTGCTTGGCGGGTGAACCATTTGATAATCTCATTATTAAAAACTTTTGTTCATTCCATCACATTTAGAGCTCAAAACCTTAGTTGTATCTTTTTTTGAAATCTCAATTATTTAAATAATGGATCTATAATAATACTATTGAGTAGAAAATATCTATGTTTTTATAGTTACTCTAATTTAGTCAGTGTAAAATTTAAACCCTTTCTAATTGGTCATTCAATAATTGGAAATACCAATGACTGGTTTTCAAAATGAGATTTATGGGAGATGTCCTCAACAGATACAAAATTATTGAATCTAGTCTCAATCCCATCTAAATACCTAGAACATAAGTTCAAAAACTCTTCAGTTATGTAAACTTCATCATTAAATCCTTCTGGTTGAGCATTATTCCTCACATATTATTTCAAATGACATAAGTACTAGATAAAAAAAGAAACAAGAGACATATGAAAAAATCATTATGATTTGATAAAATTTAATTCATCAAATAAAATTAAAATAATATTAACATGCCTCTCAATTGGATATATCCATCGCTAGTGTACATGACCTCTATATAAGGACCTGACCTTAAACATTACATAATCTAGTTAATTAAACTATAATTCACTTTATTTTATTCCCAAAGATATTATCAATTTAGAGTTTTAGATAATTATGTCATAATTCATACATGAAAATCCACCATAATACAAAGATGATACTACTTAAAATAGTTTCCATTTCTTCCAAAACAATTTTTTTAATAAAACAAGAATTCTTTTCATGAAAAATCTTCACAACATTAAGCTTGGATTATTATTTTCTCTTACCCATCCTTAAACCCTGTGAAAGATATTTTAAAACATGGAATGATCACAAAAATCTCAGAGAGGGACATGAAAAAAAAATGAAAGAAACCATTAGTCCATGAAAACTTATGTATATATGGAATCATTTTCACAAAGATATACCTATCACCCTTAAAATATCATATACTTACTTTGTGAAAACATGAGATTTCCCTAAAACATAGAAAACATAATTAAAGAATTTAGGTAACTTAGGGCATCATTTTATTACCATACTTACATAATATTGTAACCCTCATGTCTACCTTATGATTTTTAACCCTCACAACTACCTTACAATGTAATTCTCACAGCTGCCTTATGATGTAACTATTGTAGTTACTCTTGGAATAACCATTAAGGTCAACTTACAACAAACTCAATGCATTGGAGGGATATCACATACCCACCCATCATCATAAAAAATTCCCAAGAATCATAACATAATCATAAAACATGAATACTTGCATTACAAAAACATCCCTTTTAAATTTTTTAAAAATAGAATTTTAAAAGAGGGTTTTTAAAGAAAAGTCCCTTACCTCATGTTTGACTTCCTTAAAACATGTGAAAACCTCATTTATAATGGTTTAAATAGTGTTATAGATTTATTATAGAATTATATTAATATTTATAATACCTTATATAATCTTTTTGTAACATCTTTTCACCCACTATTAATTATATTTTTTTCTTTTCATTGTTTCGGGTACATTTATTTCATGGTTTCCATGGTTGGTTCATTATGGGTTTTAATTTAAAATGGAATAAAAACTGAATAATTGGAAATAAAAGGTATTAATATTTTTAAGTAATTCCATATATCATTTTTTCTGATATGAGGATGATTCATTAGATAAAACATTAATAAAAATGATTTAATTTATTTTGGAGGTTATTTACAACCATTATGAACTTATATCATTTTATTTAATATCATGTTTATATATTGGTTCCAGAACATTATAAAACTTATAATATATTCAATAAAATATGATTTAACCATAATAATTTTTTATGAATAGCCTTGAAGTCATAAAATAAAAATAAAAACTCGTCGTCTATGAAGGCGGTGAATCGACATGTCCCAGACGATGATATCATTTTCTTGAATAAAAGGAGAAGAGGAGAGTTTTGATGGTGGATATTCCATTAACACAATAAAAATTCATTATATATAATATAATCGAGTTATCATGTCACTTAGATGATGGGGTGATGAGAGGATAAGAAAAGAAAATAAATTGAAAAGAAAATGAAAGCAGATTTTACCTCTTGAATTCTTCTCCTTGATATCCTCCTTGGGGAAATTGAATTTGGTATTTTATTGAGACCAAAGGCTCCTAGATGTGTGTTAGAGTCTTGGGAAGAGTACTGGGTAGAAGTTGGACAATATTCAAGGATTTTGAGGTGTAAGGATAAGAGGTGGTGAGGGGTGGAATTTATAGTAGAGGAGAGGGGTGTTTTTTGATTATTTTATTCACTTATTAAATATTTTGGCTTAAGAATATGAATAGTGTGGATTAATGTGACTAAATAAAGTAACGAATTCATGTTAATTATAACCAATGGTTCTTACATTATACATACATCATCCATGACTCAATAATTCATGTATTTATCTTATACCGTAAATTATTGTATTTCGTTATTCACTAAAAATTTAACTATTTCAAAAAAATCCCAAAAATTCACCCAAAAAATTATTCAACATATAGATTTAAAAAATGAACTAAATTTTAGGAAAATAATTTTTTAAATATGATATATTTAATTTTTAGTTAAAATCATCATTTATTCGAAAAATACCAATTTTAAAATTATAACTGATTTTATAACACTTTAAAAAATTAATTATGGTCTTTTAAAATTATCTTATAATCATAAGGCAACAAAATATTAATTTATGAATCTATTTTATAAAAATAAATTTTCTTTTAATTTATTATATTAATTATAAAATTTTAAATAAACATTTATGTTTCACAAAAATACCAACACTTAATTTATCATTTTCAAAACATTTATTTACTTATTTCCATGATATAAATATATCATATTTTAACTTATAAGATACATAAATTTTATTTATACTCTCATAAGTGAGGTTACTATTCTATTAGTATAGATTCCTTAATTTCTATAAATACCACTTATTTCATTATATATTTATAAGGAATTTAACTATTTAAGTCCAAAATGAAAAAAAAAAATGTATGTACCTGGGTTGTTACATTCTCCCCACCTTCTTGAAATTGTGTCCTCACAATATTTTATTTACCTATTAAAGTATTGAGGACACCTTTCCCTTATAGGATTTTTAGATTCTCATGTTGCTTCTTCAACCTTGTGGTTTCTCTACAAAACCTTAACCTAGTGAATTACCTTATTCCACAATAATTTCCCTCTACGGTCACGAATCTGAATAATATTTTCCTCTTATGAAAGGATGTCTTCCAACTGAATAATATCAAGGCTCAAAACATGATATGAATCTGTCACATACTTTCTTAACATCAAAACATGAAAAATATTATGTACCTGTGACAATCTCAGAGGCAAAGTCACTCAGTAGGCAACTGACCCATCTTTCAGCAAGATTTCATAGGGAAAAATGAACCATGGAATTATATTTCCTTCTTACCAAAATTCATAACACATTTCCATGAAGAGACTTTGAGAAAGGCATGATCGCCTACCTTTAAAGAATGATCCTTCCTTCGGTTATCTGTATAAATTTTCTTCCTGCTTTGAGTTTTCCTCATATGTTGTTGAATCATCATTACTTTCTTATCCACTTCCTCTGCTAATTATGGTCCCATCAACTTATTTCCCCAACTTCAACCCACACCGATTTACAAATAATTCCTCAAAATGTGTCATTTGTATACTATAACGAAAACTATTATTATAAGAAAACTCAACTAAAGAAAGATAGTAATCCCAACTTCCCTAGTAATCCATTGAACAAGAACATAGCATGCCTTTCAAGGTATGAATTGTTTGATCGGTATCTCTATCAAATTGGGGATGAAAGGCTATAATGAAATTTAATTATGTTCCTAATGACTTCTGAAAGCCTTTCTAAAAGATAGAAGTGAACTTGGGATCATGGTAAGATACAATAGAGAGAGTAACTCCATGTAACTTAACTATCACTTTAAGATATAATCAAGAAAGTTGATCTAGAGACATAGTATCTCAAATATGAATAAAATGTGTAGATTTAGTCAGTCGATCAATAATAACCCAAATCACATTGTTACCTTGAGAATTTTTTGGTAGTCTCGCCACAAAATCCATGGATATATATTTTCATTTCCACTCTAGCATTGGAAAAGGATGAAGCATCCCCTTTGGTAGTTTTCACTCTACTTTAACCTGTTGACAAGTCTAATATTTCAGGGTAAAATTAGCAATATGTATTTTCATTCCATCCCACTAGTAATGCTCCTAAAGTTCCTTGTACATCTTAGTGCTACCAGGATGAACTGAAAATGGAGAACTATGAGTTTCACTTAATAACTCTTTCTTCAACTTTGAATCACAAGGAACACATAATCTCTTCCCAAAATCCATCACATCATTAACCAAGGGGTCTTGTTCCAAATGTAACATGGTCAATGTATCATGATGTTTTCGTCTCAAGGCATCTTCCACTTTATTTTATTTTATAGTGTGGTAGTTGATCAAGGAATCATAATCCCTTGTTAGATCCATCCATATTTTATACCTCATGTTCAATTCCTTCTAAATGAATATATTTGTCAAATTTTTATGGTCAGTATATATATCACATTTGGCTCTATATAATTGATGACTCTAAATTTTTAAAGCAAAAACTATAGCTGCTGATTCCAAATCTTGTGTGGGATAATTTAACTCAATAGGTTTTATTTTTCTTAAAGCATAAGAAATTAACTGGTCATTTTTCATTAGATCTCAACCAAGTCCCTACAATGAAGCATCATTGTAGATGAAAAAATTACCATTTATGGAAGTCATGGACAAAACTAGAGAATTCACCAATATTCTTTTCAATTCCTAAAAAACATCATAATATTCTGCCCAAATAAATTTAACCTTATTTTATGTTAACTTAGTTATCAGGCTAGATAACTATGAAACGTTTTTAAAAAACATTCGATAATAGCCTGTTAATCCAAGAAAACTATGAATCTCAGTAACATTTGTAAGTCTTGTCTATACATATATTGCTTTTGTTTTGGTAGGATCAAATTTTATTCCATTATTATTTACAATGTTTCCCAGAAAAGAAATCGGTTTCAACCGAAAATCACATTTTTTAAATTTCCCGTATAACTTATTTTCTTTAAGAGTTTGCAGAAGAATGCTTATATGTTTTTCATGATCATCATAAATATTTTAATAAACCAAAATATCACCAATAAAAATAAAAACAAAATTATCTAAATATTCATGAAAGATTCTATTCTTAAGATACATAAATAAAGTAGGGGTATTTTTCAAACCAAAGGGCCTAACAACGAAATCCTAATGCAAGAATCTAGTACAAAAATCTATTTTTAGGATTTAATCTTTTTTCACCTTCAGATGATGGTACCTAGATCTCAAGTTAATCTTGGAAAAATATTGAGCTCCCTGGATTTGATCAAACAAGTCATCGATATGAGGCAATGGATACTTATTCTTGATAGTAATGTTATTCAAATCTCTATAATCAATGAAAAGTCTCATTGAACCATCATTTATTTTAATAAAAAAATAGGATCACCCCATGGTGAAGTTCTAGGATGAATGAAAAAAATACTTCTTTAGCTCTACAATCAATCTTAGCATGATAAACATAAATTCAATCTATACCCAAAATAACATCAAAATCTACAAAGGTAAAAACAATAAGGTTTGTAGGTAATGTCTTTCCATAGAAAAAAAACATGAAGATTATTATAATGCCTTTTTTCCTTAATGTTTCCCCTTGTGTTTTTACCATAAATTATAGTTTCATTTCATGAGTTGAAATTTTCAATTTGGTGGAAAATTTCTCAAAAATAAAGGAATATGTAGACCTCGTATCAAAAAAGACATTAGAAAAACTGAGTAAACAAACAATGTACCTAATCCACTTCATTGGATAACCCAGCATCTGCTGAAGTAGTCACAATGTATTTCACCACACCTTTCTTATTAAAATCCAGATGTTTCCCATCATTCATGTCCTTCTTTGGCTGGTATGTGTATAATGCCCTATATCACCACATTTAAAACCTGCCTAAATGGCCCGAAGGCCTACATTTTTATTTATTTTTGATAACCCCCCTTTCAATGGATGAGGGGGAACCCTTACAAGGCCCATAGGCTTAGAGATTACATGGACCGTAGGCTAGGAGATTACATGACCTGATGATCTTAGGGAATTCAACCAGACTATCTACAAGGAACTACTCCTCCCCATCATCTACATCCTAATATTATCTCTCCACCTTTGCATGACCATCTGACTAGGCTTCCCGTGCAAGCACATGCTGGCACCGATGGCATAGCCATACCCTCTCATTCTGACAATCTATTTGGCTCTGCTCTGGTGAGTGCACCTGCTCTGAATCCTCTTCTAGGGTTTCTCCTTTTTTGTAGTGTGTCTGGGGCCTGCATTCATGTGGACCAAAGGCCTTGGGGTGTCCCTAAGGCCTTAAGGTGGCCCTAAGGCCTTGAGAATCAACTGGCCCAAAGGCCTTGGGTGGCCTGAAAGCCTTGCAAGACCCGAGGACCAAACCAGTGGCCTGAAAGCCCAGATGGATGAATAGTTCTAGCTGCTATAGTACCAAAAAATTCCTGATACAGTGCTTGCTACAGTACTACTATAGTAACCTGGAAATATGCCTCCACCCGGATTTGATCTCGGGTCTCTTGGATGCACCTAGTGAGTCCTCACAAACTGGGATGAGGCTCTTGTGCATCACCACATTTAAAACACTTTACAGTTTTCTTATCAGAATTAAACATAGGATCATTTTTATTGCAATCTCATCCCATATGTCTAAACTTACCACATCGAAAACACTTTCCATATTTGTTATGGAATTCCCCATTTTTATTTTTATCACACTTTCCACAAACTATAAACTGGACTTTCTTACCTTTAAATTTATTTGATTTATTTTTACCCATTTCTTGTCATTTGGACCTTTTCTTCTACTTGTTCTCAAAGTACACGTGATCATCAGTAAACTCCATTTCTATCCTCTGAACACATCGAACAAGTTTATCATAACATTTGAATTCATGGGAAACCAATGCCCTTTGTTATCTTAGCTTCAATGCTGAGTAAAATTTATTGATTTTACTATCAAGATCTCATATAAGATTTGGAGAATACCTTTCCAACCAGGTGAAGATTGCTTCATACACGTCCACTGAATCTTCCTTATTTTATTTAAATTCAAGGAATTTATTTCCCATCCAAATTCAATCCACCATAGGAAAATATTTTCCAAGGAAAATATTCTTAAATTCATCTCATCCCAAGGCATCAATCTCATCGTTGTCTCTAATATTCTTGACCATTGACCACTACTGGTCAGCTTCAACTTCAAAATGATAAATAGAAATACTAACCTTTTGATTATTAGAATACCCCAAGAAATCAAATATATTTTCAAGGGATTTAATCCACCCTTAAGTCACCACTAGGTTAGAAGATCCACTAAAATCAAGAGGGTGTTGCCTCATAAAATGTTCCACTATCATAATGTTCATTTGTATTACCTTTGGTTGTTATTTTTTATGGATGATTCCATCATTTATAGCCTAATTCAACTGATCCATTACTATCAAAAATGTTTCTATTCCAACTCCCACCATTCTGGGTTGTGGATTTGGAAATATATCATCTTCTCAGTGCCTTCATACTTCATCTTCCCTATTTAATCTTCTAAAAACCATTCTGAACATACATATATTAGATAAAGAAACATGGTAATCATCAAATTATATATAAATTCAACAAAAGGTAAAAATCATTTGTTTTATTCTGTTAAAATCATCCAGACCTCTAAAGTTATCTAAACCTTTTTATGATACCAACTATAAGGTCTTGGCCTTAAACATTACATAATCTAGTTAATTCAACAAGAATTTACTTTATTTAATTAATAAAGATCTTATCATTTTTTAGTTTTATATAATTAGTTCATAATTCATACATGAAAACACATAAGAATATAAATAGGATACTACTTAAAACAGTATCCATTTCTTCCAAAATATAAAATATTTTAACAAAACATGAATTATTTTCATGAAAAATATTCACAACATTCATCTTGGATTATTTTTTTCTCTTACCCATCCTTAAACCCTGTGAAAGAAATTTTAAAACTTGAGATAAGAACAAAAATATCATAGAGGGACATGAAAAATAATAATGAAATTGTTATTCCATGAAAACTTATATACATATGAAATCATTTTCACAAAGATATACCTCCCAACCTTAAAATATCATATACTTACTTTGTGAAAACATGGGATTTCCATAAAAAATCCCACACATAAATAAACCATTTAGTTAACTTGGGGAATCATTTTATTATCTTACTTACATAGAATTGTAACCCTCATGGGTAGATTATGATTTTTAACCCTCACGGATACCTTACAATGTAACCCTCACCACTACCTTATAATGTAACCATTGTAGTTACTCTTGGAATAACCATTAAGGTCAACTTCCAACATACCCAATGAATTGAAGGGCTATAAAGGACCCTATATTCATCATAAAAAATTCTCAAGAACCAGAACATGATCATAAAACATGAATACTTTCATCATAAAAATATTCCTTTTGAATTTTGTAAAAATAGAATTTAAAAAAAGTATTTTTAAATAAAAGTCCATTATCTCAGGTTTGACTTTATTAAAACATGTTAAAACCTCTTGTATAATGATTTAATGACAGTTATAAATTTTTTATAGAACTATATTCATATTTATAATACATTATATGATATTTTTGTAACATATTTCCACCCATTATTAATAATTTTTTGTATTGTTTCAGGTGCATTTATTTCACGGTTTCCATGGTTGGTTCATTATGGAGTTAAAATTTAATAAAAATTCAAGAAGTGAAAATAAAAAGTATTAATATATTTATATAATTCCATATCTCTTTTTTTTTTGATATGAGGATGATTTAATAGATAAAACATTAATGAAAAATATTTAATTTATTTTGGAGTTTATTTACGACCATTACAAACTTATATCATTTTATTTAATGTCATGTTTATATATTGGTTCCAGAACATTATAAAACTTATAATATCTATAATAAAATCTTATTTGACTATGATAATTGTTTTATGACTATAATTGAAGTCAGTAAAGGAAAATTAAAACTCATCGTCCATGAAGGCGGTGAATTGACAGGTCACAGACGATGATTTCATTTTCTAGAATAAGAGGAGAAGAGGAGAGGTTTAATAGTGGATATTACATTAACACAATAAAATTATATTATATGTAAGATAATAGAGTTATTATTTCACTTGTATGGGGGGAGGTAAGTATAGGATAATTAAAGAAAAGAAACTAAAAAAGAAAATGAAAGAAAATGAAAGAGGATTTTGCCTCTTTTATTCTCCTCCTGGAGAACCTCCTTAGGGAAATTGGATTTGGTATTTTGTTGATACCAATGGATTTTGGACATGGGGGTCTTGGAAAGTGTATTGTTCATAATTTTCACAATCTTCAAGTATTTAGAGGTTTGAGTAGAATAGGTGGTGAGGGTGGTATTTATAATAGAGGAGAGGGGTGTTTTTTTAATATTTTATTCATTTGTTTAATATTTTGGCTCAAGAATATGAATAGTTTGGATTATTTTGACTAAATACAGTAAATAATTCATGTGAGTTCGAACCAATTCTGCTTACATCATCCATACATCATCCATGACTCAATAATTCATGTATTTAGCTTATACTGTAAATTATTGTATTTCACTATTCACCAAAATTTTTACTATTTTAGAAAAATATAAAAAATTCACTCTGGCCATTTTTCAATGTATAGAATTAAAAAATGAACTCCATTTTATAAAAATAATTTTCTAAATATGATAAATTTAATTTTTATTTAAAATCATTGTTTATTCAAAAAATACCGATTTTGAAATTGTAACTCAGTTTATGACACTTTAAAAAATTAGTTAAGGTCACCTAAAATTATCTTATAATCATAAGACAAAAAAATATTAATTTATAAATCTATTTTATGAAGATAAATTTTCTTTTAATTCACTATATAAATTATAAATTATAAATAAATATTTATGTTTCATAAAAATACCAAAAATTAATTTATAATTTTCAACACATTTATTTACTTATTATATGATATAAATATATAATATTTTTACTTTTAAGATACATAAATATTATTTATAATATAATATGTGAGGTTAATATTCTATTAGTATATATTACTTAATTTTTATAAATACCACTTATTTCATTATACATTTATAATGAATTTGACTATTTAATTCCACAATGAAAACAAATTATTTTATAAGTACCTGCGTTCTTAAATTCTCCCCACCTTCTTGAAATTGTGTCCTTGTAATTTTTTATTTAATTATTTAACAAGTGAGGATACCTTTCCCCCATAGCATTTTCATATTCTCATGTTGTTTCTTCAACCATGTGGTTTCTCTAAAAAACGTTAACCTGGTGAATTACCTTATTCTACAATACATTCTCTCTATGGTCAAGAATCTGAATAGGATTATCCTCATATGAACGGTTATCTTCCAACTGAGAAATATCAAGGCTCATAAAATGAGATGAATTTGGAACATACTCTCTTAATATCAAATCATGAAAAAAATATGTACATGGGATAAACTCATAGACAAAGACACTCAATAGGCAACTGATCCAACTTTGTCCACGATTTTATAGGGAACAATGAACCGTGTAATCATCTTCCCCTTATTACCAAAATGCATCAAACTTTTCCATAGAAATACTTTGAGAAACACATGATCACCTACCTCGAAAGAAAGATCCTTTCTTTGGTTATCTGCATAACTTTTCTTCCTACTCTGAGCTGTCCTCATATATTGTTGTATAATATTTACATTATTAGCCACTTCCTCTACTAATTATGATCCCATCAACTTACTTTCCCCAACTTCATCCCGAAATGATGTATCTTGACACTGCTTTCCATATAATGCCTCAAATGGTGCTATCTGTATACTAGAATGAAAACTGTTATTATAAGAAAACTCAACTAAAGAAAGATGATGATCCCAACTTCCCTAGTAATCCATTGAACAAGCACATAGAATATCTTCCAAGGTATGAATTTTTCACTTGGTCAATTCATCAAATTGGGGATGAAAGGCTATGTTAAAATTTAATTTTGTTCTCAATGACTTCTTATGGACTTTCCAAAAGTTAGAAATGAACCTCAGATCACAGACAGATACAACAAAGAGAGTAACTCCGTGTAACCTGACTATCACTTTAAGATATAATCAGGAAAATTGATCTAAATAAATATTATCTAAAACAAGAATAAAATGTGTATATTTATTCATCCAATCAACAATAAATCAAATCACATTGTTACCTTGATAAGTTTTTGGTAGTTCCACCACAAAATCCATGGATATATTTTCTGATTTTCACTCTGGCACTAGAAAAGTTTGAAGTATCCAATTTGGTAGTTTTTGTTCTTATTTAACATGTAGACATGTCAAACATTTCATGGTAAAATTATAAATATCACTTTTTATTCCATCCCACCAATAATACTTTTGAAGTTCCCTGTATATCTTAGTGCTGCCAGGATGAATTGAAAATGGAGAACTATGAGCTTCACTTAATAACTCTTTCTTCAATTGTGAATAACAAGGGACACATAATCTATTTTCAAATATCAAAATAAAATCCTTATCAATGTTAAATTATAGAAACTTACCCTTTTCACCAATTCTACCTTTTTATGTAACTCATGGTCTACCTTTTTCACTTTCTTAATTTTTTCTAATAGAGACAATTGCACTAACATCTAAAACAAAACAGAGGAATTTCCTACACCAATAAATTTTAAGCCAAAATTTATAAAATCATTAACCAATGGGTCATGTTCCAAAAGTAACATGTTTAATATATAATTATTATTTCTAATCAAGGAATCTTCCACTTTGTTTACTTTTTTGGGGTGATAGTTGATCATGGAATCATAATCCTTTATCAGATCCATCCATATTATCTACCTCATGTTCAATTCCTTCTGTGTGAATATATACTTCAAACTTTTATGTTTAGTATATATATCACATTTGGATCCATATAAATGATGTCTCCAAATTTTTAAAGTGAAAACCGCAGTCGCTAATTGAAAATCATGTGTGGGATAATTTAACTCGTGAGGTTTTAGTTGTCTTGAAGCATAAGCAATTACCTGATCATTCTACATTAGAAAAAAACCAAGTCCCTTCAATGAAGTATCATTGTAGATGAAAAAATTACCATTTATGAAAATTAGTTCCAAAACTGGAGTATTCACCAATCTTCATTTTAGTTCTTGAATATAAACATAGTAGTATTATGTCCAAATAAATCTAACCCCTTTTGTGTTTACTTAGTTAGCGGTCTAGATTACCGTGAAATTTTTTTAACAAACCTTTGGTAATAGCCTATTAGTCCAAGAAAACTATGAATATCAATAACATTTGTAGGTAAATTTCATTCATTAATCACTTTTCTTTTCATGCGATTAACTATTATTCCATCCTCATTTACAATGTATCCAAGAAAAGAAATTTGCTTCAACAAAAAAACACATTTTCTAAATTTCCTATATAACTTATTTTATTTAAGGGTTTTCAGAATAGTCCTTATATGTTTTTAATGATCCTCATAACTCTTTGAATAAAACAAAATATCATCAATAAAAATAATAAAAAACTTATCCAAATATTCATGTAATATTCTATTCATAAGATCCATAAATACAGTAGGAGAATTTTTTAAACCAAAGGGAATAACAACAACCTCATAATGCATGTATCTAGTAAAAAAAATTCTTTCAGGATTTTATCCTCCTTCACCTTCAGTTGATGGTATTCAGATCTCAAGTCAATCTTGTAAAAATAATGAGCTCCCTAGATCTAATCAAACAAGTCATCAATATGAGGCAATGAATACTTATTCTTTACATTAATGTTATTCAATGATCTCTAAACAATGAAAAGTCTCATAGAACCATATTTATTTTTAACAAAAAAAATCATGAGAAACCCATGGTGAAGTACTAATATGAATGAAACCTTTATCAAAAAACTCTCGCAACTAATTTTTCAATTCTAAAAGTCCCACTTGAGACATTCAATAATACTTTTTTTAAATTGGGTTAGCATCAGGAACTAATTCAATGGTAAATTCAACTTCTTGATCAGTTATAAGACCAAGAAACTTTTTAGGAAAAACATTTAGGTATTCATTTACCACTGAAACATCATTAATCTGAACACTTCCCTTATTTTCAACAATATTTGAAAGATAACTTTTATTTACATATTTTAATAGTTTCTCAACTTCTTGATATGTTATCAATGGTATGATTTCATTCTTTTATAAAAACTAAAAAACTTTCGGAAAAAAAAACTTATCTAGCTCTAAAATCAATCTTAGCATGATAAATGGAAATTCAATCCATTCCCATAACAATAGAAAATTATACTATGGTAAAAACAACAAGATTTATAGGTAATGTTATTCGACAGACAACAATAGGAAGATTCTTATAATGCCTTTTTGCCTTAATATTTTCCCCTGGTGTTTTAACCATAAGTTATGGTGTCATTTCATTAGGTGAAATTTCCAATTTATTATAAAATTTTACAGAAATAAAGTAATGTGTAGACCCCATATCAAACGAGACATTTGAAAAATTTGAGTAAATAAGCAATGTGTCCGGTACCACTTCATTGGATGGCCCAATATCTGATGAAGTAGTTGTACAGGATTTCACTACACCTTTCTGATTAACTTCTGGTTGTTTCCCATCATTCAGGTCCTTCTTTGAGTAGGTATGTTTATAATGCCCCATCTCACCATATTTAAAACACTTTACAGTTTTCTTATCAGAATTAAACATATGATCATTTTCATTGAAATATCGGGTGGTATGTCCAAACTCACCACATTGAAAACACTTCCTAGATTTGTTAAGGCAATCCCCAGGGTATTTTTTCAACACTTTATGCAAATTGGAAACTGTACTTTCTTACCTTCAGATTTATTTGATTGATTCTTACCCATTTCTTTCCATCTGGACCTTTTCTGCTATTTGTTTTCAAAGTACATGTGATCATCGGTAAACTCCATTTCTACCCTCTCAACACATCAAAATAAGTTTCTCATAAGTTTTGAATTCACAGTAAACCAATTCCCTTTGGTATATTGGCTTTAATCTAGAGGAAAAATGATTGATTTTACTATCAAGATCTTGAATAAGATTTGCAGCATACCTTGCCAATCAGGTGAAGTTTGATTCAATAACAACCATTTAATCTTCCTCCTTTTGTTTCAATTCATGGAATTTATTTTACATCCTAATTCTAACCACCTTAGGAGAATATTTTTCAAGGAAAATATTCTTAAATGCATATCATCCGAAGGAATAAATCTTCTCATTATCTCTAATATTCGTGATCATTGACCACCACTAGTCAGCTTCACCTTCAAAATGGTAAATAGAGTGACTAAAATTTTGATTATATGAACACCCTATGACATCAAATAACTTTTAAAGGGATTTAATCCACCATTTAGCTTCCACTGGGTTAGAATATCCACTAAAAGGAGGAGGGTGTTGCCTTATAAAATGTTCCACTATCATCGTGTTTCTTTGTGGTTTCTCTGGTAATTATCTTGGATAGATGTTGCCATTATTTATAGACTATATAAACTAATACACTGCAGTCACAAACTACTCGATTCCAATTCCCACCATTCAGGGTGGTGGATTCATAAATATAGCATCCTCTTAGTGCCTTCATACTTCAGCTTCCTTGTTTCTTCTATAGAAAACCATTCTGAACAGACATATCTTAGATGAAGTAACATGGTAATCTTAAAATTCTATACCATTTCAACATAAGGTAAAAATAATTTATTGTATTCTATTAACATCATACTAACCTCAAAAGTTATCTAACCCGTGCTATGATACCAACTATAAGGACCCGGCCTTAAATATTACACAATCTAGTTAATTCAACAAGAATTCACTTTCTTTCATTTCCAAAGATCTTATTGGTTTAGTGTTTTAGAAAATTTGGTCATAATTCATAAATGAAATCCCACAAGCATAAAAAGATGATACTACGTAAAATAGTATATATTTCTTCCAAAATATAATTTTTTTTAATAAAACATAAATTCTTTTCCTGAAAAATATTAATAACATTTAGCTCATCTTCTTCTTTTCTCTAAACCATCCTTAAACCTCGTAAAAGTCATTTTAAAACCTAAGATGGGATCAAAAGACTTATATAGGTACATGAAAAGGGGAAATAAACTATTATTCCATGAAAACTTATATACATATGTAAAGACCTGGAAATTCTATGGAAATTTTTTTGTAAATTCATGGGAATTTTACGAGTCCGCAGTTTTTTATGGCGCCTGATTCTGAGGCCCGGTGTGCCCGAAATCAATTTCTGAAGTTTTTTTCGGGTACGTTCAGTAAACGTACGAGCGGGATTTTATATCTTTTGATCTGGTGCTCGGAATTGAAATCTGAGGGCACCGTTGAACTCACAGCATCAGTGATTTCTTAGTAAGACCATCACTGCAGTTGCGTTTTAACAAGAATGGAAGTTAGATTATGGGGTTTTTAATTAAATTAAATAAAAATAAAAGTGTTAATTTATTTTTATTTGTGGCGGTTTAATCCTCCAAGGAGAGGTTGTAGGTGGGTCCCACCCACGCATAACCTCCTTTGGGAGGATATTTTAAGGTGGGGCCCACACGAGCTTTAACCCCCCTTGTAACTCTCCATAAAGTGGGGGAAAACCCTTGAACTTCCCCCACTAATTAATGTGCCAATCCACTTAATGAATTAATTGAACCCCTTGAACTTCCCCGTCTTTGATCTTTGACTGAGCCAAAAGAGAAGGAGTCGACCGTGAAGAACGCTGACGACACTTCTTCCACGGTTTCCTAACCCGGATGTTTTCTGACGTCGCCTTTTCACGGCTTCGTCAACGATCAACACCATACGAGGTAGGGGGATTTGAGTTATTTTATGTATGAGTTTTATTTCCAATCTTCGTCGTTCAAATATTGGTTGAGATATATCGATTGTTAACAACGTAACGAGGAGGGCTCGGACCGAACGAACATGGTCCGACCTTCCCCCCACCCCCCACCCCTGTTGTTGTTCTCATTTTTTTGACGATGGAGGCGGAGCAATGGCGGCCGGCATCGGGTCGACCGCGAAGAAAACCGGTGGTGCAAGGTCGACAGGTCACCAAGAGGGCATGGCACCGTCGTGCTGTGCGGAAGGGGAGCCGCGGCGCGAGAGGGACCGCGGACGAAGGCCGCGGCGGTCGAAGGAGGGAGGCCAGCTGAGCGGGCCCACCGGGCCGCCCTTGCGGGTGGGGCCACCACCGGTTCGGGCCGCCCTTGCGGGCCGGACCACCACCGGGTCGGACCGACCATGCGGGTCGGGCCGCCACCGGGTCGGGCCGCCACCGGGCCGGGCCGGGCCGCCCTTGTGGGTCGGGCCCCCACCGGGTTGGGCCGCCACCGAGCCGGGCCACCCTTACGGGCCGGGCCGCCATGGGGCCGGACCTCCCTTGCAGGCCGGGCCGCCACCGGGTCAAGCCGCCATTGCGGGCGGGGCCGCCACCAGGTCGAGCGGCCCTTGCGGGTCGGGCCACCACCAGGTTGGGACGCCCTTGGGAGCCGGGCTGCCACCGGGTCAGGCCACCCTTGTGGGTCGGGCCGCCACCAGGCCGGACCGCTCTATCGGACCGAGTCGGACCCCTGTCCGGACCAGTAACCTGAAATCACATTTCATCCGTATTTAGGTTTACGGGTGTCCGAATGACAAACCATATGCGACGACGGAAGTCTTAGAGCAGGATGGATCTTTTGGCATACCCCGCTTGAGGTTTGGACGCAGTTGGGGTACGATCGGGTTGGTTTGAACCTAAAAACGAATCGGGCCCCTGGAACAAAAATGCCAATAACTCACAGACCGGGCATCCGATTGACGCGTCGTCTGTCGTGTTGGGTTCCTTATGATGAGACGGAACTATGGGATACATCAACTCGAGACTTTGTTGTAGTTGATGTATTGAAACTTGGATCAAGGAGCGGACCCTCCTGGAATCGAGCGTGCAGTGTGCGGAAACCCTATGGCTGGCTGCGACTGAGATGATAGGATCCTCTGTGGGTTCGACAGCGACGATGCTGTACCAGGATACTCCATGGGATCGATAGCAAAGATGTTGTTTCGGGATCCTCCGTGGGTTTGACAGCGACGATACTGTACTAGGATCCTCCGTGGATTCGACAACGATGGTACTAGATCGGTATCCTTCGTGGGTTCGACAGTGATGACTTCTGTACCAGGATCCTCCGTGGGTTCAACAGCGCTGATACTGTTCCATGATCCTACGTGGGTTCGACATAGGAGATGATTTAGTGGCTACAACTAATAATCTCCACCCCCTCTTCATGATTTGTATTCCTATGTGAGCTGAGTCTTTTCTTTCAGTCATTATCATCGAGATGATTGACTTTACTTCTTTTGTGAAAGGGGTTGTGCTTGGGCTCGAGTGTTGGAGTCGGGCTGTGGTTGGTAACTTAGGTATATGTATGGGCATATACCTAAGTAGGGATGGTTGATACTTTGTGATTGTATCTTACTACTATGATTTATCCTTAGTGGATTCTGGGAGACCTTGGGGGTCTTGAGGTCTCCTATTGAGTATTGTTATACTCACCCCTGCACGGGCTTCCCCTACACCTTGTTGTGTTCTGTACAGATGACGGTCTGCAGTGATCGAGGCTGAGGGAGACAGGAGGCTGCTCAGAGCTGGACTAGACGGGACGTACCTCAAGGAGGAGTTTTTAGAGTTCTGTACCAACCCTTTATGTAAGATTCCCCGTTGGACGATCCAGGAGCTGTTTTTCCCTTTTTACTTATACTTTATTTGTTGTTCAGTTAGGTTTGTATATTGGCCCACTTACTTTCAGTGCACCTTTATTTTCTATATTAGTACTTTTTTCTTCTACAGCTTTTGATCAGACTATGTGTGTTAGAGGTTTAAAGGCAATGTCTTCCCTTTTATCGGGGATTCGCCTTTGGTGCTAGTCGCATGCCCCTGCCCTATGGAAGATGGGCTTGGGGTAGTCACAGCACGGACCCCAAGGACGGGTCATGAAAAATTGGTATCAGATGAGTGGGTTCTACCACAGAACTTGGACTCTGATTCTTTTAACAGAAATAGTGTTATGTTTTTTGGGTGTGGTTATCAGTTTAGGGAAACCGGTGTTGGTGCGACGGCCAACGTATCCATACACTAGGACTCTGACTTCTGATTTTCGACTCAGTGCACGAAAACACTAATTGCGTGTGTGTTTCTTTTGAAAAGTTTTATTTGTGATTACTTTGTGTCAGTTCACCAGGTATATTGTTTTAACCGTGGCACACCTGTTTCTTTTCAGGATGGCCCCACGTAGGCATCCATCTAGGGTTCCAAGTTTCATACGAGATGGTAGCCCACCGAGCGACGAGGCCTCGGTGCAGGAACCTGTCACAGGGGAGGTACCAGCGGTACCACTACCCATTGGGCCACCGATACCACCAGCTCCAGCAGTAGGGAGTGCACGCCGTCTGAGTGTGTTTCACAAGTTCCAGCGCTAGAGGCCGCCCAGGTTCAGGGGAGAGATAGACCCACAAGCAGCTGAGAATTGGTTGGAGGCTGTTCTGAGAGTTTTCAGATTGGTAGGGACACCAGCCGACCTCATGTTGATCCTTACCACGAGTCTCCTACATGCAATAGCAGGTAGATGGTGGATCATGATGCTCTAGGTGCATGATGAGGCATCACTACTCTGGGTAGAATTCGAGAGTCTCTTCTGGTCAAAGTTTTTTCCAGCCAACCTTCGTGCGGTACGGATATAGGAGTTACTGCATCTACAGCAGGGTAACATGATGGTAGCTCAGTACTCAACGAGGTTCACCGACCTCTCGCACTACTCCACGGATATGCTACAGGACCCATTCTTTAGGGCCTGGACATTCGAGCAGGGACTCGGGCATGAGATCAGGGCTTTGATGATCTCTCTCATCATTCCGACGCAGGTGGGGGTGCTGGAGCGAGCCATTCTAGTGGAGAGTTTTCTTGTTGAGCATTCACCAGCAGTGAGACCCACCATAGGGTGACACATAGCGGAGTCCTCTGCAGCCAGCGGTAGACAGATGTCGCAGAGGTCCAAGAAGACCAGGCCATCAGGTGGGTGACCCCAGGATATAGGTTCGGTTGTGCGGGGCACACGAGATAGAGCCAGCCATACGAGAAGCAGGAAAAAGTCATATGCTGATAGGAGATAGAGACCACTGGAGTTCAAGGATGGTGACCACGTCTTTCTACGAGTCTCACCTCGACGAGGTCTATGGAGATTTGGCTGAGGCATCAAGTTATCTCCATGATTCATCGGACCTTTCCAGGTCCTCAGTAGAGTAGGAGGGGTGGCTTACCGCTTGGCTCATCCACCTCAGTTGCACTGGGTACACGACATCTTCCACCTATCTCATCTGAGGAGATACGTGGATGACTTGTTCCACATAATCGATCACGGGGAGCTGAAAATCAATGAAGGGGTGACTTTCATAGAGGTTCCAGTGAATATTGAGGATCGACAGGAGTGGTTCTTGCGTAGACGGTCGATACCTCTAGTACGCATTTTCTAGCAGCACGAGAACCTCCAGGAGAGAACATGGGAGAGGGAGGCTCAAATCTGTGCTCTATACCCCCTTTTGTTTCCGTAGTGTGAGTTTTAGCTTATGGGGATGTAAATCCCTGAGGTGGGGAGAATGTAAAGATCTAGAAATTCTGTGGAAATTCTTTCTTAAATTCATGGGAATTTTATGAGTCCACAGTTTCTGACGGCACCTAATTTCGAGGCCCGATGTGCCTGGAATCAATTTTTGAAGTTTTGTTCGGGTACATTCAATAAACGTATGAGCAGGATTTTATATCATTTGATCTGGTGCTCGGAATTGAAATATGAGGGCACTGTTGAACTCACAGCATCAGTGATTTCTTATTAAGACCATCACTACAGTTGCATTTTAACAAGAATGGATGTTAGATTATGGGGTTTTAAATTAAATTAAATAAAAATAAAAGTGTTAATTTATCTTTATTTGTGGTGGTTTAATCCTCTAAGGAGAGGTTGGAGGTGGGTCCCACCAGCGCATAACCTCCTTTGGGAGAATATTTTAAGGTGGGGCCCACACGATCTTTAACCCCCCCCCCCTGTAACTCTCCATAAAGTGGGGAAAAACCCTTGAACTTCCCCCACTAATTAATGTGCCAATCCACTTAATGAATTAATTAACCCTCTTTAATAAATTATCACCCATTTGAATTCTTTTGAATTCATGTCGATCATTAAAATAAAGCATAAGCTTTTATTTTATTTTTGGTTGGCATAATCTCTGGTTGGGATAATTAAGGAGAGGAGGAGTTCTTGAAGAACGTGATCTTCCAACGAAGAACGCCCCCTTTCCACCGAAGAACGATGAACATCATCTTTGATCTTCGACCGAGACAAAAGAGAAGGAGTCGACCGCGAAGAACGTCGACGACGCTTCTTCCATGGTTTCCTACCCCGGACGTTTTCTGATGTCACCTTTCCGTGGCTTTGTCAACAATTAACACCATACGAGGTAGAGGGATTTGAGTTGTTATATGTATGAGTTTTATTTCTGATCTTCGCCATTCAAATAATGGTTGAGATATGTCGATTGTTAACAACGTAACGAGGAGGGCTCGGACCGCATGAACATGATCTGACCCCCCCCCTGTTGTTGTTCTCATTGTGTTGACGGTGGATACGGAGCATTTACGGCTGGCATCGGGCCGACCGTGAAGAAAACTGGCGGCGTAAGGCCGCCGGGTGGCAAAGAGGGCACAGCACCGTCGTGCTGCGCGGAAGGGGAGACGCGGCCACGACGACCGTGGCGGAGGCGCGCGGTGTCGTCATGCTGTGTGGAGGCCAATAGAGGGCCGCGGCCAGTCAGGCCGCAATAGAGGGGCGCAGCGTCGTCACGCCATAGTGGTCGAAGGAGGGCGGTCGGCTAAGCCGGCGGCGCTCCACAAGGCGAGACCCGAAGGGTCCCGCGACACTTTGAACCGGTGCCTAGCGCCGGTTCCTTCGGAAGCCGGGGGGCGCGGCACCCTGTCGCGGCGCGGCCGGCCTGGCCACATGGGCCGGCTAGCCAGGCCACGTGGGTCGGCCCGCCAGGCCACGCGGGCCAGCCAGCCGGGTCGGGCAGCCTTTGCGGGTCGGGCCGCCACCGGGCTGGGCCGCCCTTGCGGGCCAGGCTGCCACTGGGTCGGGCCGCCCTTACGGGTCAGGCCGCCACCGGGCCAGGCCGCCATCGGTTCAGGCAGCCACCGGGACGAACCGCTCCATCGGACCGGGTCGGACCCACAGTCCGGGCTAGACCCCTGTCCGGACCCGTAACCCAAAATTGCATTTCATCCATGTTTTGGGCTACGAGTGTCCGAACGAAGAACCGTCTATAGAGACGGAAGACTTAGACCAGGACGGGTCTTTTGGCATACCCCTCTTGAATTTTGGACACAGTTGGTGTACGGCCAGGTTGGTTTGAACCTAAAAACCAATCGTGCCCCTGGAACGGAAATGTCAATAACTCACAGACCGGACGTCCAATTGACGCACTGTCTGTCATGTTGGGTTCCTTATGATGAGACAAAACTTAGGGATACATAAACTTGAGACTTTGTGGTATTTGATGTATCGACACTTGGCTGGAGGATCGGACCCTTACAGAATCGAGCGTGTTGTGTGCGGAAACCCTATGGCTGGCTGCGACTGAGATGATAAGATCCTCCGTGGGTTCGACAGCGACAATGTTGTACCAGGATCCTCCGTGGGATCGACAGTGACGATGTTGTACCGGTATCCTCCGTGGGTTCGACAGTGATTAATTCTGTACTGGGATCCTCCATGGGTTCAACAGTACTGATATTGTTCCAGGATCCTACGTGGGTTCGACAGAGGATATGATTTAGTGGATACAACTAATCATCTCTACCCCCTCTTCATGAGTTGTATACCTGTGTGAGTTGAGTCTTGTCTTTCAGTCGTTATCATCGTGATGATTGACTTTACTTCCGTTGTGGAATGGGTTGTGCTTGGGCTCAAGTGTTGGAGTCGGACTGTGATTGGTAAATTTGGTATATGTATAGGAATATACCTAAGTAGGGATGGTTGATACTTCATGATTGTATCTTGCGGCTGTGATTTATCCTTAGTGGATTCTGGGAGACCTTCAGGGGTCTCGGGGTCCCCTACTGAGTATTGTTACAGTCACCCCTCCACGGGCTTCGCCCGCACCTTGTTGTGTTCTGTGCGGACGATGGTCAGCAGTGATTGAGGCTGAGGGAGACAGGAGGCTACTTGGAGTTGTACTAGACGGGACGTACCTTAGGGAGGAGTTGCTCGAGTTATGTACCTACCCTTCAGGTAGGATTCCCCGGTGGACAATCCAGAAGCTGTTTTTCCCTTTTTACTTATACTTGTACTTGTTGTTTAGTTGTATTTTTATACTATCCCACTTACTTTCAGCGCACCTTTCTTTTATATATTAGTACTTGTTGATTCTACTGCTTGTGTTCAGACTGTGTGTGTTACAGGTTTAAAGGAAATGTCTTCCCTTTTATCAGGGATTCGCCTTTGGTGCTAATCATCGGCCCCTGGCCTATGGAAGGTGGGCTTGGTTAGTCATGGCATGGGCCCCGAGGATGGGTCGTGACAACGTATGAAATAATTTTCACAAATATATACCTCTGAACCTTAAAATATCACATACTTACTTTTTGAAAACATGAGATTTCCATAAAACATACAAAACATAAATAAACCATTTAGGTAAATTGGGGAATCATTTTATTACCATACTTACATAGGATTTTAACCATCATGGCTAACTTATGATTTGTAACCCTCATAGCGACCTTATAGTGTAACTCTCATGGCTACCTTATGATATAACCATTATAATTACTCTTGGAATAACCATTAAGGTGAAATTCTAACATACCCAATACATTGGAGGGATATCATGGACCCATTGGAGGGATATCATAGACCAACCCATCATCATAGAAAATTCCCAAGAACCATAACATTATCATAAAACATTAATACTTACATTATAAAAATATTCCTTTTGAATTTTGTAAAAATAGAATTTTTAAGGAGGATTTTTAAAGAAAAGTCCCTTACCTCGGGTTTGACATTCTTCAAACATGTTCAAACCTCATGTATAATGGTTTAAATAGTTTTATAAATTTATTATATAACTATATACATATTTATAATACCTAATATGATCTTTTTATATTATATTTCCACCCATTGTTAATAATATTTTGTTATTTTCATTGTTTTGGGTGCATTTATTTCAGGATTTTCATGGTTGGTTTATTATGGATTTTATTTTAAAATGGAAGAAAAAATACAGAATTGGAAAGAAAAGGTATTAATATGTTTCCATAATTCCATAAATCATTTTTTTCTGATATGAGGATTATTCATTAGATAAAACATTAATTAAAATGATTTAATTTATTTTAGCGGTTATTTACGACCATTACAAACTTATATCATTTTATTTAATATCATATTTATATATTGGTTCCAGAACATTATGAAACTTATAATATCTATAATAAAATTTGATCTGACTATAATAATTGTTTTATGAGAATCCTTGAAGGCAGTAAAGGAAAATGAAAACTCGTCATCCATGAAGGCAGTGAATCGACGTGTCATGGAAGATGATTTCATTTTCTAGAATAAGAGGAGAAGAGGAGAGGTTTGATGGTGAATATTCTAGTAACATAATAAAATTATAGTATATATAATATAATGGAGTTATTATTTCACTAGGATGTGGGTAAGTGAGGATAGTATTATAAAAGAAAATAAATTAAAAAGAAAATGAAATAAGATGAACGAGGATTTTGCCTCTTGAATTCTTCTCCTTGAGAACCTCCTTCGGGAAACTGGATTTGGTCTTTTATTGAGAAAAAAGGATCCTCGGTGTGGGGGATAGTCTTGGAAATATTATTGGGTATAATTTGGACAAGTTTCATGGATTTGGATATTTTAGGAGAATAGGTGGTGAGAGGTGGTATTTATATAGTGGAGAGGGGTGTTTTTTGATTATTTTATTCATTTATTTAATATTTTGGATCAAGACTATGAATAGTGTAGATTCCTGTGACTAAATATAGTAACTAATGCATGTGAGTTAGAAACAGTGGTGCTTACTTTATCCATACATCATCCATGACTCAATAATTTATGTATTTAGCTTATACCATAAATTAGTGTATTTCACTATTCACCAAGAAATCAACTTTATCCGAAAAATCCCAAAAAATCACCCTAACTATTTTTCAATATTTAGAATTCAAAAATGAACTCCATTTTATGAAAATAATTTTATAATATGATAAATTTAATTTTTAATTAAAATCATCATTTATTTAAAAAATACTGATTTTAAAATTATATTTGATTTTATGACACTTTTAAAAATTAATTAAGGTATCATAAAATTATCTTATAATCATAAGAAAATAAAATATTAATTTATAAATATATTTGATGAAGATAAGTTTTCTTTTAATTCATCATATTAATTATAAAATTGTAAATAAACATTTATGTTTCACAAAAATACCAACACATAACTTATCATTTTTAAAACATTTATTTACTTATTCAGCGATATAAATATATCATGTTTTCACTTATAAGATACATAAATTTTAATGATATGCTCATAGGTGAGTTTACTATTCTATTAGTATAAATTCCTTAATTTCTATACATATCACTTATTTCATTATACATTTATATTTAATTTAACTATTTAATTTCAGAATGAAAACAAATTATTTTATAAGTACCTGGGTTGTGACACACCAAGTTTAGCTTATTCAGTCAAATGAAAAGTCAAATGAATCATGAATGTGAAAAATAAAGTGGTAAATAACTTCTCTAAATGAAAAAACGTGTCAAAACAATTCTTTATTGAAGTTTATCAAGATCAGTTGGATTTAGAGTTTTTCCATAATACTCTCTGAAGAAGTTACACAAATCAACTCGTACTACAGTTACTTTTTTAGGTAATGTATTATACAACACCAATGGTAATAACTACTCCATCAGAATATGTGAGTCATGAATTTTCAATCCATGTGACTTTCAATTTTTTAAGTCAAAAAACTATGAAATGTTACTTGAATATCCATATAGAACATTTACATTCTTTAAAGTTTAAAGGAATGTATATTTCTCTGGATTTTTCATTGTAAAAATAGCCAAAGTTTACTTTCCAATATCATTTTCCTACAAACCACACTTTATATTCAATGATTCTAAACCCCATTCGAGTGTTAAGGTGATCCTTCGATTTACCCTGCACATTAAGCAATGTAAAAATTACGTTGTCACAAATGTTCTTCTCAATATGAATTATTTCAAAATTATGACGTATCAAATTAAACTCCCAATAATGAAGTTTGAAAAATATACTCATTTTATTCCACCATTATGTTTTATTTGTTTCTGATATTGTACCCGTACCCTTTCCCCCCTTCATTAAACTGATTACATTTTCCAAATTTTATAGTGACATCCATTAATTGTCCTAATATTTCTAAACCAGATAACACCTTCAGTGACTTTCTCAATTCAATATCTCTATTGAATTGTGTCTTGTTAAACCTGAATGTATAAGAAGCATTAAGAAATCAATGATGGCACATAAAACACCATTTTCTATTATGTGGTAATCATTGAGGTTCAAAATCAAAATTTAAAACTGGACAATCCAAACCAATATGAGTGTTACAAATAGATAAGTTTTCTAGTCCTTGAGAGTGACTAATTTTCCACATTAAAGCAGTATGAATTTTGAATAGTTTTCTCATTGGAGCATCATATGTTTCCACACCATCATCCCATAATTCTCACAATTCTTTAATTAGAGGTTGAAAGTATACATCAATATCATTTGTGAGAATTTTATTTTCAGGAATAATCATCAAAATAATGAAAGAAGTATTCTTCATACACATCTATAGAGGTAGATTATAGGGGATTAAAACAACTGTCCATATGCTATAATTAGTCCTTAAAGTACCAGAAGGGTTAAAACCATCAAAAGACAATCTCAAACATAGATTCCTAGGATCTGAAGAAAAATATGGATATAATGAATCAAACACCTTCCATTATATTGAATCTTTTATATTTCTCATCTTGATATAATTTTTATTATCCTAAGCATTCCACTTCATGTCATATGCAGTCTTAGATGACATGAATAATCTTTTCAAGCATGGATTTAGAAGAAAGTAAAGCAATACTATGTTGGAAGTTTTCTTCACCTACTTCTTCTTAGTGTTGCATTGATTTATACTCTCATTGTTTCTCATTAACTTGAATCTACTTGTATAACGACTTATGTTTTCTTCTTTATTATATTCTTCTCCCGGATAAAACATTCAGTCATTAGGGCATGCATGTATTTTGTATGATCAAATCCAAGTTTTCTGATGATTTTCTTCATCTCATAGAATAATGTAGGGATCATAGCTTCACTAAATACATCATAAAGAAACTCTAAAATCATGGACACTACTTTGTCAGTAATTCTTCAAAGACACTTGATTTAATACAAATTAAGAAGAAAATGAAAAATTTGAATACTAGGCACACCCTTCATAATTTTTTTGTTTTCAATCTTTAACTAATTCATAAAACTTGTTTTTTGGGTCACTAAAGTTTTTGGAAATATTAACCTGATCATAATCAATTAAAGGTTATGTTGATCTTTTAAAATATTGTGTATTGTATTCTACATAGCTAAATGAATCATTTATCATGTTTTGAACTAAATTCTCCTTTGGCAAGTCACTTTATGTTTTGTTTATAGGATATTCATTGTTTTGAATTTCCATAAAAATCAATTTTTCATGACAAATCCAATATAAATATCAAGTAGGAAACTATTTAAATACCGATTGTCCATATACTTTGTTTCTATCCAACCATCACTTGAATTTACAATCAATACATGGACATTTTATTCTACCGTCCACTAATTGGTTTTCAATTGCATAATCTAAAAATTCCTCCAAACTCTTGGCATACAAATGTGTATTTCGAGGTAAATTAATCCAAATTTTATCCATAGGTATTGAATTTTGACTCTTCTCCCTTTTCATTCAAATATAAATATATAAATGTTTACTCAAACAAGTATAATAAATTTTTAACATCACACAACTTCACCATTGACTAGGGTAGGGTTTTTATTTGACATAACACAAATTCAAAATAAAAATTATTCAATTCGATATAAAAACATAAAAAACATAATTGAATAAATATTACCTCTCACAATAACAGGGTCGGATGTCATAGAAGAAGATCATTGAAACAAGGAGAGGGTAGCAGACGACGTGGAGGTCGGGGATATGAGATCAGAAATTTATAACTCATGCACAGAAAGAAGTAAGGAAATAGGGGAGGTATAGAGGAGGCTAGAGTCATAGAGAATAGGTTAGGGATTTTCCTCGGATCGTTTCCCCAGAATCTCATTCAAAGATACTCTATGTCGATCTGCTTCTGGTCCTTCCCCCTCTTACTTACCAGACATTCCCATGGCCCCTCTGGGGGTTTCAAAAGATAGATATCACATCGCCTTGGATGTCCAAGACTCAGCATTCAATGAGGTGGCTTCCTTCCTCGAGTGGACCCTAATAGAAAGGTTCATCTCGGCGAGACCTCATCTCTCGGTCTTCCAACGGATTGGGGAATCTTGGGGCCTTATGGATTCGATTCAGATCTCAACAGTGCATCACAATTTCTTCTATGTGGTCTTGGACTTAGATGTGGATTTTGTTCATTCTTGGTGCAAAGCCCCTCGATCTGCAGGTTGATGGCATTTTAACCTCTCGCTCTAGTCGATAGAGTCCCATAGGGGAAAGGAAGGCTCGTAGGTGGCTGTCTGGATTAGTCTTCCTGGTCTACCCCTCCCTTTCTAGAATGGAGGCTTCCTCAAACCCATTGATGGCTCTTTAGGTGGTTTTTTTGTGTGCGGATGATCATACCCATTGTTGTTCAGATGCTTTTGTTCCTCATATTTGCATTGATTTGGACCTTCCCTCCCCCTTGTCAGACTGTATATCTCTTCAGGTGCAGGACATGTTAGAATGGAATCAGGAGATCTTCTACCCGGTGATCCCCAGGTACTACTCCTTTTTCCAAATTCAAGGAAACTCTATGCAGGTCTGCAGGAAGCGGTGTCCTAGTGGTTGTCATGAAAATCTAAAAAGGGAGGATGATTTCTAATCACCTCCCATAAATAATTCTGTGGATTCAGGATTGGTGCCAGATTAGAGGGTCGATGTAGAGTAGGTAGAGGGACCCCCACCTCATCTCGGCTCTTATTCTTCTAGTGCGGTCTGGTCCACCTGCTCCCTTAAATATGAGGACGGATCATCAAGGTTGGATATGGTGTTGTTTTTTATGAGGTCTTCTTGCTCTGTACCAGCAGATCCTTTCCCACCTTTAGCAATCCTCCCCAGCATCTTTTGGATGTGGGTGCTTCAGAGAAGGATTTAAGTTTCCTTCTTCCCTAAGAAGACATTGGCCCTCCTCCCAGTCACTCCCTCCAGGTCCCCTTCACATTATATTATCAGACGTACAATAGATCCCTGAAGTAGAAGGGAAATCTTCTACTCTTGCTCCCCCCAGCCCCCTTCAGCCAGAAGACTCCATCATCCTCCGGCCTCCTGAGTCTGAATTTCAGGGAAGCTGACCTGATTCCAAAATCCTATCCTTGAAGATTCCTTCCAGTAATCTAAAAGGTAAGAAGGTCCAAACACTGTCTTTATCCACTCCTCCAACCACTCTTTGTTCGGGAGAACCAACTGGCATCCGTACAAGATCCATAATGAGAAAATTGCTAAGGTGCTCCTCTCCCCACATGGAAGCGCTCAAAATGCCTGGGTCAAAACTAGGCCAGATATTTTTTAAATGGATTCTATCCTCATCTGGAATTCTCGTGGTCTTGGTACCAGGTTTAAGAAGATTACATGGATATGGAGATCAATAAGAACAAGGCTTCTCTCATCATCATCATTGAACAAAAACAAAATCCATCTGAAATCAAGGATTTTGCTTGTAGAATGAAGTTGCATGATGGTATGCATGTTCATCCCATAAATCTCCATATCTGGATTTTTTTGCGGAAGTCCATATTAGTGGATATGGTGAATGATGATGATCAATTTATCATTACCAAAGTGACCCAATGAGGCAAAGAAGATAAGGTTTATGGATTGTTCTTAATGGTTTTGATGTGGGGATCTCCCCTTGGTTTGTTGGAGAGATTTCAACATAATAGCTAAACCATCAGAGAAGAAAGGAAAAGGGGCCTTTCACTGAAAGGAAATCCTAGAATTTTCCTAGTTCATGGCTAACAAGGTCCTTATGGACATGGGGTTCATAAAAGATCGATTTACATGGTGCGACAACCAAAGAGGTGGCCGAAGGTCATGGAGTTGCCTTGATCTCTGCCTAGCCAATATCCATGCCATCTCTTCCTATCTGAATGCTATGGTTAATCATTTGGATTGAGGTATATCTGACCAATCTTTTCTATTGATCATATCACCTCCCAACCAAGAGAATTGTGTGAGTTTTAGGTTCTATCAGCAGTGGGTCAGTTTACCTGGTTACCACCAAGTTGTTAATGACTCCTGGAGGGGTCCCACCCAGGAGAACCCATGGATTGGGGTGGACTTAAAGTTTAGATGCCTCAAGCATGGTCTCCAAATGTGGGCCAAAATTCACCCTCCAGATGATCAGGAACTGGAGGTGACCATTTAGGATATTGACAAACTGGAAGCTAGTCTGGAAAAAGATTGGAATGAGATGGTGTTTGAAAATCTCTCCCTTAAAAAGGATAGGTTGGCAGATATGATCCTAAGACAAGAATGCATGGCCCGGGAGTCCTCTAGAACAAAGTGGTTGCATGAAGGATACAAGAATATTTCCTACTTCCACGCCTATATTAGGGAGAAAAGGTGATTTTACACGCCCAATATCTTGTTAGAGGACAAATCTTATTTAGAGGACTGAGATGTTGTTGGAGGAATGGTTCATTCCTACTTTAGTGATCTATTTTTTGGTCCCAATCCATGTATGCCTGATAAGTATCCAAGAGGGCATGCTGAGATTTTGAGTGTGATACTGAACCTTGTCTCCATTCAGGACAACATGGCTATGGAGAAAGCCCCTAATGAGGAGGAAATTTATAAAGATATGTTTGGCCTAAATCCAGAGAGTTCTCCAAGACCCAACTGTTTTTATGGTTCATTTTACAGAGCCTCTTGTTTTATAGTTAAAAATGATATTATCGTGGCTATTCAGGATTTTTTCTGTGGGGGAAGCCTACTACGTGTAGCTTGTACAACTACCCTTATCCTCATACCTAAAATTAAGGCTCCATATTCCCTCTCCCACTATAGGATAATGAGTATGTGTATCTTCCCCTATAAAATCATGGAGGGAATCATCAATAGTAGGTTATCCATGCATCTCCCTCGGTAGATCTCCTTAGAACAACATGGGTTTGTTAAGGGTCATTCCATCCAGGGAACCATTGCTCTGGCTGAAGAAATGGTCTGTGAAATCAACTTCAAGACTCGTGGTTCAAACATGGCTATAAATTTGGATATGAATAAAGCTTACAATAGGATCAAATTGAGCTTTTTCATTAGGGTGCTTACAGGTATGTGTTTCTCCACTTGGGCCTCTGATCATGTTTTCAGGTGTTTAAGGTCCTCATGGTTTGTTGTCACCTTTATGGGAAAACCCATGGCTTCTTTAAAACCACATGCGGTCTACAACAATGTGACCCTATTTCCCCAACAATCTCCATCCTCACCTAGGACATCCTCAGTCGTCTGATTAACAAAAGTATGTTGAATGGAGAGATTCTCCCCTAATAGAACAGATTGAGTACCCTCTCCATATACCACTTAATGTTTGTTGATGATACCATTATCTTCATGAATGTTGAAAGGAGTTCAGTGCGAGCCATCAGCAGAATTTTTTATGATTACTACTACTGGAGTGGGAAAGTTATTAATAAAATTAAAAGTAGCCTCTTCATCTCTAATAGATGTGCGGCCAGTAGGGCCTCGTCAGTGTGTCATAGCATTGACATCCAGAGAGGTAGCTTCCTTATGGAGTACTTGGGCATTCCTATATATTTAGGAAGGCTCTGCATCCGAGATTTTGATCACATTGTAAACAAGATTATGGGTAGGATCCTTAACTGTAAAAATCACTTTTTTTCCTTTGGAGGTCATATTACCCTGGTTAACAGCGTTTTATTGACTGTCTCTATTCATGCATTGCCTTCTATCAAAGTTATGAAGGTTGTTGCTAATACCATCGATAAGACCCTTGTCGGTTTTATTTGGGATTCCTTGTCTAAAGGGAGGCGGCATTGAGCTTCATGGTCCATAATGGCTAAGCCTATCTATGAAGGTGGAATCAATGTGTGGAGCCTCTATGATACTCTCCACTGCATGCATGAAAATATGATATGGGAAGTCCTTGAAGAGCGAACCATGTGGGGAAGGACCATGTCCATATGTTGTAGAGAAAATGTGGAGGTTATGAGCAGCCATAGATCCCTCTTCTGGTCTATACTTTCAGCTCTCATTCTGACCTTGCAGCCCCTCACTCGTTGGATTGTTGGAAGAGGTGACATCTATTTTTGGCATTACAATTGGGCAGGATCAAAACATGGTTTTCCGAGATGTCCATTGTATTGTATATCGTTCAAGGAAGCTGGCCAATACCCTTTTTTATCAAGGCTATCTGAATAATGACCAATAAGGTACCTTTGATCTCATTTAGATGAATTCCAACCATGATAAGTGTGTGTTTACCCCATCTTCCACCGGAACCTTTTCCACAAGAGACTTATGTAGGGTAGCGATGTCTCGAGGTGCTCATGACAGTTGGAATGACTTACTTTGGTGAGAAAAAATTCCTACTAAATACAATTTCCTCACCTGGAGGATAAGGAATCGAGTTGTTCCCACCGATGACAACATCCAAAGAGATGGTATCTACCTTGTATCAAGGTGAAATTGTTGTAGAAGTTACAGGGAAGATAGATTGAATCACATTTTCTTTGAAGGAGACTAGATGTGTGCCATATGGAATTTATTTGGAGAATTCATGTCCTTTTCATCTCGGAATAATTTGGATGTGTCCTTCCTGGATCACTGGTTTCATGATGCAGGTGTCGCAGGATCAGAGAGAAGGTCGCGAATTCTTGTTCTAAGTGATGGGTGTTGGTGCTTATGGAAATCTTGGAATAAGGATCGCCACAAGGATACCTGAACTACTGAGAGGGCTCTGATCATTAGAACTAAAAACCTGCTTATTGACATGGTCCGTTTTTTCAATAACTTGCGTGATGCCCCTACTCTCAGGCCCTTGCAGGTGCATAATCCTCAGGTGCATCCTATTTGCGGTGGATCACGGAGCCATTGGGTTCGATGGCTCCCTCCCCTCAAAGGGTTCAAGCTAAACACAGAAGGATCTTTTGTATCTTGTGTCATGAAAGGTGGCGGGTCGTGATTATAGTGGATCGGTCATCTTGGCTTTTAATGCTCACTTTGGTAGCGGGAACTCTCTCTAGGTGGAAGGGAAAGCTATGCTTACTGGGTTGAATCTCTACAGTCAAAGGAACATCACCTTGACAAAAGTGGAAACTGATTCCATCATTCTCTACAACTCACGGCTAGATAAAGGTGTGATTCCTTGGTCCATCTCGTATATTATCAGAAAGTGCAGAGGTTTCCTTAACAGCAATACCCAAGTATCTCACACTTGGCGTGAAGGCAATCGATCCACAAATCACCTTACCTCAATGGCGGACCGTGTTTCTAGCATTTCCCTTTTTTTAGTATTAACTCTTTAAGTCCTGAGGGGGTCAATATACTTAGAGGGGATGCCCTCAAACTCCATTTTTTAGGCCTCCCTAGGTCGATAGGTTGCCCTTTTCTCTGTACTTTGCTCTCTTTTATTAAATAAATAAATGATGATGATGAGTGTAAAGGTTTCCTCCCCGCTCATGCTCGTCTTGTTAATCGGCACCTTCCTAAGAACGCCTTATGCCCTCTTTGCGAGGCTACTGCAGAAACTGAGTTTCATGTGATCTTCTCATGCACTTGGGTTACCAGGTTGTGGTCGTCGTGTACTGAGTAGGATCATGCTTAGTGGAGAAGTCTTGGGGATGTGAAGCTTATTTGTGGTGGATTGGTTCAAAGATGATAGTGGTGGGGGTCGTCTACCTTCATTAGTTCAACACCCCCCCCCCATCTTGGTGGCTATCTCCCCCTTCGGGTGTCGTTAAAATTAACAATGACGCGATTCTGCCTAGAGATAGTATTGTTGGTCTCGGGGTTGTTATCCATGATCATGTTGGCACTTTAAGCGTGGCTCGACATACCATAGTTGTTGCATGTTGGGCTCCCTCTGTGGCTGAAGCTGTAGCTATTTGGTATGGTGTGAAGTTTGCCACTTCTCATGGTTGGAGGAATATTGTGGTGGAATCCGACTGTCAAGTTATTATTAATGCTTTGGAGGATGATGAGGAAGTCGTTGGTCTTTGGGGTATATTATTGATAACATTAGATATTTGGAACATTTGTTCTCTTCTTGTGTTTTCTCCTTTATTGGGAGAGAGAGAAATTATATTTCATAGCTGCTTTTAGGAGAAGTTGGGGATCTATGTGTTGGTTTTCTTCTTTTCTCCTGGAGTTGTGAAATTTGGCTTTTGATAATATTTAATTTGAGGATTGTCCTTTCAAAAAAAAGTGGCGGTTATAAAAAACGTCACTAATAAACCGCTGCTAGGATCACATTTTTTTTAATAGTGTGAGATGGTGTATGACCTGGTTGGACGTAGTCCTGAGTGGATCTTTATGAGCATTGTGGAGAGCTATGTGAGGAACTCCATGGTGCAAGCAAGGTGCAGCACGAGGTGCTCCGTGAGGAGCCCCGTCATAGGCGTGAGGCTTGGTTCATCACTAAGGGCTCTATGGGAAGCCCTATGAGCGTCGGCAGGTCGACGCGTGGGGTACCAGGGTGTTACCATGGACGTGGTGGTGCCCTTTTGGGAGTTCTCTAGGAGTTCCAGAGTGCAAGACACACAGACCCGTAATGCACCACAACGTGGTGCTGGGAATGGTGATGTCAGGGTGGGAACACCATGCCATGGAGCATGGGGGAAAGGGCAATGGGTCACGGTGTAGTCGGGTTTGTCATGGCACATGGGGCACGGGAAGAGCAAGGCGCTTTGACACATCATATTGCATGTCCTTCAGGTCATCAACTTATGGGGTCTTCAATGGGTCATCAATATGTAATAAAGTAGGTCGATGGGTGTCGATCAATCCTTATGGAGTGGGGATGAGACTTGACCCACTGAGTTTGTTTATGTTTGGTTGTTGTAATCCCCTTCACCTAAGAATATTAATAATAATTTTTAATTTCAATCTTTTTTTTTAATTACTATATTTATTATCATTAATTAATATTAATTTCAGTATTGATTACTATTAATTCTAATTATTATTATCATTAACTCCAAAATTAATTATTATTAGTTACATCATTAATTATTATTTATTCCAACATTAATTATTAGTATTTGTAATATTTTTTATTATTAGTTATTGTTAATTCAAATATTAGTACTTATTACTTCTTATTAATTTTTTGGTAATGTTAATTCCATTATTAATTTTATTACTTAATGTATTAATTATTATCAATTCTAATATAAATTATATTGTTGTCTCCTGTTAATTGAATTATTATTACATCATTATTATCAATTATTGAAAAATATTATCGATTACTTAAATATTTTTAATTACATAATTTATGAATATTATTAATTAATTAATTAATTAATAGTGTTTTTAACTATCATTTGTAAACGGGTTAGGCAAGGGGACCCTTTTCCAAAATATTTTTTAATTTGTCCCAATTTTAGAAATTTTTTATTATAAAACCCAAAAAAAAAACTTTTGCATTGAACATATTTTTTTTTCTATTCTCGGATTAAATTTTATATAAAAGCATGTTTTTCCTTTTTCGTGATGAATAATTTAAATACATGACCGATCCATAAAATTAAATATTTGGTGTTAACACGTCAATGAAAGAAAACAATTTTCTAAAAAGAATTAAACATAAATCAACGCATGAATAAAATAGATCTAATTCACAACCCTAAATATTAAAATTGTATGTTTGTGAAATATTGGTTATCCGAATCAGAGCCCATTTAGTTTTTCAAAACCCGAATTTCTTAAAATCATTACTCTAATCCAACTCTGTTGTATTTTGGAATAACCGATTATAGATCTTAATCCATATAAATACTTGTTTATAATTTCAAAATTTTGAACTTTATTTATAAATCTAAAACGGATGTATCTTAAATTGAATAATTATATTTTTAAATTTAATTGTCATTTAAAAAAATGTAGTTTATGAGTTAATAATAATTAATTGAATGGAATTCAAAATTACATGTAATCCATTATTGAAAATAAATAAATAAAATTTTTAAATTTACAATTATTAAAAAATATATAATTAATA
Organism: Viscum album; assembly: GCA_963277665.1. NCBI lineage: Eukaryota > Viridiplantae > Streptophyta > Magnoliopsida > Santalales > Viscaceae > Viscum > Viscum album. Next base: position 306,340,893 of record OY728127.1, read on the forward strand.
ATAATTAATTTGATAGGATTGAAGCTTAATATTAATCTGGTTTTGAATTTATTACCATAACCATATTAAAATGAGGTTAACCACTTGCCCAGTGCTAGTTGTTTTGGCCAGAAGATATAATTTCAAACCAAATTACTGTTGAACCCCCAAAAAATATTATTATAATACAGTTTAAATCAATTATGAAATAATAAACGGGGACCATCCATTTACCATAATTTATTTATAAGAATTGAATGTTTAAATTTCTACACTACCGCACCATATAGCCTTATAAAAAAATTTAAAAGCTGTCAAAATTAAAGATGTAAAATAATCGTAAATCGAGGATAACAACCGCTAAACTTTGAATCGTGGTGAAATTAAACATTAAATTAATCTAAAGTCAAATGTAATCAATGGACCTTCTAAATAAAAATTATATAAACTAGAATCTTTTAAAAATCCCGTATTTTCCTTGCAAAAAACATAAGTAATTATGAGATAAAACCTGGGGGTATAAATGTAAAACTGTCTGATATGACAGCGTCACCACATAATTAGTGGCGGTTCTTTATATATATATTTTTTTATTGTTTTTAAGAGACGCCTTTTTTCATATTCAGTGGCTGTTAATCTTAAAAAAAACGAAAAAAATTATTAGTTGCGTTTTTCGTTTTAAAGAAAAAAAGACAAAAACTTTTACTAATAATGTCGTGTCAATTATTAAAACCACCGCATAGAAAACAAAAAATAAATAACTAAAATAATAGAAATAATCAATAAATTAACTAAATCAAATAAAAATTTACACACACCTAATTACAGTTAAGTTAAACAATAGAAAAATTTAAAAAACATAACATTTCAAGTTTACATCGCCACTGCAATGAATTTCTATGAAGTTTTCATAGTGATCCTCATCTTGCTAATCATCCACTACTATACATTTGAGTTTATTAAATGGTGAATTTTATCAACTGTATCTAAGAGCGGTGATAAAAACCTACTTTACTAATTAGAAATACCGATAAAAGTTGTCTTTTATTAGTACTAAAATAGCGATGTTAAAAGACATTCTAAATAATTTAATTTATTTGTACATATTTATATATTTTAAAATTTATTTTATATAATAGTAACTATATAATTTTATAAATACAATGTGTGTGTGTATTAATTTTTATTTATTTATAATTATAAATACAAAAAAATGTATATACCAAATTACGTACATACTGTAATTAACCAGGTAGAAACAAAGAATATACAGTTAGGTGAAGAGAACAAATGGAGATCCCTAGAGAAGTAGCTTCAAAGATAATCAAGACGTAATCATGAGGCTTCAAAACACCTACATCAACAACACCTGTAGTGTAATGTTCCGATTTTTTCCGCGTAAGTCTTCAGAATATTTTTAGCAATATTTTCGGAGTCAAGACGCCGAGACGACGTGAGATTCCGAGATCCGGTGTGCCTGAAATTAATTTTTGAAATATATTAAATATATTAATATCATGCGCGTGCAATTTTCTTGAAAAAGTGGAATAACTATCGAACAGGGCCCATATCGGAAATCTGATGGCATCGTTGAGTTTTACTCTAGACACGACATAACTTTTGTCGATGTCGGACATTTGTGAAAAGGTTGTCACTGACGTAAACAATAAATTAATTAATAAATTACTTTTTTTATTTGATGACGCAATGACTTAATAAACTCCTTTATAAACCCGGTTATAACCAAATTTCAGGGTTGACCTCGTAACCTTGGAATTTGAGAGAGAAGCCGTTGGAGGCGCTTCCGTGGACAAACACCGACAGAGCGAGCTTTGACGATCGGTGTGCCAACAGAAATCAAGGATCTCGCCAACGACAACAACATGAAATCGTTCTTCATCGATGATTGATTCAAATTGAGGAAGGACGTTTGCTTTGTGGATTTATTCATGTTTCTTATCCCATGACGAATGAGAATCAATCGACTACTGGATTGGTTCGCAGATCAGTTGTTTTACGGGTATCAGTTATTTGCGGGATTTGGGGATGATTATTATTTTGTTTGTTCCTGGATGTTTATACCTCTTCACTCGACTTTTCTACAACAGATCGAGGCTGAAACGAACAAAGACCGATGTTCGTTCCTCACGTTTATGGCTTGTGGTTTTCTCTCCCTGTTCTACAGGCGTTCATCGATCATTTTTATTTGGCCTAAGATTCGACGAATACCTGGTGAACAATCATTGTGCATTCGATCTTTGGCGCAATGAATCGTTACCATGTGTCTGGGATGGAAATTCAGTGACACGAAAGCGATATATGACTACGGTAGTGGATCTATGGACAGGTTGGGGGTACGTGATATCGGTTTGGGCGTGTGCTATCGACAAGGTGCGACGATGGTGGTTCCTGAGCCCCAAATATGGCTAGATTCTGGCTATCAATGGCGAGGAGGTCGGTCAACCTCAGATCCGCGACATGCAGTGCGATTCTCGGTGGAATCGATGGGTGCAGAGGCTCGGACGAAGACGTTTGAGCGTTCTGGAAGTTTTGTGAAAAAAACAGACTACACGGCGTGTAGTCCTATGAACACTCACCATGTAGTCATTTCTATGCACCACTAGGGTTTCAGGGTAGAGAAAAGTATCATGCGTCGTGTGAAGCATGACACACACCGTGTGATCCTTAGCCGAACAGTTTGGCGTGAATAGGGGGCATACGCCGAGGAGGCCATGTAGTGTTGCACGTCATGTGTGCCTAGTCATACGGCATGTAACTCGTGGCAGACGACTCGACATGTACAAGGAGTACACACCCTGGTGGCCAAGTGGCCCCACACACCATATGCTTAGGAACTACATGGGCTGGCTGGGGAACACGGGTAGAGCCATGTACTCGGACACGACCAAGTACACAGACATGGTTCGGTGTACACAGGTATGGGCAGAACGACATGCCTAGTGCATGATCTAAATCCATAAGACATTAAAAGGAAAGGAATTTTATTCGTAAATGATACTTAATGGTCATTTAAACCCAATAATAATAATAAAAAGAGCACATGTGTTTTCTATATCCATAAGACATTAAAAGAAAGAGAATTTTATTCGTAAATGATCGGGTTGTTACAACATTCTCCCCTTAAGAAATTTCACCCTTGAAATTTCCTTTTCCCACACTAAAACAGATGAGGGTAACTTTGTACCATCACTTCCTCCGGTTCCCACATTGCTTCTTCGAACTTGGGGTTTCTCCACAACACCTTGATGAGGGGCATCATCTTATTTCATAGAACTTTTTCTCTACGATCTATGATTTTCACTGGCTTATCTTCATAGGAGAGGTCATTCTCCAATGGTACCACCTCTGGATTGAGTACATGCAATGAATCTGGTATGTACTTTGTTAGGTCCACTGGGTTAGATACCCTAAGAGGTGGGTGAATCACGGTACGACAGATTAAAACAACTACCCCTATTGATCTTGTTTCCCTGTTAAGAAAAACTCACTTATCTCTCTTTCCTGTAGCAAAGTATAAACACAAATTAAATCATGCACATGACGCAACAATTTTTACTTGGTTCACCTTCATTGAGCTACGTTCACGAAGCATGCACCGACGATGTGCCGATGTACCGAATCCACTAAAAGCACACTATTGTTTACAAAGTTCGGAGTGGACTCACTATCCCTCCTGGTTTACAACCCCACACAATATGAAAACTCACTGCTCTCTCAACTGAAGTGTGCTCACTGCTTCTTCAGAAGATCAAATCACGGTTTATAGACCTATAGATCTCTTTGTTATAACTAATGAAATCTGCATCCTTAACTATTGATAGATGCTATGTTGATTTCCAACTTTTATCCGAAGATGAATCTCACTTTGCACCGGGTGTACCGGGCAATTCCAATTTTTACGTGCAACCTTTACTGGGTCTTGCGCATAATTCCCTGCTTTTGCACGGAATACACTTTTCACACAACACCTCTCTTACGTGCAAACACTTCTTTTATGCGCAACTGTCATATTTTACACACAACCTTTTCTTTACACACAAACACATCTTTTACATGCAACAACCATCTTTTACGCGCATCCTTTTCTTTACGCGCAAACAATTCTTTTACGTGCAAACTTGTCGTTTACACGCAACTCCCTTGCGTACTCCAATTTCGCGTGCCAGTGCTTGGATACTCTCTAAGTATTGAACTGCTTCGAATGAGGGGGTCACCTCATATTTATAGCCAAACTCAACCCCTGTGCGAAAAATCCTCCTCAAGTGCATAATCCTCTTCAAGCGCGGAAAACACATCTTTCATACAACACCGTATTTCGTGCACTACTCCAAAATTTCACGCACCTCATGCCTTTTCTAGTTTTTTAGTTTCTGATCTCAAAACACCTCTTGCGTGAAAAAACTTCATTCCTCTATTTTTCACATCACTCCAATATTTCGCGCACCTTCCTTTTCCAAAAACACATCTCTCCATTTTCTGATTTTCAGGCCCAAAAATTTCGCAAACAGTGGAAAACGACACCACCTTATATCTGCTCTTTTTGTACCGCCTCCAGATCGTTCATTCCTTTGTTGAGGTTCTTTGGTCAATCGTGGACTGTCAACCACATCTCTTGAACCTGACAAATCACCATGGATGCCCCCTTTGTCAACAACTTGAACTTAGAAACCCAACTTGTCAACAAATGAAACATCGAAGCCCGCTTTGTCAACAAACAAAACCAACCAAAAAATGCGTCAATGATGCCTTGAGAGATTTTACCCAACATACTTCCTCAAGAGTGATACATGAAATACATCATGTACTTGAGACTGCTTCGGTGGGAGTGTTAGTCTATAGGCCACTGCTCTAATGCGATCAAGAATCTCAAAAGGGTCGATGTACCTTAGACTAAGCTTTCCCTTCTTCCCAAGTCTCATAACTCTCTTCCATAGTGATATGCAGAGGAATACCATGACTCCAACATCAAACTCTAGGTCTCATTGACGATTGTCAACATAGCTCTTTTTTCAACTTTAAGCAACTTTAATATACCACTGGATGGTCTTAACCTTCTCCACCATTTCTTCGACCATTTCTAGACCTAGAAGTTTTTGCTCCCCAACTTCATCCCAAAGAGTCAGTGTTCTCCACCTCTTTCCATAAAGGGCTTCATAAGGAGTCATTTGGATGCTTGAGTGGAAACTATTGTTGTAAGAGAACTCAACTAGAGGAAGATGTTGATCTCATCCTCCTTTTAAGTCCATTGAGTATTCTCTCAACATGTTCTCAAGTGTTTAGATAGTCCGCTCAGATTGACCATCAATTTGAGGATGATAAGCTGTACTGATGTTTAGCTCAGTATTCAGATCATGTCGGAGACTCTTCCAGAACCTAGATGTGAATCTTGGATATCGATCGGATACAATCAATAGTGGTACACCATGCAGCCTTACCACTTCTCTGATGTATATTCGTGCCAGTTGATCCAATGAGAAATCCTCCTAAATTGTAATGAAGTGTGTTCTTTGTAAGACGACCCACAACAACCCAAATAACATTGTTTCCTTTGGATATCTTTGGAAGTACGGTGATAAAGTTCATGGTGATTTTTTCCCATTTCCATGTTGGTATGGGTAATGGTTGCATCATCCCCTTAGACTTCTGCCTCTCATCCTTCACTTGCTGACATACTAGGCACTTTGATGTATACTCGGCGATCTTCTTCTTCATTATATCCCACCAATAATGCTCTCGGAGATCTCAATACATCTTTGTGTTTCCTAGGTGAATGGAGAAATTCAAACTATGTGCATCATCCAAAAGTTCTTTCTTTAACTCCGGATTTAATGAAACACATAGTCTTGACCCAAATCTCACAATTCCTTCTTCATTAACATTGAACTCCAAGGATTTCCCTTTTTTGATAGTTTCCACTTTCTTCTTAATTCTCACATCATCCTTTTGAGCATCATTTAACCTTTCCAAAAGAGACAATTGAGCAATCATTTATCAAAGGATTTATGATGTTCCCTTATTTATGATTCTCATGTCCATCTTCATCAAATCTAATAAGATTAGATCCTTTTTAATTCTCATCAATGATAGAATCCCTGGGTCCTTTCTACTTAGAGCATCCGACACCTTGTTCTCTTTCCCAGGGTGATAATAGATTGAGCAGTCATAGTCTTTGATCAGCTCTAACTATCTTCGTTGGTGCATATTCAACACTTTCTGTGTGAATATATACTTGAGGCTTTTTTGATCCATGTATATTTCACATTTTTCCCCAAAGAGGTAATGTCGTCAAATTTTCAAAGCGAAGATCATTGTAGCCAACTCCAGATCATGTGTTGGATAGTTCTACTCATGACCTTTCAATTTTCTTGAAGCGTAGGCAATGAATTTGTCATTTTGCATCAACACACAGCCCAAGCCCTTCTTTGAAGCATCAATGAATAACACAAAAATTTCCCCACTTGTCGGTAGTGTGAGCACGAGTGCAATGATAAGCCTCCTTTTCAACTCCTTGAAGCTATCTTCACATTCACCATTCCAAGAAAACTTGACTCTCTTCTGAGTTATCTTGGTAATAGGGTTTTAAAAACATGATAAATTTCTCACAAATCAACGATAATATCCATCTAACCCAAGGAAGATACAAATATCCTTCATAGATGTTGGCATCAACCATCCATCAATTGTATTTATCTTAGAGGGATCTGCAGATATCCCATTTCTTGTGATGATATACCCCAAGAATGAGAATTCCTTCAACCAGAACTCACACATATTGTACTTTGCATAGAGCTTCTCCTTTTGCAAGGTCTCTAGTACAGTGACTAGATGATTCTCATGCTCCTCCTTGGTTTTGGAGTATATTAGAATATCATCTATAAAGACTACCAAAAATTTGTCGAGGTAATCTCTAAAGACTCTATTCATCAAGTCCATGAATATTATTGGAGCATTAGTGAGTCTGAAAGGCATTATTATGAATTCATAATGCTCGTACCTTCTACAAAAAGAATTCTTGGGGATATCCTCCTTCTTCACCCTTACTTGGTAATATCCCAACCACAGATCCACCTTAGAGAAGTATTATGCTCCACATAGCTGATCGAACACGCCATCAATTTGTGGCAAAGGATACTTTTTCTTTATCGTGATTTTTTGAGCTCACGATAATCAATGCAAATTTGCATTGACCCATCCTTCTTCTTGACGAAGAGGACTGGTGCACCCCATGGTGAAGCACTTGGGCATATAAACCCTTTATCTAGATTCTCCTGTAGTTATTTCTTTATCTCCTCAAGCTCCACAACATCCATTCTATATGAGGTCTTGAATATTAGAAATTTTCCAGGTATGAGATCAATCGAGAATTCAACATCTCTTCTAGGAGGAAGACCATACAATTCCTCGGAAAACACATCAGTGAATTCCCACACAATAGGCATGTCTTCAAGGATGGTTCCTTCCTTAGACTCAATCATTTGAGAAAGTTACGCATCCTCATAGGGCATTAATATCCATTCTTTAGATGATGGTACTAAATAATATTCATCCTCCTCCTTGCACTTATATAGAATCAGGAGTCGATTCTCCATATGGAGAGTGATTTCCCTCTCATGGTAATTTATGTTGGCTCTATATAGGGAAATCCAATCCATGCTAATAATTGTATCAAATTCCACCAGAGGGAGTATGGAGAGGTTCATCGGGAAGTTAAATCCATAACTTGTGATTGTGGATGTGTTATATTCATGGGATGAAATATTTCCCCATTTACTGTTTTTATCGACATCTCTACTTCCGTGATTTGTTGTGGTGTTTGGATTGTTCTACTAAACTTTCAGGCTATAAAAGAATGCGTAGAACCAAAATCAAAAAGTACGTTCTCTATTATTGAATGAATAACTAGTGTATCTATCACAAATTTGTTGTTAGGATTCACTTCGGTAGTATTGATGGAAAAATATCTCCCTTACTACCTTGGAGGTTGTTGGTTGCCTCCGAAAACTCTTGGCTTAGGGTACTGGTTCGCAAAGTGCCCTGGTTATTTACAGTTGTAGCAATGAACAATGAGTTGAGGTTCAAACAACGTGTTTCTTTCCTCTATCACAGTAGTGGGTTTTTCTTGTCGACAATTATTGGCAAGGTGCCCTTCTCTTCCACACTTAAAACATTTCCCCATCCCCTTCAGGCAATTTTTGAGTGCTTTTTTTTCACATCTTTGGAAAGTGGGGTGTAGGAATTTCTTAGCACCTTTGGATTTATCTATTAGACCTCCAGAATTAAAGTACACTTTTAGCTTCTTATCTCCATGGTACCCCTGAGATTTGTCAATCTCCATTTCGACTTTGAGGTCACATCGGACAATTTTCTCATAGCTATCAAAGTTACGGATCACTAGGGATTTCTGTAGGCTAGGTTTTAGCCCACCAAAGAAGTGGACAACCTTGTATTTAGGAGTAACAACAAAGCCAGAGGCATATCATGCAAGCCTTGTGAAGTTTTCCTCATACGCTCTGATGGATTCATCATCTTTTAGCTTGAGGGCAAGGAACTCCCTTTCTATATTAATTCATAGGGTGCGAGGAAAATATTTATTGAAAAACATTTTCTGAAAATCCTTTCATTCCAATGCCTCGATCTCTTCCTCAGGCTTCGTGTTTTTTATTAATGTCCACTATTGATCAACTTCACCCTCTATACGATAAGAAGTCATAAGAACCTTCTCTTGTTTAGAACCTTGTAGTATGAAGACGATATTTTTAATGTAGTTGATCCATTGTTCGGTGATTGAAGGATCATATGATCCATTGAAAGTAGGAGGTATTTGTCTCATGAAGCTCTCAATTGCGACTTTTTATTTCTTGGGGGGGGGGGGGTGGAAGTTCCTCTTGAAACATGTTTCTATTCAAAACTTGTGTTAAATGAGAGAGTATCGTGACAAAGTTTGTGATTCCGGCTCCCATCAGATTGGGTATCTCATTAGAATAATCATCACATTGATCTTCACATCAGTTCATAGCCTGAGTCCTCCTATTACCGTCCATTGGATAGAATAAAATGAAAGTTAGGGGTAAGTATTTTAAACTACTAAACACATAAAGGGAAATCCAATGACCAAAAGGGATAACTTATAAATTTCATTTCTTTACTTAACTTATGAATTTCTAGGATTCAATTTAAATTATCCATGGTATATTTCCTAGCATATATTCTTAGAGGAATTTTTTTGTTCTTTTAATAATGGTTCATACTAAGCTTATGAATTTACTAAAGCATATCCCCTAGGAGTATCAAACCAAGAGTGCAGCAAGACCCGTTGTCGTGCACCGGTTTCCATTCGAGTCTATCTCAAAGTGGTGTTTTTAGGTTTTACCCCTAGATACATTTGTGCTAGAGCCACCTCTACTTGTTTGTATCTAGATAGGGATGTATTTTCTTGATAAACCACTTAATATATACTCACCAAAATTTAGGGATTATTTTCTTCTACTCAGTCTTATCCCTAAGGCGTTCACTATAGTTATATAACCCAAATCCCAAAAATAACTAAACTTCCCTCTGATGCCAACTATAACAACCCTGATCTTTATTACACACTTAAACATGATCTATTACATAAACTTGCACTTGAGAAAACTACAAGTATTGATAGGTATAGTGTCTTGGGAAATTAGGAACATTATATAACAACTTAAAACATGAAATACAACATATTTATTTAAAACTTCTTTGACATGACCAACTCATTCCTTCATACTTAACACTGCATGAGATAACCTGAGGAAATACATAAGAAAGGGGTGAGCTATAAAGCCCAGTAAGGGAGTAAGCAATGCATAACATGAATAATAAAATACATATTAGGCAATAGGCATATCAATGGAGCACAAGATAAACATGAACATAAAGGCACAATATAACATGATTATCATAACATGGAAATGTGGAAACAACATACAACATGATATTTGTATGATCCTAGGCTCATTGCACATAGATTGCATGAGTAAACACTCATTGCACATGAATTATCATGAGTAAAACCTCATTTCACATGGATTATCATGATACTAAACATTACCCAATGCATTGGAGAGTTATCAGGGCGCACCCTTCATGAACATTTCAATCTTATGCTTAAGTGTGCCACATAGATCATATAACATGGATTCATTCAACATCATAATTTATTCCACGATAAAGGAATATGGAATAAATATATAAAATTATACAATCAATAAGTATATGTTCATAAAGTTGAATACCCTTGATAGATAAATGGTCATGGTATTCACTATATGATGATTTTGGCATGTAAAATCGCGGTGCAATTTCGGCAGCCTATCGACGTGACATAAAAATTCATAAAAATGGTTGATGAGAGAGAAAGGGGTATCCCATAATATATACATGAAATGGAAGTAAGAAGTTCATATAAATACATGTCCCAACACAAGGTATTTGTAAATAGAAGGCATAACATAATAGAGAAACTTGAAGAAAGAGGAGAAATGGAATAACTCTTACGAAACTTCGACATGGTAACGAGTGTACATAAGGGCTCATAAGAGAGATAAATGAAAGTGAAAGGGTATATAATCATTTATAAATAAAATGGGAAGTAAATAGGATATTTAATAACATATACCAACATAGTAATAAAAGAAATTAAAATATATAACATGAAAAGAATGCTTGATAAAAGAGGAGGGTAGAAGATCCCTTACTTGAATGTGTGATTTCAAAAGCTTGAAGAGGGGATTATTGAGATATTGGGGTGACTTGGGTGGATTATAGAGAGTTAAGGGAAGAGTAGGGACGCTCTCCAAGGATTTTTAGTGAAAAAAAGTGAGAGCATGAGTGGGTTTATATAGGAAAGGAGAGAAAATTCTTTATTATTTATGTTTTAGACACTACACATTAAAATATTCAAAACCACATACCATACCATGGGTTTTTACAATGGTTTCTAAAAAAATGGAGTGGTATAAAAAAAATTATAAGTCTAAGGACAGAACATATTAAAATATTAGGCTTGCTTATGTGAAGGTGAGTCCCACTCTCAAGGAAATCATTTTAAAATGTTAAAATATTTTATAAGTCTTGGAGGGTCCACTAAGGCATTATAAAATAAGTCCAAAAAATATAAAATAACTTTATCTTAATGGTAAAACATATATTGGGCCTATAATACCCATTATAGTATTTATTACATCATTTTGGGGTCATTATGATGTTATAAAACACATATTTTATTTATACGGTATTTAATTTTTACCCAAAAATTTGACTCACATAAAATTATTAAAAATTCACCATTGGATAATTTCGATGTCCTGATTCCAAAAATAATATTCATTTTATCTAAATAATTTTCTAAATATGTGAATTTTTACTTTTAAAATGAAAACTGACATTTATTGAAAATTCACAGGTTTTGACGAAAACTGTTTTCAAACCTTAATAAAAATTAAATTTGAAATCATAAAAGTTATATACTCATTTATTACTCATAAATTTTTGTTATAATAATATTTTATTAAAATATCAATTATTTAAAAAAATTATTAATTCTTTAAAATGATTTCTTTAAAAATACACTTACTGTCTTATCGTATAACTCCCATCAAACTGATTATCTAATCATTTACAGATAAGGAAATGATATAATCATAATTTAAAAGAATTTTTTTATAACATTATTAATAAAAAACTTAGTTTAATATAATAATGTATATATTTCTCAAAAGTACCATTTTTACCCAAAAAATCAATTTATCAAATTCATTATTTTTTTAGAAATACTATTTTCATAAAGGAATTGATGGAATAATAATTTTATTTATAAAAAGGTACTGCACAATAACTAAAAAATACCTTATTACATAAACGCTTATAATACTAGCATAATACCTAAGGGTAAGGTGTGCGATAGTGACAGACCCTTGGGGTGGCTCAGATAACATCATATGGGTGGTAATCTCTATTAACTTGAACTTATCCCATATGCGATTCCATTTAAGCTTAACATGTTGAAACTCGACTTGAGATTGGTAAAGAGAGAAGCTCAGTGATGCTACCTCCTTTCTAAGCTCCGACAAATGAGTTTTTTATGGCCCGAGTCTACTGGATGAGGCCATCCTCTCCTTATTCCGCGTCGAAAGGATTTTTTTAAAAAAACTTATATTTATATCTGTCGCGTGATCACTGTTCAATGGATATATTATCAACGGTAATAATACTTAATGGTCATTTAAACCCAATAATAATATAAAAAAGAGTGCATGTGTTTTTTTATATCTATAAGACATTAAAATAAAGTGAATTTTATTCATAAATGGTTGAGTCGTTACATTCTCAACTTCCTGGTATGTTATTAACGGTACGAGTTCATTCTTATATACAAACTAAAACTCTTTCTAAAAAACAACTTCTTTAGATCTACAATCAATATTATCATGATAAATAGAAAGTAAATCCATACCCATAATAACATCAAAATCTACTAAGGGGAAAATAATAAGGTTTTCCAGTAATGTATTTCCACAAACAACAACAGGAAGATTCTTATAATTCCTTTTTCCCTTAATATACCCCCAATGTTTTTACCATAAGTTCCGGTTTCATTTCTTGGGGGGAAATTTTAAATTTACCAAAAAAATTCTCAGAAATAATGGAATGTGTAGACCCCATATCAAACAAGACATTAGAAAAATCTGAGTAAACAAATAATGTACTTGATCCACTTCATTGGATAGCCCAATATCTTCTGAAGTATTTTCAAAGTATTTCACTACACCTTTATTATTAATGTTTGGTTGTTTCCCATCATCCAGGTCCTTCTTTGGGTAGGTATGTGCATACTGCCCTGTCTCACCACATTTAAAACATTTTACAGTTTTCTTATCAGAATTAAACATAGGATCATTTTCATTTTAATATTGGGACATATTTCCAAACTTACCACATCAAAATCACTTTCCAATTTTTTTAAGGCATTCCCCAAGGTGATTTTTACCACACTTTCCACAAACTAGAAATTGGACTTTCTTACCTTCATATTTATTTGATTGATTATTACCCATTGATTGTCATCTAGACCTTTTCTTCTCACTATTTTCAAAGTACACGTGATCATCAGAAAACTCCATTTCAACCCTCTCATCACATCGAACAAGTTTATCATAAATTTTGAATTCATGGGAAACCAATGACCTTTGGTATCTTGACTTCAATGTTGAGTAAAAATGATTGATTTTACTATCAAAATCTCAAATAATATTTGAAGCATACCTTGCCAATCGGTTGAAGTTTTCTTCATACAAAACCACTAAATATTTCTCCTTTTGTTTCAATTCAAGGAATTTATTTTCCATCCTAAGTCGAAGCACCTTAGGAAAATATTTTTCAAGGAAAATATTCATAAATTAATTTCACCCCAAGGTATCAATCTCTATGTTATCTCTGATATTCTTGACCATTGACCACCACTAGTCGTATTCACCTTCAAAATGGTAAATATAAAGGCTAACCTTTTGATTATATAAAAACCCCATTATAACAAATATCTTTTCAATGGATTTAATCTACCCTTCAGTCGCTACTGGGGTAGAAGATCTACTGAAATTAGAAGGTTGTTGCCTCATAAAATATTACACTATCATCATGTTCCTTTGTGGTAGCTCTGATTGTTCTCTTGTATGGATGCTACCATCATTTATAGCTAACGTAAACCAATAAATTACTATCACAAACTCTTATGTTCCAATTCCCATTATTCTGGGTTGTAGATTTGGAAAGATATCATCATCCTAGTGCCTTCCTACTTCATCTTCCTTGTTTCTTCTACCGAAAACCATTATGAATGGACATATCTCATATGAATCTACATGGTATTATTCAAATTCTATATCATTTCAAAATAAGGTAAAAATTATTTATGTTATTCTATTAACATCATCATAACCTATACATTTATCTAAACCTTTATCTGATACCAACTATAAGGACCCGACCATAAACATTACATAATCTAGTTAATTTAATTAGAATTCACTTTATTTCATTACCAAAGATCTTATCAGTTTATAATTTTATAGAATTAGGTCATAATTCATACAAGACAACCCACAAGCATATAAAGAGGATACTACTTAAAACAGTATCCATTTCTTCCAAAATACAATTTTTTTAACAAAGCACAAAGTATTCTCATGAAAAATATTCATAACATTTATCTAGGCTTATTATTTTCTCTTACCCATCCTCAAACCCTATGAAAGAAATTTTAAAAATTAGGATGAGCTTAAAAATCTTATATAGGTACATGAAAAAAGGGAAATAAACTATTACTCTATGAAAACTTATATACATATGAAATCATTTTCACAAAGATATACCTCTCAACCTTAAAATATCATATACATACTTTGTGAAAACATGAGATTTCCAAAAAACATAGAAAGAATAAATAAACCATTTAGGTAACTTGGGGAATAATTTTCTTACCATACTTACGTATTATTTTAACCCTCATGTCTACCTTATGATTTGAAACATTCACGACTACCTTACAATGTAACCCTCATGGCTACCTTACAATGTAACCATAACAGTTACTCTTGAAATAACCATTGAGGTCAACTTCCAACATACCCAATGCATTGGAGGGATATCATGGACCCACTTTTCATTATAAAAAAATTCTCAAGAACCATAACATAATCATAAAACATGAATAATTTCATCATAAAAACATTCCTTTTGAAATTTGTAAAAATATAATTTTAAAAGAATTTTTTTAAAGAAAAGTACCTTACCTCAGGTTTGAATTCCTTCAAACATGTTCAAACCTATTGTATAATGGTTTAATATGTGTTATAAATTTATTTAAGAACTATATTAATATTTATAATACCTTATATGATTGTTTTATAACATCTTTCCACCCATTATTAATAATATTTTGTTGTTTTAATTATTTTGGGTGCATTTATTTCACAGTTTCCATGTTTGGTTCATTATGGATTTTATTTTCAAATGGAAGAAAAATTACATAAGTGGAAATAAAAGGTATTAATATGTTTCCATAATTCCATATATCATTTTTTATGTGATTAGGATGATTCATTAGATAAAACATTAATGAAAATTATTTAATTTATTTTGGCGGCTATTTACGACCATTACAAACTTATATCATTTTATTTAATATCATGTTTATATATTGGTTTCAAAAAATTATACAACTTATAATATATATAAGAAAATATTATTTAACCATAGTATTTTTTTTATGACCAGATTTAAGGTGGTAAAAGAAAATTAAAACTCTTCATTCATGAAAGTGGTGAATCGACACGTCATAGATGAGGATTTTATTTTATAGAATAAGAGGAGAAGAGGAGAGATTTGATGTTGGATATTCTATTAACATAATAAAATTATAGTATATTTAATATAATGGTGTTATCATGTCACTTGGATTGGGGTAGGTGTGGATAGGATAAGAAAAGAAAAGAAATTGAAAAGAAAATAAAAGAAAATGAAATTGGATTTTACCTCTTGAGTTCTCCTCCTTGAGAAACTCCTTAAGGAAATTGGATTTGGTAATTTGTTGAGAACAAAGGATACAAGACACGGGGAAGATTATTGGAAAGAGTGTTGGGAATAATTTGGAAAATATTTGAGGATTTGGAGGTGTGAGGAGAAGAGGTGGTGAGGGGTAGTATTTATAGTGGAGGAGAGGGGTGCTTTTTGATTATTTTATTCATTTATTTAATATTTTGGATCAAGACTATGAATAGTGTGGATTATTGTGACTAAATACAGTAAATAATGAATTTTATTTTGAACCAATGGTTCTTACATCATCCACACATCATCAATGACTCAATAATTCAAGTATTTATCTTATACTGTAAATTACCATATTTCACTATTCACAAAAAAATCAACTATTTTAGAAAAATCCCAAAATTTACTCTAACAATTTTCAATGTGTATAATTCAAAAAAGAACTCCATTTTATGAAAATAATTTTCTAAATATGAGGAATTTAATTTTTAATTAAAATCATCGTTTATTCAAAAAATACTGATTTTAATATTATAACTCATTTTATGAAACTTTAAAAAATTAATTAAAGTCTCATAAAATTATCTTATAATAATAATAGATCAAAATATTAATTTATTAATATATTTTATGAATATAAATTTTCTTTTAATTCATTATATTAATTGTAAATTGTAAATAAATATTTATGTTTCACAAAAATACCAACACTTAAATTATCATTTTCAAAACATTTATTTACTTATTCCATGATATTAATATATCATCCTTTCATATATAAGATACATAAATTTTATTTATACTCCCGTACGTGAGGTCACTATTCTATTAGTATAGATTCCTTAATTTCTATAAATACCTCTTGTTTCATTATACATTTATAATGAATTTAACTATTTAATTTGAGAATGACAACAAATTATTTTATAAGTACATGGGTTATTTCATTCTCACCACCTTCTTGAAATTTTTACTTACAATTTTTTATTTACTTATTAAACAAGTGAGGATACATTTCCCTCATAACATTTTTAAATTCCCATGTTGTTTCTTAACCATTTGGTTTCTCCACAAAACCTTAACATGGTGAATTACCTTATTCCGCAATACTTTCTCTTTGTGGTCAAGAATATGAATAGTTTTTTATTATTTTTTTAAAGGGAACCTCTGGGAGTGGACTTTTTGAATCCTCCACACCCAGAAACCCCCCTTCCAACAAAGAGGTCATCCAGAGAATCCCCATCCAGGAAGGAGTCGTTGTCAGCCGAGGTGACAAAGCATCCCACGAGGTAATAGTCTAATTAGTGATGGTTTGACATAAAAATCTATCATCTAGGTGGTATGCAACCTTCTTCCCACCTGATGAGACACCAAATGACCCGACAAGGCTAACAGATCATGGGAGGCATAAATTCCCCTGAGAGAGGGCTCCCAGGAATCAAACCCCGTACCTCACCGAACACCGTGGGTATGGTCCTCGACCGTGCACCATTACACCGACACCGAAGCAGCATATGAATAGGTTTTTCCTCATATGAAAATTTGTAATCCAATTAATAATCTTAGGACTTGGAACATGAGATGAATTTGGCACATACTTTCTTAACATAGAAACCTGAAAAACATTATGTACTTGGGAAAAACTTGGAGACAAAGCCACTCAGTAGGAAACTAACCCAACTTTCTTCAAGATTTCATAAGGACCAATGTACCATGGACTCAACTTCCCATTCTTACCAAAACACATCAAACATTTCCATGAAGATACTTTGAGAAATACATGATCAACTACCTCAAACTAAAGACCCTTTCTTTGGTTATCTGTATAACTTTTATTTCTGTTCTGAGCTATCCTCATATGTTGTTTAATCATCTTTACTTTATCATCCACTTCCTATACTAATTTTGGTCCCACCAACTTCATTTCCTTGAATTCATACTAAAATGTTGGAGTTCGACACTACTTTCTATATAATGAATCAAAAGGTGTCATCTGTATACTAGAATGAAAATTATTATTATAAGAAAACTCAACTAAAGAAAGATGATGATACCAACTTCCCTGGTGATCCATTGAATAAACACATAGCATTTCTTTCAAGGTCTTAATTGATCGCTCGGTCTATCCATCAGATTGAGGATGAAAGGTTGTTCTAAAATTTAATTCTATGACCAATGACTTCTGGGGTCCTTTCCAAAAGTTAAAAGTGAACATGGGATCACGATCAGATACAATTGAGAGAGTAACTCCATCTAACATGACTACCACTTTAAGATACAATCAGGGAAGTTTATATAGAGACATAGTATCCCGAATATGAAGAAAATGTGTATATTTAGGCTTCCAATCAACAATAACTCACATCACATTGTTACCTCAAGAAATTTTTGGTAGTCCCACCATAAAATCAATGGATATATTTTTTCATTTCCACTCTGGCACTAGAAAAGTCTAAATCATCCCCTTTGGTAGTTGTCACTCTTCTTTAACCTTTTGACAAGTCAAACATTTCATGGTAAAATTATCAATATCTATTTTCATTCCATCCTACCAGTAATACTCTTAATGTTCCTGGAACATCTTAGTGCTTCTAGGATTAATTGAAAATAAAAAACTATGAGCTTCACATAATAACTCTTTCTTCAAATGTGAATCAAAAGGGACACATAATATCTTCTCAAATCTCAAAATACAATCTTTATCAGTGTTAAATTCCAGAAAATTACTCTTTTTCACCAATTCTACCTTTTTCTATAACTCACAGTCTACCTTCTATGCTTTCTTAATTCTATCTGATAGAGAAAATTTCACTGACACCAGAAACAAAATAGAGTAATTTCCTAAACCAATAACTTTTAATACAAAATTCATCAAATAATTAACCAATGGTTAATGTTTCAAATTCAACATGGTTAATGTAGCATGTTGTTTTTGACTCAAGTAATCTTCCACTTTGTTTGTTTGTTTTTGGGTGGTATTAGATCATGTAATTGTAATCCTTTATCAAATCCATCCATCTTCTTTGCATCATGTTCAATTCATTTTGAGTGAATATATACTTCGAACTTTTATGATCAGTATATATATCACATTTGGATCCATATAAATGATGTCTCCATATTTTTAAAGTGAAAACCACAACCGTTAATTATAAATAATGTGTGGGATAATTTAACTCATGATGTTTTAGTTTTCTTGAAGCATAAGCAATTACCTTATCATTCTACATTAAAACACAACCAAGTCCCTTCAATGATGCATCACTGTAGATGAAAAAAATCACTATTTCTAGAAGGAAGGTCCAAAACTACATCATTCACCAATATTATTTTTAGTTCCTGAAAATAAACATCACAGTATTCTATCTAAATAAATTTAACCCCTTCTGTGTTAACTTAGTTATCGGGCTAGATAACCATGAAAAGTTTTTAACAAACATTCGGTGATAGCCTACTAATCCAAGAAAACTTAAAATCTTAATAACGTTTATATTTCTTGTCCATTCATCAATCACTTTTGTTTTAGTGGGATCAACTATTATGTCATCCTTATTTACAATGTGCCCAAGAAATGAAATCCATTTCAACCAAAAATCACATTTTATAAATTTACTGTATAAATTCTTTTCTTTAAGAGTTTTTAGAACAATCATTAGATGTTTTTCATGACCCTAGTAACTTTTTGAATGATCCAAAATAACATCAATAATAACAAAAATAAACTTATCCAAATATTCACAGAAGATTCTATTCATAAGATCCATAAATACAGTAAGAGAATTTGTTAAACCAAAGGGAATAACAACAAACTCATAATGCCCATATCTAGTATGAAAGTCTATTT
This sequence comes from Viscum album, assembly GCA_963277665.1. NCBI lineage: Eukaryota > Viridiplantae > Streptophyta > Magnoliopsida > Santalales > Viscaceae > Viscum > Viscum album. Next base: position 306,360,310 of record OY728127.1, read on the forward strand.
TCAGGATTTCATCCTCCTTCACCTTTAGCTGATGGTACTTGAATCTCAATTCAATCTTGAAAAAATACCAAGATTCTTGGAGCTGATCAAACAAGGCATTAATATGAGACAATTGATACTTATTCTTTATAGTAATGTTATTCAAGGATATATGATCAATGCAGAGTCTCATTGAACTATATTTATTTTTAACAAAAAAAACATGTTCACCACATGGTGAAGTGTTATGATGAATGAAACCTTTATCAGGCAAATCATGCAACTGAGTTTTATTCTAAAAGTTCCACTTGAGTCATTCAATAAGGTGGTTTTGAAATTGGTTTAGCATTAGGAAATAAGTCAATAATAAATTCAACTTCCTGATTTGTTATAACACTGGGAAACTCATTAAGAAAAGTATCTAGGTATTCATTCATCACTAACACATCATTAATATGAACACTTTTATTATTTGCAAAAATATGTGCAAGATAAATTTTATTTCCATATTTTAACAGTTTCTCAGCGTCCTGATATTTTATCAATGGTATGAGTTCATTCTTGTATACAAACTAAAACTCTATCTGAAAAAAACTTCTTTAGATCTACAATCAATATTAGCATGATAAACTGAAAGTAAATCCATAACTATAATAACATAAAACTCTACTATGAAAAAAACAATAAGGTTTTCTGGTAATGTCTTTCCGCAAATAACAACAAGAATATTCTTATAATTCCATTTTGACTTATTATTTCCCCTGGTGTTTTTACCATACATTCTGGTTTCATTTCTTGAGGTAAAATTTCCAATTTACCAAAAAAAATATCATAAATAAAGGAATGTGCATACCCCATATCAAACAAGACATTAAAAAAATATGAGTAAACAAACAATGTATTTGATACCACTTCATTGGATGCACCAACATCAGATTGAGTAGTTGAAAAGGATTTCACTACACCTTTCTTCTTAACATATGGTTTTTCCCCATCATTTAGGTCCTTCTTTGGGTAGGCATGTTCATAATTCCCCATCTCACCACATTTAAAACACTTCACAGTTTTCTTATTAGAATTAAACATAAGATCATTTTCATTGCAATCTAGGGTGATATGTACAAACTTACCACATCAGAAACACTTCCCATATTTATTAAGGAATTCCCCGAGGTACTTTTACCACACTTTCCACAGACTAAAAACTGGAATTTCTTACCTTCAGATTTATTTGATTGATTCTTACCCATTGCTTGTGATCTTGACATTTTTTCTTGTTGTTTTCAAAGTACACATGATCATTAGTAAACTCCATTTCTACCCTCTCAGAACACTGAAAAATATTCTCATAACTTTTGAATTCACAGGAAATCAATGTACTTCGGTATCTTAGCTTCAATTCTGATCAAAGATGATTGATTTTACTATCAAGATCTTAAATAAGATTTGCAACATACATTGCCAATTGGGTGAAGTTTTCATCATACACGACCATTGAATCTTCTTCCTTTTGTTTCAATTAAAGTAATTGTTTTTCCATCTTAAGTCAAACCACCTTAGGAAAATATTTTTCATGGAAAATATTCTTAAATTCATCCCATCCCAAGGCATCAATCTCCTTACTATCTCTAATATTCTTGACCATTGACCATCATTATTTAGATTAACCTTCAAAATGGTAAATAGAAATACAAAAATTTTATTATTTGAACACCCCATGACATCAAATATCTTTTCAAGGGCTTTAATCCACTCTTCATCTGCCACTAGGTCAGAAGATTCACTAAAAGCAGGAGGGTGTTGTCTTATAAAAAATTCCACTATCATCATGTTCCTTTATGGTAGCTCTGGCTATTATCTTGTAAGGATGTCTCTACCATTTATATCCTGCATAAATTGATCCATTACTATCACAAACTACTTGATTCTAATTCACACTATTTAGTATTGTGGATTTGGAAATATAACATCCTCTCAGTGTCTTCCTACTTCAGCTTCCTTGTTTCTTCTGTGGAAAACCATTATGAATAGACATATCTTAGATGAATCAACATGGTAGTCTTAAAATTATATACCATTTAAACATAAGGTAAAAATCATTTATGGTATTCTATTAACATCATCCTAACCTCAAAATCTATCTAAACCTTGACCCGATGCCAACTATAAGGACCCAACCATAATTATTACATAATCTAGTTAATTCAACTATAATTCACTTTATTTCATTCCAAAATATATTATCGGTTTATATTTTTAGATAATTAGGTCATAATTCATACATGAAAACACACAAGCATGAAAATAGGATACTATATAAAACAATATCCATTTATTCCAAAATATTTTTTTAATAAAACTTGAATTCTTATCATGAAAAATATTCACAACATTCAGCTCAAATTATTCTTTTCACTTACCCATCCTTTAACCCTATGAAATGAATTTTAAAAATTAGGATGAGAATAAAAATCTTAGATAGGTACATGAAAAAAGGGAAATAAACTATTAGTCCATGAAAACTTATATACATATGAAATCATTTTCACAAAGATATACCTCTCAACCTTAAAATATCATATACTTACTTTGTGAAAACATGAGATTTACATAAGACATAAAAAACATAAATAAACAATTTAGGTAACTTGGGGAATCATTTTGTTACCATACATACATAGTATTTTAACCCTCATGGATACCTTATGATTTGTAACCTTCATAGAAACCTTACAATGTCTCTCCCACAGCTACCTTATGATGTAACCATCATAGTTACTCTTGGAATAACCATTGAGGTCAACTTCCAACATTCCCAATACATTATAGGGATATCATATACCCAACCATCATCATAAAAAAATTCCCAAGAACCAGATCATAATCATAAAACATGAATACTTACATCAAATAAACATTCCTTTTGAATTTTGTAAAAATAGAATTTTAAAAGAGGATTTTTGAATAAAAGTATCTTACCTCTAGTTTGAATTACTTAAAACATGTTCAAACATCATGAATAATGGTTTAAAGGTATTTATAAATTTATTAAATAACTATATTAATATTTATAATAATTTATATGGTCTTTTTATAACATCTTTCGACTCATTATTAATAATATTTTGTTATTTTCATTGTTTCAGGTGCATTTATTTCATGGTTTCCATGGTTGGTTCATTATGGATTTTCTTGTAAAATGGAAGAAAAACTAAATAATTGGAAATAAAATTTATTAATAATTTTCCATAATTCGATATATCATTTTTTCTGATATGAGAATGATTCATTAGATAAAACATTAATGAAAATGATTTAATTTATTTTGGCGGTTATTTACAACCATTACAAACTTATATCATTTTATTTAATATAATGTTTATATATTGGTTCTAAAACATTATAAAACATATAATATCTATAATAAAATCAGATCTAATAATAATAATTGTTTTATGACCAGACTTAAATGTAAAGGAAAATAAAAATTCATCGTCCATGAAGGGGAGAATCGACACGTCACAGATGGTGATTTCATTTTCTAGAATAAGAGTAGAAAATAAGAGGTTTGATGGTGGATATTACATTAACACAGTAAAATTACAGTATATGTAAGATAATGGAGTTATCATGTTGCTGGGATGAGAGGATTTTAGGAGAGGATAAGAAAAGAAAAGAAATTGTAAAGAAAATGAAAGAAAATGAAAGATGATTTTACCTCTTGAATTATCCTCCTTGAGAACCTCCTTAAAGAAATTAGATTTAGTATTTTTTTGAGACCAAAGTCTCTTGGACATGTGGGAGAGGCTTGGGGAGATTATTTTTCAGAATTTGGACATGCTTCATGGATTTGGATGTGTGAGGAGAAGAGGTGGTGAGTGGTGGTATTTATAGTGGAGGAGAGGGGTGTTTTTTGATCATTTTACTCATTTGTTTGATATTTTGGATCAATACTATGAATAGTGTGAATTATTGTGACTAAATACAGTAATGAATTCATGTGAGTTCAAACCAATGGTGATTACATCAGGCATACATCATCCATCACTCAATAATTCATGTATTTATCTTATAACATAAATTACCGTATTTCACTATTCACCAAAAATTCAACTATTTCAAAAAAATTCCAAAAAATCACCCTAACAATTTTTCAATGTTTAGATTTAAAAAATGAACTCAATTTTATGAAAATAATTTCTTAAATATGATAAATTTAATTTTTAATTAAAATCATCATTTATTCGAAAAATATCGATTTTAAAATTCTAACTGATTTTATGACACTTTCAAAAATTAATTAAGGACTCATAAAATTATCTTATAATCATAAGATGATAAAATATTAATTTTTGAATATATTTTATAAAGATAAATTTTCTTTTAATTCATCATATTAATTATAAAATTGTAAATGAACATTTATGTTTCACAAAAATACCAACACTTAATTTATCATTTTCAAAACATTTTTTACTTATTCCATGATATAAATATATCATATTTTCACTTATAAGATACATAAATTTTATTTATACTCTCATAGGTGATGTTAATATTCTATTAGTATATATTCCTTAATTTCTATAAATACCACTTATTTCATTATACATTTATAATTAATTTAACTATTTAATTCTAGAATAAAAAAAAATTATTTTATAAGTACCTGGGTTGTGACACACTAAGTTTAGCCTATAAAACCAAATGGAAATCCAAATGAATCATGATAGTGAAAAATGAAGGAGTAAATAACTTCTCCAAATGAAAAAAGTGTAAAAAAAATCTTTATTGAAGTTTATCAAAATCAGTTGGATTTAGAGTTTTTTCACAAAACTCTCTGAAGAAGTTACACAGCTCAATTAGAACCAGAGTTACATGTTTAGGTAATGTATTATACAATTCCAACATAGAAAAATACACCATTATAATATGTGAGTCATGAATTTTCAATCCATGTGACTTTGAATGTTTTAAGTCGACAAACCATGAAATGTTACTTGAATATCCATATGTCACTTTTAAATTATTTAAAGATTGAAGGAATGCATCTTTACAATGATTTTTCATTGTAAAAATTTCCAAAGGATACTTTCCATTATTATTTTCCCACAGAACACAATTTATATTCATTGATTCCAAATCCTTGCGATCATTAAGGTGATCCTTCGATTTACCCTTCTCATTAAGCAATATAAAAATTACATTGTCACAAATTTTCTTCTCAATGTGCATTATTCCAAGATTATGATGTATCAAATCAAAACTCCCAATAAGGAAGTTTGAAAAATATACTCATTTTCTTCCATTGTTATGTTTTAGCTATTTTGATATTGCACCTCGTACCATTTCCCCCTTCTTTAAACTGATTACATTTTTCAAATACTACACTGACATCCATTAATTATCCTAAGATTTCTAAACAAGATAACACCTTTCGAAACTTTCCAAATTCAATATCTCTATTGAATTGTGTCTTGTTAAACCTAAATATATTATAAGCATTAATAAATCAATGATGACACATAAAACACCATTTTCTACTACGAGGTAATCATTGAGGTTCAAAATAAAAATTACCAACCGGACAAGCCAAACCAATATGAGTGCTCCAAACAGATAAGTTTCCAAGTCTAGTAAAGTAACTAATTCTCCACATTAAATCAGAATGCATTTTGAGTAGTTTTCTCATTAAATCGTCATATGTTTCCATGCCATCATCCCATAATTCTCACAATTATTTGATTAGTGGTTGAATGTATACATCAATATCATTTGTAGGCATTTTATTTTCAGGAATAATCATCGAAATAATGAAAGAAATATTCTTCATACACATCCATAGAGGTATATTATAGGGGATTAAAAAAATTCCATAAGCTATAATTTTTTCTTGAAGTACCAAAAGGGTTAAAACCATCAAAAGACAATCTCAAACGTACATTCCTAGGATCTGGAAAAAATGGATATAATGAATCAAACACCTTCCATGATATTGATTCTTTTGGATGTCTAATCAAACCATCATTGCTATTATCTTGAGCATTTTTCTTCATGTTATATGCTGTCTTATATGGAATGAATAATCTTTTCAAGTGTGGATTCATAGGAAAGTAATGCAATACTATGGCAGAAGTTTTCTTCTTTTTCTTCTTCCTGGTGTTGCATTGATTTGTACTCTCATTATTTCTCATTAAGTTTCATCCACTTGTATGAGGTCTTATGTGTTCTTCTTTATCAGACTCTTCTCCCTAATAAATAATTCAATCATTAGGGAATGCATGTATTTTTTATGATCAAGTCCAAGTTTACTGATGATTTTCTTCATCTTATAGAATAATGCGGGGATCTTAGCTTCACCAAATGCATCATGAAGAATCTTTAAAATCACGGACACTGCGTTGTCAGTAATTCCATAAAGTCACTTGATATGATACAACTTAAGAAGAAGAAAAGAAAACTTTGAATACTTGGCATACCCTTCATGATTTTTTGTTTTCTGTCTTTAACTAATTCATAAAACTCATTTTTTTGGTTACTAAAGTTTTGAACAAGATTAACATGCTCGGGATCAATTAAAGGCTCTATTGATCTATTTGTTGGAGTTGGTGGATTAGAACCAAATACTTTGTACTTTATTCATTAATAAATACCTTATCATGTCTTGATTGTTCTTTTTTGTGACAATGCATGTGATAATGTCCTAAGGATAACTGTTTCATTAAAGGGTCATAGCGGATCTCTGGTATGATGAGAACCCGGAAGTGCCATAACACTGTTCTTAAATATATATTATATGGCCAGATGATGTTATTTGAGGGACAAAAATAATATAGGCCATTATGGGTGAGTACTCACTACTAAAAAAATGGTCAAGGGAAGCGCTACCCCTTTATCAGCACAAAAAAAAGCGCTAGGCCCCCCTTTATCAGTGCTTTTTTCTAGCACTGATAAAGGCCTCCCTTTATAAACGCTTTTTTTGAGCACTGATAAAGGGGGGATTTATCAGTGCTGATGAAATTTAGATTTCAAAAAAAAATCATGAAAAAAAATTATTGTTATATAAGTATATTTATTTGTATATAAATATAATATATATTTTTTAAATATGTTTTAGATACATATAAATAGACTGTTACATTTAATATATAAGAAATTTAGTGAAAATGGTATTAAAATATTTTAAAAAAATATTATTAATTAATAATTTTCAAATTATTATCGATTAAAATCATTTAATAACAATTTGAAGACTAAAAAAATATGTTGAAAACGAAACTCGAACTTCAAACAGCCATAAATTTTGATCCGGGTGTCCGTTTGAGCTCTACAACATATCAAATCGAAGCTTGCGATGAGCTCTACGTGCTAGTAACTGATGCTACACCTCTATCACATTTTTTGAGTCCAAAAAAGTCCCAGAAGACCTCCAAAACTGAGTTTTTAGTCGGGATACCCCAATTTGTTAACATTCAAACAGGTATAACTTCTGATCCGGATGTCCGTTATCCCATACCACATATCATATCGAAGATTGTTTCATTTTATTCGATTTGAATGGTTGGGAGGTTGAAATAGGCTTCTAGATTATAAGTTATGATCGTTTTAACATTCTATTTCTTTTCAAATACACATATATCTGTATTTATTCGTAAATATATATGTGTCTATGTGTGTGTGTGTCTCTGTGTGTGTCTGTGTGTTGTGTGTGTATATATATATATGTGTATTTATTTATTTATTTATTTATTTATAAACACACATACAAAACATATTTCATAAATGTATTTAAAACTAAGCTTATAAGTATATATTAATATACAAATAAATATACAGATAAAAAATTATAACTAAAAATATATAAATAAATAAATAAATATAAATATATATTAATATATGAATGAATATATATATACTAATATATGAATAAATATATTTATATTAATATTAATCTATATCTATATACGAATAAATATAACTATATATATATATATAAATAGATATATCATTAAATATAAAAAAAACGAAATAAATTAGTGGTAAAGGTGCAGTCGTGAAAGGGGGAGGTTGTGGGTTCGAGTTCGGGTGGAAGCAAAGGGAGTGTGTGCATGTGAGGATGTGTGGGAAGGGAAGCGCGTGGGATACCTCCTCCTAGCGCTAATATAGGGGGGGTTAAGCGCTGATAAAATATCTCCCCGCATTATTTAATTTTTTTTTTCCTTTTATCAGCGCTTTTTAGAGCGCTGATAAAAGGGACCCCCCTATATTAGCACTGAGCTTTACAACACTTTTTTAGCGCTATTAAAGCCTGTTTTGAGTGCTGATATAGGCCGTTTTTGTATTGGTGACTCATAAAACTTTGAGGCACCTTCTCATGGTGTGCACCTTTGGTAATATCTAGGAGGATGTTATGAGAATGAGACCTACCAGTAGAAAATCCACATTTCATAGTGTCATTGGATGTTCCTATCTACAGATGTGTGTATTGGTCCTTAGACATTAATATTATTATTAATGGGTATTAAAACTCATGTACTTAGATGTATTGACAAAAACTATGATGACACAATGTTCGCAGTTAGGTAGGATATGTTGGGTGCATCACGAGTAATACTGCATTAATAGATAATGTAAAAAAGGATTTGTCCTTTCTGTTCCATAACAGAAGTAGATATCTCTGTCCCTTTGATGGAATTGATATAGCCTAAACAAATCCATTACCATGGTGAGGAATTGGAAATTTCAATTCTAGAAAGTCAAAGAAAGAATAATTGAGCACATGGGTTGATGACACTATCATGCAACCCACTTTATTCGAGATATCAAGACAATGGGATTACATTACACGATAAGAATTTGTAGGAGGTGACACATCATTGGGGCATTAACTTCTTTATATATGGGTGCCTTAGTGTGTTTCTTGATGCTAACCTTGAACTTTAGGCAGGCTCCACCTAATGCCACTGAGAAAGAGGCTTAGAGGGTCACACACTAAGTGTGTCCAAGTATATCAGTTAAACATTAATTTAACAAGTTAAATAAAGATTATTCCCGATTGTGGTTTAATAATTATTTAAGGATGCCTGATCGCGTTTATTTCGACACTAGTTATTCGAGAGAATATATTGTGGACAAAATAATATATTTATTAGCGAGTAATGCAGTGATATTTATTTGAAAAATAAATATCCATTATTCAAGGTCTAATAAATGTGGTGGAGGAAATAAAGATAATGGAAAAACAAAAGTACACGTCATGTATATTAATATACATGTCATGTATTTTTTTTGGGAATTTATGAAAAATAATATTATTTATTTAATTAAATAATATTATGTGTAATTCATTGGGTGCATGTTAAGTAATAATGATACTCAATTGTTATTATTAGACATGGGGTATTACTAATAATTAAATGAAATGAATAAATTATTTCAGGTAATTAATTCATTTTATTATTCTAAGTAATTAAAATCCCAATTATATAATTCTCATTAGCCCAGCCATTTTGAGGGGCTATGCACAACAGATCTAGAAAAACCTCTCAAGCCAAGAGAGAATTCTTTTCTTCCAAGAACACTCTCAAGCTACGAGAGAGAGATCCTCCTCCACCGGATCAAGGCGACCGAAGGCGGACATCGCAAGCAAAGGCTCTTCCACGGTAGCACCTAGAGATCCCTTTGGCGACGTCTAGAGATACGTGGAGCATGTGTGGATCACCAATAGAGGAATCCTACACTGGGATTCTACGATGAAACGAAGGATCACGTCATATCGTGACTAGAAACATCAACAGAGAGAGAATTTCATCAAGGTAATTCATGTATTTTAATTAAATTAATTATAAACAACATATGACGATCCTCTCAACGGTTACAGGACTCCATTATTTTTTTCATTTTTCGTTCTATTCTGAAGATCCAGCGTTTTATTATCGTGATGAATCTTGGATTAAACGTCATTCACGGTAAAAGTTAAAGTTGGGTACACCCACCAATGCGCTTCCGCTGCACCCGTAACCTATAAGTGGTATCAGAGCAGTCATATCATTAATTATAATTATTTAGTTTTTCCCTGATGATTTACGCCTTTAATAATTTAGTTGTTTCAATTCAAGTTAATCATTCTATAAATCTGAATCTCGAGATATATTCCTCCTCTTTCGTTTCTCATTCACCTTACAGAAAATATTTTTTTCTTTTAATTTTGATTTAAATAAAACAAAGGATCTCATCCAGAGGTGTCAAATATTCCTGTCTGTACAACACCAAAATACACAATGTTTATTCGGCAGTACACACCGTGTAGTATAGGTTCCATTCACCAGGACGGTCTGCCAAACCCGGCCATGTCATTGGATCCTATCTAAGTCTTTAAGACTATGTGTGTTGACTAGGAACAGGTGGCACACGGTTTCCAGATTACACACCGTGTGTCCCACTGAACACAATGTGTATTCCCTTCGAGTTAGGGTTGGACCATGTACCCAGTACACAGCTCGCCCAACTGGAAACTGTGTAACATGGATACTACACGGCGTGTGTCCCACTAAACACGTTGTGTACTCCAAAGATTTCTGAAGTACATTTACACACCATGTCCCTGAGCATGTACTTCAGATGGACGGTGAACAAAAGTGCACACTGTGTAGGCGGAACTACACGCCGTATACTCATAAAAATTACGCATATTTATTAAAATTTATTATTATATTATACAAACCCTTGAGACGTGTACCATAGTGTAGGCATAAATATGAGGCACAACATGTGATAGGTGTTTTATATATATGTATTTAATTTAACATCTACGTAATGTTCATTTCTACTCATTGGGTAGTTATGAATAGGAATTCACTGGGTTTCCTCCAAGGTATAAGTTTCGTACAAAGATAATTTTAAATGAATTTATTTCTTTAAAATTATGATGGATGATAATCTCATGGAAATTTAGAAAATGGTTTAAGATAAAAGTATTGATTAATTAAAGATAATTAATTGATTTGAGCGTTATTTATCTTAAACAAGAATGATTAAAGAATTGATTACTAGTGTTATTTATGTATAAATATCATTTCATGTATATATGATCATGAGCTAGACCAAGACCTTTTCATTTGAATGGTTTCTTTTAATTTATTTATTTAAATTAAAATTGTTGGTATGCAATCCTTCTCCTCATTAATATGTAGGGCCGGAATTCCCAAGGTTTATTTTATGAAAAACCCAATTTTAACCCTCACCTTCATGTGAGATAAAATCATATGTAATGGATGGAGCTCCCAAGATAGTGGAGGTGTCTCAAGTTAGGATCCAAGGTGAAACCAATTCAAGGAGATATAAAGGTGGACAGGTGGAAAGCTGTAAAATCGAACCCAAAAGGTTCAAGGTGTTTCTCCCCTAGGTCTTGGGTTAGTTTATCAACTACTAGATAAAATGACCAATAGATCAAGCTCATGATCATACCATTTATTTTATTTCTGTCAGTTGCATGGTTTATTTATTGTGGGTGTGTTGTCACGATCACACAATTAAAGAATTAAACAAGCATACAGGATGGAACTACAATAAGACCAATTTATGCGTAAATATTATCTTAGACATGGTTAATCACTTAATTATATACCAATTAATATTTAAAATCATGTAATCAAAGATAATAAAATGGAAATTTACATATAAGGATAAAATCTCTCAAAGAAATATTAAGTTGGAATAACCTTCCATAATCTTGGTTAGAATCCAACCATAGTTCAATGTGATTGGCCAATCCTAGTTGGAGTGCTTTCAATTATCGAGGAATTCTAATTTAAGGTTTTGGGTTGAATTGACTTGTTTCGCATCAAGGGTTGATTTCCATAGTAGGACTTGGTGTGACCAAGAGTTAAAGGTTGAGGAAATCCAAAAGAAAAGGGTTTCAGGATTAGGGAGTCCACTCAGTGGATTAAGGAGCTGCGAGTTAATGCAATTGACATTTGGAATTCCTACCTAAAACCCTTCAAGTTTCTTGACCAACCCTAGTTTGGGTAATGATAAGGGAAATATGGATCCTTGCCACTATAATATTCAGGCAATAGAATATTCTGAAGTTAATGGTGAGGGCTTTTGGATTTCGATAAAATAGTGGGATACTAATAATTATTAACTTATTTATTTTTCTCGGTTTTTATCATAATAAAGTACTAAACATTTTCTCATCTTAATTTGTATAAACGACAAGAAAATGACTTCAAACATATCATTGTGAACCATACTCGAGAAGGAAAACTTTCTCACCAACACCAATTTCTAGGAATGGAAGAGTCGTTTACGCGCCATCTTTCACCATGAGAGGAAATTGTATGTGCTGGAAGATCCTATTCCAGTTGCACATAGAAAACAAGTCAGTGATGAGGAACTATCTCTCTGTATGAAACATATGGATGATGCCATAGATTTCCAATATTTCATATTATCGACTATGTCTAATAAGCTCTTGAAGCAACATGAAAACATGGATGTGTATAACATGATGTCTCATCATAAGGATCTATACCAAGAGAAGGCGAGACAGGAGAGATATGAGATCTCTAATTCTTTATTTACAACTAAGATTGGAGAGTCTTCGCTAGTTGGGCCTCATGTAGTCAATCTTATTAGCTACATTGAACACCTAGACATCTTAGGGATTAAGTTTCTGGATGAGTTGCATACATATCTCATCCTATCATCATTGACCAAGACCTTCTCTAGCTTTATTATCAACTATAACATGAGAAACAATGAGAAGAGTCTATCAAAACTTCTGACCTTAATTCTACAGGTAGATAAGGACACGAGGTGTGAAAAAACCCCAGTCCTTATGGTGAATAAGAAAAGTAAGGACAAGGAAAATGGGCCAAGGACTTATAAATGGTCTGAAGCCCCCGAGCACCGTCCCTCAAAGAATAGGAAGATCCAGAGGCAGGGAAAGGAATAAGAGGCGGTATTTTTTGCATGTTGAAAGCAAAGACACTAGAAGAGGAACTGCACCCAGAAGCATGGGGATGCTAAAGGTGCGTTCGTTATCGAGTGTAATATTCTTATTTTTACACATTGGGTATTAGATACAGCTTGTGGGGATCACATCTGTATTCAAATTTAGGAACCAAGTAGATTTAGAAATATTGCCAGAGGAGAGGTGGATCTTCGAGCTGCCAATGGCACGAGGCTGGAAACATTAGCCATTGGCGATTACCACCTCTCATTTCCAACTGGGATGGTTTTGGTTTTACATAACTATTATTATGTTCCTAGTGTTACCAAAAACATAATTTTTGTATCATGTTTGGATATGGATGGATTTATTTTCAAGTTTGGGAATAAGGGTTTCTTCTTTTATAAGAACAATGTATGTTATGGTATGGAACATTTAATTAATGAATTTTATGTATTAAATTACAAAAACCAAGTGTTGTAAATCGATAATGAAACAAACTCACTTGACTCATACATCACCTAGTTGTGGAATCACCGTCTCGGTCATGTAAACGAGAAGTGCTTGACAAGGTTCTGCCAAGATGGCTATTTAGACTCTACTGAGCTAAAACCACTTGATAAATATCACGCTTGTTTATAGGGAAAAATGAACAAGACGCCTTTTGGTGGACAGGGTGAAAGGGCCGCATAGCTTCTAGGATTGGTGCATGCAAATGCGTGTGGAGCATTCCTAGTAGAAGTTAGAGGTGGATATTCTTACTTCATTACTTTTACTGATGATTTGAGTAGATATGGATATGTCTACTTAATGAGGTATAAGTCATAAGCCTTAGAGAAATTTAAGGAATTCAAGAATGAAGTAGAGAATCATCTTGGTAAGAAGATAAAAAAGCTTCGATCGGATCGAGGTGGAGAATATCTGAACCAAGAGTTCATTGATCTTCAACAGGAGTTTGGGATTCTATCTCAGCTCACTCCTCCTTATACACCATAGTGGAATGGTGTTAGTGAAAGGAGGAACCACACATTGTTGTACATGGTGAGGTTGATGATGAGTCATGTTGATTTTCCATTATCCTTTTGGGGATATGCATTACAAACTGCAGCATACACATTAAACCGAGTATGAACTAAGGCGGAAAATGGAATTACCTCTAAGTTATGGAATGGAAAGAAACCAATTTTGTCACAAAAACTTGTATAGGGATGCGAGGCATTTGTTAAGGCCTTCTCAGGCAACAAACTAGCACTCTGGGGCACGATGTGTATCTTTATAGGATATCTAAAGGAAATGAAAGGATATTACCTATATAACCCTTCAGAAAAGAAAGTGATTGTCACCAGAAAAATCATCTTCCTTAAGAGGGAGAACATCCTCAAAAAGGATAGTGGTAGCAAGATTGACTTCGACAAAGTTGATGCTCAAGATACATAGAAGTTGGTACAGGAACAAGTTCAATAGGTCCCCATGGAAGAGGTTCCAGAAACACAAGTACTGCGTAGGATCTCAAGAGAGGTAAGGGAACCAGAGAGATTTGATTTCCTAGTCATCGAGAATGGTGAGTCGTTATTGTTGGACAATAATGAACCTCTCTACTATAAGGAATTATTAGAAAGATCAGAAGCTTCAAGATGACTCGAAGCTATGAATTTTGAGATGGATTCCATGTATCAGAACCAAGTTTGGGTTCTGGTCGACGAGCCAGTTTATGTAAATCCTGTTGGATGCAAATGGGTATTCAAGAGAAAACTGGACATGGAAGGTCAAGTTAGCACCTATAAAGCAAGGCTAGTGGCTAAATGATTCAGACAGCGTCAAAGAATTGACTATGATGAAACCTTCTCACCAGTTTCCATGTTTAAATCCATAAGAATCATACTTGCCATAGAAGCTTACCATGACTACGAGATTTGGCAGATGGATGTCAAAACAACATTACTTAACGAGCACCTTCAGGAAGATGTCTATATGACACAACCAGAAGTGTTTGTGACACCAGGTGAAGCCAAATGGGTTTGCAAGTTGTAGAAATCCATTTATGGATTAAAGCAAGCATCCAGGTCATGGAACATTCGATTTGATGAAGCCATAAAAGTATTTAGTTTCATTAAGAACGAATGTGAGCAATGTGTTTATAAGAAGTTTAATGGTAATGAGGTTGTTATCCTAGTAGTATATGTTAATGACATATTGCTTATTGGAAATGATGTACCAGTATTACAGTCAGTTAAGGACTGGTTGATCAAGTGTTTCTCCATGAAGGACTTGGGTGAAGCAGCCTACATTCTAGAGATCAAGATCATTTGTGATAGATACTAGAGGCTTCTAGGACTAGGTTAGGGTACATACATTGACCAGATACTAAAGAAATTTAGTATGGAACAATCCAAGAGGGTATTGGTTTCAGTGTCACATGACCAACATCTTTCTAAGAAAATATGTCCCCAGACACAACAAGAGAAAAATAGAATGAGTAAGATCCCATATGCTTTGGCTATAGGGTCCATCATGTATGTCATGTTATATACCAGGCATGATGTTGCCTATGCACTAAGCATGGTATGCATATATCAAGCAGATTTAGGAGAACGACATTGGACTACTATTAAGACTGTCCTTAAGTATCTGAGAAGAACTAAGGATATGTTCTTGGTGTATAAAGGAGACGAGGAGCTTGTCATCAGAGGGTATGTTGATTCTAGTTTTTAGACAGATCAGAATGATCTGAAATTGCAATCTGGATATGTTTTTTGTCTCAATGGAGGAGTTGTGAGTTGGAAGAGTTCAAAACGACCAGTTGTCGCCAATTCTACAGCGGAGTCTGAATATATAGCAGCTTCTAATGCATCCAAGGAAGTCGTTTGGATTCAGAACATTGTCCAAAAGTTTGATGTGGTGCCTAGAAATAAATATCCTATCACATTATATTATGATAATACTACAGCGGTGGCTCTTGCAAAAGAACCAAGGTCACATCAACGGACAAAGAACATACTCCGGAAGTATCACCTCTTGAGGGATTTCTATCAAAGGGGTGAAGTTGCAGTGAGCAGAGTGTCCACAGAAGAGAATGTGTCAGACCCCATGACTAAAGGCCTATCTCAGCAGAAGAATGAATATCATGTGAGATATAGTGGGTTAAAGGTTGTTAGAAGTTGGATGTAGTCCAAGTGGGAGTCTGTTGGAGTTGGTGGCCTAGAACCAACTGCTTTGTACTTTATTCATTAATAAATACATTATCATGTCTTGATTATCTTCTGCATGAAAATGCATCTGATAATATCTTAAGGATTGCTATTGCATTAAAGGGTCATAGTGGATCCCTACTATAATGAGAACTCGGAAGTGCCATAACATTGTTCTTGAATATATGTTATATGGCCGGATGATGTTATTTGAGGGACACAAATAATACAGGCCATTAGGGGTGAGGACCCATAAAACTTTGAGGCATCTTCTCATGGTGTGCGTCCTTGGTAATATCTAGGAGGATGTTATGAGAATGAGACCCGCCAGTAGGAAATCCACATTTCATAGTGTCATTGGATGTTCCTATCCGCGGATGTGTGTATTGGTCCTTAGACTTTAAGATTATTATTAATGGGTATTACAACATGTGCAATTAGATGTATTGATGAAAACTGTGGCGACACACTATTCACAGTGAGGTAGGATATGTTGGGTGCATCACGAGTAATACTGCATTAATAGATATTGTGAGAAAGGATTTTTCCCTTCTATTCTATAACAGAATTAGATATCTCAGGCCTTTTGATGGAATTGATATAGCCTAAATAAATCTATGGCCATGGTGGGGAATGGGCACGTTCAATTCTGTAAAGTCAAAGAAAGAATAATCGAGCACATGGGTTGATGACACTAGCATGCTACCCGCTTGATTCGAGATATCGAGACAAAGGGATTACATTACACGGTAAGCATTTGTAGGAGATGACACATCATTGCGGCATTAACTTCTTTCTCTATGGGTGCTTTGGCATATTTTTAGATGCTAACCTTGGACTTTAGGCAGGATCCACCTAATTCCACTAAGAAAGAGGCCTATAGGGTCACACACTAAGTGTGTCAAAGTATCTCAGTTAAATATTAATTTAACAAGTTGAATAAAGATTATTTCCGATTGTGGTTTAATAATTTTTCAAGGATGTCTGATCGCGTTTATTTTGACACTAGTTATTCAAAAGAATATATTGTGGGCAAAATAATATATTTATTAGCAAGTCATGTAGTGATATTTATTTGAGAAATAAATAGTCATTATTCAAGGTCTAATAAATGTGGTGGAGGAAATAAAGAAAATGGAAAAATAAAAGTACACATCGTGTATATTAATATACACGCCGTGTATTTTTTCTGGGAATTTATGAGAAATAATATTATTTATTTAATTAAATAATAGTAGGTGTAATTTTCTAGGTGCATGTCAAGTAATAATAATAGTCAACTGTTATTATTAGACATGAGGTATTACTATGAATTAAATGATATGAATAAATGCTTTTGGGTAATTAATTCATTTTATTATTCTAAGTAATTAAAATATCAATTATATAATTCTCATTACCCTGGCCATTTTGAGGGGTTGTGCACAACAGATCTAGAAAAACCTCTCAAGTCAAGAGAGGATTATTTTATTCCCAGAACGCTCTCATGCTACGAGAGCGAGATCCTCTTCCATCAGATCAAGGTGATCGAAGGATCTTCCGCGCTAGCACCCGGAGATCCCTTCAGCGATGTCTAGAGATACATAGAGCACATGTGGATCACTGATAGAGGAATCCTACACTTGGATTCTATGACGCAACGACGGATCACATCGGATCGTGATCGGAAACATCAACGAATAAAGAATCCCATCAAGGTAATTCTTGTCTTTTAACTAAATTAATTATAACCAATATATGATGATCCACTCTATGGTTCTAAGAATCTCTTCTTTTCTTTTGTTCTTCATTCTATTCTGATGATCTGGTGTTTTATTAACATGATGGATCTCAAATTAAACGTCGTTAACGAAAAAAATTAATGTTGGGTACACCCACCAACGCGCTTCCGCTACGCCCGGAACCTACACTATTAAAATTTTAGGCATTGTATTCTGCAAAGCCAAATGCATCATTTATCAATTTTTAAACTAAATTCTCTTTCGGCGAGTCACTTTGTGTTTTGTTGATAGGATATTCATTGTTTTGACTTTCCATAACATTCAATTCACCATGTCAAATCCAACATACATATCAAGTAAGAAACTATTTCAATATCGAGTGTCCATATACTTCATTTATATTCAACCATCACTTGAATTTACAATCAAGACACATAAATTTTATTCTACCATCCACTAATTGCATTGCAATTGCATAATCTAAAAATTATTCCAAACACTTGGCATACCGCGGTGTGTTTCGAGGTAAATTAATCCAAATTTTATCCATAAGTATTGAATTCCCACTCTTCTCCCTATACATTAAAATATAAAGATATAAATATTTACTCAAACAAGTATAATCAATTTTTAACATCACCCAACTTCATCATTGACCAGGGTAGGGTATTGATTCGACAAAACACAAATTCAACATCAAAATGATTCAATCTGATACGAAAAACATAGATAGTGTAAATTAATAAATATTACCCCTTAAAATAACAGGGTTGGATGTCATAGAAGAAGATCACTGAAGTGAGGAGAGGGAAACGAACATCGTGTAGGTTGGGGATATGAGACCAAAAATGTCTGACTTGTGCACAGACAGGAGTAGGGGAAATCAGGGAGGTAGGGAGAAGGATAGAGTCGTAGGGAAGATGTTAGGGCTCTGCCACCATCAGGGGTGGTGGTCACTAGGAAATGGGGAAGAGAGGTCATCGTCGTAAGGAGAACAACCATCGGGAGGCATCGTCATAGTCGACAAATGACATCGAGGGAGGGGGGGGGGGCGACGATCGATGCCAAGGGAGGGGGGTTGGTGGTCGGCGTTGAGGGTGGGGGGGGGGGGGTTAGTGGTCGGTGGTCGACATCGAGAGAGGGTAGTCGGGGGGCATCACCGTGGTCGAAAGTCAGCGTCAAGGGAAGGGGTCTCAGGGGGTGGGGGTCAGTTCGCTCAGGTTGTGGTCGTCGTGTACTGAGTAAGATCAGGATCCGTGGAGAAGTCTCGGTGATGTGAATCTTGTTGTGGTGGATTGGTTCAAATCACTTCCAGTTCAGACTATCATGGGGTTGTGTATCCACGCATGGATTATCTGGTTTCACCAAATCACCTTGGTGTTTGGGAAAATTGTCAAAGATGATAGGGTATGGATTAATAGGATGCAAAGCTGGATTTTTGTAGAGCGGCAAGGGGTCGTCCACCTTCATCAATTCACCCCTCCCCCACCTATACTGGTGGCTATCTCCCCCTTTGGGTGTCATTAAAATTAACACCAACGTGGTTCTGCCTGGAGATGGTATTGTTGGTCTCGGGGTTGTATCTATGATCATGTTGGATCTTTAATTGTGGCTTGACAAACCACGGTTGTTGCATGTTGGGCTCCCTATGTGGCTGAAGCTGCAGTTATTTGGTATGGTGTAAAGTTTTCCACTTCACATGGTTGGAGGAATATTGTGGTTGAATCCGACTGTCATGTTATTATGAATGCTTTGGAGGACGGTGAAGGCGGTTGTCGGTCTTTTGGGACTATTACTGATAACATTAGGTATTTGGAACATTTGTTCTCTTCTTGCGCCTTCTCCTTTGTTGGGAGAGAGGGTAATCATGTGGCCCATTTTCATAGGTTATTTTAAGAGAAGTTGGGGATCTATGTGTTGGTTTTATTCTTTTCCCTTGGAGTTGTGTAATTTGGCTTATGCTAATATTTAATTTGAGGACTGTGTTTCAGCGGTTATAAAAAACGTCACTAGTAAATCGTTGTTATGATCACATTTTTTTAATAGTGTGAGATGGAGTATGTCCTGGTTGGACGTAGCGCTGGGTGGATCTTTATGAGCATTGTGGAGAGCTCTGCGAGGAACTCCATGGTGAAATCAAGGTGCACCACGGGGCGCTCCATGAGGAGCCCCTTCATAGGCACGAGGCTTGGATCACTACTAAGTGCTCCATGGGGAGCCCTATGAGCGCCGGCATGTCGACATGTGGGGTACCATAGCGTTACCATGGGCGTGTTGGCGCCCTTTTGGGAGCTTCTCTAAGAGTTCCATAACGCAATCCACACAGACCTGCAACGTACCATGACGTGGTGCTGGACATGGTGATGCCACGAGGGATAGCATGCCATTGAGCCTGGGGACGATGTCGTCGGGTTGGTCATGGCGCATGGGGCGCGAGAAGAGAAAGGCGCTTCGACACATCATACCACACGTCCTTCACGTCATCAACTTCCTAGGCATTCGAGGGGTCATGAATATGTAATAAAGTAGTTCAGGTGGGTGTCGATCAATTCTTGTGGATGGGGATGACACTTGACCCACTGAGTTGTCTGAGTTTGTGTATGTTTGGTTGTTGTAATCCCCTTTATCCAAGAATATTAATGATAAATTTTAATTTCAATATTTTTTTTGAATTACAATATTTATTATCATTAATTATTATTAATTATAGTATTGATTATTATTAATACTATTTATTATTATCATTAATTCCAAAATTAATTATTATTAGTTACCTCATTAATTATTATTTATTTCAACATTAATTATTAGTACTTATAATAGTTTTTATTATTAGTTATTGTTAATTCCAATATTAGTACTTATTAATTATTATTGATTTTTTTGTGTTAATATTAATTCCATTAGTAATTTTATAACTTTTTTTTGAGTAATAGTAATTTTATTACTTAAATTTATTAATTATCATCAATTCTAATATAAATTATATTTTTGATTCCTATTAATTGAATTATCAATTACATCATTATTATCAATTATCGAAAATATCATTGATTACTTAAATATTTTTAATTACAGAATTTATGAATATTATTATTAATTAATTAATTAATAGTGTATTTTTTTTTCTTTTAAAAAAACTATCATGTGTAAACGGTGCAAGGGGACCCCTTTTCCAAAATGTTTTTTAACCTGTCCCATCTTTATAAATTTTTTATTATAAAACCCAAAAAAAACTTTGGCATTGAACGTATTTTTTTCTATTCTCGGATTAATTTTCTAAAAAAATCATGTTTTTCCTTTTTCGTGATGAATAATTTAAATACATGACCGATCCATAAAATTAAATATTTGGCGTTAACACGTCAATGAAAGAAAACAATTTTCTAAAAAGAATTAAACATAAATCTACACATGAATAAAATAGATCTAATTCACAACCCTAAATATTAAAATTGTATGTTCGTGAAATATTGGGTATCCGAATCAGAGCCCATTTAGTTTTTCAAAACCCGAACTCATATGTAATCTGCTTATTTTTTAAAATCAACTCTGTTGTATTTTGGAATAACTGACTATAGCTCTTAATCCATATAAATACTCGTTTATAATTTCAAAATTTTGAACATTATTGATAAATCTCAAATAGATGTATCTTAAATTGAATAATTATATTTTTAAATTTAATTTTCATTTAAAAAAATGTAGTTAATGAGTTAATAATAATTAATTGAATGGAATTCAATTTTAGAATTAATCCATTATTGAAAATAAATAAATAAATTTTATAATTTTAAAATTATTAAAAAATATATAATAAATAAATTAATAATAATTAATTTAATAGGATTGAACCTTAATATTAATCTGGTTTTGAATTTAATACCATAACCACATTAAAATGAGGTTAACCACTTGCCTAGTACAAGTTAATTTGGCCAGAATATATAATTTCAAACCAAATTATTATTGAACCCCACGGAGAATAATATTATAATATAGTTTAAATCAATTAAGAAATAATAAATCGGAGACTATCCATTTACCATAATTTATTTATATGAACTAAATGTTTAAATTTCTACATGACTGCACCATATAGTCTTATAAAAAAAACTGTCAAAATTATAGAAGTAAAATAATCATAAATCGAGGATAACAACACTGAACTTTGAATCGTGGTGAAATTAAACATTAAATTAATCTAAAGTCTTTTTTTATTTAATAAAATGTACCCAATGGTCTTTCTAAATAAAAAGTATTTAAACTAGAATCTTTTAAAAATCCCGTATTTTCCATGCAAAAATCTTAAGTAATTATGAGATAAAACCTGGGGGTATAAATGTAAAACTGTTTGATATGACAATGTCAACATAGTGGCGGTTTTTTATAATTTTTTTGATTGTTTTTAAGTGACACCTTTTTATATATTCAGTGGACGTTAATCTTCAAAAAAAAAAAGGAAAAAAATAATTATCTACGTTTTTCGTTTTAAAGAAAAAAAGACAAAAGTGTTTTCTAATAATGATGTGTCGGTTATTAAAACCAGCACATAGAAAACAAAAAATAAATAACAATTAAAATAATAGAAATAATCGATAAATTAACTAAATCGAATAAAAATTTACATACGCACATAATTACAGTTAAGTTAGAAATAGAAAACATTTAAAAAAAATAACAATTCATTTTTTACATCACCACTGCAATAAATTTATATTAAGTTTCCATCGTGATCCTCATCTTGCTAATTATTCAGTACTACATGTTTCGGTTTATTCAATGGTGGCTTTTATCAACTTTATCTAAAAGTGATGATAAAAACCTACTTTTACTAATTCGAAATTCAAATAAAAGTTGTATTTTATGAGTGTTAAAATAACGATGTTAAAAGACATTATGAATAATTTAATTTATTTATGCATATTTATATATATTAAAATTTGATTTATATAATAAAAACTATATAATTTTTTAAATACAATATGTGTGTGTGTATATTTATATATATTTATTTATAATTATAAATACAAAGAATGTATACACCAAATTACGCACATACTGTAATTGACTAGGTAGAAACGTGTAATGTTTTAGTTTTTGTCGTGTAAGACTTTCGAATATTTTTAAATATATTTTTAGAGTCAGACGCCGAGACGACATGAAATTCTGAGACCCGGTGTGTGTGAAATTAATTTTTGAAATATATTAAATATATTAATATCACGCGTGTGCAATTTTCCTAAAAAAGTGAAATAACTACCAAATGAGGACCCAAATCAGAAATCCGAGGGTATCGTTGAGTTTAGAACATTTTTAAAGGGCTAAGATCACAAATATTTATAAAAATGGGTCTCAAAATGCGTGAACCCCGTTCACACATCTTAGGCGCGGAGAGATGTGTATATATAAATAAAACAATAATTTTCAGTAGAATTTATCTGCTATTTAATATCCAACAGTACTTTCATTATTGTAGTTTGGATTCTAACATACATCCTCACCTACGGTTCTCTTTTATAAGAGAGCTTTTCCTGGAAATCATTCTATATTTTCGATGTGGGATTCTAGTTCTCTCTTTCCTGCGCAGAACATTCTGCATTTCCGATATGAGATTCTGTTTCAAGTACGTGATTTAAAAGACTATAAAATTCAAATTATAAGACCAATATAAATGAAACTTAAAACATGGATTAATCATATAAGAAATTGTTGAAAATAAAAAAAAATTGTAAAAAATGTTGATGAATAATAATTTATAAGCATTAAAATCCACCAACATGAAACTTAAATTTTTTTCAAATACGTGTCTTTGAAAGACTATAAAATAAAAACTATAAGACCAATATAAATGAAACTGAAAACATGGATTAAATATATAAGAAATAGTTGAAATAAAAAGAATTTCGTAAAAATGTTGATTAAAAATAATTTATAAGTTTTCAAAACCACCAACTTGAAACTTAAAAACGTTTCACGTACGTGGCTTAGAAAACCTATAAAATAAAATCTATAATGCCAATATAAATGAAAATTAAAACATGGATTAAACATATAAGAAATCGTTAATAATTAATTAGTTAATTAGTAAAATAATTATTAATTAGTTAATAATTAATATAATTATTAATTATTAATTATTAATTATTATTTACTAATATACAATAATTAATTAGTTAATAAGTAATATAATTATATAATAATTAATTAGTTAATTATTAATATAATTATTAATTAATAATTAATTAGTTAATTAATAATATAATTATAAATTATAATTATTCATTATTATTATTAATTTTTAATTATTAATTATTAATTATATAATAATTAATTAGTTAATTAGTAATATAATTATTAATTATAATTATTTATTATTTATTATATAATAATTAGTTAGTTATTTTGTAATATAATTATTAATTATAAAATAAATAAATAATTAATTTGTATTATAATTAGTAACTATAATTATATATTATAATTATTCATTATAATTATTAGTTATTAATTATTAATGACTAATTATTCATAATATAGTAATTAATTAGTTAATTAGTAATATAATTATTAATTATATAATAATTAATTATTTCAGTAGTAATATCATTATTAATTATAATTAATAATAAAATTATATAATAATTAATTAGTTAATTAGTAATATAAGTATTAATTATACAATAATTAATTAATAATATAATTATTAATTATAATTATTAATTATTAATTATATACTAATTAATTAGTTAATCAGTAATATAATTATTAATTATAATTTGTAATATAATTTCTAATTATAATTTGTAATTATGAATTATATAATAATTAATTAGTTAATTAGTAATATAATTATTCATTATAATTTTTAATTTTTAATTTTTAACTATTAAATATATAATAATTAATTAGTTGATTAGTAATATAATTATTAATTATATTATAAATAATTAGTTAATTATATTATAAATAATTAGTTAATTAGTAATATAATTATTAATTATAATTAGTAATATAATTATGAATTATAATTAGTAATATAATTGTGAATTATAATTAGTAATTATTAATTATACAATAATTAATTTGTTAATTACCAATATATTTATTAATTATTAAAAATTAATTATATAATAATTAATTAGTTAATTATTATATAATTAATGATCATATTACTAATTAACTAATTAATTTTTAACTAATTAATTATTAATAATTAATATCTAATAATTGTAATGAATAATTATAATTATTTATTATATTACTAATTTACTAATTAACTAATGAATTATTATATAATTAATAATTATATTACTAACTAAATACTTAAATATTATATAATTAATAATTATATTACCAATTAACTAATTAATTATTATGTAATTAATAATTATATTACAAATTAAATAATTAATTATTATATAATTAATAATGATATTACTAATTAACAAACTATTAACTAATAATAATTATATTACTAATTAACTAATTAATTATTAACTATTTCTTATATGTTTAATCCATGTTTTAATTTTCATTTATATTGGTCTTATAAATTTTATTTTATAGGTTTTCTAAGCCACGTACTTGAAACGTTTTTAAGTTTCAAGTTGGTGGTTTCGAAAGCTTATAAATTATTTTTCTTCAACAAATTTTTATATGTTTAATCCATGTTTTATGTTTTATTTATATTGGTCTTATAGTTTTTATTTTAGTCTTTCAAAGACCCATATTAGAAACAATTTTAAGTATCAAGTTGGTGGTTTTGAAATCTTATAAATTATTGTTCATCGACATTTTTTACGAAATTCTTTTTATTTTCAATAAGTTCTTATATGTTTAATACATGTTTCAAGTTTCATTTATATTGGTCTTATAGTTTGCATTTTATAGTTTTTCAAAGTAATGTACTTGAAACAGAATCCCACATCGAAAATGCAGAATGTTCTGCGCAGGAAAGAGAGAACCTGAATCCCACATTGGAAATGTAGGATGATTTTCAGGGCAAACCCTCTTATAAAAGAGAGCACTGGGTGATGGTGTCTGTCAGAATCCAGACTGCTGTAATGGAAGTACTGCTGGATATTAAACAGCAGATAAATTCTGCTGAATTTTTTTGTTATATATATATATATATAAACAAAAGAAAAAAAATAAAAAATTTAAAAATACAAAAAGAATTAAATCTTTCTGTATTGTGCGTGAACGAGGTTCACGCATCCTTCATAAAGTTTACAAAGGATGCGTGAACCTTGTTCACGCATCCTGGTGAGGGTAGATGTGTGAACGGGGTTCACGCATCTTTAATCACGACTGCGTAGGTTGCATGAGCCCCGTTCACGCATCTCTCCGCGCCTAAGATGCGTGAATGAGGTTCACATATTTTGAGACCCATTTTTATAAATATTCATAACCCTACACTTTTTACATAATTTTTTTAAAAAAAAAACCCTATTTATAAAAAAACCCAGAGTTTTACCCTAGACAAGTCATAACCTTTGTCGGTGTCAAACATTTGTGAAAAAGTTGTCGCTGGTGTTAATAATAAATTAAATAACAAATTAATTTATTTTTATTTTATGACGCAATAACCTAATAAACTCTTTTATAAACCTAGTTATAACCAAATTTTAGAGTTGACCTCATAACCTTGGAATTTGAGAGAGAATCCACTAGAGGAGCTTCTGTGGATGAACACCGATGGAGCGACCTTTGACGATCGGTGTGCCTACATAAATCAAAGATCTCACCTACAACAACAATGTGTGTTCATTATTCATCGATTATTGATCCAAATTGAGGAAGTACGTTTTCTTTGTGGATTTATTCTCATTTCTTATTCCATGACGAACGCGAATCAATCGACTAACAGATTGGTTCGCAGATCAGTTGTTTTACGGGTATGAGTTATTTGCAGGATTTGGGGATGATTATTATTTTGTTTGTTTGTGAATGTTTATACCTCTTTATTCATCTATTCTGCAACAACGGATCGAGACCGAAACGAACAAATGTCGATGTTCGTTACTCATTTTTATGGCTTATAGTTTTCTCTCCCCGTTCTACATGTGTTCATCATTGTCATTTTTATTTGGCCGACGATTCGATAGATACCTGGTGAACGATCATTGCACATTCAATCTTTGGCGCAAAGAATCATTACTGCATGTCTGGGATGGAGATTCAGTGACACAATAGCGATATACAACTATGGTCATGGATCCAGAGACAGATCAGGGGTTCGCGATATTGGTTTGGGTGTGCGCTATCGATGAGGTGCGACGATGGTGGTTCTTGAGAACCGAATACGACCAGATTCCTGCTATCAGTGGCAAGGAGGTTCGGTCAACCTTAGATCCGCGACATGCGGTGCGATTCCCGATGGAATCGATGGGTGCAGAGGCTCGGACGAAGACGCTTGAGTGTTCTGGATGTTTTGTGAAAAACCAAACTACAAGACATGTAGTCCTATGAACATTCACCGTGTAGTCCTTTCTGCGCGACACTAGGGTTTCAACGCAGAGAAAAGTATCACATGTCGTGTGAAGTATGACACATGCCATGTGAAGCATGACACAAGCTGTGTGACCCTTAGCCAACCAGTTCGGTGTGAACAGGGGGTACATGCCCAGAAGGCCATGTAAGGTTGCATGCCATGTGTGCCTAGTCATATACCATGTGACACGTGGAAGACGGCTCAACATGTACAAGGAGTACATTCCCAGGTGGCCAAGTGGCCCCACACGCCATGTACTTAAGAAGTACATGGGTTGGACGGGGTACACAGGTAGTGTCTGGTACTCGAACATGACCAAGTACATAGACACTATCCGGTGCACACAAGTATGGGTATAACGACACACCGAGTGCCAGAGTGACTTCTATGCACCATGTATCCTTGGAACACGTCGTTTATTGAGAAAAAGTGCATGCTGTGTGAGCGCGAGGCATGGGTAGTGCCAGGTTTAGTGAGACACGTCATGTACCCCCAAGGACACGTTGTGTACTCCTTTGAGGACATGTTGGATTCCTCTTTATTCTTAGCTCAACTTCATTGAGAGCTTCTATGAGCTTCCTTAGACCAGTATCGGTTGGGTATGTTCCCTTGGTCTATCCCTATGAGGGTTCAGTGCAGTATCATGTTCTCATCATAGAGGGTGATCCCTCTGTAACTAATTGATGATTTGTGCAGTGAGGGTGAGTCCCTTGTTCTGGAGTGAATTTTCTCATACTTCTTTGACAACTGACTAAGTGGCTTGGAGCATGTATCCCTATGAGAGGCCTGGAGCGATCCTCATCTCCTTCACGTTACCTTAGATAGGTTTTGTTAGAATTGGCGTCACCAATATTTACATGGGCACCAATACCCTATCTAGGAGGATGTTTCTAGTAGGGTCTAGTTTTCCCCCAGTGACCACTGGGCATTAACCCCTATCTTTGTATCGAGATCTAATCTTTCTGATGAGGTGTAGTCTGATCGAGTATGTATCTCGGATGAACCCTCTCAGTTTCCTGAGTGTTGACAGTGGTGGTATAGCATGTGGAGCATGTTCTCCCAGATGAGCATTGTATGGAACCCTCGAGCAAGAATCCTAGGCCAACAATGTGGTTACGATCTTACCTTGAGACTGTGTGTTTACTGTGAGCATATCTGGATGTTTTATTGCATGTCTCACATTATGATTGGCACATCCTATGATGAGCTAACTACTCTTGATGCTTTGTGTTTGTTGATTTCAGGGTGCCCTACTGGGTATTGTTATACTCACCCTTGCATGAACTCTGCCAGCACATGTCATGTCTTATACAGATGACGAACCTTTTGCGGAGTCCTTGGTGGAATAGGAGGAGGTGGAGCTAGTTTTGGCTAGACAAACTGAGGTGCATACCAGTGTTTCATTCGACAGATGTCCCCTCCTTCTAATCAGGTAAAACTTTATTTTTAGTTTGAGGGGGGGGGGCTTGTATTTGGACCCTTTTTATACTTTCTAGTACTTATGTCATACTCTGTTTGTGGCATTATAGATATATGCATGCATGATTATTAGTTGTTTTACATTTCATCATTGTATGAGCTAGGATATGTGTGCATGGGTATAAGTACTTTAGGATAATCCCTCCAATGTGTGTTATATTCTTTCTTGGCACTAGTCTCAAGCCCCTGACCCATTGGAGGCGAGCTTGGGGTAGTTGCGTCTCGGGTCCTGTTAGGTTTGGTCATGATAGAATGATATCAGAGTTGTACCCATCCCAAAGTGTTATGAAACTACTTGGGTTTAGGATCAGAGTTTTAAGTTTTTTTCCTATCTTTGAGGTTTGGTTTGGGAACTAGGGGAACGATGTTAAAGTGTTTCGAGATTGGCTCTCAGGCTAGGGTGTCTAGTGTTAGTACGACAGCTGATATATCCTTTCACGAGGACTTTGATAACCTGCTTTTTGACTCGGTATATGTAGATGATGGTTGCTGGTAAGGAATTGGTACATGAATTATATAGAAATGTGTTGTGATTTCAATGTCCTTATCGAGTTAGCTCCCCATATATACCCATTTATCGTGACATGTCTTGGTAATCTTCAAGATGCCTCTATGATGACAGTCAGTTGGGATTCTAAGACGGTGTTGTAATGATGACCAGATGAGTGATGAGGTTTCAATTCAAGGGCCCACTCATGAAATGTTTTTCTCCAGGCGGGCACCATGTAGTGATTCCCCCTATTGAGAAGCACATGGATCCTTTTGTGAATCAGGAAGATGATCATCCGCAAGTTAAGCAGTTGATAGCTCTAGCAGGACTGGACGATGGCACGTGCAGGCTTGGCGTGTTATGCGAGTTCTAGTGATGAGGATCACTAAGGTTCTGTGACGAGACTGACCCTTAGGTGGTAGAGGTTTGACTCGAGGAAGTGGTTTGGGTTTTCAACATCTGCAGATCCCGACTGATCAGATGGTTGTGCTTGCGACATGTTTTCTCTATGGAGTAGCAGTTGTCTCTAGTGGTACCGGTAGATGAAACACCTATACTGAGTGTTCATCACAAGTTCTAGAGTTAGAGAT
This sequence comes from Viscum album, assembly GCA_963277665.1. Classification (NCBI taxonomy): domain Eukaryota; kingdom Viridiplantae; phylum Streptophyta; class Magnoliopsida; order Santalales; family Viscaceae; genus Viscum; species Viscum album. The sequence continues at coordinate 306,390,208 of OY728127.1, forward strand.
TTCCCAGGTTACATGGTAGGCCAGACCCCATTCTTGGGTGGTGAAGGACAAGCGTGAGCCCGTGGTGTGATTGTCCCACTTGGATGAGACCTCTCCTTGATGGTGGTCTAGGGGGTGAGACTTCTCCAGGGTGATGTAGGACGTCGATAGATCCTTGTGTTGGTGATGAGTTTATTTGGCCTGTTGATGCACTACAACGTTGGAGAAAGCTCTGGTTGTGGTAAATAGGTGGGATATCGAAAGAATGAGTTCAAAGCGATAGGAACTCACAGAGGATTTGAGTGCGGTTTAAGGTATGATGTGTGTATTCACTACCCCATTTAGAGTTTTCACACTGATTGATGATCCACTTTCCCCTGAGTATATCACCTATTCGATACCTATTGATACCTTTGGATCCCTTTTTTCTCAACCCTTGTGTTAGAGGGTCCTGTAGATAGGATCAGTGATTGCACACTTATACCGACAGTGTGACTCACTCTAGAAGGATATAGAGAGCCTCACATGGAATATCTTTGTATTGGCACTGAGACCCTACAATGTTCTCCTCAGTATGGATTGGTTTCCTACCACATATTCTTACATGTCGCTACTAGTGAGAGTAGCAGTACTTCCGGTTTGTTGGGATGGAGTTTTCCTCCTTTGATAAGGAGTGATCCCAAGTGGAGTAGGATAAGCTCATGTGAAGGATGTTATAACCAAATTCCTATCAGTTGGTTAGTGACACCTTTGGAGAAACATATGCTATGCATTTTTAGTTCTTGTAATGGTTGAGGATTATGTGGATATGCTTCTTGAGGATGTGTTGGGTTTACCTCACCATCGAGAGTTGGCTTTCTACATAGACTTGTTGGATTTGGTTCCCTAGAACCAAATTATATATACTTTATGATAAACATGAATTCATTGTTTTTAATATTAATAAACTAATTATCATATCATGATTGTTCTTCTACATGACATAGTATGTGATAATGTACTAAGATTAGCTGTCACACTAAAAGGTCATAGTAGTTCCCTACAATGATGAGAACCCGAAAGTGCTACGACATTATTCTTGAATATATATTCTATAGCCGAGTGATATTATTTTAGGGACACAAATGATACAGGCTATTAGGGGTGGAGACTCATATGACTTTGAGGCACCTTCTCATGGTGTACGCCCTTGGTAATATCAAGTAGGATATTATGAGAATGAGACCCACTAGTAGGAAATCCACATTTATATGTGTCATTAGATGTCCCTATCTAAGAGCATGTGTATTGGTACTTAGACTTTAAGATTATTATTAATGAGTATCATGAGTCACACACTTAGATGTATTGATGAAAATCGTGACGATAGATGTTCGCGGTGAAGTAGGATATATTGGATGCATCACAAGTAATACTACATTAATGAATAATACGAGAAAGGATTTGTACCTTCTATTTATTAATGGAAGTTTATATCTTGGGCCATTTTATGGAAATGATATAGAATAAATAAATCCATGACCATAGTGTTCTAAAGGCATGTTCTGGGATGTCAAAGAAAGAGACATCAAGCGTATAGGTTGATGACACCATCATGCAACCTGCTTGATTAGAGATATTGAGATAAAGGGATTATATTATATAGTAAGTGTTCATATGAGGTATCATGTTGTTGTAGCATTAACTTCTTTCTATATGGGTGCCTTGGTGTGTTTATAGATGCTAACCTTGGAATTTAGGCCGCTCCGTCTAATGCCACTGAGAAAGAGGCCTAGAAGGTCACATACTAAGTGTATCTATAATCTCAGTTAAATAATATATTATTATTTATTATTTAATAGGTTGAATAAATAGTATTCCCATACATGGTTTAATAATTATTCATGTATGCTTGATCACATGTAAATATTTATTTTCTATTTAGTGAATATAATATTTATTTTTTTATTGGAGAATAATGCAGTGATATTTATTTAATAAATAAATATACATTATTCAAGGCCTGATAAATATTGTGGAGGAATGGAGGACCGAGTTTAATGGTTCAGTGAGAAATAATAAATATTTAATACTATTTAATTAAATAATATTTAATTTTAATTCGCAAGTTAAGTGCATGTCTTGAAATGATATTAATATTATTATTATTTAAAATGGGGGTTTGTTAGGATGAAATAAATAATTAAGGGAACTTGTGAAATTATTTATTTTAACCTTAGTAATATAAATACCCAATTATGTTATTTTTTCTAGAGAGCCAGTTCATTTGTCTTGATTGTGCATAATAGATTTGTAGAATCCACTCAATCCTAGAGAGCCTCCTTCTCCAAGAATGCTTCTAGGAACGGAGAACAATCCTCTTCCACCAGATCAAGGAGAATTCTTTAGAAGCGGTTCAGAAAGCGATCAAAGGAGGATGATGCAAGCACAAGGATCTGTTATTCTAGCACCCGAAGATTTCTTTGGTGATATCTAGAGATTCTTGGATCATGTGTGGATCACCACTAGAGTAAATCTACCCTTGGTTTCTACAACGCAACGACGATGAACTACAAATATTTCACTGGATTCATCAATGAAGAAATAATTCCAACAAAGGTAATTCTTTATTTAATTAAATTAATTATAAATAATATGCGATAACATATATCTCAGTTCTAGTGTAATTACTCATTGTCTATTTCTTTTATTCAATTATAATAATCACAAAATTCATCGTCGCATAGATCTCATATTGATCATCAATTTTGAAAAAAAGCCAAGTTGGGCTTTGCCCATCGCACGTTTCCATTGCATCTGGAACCTACAAGTTTTATCAGAGCGGTCACATAATTATTTAAGATCATTGGCTATTTACACATTTTTATTTAGTTTTTCAATTCAAGTTTAACCATTCTTTTAATCTGAATTGAGAGACCTATTTCTTCTTCCTTTGTTTATCATAGATCTAATAAAGATTTTTAATTTTATAATTAAAATAAAATTGAGGAACTCATCCAAAGGTGCTAAGGTTTCTGAGTGGACAACACCAGACTACACATCATGTAACCAAAGTTACATGTTGTGTAGTCACATTCAATGCATCATAATTGATTCGAAAATTAATTCAATATTATGCATTGATTATTGCATTAATCAAACACTTAATGAACCACATGTTGATCAGAATTTAATAGTGCATGGTCAGCCGGACTACACATCGTGTAGCCCACGTACACGAAATGTAGTCCCTTTGAGTCATAGATGGGCCATGTATTCTATACATGACCTACCTGACTAGTGACCGTGTAACTTGGAGTTCACACGGAATGTGACCCATTGGAAATGTTGTGTACTCTAATTTTATGATGCACAAACTACATTCTGATTCCCTAGGCATGTGTCTCAGATAGATAGTGAGAGATGTACATACAATGTAGATCAAATCTATAATCCATGTACTTTTACCAGTTACACAGATTTAAAATTTATTTATTATACAGTGTAAACTTTGAGACATGTACTTGCGTGTGGTTGTAAAGATAGGACACGCCATGTGATAGGTTTTAATATACATAAATATTTAAATGTTTAATTAATATCTACGTAATGTTTATATTTGCAGATCATGTATGAGTCATATTACAAGTTGTCACTCTACATTCATTTAAGCATAACATGTGGCCGAAAAATCATATAATTCATGTAATCATCCATGAAGTACACATCATGGAAGTATGTGATAATTCATGTATGCTATATATCATAAAGAATAAACAAGTATATGAGTATAATACATGTTGGGTAGATTAGGACAAATATTCACCGTATTTCCTCCAAGTTACATTTATGTACACAATTAATTTTAAATTAATTTATTTAATTTGTTTAAAATTATAATGGATGAGAATCTAAATAAAAATCAGATGATAAATAAGATAAAAGAATTGATTAATTAAAGATGATAATTAATTGATTTGATTATGATTTATCATAAATAAATATGATTGTGAATTTAATGCTAGTTTTATTAAATGTGAAATTCGTTGCATGCATGTAGATGATCATCAACTAGACCAAAACTTTTGTATGTGATTGGTTTCATTTAATTTATTATTAAATTAATTTTTTTTCCTATGTGTCTTCTCTCCTTTCATTATGTTGGGCCTACGTGCCCATGGTTTCTTTTATGTAAATACCTTCCCCCCTCACCTACATGTGAGTAAAAGGCATATGTAATGGATTGAGCTCCCAAGCTAGTGGAGACAGTTCAAGTTCAGAGCTGAGGTGAAACTAATCCAAGGAGATATATAAGTTGATAAGTGGAAAGTTTCAACACAAATATTAATTGGTTCAAGGTGATTTATCCTAGGTCAGTGATTAGTTTATCAACTGCTAGATAAACTAAACACTAGTAAGTGATCACGATCATACCAATTTATTATTTTATTTCTTTTAGTTGCATGGTTATTTCATTATTTGTGTCTTGTTGCGATCACATAATTAATGAATTAATGAGCATGCGAGATAGAACTAAAATAAATCAGATTATGCATAAATATTATCTAAGACATGGTTAATCACTTAAATAATACCAATTAATATTAAAAAGCACATGATAAAGATAATAATTGAAAATTTACCCATAAATGGATAAAATCCCTCAATAAAATATTAAGTTGGTATATCCTTCTATTACTTTAGTTAAAATCAAACCATAGTTCAAAGTGCTTGACCAGCCAAATTTGGGTTGCAAATTATTAGGGAATTCTAACATGAGGTTTTGGGTTTACTTAAATTGGTTCACATCAAGGGTTGACTACCAAAGTAGGACTTAGTTTAACTGATATGAAAAGGTTTAGGAAATCTAATATTAATGATTTCAGGATTGGGGAGTCCACTCAGCAGATCAAGGAACTGTGAGTTAATGCAATTGGCATTTGGAATGCCTACCTAATACCATTCGAGTTACATGACCAACCAAAGTTTGGGTAATGATAAGGGGAATATGAATCCTTATCACAAGAATATCCAAGCAACAAGATATTTCGATGCCAATGGTGAGGGATAATGGGTTTCAATAAAATAGTTGGATACTAATAAATATAATATTTATTTATTTTTCTAAATTTTATCAGATAAAGTACTAAAATTATGCTTATCTTATTTTGTAGAAATAAAATTAAAATGACATCAAACATATCATTTTGATACATACTTGATAAGGATAACCTTCTCACTGACATAAATTTTTAAGAGTGGAAAAATCACCTACGTGCCATCCTTTTCCATGAAAGGAAATTGTATGTGTTGGAAAATTCTTTACCAGTTGCGCCTAGCTATGAGGAAAGTGATGAAGAGATATATATCTATGAGAAACATATAAATGATGCTACATATATTTAGTGCTTCATGCTATCATTCATGTCCAATGATATTTTGAAGAAACATGAGGATATGGATGCCTATAGCATGATGTCTCACCTTCGAGATCTCTATCAAGAGAATGTGAGACAAGAGAGGTATGAGATATCCAATGATTTGTTCACAACTAAGATTAGAGAGTATGTGCCATCTGGGCATCATGTATTCAAGCTTACCAACTACATTGAATGACCAGACATCTTAGAGATTAAATTCCCAGATGATTTGTGTACAGATCTCATAATTTCATCATTGACTAATACCTGCTCCAAATTTATTTTCAATTATAATATGATAAATAATGAGAAGAGTCTTTCAAAACTTCTTACTTTAATTTTCCAAGTGGATAAGGACATGGGTAATGATAAACCCACAATACTTATGGTGAATAATAAAACGAAGGACAAGGAAAAGTGGCCCAAGACTTATAAACAATCTAAAGCTCATGAGCACCATCTTATCAGGAAGAAGAAGATTCGGAGGTAGGGTAAGGAAAAGGGAACCATATGTTTTTCATATGGAAAGCCAAGCCACTAGAAGAGGAACTGCACCCAAAAGCAAGGGGAAGCTAAAGGTGCATTTGTAATCGAGTATAGTCTTTCTATTTATACACATTGGGTATTAGATATAACATTTTCTGCTCACATCTGTATCCAAATGTAGGAACCAAGTAGATTCCGGAATATCTAAAGAGGAGAGGTGGATTTGTGAGCTATCAATGGTGTAAGGATGGATGCTCTTTCCATTGGTGACTAACACCTTTCATTTCCAATAAAAATTATTTTGGTTTTAAGAGATTCTTATTATGTACCTACCATTACCAAAAATATAATTTCGGTGTCATGCTTAGATATGAAGGTCCTAGGCACAGCGAAAGCTCGTGAGTGGATGTGCCCACTCGGATTTTTGTCATTAGCAATGATCAATCTGGGATCAATATGACGATAGACGCCATACTCCATGGATCGAATCACAGAAATAGACAAATAAGAGTAATAGTCCCAGAACCATAAATGTGGATCATCACTGATTGATTACAATTAATTTAATTAATTTAAAATAAATACCTTTTATGGCGTTATTTCTTCGTTGATATTTCTGATCACGTTCCGATTTGATTCGACATTACGTCGTAGAAGCCAAGTGTAGACTTCCTCTAGAGGTGATCTACATGTGCACCATGTATCTATGGACGTCGCCAAAGGAATCTCCGAGTGCTAGCATAGAGAAGTATTTGATTTCATTGTCCGCCTTAGATCGCCTTGATCCAGTGGAGGTGGATCTCCCTCGGTCTTGAGAGTATTCTTGGAGGATAGAGTTCTTTCAGTCTTGAGATAATTCTCTAGAATTGTTGTGCACAACGATTCTCTTAGGAAAAGAGTTGGGGTTGTGAGGATATTTATAATCGGGTTTGAGGTAGTAGAGTTATGACAATAAATAGACGTGTTACGCGTTTTATTTATTTCATTAACTCTTTTGGAAACCCCAAGTCAATTCATTAATTACTTGACATGCACCCACACTGATTATAATAAATATCATTTTATAAAATGATATTATTTCTTCAAAATCCCGACTGGAAAAACTACACGGCGTGTAATCATAAATACACGGCGTGTGCTTGTTTTTCATTGAAAACTACACGACGTGTACATTTAATGAACACGACGTGTATATCGTGTTTTCATTTATTCATTTCCTTTCCAAAATGAAAACTACACGGTGTGTACATTCAATAATACACAGTTTGTACTTTTTTTCAAAATAAAAACTACACGACATGTAATCATTAATACACGGCGTGTACTTGTTTTTATTTTATTCTTCCTCCAACATTAAAACGATTTAGGATTCCATGAATAATTATTAAACAACGCATGAGAATAATCTTTATTCTACTTGAGATACTCGGATACACTTAGTGTGTGACCCTCTAGGCCTCTTTCTTGTTGGAATTAAGCGGTCTTGCCTAAATTCCAAGATTACTATCTAGAAACGGGTCAAGGCACCTAAGAGAAAGAAGTTGACACCACATTGATGTGCTACCTCATATGAACGCATACTGTGAAATTTAATCCCTTTTTCTCAATATCTCATCAAGCAGGTTTCATGGTAGTGTTATAAACCTATATGATTGATCTATCGTTTTTTGACTTCCAGAAATAAACTCATCGTGACCCCATGTCCATGGATTTATTCGACAGTTCTATTTAATAAAAAGGGCCCAAGATATTTTCTTCCATAAATATGGAAGGGACAAATCCTTCCTCGACTTATCCATTAAAAACATGTCATTCGTGACACACCCAACATACCCTACTTCCCGCAAATTGTCTTCGTGATGGTTTTTGTCAGCATATCTAAGTGCACGAGTCATGACATGAGTTAATGATAATCTTCTAGTCTAAGGACCATTACACACGCTCATAGATAACAATGTCCAATGACACCAAAACATGGGAAATTGATACTGGTGGGTCTGTTATCATAATATCCCATCTTGGAGATTACCAAGTGCGAACTCCATGAGAGAGAGTCTCATCTTCTTAAGAGTACTCGCACATGATGGTCTGTATACTATGTTTCCTATCATAGTATTTCATCCAACAGTAGAACTTAATTTAAGAATATTGTTATAGCATTTCAAGGTTCTCATCATAGCGGGGATCTTCCATGACCTTATCAATGAAAAAAATATTCTAGGACATTATTATATTATAGTCATTCAGAACAATGAACAATATATAATAAGTGAACATTAATGTAATCAAAGTAAAAAACAATCGGCTCTCAGGACACCAACCCTAACAAGATACAAATGGGTTTATTTTCAAATTTGGAAATAAAAGTTGTTTCTTTTACAAGGAAAACATATGTTATGGTATGATGCATTTAAATAATAGTCTTTATGTATTAAATTATGAAAACCAAGTGTTTAAAATTGATAATGAGTCATGTTCACACGACTCATAGAACACCCAACTGTGGCATCACCATCTTAGTAATGTAAATGAGAAGAGTTCGACAAAGATTTATCAAGATGGTTATTTAGACTCTTCTAAGCTAAAAACACTTGATATGTGTCATGCTTGTTTAAAATGAAAAATGACCAAACCACCATTCGATGGATAGGGTGAAAGGGCTATAGAAATTCTAGGATTGGTACACACTAACATGTGTGGACAATTTCTAGTAGAATATAGAGGTGGATATTCTTACTTCATAACTTTTACTGATGACTTGAGTAGATAAGGATATATATACTTGATGAGGTATAAGTCTGAGTCCCTTGAGAAATTCAAGGAATTCAAGAATGAAGTAGAGAATCATCTTGGTAAGATGATAAAGAAGCTTCAATCAGATTGAGGTGGTGAATATCTTAACCAAGAGTTCATCAAATTTCTATGGGAGTTTGAGATTCTATCTCAACTCACTCCACCTTATACACTATAGTGGAATGGTGTTAGTGGAAGGAGGAACCGTACCTCGTTATTCTTTTGGGGATATGCATTACAAATTGCAGCATACACATTAAACTGAGTACCAACTAAAGTGGAAAATGGAATTCCCTTTGAGCTATGGAGTGGAAAGAAATCCATTTTGTTGCATACATGCATATGAGGTTGTGATTCATTTGTTAAGGAATTCTTAGGAAACCAACTAGCACCTCGGGTCATGAAGTGTATATTTATAGGGTGTCCCAAGGAAACAAAGGGATAATACCTATACAACCCCTCAAGAGATGATACTTCCGAAGTATGTGATTTGTTTGCTGATGTGACCTTGGTTCTTTTGCAAGTGCCACCGCTGCAGTATTATCACAATAGAGTGTGATAGGATCTTTACTGCTAGTTACTACATCCCGCTCTTGGATGAAGCTTAGCATCCATACTACTTCTTTAGCTACCTCAGAAGTGATGATATACTCGGACTCTGCTGTAGAATCTGCAACCACACCTTACTTTGAGCTCTTCCAGCTCACTGCACCTCCATTCAAACTGAAGATGTATCTAGTCTGCGACTTCATGTCATCTTGATCATTTTGGAAACTAGAATCTACATGTACTCTGATGACTAGTTCCTAATATCCTCCATAAACTAGGAAAATATCCTTAGTACGCCTCAGATACTTAAGGATAGTCTTGACTGCCATCCAATGGCAGTCTCCTAGATCATCTTGATATCTTCCTACCACACTTAATGCGTAAACAACATCTAGCCTTGTACATAGAATATCATACATGACTGACCCAATAGCGGATGCGTAAGGGATCCTTTCCATTTTCTCTCTTTACTCATGTGTTTGAGGACACATTTTCTTGGAAAGATGAATGCCATGTGACACTGGAAACAATCCCCTATTAGACTGTTCCATACCGAATCTCTTCAATATCTTGTCAATGTATGTACTTTAACTTAGGCCCAGAATTCTCTTGGATCTATCACGATGGATATTGATCCCAAGAATATATACTACCTCACCCAAGTCTTTCATAGAGAAGAATTTATCCAACCATGCCTTAACTGACTGTAAGAAAGGTACTTCATTTCCAATTAGTACTTTGTCATCAACATATACTATTAGAAAAATAACTGCACATCCACTAAACCTTTTGTAGACACAAGGCTCACATTCATTCTTAACAAAGCCAAATTCTGTTACGACTTCATCAAAATGAATGTTCCATGACCTTGATGCTTTATTTAATCCATAAATGGATTTCTACAACTTGCATACCTTGTTGGCATCCTTTGGAGTCACAAACCCTTTAGGTTTTGTCATGAAGACATCTTCTTAGAGGTTCCTGTTAAGGAATGCTGTTTTGACATCCAATTTCCAAATTTCATAGTCATGGGAAGTGACAACGGCCAATAGAATTCTGATGGATTTCAGCATCACAACCGATGAAAAGGTTTCATCATAGTAAATTCCTTTACATTATCTAAAACCTTTTGCAATCAGTCATTCCTTATAGGTGCTGACTTTCCCCTCCATGTCCAATTTCTTCTTGAATACCCATTTATTACCAACAGGATTTACATCAACTGGAGGATATACCAAAATCCAGACTTGGTTTTGGTACATGGAATCCATTTCAGAATTCATGGCTTCTTGCCACTTGGTAGTGTCTGTGCCTTCAACTTCTTCCTTGTAGGTAAGAGGATCATCATTGTCAACCAATAACGAGTCACCATCCTCGGTGACAGGAAAACCATATCATTATGGTTCTCTCACCTCTCTCGTGCTCCAACACAGTTCTTGTGTCTCTGGAATAGATTTTTCTTCCACGGGGCTTTGTGGAAGCTGTTCTTGTACCAACTTCTGTGTATCTTGAGCCTTGACTTCATCGAAGTCTATCTCACTCCCACTATCTCTTTTGGAGATGTGATCCCTCTCAAGGAATATGGCCTGTCTTACCACTATAACCTTTTTATATGAGGGTTTTTATAGGTAATATCCCCTTATTTCCTTGGGATATCCTATAAAGATACACTTTGTGCCTCGGGGTGCAAGTTTGTTACCTGAAAAGGCCTTAACAAATGCTTTGCTACCCCACACATGTAAATTCAATAACATGGCTTTGCGTCCACTCCATAACTTGTATGGAATACCTTTTATCGATTTAGTTGGTACTTGGTTTAGTATGTGTGCTGCTGTTTGTAATGCATATTCCAAAAAGGATAATGGAAGACTTACATGACTCATCATTGATCTCACCATGTCCAATAGGGTGCGGTTCCTACTTTCACATACACCATTCCACTGAGGTGTGTAAGGAGGAGTGAGTTTTGATAGAATCCAAAACTCCCGTAAGAAATCAATGAAGTCTTGATTAAGATATTCTCCTCCTCTGTCTGAGCGGAGTTTCTTAATCTTCTTACTAAGTTGGTTCTCAACTTCATTCTTGTATTCTTTGAACTGATCAAAAGAATCTAACTTATACCTAATTAAGTAAATATATCCATATCTACTAAAATCATCAGTAAAAGTTATGAAGTATGAGAAACCACCCCTTGATTCAACTATAAATGTTCCACACACATCTGTGTGAACTAATTCTAGAAGCTCTTTAGCCCTTTCACCTTTCCCACTAAATGGGGCTTTGGTCATTTTTCCTTGTAGACACACATGACATACTCCAAGTGGTTTTAGTTCGAAAGAATCTAAATACCCATATTGATGTAATTTTGTCAAACGTTTCTCATTGACATGACCTAGCCGGTTATGCCAAAGTTGGGTGTGGTATGAGTCATTTGAATTAACTTTTTCATCAATTTCCATTAATTGGTTTGTGTAGTCTAACACATAAAATCCGTTATATAAATGTTCCCTACCAAAACAAAATCCATCTTTATAAAAGTAGCAACATCCATTTCCAAACTTGAAGATGAATCCATGAATATCTAATCTAGATACTGAAATAATGTTTTTGGTTACAGAGGGTACATAATAACATCCTTTTAATACCAAGACCATCCTAGTAGGTAATTTGAGGTGGTAGTCTCCGACAGCTACAATAGAAGGTCTGGCTCCGTTGGCTACTCGCAGATCCACCTCACCTCTGTCAATATTTATGAATCTACTTGGTTCCTATATTTGGATATAGATGTGAGTACCACAAGTAGTATCTCCAATTAGTAGAAAAATATAGATTTCATTCGATAATAAACTCACCTGAAGCTTCCCCTTGCTTCCTTGGATGGGTGTAGTTCTTCTTCCAGTGGCCCTTCTTGCCACATGCGAAAAAAACAACCTCCTGTTCTCTTTCCTCCCCTTTGATCTTCCTTTTCTTGGAAAGCCTTGAAGATGCTTTGGGCTTAAATCTCTTCATCTTCCCTTTCATTTTATTCACCATAAGGATAGAAGGTTTATCACGCTTTATACCATTGTCCTCTTGGCGAATAAGGATAAGAAGATCAAATAGAGAATTCTCAATGTTGTTTATGTTAAAATTTACAACAATGTTAGAGAAGCTCTGGGGGAGTGATGTGATAATGAGATCGATACCCAGTTCCTTGGGGAGTTTAAACCCTAGATCCTCCAAGCGCTCAATGTAGCCAATGATCTTGACTACATGAGGCCCAGCTGTGGCACCCTCTCCAAGTTTTATCTGAAATAAAGCTTTAGAGATCTCAAACCATTCATGTCTTGTTCTCTCTTGGTATAGACCATGGAGGTGCTCGATCATGCTATAGGCATCCATGTCTTCATGAGACTTCATGATATCACTAGACATTGATGATAACATCAAACATTGAACGTCGAGTGAATCGTTCAAATGTTGATCATAGATCAGGAAATATTGATCACTCACCCCTTGGGTAGGAGAATCAGGAAGTGAGGACTCTAGCATGTAAAACTTTTGTTCATGGCGTAGGATAACCTGAAGGCACCTAAACCATTCCTGAAAGTTACTGTAGGTGAGGATATTGTCTTTATCTAGAATTGATCACAGAGAGAATGTGGTTGATGAGCTTGTCATATTGATTCTACAAATTAAAAGAGCAGATTTATCAGTACTTTCATGATTACATTTTATGAAAAATAATAAATGAATTTATTAATTATCCCACTATTTTATCAAGTCCCAATTTCCCTCACCATTGAAATCGGAATGTCCAGTTGCTTTGACATTCTAGTGGAAAGGATCCATATTCCCCTTTGTATAACCCCAACAAGGTTTTTTCAAGCTATTTGAAGGTATTTAGGTAGGCATGTCTTTGCCAACTGTGAGCTTACAGTTCCTTCATCTGCTGAGTGGACTCCCCAATCCTGAAATCCTGACTTGGATTTCCTCAACACTTGCCTCCATTTTACTACAAGTCTAGCAAGGGATACTCCTCTTGATGTAAAATGTTTAAGTCAACCCGAAACTTTCATAAGATATTCCTTTATAAAAGTAAGTGTCCCAACAAGGGTTGGTCAAACACATAGTTTTATTGAGTCTTGACCTTAATCAAGAAACGGAAGGCTTGGTCTGACTTAATATGGTATTTGAGGGATTTTATTCTTTATTTATAGTTTCTCATTATCAAATTCTTGTTAATATTAAGTGATGCTTTCTTAAGAGATTAACCATGTTATGATAATGTTTTTGCATAGTCTGGTTTTTATTTTATTCCATCTTTGCATGCTTATTTATTTCATTAATTATGTGATCGCAACAACACATACATAATAAATAAACCATGAAATCAGAAAGAAATAAAATAAGAAGGCATGATCATGAGCTTCTATTGGTTATCTTATCTAGCGGTTTTATATGCTAACCCTGACCTAGGGAAAACACCTTGACCCTGATGGTTCATGTTTTGCATCTCCCATCTATCCACCTTTGCATCTTTTTGGGTTGGTTTCACCTAGACTTTGGATTTTTGAACCATCTCCACTGGTTTGGGAGATCCTCCATTACATGGGGTTTACATTAAAGAAACCATGTGCACACAGGCCCTAAATTTTATTGGAAGAAGGCTCGCAGGCCAACGAATTTAAATTAATCAAATTTAAATGAAACCATATACACAGACAAAGGGTCTTTGGTCTAGATCATGATCATCCATAGCATGCAACGACATTTACACATATTTATAATTCAAATTCTTTTAATCGTTCTATTATTTAAGATAAGTCACACTTGAATTAAATTAATTATGATCTTATAATTAATCAATTATTTATCTTAAATTCCTTTATGAATTTCCTTTAGATTATTCTCATCTATATTCCTTGTATAGGTCTTTGTACTTTTGGAGGAAACCTGGTGAAATTCCATTTCTAGAAAGTACACGGTGTGTAATATAGCCTACACGTCGTGTATTTTTCACCCTTTATCTAAAGTACACGTCAGGGGCTTTGGCGTGTTTTATGTACTTTGTAAATTTTGGAGTACACGACATGTAGATTAATCTAACACGGCATTTACTTCCTTGTTATGCGGTTACTAGCCTGATAACCCTGTGTATGTGGAACACGACTTCTCCTTGTATAGAGTTTCACCTGGACTAGATCAGACCACATGACGTGTTGATTTAACATACACGCCATGTATTCCGGTTTCCATGTGCCATTCAATTATTGTCAACATGGTGTAATAAAACTCATGTATTCTCAATTCACACGGTGTGGTTTGGCGGACCAGTATTGGTTCGTTGAACCTAAGTACACAACATGTAGTTTTCACTACACGCTGTGTATTCTTCTGTTGTACGGGCAGAAAGAGCGGCTCCTCTGGATGAGTTCCACATTTTTTAATTTAATCAAAATTAAAATTAAAAGGTAATTTCTGTGATGTGAATTGAGAAACTAAGTAGGAATAACAGATCTCATTCAATCAGTTTTATAGAATGATTTATCTTGAATTGAATCAAATATAAATGCATAAATTATCAACGAAAATTAAATAACTATAATCAATGTTGTAACCTCGCTCTGATACCAATTGAAGGTCCCAGGCATAGTGGAAGCTCATGGGTGGATGTTCCCACTTGGATTTTTGTTATTATCAATGATCAATCCGGTATCAATACGACGATAGATGCCAAACTCCATGAATCGAATCACAGATATAGACAAAGAAGAGGAATAGTCCTGGAACCATAAATTTGGATCGTCACAGGTTGATTATAATTAATTTAATTAATTGAAAATAAATACCTTTTATGGCATTCTTTCTTCGTTGATATTTCTGATCACATTCTGATGTGATTCATCATTGCGTCGTAGAGTCCAAGTGTAGACTTCCTCTAGTGGTGATCCACACTTGCACCATTTATCTCTGGATGTCTCCAAGGGAATATCTAGGTGCTAGCATGGAGAAGACTTTACTTGTGTTGTCTGTGTTAGATCGCCTTGATCCAGTGGAGGTGGATCTCTCTCAGTCTTGAGAGTGTTCTTGGAGGACTGAGTTCTTTTGGTCTTGAGAGAATTCTCCAGAATTGTTGTGCACAACGATTCTCTTAGGAAAAGAGTTGGGGTTGTGAGGATATTTATAATCGGGTTTGAGGTAGTAGAGTTATGACAATAAATAAACGTGTTACACGTTTTATTTATTTCATTAACTCTTTTGGAAACCTCAAGTCGAGTCATTAATTCCTTGACATGCACCCACACTGATTATAATAAATATCATTTTATAAAATGATATTATTTCTTCAAAATCCCGACTGGAAAAACTACACGGCGTGTAATCATAAATACATGGTGTGTACTTGTTTTTCATTGAAAACTACACGGTGTGTACATTTAATGAACACGACGTGTATATCATGTTTTCATTTATTCATTTCCTTTCCAAAATGAAAACTACACGGTGTGTACATTCAATAATACACAGTGTGTACTTGTTTTCAAAATAAAAACTACACGGCGTGTAATCATTAATACACAGTGCGTAATTGTTTTTATTTTATTCTTCCTCCAACATTAAAACGATTTAGGCTTCCTTGAATAATTATTAAAAAATTTATGAGAATAATCTTTATTTTATTTGAGATACTTGGATACACTTAGTGTGTGACCCTCTATGCCTCTTTCTTGTTGGAATTAAGCAGTCTTGCCTAAAGTCCAAGATTACGGTCTAGAAACGGGTCAAGGAACCCAAGAGAAAGAAGTTGATGCCGCATTGACGTGTTTCCTGAGACACAACATGAGAAAGAGAGAATGAGTAAGATCCCATACACTTTGGCGATAGGATCAATCATGTATGTCATGTTATGTACTAGAATTGATGTTAACTCTGTACTTATAATGGTAGGTAGATATCAAGAAGATCCAGGAGAACAACATTGGATTGCGGTTAAGTATATACTTAAGTATCTGAGAAGAACTAAGGATACGTTCCTAGTGTTTAGAGGAGATGAGGATCTGGTCATCAGAGGTTATCTTGATGCTTGTTTTTAGATAGATCAGAATGATCTGAAGTCAGAATTTGAATATATTTTCTATCTCAATGGAGGATCTGTGAGATGAAAGAGTTTAAAGCAGCCATTTTTTCTGTTTCTACAGTGGATTCTGAGTATATAGTGGATTCTGATGCATCCAAGGAAGCTTCTTAGATTCAGAACCTTTTCCAGGACCTTGATGTGGTACCTAGTAGTAAAGACCCTATCACATTTTATTGTGATAATACTACAGTGGTGGCTCTTGAATAAGGGCCATGGTCACACCAATAGAAAAATCATATACTCTATAAGTATAACTTCTTGAGGGATTTATATTAGAGGGGTGAAGTTGTATTGAGAAGAGTACCCAAATAAGAGAACATGGTGGACCCCTTGAATAAAGTCCTATCTCAGTAGAAGTATAAGTATCATGTGAGAGCTAATGGACTGAATGTTGTTAGCAGTTAGCTCTAGTGCAAGTGGGAGTATGTTGGAGTTGGTGCCCTAGAACCAAATTTTATGTACTTTATGATAATCATGTATTCATTATTTTGAATATTAATAAACATTCATATCACATCATGATTGTTCTTCTGTGTGACATAGTATGTGATAATGCCCTAAGAGTAGCTATCACACTAAAAGGTCTTAGCAGTTCCTCGCAATGATGAGAACTCGAAATTTCTATGACAATATTGTTGAATATATGTTACATATATGGATGATATCATTTGAGGGAAAAAATTGACATAGGCTATCGGGGGTGGAGACTTAGAGGAATTTGAGGCACCTTCTCATGGTTTACGCCCTTGGTAATATCCAGTAGGATATCATGAGAATGAGATCTGCCAGTAGGAAATACGTATTTATATATTTCATTGTATGTTCCTATTTTTGGATCCATGTACTGGTCTTAGACTTTAAGATTATTATTAATGAGTATTACGAGTCACATACTTAGATGTATTGATGAAAACCATGACAACAAATGTTTGGGGGGAAGTAGGATATGTTGGGTGCATCACGAGTAATATTTTATTAATGAATAATGTGAGAAACTATTTTTCCCTTATATTCATTAATGGAAGTTGATATCTTAGGCCCTTTCATGAAAATGATATAGCCTAAATAAATCCATGTCCATAGTGTTTTAAAGGAAACTTCATCTTTCAGGAAAGTCAAAGAAATAGACATCAAGTATGTCACGACCCGTCCCAGTGGGGCCTACGCCGGGACTCCCCAAGCCTGCCTCCAATAGGCTAGGGGCTGGTGACTAGAACCGAGTAGGCATATTACTAATCATGGGAGGCATTGCCTAAGTACCTGCACACACACACACACATCTCCAAGTCCACAAATTCTGGAATGTAAAAACACTAAGGAACAAAATGCATGCATACAACTAAACCCAACCAACAGAGTACGACGAAAGGTAAAGTAATAAAAGTAAACTGGGCCATAATACAAGGCCACCAAAACAAAAGTCTGAAAACTACAAAGTCCAACCTGAAAACACAAAAGGTACTGGGACTGCCGCTCATAGCCATAGGAATGCCTCAGCCTGTAGGGAACTCAGAAATCTTGGTCCTGTCCTGGTAAGACCTGGACTCTATCAAAAGGATGCTCGTCTACACAAGACATGACACGTGTGGGTAAAGGCTATGCAGGGGTGAGTATAATGATACTCAGTAGAGGACCCCAAAAACCACAAAGCAGTACACACAGTAAAGGTACAGTTAGCTATTCACAGTATATGTCTACATAACATATAGCACAAACCAGATATACTCAAAACCCAGACTCGTAGTCTAGAGACAAGTCACACAACAGAATAACCCCAGCTAGGGGTTCAGTTCGAAGATTCCATGAAGCACTCGTTCAGGGAGAACACACTCCATGAGTCTTATAGCTCTGATGACATCCGTCCGAGAAGTACTGTTCATCGAGAAGCATCACGAGAGGTAGTTACACTCATTACAGGAGACACACTCCTGAGTGAGAAGGTTACTCTAGATAGTTTCACTCATTACGGGAGACACACTCTTGAGTGGGAAAGATCATGATATACATATGAGGATCACTACCAGGTCCATGGCGAATACCACGAATCATCCGAAATTCACCTTCTAGGGAGAGGATTGATGCCTGGAGGAGGTGGTCATGTTGATGTCAGACTTTACCTAGGGTCAAGAATGGATAGAGGATCTCGATTCGGGCCTCTCGGATGGATGTATGACTCTATCACATAAGGTCCTGCGAAGGGATCATACTCCTGTAAAGGAAATGATGCTAACCTTCAGGGGAATGAGAAGAAGGGTAACTAACCCAAACAAAATATGTCCAATATGCGGTGAACAAGAGGACCATGCCGTTTTCCAAAAAGTACACAGCGTGTGGAAAAGTTACACGCCGTGTTGTCTGAACCCAGGTACTGCCCGTATACAAAAGCTCGTGTTGTAAGGCTGGTTGTGTAGAAAAACTGAGTACAGGGTGTGTAGTACGGTGTACACACAGTGTCCAAGTGACTGGGGTTGGCTCCATGTATGCTAGCCATGTGCCTGTACACGGTCATCAACCCGTGTACTCCAACCCGTGTAATCGGTACATGGGGTGGCCCGCATTACTAACCTCGCCTGGCCATGTGATGGAGTACATGTTCGTGTACTCCATTCTGTGTCCGTGTACCCCCTGGATACACACCAAGTTCCGCATAGCGGCCTCTGCCATGCTATACATGCCGCGTTGCCTGAAGCCGTGTAGTCCAACCCGTGTCTGTGTACTTCCCAAAATACACGATGAGCTTCGGAGAAAGTCTAACACACCGTGTGACCAGGGTCACATGCCGTGTGATTCCTCTCTGACCCTCGAAACCCTAGCTGCCGCCACTAGTACTACATGCCGTGTTCTTCGGAAGTACACGCAGTGTATTCCTGAAATTTCCAGAAGCATGGACCTCTGCCGCCGTGCCTCTGGAGATGCTCCGTTCGTCGATCCAACCATCTGATCACCATGAAACTCCCAGGTTTTGGTCGCCCTGACACCATGAAGCCGATTCCGTTGTTTTTAGACCTCCAATTGGCTTTAAAAACATGCAATGATCCATCTGTGCGAAGAATGATCGAAGAACAACCCTTCCGGATCCGGTTCGATTCTTCATCCGCTATCGTCGTCGCACCTCCAAAATTTCGTTGGGGTGTCAATTCTTCAATTTTGGATCATTGTGTCATAGAACGGATGCGCAACGATCCACTGTTCGTCACCCCACGAAGAACGCGAAGAACATGCGATAAGAAAAAGGGGGATGGAAAACCAATCAAACAAAAAGAGGAATGAATCTCTGTCGTCGTTTGTCACAGATTTGATCCACTCCTATTAATAGGATTAAATAGAGCATAAAATCAACAAAATCAACATGGATTAATTTCCCCCAGAATCATCGCAATGAAAACCCTCCCACAAGAACGTACGAATCCAAAGATCAATTTGTTTGTGGTTGATCCGTATTCATCTTTTAAATCAAAAGCGGGGAAAAGAAAAATTAAATAAGAAACCCATACCTCAAGAAGGGATTGATAATTGACGAATATGTCATTCTATCATCATCGTCGAGATCCTCCAACCTTGTTGGAGCAGTGATTCACAGCTTCGATCCATTGTCGTTCATTGCCGAGAGTTTTCTCAAGCATTTCACTCAATCTTTCGCCAACGATCGACGTTTGATTATCCCAATAAAAAGGGAAACATATTTGACATTCAAAAATACATTGCAGTATTAATGAGTCCAACTTTCCATTCTTGATTCATTATGACGCACCATTTATTATGGAAACAGCTGCCCCGTTGCTGCGTTTCAGCGGATGTTTCCATTAAAGAAATAAAATAACTTGCGAATTTATTTTATTTTATTTTACTTAAAATGTCCAAAAATTAACTTTTTCCCTCGACCCATTCCAGTCAAGGTTAGGCTCATTCTTAGGTAAAGTCGTTTCCTCGGACGCAACAATGCCCTCAGATATTTAATCTGGGCATCCGTTTGGAAACTGCCACAACCGCGCCCAAGTGACGACTCATTTAACTTAAAAAAAGTTCAAACCACCATTCCGTGCTCACTGGTCCTCAGAATGATGTTTCGTTTTCGTGACCGGTCTTGAAATAATTCCATATAATATTTAAAAATAATACACGAAAAATCCGAGACATTACATTCTCCCCACCTTGGTGCTTTACGTCCCCAAAAATCCAAAACAAAGGCTACTCAAAAAGATATGGGTACTGGGCACGGATCTGGGCCTCCCGCTCCCACGTGCTCTCCTGAAGATTCCCGTGCTGCCACTGGATTCACATCAAGGGAATCGTTCACCCATGAAGGATCCTCTCCTGTCGATCCTCGATCTCCCCTGGGTACTCAGAAAAGGTCACTCCATCTTCAATGTCCAGCTCGCCCCCAGTCGATGACGTGCGATGGGTCATGCACGTACCTCCTCAGCTGCGACACGTGGAAGACATCATGTACTCGATGCAACTGTGGTGGTAGAGCTTGGTGGTGTGATACCTCTCCAACTCTTCACAGTATCTGGAAAGGTCTAATGAACCTCAGAGATAGATTTCCACCTCAGCCAAATCTCGGTAACCCTCATCGAGGTGATACCCGAAGAAACATGTGGTCTCCCTCTTCAAACTCCAGAGGTCTCCGTCGTCTGTCAGCATAAGAATTATGCCGGCTCTGTGTAGTCTTTATCCGCTCCCGGATGACCTGCAACTTCTCGATTGTAGCTCACACCAACTCTGTACCCATGAGTGCTGACTCTCCAGGGTCGGTCCAGCAAAGTGGTGACCGGCAGGGTCTCCCATATAAGGCCTCGAACGGTGCCATACCAATGGTGGAGTGGTAGCTATTGTAGTACGCAAACTCCACTAGTGGTAGGTGGTCCTCCCAACTGCGACCAAAGTCCAAGAAAAATTATTGCAACATATCCTCTAGAACCTGAATGGTCCTCTCCCTCTGAACATCTTTCTAGGGATGAAATGATGTGCTCAAGCGTAGCTGAGTCCCAAAAGAATCCCACAATCCCTTCCAAAGCCGGTATGTGAAACGTGCATCTCAGTATGATACTATTTTCGAGGGGAATTCATGAAGCTGAACTATATCCTGCATGTAGAGGTGTCCCAAGCTCTCTATGGAACTCTGCTCCCTGATATCTAGGAAGTGGGATGACTTGGTGAGTTGGTCAATGATCACCCAGATGGAATCATGACCCTTGGACGTCCTTGGTAATCCCATCATGAAGTCCATCGATATTCCATCCCACTTCCACTCTGGAACTTCCAGGGGGTGAGCTAATCCCATTAGAACCTGGTGCTTGACCTGCACCTACTGGCATGTAAGGCATTGAGAAACAAACTCTTTTACTGCCTTCTTCATGCCTGACCACCAGAACTATCATCGTAGATCCTGGTACATCTTTTCCACTCCAAGATGTACCGCTAAGGGGGATGTATGAAACTACCTCAGGACATCATAAATCCAGAATTGGGACTTTGAGTGATTCCCATAAATCTAGTTCTCCTGAAGTATGTCTAGAACCATCCCCAGGTGTCTCGCATGCTCCTCCTCTGACGCTGAGTACACAAGGATGTCGTCGATGAAGACCACTACGAACTGGTCCATGTACGACTGGAAAATCCGGTTCATCAGTCCCATGAACACTTCAGGGGCATTCGTCATGCCTAAAGGCATCACCAAGTACTCATAGTGACCGTAGCGGCATTTGAAATCCATCTTCGGTATATCCTCATTTCGTACTCGTAACTGGTGATAGCCTGATCGATGGTCAACCTTAGAGAACCACTGTTACCCTCTTAGCTGATTGAAGAGGTCATCAATCATTGGCAGTGGATACTTGTTCTTCACCGTCACCTGGTTCAGGCACCGGTAATCCACGCACAACCTCAGACTCCTGTCTTCCTTCTTGGAAAACAAGACTGGGGCTGCCCAGGGTGAAACGCTAGGTCTCACAAAAAACTTGCTCTGTAAACCCTCTAACTGCACCCTTATCTCGTGATGATTTGCAAGAGCCATCCGATATGATGATGAGGAAATTAGTGTCATCCCGGGGTGTAAGTCGACGTAGAAGTCGATTTCCTAGCAGGGAGGTAATCCTGGAACATCTTTGTGAAAGATGTCCTCATACTCCACCACTACTGCTGGGAACTGAGAGCTCACAACATCCACTACTCTGAGGGAAGGGCTAGCCAAATCATGGGAGATTGGCTACAACCTCCTATACATAATCTCATTCTGCACTGCCTGGGTTTCCCTTTCTCCAACAAAGGAAAAACTCGTTCCATCACGGCAGACACACTGCACTCTTTGCCTAAAATAGTCAATCTGGGCATGGTCCAAAAATAATAAATCCATACCTAGAATGACGTTATAAGGCCTCGATGCTACCACCAAGAGGTTCCAACCAAAACTCTCGCCTCCAAGGGTAAGATCACACTGTCTGCAAAGGTGTGTGATCTTCGAGTCTCCTCCCATAGGTGTCTCCAAGCGTAAGGACCAAGTCAACGGTTCTGCCAGAATCTCGAGGTTTTGTACAAGACAGTGGCTATGAAGGAATGACTGACACCTGTGTCTATAAGTATGGTAGCTAAGGTAGAAAGAACATAGACCGTACCTCGAATATTCCCTGTAGCCCTTGGGTCGCATGCCTCGACCGCATGTAGCTTTCCCCGTCCCTGTCCTCCAGCTCCCTGAGCCTGGTGCGAGCCTTTTGGGGGTGGTGGTGGAAGTAAGTCAAAGCGTCTGCCACCACCCGCAGCTCTCCATGCTCCTTTTCCATGTCCACCACCTAGCGGGTCTTTTTTCTCCACTCTCTGCCTCTGCCTCAGTGACCCATCCACTGCTTCCCTATAAACAGCTCGATGGGTCGGGCAATCTCTATCGAGATGTCCCCTACCATCGCATGCATAACATCACTTCCCCTAGGCTGACTGGATCCATCCTGAGAGCCCTGGACTATCGATCCCCTGTCCTGGGTCCTCTTATGACGTTTCCCATGTCCGGATCCCTATGTCTGATGCCGGATCCCTACTGGAAGTGTCTCCGCACCTGTCTGCCTGCTGCTGACTGTCGTCAGCTATCTCTGCTCTTCCAAGAAGCTCTCGATCACCAAGGCCCGCTTGAGAACTCCAGCATAGGTTGATATGCATATAGGCATGACACTATCTCGGTTTTCCCACCATATAACTCACTTGAAGGTCCGAGCTCTGAAGTACTGATCCCTGACCACATCCATCGAGTACCGGGTGAGGTTGGTGAAACTCGATGAATAGTTAGCTACTGTCATACTGCCTTGCTGGAGCTGGAGAAGCTCCTGGATTCGTACTACTCTCAGCTTAACCAGAGAGAAATCCTCCCTAAAGAGTCTCTCAAACCCCATCCACGAAAGAGTCTCCTCATCATGAGTCTATGTGGTCAGAATCCACCATTGTCCCACCGAACCCTGAAGAAGCCTTGCTCCTAGGATCACCATCTGGTCTGTTGGTGTCCTCACTAGACGGAAAACTTTTGTCACCACCTCAAGCCAGTCCTCATCCACCTGAGGGTCAGGATCGCCTCAGAACCTGAGGGGTCTCTGTCTCTGGAACTCATTTAGCGTGCTAAGCCTGCGATCCTCGTTGGTCGGTACAACAGGTACCACGGGATGCTCCACTGGTGGTAGAATAAAAGGTGCACCACCTGGTGGTAACGCCTGGGGGACTGGTCCCTGTATCGAAGCCTCGTCACTGAGGGGGTTTTCCTCGTGATTGCGCTGCTGAATCCTAGTGGGTATGCATCATGGAGGTATCCTGTAATGAAGAAAGATGTACCATGGTCAATGAGTATATCTAGATAGCTGAAACAAAGGATATGGAAATAACAACCCATTTCTATATGATGCATGTACCATTCTTTTATTTCCCTGCAACCAGTGTCTTCGTGTACTGAGTTGAAAATCAGGTTATCAGAGTCCTGGTGTATGGATACATCGGCCACTGCACCAACACTAGAGTCTCTGTCCTGAAATCCAAACTCGAAACACTTAACACTGTCTCCCTAAACCAATCTCACAGACTCTTGGTCCTAAGGTAGAACCAACCACCTCTGATACCACTCTTTCATGACCCGTCCCAATGGGGCCTGTGCCGTGACTCCCCAAGACCACCTCCAATAGGCCAGGGGCTGGTGACTAGCACTGAGTAGGCATATTACTAATCATGGGAGGAATTTCTTAAGTACTTGTACACACAAACACATCTCCAAGTCCACAAATACTAGAATGTAAAAACACTAAGGAACAAAATTCATGCATACAACTAAACCCAACCAACAGAGTACGACAAAAGGTAAAGTACTAAAAGTAAACTGGGCTAGAATAGAAGTCCACCAAAACAAAATTCTGAAAACTGCAAAGTCCAACCTGAAAACACAAAAGGTACTGGGATTGCTGCTCGTAGACGTAGGAACGCCTCGGACTATAGGGAACTCAGAAAGCCCAGTCCTGTCCTGGTCTGCCCTGGACTATGTCAAAAGGCTGCTCGTCTGCACAAGACACGACACGTGAGGGAAAAGCCCGTGCATGGGTGAGTATAACAATACTCAGTAGAGGACCCCAAAAACCAAAAATCAGAACACAAAGTAAAGGTACAGTAAACTATGCACAATATATGTATACATAACATATATCACAAACCAGATATACTCAAAACCCAGACTCGTAGTCTAGAGACAAGTCACACAACCACATACCCCCAGCTAGGGGTTCAATTCGAAGATTCCAAGAAGCACTCATTCTGGGAGAACACACTCCATGAGTCTTATAGCTCTAATGACATCCGTCCGAGAAGTACTGTTTGTCGGGAAGCGTCACGAGAGGTATTTACACTCATTACAAGATACACACTCCTGAGCAAGAAGGTTACGGTTGATAGTTTCAATCATTATGGGAGACACACTCATGAGTGGGAAAGATCATGATACACAGATGAGGATCATTTCCAAGGCCATGGAGGATACCAAAACTCATTCGGAATTCACCTTATAGGTAGAGGATCGACGTTTGGAGGATTTGGTCATGTCGATGCCAGACTCCATCTAGGGTAAAGAATGTATAGAGGATCTCGATACGGGCCTCTCGGATGGATGCCTAACTCTATCACAGAAAGTCCTGCAGAAGAGATCATACTCCTATAAAGGAAACAATGCTTGACCTTCATGGGAACGAGAAGAAGGGGCAGTAACCCAAACGAAAGATGTCCAAGATGTGGTGTACAAGTGGACCATTCAGTTTTCCAAAAAGTACACAACTTTTGGAAAAGTTACACGGCGTGTTGTCTGACCCTGGGTACTACCCATATACAATGGCCCATGTCGTAAGGCTGGTCGTGTAGAAAAATTGAGTACACAACGTGTAGTATGGTTTACACACCATTTTCGAGTGACTGGGGTTGGCTCCGTGTACGCTAGCCATATGCCCGTACACAGTTATCAACCCGTGTAATCGGTACATGGGGTGGCCGCGTTACTGGCCTTGCCTAGCCATGTGATGGAGTACACGGTCGTGTAATCCATCCCATATCCGTGTACCCCCTCTATACATGCCGAGTTCTGTGTAGCTGCCTCTGCCATGCTGTACACACCGTGTCGCCTGAAGCTGTGTAGTCCAACCCGTGTCCGTGTACTTCCCAAAATACACGCCGAGCTTCGGGGAAAGTCTAATACGCCATGTGACTAGGGTCACACGTCATGTGATTCCTCTATGACCCCCTAAACCCTAGACGCCACCACCAGTACTACACCGCGTGTTCTTTGGAAGTACACGCCATGTATTTTGGAAATTTCTAGAAACACGGACCTCCGCCGTCACGCCTCCGGTGATGCTCTGCTCGTCGATCCGGCTGTCCGATCTCCATGAAACTCCGAGGTTTTGGTTGCCCTGACATGAAAAATCTGATTCCGTTGTTTTCGGACCTCCTATTGGCTCTGAAAACATGCAATGATGCATCTGTGCGAAGAACGCTTGAAAAATGGCCCTTCCCGACCCGGTTCGATTCGTCATCCGCTATCGTCGTCACACCTCTGCAGGGTCTTTGGGGTGCCAATTATAAAATTTGGGATCGTCGTGTCACAAAATGAATGTGCAACGATCTGTTGTTCGTCGCCCCGCGAAGAACGTGAAGAACGCGCGAGAAGAAAAAGGGGGAAGGAAAACCAATCAAACAAAAAGAGGAACGAATCACCACCGTTGTTTGTCACGGTGTTGATCCACTCCCATTAATAGGATTAAACAGAGCATAAAATCAACAAAATCAACATGGATTAATTTCCCCTAGAATCATCCCAAAGAAAAGCCTCCCGCAAGAATGTACTAATCCGCGAATCAATTTGTTCATGGTTGATCCGCGTTCGTTGTTTAAATCAAAATCGGGGAATTTTTTTTTAATAAAAAACCCTAACTCAAGAAGGGATCAATTGATGATGAAGAGGCCATGCTACCATTGTCGTCGATATCCTCCAACCTTGTTGGAGCAACGATTCGCAGCTTCGATCCGTCGTCGTTCGTCGCCGAGAGTTTTCTCCAGCGTTTCTCTCAATCTTTCACCAAAGATCAATGATTGATTATCCTAATAAAAAGGGAAACATATTTGACATTCAAAAATACACTGTAGTATTAATGATTCCAACTTTCCATTCTTGAGTAATTATGACACGCCATTTATTAAGGAAACATTTTCCTCGTTGCCGTGCTGTAGTGGATGTTTCCATAAAATAAATAAAATAACTTGCGAATTTATTTTATTTTATTTTACTTAAAACGTCCGAAAAATTAACTTTTTCCCTCGACCCGAGCCGGCCGAGGTTAGACTCGTTCTTAGGTAAAGTCGTCGCCCCGGATGCAACGGTGCCCTCAGATTTTTAATCCGGGCATCTGTTTGGAAACTACTACAACCGCGCACAAGTTCCGACTCAATTAACTTAAAAAAAGTTCAAACTAGCATTCCATGCTCACTGGGCCTCAGAATGATGTGCCGTTTTTGTACCCAGACTCAAAATAATTCCATATTATATTTAAAAATAATACACGGAAAATCCGAGACATTACATAGTACATAGGTTGATGGAACTAGCATGCAACCTACTTGATAAGAGATATCGAGATAAAGGGGTTATATTACACTGTAAGCATTCGTATGAGGTATTATGTCATTGCGACATTAACATATTTCTCTATGGGTTTCTTAACATGTTTCTAAATTCTAACCTTGGACTTTAGGCCACTCTTCCTAATACCACTAAGAAAGAGGCCTAGAGGGTCACACACTAAGTGCATCTAGAATCTTAGTTAAATAATATATTATTATTTATTTTTTAAAAAGTTGAATAAATATTATTCTTATACGTGGTTTAATAATTATTCAGGTATTCTTGACTGTATATAAATATATATTTTTATTTAATGAATATAATATTTATTTTTTTATTGGTGAATAATGTGGTGATATTTATTTAATAAATAAATAGACATTATTTAAGGCTCGATAAATATTATAGAGGAATGGAGGACCGAGTTTAATGGTCTGGTGAGAAATAATAAATATTGAATATTATTTAATTAAATAATATTTAATTTGATGTCACGACCCATCCCCCGGGGCCTGTGCTGTGACTACCCCAAGCCCACCTTTTAGAGGCCAGGGGCTGGCGACTATCACTGAAGGCGTATTCCATATAACTAAGAAGGCATTGCCTTTATAACCTGTAAGTACATGAAACGAAGCACACAACAAGATACGAACTCAAGTAAACTTAATAGTAATCAGAGTAAGTACAATAAGTAAAAGGGGTCAGAATACAAGCCCAAATGGAAAGTACAAGGAAAACTGGAAAGTATAAGACAACTGATAGGAGAAAAGCAGCTCCTGGATCATCCATCATATATCCTACCTAAAGGGTAGGTACAACTCATGAACGACCATCTCTACAGTTCTTCTCGTCTAATTTCCACCTCCGAGCTACCTCCAATCCTGGTACCCTTGTCCTCGGTCAGCGCTGTCCATCGTCTACACCAAACACAACGAAGTTCGGGCATAGCCCATGTAGGGGTGAGTATAACAATACTAAGTAGGGACCCTGATACCCTCAAGGTCTTACAAAATCCACAAAGGATAAACCAAAAAGGAAGGAAACAACTGATAACCCTACTTAGGTATATACCCATACATATACCTAAGTTATCAAGTAAACCAATCTCAATCATGAGGAAAACAAAAATTCCAAATCCAAAGCCCCAAGATCAACTATTCTACAAAGGAATAAATACCACAAAGGAAAGTACCACATAGGTATGCCACACAGAAGAATACCACCAAGTTATTACCACGAAGGAAAATACCACAAGGTACAGACTCAGCTCCCATGAGGTATAACTTAAGTACAGTAGTAGAGATGATTAGATGTAACTACTGAATCATCTCACTTTATTAAAAGGAAGACCTAAACAGGATCGCTCGGTGTTGAACCACACAGGATTTCTCGGTGCTAAACCACACAGGATCGCTATGTGCTGACCCACACAGGATCGCTCGGTGCTGACCCACACAGGATTGCTCGGTGCTGACCCACACAGGATCGCTAGTTGCTGACCCACACAATATCACTTGGTGATGACCCACACAAGATCTCTAGGTGCTGACTCATATAGGATCTCCTGGTTCTGACCCACATAGGATCGCTAGGTGCTGACCCACAGAGGATCGCTCCGTGCTGACCCACACATGATCGCTCGGTGCTGACCCACACAGGATCGCTCGGTGCTGACCCACAAAAGATCGCTCGGTGCTGACCCACAGAAGATCTCTTGGTGCGGACCCACAAAGGGTCACTCAGTGATGACCCACACAGGATCTCTAGGTGTTGACCCACACAGGATCGCTCTTCATTCTTCACATCACAGCCAGTTATAGGGTTCCCGCGCTAAGCTCACTCGTCTCCGGGAGGGTCCGCTCCTCAAGCCACTAGTTGATACTCCAACTGCCATGAAGTCTCAAGAATAAGTATCTTAAAAGACCGCCATGTAATATGGGTATCAACACAACAGACGGTGCGTCAATCGAACACCCAGTCTGTGAGTTATTAGACTTGTAGTCCTGAGGGCCCGGTTGGATCCATGCTCGATCCAACCTGACCATTACCCAACTTCATCCAGAACTCTAGTGGGGTATACTAAAGGGACCATATTTCTCCATGGTTTCTGGCATTGCAGACGGTTCATCAAACGGACGCTCGATACCAAAGATATGGTAGAAAGTGCGTATGGGGGTCGAAACTGGTCCGGGTCCGGTCCGACCTGGTCGGACTGACCCGGCCTGGTCCGACCCGATTCGGGTTGTCCCAACCCACATTGGGCAGCCTGGCCTAGTAGAGGTGTGGTGGTTGTGAGGGTCCGCGGGGGGCATTGAGGCCACGGGCGGCGCAAAGGGCCACGGGGCGGCGAGGAGGGCCATGGGGTGGCAGGGCCACTAGGTGGTGCGGTAGGTTGCGGGACGACGTGCTAAGGCCGCTGGGCGGTGCGACAGGCCACGAGGTAGCGCAGTGAGGCTACGGGGCAGCGTTACAGGCCACAGGGTGGCTCCACAAGGCCGTGGGGGTGGCGGTGGCCGCGTGGCGGTGCCGTTGTGCTGTCACCTTCGTTGCGGTTGGCGGTGGTGCCGGCTGCCGTTCTCGAGTTCCACCAGTGCCAAATGTCGACACCAGTCACCATCACCATTGTGAAGAACACACCAAAAAAAGAACGACAAATGGGTCGGGCCATGTTTGTTTGGCCCGCACCCTCTGCGTTAGAGCGGTAGCAAGCGGCTCAAAAAAAAAACCTTGAATCAAGAACGTCAAATTCTACAATTTCAAACGAATTGTGGATCAAATCGTTTTGGTTGATCCATGTTCGCCATGATTTCCAAGAACGAGGAAATTTAATCAAGAAATTACAAGAATTCAATAACAACCCCTACCTTGTTCTATTGATTCGTTGAAGATTTTCCGCAGGGAAGGAGAAGATGTCATTGGGAATAGACAGATGTCGGTGACATCGGTGTTTCCTCAATCGTCGATTCACTGACGTTGAAGACGTTCCTCATCAACAAATGTCCCGAGGAAGAAGTTAGAGTCAAAGTCTGCGTTCTTCGTTGGAATTCTTCATTGGAGAGCTTTCTCCAAAGGCTCCTTCCTCCCAATTCCACCAAAATGAAGAGGTAGCCCAAATAATAGATTATGTTATCTATTAAGTTGTTGGAATAATTTTCAAATTGGTTTAATTAATTAATTGAGTTGATAAAATTAATTAAAGGGGGTGGAACCATTAAAGTGGGAAATCTTAGGAGGTTTCTCCCCATTAAGAGGGGAGTTCAAGGGGGTTTAAGTCTCAGGTGGTCCCTACCACCATAACCCACATGGGAGGTTAGGCTCGGGTGGTCCCCACCACCATAACCTATGTCAAGATGTTTTAGTTCAGGTGGTCCCCACCTCTCAACATCCACATGGGAGTTCCAAAGAAAAAATAAAATAAAATAAAATGTTGCAAAATTTTATTTTATTTTATTTTTTCACGAAAAACCCAAAAATTAACTTTCACCCTCTACCAACTGCCATTGAGGTAAAAGTCTTCTTAAGCGAAAATCGGCACTGTGAGTTCAACAGTTCCCTTAGATTTCAATTTCGAGCACCGGTTCAAAAGTTACAAAAACCCGCTCGCACGTTTACTGAATGTACCCAAAAAAAAGTTTAGAAATTCATTTCAGGCACACCAGGCCTCAGAATCACACACCGTCAATTTTCACAGACTCATAAAATTCTCATATATTAAAAAAAATTAAATGGAAATTCCAGGTTTTTACATTTGAATTTGCAAGTTAAGCACATTCCAAGAAATGATAGTATTATTATTATTATTTGACATGGGGTTTTTCTAGGATTAAATAAATAATTAAGAGAACTTGTGAAATTATTTATTTTAACCCTAGAAATATAAATACCTTATTATGTAATTTTATCTAGAGAGAAAATTAATTTTTCTTGGTTGTGAACAATGGATTTGGATAATCCTCTCAAGCCTATAGATCCTCCTTCTCCATGAACAATCCCAAGAACAGAGAGAAATCCTCTTCCATCGGATCAAGGAAAATTCTTTGGAAGCAGTTCTCGAAGAAATAAAAGGTGGATGATGCAAGCATGAGGATCTGTTATGCTAGAAACCAGAGATTCCTTCAGTGATGTATGGAGATTCGTGGAACACATGTGGATCAACGCTAATGGAAATCTACACTTAGTTTCTATAACGCAATGACAGTGGACCACAGATCTGTCACCAGATTCATCAATAAAGAAATAATTCCAACAAAGGTAATTCTTTATTTAATTAAATTAATTATAAATAATTTATGATGTTCCTCTCTCTCGGTTCTAGCATAATTACTCATTGTCTATTTCTTTGATTCAATTTCGTTGATCACAATGTTCATCATCACATAGATCTCAGATTGATCATCGATTATGGAAAAAATCCAAGTTGGGCCCCGCCCATCACACACTTGTACTATTCCCAGAACCTACAAGACTTACACTAGGGATGAACCGATATTTGAGCTAGCATATTAGATGACCCTATGTAGTTATGAGATCTGGAGGTGCGGTTGGAGGAGTCTGTAGATAAGGGGCTTCATAATACCCAATGTGTTTTCTTGGACAGCCTTGTGTTGTTTGCTTGAGAGGAAGATGAGTGCTTGAGGTTGGGTGTGGATTGGTGTCACTTGGATCAGGTGACATGAGGGAAAGTGTCCAATCCTAAGAATCAATGACCTCTTTGACCAATAGATAAAGGAAAAATTGATCCCATTATTTGATCTTAGGATGGGTTATCACCAGCTCAAGGTTCGAGAGGTGGATGTATCAGGTATGGATTCCTAGAACCACTCTGGTTGCTTTGTATCCTTAGTGATACCCTTTGGCATGTTGAAATCCACAACACTTTTTGAGAATTAGGAGTCAGATCCTTAATCTTTCTTGGAGTGTTTTGTGGTAGTGTTCTATAATGGTACCCTCATGTCCTCAGCATGAAAGTTGGACAAAATGAGACACAGGAAAATACTGCTATACATGCTCCTGAATTTTGATTCATATGAAAACTCTCATGGAGATAGTTCTTGAAATATTTCTTTTCTGTTAAGGGAGTGAGAGTAGACTCTGTAGAGTTTGAGGTGGCATGATCTTGAGGGCCACCTATGGCATGTTCATGGTAGAAGATGCTTGCAATGAGGTTTTTTGTCCCCTGTTGTTGAGTGAGGTGACAGAGTAGTTGACCTCGTTGTAGTTTACCCTTTTTTAGGGTGAGGATGGTGTAGCACACCTCCAGTCGATGGTTTTCACCCCTTCGCTTCTTCATCAAGTTAGGGAGGTATGCCTTGGGGATATCGACTGGGAGATCTTGTGTGATCAGATATACACTAGATACATTCCTGATGGATTCCTTGAAGGAGGGAATCACATCATCCTTTTTCCAGGGACGTGACATACCAAAATATTGTGATTTTTTTTATTCAAATTTCAATCATTTTTGGGTGATTTTAAATGTTAAATCCCTTGAATTTCAATGTTTTTATTAAATGTGGGAATTTATGATGATAATAATAAAAATGATTTTAATATGATTAAATAGACGTTGGTTTTATATTTGGAATTAATTTATGTAATTTTTATCATATCTTGATTATGGTTTGGAATTTTTCTAACTATTTTAATGATTTTTGTGTTAAATATATGCTAGCAGGCACACTTTGCACCCTATGCATGCACCATCAGTCACTGCTCGCCACCACCCCATGCATGCATCGCCGCTCACTGCTCGCCACAACACCATGCATGCACTTCCACTCATTGCTCATCTCCATCCCAAGCATGCACCACTGCTTGTAGCTCCCCGTCACCCCATGCATGCACCGCCATTCACCACTTGTCGCCACCCCATGCATGCACCGCCAATCATTGCTCATATCCACCCCATGAATGCACCACCGCTCACCTCCACCCCATGCAAGCATCGTCGCTCGCCGCCACCCCATGCATGCATCACTGCTCACCGCCTCCCCATGCATGCATCACTGCTCACCGATACCCCCTGCATGCATCACCGCTTGCTGAATCCTACTGCCATGCAAACCACCTCCACCATGACCATGCACCGTCGAGCACTGCTGCTCGAGACTCCATTGCTTCACCTCTATGCCACCGTGGATCACTATGTATGGCACCACCCCTCACCACCACATGCATGCAGTCACTGATGCCCCTCTATTCTCCACAACTTGGCCACCTCCATTAAGATTTCCCATCGCATGGAACATCCCACAATGAACCTCGTTCTCCACTGCTGCTTGAGATCCACAGGCCACTACTGCTTACCCCCCGGCTGCCTGCTCGCTGTTTCCACCTCATCGAGGACCACCTAAATGAATTCTTCTACATTAAAGAATGATTAAACCATTTACATCAGGTGATTTAAATCTACATTCATTCCACATAGAATCTTTATTCACTATGGGTCCTGGGGTGATTTAAATTCCCTAATATTTCCTCCCTAATTAGAGGGATCTTTGAATGCCATTAAGGCCAATCCACTCTCCCCTTGCCTATATAAAGGAGCATTGCCTCCATCCCATTCCATAATTTGACACCACCAAGAAGGATATCTCCACCAAGTAGGAGTCTGACTACTAAAAATCTCCCCCATTTCTTTTTCTTTTTCATTTTTCATTTTATTTTTATTTATTTTTGTTTTATTTTTTTATTTCAAATTGTAATTTTAATTAAATAAAGTAGTACTTGAATTTTTTATATTTTTTGTTCCACAATTTAATTTCTAATTTAATTATAAAAATAATAATTAAAAATTAATAATAATAATAATAATATTATTATTAAAATTATTATTATAATGAAAACATTCTTATTTTTTTAAAAGTTTATTTTATTATTTTTCATCTTCTCTCCTTTTTCAAAAATTATTCTCTTAATAATAATAATAATTAACAATATCATTATTTTAACTTATTTATAAATTATATGTTTTATTTCTTTTTTTTTCTCTCTCTCTTCTCATCCCCGTTATTCCATTTTTATTTTATTTATTTCATCCGCCACTCTTTTTATTTTATTTATTTATTTCTCTCTTCTTATTCTCTTCTTCCCAGTTATGCTATTATGATCTCTTACTCTAAAAAATGAGAGGATGACCTCGAGGCTTGGCACAGGGGAAGGTAAGGTGTTATTAAATTTTCCTTAAATTTTAATTCCATGTTTGTAGTAAATTTATTAGCATGCATGGTGAGGCGAATGTCTCTAGTTTGGGGACTTCCCACCAATGACATGCAACTCAATTTATTTCTATTATTTTATTTAAATCACATTTCCCTCTTTATATTTGTTAATTATTAATACAATAGGATTTAAACTAATCAATGGATGAAAAAACTTTGATTGAGTTGGGTCCTATAGGATAACACCTCCTAGACCAAGTAGTTTCATCAACCCTGATTAAAGGAAGAGGTGGAATTGAGAGTGCTTTGACATTTGATGATATTCCACAATTTCTGAATATAGAATAGTAATTCAAACATGATATTTCATGTTTTTATTATCAAACTGAAATAAAAAATATAAAGGAAAATAATTATTGAACCCATGAATGACCCTAGGACCAAGTATTTTCTTTTATTAACTCATTCTATTTAGATTTTCATGTTAGTTTAAATTTCCATATTTCATTTCATCAGAAAAGTAATCAAAACCCAAAAAATTGTTGTATTTTTCATTTAATACTTTAAATAACAAAAAATAGATAGAATAGGTGATTTAGATAAAGTAGGTGAACAAATTGAAAGGATTCTCAAGTGAGATAACCCTGGTCAGCCACTATGCTACACTAGGAAAATTATAATTGATTTTGACCACACCCCATGACAGGCGTGCATCAAAACTGGCGCCATTATCAGGGATCCAATCATATTTTTTCTTATCTTTCACTATTTCACATTTTAGATATATTTTTAGTGATTTTTATAAAAATAAAAAATAAAAAAAGTCTTCCATGATGATCTCATATTATAATTTTTTCAATTTATAGAACAAAAAATAATCTTAGGTGTAAGAACCAGTAGCTGAAGCACCCTAGACTGTAGAATATGGTGTCGCATTATGGGATAGATAGATCAAGGGAGCATAAAGCCAAATTTGTAAAGAGGAGGAATTCAAGGACCTCATCTAGGATCTCTAGGAGACCCTCAAGAAACCAGTGGTGGAAGGATTGTTCAGGGAGCTAAGTGAATTATGGGAATACTTCCCAAAAATTCTATTAAGAAGTGATCAAGACACAAGAAGAGTTCTCCTCAGTTCCTCCTAACACTTTTGAATAATTTCCACCAGAATATTTCTAGGATAAAGTGAAAAAAACAAACTCAAGTACAATATTCAGGAGCTTGATGAAAAGGTGAAAGATCTCCAAGGATAGATGGATCAGATAACTGCATACTTCTAAGCATCATCAGAAGAACCTGAACCTGTGTTTGAACATAAAACAAAATATGATCCACTTGTCTTAGCTGATGATGTAATAGAGGAAGACTTGACAACTAAGATACATATGGGAGATTAATAAGAACTAGATAAATTCTGTAATTAATGTGAGGAATTTATTGATATCCCTAAAACATGCAAAGAAGAATACCCAACATCAATTAAGGTATACACCACCAAAATGGTGGAATTTAAAGTAAACCTGACTACCTGCCTCCATCCACTAAAAATCTACTCTAAGAGGCACTTACCACTGAGGCATTGATTGAAATTGGACCAAGCTAGGGATTTGATCTTCTCTCATACTCTATTTATTCTGAATTTATTGAATCTAAATTATGCATCACACCCTATTGTTTTGAATTTTTAGTTTTAGATAATCTTTTTCATCTCTTAGAGTAGAATGAATAAAGTCAACCTGCACCTATGGAGGAATACATAGAGCTCCCTGATTTTAATGAAATTACATTTGAGGAGCCCCATTAGGAGATACAAGTTGCTGAGCTTGAGGAAATCGTAAAATAGGTTTCTCTTATTGAAGGGGATAAATTAATTATTAAAAATTAAAGTTTTATTCAAGTAAAGATACCTATTTACTTCCCCTTTGATTATTCAATTCATGCAGCCCATGAAAAGCCATCACTGGAAGAAGAAAAAGTTGCAAAAGTAGAAACCAAGAAAGAGGATGATTCATACTTCATCATACCCCCTCCATAAAATCTATACCTCATTGTGAGGGGAAGAATCTGGTGTACACTATCCATGGATCATTCCTTAAGTGAAAGGATAAAGCACATGCTAGGAAAATCCACATACAGTGGTTCAAATCAAAGAAGATTCATCCACCATCTGATTTTAGATAACAACTGGTACTTACCTCTAGAGGTAGTAAAAATCTAGGGCCCACATGGGGGATCATACCAAGACTTATCCCTTTCAATTAATTTCTAGGAATTTAGATTTAAATTTCTTTTCTCAGAAGTAGTGCAACATGCAGCACACTCCCTACTATCTTTTTTGAGCTTAAATGACACGATCCTTATGCTTAATTGTGTAATTATCTTTAGTAAGATCATAAATGGTAGAAGGAATCCTCGATAGTTAAGGGATTAAAGAGAACCAAGTATTTATGGGAAATGGAGTTAACTTTTTATGATTATCTTTTAAACTCTATACATATTTTTTTTGAAAACCTCTTTTGATATTTAAAGTTAAAATTGCAATCCCATGCTTGAATTCATATTTTACTTGAATTATCTAGGAGACATGAGTTTCTTAGGAATCCTGTGATTCCATGTTTTAGATTTCAATGTTATTTAAATTTAATGATTAGAATGGAAAATTAAATGATTAAAGTGAAGAATGGATATTAAAATAAGGACTCATGATTTGAAGGAATTGATTGATTCATATAAATGAAATTTCCCAACAATTTTTTATGCTTTTATTTTCTGAAATTTATGTCAATTGATTTATTATTGTTAATCACGACTTGAGTAAATGTCCTAAATCACATGTCCATTCCTGAGAGTATTTATAGACCAATTAATTTCTATTTTATCTTGACCATATTTCTTGAGTGATCTTGGGACATGCCACCTTCTGGAACTTTCATTTGAACTTATCAAAGCTATGACCATGAAAAAACACATTTAAAATTATTGAGATATATTTTTATAACCACTTATCTTAAAAATACCACCTTTACATCAATCCTTCTTTATCCCATAGATACCATGAATGACCTTTAGAGGAATGAGACATGTTTCAAGCCAATTTTATCCATTCTTACCCTACTCTTTGTATTTGCATGATATTATAAAGTTGAAGTGTGGGGGAGTAGAAAATCATGGTGAATGGGATGATTTACATTGTAAGGAAGAATTGTTGGCATGATTATTGTGGGAATTATAAAAGGTTGTGGAATCATTCACTGTACACTGTTTTTTTGGACCTCTTGAATAAAAAAATTAAAATAA
The DNA here is from genome assembly GCA_963277665.1 of Viscum album. Lineage (NCBI taxonomy): Eukaryota > Viridiplantae > Streptophyta > Magnoliopsida > Santalales > Viscaceae > Viscum > Viscum album. Next base: position 306,428,110 of record OY728127.1, read on the forward strand.
AAAAAGAATAAAAAAAGAGAAAAATGGGTTGCAATTTTGGAAAACCAAAAATCACCATTACTAGACCTATGATTTATATCATATGTGGTTAGGTGATGGATGTGAGGATTATTCTATTAAAAACTTTTGAAAAAATAAAAAAAATGGAAAGGTTCTTTGAAAAAGGAAAAAAGTATAAAAATAAAAAATATATATTCAAGAGAGGGAACAAATAATTAATCATTTTTAAAATGATCACAATCATTTCTTTGTACTTTTTAGAAGTTGTGAGTTGATATAAATTGAAGGGGATAATGTCATTAAAATTTTACTTTGAATATCCCGATTTATGATTTATGAGATAAACCTCATCCTTGAGATTTATTTTTAAAACATCAATTCCTACTAACCTTAAGTCTTAGAGACATTTGAACCTTAATTGAAAATCCCTCATGATTTTATGTGCCATTTTTATTTACAAACTCGAGAAAGTAGTTCTTTTACAAGCCTATGGATAAGGAGAATGTTCTCATGATAAGAGCATAAATCTACTTGAATTTTATCATGTGAGAAGAGTGAAATGATTCAGGTGAGGTAAATCACGACTTTACATGTTTAATAATAAATAATTGAGGAGATTAAATGAATTAAAGGATAATTTCCATCATTTTTCAAAGGGGAAAATTAAAACACATGAATTGACTATTTCTTTGAAAAATGGGAAATTGAATTGATATTTTATGTGAATTTTTATAATTTGATTTAAAATTGATCACAATTTGATTTTATTACTTTGAAATTAGAATATTGATAAAAAATAATGCCCTCTTTAACTTATTGTTGATATTTTATGCTTGAGGACAAGCATAGTTAAGTGTGGGGGTATTTGACAGACCAAAATAAAGTACAATTTTTATTCAAATTTCAATAATTTTTGTGTGATTTTAAATGTTAAAACCCTTGAATTTTAATGTTTTAATTAAATGTGGGAATTTATTAAGATAGTAATAAAAATGATTTTACAAAGAGTAAAAAGATGTTGGTTTTATATTTGGATTTTTTTATGAAATTTTAATGATATCTTGATTATGGTTTGGAATTTTTCTAACTCTTTTAAATGATTTTTGTGTTAAAAATAGGCCAATAGGAATGCCCTCTACCCCATGAATGCACCGATGCTCTCCTCTTATCGCCACCCCATAAATTCACCACCACTCATCACTCTCTGCCACCCCATGCATGAACTGCCACTCATCGATCATCTCCACCCCATGCGTGCACTACTGCTCACAGCTCACCATCACCCCATGCATGCACCGCCGCTTACCACCACCCCATGCATGCATCACCTCTCACCACTCGTCTCCACCCCATGTATGCACCATTTCTCGCTGCTTGCTGCCACCCCATGCATGCACCGCCACTTGCCACCACCCCATGCATGCACCACCGCTCACCGCCACCCCATGCATGAACTACCACTCCCCGCCACCGCATGCATGCACCACCACTCGCCACCTCCTACTACCATGTAAACCACCTCCACTATAGCCATGCATTATCGAGCATCGCTTCTCTATCCTCCATTGTCGCACCTCCATGCCACCATGGATCCCTATTCTTGGAACCGCCCCTCACCATTGCCTCTTCACCCCTATACTCTCCGCCTATATCAAGCACTGCTACATGCATGAAATAACTGATGCCCCACCAGTCTTTATATATTGGATTTTTCTATTATTGTCTCCTACTTCATAGAACAACCCACGACAAACCTCGTTCTCTACCACTGCTCGAGATCCACCAGCCACCACTGCTCACCCACCAACTGCCTGCTCACCGCTACCACCTCATCAAGGAAGCCTATGTGAATTATTCCACACTGAAGAATGATTAACCCATTTCCATATGGTGATTTAAATCTGCATTCATTCTATGTATAATCTTTATTCACCACGGTCCCTAGGGTGATTTAAATTCCCCAATATTTCCTCTTTGATTTGAGGGATCTTTGAATTCCATTAAGGTTGATCCACTCTCCCCTTGCCTATATAAAGGAGCCTTTCCTCCATCCCATACCATTAGTTGACATCGCCAAGAATGATATCTCCACCAAGGAGGAGTCCAGCTACTACAAATCTCTACCAATTCTTATTCTTTTTCATTTTTTTGATTTCATATTTTTTTATTTTTGTTATGTTATTTCAAATTGTAATTTTAGTTAAATAAATTAGAACATGCATTTTTTATAATTTCTTTTCCACTATTTAATTTCGGATTTAATAATAATAATTATTAAAAATTATTTTTATTTTTATTAATATTAATAATATTATTAAAATTATTATTATTATAATGAAAACAATCTTATTTTTTTAAAAGTTTATTTTCTTATTTTTATTCTTCTCTCCTTTTTGAAAAATTATTCTCTTAATAATAATAATAATAATTATTATTTTAAATTATTTATAAATTATATATTTTATATATTTTTTTATTTTTCTCTCTCTCTTCGCATCCCTTATTCTTCTATTTTTATTTTAGTTCTTTCATCCACCACTCTTTTTATTTCATTTCTTTCTTTCTCTCTTATTCTTCTCTTCTTCCAAGTTCCACCATTGTGATATCTTACTCTTAGAAATGAGAGACTGACTCCAAGGCTTATCATAGGGGGAGGTCAAGGTGTTCTTAAATTTTCCTTAAAATATAATTCTATGTTTGTATTATATTGAATAGGATGCATGGTGATGTGAATGTATCTAGTTTGGTGACTTTCCACCAAAGACATGCAACTAAATTTATTTCTATTCTATTATTTAAATCACATTTCCCTCTCTCCATTGGTTAATTATTCATATGATGGGATTTAAACTAAATAATGGATGAAAAACTTTTATTGAGATGGGTCTTGGAAGATAACACCTTCTAGACCAAGGAGTGCCATTAACCTTGATTAAATGAGGAGCTTGAATTGGGAGTGCCTTGGAATTTGATGATATTCCAAAATTTATAAATAAATAATAGAAATTTAAACATGAGATTTTATGTTTACATTATCAAAATAAAACCAAACATATAAAGGAAAATAATTATTAAACCCAAGACTGACCCCAGGACCAAATACTTTCTTTAATTAACTCATTCTATTTAGATTTTCATGTTAGTTTAAATTTCCATATTTCATGTCCTTAGAAAAGTAATCAAAAACCCAATTTTTTTTAATTGCTTTCATTTAAAACTTAAAAAAAAGAAATAGAATAAGTTATTTAGATAAAGTAGGTCAATAAATTGAAAGGATCATCAAGTGAGATGACCCTAGTCAGCTAGTGTGCTGTAGTAGGAAAGTTATAATTGCTTTTTACCACACCCCACAATAGACATGTGTCAGGATGGATATTGATTTCAGTTGCTATGTGAGAGGAGGTACTAAGGAGGTTGGTTCCCCTTAACAGTACATCTAGTGGTGGTGAGATTATACCAGGATCTCTTAGCATTGGTTGGATAGGCATGATAGTTACAGTAAGTTTTTGATTCAAACTGTTATTATTTCTTCTATCCGTGGGTGATGACTGATAGATATTTTTGGAGAGTTTAGGACACCCTTGTGTGAAGGAGGTAGTTCGACTTCATGGAATTCCCTTAGCGATCATTATAGACTATGAATATTACTTCACAACACAATTAGGGAGAGGACGTTGGAAGCCTTTGTGGACTTAGATGTAGTTGGTAAAAATGTTCTACCCCAGCCAGTTGGCTAGGTAAAGTGAACTATTCAGGTTCTAGTGAACATGCTTTGGGTTTGCATGTTGGTTTGGAACCACAAACGGCAGGATCTTCTACCATAGGTGGAGTATTCATACCATGACTATTATCACTCCACTATTAGAGTAGAAACTTTTTGATTACATGTATGAGAGATCATGCAGGACACTATTATACTGGTCAGAGCCAGTGAGTAATAGTGTTTGAGTCCTAGTTTTGGTACTAGTGGTGGTTATAAATGGTACAATTTATTTAGGTGAGGATGATGAATTCCCGGTAAACATCAGGAGTCCTTAGTAGATAGATGACATAGGAATTTGGAGTTAGATAGTTATAAAGTATTATCTAGGGAGGTAGGCTATCTCTAAGGGTCTTAGGCCTTTTATTTTATTACTATTGTGACAAGTTATAAAGGTGGTGTGTCATTTAACCATGAGGCCACAATAGTTTTGTGTTTCTAGGTGTTCTCCACATGTTGCAGCTGAGGAGGTATGTGCAAAACTCGTAGTACGATGTTAACCGGGGTAAGCTGGGATGTGAGAGTAGAGTTTCCTTTTTCAAGGATCTAGTTATGTTTATGACCATTAGGAGAAATAACCTTCATGAGAACGTGTTTTTCCTTGGGTGTGTGTTTTTTGATAGCATAGGGAACCGTTAGGAGAGCTCATGGGAGAAGGAGACCCAATTGAGAGCTTAGTATCCCCACCTTTTTCTCGGTTTGTTATTTTAGGTGAATAAAATCATTAAATGAGGGAATAATTTAATATCCCATTTTTTACTTTTTAAGACTTTGGAATATTTATAGGATTATCTCCAGAGACATACGCAGAGACAACGTGAGATTCTGAGGCCCAATGTGATTGAAATTAAATTTTGAAGAATATTAAATATATTAATATCATGCACTTTTAGTTTTCCTAAAAAAGTGGAATAAATACAGAATGGTGGCATGGATTAGCAATATGAGGGCACCATCGAGTTCAGAATGTGGGTTTTACCTTAGGTATGAAATCACCTTTGTCGACATCAAGCATTTGTGAAAAAGTTGTTGGAGATGTAAATAATAAATAAATTAATTTTTATTTGATGATTCAAAAACCTAATAAAATCCTTTATAAACCCATTTATAACCAAATTTCTGGTTTAGCCTCATAAACTTTGAATTTGATAGAGGAATTATTAGAAGAGCTTCCATGAACGAACACCGATGGATCGAGTTTTGGCGATCAGTGTGCCAATAGAAATTGAGGATCTCACCAATGCAAATGATGTGTGGTCATTATCCATTGGGGATTGATCCAAATTTCGGTAGGATGTTTACTTTGTGTATTTATCCTAGTTTCTCATCCCAATATGAATGAAAATCAATCGACTAATAGATTGGTTCGCGGATCGGTTGTTTTGTAGTTATGGGTTATTTGTGGGATTTAAAGATGATTTTTTTCTTCATCGATGTTTATACCTATTAATTTGTATTTTCTATGAAAATAGATCAAGGTATAAATGAAAGAAGGTTGAGGTTATTTCCTTATGTTTATGGATAATGGTTTTCTCTCCCCATTCTACATGCGTTCATCATTGTCATTTTTATTTGGCCTACGATTCTTTGAATACCTAATGAATGATCATTGGATATTCAATATTTCATGTAATGGATCATTACCATTGGTCTGGGATGGAGATTCAGTGACATGATTGTGGTATACGACTATGATAGTGGATCCATGGGTGGATTAGGGGTCCAAGATACTGTTTTGGGCATGTGGTACTGACGAGGCATGACAATAGTGCTTTCCAAGCACCAGATATGGCTAGATTCCAACTATTAATTGCAATGAGGTTTGTTCAACCTCAGATCCATGATTTTCTGTGTGATTAATGATAGAATCAATGGGTGTAGAGGTTCAGGTGAAGATGTGTGAGTGTTCTAGAATTTATGTGAAAAACCAAACTACATGGTGTGTAGTCCTATGAATAATCACCGTGTAGTACCTTCATCGTGGTGCTAGGTTTTCAATGCAGATAAAAGTATCACACATTGTGTGAAGCATGACACTCTTCATGTGACCCTTATCTAACTAGTTATTCATGTACAAGGGGTAAATGCCCAGGAGCCCATGTAGCATTGAATGCCATGTGTGTCTAGTCTCACACCATGTAACACGTGGCATACAACTCAGTGTGTATATAGAGTACATACCCAGGTGGATAAGTGGATCCATATGCCATATACTTGGGAAGTACATGGGTAGGCCAGGGTATACGGCTAGAGTTGTGAACTCAAGCATGACCATATACATAGACACGGTCCGATGTACATGAGCACGGGAAGAACAAAACACCGATTGCCAGGGTGACTTAAACATGTCATGTACCCTTGAGACACACTATGTATTGAGAAAAACTGCATGTTGTTTGAGTGCAAGGCATGGGTGGTGCTAGGATTAGTGAGACACACTGTGTAACCCCAGGGACACACAATGTACTCATTTGAGGACAAGTTGGATTCCTCTTTCTTCTTAGCTCAGATATGTTGAGAGATTCTATGAACTTCCTTGGGTCAATATCGATTGAGTTTGTTCCCTTGTCCCACTAATATGAGGGTTTAGTGCAGTATCCCATTCTCATTATAGAGGGCGACCCCTTTGTAGCTTCCTAATTATCTGTGCTGTAATGACCCAAAGTTTCATTAACGGAAATCCCTCTTGATCTAGTTAAATGTCTCTTTATATAAAAAATTTATATAAAATGTCAACTTATTTGGTTTTATGTTAAGAATTGTGACCGTTACTTTTATATCCGTTGAACAATGATCGCATGATTAGTATAAATATAGGGCTTTAACAAATCCAATTTACTCAAACAAAAGAAGCGATGACCTCATCTAGTAGAATTGCTCCATACGAAGCCCATTTTTCGGAGCTCGGAGAAGAGGTGGCGTCCTTGGGATTCGCTCTTGACCAAGTCCAATATGAGCTTCATCATGTCAATCTCTAATGGGAACGTCTACGAGAAAAGTGGAAGTTGATAGAGATTACCACTCGAGCGATGTTATCTGAGCCACCCCAAGAGTCTGTCACCATCGCACACCTTACCCTTAGGTCTTCTGCGTCTGTCTTAAGGGGTTATGTAACAAATCGATAATACTATGTTCATGTACATTATTTTTGTATATAATAATGAATATAATTTCTTGTCATTATTGATACATTGTAAATAGTTTTTAAAGTACAAATATATTTTTTAGTTATTATTTAATTAATAATTATATTTTATTAAATTAAGGGATTTTTAAATTAAATAATATTTTATTAAAATATTATTATTATTATTAAATTATTTTTTATTAAATATAAATGATCATATAATTTTATGAATGCAATTATAATTTTTATTAAGGTTTGAAAGCCATTTTTGTCAAAACCCGTGAATTTTCGATAAATGTCGGTTTTTATTTTAAAAGTGAAAATTAACATATTTAGAAAATTATTTAGATAAAATAAATGATATTTCTATAATCATGATGTCGAAATTATCCAACAGTGAATTTTTCATAATTTTCTGAGACAGTCAAATTTTTGGGTAAAAATTAAATACCGTTTAAATATATAATGTTTTTTATGACATCATAATGACCCAATAGTGATGTAATAAAATACTATAAGATTTATGTTCGAAAAAATATATGTTTTACCATTAAAATAATGTGATTTTGTGTTTGTTTGACTTACTTTTCAAAGCATTAATGGACCCCTCAAGACTTATTAAACATCTTGTCTTTTTAAATTATTTTCCATGGGAGTGTGACTCACCTCCACATAAGCAACCCCATTATTTTAAGAATTTAAGACTTCGCCCTTATAAAATATTTTTTTCCTATTCCCTTTTCCAAAAACCATGGGCAAAAACCATGAGCTAATTTGTGGTTTGGATTTGTTTAATGTAAGGGGTCCCAAACCTAAATAATAAAGAATTCACTCAACTTTCCTATATAAACCCACCCAAGCTCCCACATTATCCTCACTCAAAGCCTTTGGAGTTCGTCCAACCTTTTCCCTAATCTCTCTAGAATCCTCCCAAGGTGTCCCAAGCTCCAAAGAAGCCTCTCTCAAGCCTCTCTAAAGCCTTTGGAAGTACACTTCCAAGTAAGGGTTTTTTCTTCCTTTCTCATTTTCGTCCAATTTTCTTTAAGTTGTTTTTCCCATTTAATTTCAATTACGAATGTTGGGGTATGGTTTTTCACCTCCCTCATACTTCCCTATTTATGTTTTAATTATGGTATACCCCTTTCTCCCTCATTAAATGTCTCCCATGTACACCTGTTACTATGCTGAAATTCCGAAAGGAACTTCTCTCTCCTCATTTACATTCAAGAAATACTTTTGTATCATGAATATAAATTCCATTACAATTGTTGGTGAAAGGACCAGTTTGGGATATGCCTAACACTGAGAGGGGGGGTGAATCAGTGTTGGGGACTTTTTAAACCAATTCCAACTTTTATCCCTGTACCTCTAGACCTGTTAGGATCTTGATTCTCTTATTCTCTTTTCCCTGTCGCATGCAATAACAGAAAGCAGTAAAAATGTGCACATGATATTTTTACAAGGTTCACCACTCAATAAGAGTAGCTACGTCCTTTCCATGCATGGTTATGACCACTGCATGGATTCTCCACTATAAAGTAAAATGTTGTTACAATGGAGTGGCTAGGAAAACAATCCTCTAGCCAGTGTGAGTCCCTACACTTTGGAGGGGGGTGGGAAACAATCCTCTTCCCTGGACTGGTGAAAGCCAAGTCCAACTTGCAGCCTCTAGCTGGTTCTTTATACTACCTATAGAGACAATCTTCTTCCTTCTTCAAAAGGTTGGTTCTGCTCTTGATCTATTGTAGTGCTATTCACTTGATTACTTGCAAAGCAGTAGGCAAGCAATTCTCTTCTTTCTTTCTCTTCTTCTCTAGTGCAAAAACAAACTGCACTAGTTCTTCTTCCTTCTTCCTCTTAGTGCAACAACTGACTGCACTAATCACCTTCTTTCTTTAGCTAGAATCACATACACCAATGTGATTATTCAATCACTGAAGATCTGCTCACAAAGCATCATCTGAATTAAACTACCCTGAATAATTGTCAGCCTTCAGTTGGGCATACTCTGTTCTTCTTCTTCTCTTCCTTCTCTTATCAATACCAACACCTGAGTGTATTGGTATACTGAATTCTTCCTTTGTGAAGATATGAGTTCAATTGCACGTCTAGTTCTTCTTCACTTCTCAAAGCACAACGAGAGTGTTAAACACCAGCCGTGTGAGTGCGGTTCAACTTCTCTTTGTGAAACCGAATGGTTCACAGTTCTTTTTCCTCCACAAGGCTGCTTCGAGAGTGCTCTGTACCTATCAAAGGCCTGCGGTACCCTCAAATTTTTCGCGCAACCTTCTAGGTGGCTTGCGCATAAAATTCAAGCCTTGCGCGTAAAAACACCTTTTGGCGCGAAAAACCCTTTTCGCGCACAACTCTTCTTTTTCGCGCAGAACATCCTATTTCACGCAACAATTCTTTTTCCGCGCAACACTTCTTCTTTTCGCGCAATGCTCTATTCTACAATTTTCCGCGCGCCAGAGCTCGGGATTTGTCTAAGTGTCGAGTCTCACATAATGAGAGGGGTTCACCCCATATTTATAGGCAGTTTTGACCTTGCGCATAAAAACCTCTTCCTGCGCGTAAAACCTCCTCCATGCGCGTAAAAACTCTTTTATGAAACTTCATATTTCGCGCCATGCTTCAATATTTCGCGCACCTCATGCCTTTGCCATTTTTCATCCTTCTAATCATGAAGCACCAATTGCGCGCAAAATTCCGCACCACGTTCTATATTGCGCGCAAACCCAATCTTTCCTGCAACATCAGATTTCGCGCACTACTCCAATATTTCGCGCATTTTATGCCTTTTCCAATTTTTGATCTTCTGATCTCGAACCATCATTTGCGCGAAAACTTCATTCCTCAATTTCGCGCACCATGCCAATATTTCGCGCATCCCACAGATTTTTCGCGCAACCCGCTACTATTTCGCGCATCCCGCAGATATTGCGCGCACCACTTTATTTTTGCGCGAAACATGCCTAAATTTCCGCGCACTCCATTCCTTTGCCATTTTTCAACGTTCTGACCTTGAATAACTCTTTTTCACGTATAAACCATCTTCAATCTTATGCGCAACATCCATTGCCAAGAACATTTCTTCATCTCCCGATTTTCAGGCCCTACAATTTGGCAAACACTGGAAAACGGCGCCACCTTAAACTGTGCTTTTTTGCCATCCCCAGATTGTCTATTGCTTTGCCATTTTATCTCTTTACTGCTTCCCATAACCATTCTTCTTCTCTTATCACGAATCCCACTATCGTGATATTTATCCTTTGATAGATCAGCTTAAGCATCGTTAGAGTTGCAATGGGAACTGAATCTTTCCTATCTTCCAGTAGCATCATTCCTTCCAATCAAAACATTATATGACTGGCATCATCATTTATCCCCCTTTCCTTAATAAGGATTGCATCACAAGTTCTCCTAACTCATGATTTGTGTGAAATACATACCAGCAAAGCATCGTCTAATTTCGCTTCATGAAGTGTTGCCCAAGCCTGACATTCAATGCTATGATTACATAACAATGCTACAGGCATCCTCACTTCAGTCGATCTCCAATAACTTTGGAGTCCTTCTTCATCTCCTTCTTCATTTTGACCAGCATTGACAACAGTTGACAAAAAATACAATCTTCATATACAAAGTGGTCCCAACAATCTCCCCCTTTGTATTTTGTTGTCAATACATTAAAGTCTCCTCAAATGAATGTGTCAATGTCAAAATGAGAATCTAATCTCTCTCCCTTTACTTCATTTTCTCTCCTAGACATTCATTTCATTTCTCTCCCCCTTATTGACAAGAAATACAAAGATCATAGTAAAGAGGGTATCATTCTGTACTTAAGCAATGTGCCATCAATCATTTCACTCTAAGTCTACTTGAGCAATGCTTGGTGTAGAAAACAAGAGGATTTGATTTAGACAACAAAGCTGTCCATTACCCACATAATATGACACCTCATGAGATGAAAACTCATACACTTGTCTTCAAGGGTTTTCCACTTTCATTCCAGGCCGAAGATATTGAGTGTGAAAGAAATAATCAACATGAAATTCCTGCACTCACTTCAACAAATGGATCAAAAACATTCTTGTTCAATTGGCAGGATAAGTGGCCTTGGGGAACTTTCACTCTTCTTATGTCATTGATTATCTTTGTTACTCCCCCTTTATATTTGTTGGCAATACACTAGAGCACATATGAATGGGTCAATATGTGTGCCAATATTTATCCCCCTTATTGGCAATCAAATGCAAAGGTGTGGTGTGGTTCTCTTAAAAAAAAAATCTCTTCCTCCCTTTAAAAAGTATTTTCTTGAAAAACACTAAGAGAGGGATGATGTCACATGTTCTCTTTAGCAAAGAACCTTTAGTAAATAAACTCTAAGTCTACTTGGGATAACCCGGTGTAGAAAACAAGAGTGATATAACCAAGGAACTCAATGCTATCCATCATTCACTGTACATGTGAGATCATGCTTCAGGGGTTTGAAATTTTTCCAGATATAACAATGAATTGCTAAATCCTGCACAACTTCACAAAACTCATTAGAAAGTTCAGGTGCAAAGATAAAGCTTCCCCTTTCATCCATTTGTCTTCAATCTATACTCCCCCTTAATTGACAAGATAAATACAATTAAGAAAAAAGGGATGGAAGTATGATTCGAATACCTTCACTTTTCTCAAGATGGTATTAAATATCAGAATCCCATATTCTACAGATTGGCTCCCCCTCAAGGGGTGCACTACATTCTGTCCAAACCACTCTCCAGATGAGAATGATCATCATCTTCAATTCCCTGCAATGTTAGCACATGTAGATACCAGAAGTATAAGGGAATAAGATGGAACCTCCTTGGTTCATCAATGTGAACAACAAGGTTGAGAAGATTCTCTCAACCAAGATGTCCCATTTTCACCATTCTGCACACTTGCACATCTGATCTTCAATGATGATTGTGCTGGTGTGGATCTCAACACATCTTCATGTGAAATCTTTTGTTTCCTTTTTGCCTTAGCAATTGCCAGTGCTTCATCTTCAGCTCTTTTCAGATCTTTGGCAAGTTGCAACTGATTTGGCCATATGACTAGTAAGTCACTTGGAAGTGTGGCCTCAGTTCTGGATATTCCACATGGTTCCTTCGATGCTTTCAAGCTACCTTTCTTAGGCAACTTGTTTTCAATCAATCCCTTCTGCTTCATCTGGATTGATTGTCCGTTTGAGTCCAGTCTACTTCTATTCAGTTCCATGGCTTGTTCACAAAGATCCATGGTGTGTCCTTTCTTTCCACAGTAGAAGCATGTTTTCTTGGTGGTCCTTCTGGATGCATCACCCTTCTTGGATTTAGACTTCAAGGACTTCTTTTCCTTTTTCAAAACCTTCTTGGGAGCATTTTCAACTTTCTTCTTGCTTCCCAAGGATTCCATTTTAGCCAGGTTTAGTGATCTTCTCTTCTTTTTATCTCTGTATACAGTTGGAGATTGACATGTATCTTTTTGACCACTTTTGCAATCATCCCAGATGTTTTCAAGTAATCCAAATCTATTTGCAGTAAACATATGTCTCTGGACCTGTGGATGTTGCTTCTTTTCTTCTGGCTTTCTCCCCCTTGAAATGTACTTTCTCTGTACTTTTACATTTAAGGGATTGTACCAACAATCCAGTGCACAATGCCCAAATCTATTGCAGCACCAGCATTGACCAACAAACCTTGACTTCTTGTCATCTTCTTGATAAGGTTGCTGAATCTTCTTCTTGGTATGTTGTGATTTCTGTGGGGAAATATCTTCCACACTCTTTCCCCTAACCACCCTAGCCATGGTGGTATGTTTCTTATCACTTTTCTTCATCCATACTTGTTTAGAAATTTTCTTCCAACCTGCACTTTTTGTAGAAACAATTTTCGAAACATTAGTACAAGTTGGTATGGATAGTACCTTCTTATCAACTGCTTGTGATAGATCAATGAGTGAATCCATGATCTTATTATCACATGTTGGAGGTATTTTGACAGTAGAATCTTCCAGAGAACATTGAGTTCCAACAGATACAATTTCCTTCTTTTGTGGAGACTCAATATGTGTCTTCTCAAGATTGGTTAGTTCGGCTTCCAATTCTAGACATCTCATATTGAGGATGACTTCCTGGTTTTCAATCATAGTCATCTTCTCTTCACAAGCCTTCTTTAATCTTTCAACTTCATATTCATGCATCTTTAATTTGTTTTGTAACAAAGAGTCAAGTTCATTGATCTTCTGGGAGTTATCTTCCAAATATAACTTCTTGACTTCATTTCCCCTTTTTAGCTCATCTTCTAGTGCATGGATCTTATCTTCCAGAGTCTTGTTGACTCCCTCCTTTTCTTCAACATCTTTGAGCCACTTTGAAGAATTTTCTTCAAATCCCCTCTTTGTTGCTTCAAAGGCTCCAACCTGTCTGGAGAGCTTTAAACATTCGACAATTTTTTCTTGTAAGCCTTTCTCCAAAACATTAGTTTCTTCTTCCAACTGAGTGATATTTTCTTGCATGCATTGAAATACCCCGCAAACCAGGGATGCACTCTTTTCAGGAATACCATGTAGAATAATTCTTAATCTATCATCTGATATTTCTTGAGATGTTGTAGATTGTTCATCACCACTTGTGCTAGCATTTTCATCATGAGGGTAATTTCCAAATGTACTAACACATACCTCTTGATCAGTTGAGGTAGGAAGGTTTCCCATCTTCTTGGTGGGTAATTGAGCCACCTTCTCATAACTTTCCAAGTCTGGTGTGTCGTCAACATCAGCCAAATATGGAGAACCAGATGCTTCCTCCTGTTTAGATACGAGGGAATTCTTCTTCAACTTTCTCTTCTCTTTATTTTTCCTGTTCATCATGGTCTTTGTAGATATATCTTTCTGCTCAGAGATAGCTGAATCTTTACAAACACTGCTCTTCATTGATAACACAGGAAAGAATCTCAGGTCTTCAAAAGAGAATAACTTCACTATAGAGAATCCAATAGAGGTGAACCTGTCCCTCTGATACCAATTGAAAGGACCAGTTTGGGATATGCCTAACACTAAGAGGGGGGTTGAATCAGTGTTGGGGACTTTTTAAACCAATTCCAACTTTTATCCCTGTACCTCTAGACCTGTTAGGATCTTGATTCTCTTATTCTCTTTTCCCTGTCGCATGCAATAACAGAAAGCAGTAAAAATGTGCACACGATATTTTTACAAGGTTCACCACTCAATAAGAGTAGCTACGTCCTTGTCATGCATGGGTATGACCACTGCATGGATTCTCCACTATAAAGTAAAATGTTGTTACAATGGAGTGGCTAGGAAAACAATCCTCTAGCCAGTGTGAGTCCCTACACTTTGGAGGGGGGTGGGAAACAATCCTCTTCCCTGGACTGGTGAAAGCCAAGTCCAACTTGCAGCCTCTAGCTGGTTCTTTATACTGCCTATCGAGACAGTCTTCTTCCTTCTTCAAAAGGTTGGTTCTTCTCTTGATCTATTGTAGTGATCTTCACTTGATTACTTGCAAAGTAGTAGGCAAGCAATTCTCTTCTTTCTTTCTCTTCTTCTCTAGTGCAAAAACAAACTGCACTAGTTCTTCTTCATTCTTCCTCTTAGTGCAACAACTGACTGCACTAATCACCTTCTTTCTTTAGCTAGAATCACATACACCAATGTGATTATTCAATCACTGAAGATCTTCTCACAAAGCATCATCTGAATTAAACTACCCTGAATAATTGTCAGCCTTCAGTTGGGCATACTCTGTTCTTCTTCTTCTCTTCCTTCTCTTATCAATACCAACACCTGAGTGTATTGGTATACTGAATTCTTCCTTTGTGCAGATATGAGTTCAATTGCACGTCTAGTTCTTCTTCACTTCGCAAAGCACAACGAGAGTGTTAAACACCAGTCGTGTGAGTGCGGTTCAACTTCTCTTTGTGAAACTGAATGGTTCACAGTTCTTTTTCCTCCACAAGGCTGCTTCGAGAGTGCTCTGTACCTATCAAAGGCCTGCGGTACCCTCAAATTTTTTGCGCAACCTTCTAGGTGGCTTGCGCATAAAATTCAATCCTTGCGCGTAAAAACACCTTTTGGCGCGAAAAACCCTTTTCGCGCACAACTCTTCTTTTTCGCGCAGAACATCCTATTTCGCGCAACAATTCTTTTTCCGCGCAACACTTCTTCTTTTCGCGCAATGCTCTATTCTACAATTTTCCGCGCGCCAGAGCTCGGGATTTGTCTAAGTGTCGAGTCTCACATAATGAGAGGGGTTCACCCCATATTTATAGGCAGTTTTGACCTTGCGCATAAAAACCTCTTCCTGCGCATAAAACCTCCTCCATGCGCGTAAAAACTCTTTTATGAAACTTCATATTTCACGCCATGCTTCAATATTTCGCGCACCTCATGCCTTTTCCATTTTTCATCCTTCTAAGCATGAAGCACCAATTGCGCGCAAAATTCCGCACCACGTTCTATATTGCGCGCAAACCCAATCTTTCCTGCAACATCAGATTTCGCGCACTGCTCCAATATTTCACGCATTTTATGCCTTTGCCAATTTTTTATCTTCTGATCTCGAACCATCATTTGCGCGAAAACTTCATTCCTCAATTTCACGCACCATGCCAATATTTCGCGCATCCCGCAGATTTTTCGCGCAACCCGCTACTATTTCGCGCATCCCGCAGATATTGCACGCACCACTTTATTTTTGCGCAAAACATGCCTAAATTTCCGCACACTCCATTCCTTTGTCATTTTTCAACGTTCTGACCTTGAATAACTCTTTTTAACGTATAAACCATCTTCAATCTTATGCGCAACATCCATTGCCAAGAACATTTCTTCATCTCCCGATTTTCAGGCCCTAAAATTTGGCAAACACTGGAAAACGGCGCCACCTTAAACTGTGCTTTTCTGCCATCCCCAGATTGTCTATTGCTTTTCCATTTTATCTCTTTACTGCTTCCCATAACCATTCTTCTTCTCTTATCACGAATCCCACTATCGTGATATTTATCCTTTGATAGATCAGCTTAAGCATCGTCAGAGTTGCAATGGGAACTGAATCTTTCCTATCTTCCAGCAGCATCATTCTTTCCAATCAAAACATTATATGACTGGCATCATCATTTCTCCCCCTTTCTTTCATAAGGCTTGCATCACAAGTTCTCCTAACTCATGATTTGTGTGAAATACATACCAGCAAAGCATCGTCTGATTTCGCTTCATGAAGTGTTGCCCAAGCCTGACATTCAATGCTATGATTACATAACAATGCTACAGGCATCCTCACTTTAGTCGATCTCCAATAACTTTGGAGTCCTTCTTCATCTCCTTCTTCATTTTGACCAGCATTGACAACAGTTGACAACAAATACAATCTTCATATACAAAGTGGTCCCAATAGTTGGGACATGTATCTATATGACCTCATTACTGTCCATTACATGTAAATATATTGAGGAACCCCTTTCTCTCTCATCAACCATTTTTATGAATTCTTATGTCACGCCGTTACGTTGCCGAAATCGCACCGATTTTCTAAGACAATGCCATTGTGTAGTGAATACCATGCCCATTTATCCATCAAAGGTATTCACCTTTATGCACATTTACTTATTGATTATAAAGTTTCATGTATGAATTCCATATTACTTTATCATGGAATAAATGATTATGTTTTATGAATCCATGTTTTATGATCCATGTGGCACACTTATGCATGAAATGAAATGTTTAAGAAGGGTGCGCCCTTATAGCGCTCCAATGCATTGGGTAAAGTATAGTATCATGATACATCATGTGCAATGTGTATTGAATCATTATAATTCAATTGCAACGAGGGTTTACTCATGCTTCATGTGTAATGAGAATTTACTCATGCTCCATGTGTAATGATCCTTGGCTCATGCTAATTCCATGTTAAGTGTTATTGCCACATTTCCATATTATGATTATCATGATTTATCATGCCTTTATGTTCATGTTTCTCTTGTGCTATATTGATATGCCTATTTTCTAACATGTATTTTACTCCTCATGTATTCCATGTTTATTCCCTTACTGGGCTTTATAGCTCACCCTTTTCTTATGCATGTCCTCAGGTTATCCCAAGCAATGCCAAGTACAAGGGAATGTAGTGGTCATGTAAAGGATGTTTTCAATAAAGATGTTGTATTTCATGTTTTAAGTTTTTATGTAATGATCCTAATCCCCAAAAACACTAGACCTATCAATATTCCATGTTGTATCAAGTGAATAGTTTATGTAATAAATCATGTTTAAGTTTGTAATAAAAGTAGGGTTGTCAACTGTGTAGTGAGGGAGAGTTGCATTATTTTGGAGTGAGTTGTCTCAGACCATTTCAACTACTGACTCAACATCTAGGAGAAATTGTCCCTCTAAGAGGCTAAAAGAAATCATTATTTACTTCATTTTACCTTATATATGGGTTTTTGGAATTTGTGTGACCAAAATTTACATGGTAATAAATCCCATATCTAGGTGGAATGTTTCAAGTGGGGTCTGGTGTCCACCCAACAATCCCTGGGTGTTGAACCCCTATCTGTGTATCGAGATATAATATTTCAAATGTGTTTTAGTCATGTTTATCTTGGATGAACCCTATCAATTTCATGAGTGTTGATATTGGAGGTATAGCTCATGGAATGTGTTATCCCAGATGAGCATTTTATAGAAGCTTCGAGCTAGAATCCTAGGCTGACAATGCAGTTGTGATCTTACCATGAGGTTGTGTGTATATTGTGAGTATATCTATATGTTTTATTGTATGTATCACATTATTATTGACATATCCTATGACAAGTTGACTACTATTGATGCTTTATGTTTGGTGTTTTTTGGGTGTCCTACCAGGTATTTTTATACTCACCCCTATATGGGATTTTCCTGCAAAAGTAATGTATTATGAAAATGACAAACCTTACGTGGAGTCCTTGGTGGACTAGGATTAGGTGGAGATAGTTTGGGCTAGACAAACCTAGGTGCATACTAGCATTTCATTTGAAAACAGTCCCCTCCATCTGAGTAGGTCAAACTTTTTTTTCCACTTTTGGGTGGGCTTGTATTTGTAAAGACTAGGAAAATTCCATGTAATTTTTTAAAAAATTATTTGGAATGATTACGACTCTGTGAAAATTTACTTTACGTGATTTCGAGGCCCAGTGTTCCCAAAATGAATTTTTTAACTTTTTTTAAAGGTATATTCATTAAACATGCGGGTGAAATTATCTATATTTTGAACCGGTAGTTGGATTAAAAATATTAGGGAACCGTTGAATCCATAAAGCTGGGATTCACTTAAGGGAGGCTTAACATCGACTGCAGTTGGTCGGATGAAAAAGTTAGTTTTTATAACTTTTTATAGAAATAATAAAATAACATAGGAATTGTTACTTTTTTTTCCTACCACCTGTTGAGTGGCGGTGGCGGGGACCACAGAGGTGGTCATACATTTAAATATGGGATATTAATTACACAGTTACACTTTGGTTGTGTAACCACCCCTTGTGTAATTAATGTGGCACATTAATTACGTCAATTAATGAATTTCATTAATTCCTTGGTGCGTTACTCACCCTTTCCCCTTCTTTTTAAATGGGGCTCAGGGTAGAGTTTTTGACACAGCTTCATCAAGAGAGGAACCTCTGGAAAAGTGATGCGACACCTTCCACCTACCGAGACGGAAGCTCGAGCAGCAACGAACTGGGAGCGACGAACGCCGACGACTTCATCAAAGTGAAGATTCTTCTTTCACCACCGCGATGACTCCAAAAATTCTCGTGGTAGGGGTTGTCATTTAATTCAAGAAATTCTCATGATTCTTCTCATCGTTCTTGATTTTTCTGGTGGTTGTTGTGGGGGAATTTGAACAGGGTTTATCATTATTTTTAATGTGATGTATAAATGACTCCCACTTTTTATAATGATAACACGGAGGGCATTGGAAAAAAGAACAAGGCCCGGACCCTCCGCCGCTTGATTTTCATTGTGTTCTTAGGAGGTGGGTTTTCCCAACTTGACGGAACCTTGAAACTGGGAGGCGTGCAATGATGGTGGCATCCCAAGAGGATCGTAGGCACGTCCAGTAGGAAGAATGTAGCACCAAAGATCACTCGATGGCCTATGTAAGATATGTTGGACTGGTACTGGGGACTGGTGCTGGTGGTGGAGGTGGCGGCTGACCCTCACTGGCCATGGATGAGGGTGGAACTGTGGTGGTCAGACAGGTGGCCAACAACAGTTGGGCATAGAGATGGGAGGCGGCGTGCCGTCACGCGCCGCAGTGAGACAGGCCGTGACTTGAAGTCATGGTGAAGGCAGGGACCCGCACCCTACGGGTCCCATGGGTGATGAGGAGGTGCCACCTGGAACCACCAATCAAAGAGATGAACAACTCCTTTGAGCCATTCGGTAGGCGGACCGTGTGACCCCCAGGTGGGTCGCGCCAGCCAGCGGGCTGAGCCACCGCAGCACAGCCCAGCTGGGGCATGCCGGGCCAGTCCGTGGCACAGCGGGACGAGCCCGATACAGCCCCACCCAACCGGGCTGGCCTAGGCCATTTCAGGCATGACCGGGTCAGGATGACCGGGTGAACCAGACCCAGACCTATTCGGGCCTAGTTATGCTTAAATGACCGTATCTTGCGAACCCGATGTCCGTTTGACGAACCGTCTATGGAGCTGGTATCCCTGGAATGAGAAGGTCCTTTTTAGATAATCTAAGACAGTTTTAGAGAAAGTTGAAGTATGGATGGGTTGGATCGACCCTGAATCCAACCGAGCCCTCGGCACTAAAATGCCAATAACTTACAGACCGGGCATCCGGTTGACACATCTGTTGCGTTGGAACCCATATGATGTGACAAATCATTGGGTAACTTCTTCATGGGACTTCGCGTTGGTTGAAATATGACTGATGGCTTGAGGAGCGGTTTCTCCCAGAAACAAGCGTACTATGAGTAGGAATCCTGTGACTGACTGGGATGTGAAGAATGAAGAGCGATTCTCTGTGAATCAACACCCAGTGATTCTGTGTGAATCAACACCTAGTGATTCTATGTGAATCAGTACCCAGTGATTCTGTGTGAATAAACACCTAGATATTTTGTGTGAATCATCCCCCAACGATTTTGTGTGAATTAGAACCCAACAATTTAGTGTGAATCAACACCGATTGATCCTGTGTGGGTCTTGTGTGGGTTAATACTTATAAATCCTGTGTGGGTTAGTAGCAGTGCCTCTTGAAAGAGTAAGATGATATAGCCTTACTACTAATCATCTGTACTAATTTACTTTTGTTACACCTCGTTTGAGTTGTGGCTATTTCTTTGTGCTTTGTGATTGAGATCGTGCTTATGTTATTCCTCTGTGGAATTCTAAGAGACCTTTAGGCATCTCTGGGTCCATAATGAGTATTTTTATACTCACCCTTATACGGGCTTCACCCGCACCTTGTTGTGTGTTTTGTAAACGATTAGCGGCTTGGATGAGACTGTAGGATCCAGGACCAGGTGATACATGGAGGTTACTGGTCGACATGGAAAGCAGTGGAGACGAGTTGTACCTACCCTTCAGGTAGGATCCTTGGTGGACAATCGTAGGAGTTGTTTTTTATTTTCAGTTGTAGTTGTACCCTTTCAGTTGATCTTGTATTCCGGACCCTTTAATTTTAGCACACACTTTTACTACTATAGTTTTACTTCGTGGTTGCATCTTATTGTGTTCTTGGGCTGTGTGTTTGTACAAGTTTAAATAAAATGCCTTCCTGTTTTAGGGATATGCCTTTCCAGTGCTATTCACCAACCCCTGGCCTATGGAAGGTGGGCCTGGGGTAGTCACAGCGTGGGCCCTGGGGGACGGGTCATGACAAAGTGGTATCAGAGGAGTTGGTTCTACCAAAGAACTAGGAATCTGATCTTTTTAATAGAGCAATAGTGTTAATTATTTTGAGTGTGGTTTTCAGTTCGGGGAGTCCAGTGTTGGTGCGGCAGCCGACGTATCCATACACCAGGACCCTAAACTCTGATTTTTGACTCGGTGCACAAAAACACTAATTTCATTTTTTTGAAATGTTTTTACATTTATCTATTTTGAGTCATCTCACCGGGTATAACTTATTGACCGTGGATCACCTATTTCTTTTCAGGATGCCGCTGCGTAGATAGTCGGCCATGATTCCCAAGAGAGTACACAATGACGGCCCACCGAGCGACGAGGCTTCAGTGCAAGGCCCTTTTATTGTGTTGGCACCATTGGGTGGTGTACCAGCACCACCACCACTTGGAGGGAAGTAGTTTCCACCAGCCCCACTAACAGACAGTGCACGCCGATTGAGCGCATTGCATGAGTTCCAATGGTAGAGGCCTTTGAGGTTTTGAGGCAAGAATGATCCCCAGGCAGTTAAGGACTGGCTGGAGGTTGTGGCATGAGTTTTCCACCTAGTTGGGACACCAGGAGAGCAGATGGTGATCCTAGCTGCTAGTCATTTCTTGGTCATTTCAGAAAGATGGTGGAGCCTGATGCTTCAGTTACATAATGAGGCAACCCTCACCTAGGTAGACTTTGAGAGCCTATTCAGGGCAGGGTTCATCTCAGCGACACTACACTCTGTGCATATTCAGAAGCTGCTGCACTTACAATAGGGTTTCTTATTAGTGGCCCAGTACTCAGCAAGATTCTCTAACCTCTCGCGCTACTCCACCAACATGGTGTATGACCCACTCTTTAAGGCCAAGACATTTGAGTAGGGTCTTCAACGAGATATCAGAGTATCGAGGATATCACTCAATATCCCGACACAGGCTGGAGTGCTCGAGTGAGCATTATTGGTGGAGAGCTTCTTAGCTGAGTAGGCACCAGCGATGATAGCCACCACTGGATGATAGGTAGTCGACTCATCTATAGGAGGTAGTAGGCAGATGACACAGAGGTCTGAGCAGACCAGACCTTCCAGAGGGCAACCTTAGGATGTAGGGTCGGAGGTGCAGATCTTGTGAGGTAGAGGTGGTTATCAAGGTAGAAGACTGTTCTTCATGTGCGGTGGGTAGGGACACATGGCTCGCGACTGCCCGACCCACCGTACCGATGATCAGAAGATGGTCGAGGAACTGCAAAGGCAACATTTGAGGTTCGAGCGAGGAGATCCGCAGGGTGGCGGACATGGAAGAGGAGAAGGTTTTGCAGTAGGTGGTGGATGGCGGTTTGAGGTTCTACCACCACCACCCCCAGGTGGTCTACCCCGACCACATGGAGCAGTTGGATAGGGGCAAGCACAACTACAGGCAGCAGAGGCCTACGACCATGACGCTCTAGAGATGATTAGAGGTATAATCTGTGTCTATTACACCCTAGAAGCACTACTTATAGACACAAGTTCTAGTCACTATTTCATTTCGATGACACTCTTTTGGAGATCAGAGATTTCGATGGAGCCATTGGATCGATCCTTACTATTAGATACTCCTACAGGAGAAGATTTGATGATTACACACTGGTGTAGGCAGTGTAAGATCACTCTTGGAGGTGAGAACATCAGCTGGGATCTCCTAGTAGTAGTGTCGAGGATTTACGATGTCATCTTGTGTTTGGATTGGCTATCCACAGTCCATGCTCAAATTGACTTTTTTAGGTGCAATGTGCTGTGTGTCTGTGAGGATATGATCAGGTTTAACTTCATCGGTGAGGAGGAAACCTTTGCAGCATAATATGGACTATCTCAAAGGAGGGTGCAGTCGATTACTCATCAGTTGGCTAGCCTCACCCTCAGAGCAGTTGACGTGAGGAGTCCGAATTATCTTGTAGTGGTTGACCAGTATGCTGATGTCTTCCTTAATGATGTTCTAGGACTACATACTTGCAAAGATGTAGACTTTCACATCAACCTGTACCCTAAGACGACACCGATATCTACACCACCATATCGTATGGCTCCCGTGGAGCTTCGTGAGCTGAGGGTACAATTGGATGGATTGCAGAGAAAGGGGTTGTTAAGGCCCAGTGTTTCTCTATGGGCATCCCCAATCTTGTTTTCCAAGAAGGCAGATGGGAGTCTAAGGATTTGTGTGGTTATCGGTGCCTAAACTAGCTAACCATGAAGAACAAGTATCCTCTACTGAGGATCGATGATCTCTTCGACCAGCTGAAGGGAGCTCGTTGGTTTTTGAAGATAAACCTCAGTTCTGGATATCACCAGCTCATGGTACGAGACTAGGATGTACTGAAGACTGCCTTCATATGTCGGTATAGCCATTATGAGTTCTTGGTGATGCCTTTATGCATGACCAACGCCCTAGTAGTGTTCATGGGGCTCATGAATAGGATCTTCCAGCCATACCTCGATCTCTTCATGGTGGTCTTCATTGATGACATCTTGATATACTCGGCGTTAGAGGAGGAGCATGCCACGCACCTGCAGATAGTTCTGGATACACTCCGAGAGATCCAGTTTTATTGCAAGCTATCGAAGTGCCAATTCTGGATACGAGAAGTCCACTTCCTAGGGAATGTTATCTTAGAGGTTGGAGTCGCAGTAGATCCAGAGAAGATAGAGTTAGTGCTTTCTTGGGATCCACCCAAGAGTATGACTGAGGTGTGGAGTTTTCCGATATTGGTTGGGTACTACAGTAGATTTGTACCTGAATTCTTCAAGGTAGTGGCACCCTTTTCAGCCTTTATAAAGAAGGGTACGCCTTTATTGTAGACTGAGAAGTTCCAAAAGAGTTTTCAAGAGCTAAGACAGATACTAACAAGTGCCCCCATCTTGAGGATACCATAAGAGGTTGTTGGGTATGTAGTCTACTACGATGCATCAGAGACTAGAATAGGTTGTGTCCTGATGCAGGAGTGAGTGGTGATCGCCAACGAATCATGGATGTTGAGACAACACGAGCAGAGCTATGCTACCCATGACCTGGAGTTAACAGCAGTGGTATTTATGCTGAATATGTGGCAACACTACTTTATGGGTGAACAATTGACTATTTACTCTGATATCAAGAGCCTCAGGTATATCTTCTCATAGAAGGATCTAAAACTGAGACAATGACGATGGCTAGAGTTCCTTCAGGAATATGATTTTGAGATAGTCTATACTCCTAGGAAAGGGAAAGTAGTAGCAGACACACTCAGTAGAAGTTTTGGTCTATAGGTGCTATGTGAGGTGATAGAGATGTTAGTTGTGTTGCAGATATCCTTTGTGGATAGAGATAGAGCAGCTTGCCTCTATTCTATGACCATCACTCCCCACTTCTATAGTGAGTTCGGAAGGCACAACTTGGGGACGTTGACTGTGAGGCCTGACGTGCTCAGATATCCTCAGGACAGGCTCTTGAAGGATTTTCTGAAGGTGGGGAGCACGTCGTCCTCTTCAGAAGATGCACCATGGTACCAGTGATGCTACGGGAGGAGGTTTTGAGGGAGTTCTATACATCCTATTTAGTGGTACATCCTGGAGTGGATAAGATGTACCAGGACCTCCGGCGTTAGTACTAGTGGCTAGGGGTGAATAAAGCAAAGACATAGTTTGTATCTCGATGCCTCACTTGTCAACAAGTGAAGGCCGGGCATCAGGTACCGGCCAGATTAGTGCACCCACTTGAGGTACCAGAGTGGAAGTGGGATGGTATTTCCATGGAATTCTTGATACGGCTACCACGTACATCAAGGGTCCATGATTCTATCTGGGTGATCGTTGACTGACTCAGCAAGTCGGCCCACTTACTACCCATCTGAGAGCATGGATCAGTAGAGGTCTTGGGACACCTCTATGTGTAGGAGATTGTGCGACTTCACAGAGTGTCATAGACGATTATCTCATATCATGAAACACATTTTACATACTACTTGTGGAAGGTATTATAGGAGGTGTTTGGGACTCAGCTACGCTTGAGCACCACCTTTCACCCTCAGACAGATGGTCAGACTGAGAAGACCATACAGAACCTTGAGGACATGATTCGTGCTTGGGTCCTCAATTTTGGCCACAATTGGGAGGACCACCTACCCCTAGTGGAGTTTTCATACAACAATAGTTATCACTCCACCATCAACATGGATCCGTTTGAGGCCTTGTACGAATGACCATGCAAATCACCTCTTTGCTGGACAGACCCAGGGGAGTCAGCACTTATGGGTCCAGAGTTGGCGCAGGCTACCACAGAGAATGTACAAATCATCAAAGAGTGGATGAAGACTGCACAGAGGTTGCAAAAGTCTTACACTGATAGGAGACGGAGACCCTTAGAGTTTGAAGAGGGAGACCATGTCTTCATATGGGTCTCACCCTAACAAGGATTACAGAGGTTTGGCTGGGGCGAAAAGCTATTTTTGAGGTTCATCAGACCTTTTCGGATCCTCAGCAGAGTAGGCGAGTTGGATTTCTATCTATCTCTTCCCCCATAGATACACTAGGTGCATAATGTTTTCCACGAGTTGCAGTTGAGGAGATATGTGCATGACCCATCACACGTTATCAACTGGGGCGAGCTGGACATCAATGATGGGGTGACATTTGAGGAGTTCCCAGTGGATATAGAAGATACACCGAAGTGGGTCCTTTGTGGATAGTCGATTCCTCTAGTTCGAGTTCTTTGGTTACATGGGAATATCTAGGAGAGCACACGGGAGTGGGAGGCTCAGATACATGCTCAGTACCCTCATTTTCCCCTAGTTTTGTTATATCTTTCAGGGACGAATATCCCTAAGGTGGGGAGAATGTAAATACCTGGAAAATTCCATGTAATTTTTTTAAAAATTATTTGGGATTATTACGAGTCTGTGAAAATTTACTACGTGTGATTCCGAGGCCCGGTGTGCCCGTAATGAATTTTTGATCTTTTTTTAAAGGTACATTCAGTAAATGCACGAGAGAAATTTTATATCTTTTGAACCAGTGCTCGGATTAAAAATATAAGGGCACTGTTGAATCCGAAATGCTGGGATTCACTTAAGGGAGGTTTAACTTTGACCGTAGTTGGTCAGGTGAAAAAGTTATTTTTTACATCTTTTTAAAGAAATAATAAAATAACATAGGAATTGTTATTTTTTTTACTACCACGTATTGAGCAACGGTGGCGGGGACCATAGAGGTGGTCAAAATTTTAAATATGGGATATTAATTACCCAAATACACTTTGGTTTCATAACCACCCCTCATGTAATTAATGCAGCACATTAGTTATGCCAATTAATGAATCTCATTAATTCCTCGGTGCGTTACTCACCCTTTCCTCCCTCTATTTAAATGGGGATCAGGGTAGAGTTTTTGACATGTCTTCATCAAGTGAGGAACCTCTGGTGAAGTGACACGACACCTTCTATCGACAAAGACGGAATCTTGGGCGGCAACAAACCGGGAGCGACGAACGCTAGTGGATTCATCAAAGCGCAAATTATTTTTACACCACTCTGATGACTCCAACGATTCTCGAGGTAGGGGTTGTCATTTAATTTAAGAAATTCCCATGATTCTTCTCCTCATTATCGACATTGCGGGTGGTCATTGTGAGGGAATTTGAATGGGTTTTATCATTATTTTTAATGTGATGTATAAATTACTCCCACTTGTTATAATGCTAATGCAGAGGGCATGAGCCAAACGAACATGGACCAGACCCTCCATCACTTGATTTTCATTACGTTCTTCAGAAGAGGGTTTTCCTAACTTGACAGAACCTTGAAACTAGGAGGCGTGCAATAATGGAAGCATCTGGGGAGGATTGTAGGTGCATATGAAAGGGAGAACGGGCCACCAGAGCTCACCTGGTGGCCTGCAGAAGATCTGCCGGTGCGGCTGGCGCCGCTTGGCACCGCGACAGTCAGACAGGTGGCCAGCAACAACTAGCCGTGGAGATGGGAGGTGGCATGCCATGGTGAGATAGGCCGCAACTTAAAGCTGTGACGAAGTCATGGACCTGCACCCTACAAGTCCCATGGGTAACGAGGTGGTGCCACCTGAAGACACTAATCAAGGAGCCGAATGGCTCCTTTGAGCCATTTGGCAGGTGGACCATGTGATCCCCGCACGGGTCATGC
Source organism: Viscum album (assembly GCA_963277665.1). NCBI lineage: Eukaryota > Viridiplantae > Streptophyta > Magnoliopsida > Santalales > Viscaceae > Viscum > Viscum album. The sequence continues at coordinate 306,455,069 of OY728127.1, forward strand.
CAGCCAGCGGGCCGAGCCGCTACAGCCCAGACCAGCCAGGGTGGGACAGGACGGTCTGTGGCCCAGTGGGCAATGTGTGCCATGGACCATCCCGGGTCAGGTTAGCCCAGGGCGGGTCGGTTTGACTGGGTCGGACCAGACCCAGACCCATTCTGGTCCAGTTATGCTTAAATGACCGTATCTTGTGAACCAAACGTCCATTTAACGAACCGTCTATGGTACCATGATCCGTGGAGAGATATAGTCCTTTTGAGATAGTTCATGAGAGTTTTGGAGGAAGTTGGAGTACGGCCGGGTTGGATTGACCCCGAATCTAACCAGGCTCTCGGCACTAAAATTCCAATAACTTACTGACCGAGCATCCGGTTGACACGCTGTCTGTTGGGTTGGAACCCTTATGATGTGAAAAATCATTGGGTAACTTCTACGTGGGACTTTGTGTCGATTGAAATATGGCCAATGGCTTGGGGAGATGTTTCGCCTAGAAAAAAGCGTACTATGAGCAAGAATCCTACGACTCGTTGAGATGTGAGGAATGAAGAGTGAATCTGTGTGAATCAGAACCCAGCGATTCTGTGTGAATCAGCACCCAATGATTCTGTGTGAATCAGCACCCATTGATTCTGTGTGAATCATCACCTAGTGATTATGTGTGAATTAGCACCTATCGATCCTGTGTGGTCTTGCGGGGGTTAATACCTATCAATCCTGTGTGTGTCAGCAGCAATGCCTCTTAATAGATTAAGATAATCTAGACTTATGAATAATATTTTGTACTAATGTAATTTTTTTATACCTAGTTTGAGATGTGACTATTGCTTTGTGCTTTTTGATTGTGATCATGCTTGTGTTATTCCTCTATGGAATCATGAGAGACCTTCAGGCATCTCGGGGTCCCTATAGAGTATTATTATACTCACCCCTGCATGAGCTTCACCCGCACCTTGTTGTGTCTTGTGCAGATGACGAGCGGCTTGGATGAGACTATAAGAGCCAATAATAGGCGGTACATGGAGGTTACTGGTAGACGTGGAAAGTAGTGGAGACAAGATGTACCTACCCTTCAGGTAGGATCCTTGGTGGATGATCATAAGAGCTGTTTTCTGTTTCCTGTTGTAGTTGTACCCTTTTAGTTGGGCTTGTATTCCAGCCCCCCCTTTACTTTCAGTACACACTTTTACTACTTCCATTTTACTTCGTTGTTGCATCTTCTTGTGTTCTTGGGCTGTGTGTTTGTACAGGTTTAAAGGCAATGCCTTCCCATTTAAGGGATATGCCTTTTCGGTGCTAGTCGCCAACCCCTGGCCTATGGAACGCAGGATTGGGGTAGTCATGGCGTGGGCCCCGGGGGATAGGTCGTGACGGTATTTTTCCCCTTTTTATGCCTTCCAGTACTTATATTGTATTATGATTGTGGGATTATAGATTTATGCATGCATGATTATCAGCTGTTTTACATTTCAACATTATATGGGCTTGGAGATGTGTGTGTGCATACAAGTACATTAGGATAATTACTCCCATCTATGTGATATGCCTTCTTGGTTATGGTTTATAACCCCTGACCTATTAGATTCAGGCTTGGGGTAGTTGCGTCTCAGGCCATATTGGGTCGGGCCATGACATATAGGCTTTTCACCATGATCTAAAAAAGCTTGAGACCCCACAACCCGAGTGTCCCTAGATAATATATTTTTCTAGTTCACGTCCCCATACTAGAGCATGTGACACCTCTATATACATATATAAACAAACTCCATTGGGTTTCATTGTTCCAACATGTAGTTTTCCTTTAGAAACAAATTGCTCATCCATTAAATCAGTGGAGTCCCCTTCAATATCAATGTCAAGTTCCTAATTTTTAGGGCACTCATCCATGTCACCCCATTTTGATACTGAAGCCTCCCCTTAGACTATGGTATCAGTATGTGGAAAGACATTCCTCAATGCTTGAGTTCCATGACTTGATGGGGAATTTATATGTTGACAACCAACCACATCAGAAAAGGATATTGGTCCTTGGCATGGTTGTGGACCCCCAACTATCTCATATTTTTCACCTTTTTCCCTTCTCTATTTATTGTAATCATCCATAGGAACCTTAAATTTTTAATTGTACACATATTGGAAAATATTCTTACAGTTTTCAAAAATTAAATTCCTATAAAAATTATCATTTGAATGTCCAATGTTAGATCATTCGTTGCAAATAATAGGTTTCCTCTCAAATTCAACAAAGTGTTCAAGCCTATTATAGCCAGAAATAAGAAAAATAGTCTCAATAAGAGGCGCACGTAATTCTACTTCAACAAAGACCCTTATAAGGTGGTCGTATCGAGCATGATCAGTATCAACATCCATATAAATAGGAATATCCACTACAAATGCTACATCCCAACAGATTTGTGAGTGCCAAAAGAACCAACAAAGACCTCTAATCTGAATCCAGACTTTTGTAATTGAGTTTTTGACCTTGGATGGGTCGAAAAGAGAATCCTAGTCTTGGAACCTTAGGTTTATCGATTTCAGAGAGACAAAACCACATCCTCAAGCCTTAGATTTAAGATTATCCAAAGAGAAGACAGAATGAAAGAATTCATTTCCAATTGAGATCAAGTGCCATCAATCGAAGCCCCAAACCTTTTGAATCTTCTTTTGAAGATCCTCAAGCTTTCGTTGGTGGTTATTAAACACCACCGTGATCCTTCGAATAATTGAATGTTTACATTCTTCAAGGTTCTCCTCCAAGATTTTATGATTTTCCTCAACAATGGCCAACAAACCATTTCTAACATTTTTCTTCTTCATCACTTTAGACTCTCCCCTAAGATTAGATAATAGTAGATGATTTAGAGTCTTCTCAATATAAGAGGATAAATTTGAATCCCTAATTCGAGTTGAGTGTGTCTAGAGGGCATCCTATCTTGCATAACCCTTCTTTGAATGATTCATGTTCTCCTTTCCCAGAGTAACTGTGTCAATTGACATCCTTGTGGGTTAAAAAAACATATTTTGAATAGAAAAGTGATCAGGATTGAGTGCCATGGAATTAGAACCCTAATTGCAATTATAGTTTAGAGAGAGAGACTCCCATAACCTCGCAACCTCAATAAATAAATAAATAAATATATATATATATATATATATGCATGCATGTATGTATATATAGTAATTTCACTAATTAGTAATGTATATATTAAATCATTCTTGCAAAATATTTATACATTTAATTAAATATTTTTTTAATTATTATCATAAATTCTAATGGTTAATAAATAATTATATATTTTATATACAATCAATACAATACATAAATCAATAATTAAAAATAATAATAACACTTATTTATTTATTTTTATGTGTTTTTAATTAATTTAATTAATGTTATGAATTCAATTTTTTTAAATAATTTTGTAATTTGATCAATTTTATTTATTCATTTTAATATTCTTCATTTAATAGTATTTATTCATTTTTGATTTTTATAAATTTTAAATATATTTGGGATTTATTCAATTTTTAATATATATATATATATATATTTATTTATAAAGTTACAATAATTTGAATATGTTTTCAATTTATATGATTAATATTTGTTCATTTTTAATTAGTAAGATTTAATATTTTAAATATGTTTGAAATTTATATTATCAATTTATTTGAATTTATTTTTTTGATATTTTTGTATTTTAAATAGTTAATATAATTCATTTACAATAATTTTATTATTTATAAAATTAATATCATTTATTTATTGATTTTTATTCATTTTATATGTGTTTTAAATTCATACAATAAATATTATGAATCCACTTTTTTAAATATATTTGTAATTTATTTAATTTTATTTATTCAGTTTTAATATTCTTTTATTCAATATTATTTATCCATTTTTAATATTTATTATTTTTAATATTTATTTTCTAAGGTTTAATATTTTCAATATGTTTGTAATTTGTAGGATTAATATTTATTCATTTTTATTTATAAAATATTAAAATATTTAAAATGTTGTAAATTTATATAATTATTTTATTTAAATGAAATTTTTAATATTTTTTATAATTTGTGAAGTTAATATAATTCATTTTTAATAATTTTATTATTTATATAATTAATATTATTTATTCATTTTTTATGTTTTTATAATTCATGTAATCAATGTTACAAATTTACATTTTTTTTGTAATTTATTCAATTTTTTTATTCATTTTTACATACTTTCATTTAATATTATTTATTTATTTTTAATATTTATCAATATATTATTTTTAATTTATTTATTTTTTAATATTTATTTTCTTAGTTTAACTATTTTCTATATTTTTTGTAATTTATACGACTAATATTTATTCATTTTTATTTATTAAGTTTTAATATTTTTAGTATATTTGAAATTTATATAATTTATTTTTTTAAATGCATCTCTTAATATTTTATGTAATTTAAATAATTAATATATTTATTTTTTAATAATTTTTGTATTTATATTATTAATATTATTTATTTATTCATTTTTAATCATTTTAATGTGTTTGTAATTTATGTAATTAGTGTTATGAATTTAATTTTTTTTATTTTTTTTATTCATTTTTAATATTCATTAATTCAATATTATTTATTCATTTTTATTGAATTTTAATATTTTTAGAATATATTATTTTTAATAGTTATATATATATATATTTATTACGTTTTTATATTTTAAATATGTTTTCAATATATACGATTATTTTTTTTAATTTTTATTTATTAGGTTATAACATTTTCAATATGTTTTTAATTTATATTATTAATTTATTTAAGTGTATTTTTTAATTTGTTTGTAATTTAAATAGTTAGTATAATTATGTTTTAATAATTTTATTATTTACTAAAATATTATTATTTATTTATTCATTTTTTTACATTTCTATTAATGCTAGATTACGCGATGATTAAAGTGTATTTTATCAGTGTTGAAAAACAAGTACTAATAAATTCCACTTTTGTCAACTCTTTTTTAGCGCATATAATGGTATTAATTTCTCAGTGATAAAAATCATTGAAAAAGGTTTATTTATGAGCTTTTATATTTTTAGTATTATTAAAATGGGCTCTTATCGATGCTTTTCAATAAGTATCGATGAAACCCTTTACTCTTTCTAAAATGAACCATAATATCTATCTTCTCTTCCCACCAGATTTAAGCTCATGTGGAACCGAACTTCTACAGCAATTGAATTTGTGTTTTTTTGGAATAATTGGACCTGAAAATCATAGGTATGAAATTCTAAACTTGTTTTTAGGATTCTTAGTCGATCATCCATGTGTTTTCCAGTATTTTTTCTAGTTTTTCTTCCCCTGTTCATCTACAACATCCAAACTTATTTATTTTGGACAAATCAAACCTCTTAACTAAAAGTATGATATTTTGAACTTATTTTTAAGGATTCTTAGAAGATCTTTCATGTGTTTTTCATGATATTTTGATTTTATATTCCCCTATTTATCTATAGTGTTTCTTCCCCTATGTGTTCGCTTGAAATCTATTTTTTTACATTATTCTTCCCTATTTTTGGGATGAATCAACCCTTTTAGGTTGATTTCAATTTTAGTTCTCCAATATTGCATGATATTCCGAATTTTTGGGTTGTTAATATTATTTGTATATATAAATATAGTCTATAGATAGATATTGCATAAAAGGAAATTTAATTTTTTTTATTTGATATTAATTGAAAATTTAAATGCGGTTTAGTGGAAACAAAATGAATTTTATTGATTAGGTGCCGAATTAATATCATGGGTAATTTTTAGATAAGAAATATGGAACATCCCATGTTTTTGAATGGGTTGAAATTTCTAAAGGAATTTGAATTATTCCTTTGATGGATGGTTCATTTTAAATTTCAGGAATGAGATTGAGGTTTTGAGGGTTTGAATGTCCAGATATATTTTTTTGGACATAAGTTACGATTCAGAGGAAGTTCCAAGGGTTCGGGCGAACACTAGAGGAAGAATTGGCATGTCAGGCTGCTGAAAACAGCTACCACTGGGCATTAATGTTTGAATCTCATTCACAATGTGAATGAGTTTCATGAGGTGTAGCTTGTAGGATACCGGACATGGAATCCTGAGGGATTACCCCAAGGAATTCACAATGTTTGTTTAGTTCATGTTGTGAATTTAGTTCACATCATGAAATCGATTCACACTCTAAATCAAGTGGTATAGCTTTTTTAAAAAATGTTAGTATGGGGTCATCCCCTTAAGCCTCTTTATGATACATGAGGGCACCCAAGAGGTCTCAGTAGTAGCTCCTCCCCCTATCTTAGGGTCCCTTGGATATCCTATGTTCGAGTTCCAATTCAAGCGTTGTTCGCCTTGTTGGATAGCCAATGGAGATTCTATGATTCATATTCCCTCCTTTCTGGGTTTATCTCATCATCATAGGCACTATTTCTATGCGAGATCATATTCTCTATTTTCATGGAGTTTTTTGATTCTTTTTATCTCTCTCATTCCAAGCTAAATCAGATCCCGATAAGGTATTAGTGAATCATCCTAAGCACAAGGTAGGTGGTCTATATATTTTCCCTTACAGTCTCACCATTTTAGAAATTACACTGTTATGCAGCATGTTGGACTTTCCATGCATTGCCCATAAAATGTGAAATTTATTATTTAGAACATAATGCCTTAAATTAGTTATCCACTGTGTATCTAATTTTAACCATTGGTGGTTTCTCAACCCAACCCATACCACCCCTTGGATGTGTTTCTTATATTCCATGACGATTAAGCCTTACCTTGGGTTTAAAATCACCTGTTGAGCATGCTAACATACTTTTAGCTAAAATAAATGGTTTAATGTAATTCAATGAACCATAGGTGTAGAATATGACTTACTCAACTTATGAATTTTTTTTATAATGTTCTATAACCATCCTTCATAAAAAAATAGCTAACTAGAATATAATGGGATGCTTAAGGTAATGATTTACCTTTTCCATAACCAAATTATTAAATGGAGTGTTTGAATCATTCAATTATATGTTAAGTAATAAATACAATAATTTTAATTGTCTTGGTTGGGTCAAATTATGAAAGGTATGATTTTTCCCATGGCCTACTCAATTACTTGTTAGATGGAAAATCCAATTGTGTACTTAAATTGTGATATGGAATGCTTATGGACATGGACTTACTTACTAGTTATAATTGATTTGTGACATGTAATGGGTTATCTCATGTCTGTTGTTATATTTTCAAATTAATTATCTTATTCCTTGAGTGATACCCGAGTTCCTTTTTACAAAACACCTAGGATAGGCTCATAGGCTGTTGAGATTATCTTTACTTTGGGAAATATTAGTTTCCTTATTACAAAATACCATGAATGGGATCATAGGTTACTTGATTTATGTTATACTGTGAGTGATACTTGTGTTTAATTTTACATAATTCCTTGGATGGAATCATAAGATAGATTATTTTCCTTATGCCATGATCAATACTTGAGTTTCCTTTTTCAGAACACCTTGGACGGGTTCATCAGCTAGATAATTTTCCTCATGATCTGAACAATACTTGGGATTCATTTTTATGGAATTCATTTTATGGGCTCATATAAAAATTAGAATTTATGAGTGATAATTGGGTTTCCTTTTTATGAAACACCAAGGATGAGCTCATGGAATAAACATAATTATGCCACTTCATAGGTGATACCTGGGTTCCTCATTATGAAAATCCTAGGATGGGATTAGAGGACAAATAATTTGTATCATGCTTGTTTATTATTACATATGACCTATGGTATCATTTTATGATGATTAGTATACTATGATTCCTTGAATTATACCTCAGGTCATTGAATAACTAATGGTCGTATGTTTAGATACACGTGACTACCTATAATTTCTCTGTAGTTTAGAGACACTCATTATACATGGATGTCGTGGGTTTACCCTAAGTCCTATATAACTATTATACTATTATTATTGGATATGTCCCCTAGTTAGGATGTCTTGATTTATTACCTTAATTAAATAAATGATCCTTGTGCCATTGTTATGTGGATTCCTTGCCCTTCAACCTTAGCTCCTTGCCGATGCTTGTATATATCTACATATATCTATTTATATATACGCTTATATATACATGTAGGCATGTTTATAGATATTACTACTTAGGCCAAAGTAGGTATGGTCAGCCGGGTGTCCTTGAGGAACCTGAGACAACTTATTTACAATTATTCATTTACTACTTTATTTATTATACCCACACTCTAATGTATTTTATACTCATAGAATCGATTGAATTAGGCACATTTGGTGGTGGTATACTAAGTTTATCTCACACCCTCTTCAGGCTTCCATTGCATTGTGGTACCCAAAAATACCTCATGGTTATAGGTTCAAGTTCATGGTTTATGATTGTGATTTTACATTTGTACATGGGATTTTAGGAGCACATGACTTAGTCGGAGCTCAGTATGCTCATGGAGATAACCTTTTAAGATTTTTTATTTCTTTTTTATTGTTTATTTATTTCCTTATATATACCTACTACTTACATATTGTAGATTCACATGGAAATTCATGGTTGTGCATTTTTCGTTGGCCATTTTATTAGTTATTCTTTACTTTCAAAACTTTTCATTTATACTACTTATTCTATTGATTGAATTATTATCTCTTATACCTCTGTGATTCTCTAATCATGAGGGTATAGTCTCCCCATTGTATCATCATTGGAACCTCACTTATAGTCAGTAGCCTCTGGTATACGAGGAGGCATGCTTGAGGCCATGTGATTGATTGGCTTGGGGAACCATTTCAGTTTCTCTTAGGTTAGGGCATTATAAAGTGTTATCAGATCATATTTTCCTTTGTCTTACTATTTTTGGTTGGAAGATAGGAGACAAAAAATTTGTCGGAACCTGGTAAATATCCATTTCTGGGAGTGATCAACCATTGCATGGGGAAATGACCAAGTGGATGGGGATGGGACTATTTTTCACACTGTTCGTTATCATAGTTGATTATAATTTCACATTGGGTGATTGGTGTACTCTCACTTCTTACTAATTTATGAGATTGATGGTATTTTACCCTTATCTAAAATGTAAGGGGAGTATTGTTACATTAATCATTATAAAAACATATATATTCACATGCCATGCCAAGTAGGTTGCATTGCTTGACTGCCTAATATATTATGGATGTGCCTTGTGTGTAATTACAACATGTTTTTCATTATTCCATGTATGAATGATTAATTTATCATACTTCCTTGAATTTCTTGTTGTATCATATCATTATTAGTTATAATTATGATATAGGATGGGTTATTAATGTTTCAACATCAACCTAAATGATGTTTTCCTATATAACTTTATGGTGGCACCTTAACCAATCAATCCTAACATATTTGACCCATGTACCATTGGTTGGATGGGATGAAATATATATGTTCATAATTAAATGGGTGCCAATTTTTTTTATAAAGTGTATGATCATTTTATAAATTGGTAAGGGTAACCCATATAATCAAACCATTACATATGGAATTGTTATATTTTGAGATAGAAGTGAAAATTCAGGTTGTAGTTACATTAATGGAAATTGTAATTTATAAAGACTTGTACCTTTATAATTCGGTAATGGTGATTCATCTAACTCTTCTATTAAACAAATATAAAATTTTCTAAACTTGACCAATAAATGATGCAATTACTTGTGGGTTGTACCCCTAATTCAACCCAAGTAGGTCAGTCTAGACTCATTATAGTTATGAGATAGACCCAACTTGACCCAAGAAGGTCGGTCATGGTTCTTTTTTCTTATGATCTGAAACCACTATGGGTTTAATTAAATCTTGGAATAATCTACGTGTTTCTAGTAGGATTCCTTTTCCACTTATGATTTAGTGCTTAACTTATGGGGGTATAGTCACGTGAATGGATTGGTTATTTAAAGTGTCTGTAGCTTCTTATATGGTGTTACATATAGACATATGGTGGAATATTACTTAACCAATCATCCTTAAAATGATAAAAGACCCATTATCTGCTTTTGATATGTACTTATTATGAGACTTTGGTTAATTAAAATTCCAATTACAACCTAAAGGGTGTCTTACTATATAGATTTCAATTGAAATTTTCTTTAACTAAGACCAATCACGTGAACCTTGTGGATAAATAAAATGAATAAAATCAATTTATGAGATAAATTTACTATTTGTGATAGCATGTTAACTATATTAATATGAATAAAAGGAATTTTTATATAACTCGCTCATATGCTATGTTGCATTAGCTGAATAAAGAATCAAGAACTTTTTCCTTATGACTAGTACTTGATGTTCTTAAATTTGAATTAGTTAAATGGTTTAAATACCATCATAATGTGGTGTTCCTTTTTTTTACCCACATGTAAGGGTAGTTTAAATATTTATCTTAGTTTTTTCTTAGATGGGAATAGGTACGTTTCACATAGGTATCTATTAAAATTTTCATTACGATGAGCTTAGAGGTTAGGCTAGTAAGCTTAGAGACCTTTTTAGCATGACTTGTATAAAATTTCAATGCTTTGTAATTTAGTATGGGGATATTTAGGTGAAGGTAGCACCCTCAGGGGTAACCTATCATAAAAAAAATTGTGTAGTGTTCCAGGAGAGAGGTGTCGTTTAGGTGCCATTTGAATCTCGTAGGACTCTTAGTTCATGAAATGACATGTAGTGAGAGGGGCGGTCATGTGATAAATGAACACTTGTTAGGGGGGTGATCATTATGTAATTATATATAATAGCAGGTTATAAAATCCTAGAGAATGGTCAACAACTTAGTAGGTTGTGTAACCCTTCTTTTTTATTTAGTGTTGGAAAACTCAAAAGGCCATCAGCTAGAATAAGAAATGTATGGGATAATACAACTCGAGTCTAAAATATTTTGTATAGGCCATAAGATATTGTGATGTAGAGGGCCGATAAGCTTATGGAAAATGTCAAATGATGTACCACTGTGTTCATAAACTCATGGGGTAGTGTGTATTGATACATGTGATAACTATCAAGTTGGTAAAATGATACAATGAACCATATGAATTTGGTGGAAAATTTTTAATCCTTAAAATTTTATGCTACGTCCTTGGGTTGTCTCCAGATTAGAGTGACTTGGGAATTAGAGGAATTTAGTTATCCTAGTGTTGGGGGATGACGTTGTAAAGGATTGGTTGTTGTAGCACTACTGATCAATTTAGTTTATATTCTTTACTTGATGCAAATGATGTGTGTGTGTGTGATTCAAGAGAGTGTCACATGTATGTCTAGAGTAAATCTGATCTGGTATGATTTTAAGCAGTTTGTTTTATTCTCTTTTCAATTTTTTCACTTGGTAAACACATGTTTTCCACATCCATAACCCATGTTCGATAGTGTATAGAGTATGTGGAATAGGATGAGTTTACATTCTCAATAAACAATGAATATAACACCCCTAAGGTGGGGAGAATCATGTCGAATGTGTTTTAGCGTTCCCTTCCAAGTAGAGGGAGTGAAACCAAAATAGGCCACCTGTATGTGGTTAGAAAATTTTATAGAATCCCATGACGATAATAGCTATATCATCTACTCCTTGATATGATGCTCAAGATAAAACTTGATTATGGGTTTTGATAGTTTTTGGAATCTAGATTTAGGATTGAGTTGCATGAGTGACCCATATATTGTTATGCTTCTCAGGCATGTGTATTCTTGCAAGGCATCACAATAATGAAATTTTTGGTTGTGTGTGAAACCTTTGAGGAAACTATGAGTTAATATTGGACTACTGTGAGGGTTTTTGAAACAATCTCAAAATTTCTTGGTAGTGAGGACTTTTTGGTTGGTTAGTGATTATGCATCAGTGGGTACAACCAAGATTTTTCAAAAGAATTCATCCAGTAGTGGTTCAACTACTCTTCTTGTCTATTGTTGGTTGTGTAGGATTGGTTGGAAAACATGCTAGGTACTTCTTAATATTTAAAATGGGAGTGTCTCAATACTTATTAATAATCATTGATAACCCCTTAGTGTTATCTTGTCTAAATTATGATCATTACACTCCTCTTGACATCATCCAGGTTATGCTAAGTGAGATATGATTATATGCAGAGCTAATGAAAGAAATTAAATTCCTTAATGGTTTAATAAATAGACTCCATTGATTTTAACTCTAGGAGTGTGGTTGTTTATAGAGGCATTGTTTTTTCTGAGTGATAATAGGATTCCTATGTATGAGGTCCTTGAAAAAACTCATAGACACTAGCCCATTTGTTGAATTGATCTCCATGAGAGGTACCATTGATGGGATCAGTCAGCATTTTTTAATATGTAGACGTCTCTAATATGTACTGAAATCTCACTTGTAAACTCTTGAGAGTATATTACCTTAGATGAGCTTCTCATAATCCTATGGTTTATTTTGAGGTGACCCTGAAATAGGTTTAGGCTCAGATGATATATTTTAATGCATGATGATCCAAGGGTACTCGATTGGTATACACATATGTTTGTAATGTGGAATTATTATGGGAATGACCAGTTTGGTAGGAAAAGTCATTGGAAGCCAGTTACAGGCATCAATGGGAGTGATCAGAATAAAATCACTATGCCCTAGAATAATGGTGTCATAATTAGGTTTTGGAAGTGTCAGCTTCAAAATTCGATTGTTTTCAGAGATAGTCGACTGGTAGTGGCTCAACTTTCCTTTCTCTTATTTTGTTGATTTGAGGTTAGTGAGGTACCACTTCTGGCATGTTGTTGGGATGTAACGAGTACTATGCATGGACATTCAAGGTTTTTCATGGAAAATAAAGCATGAACAAGATAAATTTAGTCAAATGTGAATTGATTTTATGATCAGTTAACAATCTTTCTGGGAGCGTCATTAGAATGCAAAGAGCATGATTACTTAGGAAATTCTGATGGTTGAACTACCATGGATCAGAATTGGTCATTCAAAGTTATAACCTATATTTGGGATCACCATAGGTTGGTTGATGAATGATATGACATAGTGATCATATCTTGGGTTAAAAAGAATTAGGTAAGCACCACCCCATGTTTTAGTTTTCAATTTGAGCATTGGATTGAGTTTTAATGGCTTATACACTACATGATTAAAAATGATTCTTGGAGGCACGTTTGGTGTTGGAAACACAAAAATACCATTTGAGTGGAGAATATACGACCTAAGTAGGTTGGTTGATGTTACATTATTACCAAATGCTTCCTAGGGGTGATAAGTTATAAGGTGTGGAGGTTATGATGTCCCATGTTTTGGATCAGGTTTAAATTTCTAAAGGAATTTGAATTCTTTATTTCATGGATGGTTTTTTTTTGAATTTTAGGAATCAGAGTGAGGTTATAAGAGTATTAATATCCATAAATGATGTTTTTTAACATAGGTTATGATTTAGTGGAAGTACCAGTGGTTTGGGCGAACACTGGAGGAAGAACATGCATGGTGAGATACTAAAAATAACTGCTACAGTCCATTCACATCATGGATATCATTCACAACATGAACAGGTTTCATAGGGTATGACTGATAGTATACAAGATGTGAAATACCAAGTCTTACCCTGTGGAATTTACAACATGTATCTAGATTGCATCAGGAATTTGGGTCATGTCATGAAATCAGTTCGCATCATGAATCTTGCAGTCTGGTTTTAAAAAAAATGTTAATAGGGGATCAAGCACTTATGCCTATTTAGGAAATAAGAGGGTGTCTGGGAGGTCTTAATATTGGCTCCTCCCACTCTTCTTAGGTTCCCTTGGATCACCTTCATCCGAGATATGATTAAAGCACCATTTATCATGTCAGATAGCCAATAGTGAGTCTATGATTCCTCTTCCCTCCTTTCTCAGTTTATCTCACCATCTTAGGTGTTATTTATATACAAGATAATATGACCTATTTTCAGTTAATTTGACAATTCTTATAATTTATATCATTCTAGGATGAATCCGATCCTAATAATAGATGAGTGAAGCATATTATGTATAAGCTAGGTGTCCTATATCTTTTCCCTCAATGTCTTGTCTTTTTATAAATTAGACCATTGTGCCGCACACTGGACTTTCCATGTGTTTCCTATAAAATGTGAAATAAATTATGTGTAACCTAATGCCTAAAATTAGTTAGCTATCATGTAACTATTTTTTACCATTGGAGGTTTCTAACCTCATATATAAAGACCCCTTGGGTAATTTTCTTATATTTCATGACCCTTTATTCTTAGCTTGGGTTTAAAATAACCGCATGAGTATGTTAACATACTTTTCTATAAAATAAATAGTTTAATGGAATTAAATGAACCATAAGTAGAGAATAGGATTCACTCAACTTATAATTTTTTTTATAATATGCAAGACACATCCTTAATCAAAGAAATGGATAATTAAAGTCAAGTGGGGTTCTTAAGGGAATGATTTACCCCTGGCCATGAACAAATTATTAAATGGAGTGTTTAACTTCTTTACTTGTAAGTGAAGTGATAAACAGAGTTATTTGAATTTTCTTAGTTGGTTAAAATGATTAAAGGAATGGATTTTTCCCATGTACTAATCAATTACTTATTATATGGAATGATCCTATTATTTTCTTAAATTGTGATATGGAATTATTATTTTCATGGACTTCCTTACTAGTTATAATTGATATGTGACATGGCATGGATTATCTCCTAGAAATTGTTATATTATAAAATGAATTATGTTATGCCTTGAGTTATACTTGAGTTCCTTTTTACAAAATGCCTAGGATAAGCTCATAGGATATTGAGATTATCTATATTATGGGAGATACATATTTCCTTATTTCAAAATAATATGGATTATCTCATAGATTACTTGATTTACATTATGCCATGAGTGATACTTGGGTTTCCTTTTATTGAACTCCTTGGATGGGGTCATAGGATAGATGCTTTTTCTTATTCCATGAGTGGTACTTGGGTTCCCTTTTTCTGAATGCCATGGATAGGGTCTTCGGATAAATGAGTTTCCTCATGCTCTGAGTGAGACTTGGGTTTTGTTTTTATGGAACACTTTAGAAATTATCATAGGGAACTTGGAAGTTATGAGTTATACTTGGGTTTCCTTTTAATATAATGAATTTGGTGAGATCATAGAATAAATATAATTATGTTACTCCTTGGGAAATACCTGGGTTCCTCATTATGGAACACCTAGGATGGGATCATAGGAAAAATGATTTGTATAATTCTTGATTATTATTACATATGATAAGTGATATCTCCTTATGATGATTAGTATACTATGATGACTTGTCTTGTACCTCGGGTCCTTGGATAACAAATGGTCTCATGTTCAGATGCATGTGACTACCCAGAATTGCTCCGTGGTTTAGAGATACTCATTATACATAGACGTCGTGGGTTTACCCTGAGTCTTATACAATTGCTATAATTTTATATCCTTGGATATGTTCCCTGGCTAGGATCTCTTGGCTAATTTCCTTAATTAAATAAACGATCCTTATGCTACTGTTATATGGAGTCCTTTTCCTTCTGCCTCAAGTCCTCTGCGATGTATGTATATATCTGCATATTTCTATTTATATATATTATTATATATAAATGTAGGAATGTTTAGAGATATTACAGCTTAGTTTGAATTAGGTATGGTTAGTCTGATGCCCTTGAGAAACCAAAGACGACTTATTTATAGTTATTCATTTACTGCTATATTTATTATATCTACACACTACTGTATTTTATACTCATAGTTTGGATTGCATTAGACACCATTGGTGGTGTCCCATTGAGTTTATATCACACCCTTTTTGGGCTTACATTACACTGGGGTGCCCAAACATACCTCATGGTTGCAGGTTCAGGTGCATGGTTTATTTTGTGATGTTACATTTGTACATGGAAGTTTAGGAGTATAGGGCTGAGCTAGAGCTCATGCTTCTTATAGAGACATCTATTAAGGTTTTTTCTGTCTTTTGTATCATTTATGTATTACCTATATTATGTTTACTGCTTACATATTATATATCAACATGGAAATGCATGGTTGTGTTTGGAATTATCCATTTTATCAGTTATAATTGACTTCCACTACCTTTTATTTATACTGCTTCCACTATTGATTGACATATTATCTCTTATATCACTGCTCTAACCTGATCATAATGGTATATTATCCCATCCATAACATAATTGAACCCTCGGTGCTAGTCGGTATCCTTTGGTATATGGAGAGGTGTGCTTGAGGCCATGTGACCGACCGACTCGGGGCACCGTTTCAGTGGCTCTCGGGTTGGGACTATACAAAATCGATGTTCCTAATCTTATAAATAAGTGAAATCCTTATAAATATTAATGGATTCAAGATTATTCATTGGGTTATTTTTTGGGTCAATCTAGTAACTATATTTGAAATGGGAACGATATGATTAATGTTTTTTATAGAAACATGACATGCGATATGATGTTTTCTTATATATATATATACAAATTTGAATTTAATTTGTTTTTATATGTATAAGTATAAATGTATATATATATATTTATTTATATCTGTTTCAATATTTATCCATCTATGTGTGTATATGTGTGTGTGTATTAATAGTAGTTTATATTATATTTAAATCCTTAAAATTTCATGAAAAAACCATCACATAATATCATCACATTGTGCATGAAGTTACCTACTCCACACTAGGAAAAAATCCACACTAGGAGAGAAGACTTAATTCTTTCCAAAACATAGGCTTTTTTATATGTATATATTTTTAATTGTATTATAAATCATAGAGTTTATATCTATTATTTTATATAATTTATATATGTATGTATTAGAATTTATAATTATATTTTTTAAAGTTATACTTTATATAATTTACAAATATAAAAAATGATATATTATATGTATAGCTTATGTATATTTATTTATTTATTATAAAATATGGATATTATTAAACCAAATTGGATGAATATGAATTAAAAATGGATGGTTTCTAATGATATGACAAATGAATATGGATATGGGTTAAAGAAATTATCAAGTTTGTAATAAATCATGTATATGACCTAAATCAAATCTTTTGTCTATGTCTACATTGTTTTTATATAAGAAAAATTAGTCCAGAGAAGTTTGAAGAACATTTTATCTATCCTAGAATAGATAAAATCTATAAATGTTAGACTAAACAAAGGGAATAATTGAATATAGATATCGACTAAGATGATACTACAATTTATTGATCATATGATATGTAACATCCCAAGTAAATGAAGGATAAGACATATTTCATATTTATTAATATTTGTGAATTAAATATTAATTTTACTTTAAAGGGGTTGCTATGTTTGATAGCGTTCCCGATACGCAACAACAGGTTTCTTTGAAATCTTACGTTGCACACTAATAATATAATAATATTATTTTAAATGGTAGTTAACTCCTAGCCATTGTATTGGTGGGAGTGAACAAAACTAACTAAAATATGATTATACATGTTTGTTAAATTTATTTACATTCATCCAATAAATGTTAGAGGCTTAAAATGTGTATAAATCTAATTTTAAGCATAATTTACATTAAAAGGCCGATTTACCGCCTTTTAATGGTGAACCCTCTTTAAATATAGTTTTGGTCACTTTAATACATTCTAATTGAAAAAATAAAATCTTTCTTTAGAATGGGGACATTAAAATTTACTTTGTGTAAATTTTTGGGATTTTTCTGATAAACTTCATTTTTTAATGAACAATGAAAGTATTGTATTTTATTTCAAAAGTGCCTTTTAATATGATTTATTTATATGGTTAGATTATATTTTTAATTGATTTTAAAGTGTAATTATAATATATTTTTACCATTTAATCCAATTTTGGTCATTGGAATTAATTTCACTTTGAAATTAGACATAAACAAGTGTCAATCTTCTGATAGTTATTGTTTCTTAAAAACACGCTATTTGTTTTACCAATGAGAATTAATTTTAAAATTAATTAAGGACAATTTTATGTTTTGAATTTGAAAAAATAAACATAATTTTTGAATTTTTAATATCAAATAATTCTTAGGCTGATTTTTTGTATTTTTCTGAAAAACATCATTTTTTAATGAATAGTGAAACCACTTAGTAGTAGTTAAAAAAACTGACTTTTTCATTTAAATGAAATTTTACTACTTGTTTGAATTTCATTTTAAAAATACAACATACATGGTTGTTATCAAGAAGTAAAATGTGGTTCAATAAGATGAAAATAATTTTTGGTAAATAGTAACTTTTGACTTTTATTTAATGCGATTAAAGGTAATTATGGTAATTCAAGGTTAAAATAATATTATAATAATTCAAAATTACCTTAAAACTTGTCCAAACCTTATTGGTTGAGTCATTTACGACCATGGGCATATTTGGGTCGATTTTGGGACCCCATTGAGCAACTTGGGAGTGATAATGACAATTTGGATTAATTAATTTAATGTAAAGACAAAATTGACATTAACAAAAATATTTTAGTAATTAATTTTTATATGGTTTTATATAAGTCATATTTTAGAATATAAATATTTATAGGAAATATAAAAATATTTCCTACATCATGGTATTTTTTTATAATTTTTAGACATCAAATAAATTAAATTATTTATGACACAATAATGATGCAGTGTTTACCTCATTAATAAATCATTTAAATAAATAAGATTATAAATATTAAAATATTACAAAAAAACTGTACAATTACTATTGGATGATTTTATTTTGACCATGATTCATCTTATCTTCGACTATAATGATTTTTCGACTATTAGAAACCGAATATCATTATATAATAAAATAATAGTTTCACACTTTCCTAAAGAGCCCCCCCTTATAAAAGGAGACCACTTCTAACCAATTCATCACACCTCTAAAGCCATTTGGACCGTCCAAACTCTACACCAAGTAATCTCCCTACATCCCTCTCATCCCCCTAGAAGCTTTACCTTAGGCATAAGGCACTTCAAGAAGTCCATTGGTTTAAACCAAAGGGAGTTACCCAAATTAAAGGTAACGATTTCTCTTAAATTATTCTCTTTTATTTTACTTCTCCAACCCATAAAATCTTTTTATTTCTTTATTTTGTAATAAAACCAGTATCCTCAATATATTAGGATGTTGTTATGAGAAGGATTCAAACTACACTTACACACACCTCCATCTAATGGGTGAGGAACATAATGTTTCTGTGGATGGAAAACTAACGCCTCACGAAACAATGATTGTTTGATTATCTCCTACCGCCTATCATGGTGGCCATTATGATGGAACTGTAATTATATATGATATATATCATGTTTATTTTTTCTTTATGCTTCTTTATTTTACCTTATTATGATTCCTTTATGTTTTCCATAGTGGGTAAATACGATAATCTCATTTGAGAAAGTGAGGACTACCACCCCCTCAAAGTGATGTGACTCGTTAATGACTTATATGGGATATATAAAGGATAAAGATAATGATATTATATATGATATTATACTGTAATTATAATATACCTATGTATCATTATGTTTAAATTCCATTAAAATAAGAAATAGAAATGAAAGTAGCATTCATGTGTACGTATGACTTACCGTCTCCATGAAAGGTACATTTCATTTCTTACTTCCATATGTTATGTACTATTATAAATACATGTATATACTGGATATATGATATATATATGATATATAAATCATGAATATAATTCTGGATATAATGAACCTTTGACCACATGAACAACATGTAATTATAAGAAGTACATTTTTGACTCAAGTACCAAATATCGACAAAACGAACGTTATTAACTTAAATGATTACATAATGTTTAGAACATGGTAATAAGTGATATAAAAGGAATAATAAACTTGAAAAAAGTTATTAATAATGTAGAAATTAACTTTAGTTTATTATTCATGATATTAATGAACGAACGGGTCAAGTCGGACACGAGGAAAGGGACTTCGTCTCAATCTCCTTTCATTGAGGCATATTTTGTTTTTATACAAAATTTTCTTTTATACGCTATATAAACACCTTTGAATTTTCATTTCATTAAAATGGAATCTTTTTATACGAAGCGTTTTACTAAACAAAAAAAAAACAAAATGTTTCTTTTTAATATAAGCGGTGACAACGACCTTTCCGCCGCCGCAAGTATTATTTGATATTTGGCTTCCTTAACAAGCCGTAATGTTTTTTTAAAAGGAAAAATAAATACCATATATTCTTTTTACGTATTTTGGTATTAAAAATGATTTTGAGAATGTATTTATTTTTTCAATATCTTGAAATGATATTTTGTTATTGCAATGTGGAAATGTTATCTTTCCTTTATGCTTCTATTATGTGTTATGATAATGTTGTGGTTCTTGGGAATTATTTACATATATGGGTGGTTCCATGATAAACCTAGGGTAGGTGAGCTCTCCCGTCCTCCACCCGAAAAGGTGTGGATTGTGATCGAGGGGCAATACAGGTACTTACAAAGTGTGTTTTACAAATCTTGGTCTTTGTTTTGCTCTTTCTGCCATAGACAGGGCCACCGTTTGGAGGAATGCTGCAAAAGGGCTTTGGCTATGGTGGTTGATATTTCTGCGGTGGATAAGGGTGTCTCAGTGCATGTCGAAGGAGATGGGTCAGGCTCCGGCCATGGTTCTAAACCTGCTGTGTGCAACATGAGGTCTGTCGAGACTCTTCGGGGGGATCAAGAGCAAGGGCCTCCTTGTCAACTGGGGGCGGGGTTACACTGTGTTTCCAACGATTCGATGGTGGATCCTTTTGGCTCGGGGAGGGCGAGATCTGCCGGTTCTATCTTGAAGGTGACTGCCAGGGACTCAGAGCCTCAGGTGAAGGCTGTGTTTGATCGCCTCAGGAAGGACTTAGGTGTAGTCCAGACGGCCAGTAACATGGGGAAGGAGTGTCTGATTCATGCGGATGAGGCCTTGGCGAGGATCTCTCTGCCCCCAGGTGAATGTAGGGGTTGGGAGGTTCAGAATCCTCAGAATCAGTATATGGGAAGGGGTTTCGAGCAACCAGCTTTACAGGATGGGTCTGGGATTGGGGAAGCTTGTGTCAGGGAGAAGGAAGGGGGCAATGGGGTTGGGCCTGCCTTGGGTATCACCCCTGGTCAGCTGAATGGAAATGGGGAGGAGGTGCAGGCTCAGACCAACATTAGAGACCCAGAGGGTTTGGGTTCTGGCATCCTACCAGAGAGTGTAGCTCCAGCCCATATTCCAGTTGTTTTGAGCAACAGATTTGCAGAATTGGGTGAGGTGGATTCCATGGTAGATTCTTCTGCTCTGGTTGTGGATGATAAAGACTACAGGAGGAACACTGATGGCCTCGGGTTGGAAGGTCAGATAAGGGGGCATGTTCTCCCGGAGTGTGTTGATGGTGGAGGAGAAGCAGGACTTGATGGGATATGTAGAAGTTTTTCTGAAGCCGAAACCGAGTCAAGGAGTTACAGGAGGAAGAGGAGGAGGAGGGGTAGGAAGGAGTAATCCTCCTTACCTCCTCCTATGAGGACCTGGTCAACTAAAAAACCAACGGTCGAGGTGCTGGACAGGGAGATCATGTGTCATATTAGCTCTCCTGGACAGCATGAAATCTCCTCGGACTTGGTGTTAAGCTCGGAGGATGTGGTGTCAGAACAGGTGTTATATCTTAACGCATCGGAAGAGGATGCAGCCAAAATGATGGGCCAGAACCTTGAAGTGAAGCTGAATGAAGAGCAGTATGTTTGGGTTGATAAGAAGGATACGATCCTGGTTGGAGGCTACAACAAGGGGTTGATCAGTCTCGTGGAGTACATGTAGGTTTGGAATAGATTGACCACTGCCTTTGAGGCCTTGATAAGGGGGGACCCCCTGCTGCAGGTCTGTGACTTATCCTGGAAGCTGTTTAGGGACACGAACTCTGGTGGAACTCGACTTGTTTTCAATGAATCTGTTTATATTCTCTCTTCCTAATGCGTTGTCAAGTTGCTGTTCTTGTTGTGTGTGGAAGGTCGGAGGACCAGATCGGTTCGGATGGGTTGGAACACGCTGCTCCTTCTTTGGCAGGTCACTTGGGAGGTGGCTGAACGGAGGGATGGCTTGCCATCGGGAGAGAACATGCTTGCATGGGGTCGCTGAGTGGTTCTCCCTTGGAGTGAGTGGCGATGTTTTTGCTTGGATGAGGTGATTTCTGGTTTTTGTTTGTTGCTGTTTGGGTCCACTGAACTTTTGGTTTCCCACTTCCTTCCTCAAAGTGGTCTTATTAATAATAAAAAAAAATAATTTTCAGTATTATAACCCTTACTGAGATTTTTATGCTCATCCCAAGTTTTTGAAATGTTTTCACAGGACTTAAAGATGAATAGGGTCAATGATGGGATCAAAGAAAAGTCATGCTGTCTAAAACCTAGAACTAGACATGACTCTTTTTTTTCAAGAGTTTTTATTTTATGAAAAAAATGGATACTTGGTGGAATTGTCTATTTGTAATATTCATGTTGTTATGTAAATGTAATGACCTAATTCTCTAAAACTCTAAACCTGAATATATCCTCAATGTGAATTATTCATTTAATTCAATATTA
The DNA here is from genome assembly GCA_963277665.1 of Viscum album. NCBI lineage: Eukaryota > Viridiplantae > Streptophyta > Magnoliopsida > Santalales > Viscaceae > Viscum > Viscum album. The sequence continues at coordinate 306,477,697 of OY728127.1, forward strand.
TGTATTGTTTATGGATGGGTCCTTAGAGTTGGTATCAGAGGCTGGTTTAGATAAATTTAGGAGTTAGGGTATTGATAAATTAATATCTATAAAGTAATTTATGTTAATATTGAAATAATATAACATTTCTAGATTACCATGTTGCTTCACCTAAGATATTTTTATGTTCAGAATGGTTTTCCTCAGAGGAAACAAGGCAGCTATATTGGGACGACATCAGGGGGAAGACAACCTTCCAAATCAGCAACCTGAGATGGTCGAAATCAGAAATAAATAGTTTTTTGCAGTGATGGAACAATTGACTCAGGCTATAAATGGTGGTGGTATCCATGCACGAAATCAGCCAGATCAACCGCAGAGGAACATGTCAGTAGTGGAGCATTTCATGTGGCAACATCCCCCATCATTCAGAGGATCATCTGATTAGGTGCTAGCCGAAGGGTGGATTAAAGCACTGGAAAATATTTTCGATGTCATGGGTTGTTCAGAACATCAAAAGGTATGTCTTGATATTTACCATTTTTAAGGTGAAGATGATCAGTTGTGGTCGATGGTGAAAAATATCAGGGATAGGGAAGAGATTGATGCTCTCAATTGGGATGAATTCAAAGGTATTTTTCTTGAGAAATATTATCCTAAGGTGGTTTGTCTTAGGATGAAAAAACAATTCCTGGAATTGAGGTAGGAGGATGACTCAGTGGATGATTGTGAAGAAAACTTCACTCGACTAGAAAGGTATGTTCCAAATTTCATATGAGATCTTGATTGTAAAATCAACTATTTTTACTCAGGATTAAAGACAAATTATCGATGGTCTTTAGCTTCTCGTGAGTTCAAAAGTTTTGAAAAAATTGTTCGTTGTGCAGAGAAGATGGAAATGGAGTTTGCCGATGATCAGGTATTCTTTGACAGACAACAGAATAAGAGGTCAAGGTGGCAGACGAAAGGGAAGAACTCTTCAAAAATAAGTATGATGGTAAGAAACTTAAATTTTCAGTTTGTGAAAATTGTGGTAAAAAGCATTCTGGGGAATATCTTTTGAATTCTGGTAAGTTCTACCATTGTGGTAAAATGGGACATAAGTCTCGTAATTGCACTGAAAAAGATCAGGGTAATGGTAAGAGAAAATCTGATTTACAGTCAGTAAAATGTTTTAAGTGTAATGAAATAGGTCATTATGAAAGTGAGTGTCCAACAAAGAACTAAACTGAAGGAAAGCATCCAGACTACAAGTAGAAAGGGGTGGTGAAATCCTTTGCAACTACTTCAGCAGATGTTGGGCCATCAAATGAAGTTGTATCAGGTACACAATTTGTTTGTTCAGATTATGCCAATGTGTTGTTTGATTCAGGGTCTACACACTCTTTCATTTTTGTGAAGTTTTATAATAAATTGGTAATTCCATCTCAAGATATGAATATGAAACTTATGGTAAAAACACCTGGAGGAAATGTTGAGACAAAAAGAAAACATAAGAACCTTCATGTCCTTGTGTGCAGAAGGAATCTACCTGCAAACCTTATTGTTTTTCCTCTAGTAGAGTTTGATGTTATTTTGGGTATGGATTGACTTTCTGTTTATCATGCTAAGATTGACTGTAGTGCTAAAGAGGTTTCTTTTCAGAATGATTTTCAGTTTGTGTACCAGAATGAACCCTATCTTTTGATAACATATCAGGAAGCTGAGAAACTATTAAAAGATGGAAATTAATGTTAGCTTGCACATATTGTTGAAAACAAAGGAACTATTCAGATTAATGATGTTATAGTGGTAAATGAGTACCATGATGTTTTTCCTGATGAGTTTCCTAGTATTATACCTGATCGGGAAGTTGAATTTACTATTGACTTAGTTCCTGATGGTAATCCAATTTCAAAAACCCCTCATCGAATGGCTCAAATTGAACTTTTATATTTAAAGAATCAATTACAGGAGTTATTTGATAAAAGTTTCATTCAACCTAGCACATCACCATGGGGTGCTCCTGTCTTGTTTGTTAAAAAGAAAGATGGTTCCATGAAACTTTGCATGGATTATAGAGCATTGAATAACATCACTGTTAAGAATAAGTATCCTTTGCCTCATATCAATGATTTGTTTGATCAGCTCCAGGGAGCTCAGTATTTTTCGAATATTGACTTGAGGTTGGGGTACCATTAGTTGAAAGTAAAGGAATCATGCATTTCGAAGACCACATTTCGTACTAGATATGGCCATTATGAATTTGTAGTTATGCCTTTTGGGTTAACTAATGCAACTACTGTATTCATGGATCTTATGAATTGAATTTTCTATGAGTTCTTGGATAAGTTTGTGGTTGTGTTCATTGATGATATTTTGGTTTATTCCAAAATTAAGGAGGAACATGAAATTCATTTAAGGGTTGTCTTGCAAACCTTAAAAGAAAAGAAACTATTTGGGAAATTCATCAAGTGTGAGTTTTGGTTATAACAAATTTCTTTTCTTGGTCACATTGTTTCCAAAAATAGAATAACTGTTGATCATGCTAAAAAAAAGTTGTTGAAGAATGGGCAAGACCCACAAATATAACCAAGATTCGTATTTTTCTTGGTTTATCAGGTTATTACTAGAGGTTTGTTGAAACTTTTGCACGGTTATCTAGTCCAATGACTACGTTAACTCGAAAAGGTGTTAAGTTTATTTGGAAAAAATAATGTGATGATTATTTTCAGGAATTGAAAAGAAGATTGGTGAATGCTTCAATTTTGGAACTGCCATCCAAAAATGGTGAGTTTGTTTTCTACAATGATGCTTCATTGAAAGGACTGGGTTGTGTCCTAATACAGAATGATCTGGTAATTGATTATGCTTCACGGAAGTTGAAACCACATGAGTTAAATTACCCTACACATGATTTGGAATTATCTGCTATTGTTTTTGCTTTAAAAATTTGGAGGCATAATTTGTATGGAGTAAAGTGAGAAATATATACTGATCACAAAAGTTTGAAGTATATATTCACTCAGAAAGAAGTGAACATGAGACAGAGGAGATGGTTGGAATTAATCAAGGATTATGATTGCACCATCCATTACTATCCAGGAAAAGAAAATAAAGTGGATGATGTTTTGAGTCGAAAAAGTAATGCTTCATTAACCATGTTACATTTGGAACAAGATCCTTTGGTTTTTGATTTGATGAACTTTGGAATAAAAGTTGTTGGTGCAGGAAATTCTTCTGTTTTGTATCAGGTGTCAGTGATATCATTTCTATTAGACAGAATAAAGCAAGCGCAAAAAGAAGACAGCGAGTTACAGAAAAAGGTAGAGTTGGTTCAGAAGGGTAAGTTGCCCAAATTTAACATTGATAATGATTGTGTTTTGAGGTTTGGAAAGAGATTATGTGTGCCTTGTGATTCACAGTTGAGGAATGAGTTGTTATGTCAAGCTCATAGTTCTCTGTTTTCAGTTCATCCTGGTAGTACTAAGATGTGCAGAAATCTTCGGGAGTATTACAGGTGGAATAGAATGAAAAGAGATATTGCTGATTTTACTGTGAAGTGTTTGACTTGTCAGTAGGTTAAAACAGAGCGGTAGTTACCGAAAGGGATGCTTCATCCTCTACCGGTGCTAGAGTGGAAATGGGAAAATATATCCACGAACTTTGTTATGGGATTACCAAATAAATCTTGAGGTATTAATGCAATCTGGGTTATGGTTGATCGATTGACTAAATCTACCCATTTCTTTCCTATTTGAGATACTTTGTCTCTAGATCAACTTTCTCAGTTGTATGTTAAAGAGATATTCAGGTTTCATGGATTTCCCCTATCCATTGTATCCGATCGTGATCCCAGGTTTACTTCTAACTTTTGGAAAGGCCTTTAGAAGTCGTTGGGTACTGAATTAAATTTTAGTACAGCTTTTCATCCTCAATCAGATAAGAAATCAGAACGAATAATTTAGACCTTGGAGGATATATTACGTGCTTTCTTGATGGATTATCAGGGAAGTTGGGACCAACATCTTTCTTTGGTTGAATTTTCTTATAGTAACAGTTTTCATTCTAGTATACATATGGCTCCATTTTAGGCATTATATGGAAAGCATTGTCGAACTCTAGATTTTTGGGATGAAGTAGGTGAAAGGAAGATGATGGGACCAGAATTGGTAGACAAGATGACAGAGAAAGTTTAGTTGATTCAGAAGCACATGAGAACAGATCAGAGCAGACAGAAAAGTTATGCAGATAACCGGAGGAAGGATCTTTCTATTGAGGTAGGTGATCATATCTTTCTCAAAGTTTCTCCATGTAAAACTGTGATGTGTTTTGGTAAGAAGGAAAAATTGAGTCCGAGGTTCATTGGACCTTATGAAATTCTGGAGAAAGTTGGATCAGTTGAGTACAGAGTGGATTTACCTCCAAGTTTATCCCAGGTACACAATTTTTTTCATGTTTCGATGTTGAGAAAGTATATGCCAGATCCATCTCATGTTTTGAGCCCAGAGGTAGTTCAGTTGGAAGAGAATCTCTCTTATGAAGAACAACCAGTCCAGAATCTTGACTATAGAGAGAAAGTGTTAAGGAATAAGGTAATTCACCAGGTAAAGGTTTTGTGAAAAAACCATATGGTTGAAGAGGCAATGTGGGAATCCGGAAATTCTATGAGGGATAAATACCCCCACTTATTTTGATAAGTGAATAAAAATTGTGAGGACGCAATTTCCAAAAGGGAGAAAGGATGTAACATCCCAAGTAAATGAAGAATAAAACATATTTCATATTTATTAATATTTGTGAATTAAATATTAATTTTACTTTAAAGGGGTTTTTATGTTTGATAGCATACCTGATATGCAACAACGGGTTTCTTTGAAATCTTACGTTGCACACTAATAATATAAGATTATTATTTTAAATGGTAGTTAACTCCTAGCCGTTGTCTGGGTTGGAATGAACAAAAATAAAAAAAATATGATAATATATGTTTGTTAAATGTATTTACATTCATCCAATAAATTGTAGGGTCTTAAAATGTGAATAAATCTAATTTTAAGCATAATTTACATTAAAAGGCATATTTACCACCTTTTAATGGCGAACCCTATTTAAATGTAGTTTTGGACACTTTAATACATTATAATTGACCAAATACAATATTTATTTATAATGGGGACATCAAAATTTACTTTGTGTAATTTTTTGGGATTTTTCTGATAAAGTTCATTTTTTTAATGAACAGTGAAAGTATTTTATTTTATTCCAAAAGTTCCTTTTAATCTGGTTTATTTATATGGATATATTATCATTTTAATTAATTTTAAAGTTTAATTAGAATATATTTTTATCATTTAATCCAATTTTGGTCATTGGAATTAATTTCACTTTGAAATTAGACATAAACAAGTGTCAATCTTTTGATAGTTATTGTATCTTAAAAACACGCTATTTGTTTTACCAGTGAGAATTAATTTTAAAATTAATTAATGACACTTTTATGTTTTGAATTTGTAAAAATAAACATAATTTTTGAATTCATAATATCAAATAATCCTTATTCTGAATTTTTGGTATTTTTTGGGAAAACTTCAATTTTTGATGAATAGTGAAACCACTTAGTAGTAGTTATTAAAAACTGACTTTTTAATTTAAATGAAATTTTACCACTTCTATGAATTGAATTTCGAAAATACGAAATACATGGTTGTTATCAAGAATTAAAATGTGGTTCAATAAGATGAAAATGATTTTTGGTGAATAGTAACTTTTAGCTTTTATTTACCACAGTTAAAGGTAAATAGGGTAATTCAAGGTTAAAAGAATATTATAATAATTAAAAATTTCCTTAACACCTGTCCAAAACTTATTGGTTGAGTCATTTATGACCATGGGCATCTTTGGGTCGATTTTGGGACCCAATTGAGCAACTTGGGAGTGATAATGACAATTTGGATTAATTAATTTAATGTAAAGACAAAATTGACATTAACAAAAAAAATTTAGTAATTAATTTTTATATGGTGTTATATAAGTCATATTTTCAACTATAAATATTCATTGAAAATCTAAAATTATTTCCTACATCATGGTATTTTTTTATAATTTTTATACATCAAATAAATTAAATTATTTATGACACAATAATGATGCAGTGTTTACCTCATTAATAAATCATTTAAATAAATAAGATTATAAATATTAAAATATTATCCAAAACCTGTCCAATTATTTTTGGATGATTTAATTTCTACCCTGATTCATATTATATTCAACTATAATTATTTTTGTACAATTAGAAACCAAATATCTTTATATAATAAAATAATAGTTTCACACTTTCCTAACGAGCCCCTCCCCCCCCTTATAAAAGGAGACCACTTCTAACCAATTCCTCACACCTCTCAAGACATTTGGATCATCCAAACTCTACCCAATTAATCTCCCTACATCCCTATCATCCACCTAGAATCCTTACCTTAGGCAGAAGGGACTTCAAGAAGTCCTTTGGTTCAAACCAAAGGGAGTTACCCAAATTAAAGGTAACAACTTATCTTAAATTGTTTTCTTTTATTTTACTTCTCCAACTCCTAAACTCTTTTTATTTATTTCTTTTGTAACAAAAACAGTATACTCAATATACTAGTATGTTATTATGAGAAGGATTATAACTACACTTACACACACCTCTATCTAATGGGTGAAGAACATAACGTTTCTGTGGATGGAAAACAAACGCCTCACGAAATGATGATTGTTCGATTATCTCCTACCGCCTCTCATGGTGGAAATTATGTTGGAACTGTATTTATATATGATATATATTATGTTTATGTTTTCTTTATGCTTCTGTATTTTCCATTTATAGCACGCATTTATGGTTTCCATAATGGGTAAATATGATAATCTCATTTGAGGAAGTACGGACTACCGCCCCCTCAAAGTGATGTGACTCGTTAATGCCTTATGTGGGATGTATAAAGGATAGAGTTAATGATATTATATATGATATTATACTGTAATTACAATATACCTATTTATCATTATGTTTAAATTCCATTAAAGTAAGAAATATAAATGAAAGTAGATTTCTTGCGTACGTACGACTTACCGTCTCCATGAACGGTGCATTTCATTTCTTACCTGCATATGTTATGTACTATTATAAATACATTTATATGATGGATATATATGATATATATGATATATAAATCATGAATATAATTCTGGATATAGTGAACCTTTGACCACATGAACAACATGTAATTATAAGAAGTCTATTTTTGACTCAAGTACCAAATATCGACAAAACGAACGTTATTAACTTAAATGATTACATAATGTTAACAACATGGTAATAAGTGATATAAAATGAATAATAAACTTTAAAAAGGTTCTTAAGAAAGTATAAATTAACTTTAGTTTATTATTCAGGAGATTAAAGAACGAACGGGTCAAGTCAGACATGATGTAAGGGAATTCGTATCAATCTCCTTTCATTGAGGCATATTTTGTTTTAATACACGATTTTCATTTATACGCTGTATAAAAACCTTTTAATTTTCATTTCATTCAAAGGGAATATTTTTATACGAAGCATTTTACTAAAAGACAAAAAAATGTTTCTTTTTAATGTAATCGGTGACAACGATCTTTCCGCCGCCGCAAGTATTATTTGATCTTTGGATTCCTTAACAAGCCGTAATGTTTTTTTAAAATGAAAAATAAATACCATATACTATATTTACGTATTTTGGTATTGAAAATGATTTTGAGAATTTATTTATTATTTCAATATCTTGAAATGATATTTTGTTATTGCAATGTGTAAATTTTATCTTTCCTTTAGGCTTATGTTATGTGTTATGATCAGGATGTGGTTCTTGGGCATTATTTACGTATACGGGTGGTTCCATGATAAAACTATGACAGGTGAGCCCGAGATAGCTCTCCAATGCATTGGGTAATGTGACAGAGGTAAACGTGAATGTTTATCCTACGAGATTTAGGGAATATACTGTGATGGGTATTCCATTGTAACTCCCTATGTAGCTGTGATAACTACAATGTAAGTATGATTTGGAAGCCACAAGTTACCTTTATGATATATGATTTTTATGTGTCTTTCATAATTCTTATGATTTCATGAGGTAATTAATAGAGTTCTTATTTTGTATATATTTATAAACAAATGTTTTCATCCTTTTTATTATAACCCTTACTAAGCTTTTTATGCTCATCCCAAGTTTTTGAAATGTATTCACAGGACTTTAAGATGAATAGGGTCAAGGATGGGATCAAGGAAAAGTCATGCTGTCTAAAACCTGGAACTAAACATGACTATGTTTTTCAAAAGTTTTTATTTTATGAAAAAATGGATACTGGGTAAAATTGTAAACATGTAATATTCATGTTGTTATGTAAATGTAATGACCTAATTCTCTAAAACTCTAAACCTGAAAAGATCCTCATTGTAAATTATTCATTTAATTCAATATTATGTATTATTTAGGGCTGGGTCCTTATATGATATGTCTTCATGTGTAAATAATGGTTAAGATCATATTGAATAAATGATAATGACAATTGCAGATGTCTGTCATGATTATCCAAGGATATTTGAGAATTTAAAGAGTTGTGAAAAGAAACCATTGTAAACTAGTTGTACTAAATATACAACATTATAAGCCATATTGAAGCTATATAATCTGAAAGTTAGTTGTGGATGAAGTGAGGCCAACTTTATAGAACTAATTAATCTCCTAAATGATATGATACTAGAAGAAAATAGGCCTCCTTCTAAAAAATATGACCCTAAATGAATTATAGGTTCAATGGGCATGATCTATGAAAGAATAAAAGCATGTATAAATGATTTTATATTGTTTCTAAAGGAATATGGATCATTTAAATATTCCCTAAGTGTGGTATGGATTGATATAGGAAAATGAATCAAGTCCTTCAAAAGTTATATGATACATTCCAAGCATTCCATGGTTTAGAAAACTATACTGATGTGAGGATACTTCTAGAAAATTTATGTGGCACACATATAAAACAATTTAGGATGGTAAACTACATCACCCAACAGGATATCCTCAATATAACAAGATTGATAATGAGTATCCTAAATTTGGAAATGAGTTGAGAAACCTCTATCTTGTGCTATTAATAGATAGAGTGAATCCTTTTGGTGTATAAATCAGCACTCACAACACATGGATGGTTATGTTAGAAAATTATAACATTCCACCATGGTCATGTATGAAGTGAAAATACATTATATTATCTCAACTTATATCTGGAACTAAATAACATGGTAATGATATTGAGAATTATTTGGTTCAATTAATCGAAGATATGGAATTGATGTGGAATAAAAATTTTACATTGTATGATTCTCATAAAAGTGAAGAGTTCACATTTAAATCCATATTTTATAGGATGATAAATGACATTCTTGCTTATGGAAGTTTTTTAGGATATAACAACAAAGGAATGTTTGGGTGTCCCATATATGAAAAGTGTACACACTCAGTTAGGTTAAAAAAATCCTCAAAGACTTTGTTTTTAGGACATCAAATTTTTTTACCCTACCTACATAAATAATGTTCCTAGATAACATCATTATAAGGGAATATAGAATAAGGTACAACATCAACTCCATTAACGAGTGATCAACAATTTGATAATGTAAAGAATATTATCACTATTTTTGGAAAACCTTCTTCAAAAAATCTTTTGAGAAGATCTTGAAAAAAAAGATTAGTTTTTTTTGAATTAACTTTTTTAAATTGTTTGTATGTGACCCATTTTCTTATTGTTACACACCTAGAAAAAATGTATGTGATAGTGTTATTTCAACCTTACTAAACTCACCCAACATAAAAGGATAGAATTAAGGTCAGGTTTAACATGATTGACATGGGTATAAGTGAAGAGACAATGCCTGTGAAGGGAGAAATGGATAGATTTCATTCTATTATTGCATACACTAATTTTAGGAAAGAAAGATATCATTTTTTAACTTTATTAATGTTGTAAAGGTCCTAGAGGGATATTAATCAAATATCATGAATATCATGAAAATGAATTATTTGAAGTTAAAGGGCCTAAAATCATACGAATGTCATGTTTTGATTCAATATTTGATGCCTATAGACTTATGTTGCATTCTGCCTAAATTTTTTTAACACACATTATCCAAGATTTGTTTATTTTTCAATTCTATATGTAGTAAAGTTATAGACCCAACATAGTTTCCAAATATGGAAAACATGAGTTTCCTCTTTCTTTTTTGTGATGAATAATTTAAATACAAAAATAATCTCGAGCAATGTATATAATGATTTAAAATTAAATATTTTCCATTAATAGGTCAATGAAAGAAAATGATTTTCTAAAAAGAATTAAAAATAAATGAACACATGAATAAAATAAATCCATTATAAATACCCATTTATAATTTCAAAAATTTCCAAATTAATCTATAAATCTAAAATGGATATATCTTAAATTAAATAATTATGTTTTTAAATTTTATTATAATTTCAAAAAATGTATTTATTGAGTTAATAATAATTAATTGAATGGAATTCAAATTTATAATTATTAAATTATTGAAAATAAATAAATAAATTTTAAAATATTTAAAATATTTAAAAATATATAGTTAATAAATAATTATTAATTAATTTAATTGGATTGAAGTTAAGATTACCATAACACAATTCATAAAACATTATCTAAATATTAATTTGGTTTTGAATTTATTACCACAACCCTATTAAAACCAGGTTAACCACTTGCTGAATACTAATTAATTTGATCGGATATCATCAGTATAGGTTAATGGGCACTCTTATGTAGTCCAAAGAAATAATTTCAAACCAAATTATTGTTGAACCCATAGAAAATATTTTTATAATATAGTTTTAATTAATTAATAAATAATTAACAGAGATCACCAATTTATTATAATTTATTTATATGAATTGAATGTTTTAATTTCTACACTCTAATACAATATATCCAAATAAAAAAAAAATTGAAAGTGGCCAAAATTAAAGATGTAAATTAATCATAAATCGGGGATAACAGACATTAAACATTAAATCATGGTAAAATTAAACTTGAAATTAATCTAAATTATTTTTTTTGTCAATAAAATTCAACCAATAGTCTTTATAAATAAAAATTATATAAACTATAATCTTTTTTAAAATATCATATTTTCCTTCAAAAAATATTATGTTATCATGAGATAAGACCTAGGGGTATAAAATAGGTATAGACTAGTCAAGGGTCGACATATCACCTTTACACCTTAAACATAAAAATAGAGATAATATTCTATAATCTATTAGAAAATATAGGGTGATTATCAATATCACTAGAATTAAAGAACTACTTGGTCTCCTAAATGATATGATTATAGAATAAAATAAGTTTCCTTGTCAAAAATATGTCACTAAATGAATGCTATGGTCAATGGGTATGATGTCTGAAAGAATACATGCCTATCTAAATGACTGCATATCATTTTTCAAGGACTCTGAATCACTTAAACTTTTATGGTATTTTCCAATCATTCAAAGTTTTAGATGACTATCTATATGTGAGGAGAATGCTAGAAAATTAATGTGACATATATATACAATAATAAATGATGGGAAAATATAGCACCTAATGGACTCTACTTAGTGGAAGAATATTGATAACGAGTATTCTAAATTTTCAAATGAGCCAAGAAAACCTTTTCTAGCTCTATCTATATATGGAGTGAATACTTTGTTGTACAAAGTAGTATTCATACTATATGACCAATTATTTCGGTAAATTATGAATTTACATATTGATTATGCATAAATCAAAAATAAATTATTTTATCGCTGCTTATATATGGAACAAAAAAACCTAGTAATTACATTGATGTTTATTTAGATCCATTGATCAAAGATATATAATTGATGTGTAATATAAATATTATATTATATGATTCTCATAGAAGTTAAGAGTTCACATTGATATCCATGTTTTATGGGACAATAAATGACTTTCCTACTTATAGAATTTTTTTAATGTTAGACACTTAAAATAACACCCTGAGAGTGGGGTGAATCGGGGTATAGAAGTTAAAAAAAAATCTCCCTTTAATGAGGAAATTGTTCTTTCATCTTGAGAAAAATTTCAAAATATCCCTACCTTACCTATCATTTAGTGATTAAATTAGTAAATAACTCAAGGTATTTTACATGATTCACCCACATCAAGCTATTACAAGGAGCATGCATGGTAATGTGGCTGTGCACCAAATTTACTAAATCTCACTGCTTTATGTGTATAATTTTGGAGTGGTCTCACTGACCCTCCTTGTTCACCACCATAAACAATTAGAGAACTCACCACTATTCTAAAACAAGGAATTCACTCCTTTTTATATTGTTTATTTCTTTCTTAACATGATGATAATGTAGACATACCACAAGTAAGGTTTTTCTATTTAACCTGAATAATGTTGACTTCCAGAGAGAATTGGGATCATAGAAAAACTTCTTCTTTGACCTTCAACCTTATATATGAGATCAAGATTTTTTTTTGGAATGCATATTTTAATTCTCCCATTAATTTTTATTCATTTATTATTACAAGAGAATGTCATGTAATTCATATATTTGATCTTATACCATCATTAAAACATATAATAAAACTACCATTTTAAGAGAAAGAAAAGATTTTTAAATCTCCCCACGTATCACAGGATGCAATTGCATGGATATTTTTGGATCCCTGATAATATCTTTATCTTTCATAAGGAAAACCCATAATATATAGAAAATGGTATCCTCACAACACCATGATCATGATCAATAGTTTTAAATTCTTTTATGACCCATGGTCAGAAAAACCTCTATTGAATATGGTTAAACATCTTTTTATGGATAATGGAACACATTCACACATCTTCTAGTTGTAAGGGATCTTGAAATATCCTCTTAAAAGCATGCATGACCTACATATCCAAATTCATTTATCCATGTTGCAACGTAGCTAGTTCCATGTACCTGATTATCAACATATCCATTTTTGGAGGTTGTTCACGTAGCTGCTTTCCTCACGTAGCTATTTTTACTATATAACTTATTCTCATTACCATTCTATCCATGTACATGATTTTCTCATGTTGTTGTTTCACGTAGCCATTCTGTACATGTATCTGATTTTCTCATGTACCCATTTTGGCCATGTATCTGATTTAATCTCATATCCATTTGGTTCATATAGCCAAATTCCTTTATCAAAAATCCTTTAAGAAATTCCAAAATACCTCCAAATAAAACTCATATTTTCAAAAAATGGACCTGTAAAAAAATCCACTCCAAACATTATTTGGGGTCAAAAAATACATCCTTATATTTAGTCGACAATATCCAATAGTTTTGTGAAAAATAACACCTTTAAAATACAACATCCTCTGGAAAAATAACAACTTGAAAATAACCACCTAATATTAACACCTTGAAACTCCAATTTTCACTTCTCCCCCCAATTTTCAATGAAATAAAAGGGTTAACTCAGTGATAAAAATCACAACTTAGAACTTGAGGTTTCAACTAATTATCAAAGCCTATAGAGCTAGAGCCCAGTGTAGGAAACAAGATCCTTAACTTGCTCCAACAAGTTTTTCCATGAAAATGACATCTACCCATAATTTTCCATTAAATTACCCCCCTTTAAACCCTTATCCCCTTCCAAATTAATGTGAGAATACATACCTTGATCATGAAAGAAACCATGGGGACTAGGTGTATATCCTAAAAATAATTAAGTGGTAAGAAACGACCAGACTCCAAGATCCAACCAATGCTTCTAAAACACTACTTTGGGTAGTTCCTTTTTCAATATATCAATAAATTGATATTTGGTTGACACATACTCCAACACCACAATTCCTTGCTTCACCTTCTCTTTTATAAAGTGATATTTTATCTCAATATTGTTTTTCCATGAATTTTGGATATGATTTTTCTAAGATTGATCTCAATTGAGTTATAAAACATAATTAGAATAGGGTACATCACCTCAAAACCCACATCATCAAGTGGTTTTTTCATCCATAGAAATTGGGTGCATGCTTGAGTATTATAAATGTATTTGAACTTTATAGTTCTCAAAAGTTATAAAATCTTGCTTATTGATTTTACTTTCTATGAAAGAACTCATAATATAAAAAGCACAACCTGAATTTGATTTTAGGCAGATTACCAAACCATACTAATTTGTATCAATAAACACCACTGAATTCTACTGCGAATCATTATGATATATAATCCTATAGTCTTTCGTGTGGTGGATGTATCAAAGTATTCTTTTAACATCATTTATGTTGATTTCCTTGGGATCACTCTAAAAATAATTGGATTGAAATTTGGAAAACAATTAATCCAGTTGAGTGGCATTCTCTCTTTCTATTAAAGGGAATCAGTTGAGTGGCATTCAAATAGAGAAAAATCCCAATTATTTAATGATAAATGGTCATATCGACCTTGTTTTCATCTTCATCTCTTTATAATTTTAGTATTGTATCCATTATAGTTTACACAGTTGTCGAATCCTCCATCTTAAATCTTCTTAAAAATTACCTGGTATATTTATTTTTATAGATAAATATCATGAACACTCTTTAAATAACCTAAAATCTAAGGAAAAATGACATTTCACCAATTAGATACATATTGAATTTGCACCTCATGAGTTTTGAAAACAACATACATTTTTTGTTATCCAATAATCCAAGAATTATGTCATCAACATAGATAAAAACCGTAAATCACTACTCATTATTATTCTTTATAAATTGGTTGTGATCAAATCATCTTTTATAGAAATTGAAATTCCTTGGACATTGATCTGACCTAGAATACCATGATATCAATGATTGTTTGAGACTATACAAATCCTTCTCGAGTTTTAGCACTTTTACTTTATCTTCATTAATGAGAAATCTATCTAGCTACTTGATGTAAACTTCCTCTTCAATGAAACCATTCAAGAAGGAAAATTTGATTTCCATTTAATATAACTTTAAACCCTTTTGAATCTCCATGGGTAATAATAAATGTATGGTTTCAATTCATTCTAGAGGTGCATATGTCTCATAAATGTCAATAAATTCAATTTAGGAATACCCCTTGTACAAAAGCTGCACCTTATTCTAGATTCACTTTCCATATTCATTAATTTATTTTCTAATATCAAATTAGCTCCGATGAAATTATTTTCGCATAGAATTAGGACAAATTCCCATGTTTTATTTTTCTCTACTTGGTCAAGATCTTCATCCATGACCTTAACCGAAATCCCATAATTTGAAAATTCTTTAAAATATTTTGGTTCCACCAATGATAGTAAATATACTTATTGCTGAGACTTCATTATTTTTGTTTTGATTGAGGCTATTTGGTCTTCAATATTTTTTCCTTTGGTGATTTCAACCCTAAACGTTTTCCCTATTGATCCTAATATAATTTATTAACTTTCTTTATAGTACGAGTCTTGATCATAATTATCTCCATACCTTATTACCCCCTTTATTGTTTTTATTCTTCATCCCCATCAGATTCATAAATTGATTGGTTTTCATGAAAAATTTGTTCCTAAAATGTTTTCATTTTCCTACTTTCAATCACTATAACATAATTTCTCTCAACCATCCTTTCAAGTATTTTATTTTAACACCTCTAAGATTTACTATTTGATGAGTATCCAAGAAATATAAATTCATCTCCCCAATATTTAAAATTTTCTATCTTATCATTATCGAGGATAAAACATTTTCTTCTAAATTCCTAGAAACTCTTGAGTCTAGGGTTATGTCCGTACCAAATCACATATAGTGTTCGCCCTTCATTTGCACACAATGAAAATATATTAGGGATTTACACCACACTAAGGATAACTTATTTTTAGTATATTTATATATGATACTTCTAAATAAATATTGTTCAATCCATGTTGTTGGTTATATAATTTCTTATTTAAGCTACCCCATTTTATATGGTGTTCTAATAGCCAAAACTTCTTGTTGAATTCCACGCTTCTCAAAATATTCTTTAACTTGTTGATTTGTAAACATGGTCCCATTTTTAGTTCAAAACTTTTGAATATTCACACTAAACATCTCTTTAGTTCTCCTCTAATATAGAATAATATATCTGTACACCTCAGTCTTGTGTGTGGTATGCATAATCCATGCAATCTTTCTGAAATCATCAATAAACAACACATAATACATTACTCTATTAATCGATTTGAGTGATATCAGTCCACTAACATCCACACGCACAAGGTAAATCAATCTTGATGCATTCATATTATTTTTCTTGAAATACTTTTATATAATCATCCCCTCTTGACATGAATCACATAAGTGTGTCTAGTCATACATGAGATTGGGAATATCACATGCTATATTTTTATTTACCAACCTCTCATAATATTTTTGACTCAAATGGTAAATCCACCTATTCCATATACTATTCTTTACCTCTATGGATAACATGTATAAATTTTCATATCTAATAAGATATAAATTTTCCTTGGTACTTTTTTATTTTTAGGATAGTTGAACCATTTTTGGATTTGATAGTACACACCTTTTCATTTAATTCCACCGCATGTCCATGGTCACATAATTGGTTAACACTGAGGAGATTTTGAATCAACCCTTCAACCAAAATAATTTCAATACAACTAAGATATTTTCCTCTAGTTTTGTATTTTTCTGATCTAAAAATATTAAGACCCTCATCATTCATGAAATAAAAAAAACCATATTTATTGTTATTGATATTCACAATGAGGTCTTTATTTATGTTAATATGAGAAGTGCATACACTATCCACTATCCATAACCTTGAATTTTCCATCGACTTTAAATAAATATAAACAACATTATACTTCTCTAAACTTCTTTTCATTACCTATGTCAGTGATGAATGTGACTCTTCAATAGTTGGTTCCAATAACCCTTCTTCTTCTCACATAATAAAAAATATGTTTGAGGTATCTATGCTTTTGGATAAAGGTTCTGGATTTTGATTTATTCCATTTTTAAGAATTTTTGATGACATTTGTTTTATTATTAATGCACAATTTATTTCTTTATTCCCTAATCCAACACAATAAAAACAATATCCATTAAAAAAATAATAACTAGAATTTCTACTTGCTTGATTGGATCGAAGATTCTATCATAAAGACCACATAGAAATTAAGCACACATAGTAAGTGTGTCATAATTTTATACATAAAAAGAATCTAACTATTTTAGAATTAGAATTTTCTTTAGAAACATGGTTAATTTCCTTTCAAATGTTGTAAAGGTAAAACTTATTTCATGGAGTCAGTGCTTGTGGCTTTGAGATGAACACATATTTTACTTTATCTCTAAACTGGTGAACTTAATGAATAGGTATGTGTTATTCCTAAAAAATGCCTTTTGTTACATCCTATTACCTTTTAGATGGGTACATTTTAAAAATTTTCATGGTTTTCCTTTTTTTTGTTTGTGTAGGGCCAAAAAGGAATTGGGAGGATACCTATAATAGTGAAAACATAGATTTATTGGATTTTCAGCATAAAACCCGTTGGTTCTACAGCCTGTTGGGGATTTACAAACTATGTAATATTAACACATTATGTTTATGTTCTAAAATAATAATAAATCAATTTTTAATAAAAGTTTATGGGGTTTTAGTTGATTTTTGGATTTTTCAATTACACAATGTTTAATTGGGTTACATATTATGTAAAGTAATGAGTGTTGTTTTTAAAAACATAGTTTGGCTGAAGATTATATTTCCTCTTATCTATAATTCCTTGATCTCAACCCATGATCCATCCCTAGGTGATTTTGTATCCATAAAAGCATTTGGGATCGTTTGGTTTAGTGATTGATTGTTTTTGAAATTGCGTTGTGACTTTCTAGGTAAGCATTCTCCATATCTCTTCATCTATTTCTCTTTCCTTCCCTGGAGTTTGATAGACCATCTTGGGATTTATGGATATAAACTGTAACGACCCAAAGTTTGATTAATGGAAAATCCCTCTTGATCTAGTTAAATGTTTCTTTATGAAAAATGTTTTTATAAGATGTCAACTTCTTTAGTTTCACATTATGATTTGTGACCATTAATTTTATAGCCATTGAACAGTGATCATCTGAGTAGTATAAATATAAGGCTTTAACGAACCCATTTCTACTCAGACAAAGGAAGCGATGGCCTCATCCAGTAGAATTACCCCTTACGAAGCCCATTTGTCAGAGCTCGGAAAAGAGGTGGCATCTTTGGGATTTTCCCTTGACCAAGCCCAAGATGAGCTTCATCAAGTCAAGCTCGAACGTGACCATCTACGGGAAAAGAGGAAGTTGATTGAAATTACCACTCGAGCGATGTTATCCGAGCTGCCCCAAGAGTCTGTCACCATCGCACACCTTACCCTTAGGTCTTATGCGGCTATTTTAAGGGGTTATGTAACAAATAAGTAGCACCATGTTCATGTACATTATTTTTGTATATAATTATCAATATAATTTCTAGTCATTTTTGATACATTGTAATTAGTTTTTAAAGTACAAATGGTGTTTTTAGGTATTATTTAATTAAGAATTATATTTCATTAAATTAAAGGATTTTTGAATTAAATAATATTTTAATAAAATATTATTATTAATATTAAATTAATTTTTTATTAATTATAAATGATCTTATAATTTTATGAATGCAATTAAAATTTTTATTAAGGTTTGAAAGCCATTTCTGTCAAAACCCGTGAATTTTTTTATAAATGTCGGTTTTTATTTTAAAAGGGAAAATTCACATATTTATAAAATTATTTAGATAAAATAAATATTATTTTTGGAATCAGGACGTCGAAATTATCCAATGGTGAATTTTTCATAATTTTCTGAGACAATCAATTTTTTGGGTAAAAATTAAATACCATTTAAATATATAATGTGTTTTATGACATCATAATGACCTAATGGCGATGTAATAAAATAACATAATCCTTATGTTAGGCCAATATGTGTTTTGTCATTAAAATAATGAGATTTTGGATTTGTTTGACTTACTTTTCAAAGCATTAATGAAGCCCTCAAGACTTATTCAACACTTTGCCTTTTTTAATTAATTTCCATGGGAGTGTGACTCACCTCCACATAAGAAACCCTAATTTTTTAATAAGTTCGGACCTTGGCCTTGTAAAATATTGTTTTCCTATTTCCTTTTCCAGAAACCATGGGCAAATACCATGGGATGGTTTGTGGTTTGGATTATTTTAATATAAGGGGTCCCAAACCTAAATAATAAAGAATTTTCTCACATTTCCTATATAAACCCACCCAAGCTCCCACTTCCTCCTCACTAAAATCCCTTTGAGTTCGTCCAACCTCTGCCCTACTCTCTCTAGAATCCTCCCAAGGTGCCCCAAGCTCCCAAGAATCCTCTCACAAGCCTCTCTCTAGCCTTTGGAAGCACACTTCCAAGTAAGGGTTTTTTTTCTTCCTTTCTCATTTTTGTCAATTTTCTTTAAGTTGTATTGCCCTTTTAATTTCAATTATGAATGTTGGGGTATGGTTTCTCACCTCTCCCATACTGCCCTCTTATTGTCTGAATGATGGGAGACCCCTTTCTCTCTCATTAAATGCCTCCCATGTACACCCGTTACTATGCCGAAATTCCAAAAGAAACCTTTTTCTCCTCTTTTATATTCAAGCAATACTTTTGTATCATGAATCTAAATTCCTTTTAAATTGTTGGGACATGTATCTATATGACCTCCTTACTGTCCATTACATGTAAATATGATGAGGAACCCCTTTCTCTCTCATCAACCTTTTTTATGAATTCTTATGTCACGCCGTTACGCTGCCGAAATCACACCGATTTTCTAAGCCAATATCATTGTGTAGTGAATACCATGCCCATTTCTCCATCAAGGGTATTAACCTTTATGCACATTTACTTATTGATTATAAAGTTTCATGTATGAATTCCACATCCCTTTATCGTGGAATAAATGATTATGTTTTATGAATCCATGTTTTATGATCCATGTGGCACACTTATGCATGAAATGAAATGTTTAAGAAGGGTGCGCCCTTTATAGCGCTCCAATGCATTGGGTAAAGTATAGTACCATGATACGTCATGTGCAATGAGTGTTGACTCATGCTAATTCAAGTGCAATGAGGGTTTACTCGTGCTTCAATTTCAATGAGGGTTTACTCATGCTCCATGTGCAATGAGCCTTGGCTCATGCTAATTCAATGTTAAGTGTTGTTGCCACATTTCCATGTTATGGTTATCATGCTTTATCATGCCTTTATGTTCATGTTACTCTAATTCTCTATTGATGTTCCTATTACCTAACATGTATTGTACTCCTCATGTTATTCATTGTGTACTCCCTTACTGGGCTTTATAGCTCACCCTTTTCTTATGCATGTCCTCAGGTTATCCCATGCAATGCTAAGTATGAAGGAATGTAGTGGTCATGTAAAGGAAGTTTTCAATAAAGATGATTTATTTCTAGTTTAAAGTTTTTATTTAATGATCCTAAGCCCCAAAGACACTAAACCTCTCGATCTTCTTTGTTTTATCAAGTGGAGTTTTATGTAATAATGCATGCTTAAGTTGTAATAAAAAGCAAGGTTGTCATAGTTGGTATCAGAGGATAGGTTTAGTTATTTTTGGGATTAGGAAACCCTAGTAAAGCCTTAGATACAAGACTAAGTATAATAAAAACATCCCTAAGTTTTGGTAAATACTAAGTAAGTGGTTTATCAAACAAATACATCCCTGTCTGGATACGAGCAGGTAGAGGAGGCTCTGGCACAGATGTATCCTAGGGGTAAAACCCGAAAACACCGCTTTGAGCTAGAATCGAACGAGAACTGGTGCACAAAAACGGGCCTTGCTGCACTCTTGGTTATGACACTCCCGGGGGATATGTTTTGAAAAATTCACAATCTTAGTATGAACCCTTATTAAGGGAAAAAATGCCCCTAAGAATATATGTTAGAAGAAAGATCATGAAAAGCCTGGATTGAATCCTATAGACTCATGAGTTAAAGAGATTAAAGTTTATTTATAAGTCATCAACTTTTGTCTTTGGATTACCCTTTATGTGTTACCCCTAACTTTCCTTTTATTCCATCCAATGGCCGGTAATAGGAGAACTTGGGCTAACAACCGTTGTGAAGATCAGTGTGATGATTGTACTTATGAGATGCCCAATCCAATGGGAGCGGGAATCACGAACTTTGTCACGCTTCTCTCTCAGCTAAATCAAGTTTTGAATAGAAACACTGGTCAAGAGGAACGTTCAACCCCCCCTAAGAAAGAATAAGTCGCTATAGAGAGCTTCATGAGACAAAGGCCTCCTACTTTTAGTGGATCATCCGATCCCACGATTGCTGAACAATGTATCAACTCCATTGAAAAGATATTCTCCATCCTCTAATGCTCTAAAAAAGAGAAGGTTCTCCTGGAGGATTATCGTATGGAGGTTGAAGCTGATCAATGGTGGACGTTGATCAAAAATACGAAGCCTGAGGAGGAGATCGAGGCTTTGGAATGGAAGGAATTCCGGAAGATGTTTTTCGATAAATATTTTCCGCGCACCCTCCGTCTTAAGATGGAAAGGGACTTCCTTTCCCTCAAGCAGAAAGATGAAGAATCTGTGGGAGCGTACGAGGCAAACTTCACAAGGCTTGCACGATACGATTCCGACTTTGTCATTACCCCCGAATGCAAGGTTGACTGCTTCTTTGGTGGGCTGAAGCCTAGCTTGCGGAAAGCATTAGCGATCCGTGACTTCGACATCTATGAGGAAATTGTCCGATGTGACCTCAAGGTTGAAATGGAGATTAGAGAATCACAGGGGTATCATGGGGACAAGAAGCGGAAGGTGGACTTCAATGCTGGTGGTCCGATGGATAAATCCAACGGTGCTAAGAAGTTCCAGCACCCCACTTGCCAAAAGTGTGGAAAGAAGCACCCTGGAAATTGCCTTAGGGGGACAAGAAAATGCTTTAAGTGTGGAAGAGAAGGGAACCTAGCTGTTAACTGTCAGAAAGAAGGACCCACTGCTACGACAGAGGAGAGGAACTCTCCGTTCTAACCTCAACGTGTTGTTCAGTGCTACAAATGAAAAGAACCGAGTCTTTTTGCAAATCAGTGCCCTAATCCAAGGGTTATCGGAGGCAACCAGCAACCTCCAAGACAGCAAGGAAGAACTTTTGCCATCACTTCTGCCGAAGTGAACCCCGACAATGAAGTGGTGACAGGTACGCTAGTTATTCATTCAAGAATAGCGAACGCACTTTTTGATTCAGGTTTTATGCATTCTTTTATATCTCGAATGTTTAGTAGAACAATCCCAGCACCACCACAAATCCTGGAAGTAAAGATGTCGGTGAGTACGGCAAATGGGGCAATCATTGCATCCCATGAATATAAGTCCTCCCCTGTTATAATCTGTGGGTTGAATTTCCCAGCGAACCTCATCATACAACCTTTGGTGGAATTTGATGCAATTCTTGGCATGGATTGGATTTCCTTATATAGAGCCAACATAAATTGTCGGGAGAGGGAAATCACACTCCATATGGAGAATCGACCCCCGATTCTTTACAAGTGTCAGGAGGAAGATGAATCTCCTTTAGCTCCATCATCTCAAGCATGGATATTACTGCCTTATGAGAACGCATATCTGGCTCAGATGATTGAGTCCAAGGAAGAAACCACCCTTGAAGAAATGCCTATTGTGAGGGAATTCGCTGAAGTATTTCCCGAGGAACTTCCTGGTCTTCCTCCAAGAAGAGATGTTGAGTTCTCAATTGAACTTATACCTGGGGCGCTACCAATATCCAAGAATCCATATAGAATGGCTGTTGTTGAGCTTGAAGAGCTGAAGAAACAACTAAAGGAGAATCTGGATAAAGGGTTTATACGCCCAAGTGCATCACCATGGGGTGCACCAGTCCTCTTCGTCAAGAAGAAGGATGGGTCAATGCGGCTTTGCATCGATTATCGTGAACTTAACAAAATAACGATAAAGAACAAGTATCCTCTCCCAAGAATCGATGACTTGTTTGATCAGCTGCGTGGAGCACAATACTTCTCCAAGGTGGACTTGCGGTCGGGATATTATCAAGTAAGGGTGAAGAAGGAAGATATCCCCAAGACTGCTTTTCGTACAAGGTATGGGCACTATGAATTCATAGTAATGCCTTTCGGACTCACCAATGCTCCAGAAATATTCATGGACTTGATGAATAGAGTCTTTAGAGATTACCTAGACAAATTTGTGGAAGTCTTTATAGATGATATTCTAATATACTCCAAAACCAAGGAGGACCAGAAGGATCATTTAAGAACTATACTGGAGACTTTGCGCAAGAAGAAGATCTATGACAAGTACAACAAGTGTGAGTTCTGGTTGAAGGAGGTCTCATTCTTGGGCCATATCATCACAAGCAATGGGATATCTGTGGACCCCTCCAAAACAGATGCAATTGAGGGATGGCCGAGGCCAACATCGGTAACTGATATCCGTAGCTTCTTGGGGTTAGCTGGATATTATCGACAATTTGTGAGAAATTTCTCACGATTGTCCAACCCTCTTACCAAGCTAACTCGAAAGGGAGTAAAGTTTGCTTGGAGTGATGAATGCGAAGAAAGCTTCAAGAAGTTGAAAAGGAGGCTTATCACTGCACCCGTGCTCACTTTACCCACAAGTGGGGAGCTTTTTGTGGTATTCAGTGATGCTTAGAAGAAGGGCTTAGGATGTGTGTTGATGCAGAATGATAAAGTGATATCCTATGCCTCAAGGCAGTTGAAAATCCATGAGCGAAACTATCCAACGCATGATCTGGAGTCGGCGGCGGTGATCTTTGCCTTGAAAATCTGGCGGCATTATCTCTATGGAGAGAAATGTGAGATATATATTGACCACAAGAGTCTTAAATATATATTCACACATAAAGAGCTTAATATGCACCAGATAAGATGGATAGAGCTCATCAAGGATTATGACTGTTCAATACATTACCACCCTAGGAAGGCGAACAAGGTGGCAGATGCCCTAAGTAGAAAGGATCCATCAATTCTATCAATGATGAGAATTGAAAAGGATCCAATATTCTTAGACTTGATGAAGATGGACGTGGGAATCATAAAGAAGGGAACATCATCAATCCTTTCACAAATGATTGCTCAACCATCTCTTTTGGAAAGGTTAAAGGATGCTCAAAAGGATGATGCGGGAATCCAAGAAAAAGTGGAAGCTATCAAAAAGGGAAAATCCTCAGAGTTTAATGTTAATGAAGAAGGAATTGTGCGGTTTGGGAAAAGACCATGTGTTTCATCAAGTTCAGAGCTGAAGAAGGAACTTTTGGATGATGCACATAGTTCAAATTTCTCTATTCACTCAGGGAGCACAAAGATGTATCGAGATCTCCAAGGAAACTTTTGGTGGGATAATATGAAGAAGGAGATCGCTGAATATACATCAAAGTGCCTGGTGTGTCAGCAAGTCAAGGCAGAGAGGCAGAAGTCTAAGGGGATGATGCAAACATTGCCCATACCAGAATGGAAATGGGAGAACATCACCATGGACTTTGTCACCGGACTTCCAAGGACATCCAAAGGCAACAATGCAATCTGGGTTTTTGTGGATCGTCTTACAAAGACTTCACACTTCATTTCTATTCGGGAGGATTTCTCTTTGGATCAACTGGCACAGATATATATCAGGGATGTGGTACGGTTGAATGGAGTACCACTATCGATTGTTTCTGACCGAGATCCAAGATTTACCTCTATGTTTTGGAAGAGTCTTCAACAAGCTCTGAATACTGAACTAAACTTCAGTACGACCTATCATCCTCAAACTGATGGCCAATCCGAGCGGACTATCCAAACACTTGAGGATATGTTGAGAGCGTGCTCAATGGACTTTAAAGGAGGATGGGATCAAAATCTTCCTCTAGTTGAGTTATCTTATAATAATAGTTTCCACTCGAGCATCCAAATGGCACCATATGAAGCCCTGTATGGGAAAAGGTGTAGAACACCGGCATATTGAGATGAGGTCGGTGAACGTAAGCTGCTTGGACCAGAAATGGTCGAAGAAATGGTGGAGAAGGTGAAAACCATTCAGCAGCATATCAAGGCAGCCCAAAGTCGACAGAAGAGTTATGCAGATAATCGTTGATGAGACCTTGAGTTTAAAGTCGGAGACATGGTGTTTTTACGCATATCTCCGTGGAAGAAGGTCATGAGGTTTGGAAAGAAAGGGAAGTTAAGTCCAAGGTACATCGGCCCCTTCGATATTCTTGATCGTGTTGGGGCTGTGGCCTATCGACTAGCACTTCCACCTACTATGGCCAAGGTGCATGATGTCTTTCATGTATCCCTCTTAAGGAAGTACATACCGGACCCTTCACATGTACTCTCTTCCGAGGTGGTACAATTGGAAGATGATCTTTCTTATGAGGAGCAACCAGTGAATATCTTAGATCGTAGAGAAAATGTTCTACGAAATAAGACAATGCCCCTCGTCAAGGTGTTGTGGAGAAACCACAAGTTTGAAGAAGCAACTTGGGAGTCAGAGGATATGATGAAGCTAAGTTACCCACATTTGTTTTAGTGTGGGAAAAGGAAAATTTCGAGGGCGAAATTTCTTAAGGGGTGAATGTTGTAATGACCCAAAGTTTCATTAATGGAAAATCCCTCTTGATCCAGTTAAATGTTTATTTATGAAAAATGTTTTTATAAGATGTAAACTTCTTTAGTTTTACGTTAAGATTTGTGACCATTACTTTTATAGCCATTGAACAGTGATCATCTGAGTAGTATAAATATAAGGCTTTAACGAACCCATTTCTACTCAGACAAAGGAAGCGATGGCCTCATCCAGTAGAATTTCCCCTTACGAAGCCCATTTGTCAGAGCTCGGAAAAGAGGTGGTGTCTTTGGGCTTTTCCCTTGACCAAGCCCAAGCTGAGCTTTATCAAGTCAAGCTCGAACGTGATCGTCTACGGGAAAAGTGGAAGTTGATTGAAATTACCACTCGAGCGATGTTATCCGAGCCGCCCCAAGAGTCTTTCACCATCGCACACCTTACCCTTAGGTATTATGCAACTATTTTAAGGGGTTATGTAACAAATAAGTATCACCATGTTCATGTACATTATTTTTGTATATAACAATGAATATAATTTCTAGTCATTTTTGATACATTGTAATTAGTTTTTAAAGTACAAATGGTGTGTTTAGGTATTATTTAATTAAGAATTATATTTCATTAAATTAAAGGATTTTTGAATTAAATAATATTTTAATAAAATATTATTATTAATATTAAATTAATTTTTTATTAAGTATAAATGATCTTATAATTTTATGAATGCAATTAAATTTTTTATTAAGGTTTGAAATCCATTTCTGTCAAAACCCGTGAATTTTTTTATAAATGTCGGTTTTTATTTTAAAAGTTAAAATTAACATATTTAGAAAATTATTTAGATAAAATAAATATTATTTTTGGAATCAGGACGTCGAAATTATCCAACGGTGAATTTTTCATAATTTTCTGAGACAGTCAAATTTTTGGGTAAAAATTAAATACCATTTAAATAGATAATGTGTTTTATGACATCATAATGACCCAATGATGATGTAATAAAATAAAATAATCCTTATGTTCGGCCAATATGTGTTTTATAATTAAAATAATGAGGTTTTGGGTTTGTTTGACTTACTTTTCAAAGCATTAATGGAGCCCTCAAGACTTATTCAACACTTTGCCTTTTTAAATTAATTTCCATGGGAGTGTGACTCACCTCCACATAAGCAACCCTAATTTTTTAATAAGTTCGGACCTTGGACTTGTAAAATATTGTTTTTCTCTTTCCTTTTCCAGAAACCATGGGCAAATACCATGGTATGGTTTGTGGTTTGGATTATTTTAATATAAGGGGTCCCAAACCTAAATAATAAAGAATTCTCTCACCTTTCCTATATAAACCCACCCAATATCCCACTTCCTCCTCACTAAAATCCCTTAGAGTTCGTCCAACCTCTGCCCTACTCTGTCTAGAATCCTCCCAAGGTGCCCCAATCTCCCAAGAATCCTCTCACAAGCCTCTCTCTAGCCTTTGGAAGCACACTTCCAAGTAAGGGTTTTTTTCTTCCTTTCTCATTTTTGTCAATTTTCTTTAAGTTGTATTGCCCTTTTAATTTCAATTATGAATGTTGGGGTATGGTTTCGAACCTCTCCCATACTTCCCTCTTATTGTTTGAATGATGGGAGACCCCTTTCTCTCTCATTAAATGCCTCCCATGTACACCCGTTACTATGCCGAAATTCCGAAAGAAACCTTTTTCTCCTCTTTTATATTCAAGCAATACTTTTGTATCATTAATCTAAATTCCTTTTCAATTGTTGGGACATGTATCTATATGAACTCCTTACTGTCCATTACATTTAAATATGATGAGGAACCCCTTTCTCTCTCATCAACCTTTTTTATGAATTCTTATGTCACGCCGTTACGCTGCCAAAATCACACCAATTTTTTAAGCCAATATCATTGTGTAGTGAATACCATGCCCATTTCTCCATCAAGGGTATTCACCTTTATGCACATTTACTTATTTATTATAAAGTTTCATGTATGAATTCCACATCCCTTTATCGTGGAATAAATGATTATGTTTTATGAATCCATGTTTTATGATCCATGTGGCACACTTATGCATAAAATGAAATGTTTAAGAAGGGTGCGCCCTTTATAGCGCTCCAATGCATTGGGTAAAGTATAGTATCATGATACGTCATGTGAAATTAGTGTTGACTCATGCTAATTCAAGTGCAACGAGGGTTTACTCGTGCTTCAAGTGCAATGAGGGTTTACTCATGCTCCATGTGCAATGAGCCTTGGCTCATGCTAATTCAATGTTAAGTGTTGTTGCCACATTTTCATGTTATGGTTTCATGCTTTATCATGCCTTTATATTCATGTTACTCTAATGCTCTATTGATGTTCCTATTGCCTAACATGTATTGTACTCCTCATGTTATTCATTGTGTACTCCCTTACTGGGCTTTATAGCTCACCCTTTTCTTATGCATGTCCTCAGGTTATCCCATGCAATGCTAAGTACGAAGGAATGTAGTGGTCATGTAAAGGAAGTTTTCAATAAAGATGATGTATTTCAAGTTTAAAGTTTTTATGTAATGATCCTAAGCCCCAAAGACACTAAACATCTCGATCTTCTTTGTTGTATCAAGAGAATTTTTATGTAATAATGCATGATTAAGTTGTAATAAAAAGCAGGGTTGTCATATAAACTCTATGTTTCTAAATATTATTTCTTGTTTTAGTTCCTAGATCTTATGTTCCTTATTTCTTATTGTAGGGTTTCGTTGTAGGGTTTGTGTTTCTGTGACAATGGTATGTGGTTTCATTATGATGGAAAAATTTTATTAAACAAGAATTTATTGATTTAAATTAAATTGTTTGATTTAAAATCAATTACTTAAACAGATTTAAACTAGTTTATTGAAAATCCAATTCCATTGAATTGGGGGATTTGAATTTGAAATTGTATTTTTGAATGAAATTGGGGAAAACCCCCAATTCCATTGAATTGGGATGTGTTTGTCAAATGAATGTGGAATTGTGGAATTTAAATTATGAAATTGTTTTTTTAAAATTTATTTCAAATTTTTTGTTGAGAAAATGGATTAAAATGGTTTTTATAGAAACCTAGTGGTTTTATCTCAAAAAAAGGCATGTTTTGATTAAAAATCTACTTTTGGTTTTTAAATGGAAAATTGTAACTTTTTAAATGGGGGAATGGGATGAATTGTATTTTTTACATAGTTTTAAAATAAATTTCCCAAAATTGTTTTCACTAGAGCACATTCAATCCTAGGTAGTTAGTAATTTATTAGGATAACACTCTTTTGACGATCTATAATTGAAACAAAACTTGGTGAAGCAGGTCACATCCCTGATGGGATAGTGAAGAGTATCCTTTGGCTAGTTTTTGAGGGATGTGTGTATAAACCTATTTTCATGATCACCTTAGAGTGTGTGAAGATACCATATCCTGGAACTATCGTACCTTTTGGAATATGAACATGTTGGATGCTTGTTTATATTTGAGATATAAATGTGTTCCAATGTTTGTAAACTATTTTACATGCCAAATGAATTTATATAAATTATTCTATATAAATAGTTTATGAAGCCATTTGTTTAAATTATTTTCATGAATTGAAATGTAAAGAATGAATTCTTTTAATTATGCCCTAAACTTCAATACCTATTTATTTGAACTTGGAAGGCTTGTTTGGTTAATTAAATGTTGGTATCTTTTATGGAATCCTTAGTGAGACTCTATTGGGATTTTATCTCACAACCTACATGTGACTTTGGGAATTTGTATATTATCTTTTTATAGGTTTGAGAAAGGGTAAGGAATCACTTGGAGGTGGTATTAGCTATTGATCCTCAGGCTTGGTGAGTTGCATCCATTATGACTTGGGAAGTTATCTTGTTTTTATAGTACTTTGTTGTAGTGCTTTGGGTTTTCATACCTGTTTGACTTCTAGTACACTTATCCCTGTAGAGTTTATCTTGTATTCATAATAACTTTTTTATCTTCTTCTGCAGTGTTTATGAAAAATTAATTCCACTTTGATGTTGTATGATTCTAGGTGCTAGTATCCAACCCATGGGTATTGGGAACACCCTTCAGGTCATGTTGGTTTCGGCTTGGTTATCGGGTTACTAGGGTACCCATGATGGTTCATGAAAAAGTGGTATCAAAGGTATAGATTTTTTGTCTTTCCTTGATGTTAGTATGTAGTTATGTGATATTTTCCATACTTAAGAGGTAATTTCAATTGAGTGCCTTACTGACTCTCACCGCAATGAGCCTTAAGCCACCAGAGGTGGTTTTGGGAAATAATTCTCGAGGAATAGTTCTAGTCTTTTCCCTGATTTTGATTTGGATAGATTGAAATCTAAATCTCATGTTATTATTTGTTGGGATTATCCTCCCTTGTTGATCCGTTTGAGTGTTAAATCTGATGTCTTCTTTGTTGTTTTCTAATGTTGATTAGCATCATGCCTCTAAGAAAATATGAAAATTGGATCTAGGAGGAAGTTGCCGTTGAACCACAGTGAGAAAATACTCTTGTGGACCCAATTTTGGTCGAGGTGATTGTTCATACTTTCCAAGATTTGGGATAGACACCTACACCAATTCCCATTCATGATCTAGCTATGGAAACATAGAGTATGTTATCAAAAATCATTATCATGAGTTCCTTTTCTAGAATACACCACAATTCAATGGATCCAATAATCCTCAAGAGGATGTAGAATGGTTGAGTAGGATGGAGAATTTGTTTGAATTCTTAGAGACACTTGAGGATATCAAGGTGAAGCATTCCACCTTTGAGCTGGAGGGATCAAGTAGGAGATGGCAGGACATGATGGTGATGATGGAGAAACATGAGGGCTTAGCGTGGAAAGGTTTCAAGTCACATTTCACTAAAAAGTTCTATTCATATTTGATGTTTTTATTCAATGATTTATAGTTCTACAAACTTGAGAAGTCTGAAAGAACCATTATATATTATGTGAAGAGTTTTGCTGAGCTAGTTCATTTTTTACCTGAGGTAGTATCAGATGAGAAGATGAATACTTGACGGTTTGAGTTGGGACTTTGAGCTGATATTCATTCTCAGGTTTTCTTATTGAAGATTCCTTCCTATGATGATGTGTTGGATAGATCATTGGTGGTAAAAATGGAACTAGTTGTCAATTCAAGGTTTTCAAGAGTTTATTTTTCTCCCAATTGATGTGTGAATTCCACTAAAGGAAAAATGAAGTGTAATGATTCTCATAGTGGCTCTCAACAGTAGGGTTTTTCTGAACCTCCTACAGTTCTCAGAAGAGGCCCTTTGATTTGATACTAGTGTGGAAATCTTGGGCCCTAAAAGAGGGTTTTCACTAATTCACCCAAGATCTATAGATCATATGAATGTTCAGGTTACTGATAGAAGTTCTACCATATCGTTTACACTTCTCATAGTGGCACAAGAACTTCATCTCCTACCAAAATTGTGGTGCAATGATATTCTTCATATACAAAGGGGTTACATACATTGACATTCAAAATGAATATTGTTCATAAGGTGTAAGAGTCTATATAGTAATAAGATACGGGTCCAGTGACTTTGGGAGGTACCATTACTGTAGTTTCTTCATTAGTGAATTCTTTATTTGATACTGGTGCATCTTAGTCATTTATTTCAGCTCATATTGTTAATATGAAAAATCTTCCTTCATAGATTTTGTCTTATGTGATGGATATTACTACACCCCTTAGAATAAGGAGGTATAATAGCCTCTATAGAACATCTTGTGATTTCTCCTTATCAGACGTCAAATTGGATTTGAGTTTTCTGGTTCTCAACATGAAACCTCTTGATGAAATATTAGGGATGGATAGTATCATCACCAATAAAGCTCAGATTTATTGTCACTATTTACGGGTCTTCTTTACTACACTCAATGTTTTGTGACATGTATTTCAATGAGAATGGGACCCAAGGTTGAGTAGAGCCGAACCTTATTATCCAGAGTTGGGGAAAGTGATATCCATGTCTGCCTTTGATCTAGGGAAAGAATCTTTGAGTAGTTATCTCCCTCCAGTTATCATCGTGTTTCTTGATGTGTGTACTTTTAACTTCTCTAGTATTCCATTGGTAAGGAAGGTAGAGTTTTCTGTTGATTTAATACCCAACAATCAACTAGTGTTAATTCCTTCTTACCACATGGAACTAGATGAAATAAAAGAGTTGAAAATTCAATTGGATGATCTTCAAGAGAAATGATTTATATTCCCGAGTGTGTCACCTTGGGCAGCACCGGTTCTATTTTATAAGAAAGAGTATCTGTTTCCACGGATTGATGATCTATTTGATCAGTTTAAATGGGAAAAGTGGTTCTCGAATATTGATCTTCATTCTAGTTAAAATTAGTTGAGGATAAAATAATATGACATTCAAAAAACTACCTTTTTGAGCTGGTATGACCATTATGAATACCTTTTCATTCCTTTTGGTCTAAAAACGTTCTCCTATAGTCTTTATGGATTTAATGAATATGATTTTCCTAGAGTATCTTGATACATTTGTGGTAGTCCTTGTGGATGAAATCCTTGTTTACTTTATGTCTGAGGAGGATCATGTACGTAATCTGAGAGTAGTTATGGAATTATTGAGAAATCATTGACTTTATTCCAAGATTTCAAAAGTTGATTTATGGATTTGGAAAGTAAAATTATTAGGACATGTGGTGTCCGAACAAGGTATTTTAGTTGATCCTAAAATGATAAAGGCTATTATGATAAGGGAACAACCTCAAAATGTTTTCGTGATCCAGATATTATTAGGTCTAGTTGGGTATTATCATTAGTTCATTAAGGACTTCTCAAATATGGATTCTCCTATAACCGTTTTGACTTGGAAGGGAGTAATATTTTCTTGGGAGGATAAATTTCAGAAT
Organism: Viscum album; assembly: GCA_963277665.1. NCBI lineage: Eukaryota > Viridiplantae > Streptophyta > Magnoliopsida > Santalales > Viscaceae > Viscum > Viscum album. Next base: position 306,510,320 of record OY728127.1, read on the forward strand.
TCTTTTGTTGAGCTGAAACATCTTTTAACTACTACTCTGGTGTTGACTCTTATAGAGGCCAGGTAGGGCTATGTGGTCTTTTGTGATGCATCGGGTCCAGATTTGGGCTATGTTCTTATGTAAGGTGATGATGTCATTGCTTATGGCTCTCTTCATCTTAGGCCATATGAGAATAATTATCCACATCTTAACCATGAACTTACAGCTGTGATGCATTCACTTAAGAGTTGGTGGAATAACCTTTATGGAGAAAGTTTCACCATATTTTGAGACCATAAAATATTGAGTTATATCTTCGCTCAAAAATATTTGAATCTCTATTAGTGGTGTTGGTTGGAATACTTTCACTATTTCAACTTCAACATCACTTATACCCTGAGGAAAGGGAATGTCGTTGGAGATGATTTGAGTAGGAAAATTCCAACCAAGCACGTGAGAGAATATTTGGAAGAGTGGAACTTGAGGGATATTTTTTCGTAGTTGAATATTGGAGTCCAGGAATTGGGGTTTGAGGTTTCTTTGGAGAGTGTTCAATTGATCTAATATCTTCTCAAAATAATTCTTTAGGATCAACAACTTGATGATAAATTCCACAACAATAATACTATCTTTATGGTGGGGAGATCATAGCTGTGTGGTCATTCTCCAATGATGGAATTATATGCTATCAGAATCACTTTGTTGTTCCGTTGGTAGTATGTAAAGATGTTATGGGGGATTTCCATAATTCCCAGTGGGTAGTGAACCTAGGAACCAAAAAGATGTTCTATAACATGTGGCATAAATTATGGTGTCTAGGTATGAGATGTGGGATTTTATGATTTTCTCTCTCATTATTATACGTGCCAACAGGTCAAGGCCGGGCACCAAAACACTTTTGGTTTTCTTGATCCACTTCCAGTGCTTAATTGAAAGTGCGAAAATATCTTTATGGACTTTGTGGTTGGGTTGTTGCGTACATATAGAAATAAGAGTATGATATGGGTTTTGATCGATTGGATGATAAAATCAGCTCACTTTTTACCCATTCATGATACAACAAAAATTTAGGTGTTAGGAAATCTCTATATGAAAGAGTTTTTTTTGTTTTCATAGAGTTCCATATGCTATAGTCTCATATAGGGATCCTCAGTTCACTTCTCACTTTTGCAGAGGTCTTCAAGAGGCACTGGGATCTTGGGTTTGTTTAAGCATAACATACTATTCATATTTAGATGGGCAGACAGAAAGATCAATATAGATTATTGAGGATATAATTTTCACTTGTTTTATTTACTTCTGTATAGATTGGGACAACCATTTGGGGTTGGTTGAGTTTTCTTATAATAGTAGTTACAAGTTTACTATCAGAATGGATCCTTTTGAGGCCTTATATGGCCGACCTTATAGATCTCCATTATGTTGGTCAAAGATTGGTGAAAGTTCCTTGGTTGGTCTAGGCTTGGTTCAAGAGAGTAAAAAAATATTTGGTTGATTCATTAGATAATGTTGATGGCACATAGCCAATATAAATCTTTTGATGATTTTCATCGCTGACTATTATAATATTTAGTTGGTGACTAGGTGTTTGTGAAAGTTTCACATCAGTTGGTTCATCAATGGATTGGGAGGAAAGGGAAACTTTCTACTCATTTTGTGGGACCTTATGAGGTTGATCAGTAGGTGGGGAAAGTTTTTTATCATTTATAAATTCCACCATATCTGACATAGACACATAACATGTTCCACATATCTCATCTACGAAAGTAACTTTCTGATCCATCTCATGTTCTGAGTTGGAGTGATCTTGATATTGAACATGATTTATCCATGACTGAATGACTAGTTAGTATAGTTGATTATGAAATCAAGGTATATAATGAGAGGTAGATACCTTTTGTTCAAGTGCTATTGTAGCACAATTCATATTTTCATGAGATATGGGAGCGCGAGGCACTAATGAGAGAGCAGTGGGCTCACCTTTTTGATATGGAAGATTCTTGATAGTATTTATGGGTATAGAATGTTTTTATGGTGGGTATGTTGTAAAATACCATTACATTTGTGATTTTTATGTTTTAAAACTTTTCATGGATTTTTTTATTGTCTGGGTTGGGTCGAGAAGGTATTGGGAAGATACCCATAATGGTGAAGATAGTGATTTGTTGGATGTTCTACATAAAACCTGTGGGCTCTACAAACTTGTGGGGATTTACATTTAGTTTATTGTGGATACATGATTTTTAAGTTCTAAAATAATAATAAATCCATTTTTTACAAAAGGTGATGGTTTTTTTGGATATTTTGGGATTTTTTAATTACATGACGTATAATTGGGTTATACATCATGTAAAGTCCCAAGTGTTGTTTTTAAATAGATAGTTTGGATAAAAATTATATTTCCTCCTATCTTTAATTACATTTTATCAACCCAAGAGCCACCCCTTAGTGATTTTGGATCACTCAAACCTTTTCGTGTCATTTTGTTCAGTGATTTATCGTTGTTGCGATTGTAGTGTGAATTTCCAGGTAATATTTCTCCCTATCACTTCACCTCTTTCTATTTACTTCCATGGATTTTGATATATCATCTCAGGATTGATAGATATAGACTTTGTGTTTTTGAATCTTGTTTCTAGGTTGATTTCCTAGATCCTCTGCACCTTCGTTCTTATTGGTGGTTTCCTTTGTGGGCTTTGTGTTTCTGTGCAAAAGGTAGGTTGTTCCGTTATGATGGACAAATTTGATTAATCATGATTTTATTAATTAAAATTAAATTATTTTATTTAAAATAAATTAATTTAACTAGTTTAAATTGGTTTATTGAAAACCCAATTCCATTGAATTATGGGATTTGGATATGAAATTGGAATTCAGAACAAAATTGTAGAAAACCCCCAATTCCATTGAATTAGGGCGTGTTTGTGAAATGGATGGAAAATTTTGGAATTTAAATTGTTGAATTTAAAATATGAAATTGATTTTATGAAATTGATTTCAAATTTTTATTTGGGAAAATCGATTTAAATGGTTTTGATAGAAACCCAGGGGTTTTATATTGAAAAAAGGCACGTTTTTATTAAAAACACATGTTTTGGTTTTTAAATAGAAAATTGGCACTTTTGAAATGGAGGAATGGGATGAATTGTATTATTAAATAGTTTTAAAATAAATTTTACATTATTGATTGTACTAGATCATGTGAAATCCTAGGTAGTTAGTGAGTTATTGGCATAACACTCTTTTTATGCTCTATAACTGAAACAAAACCTAGTACAATAGGTCACATACCCAATGGGATAGTGATGAGTAGTCTTTGGATAGTGTCATAGGGATGTGTGTATACGCCTATTTCCATGATCACATTTGAGTGTGTGAGGATCCCATATCTAGGAACTATTGTAGCTTTTGGAAGATGACCTTGTTTCTCTCTTATTTAAATTTGAGATATAAATGTGTGCCAATGTTAGTAAACTGTTTTACATTCCTAATGAATTTATATAAACTATTTTATATAAATAGTATGTGAAGACATTTATTTAAAGTGTTTCCATCATTTTAAATGTAAAGAATGAATTTTTTTAATTATGATATGAACTACCATGCCTATTTATTTAAACTTGGAAGATTTATTTGGTTAATTAAATCTTGTCATCTTTTATGGAATCCTTGCTGAGACCTTACTGATATTTTATCTCACACCCTAACTACCCCTTCATGTGTTTGTAGATTATATTATTCCAGGTTGGAGAAAGGGTAAGGTGCCACTTGGTGGTGGTAGTAGTTATTGATCCTTGGTCTTGGTGAGTTTTATACATTGGGACATGGGTAGTTATCCTATTTTTATGGTAAATTTCTCTTGTACTTTGGGTTTTTATACTTGTTTGACTTATGGTACACTTATCCCTATGGAGTTTCTCTTGTATACATACTGGCTTGTTTATCTTCTTCCATAATGTTTGTGGAAAAATCATCCCACTTTCATATTGTATGATGCCAGGTGATAGTCTCCAACTCATGGGGATCGGTAATGCCCTTCGGGCTATGTTAGTGCCAGCTCAGTTATCGGTTTACCAGGGTACCTGGGCTAGTTCATTAAACCGTTGGATTGAATTGATGATGATTAATTTTCCTTTTTGTTTTATATCTTCATATCCATTTTTAATAATCATTCTTGATCTTCACACATCTTTCACCAATTAAAAAATTCTTCATATAGCTCCTTAATTCTCTTAACTCTGTCATTTATAGTTTTTCCAAGCCATCAATGATTCGGGAATGTTATTCAATTTTGAGTTTTAGTTACACTTCCTTCCCCAAATTTCTTGAATATCCAAATTTGTGATTTTCAATCTCATAATTAATCTCTAACTTTTATTATTCTTGTTGTTTCATATAGAGATTAGAATCATGCAGCACTACATTTTACTTCTTACTCTTTACCCTCCAAATGCCAAGTTCTTCAGGGGATTCCTCAAGCTCTTCCTATAGTACATTCCTTCCAATAATATCTTCATTGTCATCATCATTATTATAATTTGTTATATTTTTTTCAATAGCTATCAATACATATTCATCCTTATAATTTTCAACTTCTTTCACTTCACCTTCCCCAAAATTATCTTCTTCTTTAGAAGTAACTTTTTTTTTATTTTGAAATACCTCCACTAAGAATTATTTACTCCTTATTTTTTCATATTATTGGTTTTTTTTCATTATCATCACTTTCTTAAAAGTTTTTCGGACATTTAGCTAAAAGATGTCCCACTTTTACACATTTAAATAAAGAAAGAAAAATATTATCCTTAAATATTCCTCTTATTATCTTAAGATTATCAAATAGAAATGAAATAACCTCACCAAATCCATCAAAATTCTAAATTATCTTTGATTGAGAGTTTCAGCATGGAATTAAAGGTCTCTTCTTAAGAATTTTGATTTATTCTTTACTCATTATCTTCATTTATCATTTTATAAGCCATAAGAGTACTATCTAAACTATCGATATAAATTTATTTCAGATATTTGTCTTCTAAAATAGACACTTTTTCATTAAATTGAGGCGGGAGTCTTCTCATGATCCTATTTATGATCTTTTCAACTTTTTGTTATTTCCTATGAACTCACATATATTCAAAAAAAAATTATACAATAAAAAAGGAATCAACCATCTTATTTCTGTTCATTATCAATTCTTTATATTTGTTCTATTGATCCTATAGATTTTAATCTCATACTTTTTAATTACATTCATTGATATTTAGATTATTTTCCCACATAAAATGAGAGGTTTTATATTATATTACCTTGGTGAGATCACTAGCTAAGGAATTTATAACTTTGGAATCTGTGTCCAATTTACAATGATCTCTCTCTATCAAGGATCCACTTTTAAAATTGGTAGTGATTCCATATATGGATGATATATAAACATCTATACCCAAGGATATTAAATTGTTGGTCCTAGTGGACAACTAAAGAGGGGGTGAATTAATTTTATAATTAATTTTTAGTCAAAAATATTTTTAAAACTCATATCCTCCAATTTGATAAAATTCCCAGTTAAAAAAATAGTAGAATCAAATAATTTGATATTTAGAAGATCTTATCAAAATACCAATCACAACTTGAAAACTCTTTAACTTTTGAAACTATTTTAGTCGTATAAAAAATTGTATATAAAATAGTAATTGAAGTTAACTATCAGAGTAATGTTTTGTTTAATAATTTAGAAAACATAAAATAGTTTTGTTTAAAATAAAGAAAAATATATAGAAATAATTGAAAATAAGGCATATATAATTTTAAACATGGGGTTTGATATTAATCCAAGACCTAATCCCATCCACTTGGAAATCACCTGCCAACAATAAGTTTATTATAAAATAAACTGATCCAAAAACTAGATCATGTTTTTACATAAAACTATACTCAGATAGTCTAGGATTATAGAAAATCATCTACCATATTTTTGTATGGGATAAAAGAGATAAAAGTCACACATGACCTATTCCATAGTTATACATGGTAGTAAAAATGAAAATAATTGAGATAGAGTCAATCACTCTCTAGTTTAGTGAATGCGACTTTGTTTTATAAATAAATAATGTAAAACAAAAACAAAACTCAAAATTATATTAATATAAAAATAGAAAATAAGGAGAGATGTGAAATTATGGTCATGCTCAATCCAAATAACTTCATTTTTCCAAGAGTTTCTAAATTTTTCCTTATCAAGGCTCAATGGATCATGCATAAAAAAATGTAGGAAAATAGAGTGTCATAGAGGTCTTGAAAAATTATTTTGTTCTCCATCTATGTTCTTACACATACATGTATCTCTATGTATTTGTATATTTACATGTCCACTATAAGTTTACACTATATCCTCATGAAGTAAAGACGTGTTATTGAGGGGTTTCTTTGAATTTTTAGCATTCCAGATGGTCCAATTATCCATTGAAGACTAATAATAGAATAATATGGATCCTTATAATAAGAAAAATATATTTGAAGTATGAATTTGTCTTTAAAATCCCTATAGATTTTTTAAGAATAATCATTCTTAAATCCATGTGTTTCTATTTATAATTAAATTCATAAACTATCCACTTTAGAATTAATTTTTAAATTAATTCCAAATAGCTATTATAGCAGATCTAGTGGTAGTAAGCCTTGGTGGTAGCTCCTCGACAATAGGTATGTTTGGAGATAGCACTTTGAACTAGAGCAAGCTTCACCTGATGGTAGAAACATGCAATGGTAGCATCTTATAGTGGTCGATTAGTATTGAAGGTAGAATCTCTTGGTGGTAGCTACAATCTATGGTATATTCTCTTGGCGGTAGATCCTAATGGTTGAAAAATTTAAACTAGTTATAGAATATTAAATTAATGGTAGATTGGAGTGGTATCTTGTAATGATAGCTATTTTCAACCAGTGGCTTCTCATTTTAACTAATGATAAATGGAAACGATAGATCAAGACTTATCTAGTTTTGTAAATTTTTTTTCCAGAATATAGAAGACTATCATAAACCATTAAATTCATTAAAAACATAAAAAACATGATTTGTGATCATTAAAATAAGTAGGTGATTTTACTAATCCAATAATATCCCCACTTGATGATAAAAAATCATGGAATTCACATTCATATAAAAAATATCTAACAGATTAATATTAGATGAGTAAAAAAAATCTACTTAAAAATAAAATATATTATGATGTATAGTACATATACATGTCCAGGTAATACATTCATGTTGATCTTATATTTCTCCCGCTTTTGGGATGATCAAAAAGTGAGAATTAATATAAAAATAAATAAGAAAAAAATGTATACTAAGATAAATGATTTTCATTAAGCACTAAAATGTAATATAGTACATTAGAAAAGGATAAAAAAATTCAATCCCTATAAAATCTTAATCTGAGTATAAATAATCATCTTTATCTATAATAGATGTAGGGTCCACTGTATCCCTTCCTTTTGAATAAACAAGATGAATATATGAGGAGGTAGGAGGTGGAACAAGAGGGATGACCACAAAAAGTTTGATATGTCTCATAGCCTCAATTTTTGTAAGTCCAAAAGGAATAAATAAAATTTAGGGGGTCTATAGGGGTGCTCATAAGGGTTTAAATTGGGTGGAATTCATAGGAATGGATTGAGATGGGATGATAGATATCCTATTGGTATATAGAAATAGTTCCATTAACACTAAAAACTAAGTAATAACTCGACCACTATGCTCTATATCCTTAAAAAGTTAGTCTTTTATTCTATAAAAATCTTGATCAGTGGTGCTAAGGTCTCTAATTGGGTTACTTGATCCTTGAAGGCCCTATTCACATGATTCATTATTACATTCTTAGCTAAGAACTTAAAGTAAAAAATAAGCTCATTCTTGGTATAAATCCTAAAGATATAGTACTTTATCACTTTAATGATTGTTTCCCTATCATTTATAGCTTAATTAAAGTATTATCTAACTAACTTGTAAATGTTCTCACCAAGATATTTAATCAAGAGAATATCATCTTGATTAGAATTAGATAAATCAACCAGCATAGAATTCAACTCCCCTCTCACTATGGATCTGATCAAATCAGCATCAACTGAATTAAGAGTAAATGGAGTTAGAGCTCTGGAATAAGAATCTTCAGTATAAGATAAAGACTCTATCCTCTTTAGAAGAGATAAATCTCTCCCTATGAAACTAACCCTCATGTACTCCAAATTCGATTGAATGGAATCCATTTTTTACTAACTATTTGTTGTCTATTTTCAAATTTCCAATCTTAAGGAAAATTATAGGTTAGAGGTGTGATACGAACAAAGATACTATCATAGATATGTCATGTATATTATTTTTCTTTTCATGAGAGGAAGCGGATATGGGAATCCCATTGAGATATAACAATAATCCTACCATAAAGGCATCTAGATCATCTTGGGTCATATGGATGGTGTGAGGAGGAGATAAAGGAGAAGGAGGATTCCTCTCCTGACTATATACTGAAGCATCCTCATAAACAATTTCACATTATGACCACCAAAAGAAAATTCTTATAAAATATTTTTCTGATAGGATTCTCAATTGGGTTTAACTTATCATACAACTTATCATTGTCTACAACCCATCTCTCTATCCAAGGGTTACAATTGAATCTCATTCTCTTGGAAATTAATTAACTAAGAAAAAAATCACCAAACTTATTCACTTTTTATTCTCCTTAAGACATAATACATGTAGCTTCCAACATAGTAGAGATTATCTTAGGGTAAAAAATAGAGTTTTATCTCATGGAGGGATTGCATAACTCCATCATATATACCATAAGATATCTAAAAAGATTAATATTGTCTACTATTTTGAAATCAAACTAGAAGAAAATATATTGATATCACATTATGATGAATTCCCCCTTCTTGAGACATATCATATACTAAATAAACCTAAAAAGTAGATGAAATTCACTATCCAATTAAACAATAGTAGGCCTTATGTCCGTTTTATTCCTAGTGATCACAATAAGAGAATCTTATATCAGAAAATTATAATTATTAATGGGAAACTATCATTGATAGTATTAATATATATCTTTATAGGAATCATTTAAACATATATCCCATTTCTTAAAAGATAAAACAAGTTCTTTTCCATTCAACAATATTCTTATAACACCCTTATTTTTTTAAATTCATACTTTGTAAACAATTATTAATAATGAACCAAACTAGGGTATAATGGATAATCATTCCTAGAAAACCATTTAGACCATACTTGGTCTTTAATAATGTTCCAAAAAATCTATTTTCTTGAAGAAACCCAAGAATCTTCGACATCTTTCTCGACAAAAATAGCTTGGGACACAAGATTAGGATTTCTAGACTATATAGTCTTAATCCTCTTATTGAAATATTTTGAGGTCTTTACTCATTAGAAAAAACATCATGATGATTCAATCACACCATTTTTTAATGGGTTAAAATGTTGAAGGTGTAATATAGAGGGTCGCATGTCAAGAGAGAAGTCAAAAGGTTTTAAAGGAGGCACACATGAGAAAGAGTTCATCGGACTAGTTTTTAGTCAATTTATTATTTAGGTATTTAAATATTAATTTTTAAATAAAATGAATACAAATAATAAGAATAAGATAAGATAATAATTTTAATTATAAAAAATAGGAATTATAGGTTCAATGGTATCATGAAATAGTATCATAGCCACAATATCATGTCATGGTAGCATAAGAAAGGTATAAACTGAATGGTATATCCCCAAAATAGCATACCAGTGGTAGAAAATCAAAAGTATATCATCCAATGGTATCATGTCTAAAATTAGCATGTCTAACCATAGCACTGATCATGTGATTTAACTCTACTAGAACCAAAGTAAATTTAAGAATAAAAAATAATAAAAATTTATCATTCCATGTTCATGTGTGATATATCTAATTTTATCAAAATTCAAAGGCTTTGTAAGTATTTCAGCAAGATGATGTTCAGTTCCAATGAATTCAAGAGTTATATCACCCTTTTGAAAATGGTCTCTCAAAAAGTGATGTATTATATCAACATGTTTTGTACTAGAGAAAGAAACATGATTCTTGGAAATGTTTATATAAATTATATTATCACAATTTATAGGGACATGTTGAAATTGATATCTATAGTCTAGTAAATTGTGTTTCATCCTTATAATCTATGCATAACAACTACCTACAACTATGTACTCAGCTTTAGCAGTGGATAATGAAACATAATTCTATTTATGACTACACCATGAAACTAGATAATTTTACAAAAAGTGACATGTTCTAGAGGTAATCTCTTCATCTTACCCACAACCACCAAAATCAGCATCTAAACAACTTATTAAATCAAATTATTTTCCTTTGGAGTAAAACAATCCTACATTGGTTGTACTTTTGAGGTATTTGAAAATTATTTTGATAGTAGTCAAATGTGATTCTTTTGTGTTTGAATGAAAATGGGAACACATACATACACTAAAAAATATATCAGGTTGGATAGAAGTTATGTAAAGTAAACTCCCAATCATACCTCTATTAGTGGTTTGATCAACTTGTTCTCTAGTTTCATCCAGATCCAATTTAGAGGTAGTACTCATTAGAATATCACTTCCTTTTGTAATATTCAAGACAAAATGTTTTAAGATATATATATATATATACTGTACTTTCTTTTATTTAAAATAATTCATTTTTTGTTTTAAAAAATATGAAATCCAAGAATGAATTTAAGTTCACCCATTAAACTCATTTCAAATTCATTTTGCATCATTTTTGAGAATTCAGTACAAAAATAATTTCTTGAAGATGAAAAAATAATATCATCAACATAGATATATACTTCTAAATAATAATTTTAAATTATTATAATAAAACAATTTGGGTCAACTATTTCTTTAGTAAAAAATTTTGAAATTAAAAATGAATTGAGAATATTATACCATGATCTAGGAGCTTTTTTTAAACCATATAAATATTTTGTTAATTTAATAACATGATTTGTAAAGTGAGGGTTTTTATATATAGGGGATGTTCTAAAAAAACCTAAAATATATAACCATTCAATAATTCACTTTTTACATTCATTTTTTATAATTTTAAATCCAAATGTGCTGAATAAGTAAGAAAAATTCCGATGGAATCAAGTCTAACTACTAGAAAAAAGGTTTCCTTATAGTCAAAACCTTCCTCTTAACTATACCCTTATGCTACAAATATTTATTTATTTATAATAATAGTTCCTAACTCATCATAATTTTGTCTAAACATCCATTCAATGCCAATATTTAGGTAGTTCTTAGGTATTTCAAATACTTCCTAGACTCTTTTTATTTAAAAATAATTAATTTATTCTTAATTTTCCATTACTACTATTTAATTATCAATTTCTTTCATAATGTTCTTAGGTTCAAGCTGTCATAATAAAGCTTGATGTTCAACTTGGTTTCTAAGATAAGCTCCTATCTATGTTCCTTTATCTAGGTCTCCTAAAAATGCATCTAATGGATGATATCTATGGGTCCTAGATACTCTAGGGGTAAAAGTGTTTGAAACATCATTTTAACCTATAGGTTTGAGTTCAAGCGGTTCCTTAAACCTAAGAGAGTTTTCTATAGTTGGTCTGATAGAATTATCACTTGATTTGGTATTGATATAAAAAATTGCAAGGGAATCCATAATATTTTCTAAAGGGGTCTTAGGATCATGTGGATTTGTCACATAAAATTTCAATTGTACAAATTATTCTACAATATTATTTTATTTATTGAATACCCTATATGACTTACTAGATGTAGAATATACCATGAAAATTCCTTTATCACTCTTGGATTAATTTTTTTCCAAATTCTCCTTTATACTGAGTATAAAAACTTTAAAACCAAAAAATCTAAAGTAATTAACTTTTGGTTTCATAAAATTTCATAAATCATATGTAGTTTTATTTAAAAGTGGTCTAATGAGAATTCTATTAATAATATAAAAATTTGTATTTACAAATTCTACCCAAATATAAATAGGATGTTTATACTCATTGAGCATGGTCTAGGAAATTTCTTGAAGGGTTATATTTCTTATTTCTACTACAATATTATACTAGGGGGTCTTAAGAGCCTAAAAGTTATTAATATATCCACATTGTTATAATAATGATTCAAAATTTCTATTTTCAAAATCATTTCCAACATCAGTTCATAAAGTTTTAATTCTAAGCACACTAATATTCTCTAAATATCTAGAATAATTAGAGAAATAGGTTGGAGATTTACTTTTAGGAGAAAGGAAAAACACCCATGTATACCTTGAATAATCATCCACTATAACATATACATAATATTTTACTACTAAAATAGAAACTTTATAAAGCCCAAAGAATTCCATGTAAACTGACTCTAGGGGTTGATATGTTGAAACTTATTTCTTTGGTTTGAAATATATTTTATGCCACTTTCCCTTTTTAAAAGTATTACAAACTTCATCTATTGGGAATTATAGTTCAGGTAGATATATGAATAATCCTTTACTAGTTAAATTTATAAGTGAGTGTTCGTTGAAATGACCTAGTATCCTATTCAAAATAAAATATTCTTTATGAAAGTAACTTAAATTATAAATATTTTGAGAAAATAATTAATTTAAATAAATATCATATACATTTTTATTTCTCATAACAGTAAAAACTAAAACATGTTTAGAATAAAAAACTTTGCAAGAATTATTTTCAAACATAACATAGAAAATATACTGAAATAATTTTAAAATTATAAGTAGATTGTACTTTAATCTATCTATAAATAATACTTTAGAAATGAAAATAGTACTATTAATTATCAATTTTACTAAGTCCAATTGCTTTTCCTTTGTAATTGTCACCAAAAGTGAAATGTCCACCATCAGTTTTGATAAGGCTCTTAAATTGTGAGTATTAGCCTATCATATGTTTGGATAATACACTATTTAGATACCATAATTTCTTAATGTAACTTTTCAAGTAGGATTCCTATAACACATTTTGAGCAAGAAATGATTTTGGTACTAATATTTTCTTGGGTCCATAAATGTTATTAATAAGAGATTTAAGAATCCATAACTATTTAACTAGTTTCCAATAAGTATACCTTATACTTTCATAAATAAAAAATTTATTAGGTCCATGGGAATAAGAGGTGTTTATAGATTTGGTAGAAAAAGTACCTAGTCAAAATTTATTTTTAAAAATCCTCATTTGACTAGGTTGATAACCAATTACTATAGCATGTTTAGTTGTAGTTTTCTCTCAAATAATTATAGAGATATTTTCTCTACCATTAGTGAATCTCTCTAGATCCTTCCTAATTTTCTCATTATACAATTTAAGTTCATTTTTTTCTTTCAATAGTTCACAATTCTTATATTTTTCTATAGAAAAATCAATTTTAATGTGAGCATACAAAGTATGATGCTTCTTTAAACTTTTTTAGTTATACATTAATTCATTAAATGTTTCTTCCATCATATTAAAATATTCAAATACATCATCACTAGACATATTTTCATCACTATTTTAATTTTTATAAAAATTATAAAAATGTTAAGAAGATATAGGAAAAAAATTTGATATCTCAGATGTGATTGTAATGGAACCCAAATTAGATTCATCATTTTTGTCTTCTCTTATTGGGTTCGAATCACTTAAGCTATACTATTAAGCACTCAAAGTGGATTTCATAGGCTTTTTATGATTCATTAATTTTTTCCTCATAATTTTTATTATATTTTATCTTGGGAAAGTCTGATTTTTTATTTCCTTTTCATTTACACTCATATCAGATTACCTCATTGTTGAAATCATCCTATTTCCACTATTTTTCCAATTTCTTTTTCTATCATACTTACCTCCATAGTCAGAATTTCTGAATAATTTATTCTTCCTATATAATTTCATGAATCGTATAGCTAAATGATCCATTTCTTTATCACTTTAAATAGGTGAAATCATGATTGTAACTCTCAACTTTGATATTCTTTTTTAGTTTTGAGTCAAAAGCCTTAAAGGATACTGAATTCCTCTTGGATTCATCTTCACATTATTTACTTACTTTTAGTTCCACTTTTAACATCATGAATTTTTCAATGAGTTCTTTTACTGGTAGTGTACTGAAGTCATAGGATTCTAAAATGGAAATGGAGGTTCCTCTACACATATCCAGTAGAAATATTATAAGGTGTATCACTTTATATTTATTGGAATTTTTTTCCTAGTGCATGCATTGTGTTTATAATATCATTAAACTTGAGATACATATCAGGAATGTATTTATCAAGCTTCATATTAAAAGTATCATATTTAATAGTATAATTATTTAAAATTATTTCTTTAACATTGTAATTTCCTTCATAAGTAACAACCAGTGTATCCAAAATTTAAAAAGCAGTTGAACAAGAAGATATTTTATTGAATTTATAACAACCCTGCTCTTTATTACATACCTAAACACGATTTATTGCATAAAAATGTAATTAAGACAACTCTGAGGATAGATAGGTCTAGTTTATTGTGAAATTAGGAACATTAAATAGCAACTTAGAACATAAAAAACAACATCATTAGTGAAAACTGCTTTTACACGACCACAACATTCCTTCGTACAAAGCATTGCATGGGATAACCTGAGGACATTCATAAGAAAAGGGTGAGATATAAATACCATTAAGGGAGTAAAAAAGGAATCACATGAAGAATACAGTACATGTTAGGCAATAGTAATATCAATGGATCATAATAGAAACATGAATATAATGTCATGTTATAGAATGATTATCATAACATGGAAATGTGACAACAACATTTAACATGATATTAGCATGAGCTAAGGCTCATTTCACATGGAGCATGAGTAAACCCTCATTCCACTTGAATTAGCATGAGTAAAACCTCATTGCACTTGAATTATCATGAGTAAACCCTCATTGCACATGGCGTATCATGATACCATTCTTTACCCAATGCATTGGAGCACTATTAGGGAACACCTTTCTTAATCATTTTATTTCATGCATAAGTGTGCCACATGGATCATATAACACGGAAACATTAAAAATAATCATTTATTCAACAATAAAGGAATGTTAAATGCATACATTAAACTATATAATCAATAAGTAAATGTTCATAAAGGTGAATACCCTTGATAGATAAATGAGCATGGTATTCACTACACATGGACTTTGGCTTGGAAAATCACAGTGCAATTTCGGCAGCATAACGACATGACATAAGACTTCATAAAAATGGTTTATTAAAGAGAAAGGGGTATATCATAATATGTAAATGAAATTTACAGTAAGGGTTTCATATAGATACATTTCCCAATATATTTAATGGAATTTAGTTTCATAATATAAAATAATAGCTTGAATGTAAATGAGAAGAGAGAAATTCCTTACGGAATTTTGGCATGGTAATGGGTGAACATGGGAGGAATTAATGAGAGATAAAGAGGTATATCATCATTAAAATATTAGGAGGTAAGTACAGGGGAGGTGAGAAATCATAACCCAACATTTGTAATTGAAATTAAAAGGGTATAAAAACATTAAGAAACTTGGACAAAAAAGAGAAAAGAAGAAATCCCTTACTGAATATAGACATGGTAATGAGTATACATGGAAGTAATTTATGAGAGATAAGGTGGTATATCATAATTAAAACATAAATAGGACATTATTGGGGAGGTTCTAAATCATACCCAAACATTTATAATTGAAAATAAAAGAGCATAACAATATTAATAACTTGGATAAAATGAGAAAGGAATGAATCCCTTATAGAATTTCAGCATGGTAATGAGCATACATGGAAGACATAGATGAGAGAAAAAGGGGTCAATCATCATTAAAAAATAAATAATATTGTATAGGGGTGGTTATAAATCATACCCCAACATTTATAATTGAGAGTAAAAGGGCATAACAATATTAAGAAACTTGGATAAAATGAGAAAGGAAGGAATCCCTTAATTGGAAGTGTGATACCAAAGTATTGGGAGAGGCTTCTTGGAAGCTTGGGGAACCTTGGGAGGATTCTAGATATAGGAGGGAAGAGTTTGGTAGAGATCTAAAGGCTTTTAGTGATGAGTAAGTGGGATCTTGGGTGGGTTTATATAGGAAAAGATAGGGAATTATTTATTATTTTGGTTTTGGCCACCACACCTTAAACGAATCAAAACCACAAACCAAAGAATGGTTTTTGAAAAAGGGGAGTGGAAAAAATATTTTTTAAGTCCAATGGTGTAAATTATTAAAATATTAGGCTTTCATATTTGGAGGTGAGTCACACTCTCATGGAAAATATTTTAAAAGGTTAAAATATTTTATAAGCCTCTGAGGGTCCACTAAAGATTTTTAAAATAAATAAAAAAAATAAAATCACATTATTTTAATTTTAAAACATATATTGGATGAACATACCATTTATAGTATTTTATTATATCACCATTGAGTCATTATGATGTCATAAAACACATTATGTAGTTAAATGGTATTTAATTTTTACCCAAAAATTTGTCTGTCTCGATAAATTCTGAAAAATTCACCATTGGATAATTTTGACACCCTGATTCCAAAAATAATATTCATTTTATCTAAATAATTTTCTAAATATGTGAATTTTTTACTTTTAAAATAAAAACTGACATTTATAAAAAATTCATGGGTTTTGACAAAAAACAGCTTTCAAACCTTAATAAAAATTACAATTGCATTCATAAAAATTATATGATCATTAATATTTAATAAAAAGTAATTCAGTAATAACATTTTATTAAAATATTATTTAATTAAAAAATCCATTAATTCATCAAAATAGATTTTTAATTGAATAATAACTAAAAATACTATTTGTGCTTTTAAAAACTACTTACAAAGTAACAATAATAAATTGAATGTATATTCTTTATAAAAAAATAATGTACATAGTACTAGTGCAAGGGTCTTGTTACATAAACCCTTAAAACACCCGCATAATACCTAAGGGTATGGTGTGCGATGGTAAAAAACTCTTGGTGTGGCTCAGATAACATTGTTCGAGTGGTAATCTCTATCAACTTCCACTTCTCCCGTAGGTGGTTCCATTCCAGGTTAACACGTTGAAACTCTACTTAGGCTTGGTGAAGAGTGAAGCGCAATGATGCCACTTCCTTTCCAAGATCCGACAAATGGGCTTTATACGGAGCAATTCTACTGGATGAGGCCATCGCTTCCTTTGTATGATTAAATTGGTTTTCTTAAAGCCTTATATTTATACTAATCATGTGATCACTGTTCAATGGATATATTAGCAACGGTAAAAATTCATAACAGTATTTTGAAATCCAAAATCATAAAACCAAAGAAGTGCATATGTTATATAACCATTTTATATAATAAGACATTTAATTAGATTAAGAGTAATTTCCATTAATAAAAGTTTGGGTCATTACAATCATCCCACCATAAGAAATTTTACCCTCAAAATTTCCTTTTCCCATACTAAAAGATGTGGGTAACTCTGCTTCATCACTTCCTCTAATTCCCACGTTGCTTCTTCAAACTGATATTTTTTCCCCAACATCTTGATGAGGGGCATTGTCTTATTTTGTAGAACTTTTTCCCTATGATCTAAGATCTTCACCATCTTCTCTTCATAGGGGAGGTCATTATCCAATGGTACCACATCTGGATTGAGTACTTGCTATGGGTTGGGTATATACTTTCTCAAGAGTGATACATGGAAAACATCATGTACTTGAGATAGGATTGGTGGGAGTTCTAGTGAATATGCCACAGCTCCAATGCGATCAAGGATCTCAAAAGGGATGATGTACCTTGGAATAAGTTTTCCCTTCTTCCCAAATCTCATAACTCTCTTCCATGGTGATATGCAGAGGAATTACAAGTCTCTAACATCAAACTCTAGGTGTCGTCGATGATTATCATCATAACTCTTTTGTCAACTTTGAGCAGTTTTAATGTGATTATGGATGGTCTTAACCATCTCCACTATGTCTTAAACCATTTTTAGACCTAGGAGTTTTTTCTCCCCAACTTCATCCCAACATTCCAGTGTTCTGAACCTCTTCCCATAAAGGGATTCATAAGGATCCATTTGGATGCTTGAGTGGAAACTATTATTGTAAGAGAACTCAACCATAGGAAGATGTTGATCCCATCATCCTTTGAAGTCAATTGATCACGATATCAACATTTCCTCAAGGGTTTAGATAGTCCACTCAGATTGGTCATCGGTTTGAAGATGATAAGACATACTGAAGTTGATCTCAGTATACAGATCATGTTGAAGACTCTTCCAAAACTTAGAGGTGAATCTTGGATCTCGATTAGATACAATCGATAGTGGTACTCCATGAAGCCTTACTACATCTCTGATGTATATCCATACTAGTTGATCCAATGATAAATCCTCTCTAATTGCATTGAATTGTACAGTCTTTGTAAGATGATCCAAAACAACCCAAATAGCATAGTTTCCTTTGGATGTCTTCCAAAGTCCAGTGAAAAAGTCCATGGTTATGTTCTCCCAGTTCCATACAGCTATGGGTAATGTCTGCATCATCCCCTTAGACTTCTACCTCTCAGCCTTCACTTGTTGACATACTGGACACTTTGATGTATACTTAGCAATCTCCTTATTTATGTTATCCCGCCAATAATGCTCTCAGATATCTCGATAAATCTTTGTGTTTGATAGGTGAATGGAGAAATTCGAACTATGTGCATCATCTATAAGTTCTTTATTTAACCCTGGATTTTATGGAACACATAATCTTGACCCAAATCTCACAATTCCTTCTTCATTAACATTAAACTCTGAGGATTTTCTTTTTCTGATAGTTTCCACGTTCTTCTAAATTCGCAAATAATACTTTTGAGCATCCTTTAACCTTTCCAAAAGAGATGGTTGAGCAATCATTTGTGAAAGGATTGATGATTTTCACTTATTTATGATTCCCATGTCCATATTCATCAAATATAAGAAGATTGGATCCTTTTCAATTCTCATCAATGATAGAATTATTGGGTCCTTTCTACTTAGAGAATCTGCTACCCTGTTTTCTTTCCCAGGGTGGTAATGGATTGAGAAGTCATAATCTTTGATCATCTCTAAACATCTTCATTGGTGCATATTTAAATCTTTCTATGTGAATATATACTTGAGGCTTTTGTGGTCCATATATATTTCACACTTCTCTCCAAAGAGGTAATGCCTCCAAAGTTTCAAAGTGAAGATTACTGCATCCAAATATAGTTCATGTTTCAGATAGTTTTTCTCATGAAATTTCAATTTACTTGATTCATAAGTAATGAATTTTCCATTTTGCATCAACACACAACCCCTGCCTTCTTTTAAGCATTAATAAATACAACAAAAAGTTTTCCACTTGTGGGTAGTGTGAGCACGAGCTCAGTGATAAGCCTAATTTTCAACTCTTGGAAGATTTCTTTGCATTCATCACTCTAATAAAACTTGACTCCATTCTGAGTTATCTTGGTATGAGGGTTTTACAATCATGAAAAATTTCTCAAAAATCAGCGATAATAACCAGCTAACCCCAAGAAGCTACAGATATCTGTTACCGATGTTTTCCATGGCCATCCCTCAATTGTAGTTGTCTTGGAGGGATCCATAGATATCCCATTTCTTTTGATGATATGACCCAAGAATGAGATATACTTCAACTAGAACTCACAATTTCAATACTTTTCATAGAGATTATCCTTTCACAAGGTCTCTGATACAATTCTTAGATTCTCCTCATACTTATCTTTGATTTTGTAGTATATTAGAATATCATCTATAAATACTACCACAAATTTTTCAAGGTAATCTCTAAATAATCTATTCATCATGTCCATGAAGATTTTTGGAGCATTAGTGAGCTCGAAAGGCATTACTATGAATTCATAGTGTTCTTACCTTGTACGAAAAACAGTCTTGGTGATATCCTCCTTATTCAACCTTACCTGGTAGTATCCCGACTGAAAATCCACCTTAGATAAGTATTTTTCTCCACATATCTGATTGAAAAAGTCATCAATTCATGGAGGAGGATACTTATTATTTATCGTGATTTTGTTTCACTCACTATAATCAACGCAAAGGCACATTGACCCATCCTTCTTCTTGACGAAGCGGACTAGTGCACCCTATGGTGAAGCACTTGGGTGTATAAATCATTTGTACAAATTCTTATGTTATTGTTCCTTTAGATCCTCAAGATTCAAAATAGCCATTATATATAGATTATTGGATATTATTAATTCCATAGGTATAAGATCAATTGAGAATTCAACATCTCTTATAGGAGTAAGACCAGACAATTTCTCGGGAAATACTTCAGCGAATTACCTCATAATAGTCATGTCTTAAAGGATGGTTTCTTCCTTGGACTCAATCATCTGATCCAGATACATGTTCTCATAGGGTAGTAATATCCATGCTTTAGATAATGATGCTAAGGAAGATTCATCCTTCTCCTTGCACATGTACAAAATCGAGGGTTGATTCTCCATATGGAGAGTGATTTCCCTCTCACAACAGTTTATGATGGCTCTATATAAGGAAATCCAATCCATAATAAGAATTGCATAAAATTTCACTAGAGGGAGTATGGAGATGTTTTCTAGTATGTTCAATCCACAATTTTTGATAGGGGAGGAGTTATACTCATTGGTTGCAATGATTGCCCCATTTTCCGTACTCACCAACATCTTTACTTCCATGACTTTTGGTGGTGTTGATATTGTTCTACTAAACTTTTAGGATATAAAAGAATGAATAGAACCTGAATAAAAATATATGTTCACTATTATTAACTGAATAACTAGCGTATCTATCACCACTTCATTGTTGTGGTTCACTTCGGCTGTAGTTATGGAAAAAGCATGCCCTTGCTACCTTGGAGGCTGTTGGTTTCCTCCGAAAACACTTGGCATAGGGAAGTGCCCTAACTCTTTGCAGTTGAAGAAATGAATAATGCGTTAAGGGTCAAACAGATAATTTTCTCCTCTATCATAGCTATGGGTTTCTCTTGTCGGCAGTTAATAGCCAGGCGTCCTTCTCTTCCACACCTAAAGCATTTTCTCATCCCCTACAAGCAATTTCTGGTGTGCTACTTTCCGTACCTTTTTCAAGTGGGGTGCTGGATTTTCTTAGCACTGTAGGATTTATCCATCAGACCACAAAAATTAAATTACATCTTACACTTATTATCCCCATGATACCCCTAAGATTCACCAATCTCTATTTTTACTTTGAGGGCACATCAGAAAATTTCCTCAAAGATCTTGAAGTCACAGATTTCAAGGGCTTTCCATAGGCTAGGTTTTAGCTCTCCAAAGAAGTTTTCAACCTGGAATTTAGAGGTAACAAAAAATCCAGAGGAATATCGTGCTAGCCTTGTGAATTTTTCCTTGTACTCTATGATGGATTTGTCGAATTTTTTCTTGAGGGAAAGGAAGTCCCTTTCCATATTAAGTCGGAGGGTACGTGGAAAATATTTATCGAAAAAAAATATTTTGGAAATCCTTACATTCCAATGCCTCGATCTCCTCACCAGGATTTGTATTTTTGATCAATGTCCACCATTGATCAGATTCACCCTCCATATGATATGCATCTAGAAGAACCTTCTCTTGTTTAGAACATTGAAGGATGGGGAAGATCTTTTCAATGGAGTTGATCCATTGCATAACAATTTAGCAATCAAATGGTCCATTAAAAGTAGGAGGCATTTATCTCATGAAGCTATAGATTGTGACCTTTTATTTATTAGGGGGTTAAATGTTTATCTTGACCCATTTTTCTATTCAAAACTTGAGTTAACTAAAAGAGTATCATGACGAAGTTTGTGATTCCCGCTCCCATCATATTGGGAATCTCATTAGAATAGTCATCACATTGATCTTCGCATTGGTTGTTAGCCTGAGTCCTCCTATTACCGGCCATTATCTAGAATAACAGTAATGTCAGGGGTAACACATAAGGGGTAATACAAATACAAAAATAGATGACTTATAAATTACTTTTATTTTCTCAACTTATGAATTTATAGGCTTGAATATATGTTATCCATGATCTACTTCCTAACATATATTCTTAGGGTCATTTTTTTAATTCCCTTAATAATGGTTCATAATAAGCTTATGAATTTACTAAAGCATATCCCCCGTGAGTTTTGTAACCCAAAGTATAACATGACCTGTTTTCATGTACCCATTCCCATTCGAGCCTAGCTCAAAGTGGTGTTTTCAGGTTTTACCCCTAGATACATTTGTGCCAAAGACGCCTCTACCTGCTCATATTCAGATAGGGATGTATTTGCTTGATAAACCACTTACACAATACTCACAAAAATTTAGGGATGTTTTTATTATACTATGTATTATCCATACGACTTTCAATAGGGTTTTATAATCATAATACCAAAAATAACAAAACCCATCCTCTGATACCAACTATAAAAACCCTGCTCTTTATTACACACTTAAACATGATTTATGACATAAAAATGCATTTAAGAAAACTTTGAGGATCGATAGGTCTAGTTTCTAGGGAAATTGGGAACATTACATAACAAATTATAACATAATACCCAACATCTTTATTGAAAACTTATTTTATATGACCACAAAATTCTTTCATACTTAGTATTTCTTGGGATAACCAGAGGACATGCATAAGAAAAGGGTGAGCTACAAAGCCCAGTAAGGAGAAAACAAGGAATAACATGAAGAATATAGTACATGTTAGGAAATAGGCATATCAATGTAGTATAATAGAAACATTAATATAATTCCATGATATAGAATGATTATCAAAACATGGAAATGTGGAAACAACATTTAACATGATATTAGCATGAGCCAAGGATCATTGCACATGGTGCATGAGTAAACCCTAATTATACTTGAATTAGCATGTGTAAACCCTCATTTCACTTAAATTATCATGATTAAACCCTCATTTCACATGATGTTTCATGATACTATTCTTTACCTAATGCATTGGAGTGCTATCAGGGCACACGCTTCTTAATCATTTCATTTCATGCATAAGTGTGCCACTGGATCATATAACATGGAAACATTAAACATCATCATTTATTCCACGATAAAGGAATGGGGAATACATACATCTAACTTTATAATCAATAAGAAAATGTGCATAAATGTGAATACCCTTGATAGAGAAATGAGAATGGTATTCACTACACAAGGACTTTGGCTTGGAAAATCACAGTGTAATTTCAGCACCATAACGGCGTGACATAAGAATTCATAAAAATGGTTGATGATATAGAAAGGGGTATGTCATCATATGTAAATTAAATG
The DNA here is from genome assembly GCA_963277665.1 of Viscum album. Taxonomy (NCBI): domain Eukaryota; kingdom Viridiplantae; phylum Streptophyta; class Magnoliopsida; order Santalales; family Viscaceae; genus Viscum; species Viscum album. Next base: position 306,533,710 of record OY728127.1, read on the forward strand.
TAATTTAATGGGGGTGGTTCATATGTATACATGTCCCAACATATATAATGGAATTTATATTCATAATATAAAATAATTTCATGAATGTAAATAAGAAGAGAGAGATTCATTACAGAATTTTGGCATGGTAATAGGTGTACATGGGAGGAATTAATGAGAGATAAAGAGGTATCTCACCATTAAAATATTAGAATGGAAGTATGGGGAGGTGTTAAATCATATCCAAATTTTTTAAATTAAAATTAAAATGGTATAACAACATTAAGAAACTTGGAAGAAAATGAGAAAGGAAGAAATCTCATACAGAATTTCAGCATGGTAATGAGTATACATGGAAGGCATAGATGAGAGAGAAATGGATCCCTCATAATTCAAACATAAATAGTACAGTATAGGGGATGTGTGAAATCATACTCCAATATTTATAATTGAAAATAAAAGTTCCTAACAATATTAATAAACTTGTATAAACTGAGAAAGGAAGGAATCCCTTACGGAATGTTTGCATGGTAATGGGTATACATGGAAGGAATCAATGAGATAGAAAGGGGTCTGTCATCATTAAAAAATAAAGAGTAAAATTTAATGGAGGTTATAAATCATACCCCAAAATTTATAATTGAAAATAAAAGTGCACAATAATATTAAGAAACTTGGATGAAATGAGAAAGGAATGAATCCCTTACTTAGAAGTGTGATCCCAAAGGCTTGGAAGAGGCATGAGAGAGGCTTATTGGAAGCTCGGGGAACCATGGGAGGATTATATAGAGAGGAGGTCAGAGTTTAGTCAAGCTCCAAAGGATTTGAGTGAAGAGGAAGTGGGATCTTGGGTGGGTTTATATAGGAAAAGAGAGGGAATTCATTATTATTTTGATTTTAGCCACCACACATTAAACTAATCAAAACCAAAAACCAACCTATGGGTTTTACCCAAAATTTTTGTGAAAGGGGAGTAGAAAAAATATTTCATAAGGCCAATTTCCTAACTTCTTAAAATATTAGGCTTGCTTATGTGGAGGTGAGTCACACTCCCAAGGAAAACATTTTAAAAGGTTAAAATATTTTATAAGCCTTTGAGGGTCCATTAAAGCTTTGTAAAATAACAAAACAAACAAAAAATCACTTTATTTTAATGGTAAAACATATATTTTCTAATAATTCCATTTATAGTGTTTTATTACATCACTATCAAGTCATTATGATGTCATAAAACACATTATATAGTTAGATGATATTTAATTTTTACCCAAAAATTCAAATGTCTCGGAAAATTATAAAAAAATCACCGTTGGATAATTTTGAAGTCTTGATTCCAAAAATATTATTCATTTTATCTATATAATTTTTTAAATATGTGAATTTTTACTTTTAAAATAAAAACCGACATTTATCGAAAATTCATGGGTTTTGACAAAAAATGGCTTTCAAACCTTAATAAAAATTAAAATTATTTTCATAAAAATTATATGATAATTTATATTTAATAAAAATTAATTTAGTAATAATATTTTACTAAAATATTATTTAATTTGAAAATCCATTAATTCATCAAAATAAATTTCTTAATTGAATATTAACTAAAAATACTATTTGTACTTTTAAAAACTACGTACAATGTAACAAAAATTAAATGAATGTATATTATTTCTACAAAAATAATGTACATATTAATAGTGCTAGGGTATTGTTATATAACCCCTTAAAACACCTGCATAAGACCTAAGGGTAAGGTGCACGATGGTGACAGACTCTTGGGGTGGTTTGGATAACATCACACAACTGGTAATCTCTATCAACTTCAACTTCTCCCGTAGGTGGTTTTTTTCAAGCTTAAATTGTTGGAGCTCGTCTTGGGCTTGGTCAAGAGAAAAGACCAATGAAGCCACTCCTTTCTGAAATCCAAAAAATGGGCTTTGTACGGAGAAATTATACTGGATGAGGCCATCACATACTTTGTATGACTAAATTGGATTTGTTAAAGCCAATATTTATATTAATCATGTGATCACTATTCAAATAATATATTAGCAATGGTAAAAATTCATAACATTAATTTGAAATCAAAAATCATAAAACTAAAAAGTGAATATGTTATGTAACCATTTTACATAATAATTCATTTTATTAGATCAAGAGGAATTTACATTAATAAAAGTTTGGGTTCTTAAAGAATTCATATTATTCTAAAGGAAATTATAATTCATTAGTTTCTTTATAATTATAATAATGTGCATCCTTAGTAGAATCACTTCAATCATATCTATCAAATTTGGAATTTTCATATTTATCTTCAATAATACTCCAAATATCAAATCCCATACTTCTAAATGAACTTTAATCTTAATTTTCTATTGAGAATAGATTTTTCCATTAAAACAAGGATACCAATTATAAAAAGATCATTCTTGTCTATGTTTATACAAAGAAACTTATATTTAGATCTAATAGAAATTTTAGATGTTTTAAATACAACTTGATCAATGTAAAAAACAAATTTTGAAGAGCTTTGATATGAAATGTTGGTCCCATAGGAAAACCCTAGAGGGGGTGAATTGAGTTTCTAATGAAATTTCTATTAATCTTTTTTAAACTTATACTCTCTAATTTGTTAAAAATTACGAGTTATCAAAAAAATATAATTTTATAATTTTATCTTTAGAAAAGTCTCTCAAAATATTGAACACAACTCAGTTAAAATAATTTTGGAAATACTTTATCTTTTGAAACTAATTTATTTGAATAGAAAATTGTATATAAAAAACTAATTTAAGTTAAATATGGGAGTAACATTTTTTTTAATAATTTAGAAAACAGAAACTGGTTAGGTCTAAAACAAATAAAAAAATAGATAAATCACAACAAATAAGGAACACCATTATTTTAAATAAGGTGTCCATTCTTAAGCCATGAATTAATACCCTCCACTTATAAATCACTAGATACCAATCAGTTTATTATAAAATAATCTGGTCCACAACCTAGATTGGGTTTTTACATAAAACTATACCATGGAAACCCAGGCTTATACAGAATCCTCTACTACAGTTCTTCATGGGATAAAAGAGATACATGTCACACATGAACTCTTCCATAATTATATGTGGGAGTAAAAATGAAAATTATTGAGAGAGTGTGTGTCAATAATTATCCAGTATAGTGTAGGAGAATGTGTTTTACAGATAAAAAAACTAAAATAAAAACATTGATGAAAAGTTTGCTAAAATAGAAAGAGAAAGGAAAGAGATATGTGATGTTTTGGTTCATCTCAATCCGAATAGGTTCCGTTGTCTAGGATTATCTAAATTATTTATTTTAAAGGATCAACCCTGATTTCATAGAAAATTTAAGGAAAACAAAGTGTTGTAGAGGTCTTGAAAAATTACTCTTTTCTTAGTACATGTTCTTACACACACATTTATATATATGTATTTCTATATTTCCATGTCCATTATAAGTTTTCAATTCATCCACATGAAGTCCACACATATTAATGAGGATTTCCTATGAATTTATAGTATTTTATATGGTCCAATTATCTGTTGTAGGATAATAATAGAATAATCTAGATCCTCATACTGAGCAGAAAATTTGGGAAGTATGAATTTTTCTTTAAAACCTATATGGAGTTGTTTAAGAATAATCATTCTTAAATAAACATGATTTTTCTAGAATTAAATTCATAAACTGACAATTGGAAAATTAATTTTGAAATTAATTTTTAAAAATTACAATAGATGATATGGTGGTGGAAAAAGTTGGCGGTAAATACCCTTGGTAATAACTCCTCAATAGTAGGTAAATTTGGTAGTAATACATTGAACTAGAGGTAGCTTCACTTAACAGTAGCATCTTGTGATGGTAACATCTTATGGTAGTAGATTAATACTAATGGTATAAGATCTTGGTGGTAGCTCTACCAAATGGTAGATTATCTTGGTGGTAGATCCTAGAGGTCACAAAAATTGAACTAGTGGTAGCATGATGGTATCTTAGAGTGGTAGCTTGTAGTGGTAGCTCTTTTGAACTACCGTTAGCTCATTTTAACTAGTGGTAGATGGAAATGGTAGATCAAGACTTAACTGGTTTTTTTTTATTTTGGATAGATTATAATTGGTTATCATAAAACATTAAATTCATTATAAATATATAAAAAACATTTGAGATCATTAAAATAAGGTGTTTATTGGACTAAGACAATAGAAATAATATTGCATGTTTCTTTTCCATGACTAGAAATTACTTCCTTCAATGATGGGGATAACTTTATAATTTACAACCATTATCATTCTTTCAATAGAGAAGAATAATCAAATACCTTTTGATACCACTTATTAGACTCTTAAAGGATAACACCTTGAGGGGGGGGGGGTGAATCAAGGTATAAAAGATAAAAAATTATTCTTTTAACAAGGACATTGTTCTATCACCTTGAGTAACACTTCATTTTTTTCTCTACCATTCCTATCATTGATCAAGGAATGTAGTAAATAACATGGGGGGTTCACTTGGTTCACCCACACTAGGCTGGTCCAAGGAGCATGCACAACAATGTGCCTGTGCACTAAATTCACTAAAGCTCATTGATTTATGTGAATGATTTTGGAGCGGTCTCACTGACTCTCCTAATTTAATACCATGAAAAATTAGAGAACTCACCACTCTCCTAAAATAAGGAACTCACTACCCCATATATTGTTCATTTTTTCTTCACATGAATATAATGAAAATATACCCCAACGAATGTGTTTTCCTTCAATAAAAATACCGCTTACTTACATAGAGATTTGAGATCCTAGAATAACACATTATTTGACCTTCAACCTTTTAGAAGAGATCTTCATAAACCATATTAAATTCACCTTATAATTCTCCCCTTCATTTTTCTTCCTCTCTTCTTGCGAGAGCATGTCATGTAATCTGGATCTTCAAATCTTATACCGTCATTACCACATCCAATAAAACTTTCATTTTAAGAGACATAAAATAATTTTAAATCTCTCCACATATCTCAGGATGTAATTGCATGGATATTTCAGGATCCCCAAGAATATCTGTATCTAAAAGTAGGAACTTCCATAATATATTGAAAATTTTATCTTCACAGAACCATGATCATGGTAAATGGTTCTGAATTATTTTATGAATCATGATCATAAAAACCTCCATTGAATGCTGTTGACCACCATTTTATGGGTAACCATACACATTCATGAATCTATTAGTTGTAGGGGATCTTGAAATTTCATCCAACAAATACACATGTTCTAAATAGTCAAATTCACATATCCATATTGAAACATTGACGATTAGACACACCCAATTATCAACATATCCAATTTTTTATGGTTGTTCTTATAGCCACTTTCCACACATAGTCATTTTTACTACATAGTTGATTTATGTAACCATTATGGATAGATAAATAATTTTATCATGTAGCTATTCTGGAAACGTATCTAATTTTATCAAGTAGCCATATCACATATCCATTTATCCATGTATCCAATTTTCTCAAAAATCCATTTGGTTCATATATCCAAATTTTTTCAGCAAAAATCCTTTAATAAATTTCAAAATACTTCCAAATAAAACTCATACTTTCAATAAATACACTTTTCAACAAATGCACTCTAGAATTTATTTTGGGTCTAACATTAAAGATATATAATTAAAGGAATAGTGGGGTGTACCATCTATAAAAGGGTTCACACTCAATTTTAAACATTACTTCAAGAATATATTTTCATGGCATCACTAATTTTTACCTTGATGACATAAATGCTGATCCTTGATGATATCATTAGAAGGGAATAAAAAACAAGGTAAAAAACCATCTCCATTAATGGATGATCAAAAGTTCAAAAAAGTAAATTATATTGTCCCCATTTTCAAAAAAATTTCTTCAAAAAACCTAAAAAAAGATATTGGAAAAAGTGACCAGTTTGTTGAATTACTATACTATAATTGCTTGTATGTCATAAATTTTATTGGTGTCATCAACATAGAAAAAATGTATGTGATAGTGCTTTGGAATGTAACAAAATACACCCAGCAAAAAAAGGATGGAATTAAGTCATGGTTAGACATGAATAAAACGAGGATAAGTGAAAGGTTGGATCCTGTTAAGGGTTAAAGGCATACATTTCTTCATCCAATTGCTTACATTTTTTCTATGTAAGATAGATATAATTTTTTCAACTTTATGAATAATTTAAAGGTTCCAAATGGATATTCATAAAATATTAATAATATCATTCCAATGAATGATTTGAATTTATAGGGTCTAAAATCACATTATTTTCATGTCTTTATTGAAGATTTTATGCCTATGTATTTATATTTGATTTTGCCTATTTTTTTTTGATACAAATTAACCAATTTTTTTTTATTTTTCAAATCTATAAAAATTATAGTTATAGACCTAAATTTTTTTTCAACTATATAAAAGGAAAATTTTATCATATTAAGTGAATTGGAACTGTAGTTTCTACCATTATTATTTGATATAATGGTTTACTTGGTAAGAGAGATCTAACTATGTGGTCATATACATTATATATAGATGTAAACCATTGAATAATATATTAGGATTTTCAAAGTGTACATCAAAAATATAATTTAAACCAAAGTTATTATGGAAGAATGATATACTATTGAAGAATATATTTAATTTTTTACTAAGTACCTATTAGATATTGATAGTATTGGTGTCCTAAAATCTCATCACAATAGATGCTTTATGGGTGAAGGGATTTTAAAAAGAGGTGTTTTTACAATTACCATTACAAATTGATAGCAAGATCTCCTTTAGATTTTATATTATAGTAAAGAGGTTTCTCTATATATTGAAACCCAAAAATTAATTCTTAGGTATTTAAATCCATCAAGGGATGAAATATGGTAATAAAATACAGATAATCAATAATTTATAGGGTTTCAAGATAATATTTTTTAGGAGTTATCTACAAATCCAAATTCAATTTCAAAATGAATTCAATGGATAGCTAGAGGACCAATTTTAAATTTATTATCTTATAATGGTTATGTGTTCTATATAAAAGAACATAATGAATTCGGTATGATGAAAAATTGTGGACTTACTATTGTAGAGGAAGTGATGCATGTATCTTATACTAAGGACATAACTCCAATTTGTGTGAATATTTCATACATTTACATCATCAAAAAAAATATCATTTGGATTATAAAACATTTCTAGTGCCTTTTTTCTATTTCAAACGCTTTGATAATAAAAGGGTAGTTAAAGTCAATGAATTAGGATTTATGAAGGTAAATTTTAGCCTGAAAGTGTATAAGGATAAACCATTAATAATATAATAATAGGTAGTATAATAAATTTATGTCTTGAATCCTATAAATAAAAATTGGTTAATTATTCTATTAGTGAATAAAATGATAGCAGGGTCAGATAAAAATTCAATTGAGGATTTCCCTTTCTAGGAACCCTCACCCAATCTATCTGGTGAGTTAAGAATCTACATTTCTTGGGTTCCCTTTACCTATTACTTTAATTATATTGGAATATATGGCTCATGGGAACCATATAACCATTCCTATGGAGTGATAAAATTCCCTATATTTTGAGTTCCATCTCCCCATTTCCTCAGCGAAGATTGCATTCCATCGCTAAAGGTGGGAAGGAATGCATCCTAATTCATAAATGTATTGAGAGGACTTTTATCTAATGGAATTATACCAATGAATTTAATAGTGGATAACTCTTAGGGGTAATATTACTTTAGGAATTCTGTAGGGGTAATCCCATAGGATGCGTAGCTCCCACACCAAGAGAAGTTTGGCATCCTTGCTTCACGGTTGGATACTCTTGTAGCCATTGTCCACTTAATTGTGTCTTATTTGGGGGTATACCTCTATCCCCACTATATAATATGTCACTTCAATAGATTCTATGAACCATTCCACCCATGATATACCCTCTGACATCCTCATTACTTCATAGGAGGGACGTGTCGTCTAGGATGGGATTGAGACCCCAACCACCAACCATAAGTGTTCAGTTGACTCTCTCAAAATCTTACCCAGTCAACAACCATAATAGAGTCCCTCCCCATGGTTAATAAATATTTCATTAGGGTTATACATTTTGTAGAATCAATTTTGGAGGTCCTCCTTGTGATACCAATAACTGTGGAAGTCCTTCCCATGACATGGGAAACCATGAAGGTCCTCCCCATGAAAACAACAACAATTCACATGGAAAAGTTCATCGGGATGTAGAACAATTCGATCTTGTATAAAATACAAAAATATACTAGGGGAATTATGGGGGTAACTTATGGTTGGATACCCCATAATATTCAATTATAAAGACTTTTTTCCTCATAATACTTTCAAATATATTATGAAATATTTTTGAAGCTTGTCACTGAGATGACATGTGATTCTGAGGCCTGGTAAGCGTGGAATTAATTTAAAAAAATATTAAATATATTTTATATCACATGATTTTTTTTAAAATAAAATGAAATAAATTCTAAATGAAGTCTCATATTGTAAATATGAGACCACAGTTGAATCTGGAGTGCGGGGTTTACCCTAGGAGCAACCTAAAGTTGGTCGATGCTAGACGTTCAAATGAGGCAGCCATTAGAGAGTGCGTTTAAATTAAAATAAATTATTAATTTATTTATTTTAATTTTAATGAATTAAATATAATCCTCTATAAATAGTTCATTAATAAAATTTTCTAGGGTTATCCACATAACCTTAGTAGTATTTTGGGAGGATCTTTGATGACCTTTATTGGAGAATCATGATCAGACAATGAACAACAACCAAATCAAGTAAAATCAAGGTGAATCAAATGCAATGATTCCTCTCCATCATTGGAAACTATGTTATTCACCAAATATCAATCCAAATCAAGGTAGGGCTCAAAGTTTTTGGTTTTCTTTCCCTGTTGATTAAATATTTGATTAATGGATTGTAATTTACTTTTAATTATGTGTTTTTGCACTCATCACATGAGGCCTATTGATTAATAATTTGTTTTTTTCGACTGTTATATTTTTATGCCATTGTTTCACCCTAATTATCATTGATTATGAAATATTTGGCTAATAATTCTTGGCCAATGATTGTTTCAACTTATTTCTTGTTCTTTTCCCCCATTGTTCTTCACGTTATTTTTCATCGGCCTATGGGGACACATTTCAAATTTTCTAGGTGGGTTCGAGGATAATTTAACCCACCGAATTCATGATGGATTCACATGTGATGAGAAGACTGGAGATTTAAGGATGGATCAAGATAGATATTTTGATTTGGGTGATGAATCCAATAGATCTAGGATTTAGGACTGATCTACAGTAATGAGAGGTGTGTGGGGTGTGCGATAAACCAACATTGATCAATATATTCTGATTTATGACCAATGGAGAGATGAAATCGACAACCAGAGGAGTTTTCCCTTGATCTAATTTGGTCAAATGATGGGAATTGTAGTGTTGAGGCTAGATCTAGAAACCACATGAGGATTCCATGTATTCTATGAAAAATCCAACTATACACTATGTAGTATAAAGAACACATGATGTGTAATCCCTTGGTTGTGGCAGCTAGGGTTTCCAGGTGATTTAATACAAAACATCATGTGGGACCTCCTGACATCTTGTAACCCAGTACTAGAAGCCTGATGTGTACTCTAGGAGTACATGGACATAGACACAGCCAGGCACACACTGTGTACTATCACATCACCAGTGTACATGGGCATATATAAGATCACATGTGCAAGACCTGAGTGGCTTACTAACACCATGTAGTAACCATACATGATGTGTAGTACCACATGGCCATAGAGAAATGTGCTGGTGAGGACATAATTAAGCATTGGAGTGGGTCCACACACCATGTGGACCCCCTTACACACTGTGTACTTCTTGAGAATCTTTTACCTCTCATATATCCTTTATTTTGACTCAAATTTCTTCCCACAAGTAGCCTATCATGAGTTTTTCTACGCATATAATGAGATGGGGGACTTTGTAGTGAATTTCGAGATATGATACAAGATGTTATAGGCATGATGATTCTTTACGAATTGCTCGATAATGGTAGTGATCATAAGGGATCATCATAGAGAGGCCAAGGTTGGAATTCCCCCATACTCATTATACTGGTTTGAGTGGCACCATCCCATTGTATTAGGAAATTATTCCTCTACCCATTAAGTGGAACCCCTGTATCTGGGCATGGTTCTTCTACCTATTGAGTGTAACCCTCCTGTTGTATTTGGGAATGAGTCCTATACTTACTGAGTGGAACCCTCCTATCGTATCAGGGCATGGGTTCTCTACCTGTTGAGTGGAACCCTCCTATTGTATCATGGAATGGGTCCTTTATCTACTGAGTGGAACCCTATTGTTGTATCTGGGATTGGGTTCTCTACCTATTGAGTGGAACCCTCCTGCTGTATTAGGGCATGGGTCCTCTACCGATTGAGTGGCACCCTCCTATTTTATCAGGGCATGGATTCTATACCTATTGAGTGGAACCCTTATATTGTATTAGGGAATTGGTCCTCCTCATCCTAGGTGGAATCCTCATGTCATATTAGGACATGATTCCTCTACCTATTGAGTAGAACCCTCCCATTGTACTAGGGCATGGATCCTCTACCTATTTAGTGGAATCCTCCTATTATATCAAGGCATGGGTCCTCTACTTGGATATTGTTCCCCACTAAGTTATAGAAAAGTGGAAAGGTACAAAACCTCCTTATGAATTATTTGAAAAAACAAATGATATGCCGGGAATTGATGATGAACCTTTTGGAACTATTGGTTGACTCATCCTGTTGGACTTGACTTTAAGATGGATATCCCCTTTATCTCTCATTTGGGTTTCTTATATGAATATATATATATATATATATATATATATTTTTGGGTTTCATTTCTCTCTTACTTTGGGTTGATCTGACTATTACTATCGTGTCTCTTGTTACCCCATGCAACTTTTCAGTGCATACTACTAGTTATGCATATACTCACCCTTCCATGGGACTTTAGCACAAGTTTAATGTATTATGTAGATGAATGATAGGTTGGCGGTGATTTCAATGGTGCATAGGGATACTCGGGTGAATTTGACAATGTATGATGGTCAGATCTTGTAGATTTGGATCTAGTCTCTCTCACAATTTCTTTTCTAGATATTTTCTGGTTGGGATATATACTCTAGTTGGGAATATATTTTACCCCATTAATTTTCATATTTTTTACTATTTTAAATTCCATAGAGGTTTTTAAATTCACGGTTTTTACTCTAGAGGTTACTGTATTTTATTATTTTTCCTTTCTACTTTTGTATGGAGATGGTTGGGTCTGTGTGTAAAGGTACTATAGATTAAGGCCTCCCATTTTATTTAGGAATTTTGGCACATTTTTCTAGCCCTTGGCCTATAAAGGTGGGGTTGGGGTAGTTTTTCTATGTATTTCCACTGGCCAGGTGGGCCCCATGGGTCAATTCATGAATGATTGGCATTTGAGGTGGTTCGACTTTGGTACAATTTTTTTGGAATTTTTCCCCTAATGAGGTTTTTTTGGGAATTTAGGGAAATGGTTTCAATCTTTCTTGAGTGTAGATTTTGGGCTAGGGAACCCTATGTTGGTGTGGCAGCCAATGTATCCATTCCCTAGGACTCTGACTACCTTCTTGTTGACTCAACAGACCAAGTCATTGGATATAGGGAACATTGGTACATGTATCATATATGATTGAGTCTTTTGAATGTCCTTCTTGAGTTAGATCCCCATATATATATGCTCATCTGACCATGGTACATCTTGATTAAATTATTAGGATACCAACGTGAAGATAACTATCTAGGTTACCAATTCAGGATTGTGATGATGATATGATGAGTGATGAGGAATTAGTTCCAGGGACATCATGTGAGATCTTTACTCTAGGAGGGAAGGTAGAATTAAACCTGCTTGTCGACTGACCGATTATACCAAAGAATAGACAGGCTTAGCACACTCCACAATTTCCAGGGCTAGAGGCCACTGAGGTTTTGTGGTGAGTTAGATTCCTAGGAATCAGGGGATTGAATTAAATCACTAATCTAAGTTTTTAGGCTTGTGTGGACCATGACTGATCAGATGATTGTGTTGGTAGATAGTATTTTCCATAGAGTAGTAGGGTATTGGGGGATTTTAATCACATAGACTCATTATGAGTCGGCACTCTCATGGTTCAACTTCCTATAAATATTTCATGAGGATTACCACCATTCATGCTTACCCTCCATTCAGATTCAAGAGATTTTGGCATTACAGTAGGGAGGGATGATAGTTTCTGAGTATGATTCAAGATTCATTAACCTAACAGGATAATCCATCAACATGATTAGGGATGGTTACTTTTGGGAAAAGAAGTTCAAGAAGGATCTCTGTAGATACATCCATGACAGTGTGGTACCCCTATGTATTACCACATATACTAGAGTGTTAGAGTAGGAACTTGTGACAAATATATTCTTATATGAGGGAAGGCATTTAGTTGGAGTTAGCAGTGGGTGTCATAGGGCTGAGTCATCTACAACAGCTAGCAGGTGATAGTTAGTAGGGTTTGGTGTAGTAGATATTCTCATGGACAAACTCAATAATGTGGTCATACATATCAAGGATCATAGAGAGGACTAGGGAATCCTAGAGAGGGGTGATGGTATGCATGTGATAGGTGAGGTCTCATATAATTTGATTTCCTGACCCTACATGCTGAGGAGGATAGATAGATAGTGGATGGACTACCATGGCTGAGACGACACCATGATCACAGTTCTCCCATGTGTATCTAGGGTGGACCCCAGGGAGGCAATGCTAGAAGATGAGCAGGTGGGGATTTTGGAGGAGGAGTTGCTGCTGGTGGATGATGTTATGATCTCCTTCCACCCCCACCACCAAGAGGCCAACAATAGGCTCAGGGAGATGGTGGTCGAGGATACGGGCAACTGCAGGTTATGGTGTCTTTTGACCTAGAATCTCATGAGATGATTAGAGGTATGATATATGTTTATTATACTCTTAATTTATTACTGGTAGGCATAGGTTCAATTCATTACTTCACTTCCATACTCCTGGTGAGAGATCTGGGGATCCTAGTAGATACTTTAGCTCAGTAGCTTTGCCTTGAGGTTACTAAAGGGAATCATTATTTAACATCATTTATCTACCAGTAGTGAAAGCTATTTATTGGTAGAGATAGTTTCTCATGGGAACTATAAGTCATGAAAATGATACCTTATGATGTCATATTGGGTATGGACTGGTTTTTCACAGTATGGGACCAAATTTATAGTCAATATAGATGAGTTAGATTCCTTTAGATAGATGAGACATGATTCTCCTTTGTGGTAAAGAGATATCTCATGGTGGAGTGAGTGGGGCATGCGATCAGGAAAATGGAACCTACCACCCATTAGTTGAAGAGTTTAGACCTTGGTGTAGTGGTCTCTTCAAGAATTTGTATTCCTTTAATTGTGGAGTATTATATAGATGTATTCTTTGAAGACATTACAATAATACCTTTGAGGCATGATATGGAGTTTTGCATCAACTTTCACCCTAGTACCAATATAATATCATATATTTCATATTAGATGGCCCCTACTAAGCTTTGAGAGATGAGGGTGAAGTTGGAGGACCTTTAGGAGAACGGTTTTATCAGATCTAGTGTTTCCCCCTAGGCATATTCAGTATTATTTGTGAAAAAGGAAGATAGGAGATTATGACATTATGTTGATTATAATCACCTAAATAAGACCAAAATGAAGAAAAATGACATCTTTTTTCAGGATTGATGACCTATTTGATCAGTTTTAAGGCACAATATAGTTCTTGAAGATCAATCTACAGTTTGGATACTTCTAGTTGAGGGTTGGTAAGGATGAAATTTTGAATTTGGCATTCTGATGTCACTACTGACTATATGAGTTCCTGTTGATGCCTTTTTGTGTGAAAAATTACCCCACTGTGACTATGTCTCTATTGAACTAGATTTTCCATCCATACTTGGAACAATTTGTTATTGTATTCGTTGATGACATACACATCTACTCTATATTTTAGGAGGAGCATGAAAATGACTTGAGGATGGTCCCCGACTTACTTTAGGAGCACAAATTTATGGAAAAATATAAAATTTCTAGTTTTGGATCCACAAGGTTCACTTTCAAGGGTATGTCATTTATGAGCATGGATTATCTATGTACCCAGAAAATATGAATGCAGTGATTTCTTAGGAGACACTCAATAGAGTATCAAAGGTGAAAGGTACTAAAAAAGGTTCATGGAAGACTTATCTAGGATTTTATCCCCTTTGAACACCCTATTATGGAAAGGTTATTAGTTTACCTATATTGAGTAGTTCTAGTGATCCTTTTAGGAGTTGAGGCTGAGGCTGATGAGTGCTTCTTTTTTGATACTATCAGAGGAGGGCATGGAGTATGTAGTGTATTGTGATGCCTTTGGAGCTAAAATCGATTTCATGTTGATTAAGAGGTAGGTGGTGATCACATATGGGTTGAGTTAGTTAAGACCCCATGAGAAAAACTACACAAATCATGAACTAGATTTGACATTAGTAGTCTTCACACTAAGGATGTTGATGCACTATCTTCTGGGAGAGTGTTTTATTGTTTACTTAGACCATCAGAATCTTAGATATTTTATCATGAAGAGAGACCCATACCTGATATATAGGCTCTGGTTGGGTTTTATGTATGAATATGAATTTGATATAGTCTATAATATTGGGAAGGGAAATGTGGTTGAAGATTCCCTTATAAGGAATTTCTATTCTCTCCTGGTGGAGGAGTAGTATGAACAGTAGGTTTCATTGTAGCTGACCTTGGTAGTGGAGGATGGTGAAGCTTATCTCCAATTGATGATGTTGAATCCTTCACTTCTCAAGTGTGTGAGGGAGACACAGTTGGGAGATATTTATTGGGAGGTTATCCATGACCAAATATCCACAAAATATTCACTATATAAGTTTTATGAAGGAGGGAATCACATCATCCTTTTCCAGGGGAAGATAATGGTTCTAATTGTGATGTGAGAGGAGGTGATGATGGAGTTTCAAAATTATCATATGGATGTAAATACCAGTGTAGGGAAGATGTATAGGGACCTTTATCAGTAGTTTTGGGGGGCGAGCATGAGGCATAGTGTTACCGAGTTTATCTCTCAGTGTCTCACTTATCAACAGATGCAGGATGAGAACTAGGTTCTAGAAGGGTTGTTTCAACCTCTTGAGATTCTAGAGTGGAAATGGGATGGCATATCCATGGACTTTGTAATTGGGATTCCACAAACAATGGGAGACTATGATTCCATCTAGGTGATAACTAACTAACTTATGAAGTTGGTACACTTCCTTGTTATCTAGGAGTAGAGTTTAGTGGAGATTTTGGGGTTATTGTACATGAAGAAGATCATACAACTCTATAGAGTTTTTGGATAGTCCTGTAGGAGGAATTTGGGACCTATATGAGGATGAGTATAATTTTCACCCTTATATGGATGGGTAAATCGAGCACACTATCTAGGTACTGGAGGATATGATGATGGATTATGTGTTATAATTCAACCAGAGTTAGGAGGATCACTTACCCTCGGTAGATTTTCTTATAATAATAGCCATCACAATACTATCAACATGAAATCTTTCAAGGACCTATACAAGAGACCCTTTAGTTCACCCTTATGCTGGAATGAGATCGGTGAGGCTTATATTGTTCGTCCAGAGATGGTTCAAGCGATGACAATGTCGGTCTAGGTGATCTGTGAGTAGATGAAGATAGCCCATAGTAGGCAACAATTTAACACCGATCAAAGTCTTAGGACCTTTTAGTACAAGAAGGGACACCATGGTTTTATGAGATTCTCCCAATGATGAGAATTTTCGTGATTAATTTTGGGAGGTAAGTTATACCTGAGGTTAATCAACCCATTCGAGATCCTGTAGAGGGATGGCAAGGTTGCTTACCACATAGTCTTACCCCATAGAGAGAGAGGGTGAATGACATCTTCCATGTGCCACAACTGAGAAGATACATGCATGATCCAATTAAAATTATTGACTGGGATAAACTCTACATCAAGGATGAAGAAACCGTCATTGAGTAACCAATGGAGATCCAAGATCAGTAGGAGAGGATCCTCTATAGATGGTCCATTCCCTCCGTTTGTGTACTATGGAAGCACGACAATATGTAAGAGACCACCTTGGAGTGGGAAAGCTAGATGCAGGATCAGTATCCCAAACTTTTTTCTTATATTGTGATTTTTGGGGATGAAAATCTTGAAGGATGGAATAATGCAGAGACTCTATTTTTTACTTGTAAGACTTTAAAATATATTAAGAAATATTTTTGGATCCAAGTGCTGAGACGACATGTGATTACAAGGCCCAATATGCATGAAATTAATTTTATAAAAATATTAAAAATATTTTATATAACACACATGAAATTTTTCAAAGAAAATGGATTATCTTTTAAATATATTCTTATATTATAAATCTAAGACCACAGTTGAATCTATAGCATGGGGTGAAATGACCCGAACTTTTGAATAATATTTTGTTTCCTAAAAATGTATGTTTTACTATGTCATAATCAATACAAATATATAAGTATAAATGAAATGAGATCATCATTTTTTGACTGTTATATGACCTTTAGTTAATATGATCATTGGAAAAAATAATAAATTTTAAGGTTATAATTATTGTTTATAAATAAAAATGAAAATGGTTAATTAATGCAGAAAAAAGAGTATATGGCCTCATCTAATAGAATCAAGAAGTATGAATCCCATTTTTCAGAGATCATAAAGGAGGTAGAGTCACTGGAATTTTATATTGACCAAGCCCAATCTAAGCTTTAACATGTTTATCTTGAATGAAATCTCGTTCGGGAGAAGTTTCAGTTAGTGAAGATTACCACTCGGGCGATGTTATCTGAGCTACCCCAAGAGTCCCTAACCATCGTACACCGTACCTTTAGGTCATATGTGAGTGTTTTAAGGGGTTATGTGTCAAGGAAATAGTTAATTAAAATGTAATCCCTTTGTTTAAATAAAATTTTTATTTTATCTTTTTTTAAGAATAGTTTTCCTTAAAAATTGAGATGGAATTTGATAAATTGATTTTTCAGGTAAAAATTTTACTTTTCAGAGAGATTTAAATTATTAAACTAATATTTTATTAATTATTTTTATTATAAATATTATTTTTATAAAAACACTCCTTTTTAATTAAAAATGATAAAATAATATTTTTTTTCATGTGTCAAAATTTTTACTATGCAGTTTACTATGCATTTTCTGTCTACTATTATTTTTTATAATTAAGTATTTTAGATTTAAAAGTAAAATTTATCTTATTTATAGAGTTATTAAGATAAAATAAATTTCATTTTTGAATTCATAAGGTCAATATTAGGTTATGGTGAATTTATGATTTTTTTTATAAAATATTTTGTTTTTCAGTGAATAGTAAAAATATAGTTTTGAGTTTTCGGTTTGTTTAAGGAAATCATTAGTTATTTAATAAATATGGTCAACTCTTTACAAACATAACATGATATTAGTTGTCCCAATTGTAAAATATCAGGGAAAAATACTATGGGCAAGCCTATGGTTTTGCAAATACAACTAATAAGGTGTGCTAAAAAATAAATAAAAAACTCCCTCTCTTTTTCTATAAATACCACCCATTCCTTAATTTCCATTAATTTCAAAATAACTCCCTTGAATATATTATATTATAACCTACCAAGGAGTCCTCAATCCCCCAAGGTCCCGATATTTGAGTTTTATAAGTTACTCTTCAAGGTAAGGGAATTCTCAACTTCTCTTTTTTTTTCTTTCAAGTTCTCTTTTATGTGGTATGTGTTTAAAATTTCCATATCATGTTATTATTACAATTATATTATGTCCCTAAAATATATTATGAGTCTTTTATGAATGATTTACCCTTTTCCCCTCTATTTTTAATGTTTTATTAAACCATGTTTCATACCTATTATGCTGCATAATTTTCATCTCAAAATCTCTCTCTTTTTTTTCTCAATAAATTATCCTATTTTATTTATGTGAATAACCAAAACCCTTTAACTTATAGGGGTATTAATTAATAAATAAAAATTATTTATTTTATTCTGTAATTTACATACATAAAACCCTCACTCCCTTTCCATGGGTCATAAATGACATAATGATCATGTTTTTAAGCACTTTTTAAAACACTAGGATTTTGATATGAAACCAATTTCTTTTATTATATATGGGTTATTTATGAAATGTTTGATTATGATATATAATGATCACATGAAAATAAATACATATTAATGGTTCACCCTGATGGTGCTCCAATACACTGGGTAAATAAATTAATCTCTAGAGATGACAAGTTTTACGATACGTTGGTGAATAATCTTTGTAATTTTTATGACACCTTTGGGATAGACCTTGGTGATATGATTATGAATGTATAAATTAAGTTTTACAGCCAAAATTTCAAGTTATATTTCATGTTATTATTGGTATGATATTCCTCTTTCTCATGCCTTTATGAAATTCCTCATGTTCTTATTGATATCTCTCAAGTTCACATGTAAAATATTTACCTTGTTTTCCCTTATTGGGCATTATGCTCACCATTTCCTTTGATTTATGTCTCTAGGTTTTTATTTAGAGTAATTTTACTTAGTATGAACTAATGAATATTTCTTTAAAGTGTATTATAATAACGTTTTCATGTTTTTATGTGTTATGTACCTTATTTCCAAGAAACTAAACTTCAAATATCTTTTGTTTGTAAAATTAAATGAAAATTTACGTAAGAAAAACGCGGGATAGTATTATTGTCATTAAAGGACAGTTTAGTTATTTATGGAAATTAGGATTTGAAAACATTAGGAATAACCCTAAGGAAAAGTTTTAATATAGGAAAACATCCTAGTATTTTGGTGAAATATTAAGTAAGTGGTTTCCAAACAAATAAGTCCCTTTCTGGATATGAGCGAGTGGATGTGGCTTTAGAAAAGATGTATCTAGGGGTAAAAACCAAAAAACCCACTTTGAGCTATAATTGAATGGGAAATGGTGCACAACAATGGGCCTTGATGCACTCATAGTTTGATACTCCCGGGGGATATGTTTGGTTAATCATAAGCTTTTTATGAATCATTATGAAGGATTTATAGAAAATTTAATTTTATATAATGAGTAAAATGTTTAATAATGATGTTATATAAAATAATAAGATTATGAAAGACATTTCTAATTAATGTTTTCTTGTTTTAGAAAATGGTGTGAAATAAGAGGAACCATGTAAATAGTGAGTGTAATGGACTATGTGTGGATGGAACTCTGATGGAAGATGGAATGGAAACCTTCATGTGAATAATGAATCGACTAACTCAAGTTATGATCAATAAATTCAACCAATATGAGGGAATAATTTCACCATGAAGTGAATAAATTTACATTGATTCCATTATGCATCAACAACAACTACTATTCAGTGGATCTACTGACCCATTTACTTTGGAATAGTGGATAAGCTCTATAGAAATTATCTTTTCTATACTTCATTTTTTATAATAAGAGAAAGTCACTCTAAATATGTACTGTTTAGAGGGAGAAGCTGATTAGTGGAGGGAACTGATTAAAAACATGAGTTCAAGAGGGGATATTAAAGATATGGAGTGTGAAGTTTTCAGAGGGATTTTCTTCAATAAGTATTTCCCTCCTTAAATGAGAAGAGAAATGGAGAAGGAATTTATTGAGTTGAATTATAAGGAGAATGAATCTATTGGTATCTATGATATGAAATTCACAAGACTTTCCCATTATAACTCTATCTTCTTCATGGATCCTAATGGGAAGGTTGATAGATTCTTTGGTGGACTAAGACCTTATCTATGAAATAATTTAGCCAAAAAAGACTATGAAAGCTATGAGGAAATCATACGGAGTGCTATGAAGGTTGAAATAGAATTCGGTGAGACAAAATGGTCTCAAAAATCTAATGATAGGAAGAGATCTCTAGAGCTAAATTTGAGGAGGATCTTTGATCAATGAAGAGGATAAAAGCAAGTGAAAATTTCCATGTGTAATAAATGTGGGAAGAAGCATTCAAGGAACTACATTCTTGGGAGATAGAAGAGTTATAATTGTGGAATAGATGACCATATTGCTTGTAATTTTCATAGTGAGGTGAAGCCTCAAATTACTAACACTAACAACAAATGGAAGATGGTGCAGGCCCTACCTGAAGTCTAATACTTCAAGTGTGGATAGCTCGAGAACTTTTCCAATCACTGTCCAAATCCAAGGGTAGTGGAGGGGAATCACCATCATGCTCATTATAGGGCAAGGGAGAAAGGTTGTGCTTTTGCTATCACAAAGGCTGAAGTTGATGCTCTAATTGATGTGGTGGCAGACAATCATTGTTCTCTAGAAGCTATAAAATACTTTGTTTGATTCTGGTTCTATGAATTCCTTTATTTCCTCTAAGTTTGCAAAGAATATTGAATCAATACCTAAACTACTAAAAGTTGAGTTATTAGTCAATACTCCTAGAGGGATTATCTAGGAATCAATACTGTATAGAAACTCTAGTATTCACTTTGATGAGCACAATATCATTGAAAATCTAGTAGTCATTCCCATGTTGGAATTCAACAATATACTAGGGATTGATTGGATCTCAAAGTATAATACTAAAATCATCTGTTGAAGTAAGAAAATATTAGTAGTCTTGAATGGAAAACCTATAGTTATCTTTCAAGGAGAGATGTATCAACCTGATCTTTGTCTAGAAGCACCTCCTATAGTATTCTTTATGGAGTTGATTGGTGAAGAATTAAGGGAATGATAGTATAAGGATAGAGAATGTTCCAATCATTCATGAATACATTAATGTATTTAATGAGGAGTTACCTAGACCCCCCTAGAAAGAGTGGTAGAGTTATCCATTGAAATCATAAATGGATCTCATTATATATCAAAGACCCCATATATAATTGAAAATTTAGAGCTGGAGGAATTTAAGAAACAACTCCAAAATCTTTTAAAGAAGGGGTTTATCTGACTGAGTGTGTCTCCTTGGAGAGTTCCTGTTCTCTTTGTGAAGAAGAAGGATGGATCAATGTGACTATTCATTGATTACAGAGAATTGAACAAGTTCACAGTGAAGATCAAATACCCTCTTCAAAGAATTGAGGACTTATATGACCAGATTTGTGGGGATCAATTCCTCTCTAAGACTAATCTTCTATCTATTTATCATCAATTGAGGGAAAAGAAAGAAGATATTTTAAAAACTACCTTACAATCAAGATATGGGTATTATGAGTTTGTTGTTATGCCCCTCGGATTGACTAATTCTCCTGCTACTTTTATGGATTTTATGAATCAAGTATTTAAGGACTACCTTGATAACTTTGTGGTAGTTTTTATTAATAATATTATGAAATATTCTAAAATCCAGGAGGAGCATAAAGACCATCAAAGGGTGATACTAAAAACATTGATTAAAGAGAGGTTATTTGGAATGTTTATCAAGGGTGATTTTTGGTTATAATAAATTACTTTCTTTGGGAACATTTTAATCGGTGAAGGAATCTCAGATAACCCTATAAAGACAAAGGTTGAGGATGAGTGACCTTATACTACAACAGTAACTATGATTTTCAGTTTTCATGGTTTTGTAGGATATTATAGGAGGTTTGTGAAAAAAATTTCATGGATTTGTAATACACTGACTAAGTTAACTAAAAAATGGGTTAAGTTCATGTGGAAAAAAGAGTGTGAGGACAGTTTCCCAGAGCTGAATAAGATATTGGTTATTGCACCCATGTTAGGTCTCCCCTCTACCAGAGAAGGATTCATTATTTTTACCGATGCATCTCTTAACGGTATTGGGTGTGTCCTCATAAAAAATGAAAAGGTGATTTCTTATGCATGTTGATAGCTAAAGCCTCATATGAAAAATTATCCTACACATGATCTGGAACTAGTTGCGATTTTTTTTGTGATGAAGATATGGGGGAAATATCTTTATGAGTATAA
This sequence comes from Viscum album, assembly GCA_963277665.1. Lineage (NCBI taxonomy): Eukaryota > Viridiplantae > Streptophyta > Magnoliopsida > Santalales > Viscaceae > Viscum > Viscum album. The sequence continues at coordinate 306,555,843 of OY728127.1, forward strand.
ATGTGATATATACACAGACCACCAAATTTTGAAGTATATTTTCATGAAAAAAGAATTTAACATGAGACAAAGGATATGGTTGGAACTTCTTAAAGAGTATGATTATTCAATTCATTATCATCTTTAAAGACAAAACAAAGTTCCTGATGCATTAAGTAGGAAAGACCCTATTGTGATGGAATTGATGAGGATTCAAGGAGATACATCGATCAAATAACTAGTAAAACTGGACATGACAATTATAAGGGAAGGGAAATCATCAACCCTATCCCAAATGATTTTTCAACCATCATTTCTAGATAATATCTAGAAATCTCAAAGAGATGATATTTTTTTTGGAGAATAAGTTTGAGGATGTGAAGAATGGGAAGTTTCTTGAGTTCAATATTGATCAAGAAGGTGTATTGAAATTTCATACAAGACTATGTGTTCCATATATTCCGGAAATAAAGATGGAGTTAATGGATGAAGCTTATAGATATACATTATCTATATATCCTGGAAGAACTAAAATATATAGGGACCTTCATGATCATTATTGGTGGGATAACATGAAAAGGGAGATTGTTTTCTACACTATAAGGTGCTTGGTGTGTTAGAAAGTGAAGAAAGAGATACAAATTCCAAAAGGGGTATTACAACCACTACCCATACCATCATGGAAGTGGGAAAATATTACTATATAGTTTGTAATTGGTCTCCTGAGTTCTTCCAAAAGAAACAATGTGATATGGGTTAGCGGACCCTCTCACCATGACTGCCCATTTTATCTATATTCAGGAAGGTTTATCTCTTGATCAACTTTCCAAGACATACATGAACGAAGTTTTAAGGATACATGGAGTTAAAATTTCTATCGCATGTGATCATGATCCAAGGTTCAAATAAAAATTATGTAGAAGTTTCTAACATTCTCTTGGTACCGAATTTAATTTCAGTATGGCTTATCATCCTCAAAATGATGGCCAATCTAAAAGGACTATTCATACACTCGGGACATGCTGAGAACATTCTCAATGTAACTTAATAGTGGATGGGATCAACATCTCACATTATTTGAGTTCTCATACAATAAAAACTTCCATTCGAGCATTCAAATGGAACCCCATGAACCTATATATGGAAAGCGATGTAGGACTCCTACTATTTGGGATGAAGCTGGTGAGAGAAAGCTTCTTGGGCTTGATCTTGTGAAAGATATGGAAAAATAGGTTCATTACATCTAACAACACATAAATGATACTCAGAGTTAGTAGAAAAGATATGGTGACAACCATCTAAGGGACTTGGAGTTTGATGTTGGTGACAAAGTCTTCCTTTTAATTTCACCTTGGAAGAGAGACATCGGGTTTGGGAAGAAAGAGAAACTCATTCTTAGGTAAATTTTCCCCTATGAAATCTTTGATTGTGTAAGAGTAGTGGCCTTTCATCTTAGACTTATTCTAAATCTATCACAAGTTCATGATTTTTTCCACGTATCACTCTTAAGTAATTAAATACCTGACCCTTAACATGTAATAATCTGGATGTGGTACAACTGGAACATGACCTCTCTTATGAGGAGTAGCCGGTGGAGATCTTGGACCATAGGGAAAATTTTCTATGCAACAAGACTACCCACCTCATCAAAGTGTTATGGAGGAACCACATGATTGAAGAAGTGACTTGGGAACCAGAGGAAACAATGAGGCAGAAGTACCCACATCTTTTCTCTTCTAAGGGTACGAGTTGAAATTTTGGGGAAAAAATTTCTTAAGGGGGGAAGAATGCAATGACCTGAACTTTTGAATAATGTTTTTTCCCTCAAAATGTATGTTTTAATATGTCATAATCAATAGAAATATATAAGTATAAATGAAATGTGACCATCAGGTTTTGACAGTTATATGACTGTTGGTTAATATGGCTGTTAAAAACAATAATGATTTTTAACGTTATAATTATTATTTATAAATACAAATGCTAGTGGTTAATTAATGAAGAAAGAATATACAATGGCCTAATCCAGTAGAATCTGGTCATACAAACCTTTTTTTGGAGCTCAGAAAGGAGGTAGTTTCACTGGGCTTTGCTCTTGACCAATCCCAATCCAATCTTTAACATTTTAATATTGAACGAAATATCATACGAGAGAAGTTCAAGTTAGTGGAGATTACAACTCGAGAAATGTTATCCGAGCTTCCCCAAGAGTCCATCACCATCACACACCTTACCCTTAGGTCATATGCGGGTGTTTTAAGAGGTTATGTTCACAGGAAATAGTTACCTAAAATGTAATTCCTTTGTTTAAATAAAACTGTTATTCATCTTTTTCATTTTAAGAATGCTTTTTCATAAAAATTGAGATAGAATTTGATAAATTTATTTTTTGTGTAAAAATTGTAATTTTCAGAGAGATATAAATTATTAAACTAAGGTTTTATTAATTATGTTTATTATAAAGAAATAGTGTTATAAAAACACTCATTTTTAACTACAAATTATAAAATAATTTTATTTTTTCAAGTGTAAAAAACTTTACTATGCATTTTTGGCCCGTTATTATTTTTAATAATTAAGTATTTTAGAGTTAAAAGTAAAATTTATCATATTTAGAGAATTATTGTGATAAAATAAATTTCATTTTTTAATTTAGGAGGTTGATATTAGGTAATGGTGAATTTATGAGTTTTTTATAAAATATTTTGTTTTTTGGTGAATATGAAGAATACACTTATTAGTTTTTGGTATATTTAATGACATAATTAGTGATGTAATAATAATGTAACAATTATGGTGTACTCTTTAGGAATAAAATATTACATTAGGTTTACTAATTGTCCAATACCATGGGAAAATACCAAGGGCAAGCTTATGGTTTTGTAAATACCACTAATGAGGTGTCCTCATAAATTAATAAAAAGATCCCTCTATTTTTCTGTAAATACCACACATTAATTCATTTAAATTCATTCCAAAATCACCCCTAGAAGATATAATAGTATAATCTCCCAAGGAGTCCTCCCAAGGTGTCTTCAATCTCCCAAGTTCCTGATCTTCACGTTTTAGAAGTTACTCTTCAAGGTTAGGGAATTCTCAACTTGTCTTTTCCTTCCAAGTTCTCTTTTATGTGATATGTATTTAAAATTTTCATATGAGGTTCTTATTTATATTTTATAATGTCACTATTAAATATTATGAGTCTTTTATTAATGGGTTAACCTTGTCCTATCTCTTTTTAATGTTTTATAAAACCATTTTTCATACCCGTTATACTGTAGAATTTTCGTCTCAAAATCTCTCTCCTTTTCTAAATTAATTATTTTATTTTCTTTATATGAATACCCCAAACCCTTTAATTTATAAGGTTATTAATCAAAAATTAAAAATGATTTTTTATTATGTAATTGACATATATAAACCTATCATTAACTTTCCATTGGTTATAAATGACAAAAAGATCATGTTTTTAAGCACTTTTTTAAACGTTGTGATTTTGATATGAAACCCATTTATTTTATTTTCTATGGGTTATTTATGAAATTTTTGATTATGATATATGTGTATCACATGAAAATAAATACATATTAAGGGTATGACCTGATTTCAATTCAATGTATTGGGGAAAGAAATTAATCTCTATAGATGAGAAGTTTTACGATACCTTGGTGAATAACCTTGGTAATTTTTATGACACCTTGGGGATAAACCTTGGTGATATTCTTATGAATGTATAAATTAAATGTTTTAGCCACATTTTAATGTTATGATTCAAGTTATTTTTTTTTGATATGCCTTTTTCTTATGCCTTTATGAAATTACTCATATTCTTATTGATATCTCTCAAGTTCACATGTAAACTATTTCCTTTATTTTACCTTACTAGGCCATATGCTCACCCTTTACTTTGATGTATGTCCATAGGTTTTGAGTTGGAGTAATTGTACTTAGTATGAACAAATTAAGAATACTTTCAAGTGTAATAAAAGAATGTTTTCATGTTTTCATGTATTATATACCTTATTTCCAACACACTAAACTTCAAAGATCCCCTATTTGTAAAATGTAATGAAAAGTTATCTAATAAAAAGGTAAGATGCTATACAGGGTTTACCCTAATAATGAACTAATTTTAGTTGGAACTAGATTTTCGGATGTGGCGTCCATTTGTGGGTGTATTTAAATTAAACTGAATGATTAATTAATTTATTTTAATTTAAATGACCTAATTATAATACTATATAATTATTTGTTATGAAATTTCACTAGGGTTAGATTCATAACCTTAGGAAGATTTTGGGAGAATCTTTGATGACCTTCGTTGGTGAATCGAGATCAGATGAGGATCGATAACCAGATCAAGGTGAATCGAAGAATAGCGAATGTAATGGGCCCTCTCCACAGTTTGCAATTATGTTCTTCACCAATGATCAATACGAATCGAGTTAGGATCATAAATTGTGGGTTTTAACCCCTTTTAATTACATATTAGAATAATGGATTGTAATATGATTTTGATTCTATGCTTTTTCACCCATTACACAATCCCCGATGGTGAATAATTTGTTTATTCGATTATTATATTTCCATGCCATGGATTCACCCCAATTATACTTGATTATGAAACTTTTTTCCAAGAAGAATTGGAAAATGATTTTTTCACTTTCATTCTTGTGATTTTCCCCCATCATTCGTCACATTCTTCACTGTTGGATTATAGGGCCACAATTTGACTTTTTTCGGTGGGTTCGAGCATGATTAAACCCCCCAAATTAATGAAATATTCATGTGTTATGAGAGTATTGGAAATTTAAGGATGTATTAGGATAGATCGCAGGATACAAATGATGAATCCCTAGGACTTGGGATCCAGGACAGATTAACAGTGACAATAGGCATGCAGGGCGCACGATAGACCACCATGGATCAACATATTATGATTTCATCCAATAGACGGACAAAATCACTGGAAAAAAGATTTTTACATTGATCTTGGGTGGTAAAATTGTCGGAATCATGGTGTCAAGGTCATATATATATAAACTGTGTGAGGAATCTACGGATTTTGTAAAAAATCCGACTCCACACCATATAGTCTGAAGAATACATGGCATTCAGTCCCCAAACCGTGACAGTTAGGGTTTCCAGGTGAGATAAATATCAAACATCATGTGGAACCTCCACACACCACGTAAAATAGTGTTAGTGGACTAGAATGTACTTTGGATGTATAAATACATGGGCATATCCAGACACATGTCGTGTAATGGAAAATGGACAGTGTACCTGAGCATGACTAGGATCACATGGGAATGACCTAGTTGCACAAGGCATGTATTGTAGTACCCTTACATTCTCTGTAATACCACATATCCAGAGATCCATGTGATTGTTAGTACATGAATAGAAATATAATTGGGACCACACATCATGTGGACCCAACTTACACATCATGTATTTGTTTCAAATATTATACCTCTCTTATCTCCTTCATTTTGACTCAAATTTTTATTGCGAGTAGCCTATGTTGAGATTTTTTACTTATAGAATACGATGTTGGACTTTATAGTGGATTTTGAGATATGATATATAATTTTATGTGTGTGATTATTCTTTAGACGGTGCTCGAAAATGGTCGTGATTGGAAAAGATCATCAGAGAGAGAACATGGTTAAAATTTCCGCATACTACTCATAATGGTTTGAGTGGAACCCTCCCATTATATCAGGGCACAGGTCCCCAAACCTTTGAGTGGAAACCTCCTATTATATCAGGTCATGGGTCCTCTACCTGTTGATTCGAACCCTCTTATTGTATCAGGGCACGAGTCCTATACCAACTGTGTGGAACCCACCTGTCTTATCAGGGCATGGGTCCTCTATTTGTTGAGTGGAACCATCCTGTTGTATCATGGCATGAATCCTCTACCTACTGAGTGGAACCATCCTATTCTATCATGGCAAGGGTCCTCTACCAGTTATGTAGAACCATGCTATAGTATCAAGGTATAAGTCATCTACCTACTGAGTGTCACCCTCCTATTATATTAGGGCATGGGTCCTCTACCTGTTGAGTAGAACCCTTCTATTATACCATGGTATGAATCCTCTACCTAATGAGTTAAACCCTCTTGTCGTATCAGTTCATGGTTACTATAATTGTTGAGTAGAACCCTCTTGTTTTACTAGGGAATGGTTACTCTACCTATTGAGTGGAACCTTCCTTTTGTATCAGGGCATGATACCTCTACTTAAAGATTGTGACCCATCAGGCCACAGAGCATTGTCAAGGTAAGGACCCTCATTTTGAGTTATTTGGATAGACACGTGAGATATGGGGTATCAATGATGGGCCTTTTGGAATTGTTGGAAGACTCATCATGCTGGGCTGGACTATGAGATAGAGATCCCATCCCCCTCTCATATGGGTTTCCTATATGAGTATATATATATATATATATATATATTATTTGGTTTTCTATCCCTCTTGATTTGGGATGAGATGACTACTACTATCATGTATCATATTACCCCATCCTACTTTTAGGTCATCCTAAAAGATATGTATATACTCACCCCTACATAAGATTTTACCGCACGTGTCATTTCTTATATAGATGACAAATAGGTCGGTGGTGATTTTAAAGAAGCATACAGATCATGGGAGCATTTTACCGTGTAAAAAGGTTAGGTATTGGAGATCTAGAGAAAGTATTTCTTATCATTTGTTTACTAGATATTATCAGGTTGGGACATCTGTTATAGTTGGGTGTGTCTTTTGATCCTTTACTTTTTGGATTTCTTTTTCACACTCTTTTTGATTCCCTAAATCTTATCACATGCATGGGTTTTACTCTATAAGTTAATATCTTTTATTATTATTCCTCTCCATTTCTTCATGGGGATGGTTGGGTGCATGCATACATGTCCTTTAGGCAAAGGTCTCTTATTTTATTTATGCCTTTTAGTGCTTGTTTCTTTCCCCAGACCTATGTAGGAAATATATGGGTAGTTTTAGATTGATCTTATTATAGTCAGGAAAGAACTAGTGGGTCGGGTCATGACATTAAGAATATGAATCCATCATGATTTAGAAGATATAAACATGCCTCTACCCCCACAACCCCCATGGGAAAACACCCAAATAGTTAAGGAATATCATTATGAGGGTTCTTACATAGGAATTATACTAAATAAAGAGTCATCTTAGTATGGAAACATCCTCCCATCATGACATAAAACTACATAGGATCATTTATGCTACATGACTTTAAACTACATAGCAACCTTGGTCCTGCATGCTTGGACTTTAAAGGAGTGGCCTTTTTCATTGCTGCATGATTTTAAATTGTGTAGTATTATTTACCCCTGATGAATGACCTTAAAAGCTGTATCCTTAATCCATGATATATGAAATTAAACTACATAATATAATTGGTCCAAAGTGAATGACCTTATAAAGAACATCCTTGGTCCCAATTTCATGAACTTAAAAGAAACATCCTTAGTCTTGATCTCATGACCTTAAAGGGTGATTTATCTGATCCAAGATGTAAAAAATTAAAATATGAAATCTTTGGGATTGCATCAATCCCATATTTATAGAATGGTGGTATTCTTATCCTTATGTCTCTCCCTATGTCAACATTTTCACCAACTAAAATCCATGTTACTCTGTAATTCCAACCACATCAATTTCCATTGACATTCTTAATGTGTGGAGGTGTAGTGAATGAGTTAATTTTTTTATCTTGGGAAATTATCCTTTTGTATTCTTCACTATGAATCCCCCTGTGTTTGGATAAATATCATATTACACATCCAAAATAATCTCCCATCCAAAATAGGCTGGTATTCTCTCCATTATTCCAGATACATTGGGAAATAATTTCCCCTATTTTCAACTTCACAATACTCAAGTAGAATTATAAACCCCATGATGTTGTGTTTTAATGAACCCTTGCATGTTATGGATGAGAAGATCATCCTTATGGAATTAGGAATGACCCTATTTCCCAAATTTGATAGTTCCCCTCATGAATATTGATGCACCATTTTAAGCCCACAGATTTCCACCCTTTCCATGCACTCTCATGTGATATTATTAATTTTATGTTTCAATTTATTTCCCACAAAAAAGATGAAAAATTCGGGATCAAGGGTCTTTATTAGTTGTTTTGGTTTTCATGATCATTCTATAATCTCATTAGTGGAAAGATTAACTAGTATCCTTACTACAAGACATTATACTACATAGTCATGGTCTACGTACCATGACTTTAAATTAGGAAACTCAATCCTAAGTGAATGACCTTAAATTTAACTTTATTTACATAATTAACATATAATTTCAAACTATATAACACATCATCCTCATCGTATAATGTAAAACTGTGTGATCATCATCCTTTTAACATGAGATTAAAGAACTTGGAAACATCCCTAATGAATAACTTAAAACTGCATGATGTTTTGACCCTCATCTTAGAGGACCTCTTCCTTTGATGATAATTATCTACCACACTGCCTTACAGAACTATATATGGCATGATTCCCATCTTTTGAGATACATTGTGATTCCCGAATATCTTATCTTGGGACTATCCAAAGATCTCCCATCAACACCACCTTTTCATGATAATAAAATTTCCATTATTGAGTTTCCTTCCCACCCACATGTCAAGGAAATACCCCACTCAAATGAAGACAATATAACTATAAAATATTAAATGTTAGAAACACTTGTGTCCAAGAACCCCAACCTTTAAACTGCATGAAAACTTTTATAATCTGAGATAAATGAGCTTAAACCATGAAGCATCTGGGAATAACTCATTTACCTTTAAGTTATAGTTGAAATTTTCCCATGCCACTTGCTGGTTTGAACATCAAATTCGGTATGACAAAACTGGTTGATTTTCTCAATGCACGATGGTTTATCCCCAGGGTTCTTGATCCCCCATTTTGAGCATCTTCCTACCTTTTATCACTAAAAATTGTATCTGAAGATTAGGTCTCCCTAGTCCATGTACAAATGGGATTCCCTATGGTGACTGTGCATGGAGAAAATATTATCACCTCCCATAAAGGGAATGCACCTTAAAGGAACAATCCTTGTGTCCCGATAGGATCCCCTATGGTGATGTTGCATGACCAAAATAGATTCACCTCCCACCTTGGGAACATGGCCTAGAGTAACCATCCTATTTTCTGAATGGACTCCTCTATAGTGATGAAACATATCCAAATATTCTTGGATCCTACACATGGTACACATCCTAGAGGAAACATATCTGATAGTATAGTACCAAAACCCATGTTTTGAACTTGGTTAATGTTCATCCTTAGCCCATCTGTCACATCATTCCCCAACTCAGACTCAATGAGCCAATTTATGATTCTTCCACATCCTTATGCTCAAGTTGAATTATAACACCCTCTATGTTACCATTTCATACATTATTCCATGTTGGTAGGGAGAATTGGCCCCATGGATCACACCAAATTGGTTCCCCACATCCATGGATGTTCCTTAGTGATCAATACAACATTTCAATCCTGACCCACTAATTTTAATTATACTATCTCATTAAATGTGACAAATCTTATAGGGCCCCTTGTTTCTCACACAAAGTTTGAATCATGTGGGATTCATATATTTGGTTGATTGTTTCATTGACATGATTGAAATTCATTACACCTCCCACTAATTTCTGTTTTCTTAGGATATAGTTTGCACAACCTTCACATCAGTTCACACATGGACACGACAAAACGACCTTAAAATACATCACATCTCCATATTTGTTGTATGAAATTAAATTTAATTCCAAAATATCCTTACTGCATGAAGTTAAACTGTATGGTATCATCCTTACTGTATTCTTTCAAACTACAGATCCAACTTCCTAGATACATGATGTAAAACTGAAAGCGTGTCATCTTCATCATATAATGTTAAACTGCATGTCTAACATATTGGTCACAGGATGTTAAAACATACAAAATTATTATTAGATGTATGAATTTAAACTATGTATTATTGGTCCCATTTGAAAAAACTTAGAAGTAAAGCCCTTATATTCCAAGCACCATGGCCTTAAATGACATATACACCATTCATTGTTTGTCTAAGATATCATTTAAACTCCAATCCACATCGGGTTTCCACCCTCCCTTGTGGCACATACAACCCCAAATTGGTCCAAATAAGCATGACCCTGAACTAATAACCTTTACCCCAATGATTTTTTGTACCAGCATTGGGTCCTCCAATTCATGTCTGGTGTTACCTCTTCCTAACGTTTTATAAACCACCCCATTTTTGTTCTAAGCTCTATGACCTTAAACTAGAAGCACCACACTGGTCCAAGTTAGATGACCCTAAACATTAAATCACCCAAGTATTATTTAGTTTACATAGTAAATGTTTTTTCTTCCCCATTTCTATTTAATGTTTGAAAATATATCAAATCTGATGCATCCCATTGAAATATCTAACGCACAATGGTGTAGCCTTAGGGTGTTTTGGTATCCCATTGGGTATTTACCTTCATCTCCACACGTTGTGTCCTTAGATTTGAGTTTATCCACAACCTTTCACATACAAAAATAATCCCCTATATTAATGAAACACGAAAAAATGGGCTACCTTATATTTAGGGAACACCCCCTAGAGGATTTCATGGAAAAAAATAGTATACCCTCTATGCAAAAATTGGTCAGCAATTGATCATAAGTTTCTTACCTCATCTATGACTTTATGATGGTGGAAATAATATCCAAAATAAAGTGATTGTTCATCCTTTACCTATATGTCATCCCAATATAATTTAAATTTTGGGGGTCATAATTTACTCTCCTTTACTCCCATTTCCTCAAGAGGAGTTTTAACAACCTTAGTGTTACCCTCTCATATCTTATGGGATACTGAAAAGGTGAACTGTCCCTATGACATCCCAATTGACTAGTTCATTATTGTATGGAACACTCATTTGATATGAGTGACACCACACATATTATTGTTTCTAAAATTGAGCATGTATCCCATGATTTTATGAGTTTGTGGTGGGTTTTCCACATCAACATAGTCGAGATTCTCCCTTTTCAACCTAGCTAGATGATGTTAAACTATGTTTTTAACATACCCATTATATAATGTTAAACTACATGGTATTTCCCAACCACATTAATTAAAACTATATGATATATCATTAATTTCTCAATAAGACACTTTCTATGTGGTTTTGGATCCCAACCATGTACTGCCTTTGGTGTTGGTCATCTATCGCACCCTCCAAAACTATGTGTGGATTTACTATCAAATCAAGGGATACATAGTGATGACAAAAATAACTATATTTCACCTTGTTATAAATTTTACTTAGTGGTGGGGCTATCTATACTCATGATGGGTACCTTCGGGCCCCTCCAATTCATTTTTATCTTTTTATATTTCATCCAATGAGACTGTCTCACCCTATAGTCCAAGCATCATGACCTTAAACCATATACATTTTATCCTGGAAATATGACTTTAAAAGGAGAAACCCTTGGTCCTAGATACATTAAATTAAGATTCATACCCCTAGTATAGAAATAATAACACGAAAAACTGTGTTTCCACCCCCAAAGTTATATTATCTCAGCACACGAGCCTTCTTGTTCATGTCAGGTTTGTCTCTTCTCACCCGATACATGGCCTGCTTCCCCTATGGTTAAAGATATGTGAAATTAATCCTCAGTAACCCTGTGGTCCATGAATTATGACTATAAGTAATATACACCCCATTATGGGTATGTCTATGTGTCACTTGACCATGGGGCCCTTCTTTCATGTCGAGTTTTCATTACCTTTCATGTTGTACAAACTCCCTCGACCCATCCATCATGGTCAAAGCTGTGTGACCTTAAACCTTATTGACCCCCTAAAAATTACCATATGATGTTAAACTAATAATTCAATTTTATTTCCACCTTAAATTAAACTAAATAGTTTTCATCATTTATATGGATTAGAATTACGTGATAATTTAACTCCTCACTCAGGAGAATACCCCCATTACCATGGAGCTGGTCTCATACCATGAAACCCTTATAAAGAACTAGGTGTGGCCTAATTTTTATTTCATGAGATATATATAGATTCTTGGATCGCATATCATGGTCCCAACCAAAAATTCCTAGTTGTCTCCATTGTGTTTCATGCTCAATTTCTCTTATTGGGTTTCCCCATTCCTTTGCTCACTCCAATGACGCCACATTTAATTCAAGCATCATGACCTTAATATTTGTGAAAAAAATAAAATTAGCATGAAATTAACTTGAATATTCCCCTTGGTCTTAGTTTCATGACCATAACAAGAAAAAAATTTGGTTTTAACCACACAACCTTAAAGGGAACTCCCCTTTAATCCAAGCGTCATGAATATAAACGGTGTGCACAACCTTATATATCTACCTATGTCACATTCAAAAATTCTCATTCACTTCATGTTTTTAATCATACCCCAAAACAATATATGTTAACTCAATTTTTTGGTCCAATCTATATTAACATAAACTTTAGAGCCCATGAGTCCTGGATGCATGACCGTAAAAGGCACACCCTTGTAGTCAAATCTGTGTGACCCTAAAACATAAAAAACCTTTGGTCATGGTTTCATAACCCTAAAACACACAAACAAATACTATTTGTATGAACCTAAAAAGTAAACCCTTAGGACCATGTTGTATTACTATAAACTCCAAAAAAACTTGGTCCTTGTTGATCGAACTTGAAAGAAAAAATCTTTGGTCATAGCGACATGACCTTAAAAGGAATGATTGTTGGTCATAGTTGCACAACCTTAAAAGGAACAACCCTTGGTGAGAAATGTAAAAACTTAAATGGAAAAAACTTTGGTAATTTATGCATAAACATAAAATTAACAACCATTGGTAATATTTTCATGACCTTAAAAGGCACAACCCTTGGTCCCAACCACACGAATAACTTTGGTCCTGGATGAAGGACCTTAAAAGGCATGAAATTTGGTACTAGTTTAATGACCATAAAAGGAATAAAATTTGATTCTAAATGAATGACCTTAAAAGTAAAAATCTTTGTGAATATCTATATGAATTTAAAATGAAATTATTCGAGTATAGAACACATAAAAATTTAATCATTTTAGATTAATATTCAATACATTTCACAATAGTACATGCCTGAAGATCATAATGGTTAAGTGTGTTTGGAGACTAGATATACAATAAATATTTTTCATAAAATATATCCAATATCTCACACAATGTTCTTCTATTATAGTACCCTTATTAGACATTTCTTACTCAAAAACCATCTTTATAACCAAGGGAAAATAGAAACATAAGAAAGGGTGAGCGTAGATGCTCTATAAGGGTAACTTGGGAGACATCAATCAATGATCATATGAAAACTAAAGATACTCATAAGGCTATTTTATCACGATCATAACTTAAAAATACCATATCTACTCATCCATAGATATTAAATCATGAGTCATGGCATAAAGTTTTAGCATTTGAAAAGACATGAGTCCTAAGGGAAAGGAATTATCATTAATCAATCACGAGCCATGATATCATTTAATAATAATATGAACATGTCATAGGAATTATGGAATATTAATAAGAATATAAATTCATTTCTTTTGTCAGTTCTAAAAACAAATATTATTTTAGTGGATAGAGTCCCATAGTGGGCTGGGTTCAGTCCACATTCCATGATTTCCTTAGTCATGGTTCAGTCCCAAGACTTTCATAGAGGAAAAAGTACCATTATAAACCATGTTCATTCCCTATTTCAGTAAATATTATTTCATAAGATATCAACCATTACCCAATTCATTTAATATATTTAATGGACCCACCCATCACATAATGAAAATGATACACATTTTTGCTATGAGATAATAAAAATATTCATCAATTCATCATAGCATATCCCATAGAAAAGAAATGGGTTTCATTAGAATTTCATCATCACATAATCATAATCCATATTGAGAGAGTAAATATATGGAATCATTATATCATATAACCATTAAATCATAAGAAATATTAAAGGATGGTCACATAGATGAAAAATACATTTAAAAGAGGATTTGAATATTTCTTTGAAAACATGGGAAAATATCCTTTTACTTTAGTATATTTAGAACTAGAAAATTTCTAGAATATTGATAAAAATATTTTATTTTAAAATAAACATTTAAATTTTTTAATTAATCTTCAAATTAAAGAACAATCGTGATGGTGGGAAATTCAGTTCTTGTGGTAAATGTTAAAATAAAGTTTCCTTTAACAATTTTGGTAAAAAGTCCCAAAGTACCTTTTTTAGAAAATGATAAGAATATTACTTTTAAAACATTGAAAATAATATAACATATGGTGAAAAATTACTTTAAATAACCACTTTATAATATAAAATAATTTTTTTAAAAACATTTTAAAGAACATGGACATAGACGAAAAATTTTGTTGACCAATGAGGAAATATGGGCTACTTTTCTATAAAATATTTTATCAATAATTTTATATAAAAAATACAAGATAATGAAATTAAAACATGGAAACCCAATATATAACTATATTAGAGGAAAATATATGGGTTTTAAAGGATAATTATCATATAATTTCCCCTCATTGGATGTTTAACATAGAAAATCTTGAAAAAAATGTGATTATAACATAAACCCTTACCTCAAGTCCCATATTTCTTTGTATGCATTAAATAATACTATATATTAAATATAGATTTATTATTAATCAATTAAAAAATATTCTTGAATAACTTACCTTGTATCATTCCATTATAACTTCTAATTATATTTTTATTAAAAATGTTTCATTAAAGTGAACATTGAGGAAAAAGTGGTTCGTTTTTATGCATATTTTGGTTTGATGGTTTTGGTCCTTGAAACTTGGTCATGGTTTCATTATATAAATAATATTAATCATTTAATAAGTATAATATTTATTAATCATATAATACTTTATAACCATTCATATAAATTGGTTATGAAAAATAAATTATATCGCTTCATGGAGAGAGTAGTCTGTACATGTGCATGAGTGATGCTTCCAATTTTTGATTGATGAAATTAAATAGCAGTAAATAATAATTCACCTTTATAGAATTATAATTATATCATAAATATCATATATATATTCATTAAATATATCCTTATGACTACCCATGTAAAAAGGAAATGAAAAATGAATCACATATCTTTGTGGAGGTGGTAGTCTACATATACACATGAGCTAAATTATAATTTTCCAATGGATGGTAAGAAGATAAAAAGGTATATAAAATTAACCAAAAAATACTATTATATTAAAAATACTTATTAAATCATGTTAATGTGGTTAAAGAACATTTTTTTTAGTTTTAAGATGAAAGAAACTTGAAAAAGATTAGTAAGAACATATACCTCTTCTTCGAGTATCCTCCTTTAAAAAGTAGCTTTAGTATTATTATATGGGTATTCTTAAAATATATGAACATAAATATTTCATATAAGTATGTTGGGAGAGTATTCTTGTAGATATTGGTCAATATAAAGTGCTCAAGTGGTGTAGAGAAGAGATGAGAGGAGGTTCCCTTTTATAAGTGATGGGGGCATACTTGTACTTATTAAGAATATAAAAATATAATAAAGTAAATATCATGGGAAAGTGGATCCAAATTTTATAAATTTATATTATAGTATTATATATTATCTAAATACATTAATACAATAGTATGTTTATAATTTCTTAGGTCATTTTAATGCTTATCTCTTTTGTTTGACCCTTTTTAACATTTACTACAGTAATACGTTTTCAAATCTGTTAGTATTCATAATAACAAAAATGAAAGTAAAAAAATTAAAAAAATTGGAAGTTATGATTTAAAATATTTAATTTTGTTTATCAAATCCAATTCCTAAAATTTGTATAAATTAATTTTAAAATAAGCGCACAAAACAAAACGAAAACTGTTTTTATAAAAATACATTTTTAAGGATAAAACTGAATTTATTCTCATTCTTTACATATAAATAACCACTAAATGAATGTTAAAATATTTTAATATATATATATATATATTATCTAAAATTTCATTAAAATAATTCATAAATAGTGGTTAATTTAATTTATTAAGATAAAAAGACACTGTGTGCATAAAAACTATTTTTCAGAAAAAAATAAATTTTTTACTTTCAAAGGATTTCATTTTGATTTAACCAATTGATATAAAATTAATTAATTTTATAATTGTGTAAATAATAATTTTTCATAATTTATATAGTCCTATTTTTTACCCTCTAACCCAACATCTAGGAGATACCTTTCACATTTAACAATATTATTTCATTAGTATATCATGGTTCATTTAAACTAAGTATTATGTGAAAAAAAAGCTATCAAAAACATAAAACCTATTTTGTAACACCCTGATATTTTATGAGAAATATTTTTTATGCCTTATTTTATATGAAACACTAATAAAATCTTTCATTACACACAACACTGGCTTGGCTTGCGTTACACGCAAGCGAAACCTTCCTCGATAGCTTGCGTTGCACGCAATGCCGAGTTTCACTAAACAATGATATATTATTATAATACTATGAAGTGGCTGTTATGAATAGTTTTAACAGAATTTTAATTTTTTATAACTCATCTTACACATTTTATAGAATGAGATATGAAAACAAAATCAATTTTTCAGATAAAAGAAGTATTTTTCAAAAAATGCAGTTTTACCGCCTTTTGATGGCACACCCATTTTAAATATAATTTTTGAAAAGTTTATAAGTTCAATTTTAAAAAATATAATTATTATTTTGAATCAGGATACAAAAATTTACATTGGATAAATTTTTGATACTTTTCTGATAACTTTCATATTTTGATGAATAGTAAAAATACGCTAAATTTTTCTTAAAAACAACTTTTTTCATCAAGATAATTTATACAGTTAAATGATAAAATTTAATGATTTTAAAGTTTAAATAGAATATATTTTTACCATTTAATATAATTTATGTCATTACCATTAATTTTACATCTAATTCATAGGTAAAAACATTTCAATCATTGACAATGTTTTAACTTTTAAAACCCATTTTCTTAACAACGTGATTAATTTTAAATTACTTACTGCGACTTCTGTGTTTTGAATTTTGAAAAATGGATTCCATATTTGGATTAAATGGGTCCAAATTATGTTAATAGGTTACTTTTAGTTTTTTGACATTATTAATTGTAACTACGTTAATTTTTATTTACTACAGTTAAAGGTAAATTGTGTAATTAAGGGTAAAAATAAGATTATAAAATTACCCCAACACCTACCAAAATTATATTGGATGAATAAAAGTAGACCCGTATCACATAAGGGTCAGAATAGATTGGTTTTATGGACTATTGACCATGAAAATGATATAATTATAATTAAAACCAAAGAAAGTGACAACATGTCACTCTCTTATATCTTATAAGTGTAATAATTTTAATTTAGTGATAAACTTCATAAAACATCAAACATGAGTAGTCTAAAGAAATATATTAAAACTATCTACATCATGTGAATTTATTTATGATTTTTATGGATTAAATACTTATCCTTAATAAAGACACAATAGTGATGTTGAAATTATTTTATTGATTGAAATATCAAGTAAACTTTTAAAAAAATATTAAATAAATATTATATGAACTATTTAGTGTGATACAAGAATTTTCTAGATGAATATGACATATTATAAATCTATTAAATATTTTGGTTCGAAAATATCCTCTGTGTGGATTTTATTTAAATTCAAATAAATGAATAATGTCAAAATTGATAATATTGTTATTTTATAAAAATAACATATTATAAAATTGTTAAAAAATCACAAATTTTTTTAAAAATTATAAATTTAAATTTATATGGTCTAAAATGTCATAAATTATCTAATTATGGACAATTTATGACGCATAAGTAATTATTTATAACAATTTAAAATTTAGAATATTATTACCACAAATAAAATTAAATAGATTAAATAAGGATAAATTAATTTGATAAGGTTTAAAATAAATTAAAAACATGTATAAATTTATTGGTTGTTTCGATTATAACCCTATCTCATGTCATATTATAATTGAGTTATTTTTGGAGGTTTTTAAGGGGGGTTGGAATTTATTATAAATTAATATTTATTATGTTTCCAAAGGTGCCCCTCTCCTCCCTTATAAAAGGGCACCTCCTCCCTCTCCTCCTCACACCATTTTGAGCCTTCATGCTTGGCCAAACCCTAAAAATTTCTCTTCTCTGCTTCCTTTTAAACATAATAGAGGTCCTAGTCTTCTTCAATGACCACCTTTAGTGCCCTAAGAGGAGGTTTAGAAGAGGCGCGTCGAAGAAGAGGTAATATCCTTTACCAATCCTTTCAAATTTATTTCTTCTTCTAATTCCTCTTCTTTATTGGTTTAATTATAAAGTAATAACATAAGTATCACTCATATACTGATATGTTATTATAAATATAAAACAAACCAATTTCACCTTCTATCCATCCTATGGAAAATTAAATCACCACGCGTGCGTACGTATGGAATACCATCTCTACGCTGTGGTGTAATCTCTTTTCCACCACCACATTACTTGGATGGGTATAATGGTTTAAATAATCACTATATATGATTATTATAACATGATACTAATTCTGAGATATTCTATTTTCCACTCCAAGACCATTCAATAATTATGGGAATGATATCGTCGCTCGTGCGTACGTACGACTTACTGTCTCCACGATGCGATGTGATTTGTTATACATGATCTTCATTAAACCATGATTATATAAACAAATTGAATGTATAAATATGATATATATTATACTAATACCATTCTTTAAATTATTTAGTAAAAACCTAAAAAGAGTAATAATAAGTAATTCGACAAAACACGCTTAAGAACATTAATCAATGAACACCCTAATAACAAGTAAAAATGAAATATTAATAATAAGAAGCTAAGAACATGACAATATATGATATCATAACAATGAGTATGATTCTGTAATGAGTCAATGAAATTATTTTAATCATTATACAGGAGGTTCAAACATGTACAAAGCATATCAAACCTAAGGTAGGGGAAAATCTCACAATCTCATTTTTATCCGATATTGTTTATACTTAAGAATTTACTGGGGCATATTTATCATCCACATCCATGTTTCCTCAATATGTAATATTATTTCTGTCCTCCTACAATTTTTTAAATCCAATTTTACCTATTGGTGAATTTTAGTAAAAGATATGAAAGGAATCTTTTGTCGTTTTCAGTACGAGATACTTTTTGACTTTTCCGGCTAAAGTACGAGAAGAATGTTTTTTTAAACTTATACGACATGAATGGATTTTTATGATTTCATAAAACATTATTTCAATGAATCCTCCTTTACAAGTTTTCATGTTTATTTTTAATTAACTTTTCTAATTTAAATTTTTATGACATGTTAAGAAAGGAAAATTTTTTTTGAAGTAGAAAGGGTATTTTCCTCAAGAATGGAGTTCAAGTGTTTTATCAAAATTATTTTCCATCTAAGATAATATAGGGTTATGTTTATATCCCTATTTTTAAATTGATTTGATTATGTTATGATGGAATTATTTTTATGAAGTCCTTTTATCATATATGTATTTTGTTATGATGGTATGATGATTAAGAATCCCATTTTTATTACATGGGTTATGCTATGATTTATGATTTATGATTTTGTAGCACACATAAGAATGGTTTCATTGTGAGATGGGTGGGACCTATATCTCCCTCCAATGCATTGGGTAAAGATTTATATCTCATGAGATAGACATGGATGGAAGGGCAAGTTAATCCGGTTTAGTGATACCGGACTGGAACGAGGAGTGAACTCAGTTTAGAAATGGAATTTTTCGGCTATGATATTCTTGGCAATGAGTCTTGAATAATATGAAATGACTTTCTATGATTATGTGTGTATTCCAAAAAGTTTCATGTTTTATGTTATGATTATTGGGATTACATTTCAATACTATTCTTTATCCCATGTTATGATATTATGATCTCTTTTACAGTTTAAGATTTTCAAAATGTTATGTTCTTATGAATATGATATGATTGATATTTCCTTTGTTTACCCTTACTGAGCATTTCAGCTCACCCTTTTGTATGCTTTCTTTTCCCCAGGTCAGGAAGAAGAGTATTAAGTAGGATATGCCAAAAAGGGCTCTAGATATGATGAAATAAACGGAAGACAATATAGATGCTTTATGAATCAGTTGTTTATGTTTCCCAGTTTCTGAAGACACTATAACTATGCGGTACTATCATGGTTTTGTTATATATTGTAGTAAGTATGCTTAGATTCTAAAGTAATAACAATGTATGTAAAGTATGGGTCGTTATAGTTGGTATCAGAGGAAAGGTATAGTCAACCTTTGGAAACTAGGATGTGAAATCCTTAGTAAGAAACCTAAGGATAGGTCTAAGCTTAGAACACAATATTAGTGTTTTAGAAATGGCCATGAATAACCTATGATATGACCTAAAGTGTGAAATTTTATTCTTGATTATGTGGTTTTCCTATTATGATTAGTGTTTCTCACACTATGATTATTGGTTTTAGTGAATGGATGGAACCTGAAGGAACCATGTTAATGCTGAATGTGACAGGAAATGCAATGAATGTCCTCCTGAGAAACCAAACGTTATGGGAACTGGAATGAAAAATCTTTTAGCCGTGCTCACACAAATTTTTCAAGAAATGAATCATGAGGGACTTCCAAACGAGCAAAGAAAGGAGAAACATTCTGTTGAATCCTTCATGAGGCATCGTCCACCCTCATTCAGTGGGTCTACTAATCCATTAGTGGCTCAAAAATGGACCAGTACCACTGAAAATATATTTTCAGTTCTTCAATATTCTTAACATGATAAAGTCATTTTAGCAGTATATTGTTTGGAAGGTGAAGCTGATCAATGGTGGAATCTTATCAAGAATACGAGGCAAATAGATGAAATTGAGTCCATGTAATTAGACAAGTTCAAGAACATATTTTTCAATAATTACTTCCCTCGTATTCTTCGAACAAAAATGGAGAAGGAGTTTCTTGAAATAAAGAAAAAGGATGATGAATCTGTTGGTACCTACGAAGAAAATTTTACAAGACTTGCAAGGAATGCTTTCGGAATTATTATCAAACCTGAGAGTAAGATCGATCGATTATTTAGTGGCTTAAAACCAAGTCTTCGAAGGGCGTTATCCATAAGGGACTTCAACAGATTTGAGGAAATTGTTCGATGTGCTCTCAAGGCTGAGATGGATATCGGAGTAACCCATCAGTAATATGGGTTTGATAAGAAGAGGAAAATAGAATTTAAAGTGAAATATAAAGACCACATTGAAAACAAGATGAGTTGTTCCTTACGTTCAATGTGTGGAAATAAACATGGAGGTAATTGTCTTAAATGGACAAGTAAATGCTTAAAATGTGGAAAAGAAGGTCATCAGGCATTTGAATGCCACAATGATAGGAAAAAGATGTCTAGTGATGCGAAGTAAGAAAAGGCTACACAGAATGCACCTCTTACACATCAATGTTACAAGTGCAAGGAAATGAGGAATTATGCTAATCAATTCCCTAATCCAAGGGTTGTTGATGATGATCAATGTCAAAAAAATTTTAAGGCCAAAGACAAAGGAAAGTCACATGCAATTTCTATCAGTGATGTGGAGTACGATAGCAAAGTCGTGAAAGGTACACTTACCATCCAATCTAAAGTAGAAAATGTTTTATTTGATTCTGGATCCACCCACTCTTTTATTTATAAAGAATTTTCTAAGGTTATCGCCGTACTACCTCAACAATTAGCTGTTGAGTTAGCTGTTACAACTCCTAATGGCACAACGGTTTCTTCAAAAGTTTATAATTCTTATCCAATTGACGTTTGTGGGAAAGTACTTCCTATAAATCTTGTGATCTTTCCTGTAGTATAATTTGATGTGATTCTTGGCATGGATTGTATTTCCTTATCTGGAGCTCATATCGATTACCAAAGAAGGGAAGTCACATTTCATATTCCTGATCAATCTATAATCATCTATCGATGAAAGGATGAATATAAACTTCCAGAGGAAATTTCTTCCTTCTTATGGGTCTTGATTCCAATAAATGAAGGTTATTTATCTCAAATTGTTGGAGAGAAAATCACGATTAAGAATATGCCCATTGTACGAGAGTTTGATGATGTCTTTCCAGAGGAATTGCTAGGTCTTCCACCAAATCATGAAGTTGAGTTTTCAATAGAAATCATATCGGGTGCTATGCCCATTTCAAAGACACCTTATAGAATGAACCCAATTGATTTGAAGGAATAGAAGAAGCAACTCTAAGAGAATCTTGATAAGGGATTCATATGCCCTAGTGCATCACCTTTTGGAGAAACTATTCTATTTTTTAAGAAGAAAGATGGATCAATGAGACTCTACATTAATTATCAAGAACTTAACAAGATCACTATCAGGAACAAATATCCTCTCCCACGCATTGATGAATTATTTGACCGACTACATGAATCTCAATACTTTTCCAAGATTGATCTTTGTTCAGGGTATCATCAATTAAGGGTCAAACGGGGGGATATACCATAGACGACTTTCCATACAAGGTATAGACACTATGAATTTATAGTGATACCATTTGGTTTTACTAATTCCCCTAATATCTTCATGGATCTAATGAATATAGTCTTTAGAGACTATCTTGATCAGTTTGTGGTAGTATTTATAGACGATATTCTTGTCTATTCATAGAGAAAGAAAGAACATGAAGATCACTTGATAATTGTATTAAAGACCCTAAGAAAGGAGAATATTCTTTCCAAAATTTACCAAGTGTGAATTTTGGCTTCAAAAAGTTTCATTTTTGGGTCACATAATCTCAAAAGAGGGGATATCTGTGGATCCAGCAAAAACAGAGGTTATCGAAAGATGGTCGGGACCAACAAAAATAACTGAGATCTGAAGTTTTCTTTGTTTGGCTGGATATTATCGATGTTTTTTGAATTATTTTTCACGTTTATCTAATCCACTCACCAAGTTGACTTTAAATGGGGTTAAGTTCGTTTGGACGGAGGAGTGTGAAGATAATTTCAAGGAGTTAAAAAGAAGGTTATCCAGTGCACCTGTGCTCACCCTGCCTTGTAGTGGAGAAAGGTTTGTCATCTACAGTGATGCATCCAAGAAGGGATTGGGGTGTGTTCTCATGTAAAATGATATGGTGATAGCTTATTCCTCACGAAAGTTGAAAATCCATGAGCAAAATTACCCAACTCATGATTTGGAGTTAGCTGTGGTAATCTTTTCATTAATGATTTGGAGGCATTATATTTATGGGGAAAGGTGTGATTTTTATACTGATCATAAAAGTTTAAAGTATATTTTCACACAAAAGGAGCTGAATATACACCAAAGAAGATGGTTGGAGCTGATTAAGGATTACGACTACTCAATTAATTATCACCCTAGGAAAGTAAACAAGGTGGTAGATGCATTAAGTTGATAAGACCATGCTATCTTATCCATGATGAAGATCACAAGAGATCCAATATTTATGGATTTACAAAGGATGGATCTTGGAATTATAATGGAAGGGGAAAAATATTGTCTTTCTCAAATGAATGTTCAACCATCTATACAAGTGAAGATTAAAGAGGCATAGAAAGAAGATGTAGGGTTACAAAAGTAGGTAAGAAATGTTCCTGAATTCCATTTTGATTATTATGAAATAATAAGGTTCAGGAATTGGGTTTTTGTTCCTCACATCCCAGAATTAAAGAAGGAAATATTGGATGAAGCTCATAGTTCTTCATTCTCTATTAACCCTGATAGCACGAAGATATATAGGGACCTGAAGGAGTACTTTTTGTGGGATGGCATGAAAAGAGATGTTGCTGAATATGTCTCTTGATGCTTGGTTTGTCAGCAAGTTAAAGCTGAGAGACAGAAGTCTAAGGGGATGTTATAACCATTACCCATACCAGAATGGAAATGGGAAAACATCACTATGGACTTTGTCACTGGACTTCCTAAAATATCC
This sequence comes from Viscum album, assembly GCA_963277665.1. Classification (NCBI taxonomy): domain Eukaryota; kingdom Viridiplantae; phylum Streptophyta; class Magnoliopsida; order Santalales; family Viscaceae; genus Viscum; species Viscum album. Next base: position 306,579,965 of record OY728127.1, read on the forward strand.
AAAGGCAATAATGCTATCTGGGTTATAGTAGATCATCTTACGAAGCCAGCACACTTCATTGATATTAGAGAAGATTTCTCTCTTGATCAGCTTTCCAGGATATATGTGAAGGAAGTGGTAAGATTTCATGGAGTACCAATTTCCATTATATCTAATCAGGATCCGAGGTTTACCTCAAAATTTTGGTGAAGTCTTCAGCATACTCTAGATACAGAGTAGAGTTTCAGCACTGCTTATTATCCTCAGACAGACGGTCAGTCTAAGAGGACGATTCAAACTCTTGAAGACATGTTGAGATACTGATCTATGGATTTCAAAGGTGGTTGGGATCAACAATTACCTTTGGTGGATTTTTATTATAATAATATCTTTCAATCTAGTATTCAGATGTCTCTTTATGAAGCTGTCTATGGATAGAAATGCAGAACTCCAACATGCTCGGATAAAGTTGAGGAAAGAAAGCTATTAGGACTTGATCTTGTTGATGAGATGGTAGAAAAGGTAAGGTATATTCAACAACACATAAGAGAAGCTCAGAGTCGACAAAAAAGTTACGCTGACAACTGAAGAAAAGACCTAGAGTTTGAAGTGGGTGATAAAGTGTTCTTACGAATATCTCCTTGGAAGAGAGTAATGAGATTTGGAAAGAAGGGCAAGCTAATCCCTAGGTATATTGGTCCTTTTAAAATACTGGATTGTGTTGGGAAGGTAGCTTACCAATTGGAACTTCCACCGAATCTCTATCAAGTTCATTATGTGTTCCATGTATCTCTCCTGAGAAAGTACATACCCGATCCATCACATGTACTAATCTCAGAAGTTGTACTGCTAGAGCAAGATCTTTCTTATGACAAACAGCCAATAGAGATTCTGGATCGTAGCGAAATTTTTTTTCGAAACAAGACCACTCGCTTGGTTAAAGTTTTATGGAGGAACCACCAATTAGAAGAAGCTACATGGGAACTTGAGGATATGATGAAGGAGAGGTATCCTCATCTGTTTGTTACGAAATGACGAATTTCGAGGGAGAAATTCATTTTAAGGGGAATAGAATGTAACACCCTGAAATTTTATGAGAAATAATTTTTTATGTATTATGTTATACGCAACACCAAGAGAATCTTTCATTTCACACAACACTGGCTTGGCTTGCGTTACATGCAAGAGCAACCTTCCTCGATAGCTTGCGTTGCACACAATGCCGAGTTTCACTAAACAATGATATATTATTATAATACTATGAACTAGCCATTATGAATAGTATTAATGGAATTTTGAATTTTTATAATTCATCTTACACATTTTCTAGAATGATATATGAAAACAAAATCAATTTTTTCGGATAAAAGAATTATTTTTCAAAAAATGCAACTTTACCGCATTTTGATGGCACACATATTTTAAATATAATTTTTGAAAAGTTTATAAGTTAAATTTTAAAAAATATACTTCTTATTTTGAATCAGGATATAAAAATTCACATTGGATAAATTTTTGATACTTTTCTATTATTTTAATATTTTGATGAATAGTGAAAATACGATAATTTTTTCTTAAAAACAACCTTTTTCATCAACATAATTTATATGGATAAATGATAAAATTTAATGGTTTTAAAGTATAAATAGAATATATTTTTACCATTTAATATAATTTATATCATTACCATTAATTTTACATTTAACTCATAGGTATAAACATTTCAATCTTGGACAATGTTTTAACTTTTAAAACCCATTTTATTAACAACGATATTAATTTTAAATTAATTACTGCAACTTCTGTGTTATGAATTTTGAAAAATGGATTCCATATTTGGATTCAGTGGGTCCAAATTATGTTAATAGGTTATTTTTTTTGACATTATGAATAGTAACTACGGTAATTTTTATTTACTACAGTTAACGGTAAATCGGGTAATTAAGGGTAAAAATAAGATTATAAAATTACCCCAACACCTACCCAAATTCTATTGGATGAATAAAAGTCGACCCATATCACCTAAGGGTAAGAATAGGTTGGTTTTATGGACTATTGACCATGAAAATGATATAATTATAATAAAAACCAAAGAAAGTGACAAGATATCACTCTCTTATTTCTTATAAGTGTAATAATTTTAATTTAGTGATAAAATTCATAAAACTTCTAACATTAATAGTCTCTAGAAATATAATAAAATTATATACATCATTTAAATTTATTTATAATTTTTATGGATTAAAGAATTATCATTAATAAAGACACAATAGTGATGTTGAAATTATTTTATTGATTGAAATATCAAATAAATGGTTTTAAAAATATTAAAATAAATATTATATGAAATATTTAGTGTGATCCAATGATTTTAAAGATTAATAAGACATATTATGAGTCTATTAAATATTTTGGTTTGAATATATCCTCTGTGTGGATTTTATTTAAATTCAAATACATGAATAGTGTCAAAATTGACACTATTGTAATTTTATAAAAATAACATAATATAAAATTGTTTAAAAAATCACAAAAATATTTAAAAATTATAAATTTAAATTTATATGGTCTAAAATTTAATAAAGTATCTAATTATGGACAATTCAAAACACATAAGTAATTATTTATAATGATTTAAAATTTTGAATATTATTTCCACAAATAAAATTAAATAGATTAAATAAGGATAAATTAATTTGATAAGGTTTAAAATAAATTCAAAACATGTATAAATTTTATCTTTTTTGATTATATTACAACCCTATCTCATCTCATCTTTGAATTGAGTCATTTTTGGTGGTTTTTAATTGGGGTTCTAATTTATTATAAATTAATATTTCTTATGATTCCAAAGGTGACCCTCTCCTCCCTTATAAAAGGGAACCTCCTCCCTCTCCTCCTCAAACCATTTTGAGCCATCAAGATCATCCAAACCCTGACAATTTATCTTATCCACTTACCTATAAACATACTAGAGGTCCTGATCTTCTTCAAATACTGACTTTAGTGCCCTAAGAGGAGGTTTAGAAGAGGCGCGTCGAAGAAGAGGTAATATCCTTTACCGATCCTTTCAAATTTATTTCTTCTTCTCCTTCCTATTATTTATTGGTTTCATTATAAAGTAATAAAATCAGTATCACTCGTATACTGATATGTTATTATAAATATGATACAAACCTATTTTAGCTTCTATCCATCCTGTAGAAAATGAAGTCACCATGCGTGCGTACGTACATAATACCGTCTCTACACCGTGGTGTAATATGTTTTCCACCACCACCTTACTTGGATGGGTATAATGGTGTAAATAATAACTATATATGATTATTATAACATGATACTAATTCTGAGATATTCTATCCTCCACTCCAAGACCATTCAATAATTATGGGAATGATAGCGTCGCTCGTGCGTACATACGACTTACCGTCTCCACAATGCGATGTGATTCCTTCTACATGATCTTCATTAGACCATGATTATATAAAAGATTTAAATGTATAAATATGATATATATTATACTACTACCATTCTATAAATGATGTATCTATAACCTAAAAAGAGGAATAACAATTAATTCGACAAATCACACATAAGAACATAAAGCAATGAACACCCTAATAACAAGTAGCAATGAAATATTATTAACAAGAAGCTTTTAATATGACCATATATGATATCATAACAATAAGTATGATTCTGGAATACTTTAGTGACATTATTTAAATCATTATATATCAGGTTTAGATACGTACAAAGAATATCAGATCTAAGGTAAGGGAAAATCTCACAATCTCATTTTTATCCGAGATTGTTTATACTTCAGAAATTACTGGGGCATATTTATCATCCACATCCATGTTTCCTCAATATGTAATATTATTTCTGTTCTCCTACAATTTTTTAAATCAAATTTTACCTATTGGTTAATTTTATTAAATGATATGAAAGAAATATTTTGTCATTTTCAGTACGAGATACTTTTTGACTTTTCTGGCAAAAGTACAAGAAGAATATTTATTTAACTTATATAGAATGAATGGATTTTTATGATTTCATAGAACATTATTTACATGAAGATTTCTTTACAAGTTTTCAAGTTTAATTTTAATTAACTTCTTTTAGTTTAAAATTTTATGACATGTTGAGAAAGGAAAAATGTTTTTGTAGTAGAAGGGATATTTTCCTCAAGAATGGAGTTCAAGTATTTTATCAAAATTATTTTCCATATAAGATAATATAGGGTTCTGTTTCTATCCCAATTTTTACGTTTATTTGATTATGTTATGATGGAATTAATTTTATAAAGTCCATTTATCTTATATGGATTATGTTATGATGGCATGATGTTTAAGAATCCCATTTTTATTACATGGGTTATGATATGATATATGATTTATGATTTTGTGGCACACAGAAGATTGGTTTCATTATGAGATGGGTGGGACCTATATCTCACTCCAATGCATTGGGTAAAGATTTATATCTCATGAGATAGACATGGATGTAAGGTAAAGTTAATTCGGTTCAGTGATACAGGACTGGAACGATGAGTGAACTCAGTTCACAAATGGACTTTGTCCGCTATGATAGTCTTGGCAATGAGTCTTAACTAATATGAAATGATTTTCTATGATTATGTTTGTATGCCACAAAGTTTCATGTTTTATGTTATGATTATTGGGATTACATTTCACTACTATGATTTATCCCATGTTATGATATTATGATCTCTTTTGCAGGTTAAGATTTTCAAAATTTTATGTTCTTTTGAATATGATATGATTGATATTTCCTTTTTTTACCGTTACTGAGCATTTGAGCTCACCCTTTTGTATGTTTTATTTTCCCCAAGTTATGAAGAAGAATATTAAGTAGGATATTCCAAAAGGGAATCGAGATATGATGAAATAAATGGGAGAAAATATAGATTCTTTATGAACCAGTTGTTTATGTTTCCCAGTTTCTAAAGTCACTATTCCTATACCGTCCTATCATGGTTTTGTTATATGTTGTAATAAGTATGCTTCAATTCTGAAGTAATAACAATGTTTGTAAGGTATGGGTCATTATATATTTAAAGAGAAATATATCATAAAAAATTATAGTGTAACATTATACCCCCTATATAAAAATTTTTCCCTCAAAATTACATTACTATGATACAAACAACTGAAGATACTTTTGCCTCATCACATCCTTAGGTTCCCACATAGATTCCTCAAATTTATGAGTTTTCCATACAAAATTGACAAGATGAGTGGTTTAGTTCCACAACACTTTCTATTTTTGATCAATAATATCCATGGGTTTTTCCTCATAAGTGATATCATGCTCCATTTTTATAACCTCAATGTTAAGTACATGTGAAGGATCAGGTATGTTCTTATTTAGGAGAGATATATATAACACATCATGTACTTGAGAGAGATTCAGGGGAAGTGACAAGTGATTGGAAACCATCCTAATATGATCAAGAATTTCAAAGGGCATAATATGTCTTCTGTTCATCTTGAACTTATTTCAAAATACCAAAACCCTCTTCCAAGGAGATATTCATAAGAATACCTTTTAAGAAACATTAAGTTCTAGTTCACTCTAATTATTGTTAGCATAACTTTTCTACTGAATCTGAACTCCCCTAATGTAATGCTAGATGTATCCATAATTTTATTCAGTTTCTATAGATATTTTAAGTCCCAATATCCTTCATTATCCATTTTATTCTAAGAAAATCGGATTTCTTCACTTTTTTCCATAGAGGGATCCATATAGGGAATTTTAATGATTTAATGAAGTTTATTTTTGAAACAAACCCAACCAGAGAAAAGTGTTTATCCAAAAAACCTTTTAAATACATATAAAATACTCTAATTATAAATTCTAATTTTTAAATGGTCCTCTCTAACTGAACATCTGTCTGAGGATGGTATTTAGTTATAAATTTCAGTGCTAATTCAAATCATGTTGATGGATTATCTATAACTTTAAGGTAAACCTTAAATCTCAAGCAGATACAATAGAATGTAATAATCCATAAAACCTTATATATTTCTTAATATATATCCTAAAAATATGATCAAGCGATAAATATTATCTGATTATAATGAAATGTGTTGACTTTATAAGGTGATTAACGATAACCCAAATAACATTACGACCTTTAGATATTTTGGGTAGTCTGATGGAAAAATAAATTATGATGTTTTCCAATTTTTATTCTAATACGGGTAATGGTTGTACAATTCCCTTAGAATTATATATCTCAGCCTTAACTTACTGACATACTATGCATCAATATACATACTCTATAATTTGATCTTTTATATTTTCCCACTCGAAATACTCTTGTTGATCACTATACATATTCATACTTCTAGAATGAATTTATAATGATGAACTATGAGATCTATTTATGATATCCTTCTACAATTCTGGTATTAATGTGACACATACTCTATTTTTTAACCATATCATTACATCACAATCATGGTTAAACTCAGGAATATTCCTCACCTTGTTCTATTGTTGTACATCTTCCTTCAATAACTCTTTAATCCTCACATGAATAGATGGTGGAATATACATATGAGAAAGAGTGTATCTTTCTCCCTTCCTTATGATTTCAAAGCCAATATTATGAAAATCCATAAGTATTGGATCTCTTTAAATCCTCATCATGGAAAAAATATCATGGTTCTTCCGAGTCAGGGAATCATCTACCTTGTTCAACTTTCAAGGGTGGTAGTATATTAAGAATTCATAATACTTAATCAACTCCAACCATCTTCTTTGGTGCATATTTAAGTCTTTTTGTGTAAATATATACTATAAGATTTTTTATCAGTATATATATAACATTTTCACCATAAATATAATTCCTATATATTTTTAATTCAACAATTAACCCATCCAACTCTAAATCTTGAGTTTAGTAATTTTTTTCATGAATTTTCAATTAGCGTGAGGCATATGCAATAATTATATAATTATACATGAGGAAACATCATAGTACCTTCTTCAATGAATCACTAAAAATCACAAAACTTTCACCAAAATAGGGTAGTGTCAGAACAAGTGCACTATCGAACTTTGAGAATACCCTAGAATAACAAACATAAATATTATATCATTTTAGATTAATATTCAATATATATCACAACTATACACACATGAGGACTATAAAATTTTACTGTATTTGGAGATAATATTCATAATCAAATTATTTTCTAAAATATATTTAACATATCCCACAAATATATTTATATTAGTACTATTCTAGACATATTATACTTAGAAACTTCCATCAAAACCTGAGGAAGGTAAACATAAGAAAGGGTTATCTAATATGATCAGTAATGTTAAAAATGATAGATATCAATCATAAGTGAGCATAAGATGTTCATGAATCTATGATAACATGATCATGTGCATGTTATCAATATAAAATATTCATACCCAAAAAATTTAGATCATAAACTCCAAAATCAAGTTATATCCAAAATCATGGTTAATCAGAGTGTCAAAATAAAAATTTTCGTTGAAGAGTAATAACATCGGAATGTGGAATAATAATCATAGTAAATAATAATATTGAAAACATAGCTATTCATAATAATTTACAATCATAATATTGTGATCATATCTTGAAGTGATAATAACCATGCATTAAAATTTGAACATATCCATTCACAACCATGTTCTTGCATAATCTTGTGAGAATATCTAGAATAAATCATCCTCATACATCAAAATGGAAACATAGATATTAACAATCATGTATAAAATTATCATCACCATCTCATGAAATATCTACATCACACCCCTATACATTTTATGGATATAACATACTAAACCATCTCATAATCATAATTCATTTATATATATACCACAAGATCCTGAAAAAATTTATTATTTCATCAAATCTTAACTTGTGGAAAATAAAATGAGCTTCATAAAGATTTAATAATCATAATAAATAACCATATAGAGGATAAAATGATTATATCATTGGATAATCTCCCCAGTGAAACCTAAATTACATCAATGGATGTTCTCATAGATGAAAATACCTTTAATGGAACATTGAAACATTTCTTAGAGAAAATACCCTTTTCATTTTAAAACCACTTATTTAAATATAAAAAATTATACAATATTAGGAATTTTTTTATTTTATAACAACTACTGAAACTTGTAAAGGAATATTCAAAATCAATGAGTAGTCATGATGGTGGAAACATATATTTGTTTGATATATATTAAAATAAAGATTTCATCCAAACCTTTGGTAAAAAATGCCTTATTCGTAAAATGAAAACAAGATTATTTTTTAATTTTTTTTATAAAACTTATTATATGGGTAAAAATGAATTTAATAAATCATTGAAGATTATTAAAAAAATTATTGATTTTTTTTTAAAAAAATATGGACTTGGAATAAAAATATTCTTAATCGAATGTAAAAACAAAGTCAGTTTTTATTAAAAACGTTCTTTTATAATTTTGAGTTCTAAGAGAAAGAAAAATTGAAGAAAAAATTATAATCTCTTGAAATAACCATAGGTTTATAAAATTCATAAGATTTGTGAGATTTATATCATATAATTTCATTATCAAAAAATTTAACAGTAAACAATCCTAGTAAAAAAGTGAGATTGTAACAAAATAACCTTATTACTTTAGTAACATTTGAGTCATAAGTCACATGAAAGAAATAACTTTAAAAGAAGCTTTAAATAGAATGAATATAAGGATATTCATGATACAACATATCAATGGGGTAGTATATAAAACTAATAAAAGAAGATATTTTTATAATATAACATATGTCCGAGAGGATATTCATTTTCACAAATAAAATTTCTAAAAAATGGTGTTAATTAATTATAATGTACATACCCAAAATGAAAAAAACCATTTGTTAAGAAAAAATATTTTTGAATCATAATATTACAGTACAAAAATTCAGTACCTATTTACTATGAATTAATCAATACATTTTCACTATATAAAACCTTTATAGATATTTTTCATAATGTGGTTACTCCTATTCATAAACCAATTTAGTGACTAGGTTATGATATATCATAGTACATTTTAAGCTTAGTGTTATATTACAAGAAAGATATCGGTCACTATGATTGGTCTAGGACACTACTCAATAAATTTAGTCTTTGAAGGATCAATTGATATACTGTCTACTGATATTAAATAACATAATAATGAGACTTTATGTAGCCAATATTCACGCTTAAAAAATTGGTATTCATCATCTCCTTCCATAGTAAAATTATAAAAATCATCAAATGATCTTTATTCTCTTCCTTTATATTGGAATATATAAGAATATGATATATAAATACCACTACAAACTAATTGAGGTAATATATAAAGACTATATACCTTAAATCCATAAATATAAGAGGGGAATTGGTATGTCCAAATAGAATCACTATAAATTCATAATGACCATGCCTCAAATGAAAGATTTTTTGAGTATATCATCATTCTTTCCCCTTAATTAATAATATTCAAAATGAATTTATATGTTGTAAAAGTATTTAACTATGTGTAATTGAAAAAAAATACTCATTAATATGGGGTAGAGGATACTTGTTCTTGATAGTGATATTATTAACTTCTTGATAATAAATGAAAAGATTCATCAAACCATCATTTTTCTTAACAAAAATAATAGGATCACACCATGGTGATGTGATAGGGAGTATAAATCCCTTGTCAAGATTATTCTTGAGTTTCTTCTTCAATTCATGTAACTCAATCAGGGCTATTCTATATTGAGTCTTTGAAATAGTTGTAGAACTTGGAATGAGTTATATTGAAAACTAAACTATATGATTCGAAGAAATACTGGGAAATTATTTAAGAAATACATCAGAATATTACTTAATAATAGTAAAATATTTAAAGTTTAGATTATTCCAAACCATTTTATATAAATATACCTCATGAATAGGTAGTAATACCCATATAATAGTAGTAATTTCCATTGGAAGTTCATATTAATCCTTGCACTAAAAGACGATCATAGGTTGATTCAGAATATCAAATCTAACTTTCCTTTCTTGAAAATTGATATGAATTCTATATAAATATATTCAATCCATGCCCCAAATAACATCATATTTAACTAGAGGGAGAATAATAAAATTTTCACAAAGCACATTCCTATAAAATTCTATCAAAGTGGAGCTATAACTTGAAATGAAATCATCCCACCATTAAGTTTTTCCCTGATAATTTAACATCTAATTGCTAAGGTGGTGATGTGATATAATTATAAAATTGTTTATATATAAAATAATGGGTAGAACTAGAATCAAATAATACATTTCTTGTTATAGACTGGATCATAAGTATAATTTTCACTACTTCAATATCGTGACCCACATTAGTATTTTTGATCACATGAGATTTCCCTTAATCTCTTTACTTAAGAGGTTTCTGATTCCAATTATTATCATTAACTCTTGTATCAAGGAAATGGTTGTAATAATGGGCATAATCATAATAGTTTTATCATTGGAGTGTGGGTGGTGCATTAAACTTAGCTTTCTCCCTATTATTTTCATTAACATTCCTATTTACATCTCTTTGATATTAACTAACCCAAATTCCTTTCTTTAAACAGTTTTACCATTTACTAACCCCTTTTTGATACTTTCCACATGCTTATTTCCCCACTTATGGAAGAAAGGAAGATTTTTTTCTTTTCTCCATGGGTTTAATTATTATAATTTCCTTGAAACTCCACCTTTCACTTCTTATCAAAATCATAATAATGATGGGAATCTACACTCTTAATTTATACCTTTATAGAACATAGAATGATTTATTCATAGTTACTAAATTTACATATGGACAGTGCCTTTCAGAGACTTGGTTTTAGTCCACTAATGAAATGATCAATTTTTCTTTTAGGTTTGATGATGAAACTTGAATCGTACCTTGAACGACTTGGAAATTTCCTTATAGGAACCAATAAATTCATCATCCTTATTATTAAGCTTATAGAATTTCATTTTCATTTTTATGAAAAGAGTACAAGGAAATTATTTACTAAAAAATACCCTCTTAAACTCATCCCATTCAATAGAGTCAATTTCTTCCTCTTTTATCATATTCTTAATAAGATTCCACTATTGGTAAGTTTCTCCTTCCAGACAATACACTTACATGGAAATTTTTTCATTCTATGAGTACTAGAGCATGCGAAATATATTTTTAGTGGTAATGATCCACTTAAAAGAAACTAGTGTATCTATGGACCCATTGTAAGAAGGTGTATGTTGTGACACTTAAGACTCTACCATAGGAGGTAAATACTGTATCCTGAAATATTGTAAAAATTTTCCATTTAAAGATCCCTTTTTTATGATTTTTTTTAAAATTTAACTTTTTAAATTTGAAATTGACCAAACTAATTCCATTTTTTAATTCATCATATCAAAATTATCTGAGTATAAATTTTTGATCTTTCCCAAAAAATGTCTTTTTTAGTTGAAAATTATTATTTTCACAAAACTTTTAATTTTTATGAATTAACCCTTATATAAGAATGACCTATTAGATTAATTTTTTTCAGTAACAACATAATAATTTAAGGAATAATATTATACATTTAACAATATTATTTGAACTTATAAAACCTATGGAAAATGTTTTTATATCAAATTAAATTATTACATTTATATAAAAATTACTTTTAGTCTTTTAATCAAATCAAGTATTTTTAAGGGAGATTCAGTTTTTCCTTTCCTTAAAATAATTATATATATTTTTATAATAAATCAATTTATTTCATAAAAATTTGTATCCAGGATAATTTTATCTTATATATAGATTTACAAGTTGAAAATGTTATTTCTCAAAAAACTATTTTTACGTGATTAAGTGTATTAATTGTAAAATTAAAATTTCAAACTTTTATAAATAGTATTTGATTAAATTATTTTAAAATAGGAAATTATTACTATAAAATTAGGTAAAATGGTGAATATTAATCTTTTTAATTAAAATTAATATCCAAGGTAAAATTAAATTACAGTAAAAGTTTATAATTTAAAACAAAAAGAACAAAATAACTCAAAGATATATCTAAAAGAAGTGTTTAAGGTGAGTTTTGACCCAAAATTAGTTTACTCTCTTTTTTTGGTCCATTTTATTTCCTTTCACACTTGAATAGTATCCTTAGATTATTGAAAATATAAGGTTTACTCACAAAACTACCCTCCCATTTCACTTATAAAAGGTAACATGTTCACCTCTTAAAGCCTCACTTATCATTAAAATTTCTCCTTTAAACTCTTCCATTTTAATGACCACATAAACCTATCCAACTTTCAAAACATTGTTTTTCACAATTACTTAGCATAATTCCTTCATTTCTAAGGATAATTCCAAGGAAAATTAAAGTCCCCAATGTGAGTATTATTAACTAATTCGTTTTTCCTTATTAATCAGCTTATTTAAAATGTATTCTAGACACACTAATATACTGATATTATTATAACTTACATACTATAATGTTTCTATATTAATAGTATTACCATTATTTATTCATATAACCCATCCATTAAGAAAAATAAAATTATTTTTCATGCATTGTGCAGACTAGCACCTCCACAACATAACATATTTTGTTTTCCTACACCACTTCAAAATATTGGATATAAGAAGTGTATTAAAGAATAAATACAATGTTTATGATATCATTAAGGTTTTTTTATAAATAATTATAAAATTTACTAATCATATGATAGAAATCATTTATTCAAATTATGTAGTGTTTTCTTATCCATTACTTATTCTTATAATATATTCTTATCCAATAGTTATTCTTTTAATTCCATATAATTTTGATATATCTCACTAATAAACACTAAAAAATATTATTTTTCTTAAAATATTATGTTATTACAACAAAACCACCTATTAATCATTCATTAAATAAGGGTATTTTTGTAAGGACATGACCTTAATCATTACATGTTCTAGTGACTTTATACTAGAATTCACTTACTTTCATTTCCAAGGATATTTTTAGGTTTAGAGTTTTAAAGAGTTAGGTCATAAATCTTACATAAAAACCCATATATTAAAAATTAGACACTTCTAATTACTATCCATTCTTTTAATAATATAAAACTTATAAAATTAAACACATTTTATTTTCATGAAAAATATTTATAACTTTCAACTTGACTTCTTCTTTTCGCTTACCCATCCTTAAACCCTTTGATTTTTTTAAAACTTGGGATGAGTAAAAAAATATTCCTAAGGGACATAATAGAATTAAATAAACCATTATTCCATGAACACTTATAAAAAATTGCCTTTTTAATAATAAAATTTGTCTCAAAATAAACATTTTCTTACCCAAGAAATCACCTTCTTTGCCCAAATAATTTAATAAAACATTTCATAAGAAATATTAAATAAAAAATAAAACTCAGAAATGTTTCTTTGAAATCACGAAAAACTCATAATAACTTTTTTACAAAGTTATTATTTTCAACCTTATGAAGTATCATAAACTTTAATTTATATTGTGAAATCATAAGATTTCCATAAAAACCCATAGAAAGCATAGATACAAATTATAGGTAACTTGGGGAATAATATTCATATAACTCTTACTTACACATCAAATAACCATAAAAATTATACTTGGAGAAACCATCACATTTATACTGGAAAATCACATCATTATTATACTTGGAATAACCACCATAATATATTCCCATAATATCTTAGGAAAAACCTAATCAGTTAACTCCATCCACTTATCCAATGCATTGGAGTGATATAACATAATAAAAAATCCTCAGTTTATAATGGTACTACCCTCCTAAAAAACAATACCCACGAACCATAATATAATATATAAAATCCTATATTATAAAAATGTTCCTTTCACCCAAAAGAAAACATTTTTTGGATATAGATATATCTATTCCATTTTAGAAACCCTTTTTTTGAAAATAACTGGAACATAGGGAAGGATAGTTTTTCATTGAATAAAATATATAATATTTTAATAGAATCCAAAAAATAAAATAAGGGTTATATTGGATGGAAATTTAGTTATTTCCATATATGATAAAATAGAACATTTCTTATGTATTTTTTAAAGAACATCAAAACTTTATGTGTAATGACCCTGACTCTATTATCTCAGAGCTGATGTCTACTTTATTACATTGGTTCTAGATATAAGTAATCACATACCAAAGGAAAAAATAGTTTATTAGTCTTGGTAAACTAAATACAAACTTGAAATTCAAATTACATTTTAAAACATAAAATATAAAAATTATTTTCTTTGATAATGCCATTATTACCCTTAGTATATCCCTACATATCTATCAAAAACACTTCCTGGTATCATGGGGAAAATAAAACATAAGAAAGGGGTGATCTCAGATTCTTAGTAAGGGTAAGTGTATATTGAAAGCTATCATGAATAAATAATAATAATCAATATTTAAAGGTAAATAACTAAAACATATTCCATTGAAAGAAAAAATTGATCTTAATATTCCAGTAATATAATATGATCAAATAAATCCATATAAATAATCACATGAGCTTGAAACATATCCATGAATATTCTAAGTAATTGAATGATCACAAGGGATTCAATAACTAATATTATAATGAGGGAATTCATAATTTTGGACATGTTTAATATACCATCAAGGCCTCATGTGAAAATAATTCTTACCATAAAGGCCTCATGCTAAGAAATCTTAGATACATTTTTAAGGCCTCAACCAAATACCCAAAATATTTTCTCTCATTAGACAAACTGGTTCATCAAGGGGATATGTAATTATAGGACCCACCTATTATTTAATAATTCCAATTCATTACTCATATAACATGGGTGAAACATAATCAACATAAATATTTATATTTAGAAACTAACATATGAAATTTTAATACTTAACCCAATCAATAAACATAATCATATACTATCTAGAGTAATATGGTGAATAGTAATAAGATTGTACATCCCCATTCAAACTAATCACAAACAATATAGATAAATAATAAATATGATATCAATATAACACATACGTAGTGGATAATAAGTATAGTAAAGGGTTTATGTTGTTTATGATTATAAATACCATAAAAATGTCATTGATTTTTTTTTGAAAAAAATAACCTTTTCACTATGAAATTTTTTTAGAACTAAAATTTTACAAAATATTTGGAAATTAATTTTATTTTAAAATAACCTATAAAAATTATAATGGAATATTAAGATATTAATTAGTTATGAGTGTAGGAAATTCTATTCATACCTTACACATTAAAACAAATTTTCATTTCACATTTTTAGTAAAAGACAAATGAGAATTATTTGGAAAATGACATAAAGATTAATTTAAAAAAAAATTGTAAAAAAAGTAAAAAAAAGGTAAATTTTTTTTATTAAATAATTTTGATAATTTTGAAATAATTTTTTTAATTTTTTAGACAATATGGTTCTATAAGAAAAATGATCTTCGATCGAGGAGAGAAATAAAGTCGAATTTTGTTAAAAATATTTTATTGATAATTATAACTACCAAAGTGTGGAAATTTTTTATTTATACTTTAAAATTTCATAAATAAACAAATTATATGAAAATATATTGGTTTTATTATAGGTATATGAAATAGTCCCCTAATGGATATGTAAACATAAATATTACTAAATAATGATGGGATTGTGAAATAACCCCTTTCTACTTTGGTAACTTATCATTCATAAGCCCTATAATATAAAAAACATCCAATGAAAATTTAAATACCATGAATATAAATATTTTCACGGTAAAAAATATAAAGGGGTACTATATACACAACAAAAAATAAATAAATGGTGAATATAGCATATGTATTAGATAAGTAAAAGTGAGATGAGAAACCCATACCTCAGGTTTGAATTTCTTCATATGTGTTTGAAACTTCTATATAATAAATAAAAGTTTATTATATCCATTTCAAAGAAACATAATCAGATATATAATACCAAATATGATTTACTTAAAGTCTTTTATCACCCATTTGTTAACTATTATTTGTTAAAATCACTATTTTGGGTGATAATTGCTTCATTTTTCATGTATGTTTTGATTTAGTAATTTCAGTCCTTTTAATTTTATCATGGTTAAATAATCTCAAAAATTTTAAACATGATATAAATTTATTATATATTTACTATATATATATATATATTTATAGTAATCCATAAAAGTTAGAGATAGAAAATGGATTACACTATTCATG
Organism: Viscum album; assembly: GCA_963277665.1. Taxonomy (NCBI): domain Eukaryota; kingdom Viridiplantae; phylum Streptophyta; class Magnoliopsida; order Santalales; family Viscaceae; genus Viscum; species Viscum album. The sequence goes on from OY728127.1 coordinate 306,596,249, forward strand.
GAGATGACTAGTTGTATGTATGCATGAATGTTGTTTCCATTTTTTCATAAGATAGAAGGAAATGAAAATAAATATTAATTAACCTTTAAAAAATTATTTTTATATCATATATATCATTTATACCAATAAAATACATCTTTATTACCAAATATATACAAATAAAATAAAAAATATATCACATCGCAACGTGGAGGTAGTAGTCCACAGGTACGCATGAGCAACATTATTATTTTCTAATGGATTTGATAGTAAGAAGTTATATGTGATATTATATTTTTAAAAGTAAATTTAATTCATAAATATCACATATATATTAAGTTTTACCTTACTTCCTTCCATTTAAAGTGTAAGTGAAAAAATGAATCACATTGCTTCGTGAGGCGATAGTCCGCCGTACACATGAGCGACTTTATCGTATCCCCCACATAATGGAATGTAAGGAGGTATATGTGATATAATATTTGAAAAAGTATAATAATTTTATAAATATAAAATAAATATGTTAAATCCATCATTATATCCATCCTTGAAAGGTGGTGATGGAAGACAAATAACACCGGTTTGCAAAGAGGCAGTAGTCCGTCATATACACGAATGCTGATTTTGTATCCCATTTGATGGAAGAAGAGATATATTTAAGTAATTAAATTATAAAAATAAAATTTTAGTATATATTAGATACTGGTGTTTTTATTTTATCGTATTTGGAAAATATCTCAAGGAGTTATAAGAAGAATTAAAACAAAGACAAATAATTTAAAACTTTACCTCTTCTTCAAACAACCTATTTAAGTTTAACCTAAAGCCTTCATAGATTGAATTTATGTTCTCACCAAGGAATATATTTTGTGGGTGGTGAATTAAAGAAGAAATTTTTTATGACTTTTCCAGAATAAATGGTTTTGTAAGTGTTAAAATGGGAGGATAGGGTGTGGCCCTTTATAAGTGGGGGAGAAGACACACATGGAATTTTTGAAAAGATAAAGTGATTCCCATATTTTTATTCTGAAAAGGGACTCCAAAATAGTCCATTATAGAATCATAGACGTTATAAATTCTAAATATTGACATAAAATGGCTTTGGAAAGGTTTTAGGTCATTTTAAAGCCCTATTTTCTTAGATTAACCCCCTCAGTAAATACATTTTTACCTTAACTGTGGTAATTAATTTTTACAATTTTCACTATTCATTATAGTTAAAAATTAAGTTGAACTTATTATATAATATAAAATATTATTATTATAAATATGGAATACATTTTTATAAATTCAATTAAAAAATGTCATAATTCATTTTAAAATTAATTCGTATATGCGATGAAAGAGCGGTTTTACAATACGAAAATTCTCATAAGTATATAATATTTTAATGTGAATATTAAATATTAAATTGATTAAAATGAATTAAATAAGTTAAATTGTAATATAATTGAACTAATTTTACTTTAAGCCAATTTAAAATATAATTTAACTTTGTAAATATTTTAAGTAACATGTCAATTTTCAATAAAAATCAGTATTTTAAACTATTCATTAAGAAATTAATATTTTTAGAAAAATTGAAAAAATTCACCCAAAGATAGTTTTAACATGTTTATTTAAAAATTTATTTTTGTTTTTCTAAATAATATTTCTAAAAATGGTAAAAAATTAATTTTAAATTATGTTCGGAAAGTGCGAATAAACTATCTTTTTGAAAAAATTCGATTTTTTTTTCAGAAAAAATTTATTTTTCTTTAAAATGATTCTTATTTTGTTTCTAATAAATATATATCCATTAAATTTATTTTATATAGGTTTAAACCATATAATTTTTATAATTATTTATTACTATTCAAACCAACCAACTTAACGACCATGTTATAATGGTCATTTTTAAATAATAACATTTTAATACAGTTTTGTGTTTCATTTAAACATGGTATTACATGTATCAAAATATATCAAAGATATTGAATTTAATTTAAATAAATGTATTTTAATTTCTTTTTTTGGTAAATTATACCCTCTTAAATACATTATGTCCTTGAAATTTAATATTGATCTCGGTAATCAATGGTTTTACTTTTGAAAATTCCATTCCTGAAACACCACATCCGAAAAATGGTTAATAAATCTTCATCTTGATAAGAGAGAAGGGTAATTAAAAAGGTTATATATAATAAAAAATTAAAAGGTTTCCATGTAGGATAACATTGGTGTTATATTAATATATAGACACTGAAGAGAAGCGTAAATACTTATGGAGATTTATTGAGATCACTGATCACATGAAATTGAATGATATAGAAAATTTATTAACAAAAAATCCATAAATATATGATGGATGAAATAACCATCAGTGCAATAGAAATGAAGGTATTAGGGTAAAATTTTTTTTTTCAATATATTTTTCCTATAGTTGATAAATTATGTTACCATTATGACAAAATACACCAAAAAATATAATTATAATTTCATCCTTTGGTTCTTATTAAATTAATTCCAACTTTATCTCTCACACTAGAAAATGAATATACAGTAGGAATTTTTATCCTTGTATCACTAGAATTAGCATTTAACAAATTATTAGGTCAATAAAATAATGAATTAATTCCTCCAATATTTAGATATTTCACAAGCCCAAAATTATTATCACAATTTATACAATAACACTTGAATTTAATCTTAATCCATTCAATAAATAATTTACATTAAGACTCATCCAAAACATGTCTGACCAAATTCAATGTTCAAAAATTCTGAAGTAAGGTTACTAAATCAAAATAATATTACCTATACAAGATAAAGTTTCTCTTAATGTCACATTGTAAATATGTGAATATATTTATCACCTTGAAACCTTAATGAAAATAAGCATGATTCCATAAATTAAATCTCAGGTCATCGAATATATTCCATAAATAAAAAAAGCATTAAAATATATCAAATATGACATAAAACATTAAATCACTCACCATTTTTAATGTCACCAATACTATCCCATAAACATATCTATATAATTATCATCTCAACTTAGAGAACATATTAAATGATACCTTACATTAGTAATTCATTTTACAAAATGATTAACATGACATTGAATCACTTTTCTTGGTAGCATTTAACACATGATTTCAAATCCATAAAGAAATACTATAATATTAAAATACATATATGAGAATATCATTGATAAAATACTTCTACAACCCATTTATTAAAACCAAATACATAATAGAATTAATCATCACACTTTTTCTATATTAGTAATAAAAGATCAACCTTTACCCCTTAGCCTTTTTGAGACATATTCCCTTCATGCATAAGGAATTAGTTGCAATAGTGCCCTATCTCCTTACGATTAATGAACTATACTTTGAGGGCTTCTCCCTTACCCTTATATTCATGATCCTAATGAAATTATTATTTACACCTAAATAAAAAAATTCTTTTTAGGCATGGATAAAGGTGTTTCTTTCCACAAGTATCACATATGGGGAAAGCATTCTTTCCATTCTTCCACTTATCTATTTTTTACTCTTCTATAATAATCTCCTTTTACTTACCATCAAAGATATAAGACTTGTTGAATTATTTATCTGTCTTGATTTCACATGATACTATATCCACTTATGATAAGAATTTTTTTGAGACTAATTCCCTTCGATGTATTGGATTAAGTCCCTTAAATAACAGTTAATCTTTCTCTTTGGATTACATATGTAGTCTGTAGCACACCTTTATAACCTTATGATGTTGGATTCATATTTAGTAACATTTTTATGTTTATTTTGTCTTAGTCTCAGGAATTTCCACTCCATATCCGCTCATTTCTTCCAAGGAAAATAATTTTCCAATAAATTTTAATTAAAATAAATCCATTCCATGTTTTCTATTTCTTGTTGATCCTTCTTGTTTTGAATCAATAACCACTATTGATCCATATCTCCTAAGAGATGATAAACATCCATGACAAACTTTTCCCTTTCATTACTTCACAAAGTAATAAATATATTATCCAAGAGACTTATCCATTGATTAGATAAAAATGGATTTGTAGTCCCATTGAATGATGGATGTTTCTAATTCATGAAGAAGTCTAAAATTGTTACAACATGTACTAGATCAGTAGGTTGTACCATATAGGTAAAGTTATTTCTCATAACCCAAGTCAGTTGCACCAATATGGTTATAATTTTTTCACTTCTAGCTGTGACTCCTGCTCCAGATACATTATCTTGATAAGGAGGGAAATTCAAATATGGAGTACATGTATTGGGATTATTCCCATTCCTTATACTAGTATACATTTATAAAAAATAGAATACACTAGATTAGATAATGAAATTATGAAACATAATGTATAATCCCAAAACTAGTGAAACACATAACATAAGTTAAAAAAATTATGCATGGTTTATCTCATAATAAAAAACATGGTTTCTTTTGTAAATTCTTCCAATCATAAAAATATTTTTAAATAATTCATAATGTTTTGAAATGAAAATGTGAATTAACTCAATCATATCCCCCAGGAGTGTCAAACAATGTGAATAGTAAGGCCCATTTTCATGTACCAGTTAATACTCGAGTCAATCTTAACATGCATTTTTTGGGGTTATTTATAAGGACCCGACCTTATATCATTACATAATCATGAATTAAATTAATAATTCACATAGAGTATCTTTTCAGGTTTAGAGTTTTAGAGAATTAAGACATAACTATTACATTTCAAAAGATTAAAAAGTAGACACTTATAATAAGTTTCCATAAAATAAAAACTCTTAAAAAGAAACATGTCTAGTTCCATGTTTTAGAAATCATATCTTTCCTTGATCCCATCCGTGACCCTATTAATCTTTATGTCTTGTGTAAAACATTTCAAAAACTTGGGATGAGCATAAAAATCCCAGTAAAGGATACACAAAGAAGGAAAACTGTTAGTTTTTCAAAACAACAAGTAAACCATGAATACTTTATCAAAGTAATACTTTTCACCTTTAAGAAGTATTAAATACTCTTCACTGAATAAAATATCACCAGTTATCCTTTGTAACCAAAATATTACCATAATACCATATAAAGAACACATAACATATAAAGGTAACTTGGGACAAAAACATACTTAAATGGAAAAACCATACGGTCAACTTCCACACATATCACTACATGGAATAGCCATACGACTGACTTCCGTACCCAATGCATTGGAGGTTATAATGTAACCACCCATCCTGGTATTCACAGCACCACCCGTCATATGGTTTATCATGTAACCACCCATCAAATGTCCAAGTACCATTATAAAATCATAAGACATAAAACAAATATAATGGAGAGAAAACATTTCCACATTTCGATCACAATATATCACATAAATATATTGACACAAAAAATCCATTATAAAAACCATTTTCAATACCAAAATACATAAAAGAGTATATGGTATTTATTTCATTTTAAAAACATTATGGCTTGTTGAGGAAGCCAAATACCAAATAATACTTGCGGCGGTGAAAAAGGTCATTGTCTCCGCGTATGTTAAAAGAAACATTCCTTTTTTTCATTTAGTAAAATTCTTCGTATAAATAGAATCAATTTGAATGAAATGAAAATTAAAAGGTATTTTATACCGCTTATAAAAGAAAGTCTCGTATTAGAACAAAATACGCCTCAATGAAAGGAGATTGAGACGAAGTCCCTTACAAAGTCGGTATCCTTAGATTAAGGATAAATCAATTACATAATTATGTGTGAAAAATATAAATACACCCAATATAATAGGATATTAAGTGTAAAACAATCATAGGTCATTGAAACATATTCATAGTATGAAAAAAATAAAGAAGTAGAGGTTTAACCCAAAGAATTGGAATTGGGTTAAGAAGTTCCCTTGCAAAAATTCGATAGCCTAACGGTGTCACACCAAATTTTAGAAAAAGAGTTGATGAGAGAGATAAAGGGTATATCATCACTTGGACATAAAATTTACAACAATAAGGATATATAATAACATATCCTAACATAAGAATATGTAATTTAAAAGACAAAACAAAAAGAAGTCTTTTAAAAATAGGAGGGTGAAAGGTTTCCTTACTCACTTGGGTAACTTTCAAAATGTACACCCCATGAAATAAGGACTATAAAACATTGATGTAAATACTCATAAAAAAAATTATATTACACAAAGAGTATAATAATGGGCAGTACATACACCACTCAAAGGAAATGGTGGCAAATGTAGCATAAATCTCACGAGAATAAAAGTGAGATAAAAAACCTCTTACGAAAACTAGGCAGCCTAACGACGCCACTTAAACCTTCCAAAAATGGATTTATGAGATCCAATAGGGTCTCTCATAATATTAACATAAAAATTATATAATGAGGAATATAAAATAACATCCCCAAACATAAGAAATATGAGCTTAAAAGAAATTACATAAAAGAGAGTACTTAAAAAGAAAGAGAGAGGTAGGATCCCTTACCTCGTGTCCGACTTGACTCGATCGTTCTTTAATCCCATAAATAATAAACTAGATTTAATTTATACTTGATTAAGAACATTTTTTAAGTTCATTATTCCTTTTATATCATTTTATTACCATTTTAAGAACATTATGTATTGATTTATGTTAATAACGGTCGTTTTGTCGATCATTGGTACTTGAGTCAAAAATAAACTTCTTATAATTACAAGTTGTTCATATGGTAAAATATCCATTATATCCAGAATTATATTAATTATTTAGATATCATATATATCATATATATCCAGTATATACATGCATTTATAATATTACATAAGATTTAGAGGTAAGAAATGAAATGCACCGTTCATGGAGACGGTAAACCGTACGTACGCATGAACGCTACTTTCATTTATATTTCATATTTAATGGAATGAAATCATAATTATATATAAATATATTATAATTAAAATATAATATCATATATAATATCATTAACTCCATCCTTTATATGTCCCACACATGGCATTAACTAATCAAATCACTTTGAGGGGGCGGTAGTCCACACTTTCTAAAATGAAGATATCGCATTTACCCATAATGGAAACCATAAAGGTATGCCATAAATGAAAAATACAGAAGAATAAGGAAAAAATAAACATAATATATATCATATATAAATAGAGTGACATCTTAATGGCCACCATGAAAGGTGTTAAAAGAATATTGAACAATCATCATTTCGTGAGGCATAAATTCGCCATCTATAGAAACAGTATGTTATTTAACCATTAGATGAAGGTGTGTGAAAGTTTAGCTTGAATCCTTATCATTAAAACATACTAGTATATCGAAGATACTTGTTTTATTACAAAATAAAGGAATAAAAATAGTTTAGGGGGTTGGAGAAGCAAAATAAAACAAAAGAACATAAGAGAGGACATTACCTTTAAATCAGGTTACTCCCTTTGGTTTGAACCAAATGGGTTTCTTGAAGATCTTTCTACCTAAGGTAAGGATTCTAGGATGAATAGAGGGATGTGGAGAGATAAAGTGAGCAGAGTTTGGTCGACCAAAAGGCTTGAGAGGTGTGGGTAAGTGGGTAGAGGTGGGGGCCTTTTATAAGAGGGAGGAGGGGCACTCTTGGAAAGTCTTGAAAAGTTACTTTATTATAAAATAATTTTCGGATATTAAAGGTCCAAAAATTATATATTTCGAGGATAAGGTGATAAGGGTTATAAATCCACCCATCAAATAGATTTTTGACAAGTTTATGTCTTAGAGTTTACATTATCTTTTCATTTTATTTAAATCGTTCATTAATGAGGTAATCACTGCATCATCATGGTGTCATAAATAAATAAATAAATTTAATGTCTAAAAATTCTAAAAAAATACTATGATGTATGAAATCTTTTTATCTTTCCAATGAATATTTCTAGTAAAAAAAATGACTTGTATAGTAAATTTTGTTTAGTAAAACAATACATGTTTGTGACATTTTTATTTTAACTTTAAATAAAAAGTTATTAATGTCATTTTTTTACCCAAGTGGCTCCATGGGGTCCCCAAGTTGACCCATGGATTTTATTGGTCGGCCATGACTCATCCAATAAGGGTAGTACATGTGTCAAGATAATTTCATATTATTATAACATTATCCTTACCTTAAATTACACTAATTACCTTTAATCGCGATTAATAAAACTTAAAAGTTACTATTCACCAAAAAATTATTTTAATCTCATTGAACCACATTTTACATAATAATGACAACCATGTATGTCATATTTTTGAAATTCAAATCACAGAAGTGGTAAAGTTTCATTTAAACGAAAAATCAGTTTTTTAACTACCACTTTGTGGTTTCACTATTCATAAAAAATTGTAGTTTTTTAGAAAATACCAAAAATTCACCCTAATCTATATTTGATATTCCGAATTCAAAAATGATTTCTATTTTAAAAAATTCAAAACATATAAGTTTCATTAAATAATTTAATAATTAATTCCCACTGTTAAAATAAATAGCGTGTTTTTAAGAAACAATATGTATTAAAATATTGACCCTAGTTTAAGTCCAATTTCAAAGTGAAATTAATTCCAATGACCACCATTGGATTAAATGGTAAAAATATATTCTAATTTCACTTTAAAACCAATTCAAAAGATGATCTAATCATATAATTAATTTAGATTAAAAATAGGTTTTGAATTAAAATACAACATTTTTTCACTTATTCATTAAAAATGAAATTTTAATAACAAAAACCTAGACAAAGTAAATTTTGATATCCCGATTCTAAATAAGGATTTTATTTGGTCTAATATAACTAATAAAATTGTCAAAAGTGGATTTAAAAAGGGTTCACCATCAAAAGGCAGTTAATTGACCTTTTAAAGAATATTAGAATATTTACTCTTAAAATTGGATTCATCCACATTTTAATCCTCTAACATTTATTGGATAAAATTAAAAATATTTGAAAAACATATATAATAATTTTTTTGTTAGTTATATTAATTCTTGCCATTACAACGGCTAGGCGTTAACTATCATTTAAAATAATATTATTTTATTATTAGAGTGCAATGTAAGATTTCAAAGAAACTCGTTGTTGCGTATTGGGTACAACATCGAGCATTGCGTTCCATTTAAAGTAATATTAATATTTTATTCAAAAATATTAATAAATATGAAAATTAATATTCTTTATTTACCTGGGATGTTACATCATTACACATAGGCACATCTTTTCCAGAATAACATCCCCCTATAGTATCCATATAGAGATGTATTTCTAGGAAAAACCACATAATATCTTCCTCACCAAAACATTATTATGCTATACTATATTTTGAATAATCCTTAAAGTATGTCACAAGATTATATAATCTAATCTATTTTTCCTAAATCTAGTTCCCAAGGTTTTTAGTAAAATTTCTCTAATACCAACTGTAATGATCCCAACTGCAGTAGACTAGAGCTAGTGTATACTTTATTACATTGGTGCTAGATACAAGTGATTACATCCCAATGGACTAAATAATTTAATAGTATTAGTAAAATAGATATATACTTGAAATTAACATTAAATTTTATAATTTAAAATAGAGAACGTATTTTATTTTAGAATGGAATTATTCCCCTAAACATATCCCAATATATCAATCACAAACACATATTTGTATCCTGGGGAAAATAAAACATAAGAAATGAGTGAGATTTGATGCTCAGTAAGGGTAAGCATATAATAGAATCTATCATGAATAAATAAGATTCATAAATATAGTAAGATGAATAACTGAAACACATTCCATTTAAACAATAAATTTATCATAGTATGGAAGGAATACAATATGATCAAATAAATCCATATAAATAATAATATGATTTTAAAACTGAGCCATGGATATTATAACCAATAAAACGATAACATGGAAATAAATAAATGATCTTATAAATAGGGAATGCATAATGATAGAAATATTAAACATGCTATCAAGGTATTATTCCAAGACTTATAATTATCAAGGTTTCAGGCCAAGATATCTTATATAAATGGGTAAGGCCTCAGCCAAATACCCAAGCTAATTTTCCTCATGATACCTAATGATTCCTCAAGGTGCTATGTAATTCTAGTCCCCACCCATCACTTAATAATTATAATTCATTCCTCACATGAAAGTGGTGAGACATAGTCAACATAATTTTTTTTATCAAAAAAACTAACATACAAAATGTTAATATTTAAACCAATTAATAAACATAATCATAAACCATCCAGAGTATTATGGTGAATGGTAATAAAACTATACATCCCTATTCAAACAGATCATAAACCTTCTCGAGAAATAATAAATATGATATCAATACAACATATCCCAATTTTATCATAATTATAATAAAGTGTTGATTTTTTTGATGAATATAAATGCCATAAAAATGTTATTAAAAACGTTTTTTTGGTAAATAACTTTTTTTCTTTGAAAATCATTTTAAAAATAAAAGTTAAAAAAATATTTTAAAAATAATTTTCTTTGAAAATAACGTTTTAAACTTATAATGGAATATTTAAAACATTGATTGGTCACGATGGAGGGGAATTTTGTTCTTGCCGTACAAATTAAAACAATGATACCTTTCACATTTTTGATAAAATTCAAATGAGCATTGTTTGGAAAATGAAATGATGATTACTTTATGTTTTTTTAAAAAAAAATTTAAAAAGGTAAAAGTTTATTAAACAAATAATTTGGATAATTTTAAAAATAAATTTGATTTTTTAAAAATCTTGGTTTTGAAGGAAAAAATATTTTTGACTGAAGAGAGAAATGGAGTCAGATTTTTTTAAAAACATTTTGTCAATAATTTCAAGTACCAAAGAGTGGAAAAATTGTATCAATACTTTAAAATTTCCTTAATAACAATATTATTTGAAAATATACTGGTTTTAGGATAATAATACTAAATAGTTCCGCTAAGGAAGACATAAACACAAACATTCTAGAATACTGATGGGATTGTGAAATAACCCCTTATCACTTTGGTTACTTTTTAATGATAAGCCCCATAAATTAAATAGAATAAAAAGAAACTTTAAATACCACGAATAAAATAGATTCATGATATAACATATCAATTTGTATTATACACACCACATAAAAAAATAAGTGTTAAATATGGCATATGTCTCATGAAAGTAAAAATGAGATGAGAAACCCTTACATTAGGTTAGTTTTCCTTTATATGAGTTTGAAAATCCGATATAATAAATATATGTTTATTATAAACCTATTATATAACTATAATCATATATATCATACCATATATTAATTACTTATATTATTTTATTTCCCATTTATTAACAATTATTTGTTAAAATCAGGGTTTCAGGTGATAATTACTTTTTTTTCATTTATGTTTTGGTTCAATAATTTCAGTCCTTTTAATTTGATTATGGTTAAATCATATAAATAATGTTAATAATGATATAAATATCATATATATTCAATATATATGTATTTATATTAATATATAAAAGTAATAGATGGTAAATGGATTACACCATTCATGGAGACGGTAAGCCATTAGTACGCATGAACACTGTTTCCATTTTTTCAAAAAATGGAAGAAAAGAAAAATATATATCAATTAACCTTTAAAAAATAATTATTATATCACATATATCATCTATATTAATAAAATAAACCCTTATTATGATCTATTTTAAAAAATAAAAAACATGTGACATCGCTATGTGGAGGTGGTAGTCCACACTTATATACGAGTGACGTCATTGTTTTCCAATGAATTGGATGGTAAGAATATAGATGTGATATTATATTTAAATAACTATATTTAGGTCATAAATATCACATATATACATTGATTTTTACCTTAATACCTTCCATGTAAATAATACATGAAAAACTAATCACATCGTTTCGTGAGGCGGGAGTGTTCCGTACACATGAGTGATGTTACCATATCTCTAATGAAATGAAAATTAAAGAGGTATAGAACAACCCTGGTTTTTATTACACACTTAAACCAGGTTTATTACATAAAATATTCACCTGATAAAATATAGAATATTGAGAGGTCAAGTGTCTTTGGGGATTAGGAACATTACATGACATCTTAGAACATAAAACACACAACATCTTTATTGAAAACTTCCTCTACATGACCACTACATTCCCTCGTACTTAGCATTGCATGGGATAAACTGAGGACATGCATAAGAAAAGGGTGAGCTATAAAGTCCAGTAAGGGAATAAACATGGAATAACATGAGTAATACAATACATGTTAGACAATAGGCATACCAATGGAGAACAAGAGAAACATGAACATAAAGGCATGATAAAGCATGATAATCATAACATGAAAATGTGGCAAGAACACTTAACATGGAATTAGCATGAGCCTAGGATCATTGCACATAGAGCATGAGTATAACCTCATTGAAAATTATGCATCAGTAAAACCTCTTTTCACTTAAATTAGCATGTTTCAACACCCATTTCAGATGACGTATCATGATACTATACTTTACACAATGCATTGGAGTTCTATTAGGGAACACTCTTCTTAAACATTTCATTTCATGCATAAGTATGCCACATGGATTATATTACATGGAATCAATCAACATCATAAGTTATTAAAAAATTAAGTAATGTAGAATAAATACATGAATGTACCATTAAATAGGTATATTGTGCATAAAGGTGAACACCCTTGATAGAGACATGGGTATGGTATTCACTACACAATGATCTTTGAATGAATAAACGTTGTGCAATATCAACAGAAAAACGACGTGACATAAGGATTCATGAAATTTGTTGATGAGAGTGAAATGGGTGTCTCATCATATTTACATGAAATGTACAGTAATGGGGTCATATGGATACATGTCCAACTAAACGTAATGGAATTTAGATGCATATACAAAAGAATTACTTGGATGTAAAAGAGGAGAAAGAAATCCCTCGCAGAATTTAGGCATGGTAACAGGTGTACATGGGAGGATTTAATGAGAGATAAAGGGGTATACCATCATCCAAACATAAATAGTACAGTATGGGGTAGGTGTGAAATCATACCCTAAAATTTTTAATTTAAAAAAAGGGAATGACAACTTAAATAAAATTAGACAAAAATGAGAATGGAAGAAATACCTTACTTGGAAGTGTAATCCCAAAGGCTTGGGAGATTCTTGAGAGAGGATTCTTGGGAGATTTGGGAACCTTGGGATGATTATAGATAGAGGAGCGAAGGGGTTGGTTGAACTCCAAATCCTTTGAGTTAAAAGAAAGTGGGATCTTGGGTGGGTTTCTATAGGGAAGGAGAGGGGATTCTTTATTATTTAGGTTTGGGAAACCTCACATTAAACTAATCAACACCACAAACCAGAATATGGTTTTTGACCATGTTTTTTGACAAATGGAAGTGTAAAATAATATTTTATAAGTCCAATGGACGAAATTCTTAAAAGAATAGGGTTTCTTAAGTGGAGGTGAGTCACACCCTCAAGGAAAACAATTTAAAAAGACCAAATGTTTTATAAGTCTTGGAGGGTCCACAAAAGCTTTGTAAAATAAATAAAAAAATCTAAAATCAAATTATTTTAATGATAAAACATATATTTTCCTAAAATAAGGTTTATAGTATTTTATTACCTCAATATTGGGTCATTATGATGTCATAAAACACATTATATATTTATACGGTATTTAATTTTTACCCAAAATTTTGACTGTCTCAGAAAATTATGAAAAATTGACCGTTGGATAATTTCGACTTATGGATTCCAAAAATAATATTCATTTTATCTAAATAATTTTATAAATATTTGAATTTTTACTTTTAAAATAAAAACTGACATTTACGGAAAATTCATGGGTTTTGACAAAAACAGTTTTCATACCTTAATAAAAATTACAATTGCTTTCATAAAATTATATGATCATTTATATTTAATAAAAATTAATTTAATAATAATATTTTATTAAAATATTATGTAATTTAAAAATCCATTAATTCATCAAAATAGATTTCTTAGTTGAATATTAACTAAAAATACTATTTGTGCTTTAAAAACTATTTACAAAGTAACAATAATAAAATGAATGCACATCATTTATACTAAAATAATGTAGATTTGCATAGTGCTAGGGTCTTGTTACATAACCCCTTATAGTACCCGCATAAGACCGAAGGGTAAGGTGTGAGTTGGTGACAGAATCTTGGGGTGGCTCTGATAACATTGCTCGAGTGGTAATCTCTATCAACTTCCACTTCTCCTGTAGGCAGTTCTGCTCAAGCTTAACGTCTTCAAGCTTAGCTTGGGCTTGGTCAAGAGAAAATCCCAATGATTCTACCTCCTTTCTGAGCTTCGAAAAATGGGCTTCATATGGGAAAAATCTACTGGATGAGGCCATAACTTCCTTTGTCTGGGTAAATTGGATTTGTTAAAGATGTATATTTATACTAGTCATGTGATCACTGTTCAACTACTATATTAGAAACGATCACAATTCATAATGGTATTTTAAAATAAAGAAACATAAAACCAATTATTTTCACATTTTATATAACCATAATAATACATTTAATTTGTTCAAGAGGAATTTTCATTAATGAAATATTGGGTCATTAAAATCTTCCCCCTTAAAAAGTTTCGCCCTCGAAATTTCCTTTTCCCAAACTCTAACAAATGTGGGTGAATTTGCTTCATCACTTCCTCTGATTCCTAGGCCACTTCTCCAAACTTGTGGTTTTTTTACAACACCTTGATTAGAGGCTTGTCTTATTTCGTAGAAATGTTTCTCTACGATCTAATAGCTTCACTGGTTGCTCCTCATAAGAAAGATAATCCTCGAGCTATACCACCTATGAAGAGAGTACATGTGCAGGGTCTGGTATGTACTTCCTTAAGTGGGATATATGAAAGAAATCATGTACTTTGGCCATTTTAGGCAAAAGTTCAAGTCGATAGGCCACAACCCAAACACGATCAAGAATATCAAAGGGGACAATGTACCTAGGACTTAACATCCCTTTCTTTCCAAACCCAATGACATTATTCTATGGAGATATGCATAGAAATACCATGTATCCAACTTTAAACTCAAAGTCTCATCAACAATTATTTGCATAACTCTTCTGTCGACTCAAGGATGCCTTGATATAGTGATGAATGGTTTTCACCTTCTGGTATGGGCAATGGTTGCATCATCAGCTTAGACTTATGCCTCTCTGCCTTCACTTTCTGACACACCAAGCAATTTGATGAATACTCAGTGATATCCTTATTTATATCATCCAAACAATAATTCTCTCAGAGATCTTGATACATCTTTGTGTTTTTTGGGTGAATAGAGAAATTTGAACAATGCGCATCATCCAAAAGTTCCTTCTTCAGCTCCAAACTTGATGGAACACATAGTCTTTTCCTAAATCTCACAATTACTTGTTCATTATTATTGAACTCTAAGAATTTCCATTTTCTGATATCTTCAAATCTCTTCTAAATTCCCACATCATCCTTTTGATCATCCTTTAACCTTTTCAAAAGAGATGGTTGACCAATCATTTGTGAAAGGATTGTTGATGTTCCCTTCTTTATGATTCCCATCTCCATCTTCATAATGTCTAAGAAGATTGGATCCTTCTCAATTCTCATCAATGATAGAATTGCTGGGTCCTTTCTACTTAGAGAATCCTCTACCTTGTTCTCTTTCCCAGGGTGGTAATGGATTGAGAAGTCATAGTCTTTGATCAGATATAACCATCTTCATTGGTGCATTTTTAACTCTTTCTATGTGAATATATACTTGAGGATTTTGTCGTCTGTATATATTTCACACCTCCCCCCAAAGAGATAATTCCACCAATTTTTCAAAGCAAAGATCACCGCTGCCAACTCCAAATCATGTGTTCGATAATTCAGGTCCTGAACTTTCAATTTCCTTGAGGCATAGGAAATAAATTTTTCATTTTGCATCAACACACAACCCTGGCCCTTCTTCAAGGAATCACTGAATACCCAAAAAAGTTCTCCACTTGTGGGTAAAGTGAGAATGGACGTAGTCATAAGCCTCCCTTTTAAACCCTTGAATCTTTCTTCGCATTCATCACTTCAAGAAAACTTTACTCGCTTCTGAGTTCGCTTTGTAAGAGGGTTGGACAATCATGATAAATTTCTCACAAATCATCGATAATATCCAGCAAACCCCAAGAAGTCACAGATATCCGTTACCGATGTTGGCCTCGACCATACTTCAATTGCATCTATTTTGGAGGGATCTATAGATTTACCATTACTTGTGATGATATGGCTGAAGAATGAGACCTCCTTCAACCATAACTCACACTTGTTGTACTTTTCATAGAGATTATCCTTCTGCAAGGTATTTAGTATAGTTATTAGATGCTCCTCATGATCCTCTTTGATTTTGTAGTATATCATAATATCATCTATAAAGACTACCACAAATTTTTCGAGGTAATCCCTAAAGACTCTATTCATCAATTTCATGAAGATTGCTGGAGCATTAGTGATTCAGAATGGAATTACTATGAATTCATTGTGCCCGTATCTTGTATGAAAAGAAGTCTTGGGGATATCTTCCTTCTTCACCATTACTTGATAATATCCTGACCATAAATAAACCTTGGAGAAGTATTGTGATCCATACCACTGATCAGAAAAGTCATCAATTTTTAATAGAGGATACTTTTTCTTTATCATGATTTTTTTAAGCTCACGAGAATCGATGCAAAGGTGCATTGATACATCCTTCTTCTTGACAAAGAGGACTGGTGCAGCCCATGGTGAAGCACTTGGGTGTATAAACCCTTTATCCAGATTCTCTTATAGTTATTTCTTCAGCTCCTCAAGCTCCACAATATCCATTCTATACAGAGTCTTGGATATTGGAAATGTCCTAGGTTTTAGATCAATTGATTATTCTACATCTCTTCTAGGAGGAAGACCAGAAAATTACTCAAGAAACACTTCAGAAAATTCCCTCAGAATAGGTATGTCTTCAAGGATGGTTGCCTCCTTAGACTTAATCATCTGATCCAGATACACATGCTCATAGGGCAGTAATATCCACACTTGAGATGATGAAGCTAAAGAATATTATTCTTCCACCTTGAACTTGTATATAATAAAGGGTAGATTCTCCACATGGAGAGTGATCTCCCTCTCATAGTAATTTATGTAGGCTCTATGTAAGGAAAGTGAATCCATGCCAAGAATTAGATCAAATTCCACCAGAGGGGATATGACAAGGTTCACCAGGAAATTCAATCCACAGATTATGATAGGGGAGGAGTTATAATCATGGGATGCAATGATTTCCCCATTAGACGTACTCTCTGGCATCTTTACTTCCATTATTTGTTGTGATGATGGGATTATTGTACTAAAATTTTGGGATATAAAAGAATGTGTAGAACCTGAATCAAAAAGAAGTTTCGCTATTCTTGAGTGAATAACTAGAGTACCTATCACCACTTCATTGTCAGGGTTCATTTTGGAAGTAGTGATGGAAAAATATCTCCCTTACATCCTTGGAGGTTTTTGGTTGACTCCAAAATCCCTTTTCTTAGGGCACTGATTTGAAAGATTCTATGGTTCTTTGCAGTTGTAGCAATGAATAACACATTGAGGTTTGAAATGAGAGTTCCTCTCTTCGGTTGCAGCCATAGGTTTTTCTTGTTGACAGTTAACAGCTTGGTGACCTTATCTTCCACACCTAAAGCATTTCCTCATCCCCTTCAGGCGATTTACAGGGTGCTTCTTTCTGAACATTTGGTAAGTGGGGTGTTGGATCTTCTTAGAACTATTGGATTTATCCATCAGACCACCAGCATTGAAGTCCACCTTACGCTTCTTATCCCCATGATACCCATGAGATTATCCGAACTCCATTTTGACCTTGAGGTCATATCGGACAATTTCATTATAGCTGTTGAAGTCAAGAATCTCCAACGCTTTCTGTAGGCTAGGTTACTACCCACCAAAGAAGCGGTCAACCATTCATTCAGGGGTAACGACAAAGCCTGAGGTGTATCGTGTAGGCCTTGTAAAGTTTCCCTCGTACGCTCTGACAGATTCGTCGTATTTTTTCATGAGGGAAAGTAAGTCCCTTTCCATTTTAAGTCAGCAGGTGCATGGAAAATATTTATCAAAAATCATCTTCCAGAAATCCTTCCATTCCAACGCCTCGATCTCTTCCTCAGGCTTCGTTTTTTTGATCAACAACCACCATTTATTGGATTAAACTTCCATACGATAAGCAGCCAGAAGAACCTTCTATTGTTCAGAACATTGAAGGATAGAGATGATCTTTTCAATGGAGTTGATCCATTGTTCGGAGATTGAGGGATCAAACGATCCATTAAAAGTAGGATGCATTTGTCTAATTAAGCTCTTGAAAGTGACTTGTTCTTTATGGGGGGGGGGGGGGTGAACGTTTCTCTTGACCCATGTTTCTATTCAAAGCTTGAGTTAACTGAGAGAGAAGCATAAAAAAGTTCACGATTCCTTCTCCCATCAGATTGGGCATCTCATTTGCACAGTCATCACATTGATCTTCACATCGGTTGTTAGCCCGCGTCCTCCTATTACCATTCATTGGATGGAATAAAAGGAAATTTAGAGGTAACAAATAATGGGTAATCCAAGGACAAAACTGATGACTTATAATTAAATTTTATTTCCTTAACTTAAGAATCCATAGGATTCAATCTATGCTATCCATGATCTACTTTCTAACATATATTCTTAGAGGCATTTTTTTAATTCCCTTAGTAGGGGTTCATACTAAGCTTATGAATTTACCAAAGAATATCCACTAGGAGTTTTGTAACCACGAGTGTAGAAAGGCCCATTTTCGTGCACCAGTTCCCGTTCGAGTCAAGAAGAAAGTGGGGTTTTTAGGTTTTACCCCTAGGATACATCTATGCCATAGCCACCTTTACCTTCTTGTATCCATACATGAATGTATTTTCTTGATAAAACATTTAATCAATACTCACTAATACTTAGATATGTTTTTATTACACTTATTATTGTCTCTAATTCTTCACTAGGGTTTTCTAATCCTAATCCAAAAAAACTAAACCAATCATCTGATACTAACAATAACAGCCCTGCTTTTTTATTACACACATAAACCTACTTTATTACATAAAATATTCACTTGATAAAACATATAATATTGAGAGGTCTAGTGACTTTGGGAACTAAGAACATTAAATAACATCTTAGAACATAAAACACACAACATATTTATTGAAATCTTCCTTTACATGACCACTACATTCCCTCGTACTTAGCATTACATGGGATAACCTGAGGACATGTATAAGAAAAGGGTGAGCTATAAAGCCCAGAAAGGGTATAAACATGGAATAACATGAGGAATAAAATACATGTTAGAAAATAGTAATATCAATAGTGTATAAGAGAAACATGAACATAAAGGCATGATAAATCATGATAATCATAACATGGGAATGTGGCAACAACACTTAACATGGAATTAGCATGAGCCAAGGCTCATTGCACATGGAGCATGAGTAAACCCTCATTGCACATGAAGCACGAGTAAAACCTCATTGCACATGAATTAGCATGAGTAAACACCCATTTCACATTATGTATCATGATACTATACTTTACCCAATGCATTGGAGCGCTATTAGGGCACACCATTTTTAAACATTTAATTTCATACATAAGTGTGCCACATGGATCATATAACATGTAATCAATCAACATCATAAGTTATTACATAATTAAGTAAGGTGGAATAAATAAATGAAATTACCATTCAATAGGTATATGGACATAAAGGTGAACACCCTTTATAGATACATGGGTATGGTATTCACTACACAATGATCTTCGCTTGAAAAAATGCGGTGCAATCTCGACAATATAACGACGTGACATAAGGATTCATGAAAATGGTTGATGATAGAGAAATGAGTGTCTCATAATGTGTACATGAAATGGAAAGTAAGGGGGTCATATGGATACATGTTCCAACCAACTTAATTTAATTTAGATTCAAAATACAAAATAATTACTTGGATGTAAAAGAGGAGAGAGAAATCCCTTAAAGAATTTCAGCATGGTAACAGGTGTACATGGGAGGATTTAATGATAGACAAAGGGGTATACCATCGTCGAAACATAAGGAGGATAGTATGGGGGAGGTGAGAAATCATACCCCCAACATTTTTAATTGAATACAAAAGGGCATAACAACTTAAAAAAATTAAACAAAAATGATAGAGAAGAAATCCCTTACTTGGAAGTGTGAACCAAAAGGCTTGGGAGATGCTTGAGAGAAGATTCTTGGGAGCTTGGGGCACCATGTGAGGATTATATAGAGATGATGGTAAGGGTTGATTGAAATACAAAGGATTTTAGTGAAGAGGAAGTGGGATCTTGGGTGGGTTTATAGAGGAAAGGAGAGGGAATTATTTATTATTTAGGTTTGGGACACCTCACATTAAACTAAAAAATACCACAAACCTTCACATGGATTTTGAAAAATGGGAGTGGAAAAAAAATTTAATGAGGACAATGGCCGAGCTTCTTAAAATAATAGGGTATCTTATGTGGAGGTGAGTCACACTTTCTTAGAAAACAATTTAAAAAGGAAAAATGTTTTATAAGTCTTTGATGGTCCACAAAAGCTTTGTAAAATAAATCCAAGAAATCTAAAATCACATTATTTTGATGATAAAACATATATTTTCTGAAAATAATGTTTATTGTATTTTATTACCTCACTATTTGGTCATTATGATGTCATAAAACACATTATATATTTAAACAGTATTTAATTTTTAACCAAACATTTGACTGTCTCAAAAAATTATGAAAAATTCACCATTGGATAACTTTGATGTCATGATTCCCAAAAAAATATTCATTTAATCTATATAATTCTCTATATATGTAGTTTTTTTACTTTTAAAATAAAAACCAACATTTATCGAAAATTCATGGGTTTTGACAAAAACAGTTTTCAAACCTTAATAAAAATTACAATTTCATTCATAAAATTATATGATCATTTATATTTAATAAAAATTAATTTAATAATAATATTTTATTAAAAAAATATTTAATTCAAAAATACATTAATTCATCAAAATAGATTTCTTAGTTGAATATTTACTAAAAATACTATTTGTGCTTTAAAAACTATTTATGAAGTAACAATGATAAAATGAATGCACATTCTTTATACAAAAATAATGTACATTGTAATAGTGCTAGGGTCTTGTTACATAACCCCTTATAAGACCCACATAAGACTGAAGGGTAAGGTGTGCGGTAGTGATAGACTCTTGGGGTGGCTCAGATAACATTGGTCGAGTGGTAATCTCTATCAAATTCCACTTCTTCTATAGGTAGTTCTGCTCAAGCTTAATGTATTCAGGCTTAGCTTGGGCTTGGTCAAGAGTGAAGCCCAATGATTCCACTTTCTTTCTGAGCTCCGACAAATGGGCTTCGTATGGGGCAAATCTCTTGGATGAGGCCATCGCTTCCTTTGTCTGAGTAAATTGGATTTGTTAAAGCCCTATATTTATACTAATCACGTGATCACTATTCAATGGCTATATTAGCAACGATCACAATTCATAATGGTATTTTGAAATCCAGAAACATAAAACCAATGAAGTTCACATTTTATATAACCATAATAAGACATTTAATTAGATCAAGAGGAATTTTCATTAATGAAATTTTGGTTCGTTACAAGGTATATGTGATATTATTGTTAAATAAGTATAATAATTTCATAAATATCTTGTAAATATGTTAAATACATCATTATTTCATTTTTTAAAGGTGGTGATGGAAAATTTATAATATCGATCCTCGAGTCGATAGTTCTCCATACAAAAAAATAATGATTTCATATCCCATTTGATGGAAGAGGAGATGGATTTGGTTTATGAAATTAAAATAATAACATCTAATTATATATTATATAGTGATTTTATTATTTTATCACAGTTCAAAAATATTTTAAAGGGTTAGAATAATAATTAAAACAGAGATGAAAAATTAAAAATTTCACCTCTTCTCAAGAAAACCTCTTCAGGTTTAACCTAAATCTTTCCTAGATTGGTTTTATGTTCTCAAAAATGGATATAAGATTTGTGTTGTTAAATATAAATAATTTTTTAGGTATTTTCTAAACCAAATTATTTTTTAAATGTGAGTGGGATAGAAGAGGGTGTGGCCTTTTATAAGTGGGGAAGAGGACACACATGGATTTTTTGAAAAGATAAAGTGATACCCATGATTTTATCATACCATAAGCCAAAAAAATGGGTAATTATAAAACCATGTAAGTTATAGGGTCTAAATATGTCCATAAAATATGGTTTGGACAAGTGTTTGGCCATTTTAACCCTTATCTTCTTAGTTTAACCCCCGACGTTAAACTATTTTTTCCTTAACCTCAATAATTAATTTTTATTTTTTTCACTATTCATTATGGTAAAAAGTTATTTTGACATTATTAGATAATATAAATTATTATAATTCCAAGTATGGAATCTATTTTTGAAAATTTAATTTAAACAAGTGGCAGAATTCAATTAAAAATTAATCCAATGATGTGACGAAAGATGAGTTTTCCAAAGAGAAAATTCTCATATGTATATAATTTTTTAATATAAAAATTCAATTTGAAATTAATTATAATGACATAAATTAGTTATATAATAATATAATTGAACTAATTTTACTTTTAAAAAATTTTAAAATATAATTTAACCATGTATATAATATAAATGAAAAGGCAGTTTTCAATAAAAACTAATATTTTCACTATTCATCAAGAAAATGAATCTTTTTAGAAAAATACCAAAAATTCAGATAAAGGTATTTTTGACATTTATATTTAAAAAATTAAGTTTATTTTGTGAAATAATTTTTCTAAAATTTTTAAACATTAATTTTAAATTATGTGTGCAAAGCACGACTAAAGCGCCTTTTTAGAAAATATAGTTTTTTAGAAAACATTTCTTTTTTTATTTCAAATGATTATTATTTTATTTCTAATCAATATATATCCAATGAATTTATTTTATACATGTATAAAATATATTATTTTTATAATTAGTTATAACTATTCATACTCTTCAACTTAATCGCTATGCTATTGTGGTCATGGTTAAATAATAATATTTTATTTGAGTATTTCATTTCATTTAAACCTAGAATTACATGCATTATAAGCTAAAGAAGAGATTGAATTTATTTAAAAAATACTTTGTATAGTCTCAGAGTTTTATATTCCATAAGAATAGTCTGTTTGAAAATATTTGAAATAAATTCAATAGAAACATAAAGTGTCCTTTATAATTCACTTATTTTCATATAAATACATAAATATTAGAATTTAATAAATATGTATATGAATGAAAAATAGATTTTAAGGGGAACTTTAATGGAAGAAATATAAAACAAATCCCCTTAACATGAGTCTAAATCATCACATTCATTCTTCATCTTCATAAATATTAAACTTATATTAATTATTTACTTTATTTAGAAGTTTTTTCAAGTTTAATATCAGTTTATCTCACTTTTTATCATTTCATAACAATTAATTAATCATTTAAGTTCAAATCAGATGTTTTGATGATATTCGGTTCATAAGTCCAAAATAAATTCTGTAGGTTGATTATGGTTAATGTGGTCATTATTCCATCATTTAAATAATAATAATCATGAAATATTTATCACTTTTATACATAAATTTTACTTTTAAATCCAACTATTAAACAAGGTTATGTAAAATGAGCTACGTTACAATTATAGAGATGGTAGGTCGTACGTACGCATTAGCAATGTTTCCATTTTTCAATGATCATTATGGAAATAAGGTAATTATTATTTTAAATTTATATTATAATCATAATATCACAAATATAATATTACTTCTTCGAATATACTTATATATATATCATCCATGTGATGTGGTTTTGAAAAATGCATCACATGGATTCGTGGATGTGGTAGCCCACTCATACACAAGAACAACGTTATCATTTTTCAGTGAATGGAAAGGTAAAAAGGTAAATGATATATTATATTTTAATAATGATAAATATGTAATTAATATCATATATTAATGTTAATTACATCATTATAATCCATTCATGAGATACGATGATGGAAAATGAATTACATTGGTTCACGAGGTGGTAGTCCTCCCTACATACGAATGATGGTTTAATTTCCCATTTGATGGAAGTGTAGATGTATATGGGTTATTAAATTTACATAATAACATATTTATACATTGGATATATTTGTCTTATTATTTTATAATGGTTGAATAATATTTTTAGATGGTGGAATAAGACATGAAACTAAAATATGCAGTTAAAACTAAACCTCTTCTTTAAAAGAATATCCTTTTCTTAACACCTTAAGACCTCTAAGATTGATATTATGCTCCAAATAATGCCTCAAGAACGTTTATATTAATTTTAGGAAGTTATTTTGGTAGAAATTGTCTGAAAAAATGGATTTTTTAAGTGTGAATAAATGAAAAGAAGTAGTACCCTTTTATAAGAGAGGGGATGGACACTATTGGAATTTCTTAAAATATTAAATTAATATAAATTATTTCTGAAGCCCAAATTGATAAAAATGGATAATATTAAAATATAATATTATGATAAGCCTAAATAATCTCATAAAATAACTTTTGTACAATTTTAGATCACATTTTTATCTTTATATTTTGGTTTTAAACCCTGTTAACCTTTTTCACACTTAGCGTGACAACAAGGGTTTTTACACTTTGAGGGTCATGATAGTTACTATAAATGAAAAAAAGATCATAAATGGAAGTTGGTTTATATTTTAAACCATTTACTAATACATTTCCCAAATATAGGATTTTTTGGAATTTTATATCATTTAATAAATTATTATTTTCATAAAATATCAAAAATGTCAATTTTTGAACTATTCATTAACTTTAAATTTTCTAACATTAAGACAAACAAGGAATAATAATATAAAAAATTTAAATATCACTAAAATTTTATAGTTTTTTAAATTTTTTATAATATTAATTATTTCAAATTATATTACATTTAATATTTTTAATATCATTTATTTTATTTTTTCACTAATTGAATAATTATCACGTCAACGTTGTGTAAGATTTTAAGGTAATTATTAATTATCAAAAAATTAAAAACAAATTACCATGATTAATATAAACAATTTTTATTTCAAATAATATTTATAACAAAAAAATATCCTCCTGTTATCCTCATGTTAAAAATATTATAGTTTTTTAAAATAAGATTATGACTTTTTTACTTTCCATTGCATAAAATATTATGAAGGTTATAATCACATCAAAATGAAATAAAAATTACATGTATTTGAAATTTTTATGAATATGGACTAAATATACTCATAAAATAAGATTTAGGCATTTTAAGGACATTTTATAGTCCCTATCAATTTATTTTTAACTTTAAATACCCAATTTACCCTTTAATGTTCTTACAAAATTACTATGTTTACTGTTCATATTGATAAAAATAAAAGGAAAATATTTTTCAAATTTGGACCCATTGATTCAAAAAATTTAATCCATTTTTAAAGTTTGAAAATATATAATTGGATAAATTTAATTTATAATTAAACTAGAAAAATGTAATGAAAAATAATTTTTTCAAAAAATGCTTGTTTTTTAGCATAAAATGTTTTTATACTAAATTAAAGTATAAAGTTTATTTAAAATACAATAATTATATTATTTTAATTCAAAATTAACCAATTAAATTTTAAAACTAATAAAAAATAGATTTTTTCTATATAAATAATCAAAAATAAAATATAATTTTCAATTAAAATTTATATTTTCATTATTCATTGAAAAATGAATATTTTTTAAAAATTATCAAACATTTACCCTAAGATAATTTTTAGATTATGAATTTAGAATTGAAGTTCATTTTTCTAAATTATAATTCCATAATATGGAAATAAATATTTTAAATAAAATAATATAATACATAAAAATCCAAATTGGTTAGAAATAAAGTTTTTTTCTTTTGGACAGGAAAATTATCTAATATTTTTATAATGAATATAACTCTATAAAATATTTCTAATGAATATTTGAAAAAAATTTCTATAAAAATTAATTAGGTGGTTACATCTTCCCCTCTTTTAGAAATTGCATCCTTTCAATTTTAATCACTTATTGAACAAGTGGTGATACATTTCCCTTATAGTATTTTCAGAGTCCCTAATTGATTCTTGAACCATATGGATTTTCTAAAAAACCATAACATAGTGAATTAACTTGTTATACAATACTCGATCTCTACTTCCAATAATTTGAATAGTATTTTCCTCATAACAATGTTTATCTTCTAACTTAACTACATTATGGCTCAAAACATGAGATAAATCCATCACATACTTTCTTAACATCGAAACAGGAAAAATGTTGTATACATCGGATAAACTCAAAGTCCAGGCCACTCGATAGGAAAATGATCTAACTTTTTCTAGGATTTCATATGGTTCAATGAATCATGGTATTAATTTCCCCTTTTCACTAAAATTCGTAACACTTTTCTAGGTAGATACTTTAAGAAAGAAATGATAACATATCTTAAAAGAAAGATCTTCTCTCCAGTTATGTGCGTAAATTTTCTACATTCTCATATAAGTACTCATATGTTTCTAAATTACATTCACCTTATCAATTATTTCCACCATTAATTCTGGTCCCATCAATTTATTTTCACCTACTTTATCCAAAAAAGTTGAAGTCCAACATTGATTTCCATATAATTCCTAAAAAGGTAATATCTTTATACTATATTGAAAACTATTATTATAATAAAACTAAACTAAAGAAATATGTTGATCCCAAATTCCTTGGTAATCTATTGAATATTTATGAATCTTGCCTTCGAATATCAGAATCATTCATTCAGACTGTCCATCAGATTGAGGAAAAAAAACTGTACTAAAATTTAATTATGTACTAAATGACTTCTGAAGTCCTTTAAAAAAATTTGAAGTGAATCTGGTATCATGATCTAATATAATCCAGATAAGAACTCCATGTAATCTGAATATATCCTTATCATATAGTTGATAAATTTTATATAAATACAATGTATCTTGAATGGGAAGAAAATGCACAGATTTAGTTAATTGATCAACAATAAACCAAATCACATTTTTTTATTTGAGATGTCTTTAGTAATCCCATGAAAAAATACATGGATACTTTTTCTCATTTTTAATGTGGCACTAGTAAAGTCTGAATCACCCCCTTTAGTAATTTTTATTATGCTTTAACTATTGAAAATTAAAACATTTCCTATTAAAGTTAGCAATATCTCTTCTTTATTCTATCTCACCTGTAATACTCTTGAAGGTCTCTATATATCTTAGTATTGTTAGGTTGAATAAAAAATAGGGAACTATAAGCTTCAATAAACAATTATCTCTTCAACTGGGAATCACAAGGCACACATAATCTCTTTCCAAATATCAAAAACCCAATATTTATCAATTATAAGTTTAGGAAACTTACCCTTCTTAACTAATTCTACCTTTTCATGTAACTCACTATCTACCTTATTTGATTTCTTAATTTTTTATAAAAGAGATAATTATACTGACACCAAAAAAACATAGTAAGTTCTTGTATCCACAACTTCTTGGAAAAAATTCATCAAATCATTAACTAAAGGGTCATGTTCTAAACATAACCTGGTTAATTCAGCATTAATTTTCTAAATCAGAGCATCCGCTATATTGTTTTGTTTTCCAGGATGAAAATGAACTATGTAGTTATAATCCTTTATTAGTTTTAACCATATCCTTTGACTCATTATCAAATATATCTAATTGACAAAATTTTATGATCAGTAGATACTTCACACTTGGATCCATATAAATGATGTCTCAAATTTTTTAAAGAAAACACTACATCTTATAGTTCAATATCACATGTAAGATAATTTTGCTTTTGTGGTTTTAATTTAAGTGAAACATAAGAAATTAACTAATCATTATGTATCAGGACCTAACCAAGTCCTTTTAATGAATCATTGTTTTATATGGAAAACTCATCGTTTTTGTATAGAAGATCTAAAACTAGAGCATAAATTAATATTCTTTTCAATTCTTGGAAACAATCATCACATTATTTTGTCTAGATGAACCTAATACCCTTTTAGGTTAACATAGTTTGTGGTATAGATGACTATACAAAGTGTTCAACAAAACAATAATAATAGATAGATAATATAAGAATACTATAAATCTCAGTAGCATTTTTAGGTGTTGACTATTCATCAACCAGTTTATTTTTATTGAGATCAACCATTATTCCATCTTTATTTATAATATTTCCAAGGAATGAAATCTTCTATAACCAAAAATAAAATTTTATAACTTTTCTATATTATTTATTTTCTTTTAGGGTTTTTATAACATTCATTATATGTTTTTCATGATCATCATAACTTTCTAAATAAATAAAGTTATGATTAATAAAACCAACCAAAAACTTATCCAAAAATTTACAGAAAACCCTATTAATAATATCCATAAATAAAGTGAGGGGACTTTTTAACACAATGGAAAAAACCATAGACTCATAATTCCCATATCTATTCCAAAACATTTTTTTAGAATTTAATCCCCCTTCACCTTCAGCTGATAGTACCTAAAATTTATGTAAACCTTCAAAAATACCAATATCCTTGTAGTTAGTCAAAAAAATTATCGATATGAGGAAAATTATACTTGTTATTAATAGTGATGTTATTCAAAGTTCTATAATAAATTAAATCACCATAAAACTAGCTTTCTTTTTAACAAACAAAACTAGATCACACCATAGTGAAGTACTAAGACGAATGAAACCTTTATTCAGAAACTCTTGTAATTTATTTTTCAACTATATAAGTTATACTTGATCCATTTGATAAGAGGGTTTTGAATTTTTCTTAGCATCAGGTACTAAGTCAATAGTAAATTTAACTTTTTGATTAGGTATAACTTAGGTAAACTGATTAAAAAAACATCTATGTCATTTTTGTCTACATTCAAATCAGTAATTTTTGCAGTTCCCTTATGCTTGAAAATTTGTATAATGTAAATTTTGATTCTATGTTTTAACATCTTCTCAGATTCTCGATATATTTTCAAAGTTATGGGTTCATTATTATATACAAACAAAAATTCATTCTGAAAAAAACTTCTTTATCTCTATAATCTAGCTTAGCATGGTAAAAAAAGACAATCCATACCCATAATAAAATCAAACTCTACTAAGGGAAAGATGACAATATTTTTAACTAAATTCTTTCCATAGATAATGATAGAAATATTCTTATAATTTATTTTTACCTTAATACCACCACAAGTGTTTTTACCATAAGTTACAGATTCGTTTATTAACGTGGGATTGCTATTTTACTAGAAAATTTCTCATAAATGAATGAATGTGTGTACCTCAAATAAAACAAGAAACTATCACAGTATAAATAAAAAATAAATATACCTGATACCACATTTTTTGATGGTCCAACATCTACTGAAATAGTTTCAATGGATTTCACCTCACCTTTCATTTTATATTCTATCTGCTTCCCATCATTCCGGTTATTATTTAGACATGCATGTACATAATTACCCATCTCATTACATTTATAATATTTTAATTGATGTTTATCAAAACTGGTCTTAACACTACTAAGATATTTTTCATTGTAATTTTGATCCACGTTCCCAAACTTACCATGTCAAAAGAACTTGCAAGACTTCATAAAGAATTGATAAGTGTGTATTTTACCACAAATCTCATGAACTAAAATCTTAATTTTTTTACCATCATATTTATTTAAACAATTCTTCCCCTTTTCTAACCACCTAGACCTCTTTTTATTCTATCTTTTAGAGTACACATGATCATTGGAAAATTACATTTTTAACTTCTTGACACATGTCAGAAGTTTCTTATAAATTTTTAATTCATGGGAATCAAATTACCTATGAAATTTTGTCTTCAATACTTAGTAAAACCAATTAATCTTAATATCAATATCATGCATACAATTTGGTATATACCTCGCCAATTTGGTGATTTTTTCTTCTTACACGGCCACTAAATATTTTTCACTTTTCCTCAATTCTAATAATTTATTTTATATTATAAGAATAATAATTTTAGGAAAATATTTCTCAAGGAATATATTCTTAAATGCATTCAATTCCAAGGAATTGATACCCTCTCTTTCCATGATATTCTTGACCAGTTACCACCAATGGAAGACTTCAACTATAAAATGGTAAATATAAAGTCTTACCTTTTGATTATCTGAACATACCATGACATTGAATATCTTTTCTAGGGCTTTATTTTATCCTTCAACTACTATTGGGTCAGAATATCCACTGAATGTTGGAGGGTTTTGTCTCATAAAATGTTCGACTATTGACATATTACTCTAATGAATATTTGGTTTTTCTATATCATGGATACCCCAATATTTTTAGCCTTCACCAATTAAGCCATCATAGAAGCAAACTACTCTATTCTAATTCCAACCATTCCTGGTTGGTGATTTGGAAGGATATCATCCCTTGGTAACTTTATTTTTCAGCTTCCCTATTATCTCTGCAAAAAACCATTCTGAAAAAATACAGTTTAGATGAATAAAAATAGTAATATTAAAATTCTATATCATTTAAACTTAACTATATAGTAAAATACTTTAAGGGTATTCTATTAACATTATCCTAACCTCAAAAGTTATCTAAACCTTTCTCTGGTACCAAATATAAAGACCTGGACTCAAACATTATATGTTTTTGTGTATTTATACTTGAATTCACTTAATTTCATTTAGAAGGATATTTTCAAGTTTATATTTTTATACATACAGGTCATAACACTTACATAACAAACCCATATATTACATATTATATTGTTATAATCAGTATCCATTTTCCCCATAATATAAATCTTTTAAAATCAAACATGTTTTCTTTTCATGAAAAATATTCATGTTTTTCAACCCAACTTCTTGTTTTTCCTTACCCATCCTTAAACCCTATGATTTTTTTAAAATGTGGGATGAGAACAAAAATCATAGTATATCACCAAAAAAATAAATAAACTATTTTATCAATAATACTTATAAAATTTTTCCATTTTAAAAATAAATTTTGGCCTCAAAATAAACAGTGACTTCCCCACGAAATATACTTTTCTACCTAAATAATTTCATAAAACATTTCATAAGAAATATTAATGGAAAAATAAAACTAATAAAGGTTTATTTTAAGTCATGAAAAACACAAAATAACTTTTTTCATAGTTATAATTTTTAACCTTACAAAGTATCATATATTTTCCAACACCTTGTGAAATCATAATAATTCTATGAAACCCATAGAAAGCATAAATAAATCACATTGGTAACTTGGGTGATCATTTTAATATCACTATTACTTATACATGTAATAACCATCATGGTTATACTTGGATTAACCATAACAGTTACACTTTAAATAACCATCATGGTTATACTTAGAATACCCATTATAGTATATTCCCATAATCACTTAGAATAAACCTAATCAGTTAGTTACACCACTCTATCCAATAAATTTAAGATATATAATGATACCACAAATCCTTTGTTTATAATAGAACCACCCATCCTAATTAAAAAATTACAATAACTATAAAAAAATACATAAAATCTTTCATTCTAAAAATATTCTTTACACCCATTAGAAAAGGTCTTCAAATATTGATATATCTATTCCATTTAAAAACCATTTTTGAAAATAACTACAAAATAATGAATAGGGTTTTTATTATAATGAAATATAGAATCTTTTAAATCAATATAAAAATAAAATAATGATTATGGTGGTGGGAAATTTCACTGTTTCCATATATGTTAAAATAGAACATTCCTTTTGTATTTTTGTAAAGAACATTAAAACATTCCATAAAAAGATTAATTTTAAAAATATTTGAAATTAAGTCAACAGAAACATAAATTGACCTTTATATTATACTTTTTTACCTATAAATACATAAAAAATCAATTTTAAAAATATTTATATATAGGAAATAGATATTTTTATGAAAAAATTTAAAAGAATAATTTTAAAAGAAATCCCTTACATTGAGTCAGACTCATCATGTACATTCATATTCCTAAATAATATAATTATATTAATTATCTAATTTATTATGAAAAAATTAAAAGTTTATTTTTCCTTTTATGTCCCTTTTTACCATTTTATACTTATAAATTAATCATTTAAGTTTATGTCGGATGTTTTGATGATATTCAGTTCATATGTCCAAAATGACTTCGGTAGGTTGAATATGGAAAAAGTGGTCATTATTAATCATACACAGAATAATAATCATGAAATAATTATCATTTAATACAAAAATTATACATTTAAATCCATCCGTTAATTATGGTTAGGAAAAATGAACTATGTTATAATCATGGAGACAATAGGCTATACATACGAATGAGTAACATATCTATTTTTCAAAGATCATTATGAAAAGAAGATAAATATTATTTTATATTTAAATAATGATAATAATATAACAAATATCATATTGATTCTTTAAATATTCTTTTATATGTTATACGTGTCATGTAGTGATGAAAAACAATCACATCTCTTTATGAAGGTGGTAGTCCACACGTATGCACGAATAACATTATCATTTTTCAGTGAATGGAATGGTAAAAAGGTAAATGATATATTATCTTTAAAAAATGGAAAATATGTCATTAATATAATATATAAATATTAATTCATCATTATAATCCATCCAAGATATACATTGGTGAAAAACGAATTACATGGGTTTGTGAGGCTGTAGTCCACCGTATACACAAACGATGGTTTCATTTTCTATTTGATAGAAGTGGAGATGAATATAGGTTATATAATTAAAAAAAGAACATATTAGTATATAGAGTATACTTATTTTATTATTATATCATGTTATAATATGATTTTAAAGAGGTGTAAGAATAGCTAAAACTAAAATATTCAGTTAACACTATATCGCTTCTTTAGAAGATCTATTTTTATTAACACCTTAGGACATTTAAGAATGATATTATTCCCAAAATAAGGCCCCTATAACATGGGTAGTTATTTTAATAATATATTTGGGAAGATATTTACTAAAATATTTTTTATGTGTGAATAAATGATAATAATTGGTTACCTTTTAAAAGATAGGGTAGGGGCACTCTTATAATTTCTTAAAATATTAATATAATATAAATTAATTCTAATGCCCAAATGGATAAAAATTGATAATATTAAAATATAAAGTGATTATAATTCTAAATAATCTTAGAAAATAATTTTTTGCCATATTTATATTATTTTTTTACCCTTATATTTTAGATTTAACCCCCATTAACCCTTTTCACACTTAGCATGACAACAAGGTTTTTTACACTTTGAGGATCATTATAGTTACTATAATTGAAAAAATGGCACATAAATGGACCATGGTTTATATTTTGAACCATATAATATTAAAATGTCCTAATATAGGATTTCTTTTAATTTTATATCATTTAATAAAATATTATTTTCATAAAGTATCAATAATGTCAATTAGAAAACTATTCAATTGCTTTAACTTTTATAACATCAAGAACATGAGGGAATTAAAATATAATAAATGTAAATATCCATAAAATTTTATAGGTATCTAAAAAAATTCATGGATTACTTTTTTTCTTCAAATTTATTACTTATAATATTTCTAATAACATTTATTGTATTTTTTCATTAATAAAATAATTACTACATTAGCATTTCTTAAGAATTTAAGGTAATTATTTATTCACTAATAATTAAAAATAAATTACAATGATGAAGATAAATCCTTTATATTTATAAATAATATTTATTACTAAACATATCATCTGGTTATACCCATGTTAAAAATATTATACTGATTAAAAACAAAAGTGTGAAATTTTTGCTTTTCTTTACATTAAATATTATAAGGCTTATAGTGACATCCAAATGGAAAAAATGAAATATATTCGAACTAATGTTGAAAATGGAATAAATATACTCATAAAATAAAATTTAGGTAATTGTTAGGGTCATTTTGTTGTCCTTATAATTTTATTTTTAACTTTAATTGCCCAATTTACCCTTTACCATTGTAACAAAATTACTAATGTTACTATTCATATTGAAAAAATAAAAGAAGCATATTTACCAATTTTGGACCCCTTGATTAAAAATATTGAATCCATTTTTTAATATTCAAATTATATAAGTGTCATAATTTAATTTAAAATTAAACCATTAAAACGTGTTGGAATTTTTTTTCCAAAAAATGTCCCCTTTTAAGCATAAAACATCTTATACCAAATTCAAGCATAAAGTTAATTTTAAAAAATAATTATATTATTTTTAAACAAAATAACTTTTTAAATTTTTAAACTAATGCAAAATATAGTTTAAATTTATAAATAATCTAAATGAAAATGCAAATTTCAATAAAAATTAGCGTTGTTCACTGTTCATTGAAAAATCAATATTTTCATAAAATTATAAAAAATTAACCCTAATATAATTTTTACATATTGAACTTAGAAATAAATTTATTTTTTCTAAATTAAAATTTTATAATTTAGAAATCAATATTTTAAATAAAACAATATAATACATAAAAATCCAATTTGGTTAGAAATAAATATTTTTTTCCTTTTGAATGAAAAATTATCTAATATTTTTATAATGAATATAACTCTATAAAATATAAATATTGAATATATAAACATGTTTTATGTAAAAATTACATTGGCTGTTACAATGTTCTTATTTTGATTTTTAGCCACCTACTTGAACAATACATTAAATTTGTTCCATGATTGGTTATGGGAACATAATTATGGGTATAATATAATAAAAATGTGTAAACAATTATTTTTCTAGTTATTGAGATATTATATCAATTTATAACTCATTAATTAAGGAAACACCCTATATTCATTAAATATCATCTAAACATGCTAACTATCGACTTTTTTCTCGAGGAGAAGGTCTAAAAAACTCATGAAAGGAATTTGAAACTTCATAAATTATTGTAAATAATACATAAAAATATCTTTAATGACCTAATAATAATGAAATTTGGAATAAGAATGAATATGAACACCACTATTATAAAATGGGTACAAATGATCAAAATTATAAACACCCAATGTGGAAAATTAGAATAATTCATATAGAGAATGAGAATTTATAAGGGGTATGCATGAAAATGTATATGAGTATGTTTTTTAGTTATGTGATTTAGATTCCTATGTTTATGATTCAATAGGTTAATCTATATTCATAGAATTTAGAATAAGAGGTAAGGGTTTTTCACTCAAATTCCTCTCATTTACGTATGTTTTTTAATATGCACTTAATTTCCTTTATGTGGTATATATAAAAGCTATTTGAGATGTTATACCCTGAAATAATTTTATTAATGGAATTTAAAGATATGATTAATCCACCTTTTTTCAATAGGTTATGTTGAATTTCTACCCAATCCATAAGTGGGGTTTTCTGTCTCAATTTTCGTTCTTTGAGATTCATATTGATATCACCAACTATTTTATTTTGTGTGGTGAATACATTGAAATGGTATAATTTTTCCATGTTAATGATGAAAATTAAGGTATTTAGAAGTCTATATTGTTATATATCTCTCATATTCCTTTGATTCAAGATTTAGATTTTACTTGGTGAAAAAGTCATCCTAATTTTTGGTAAAGTAAAAGTGTGTGTAATTTTCTAGAAAATACAATCTTGTTTGGATACTAGAAAGTGTATGAAGCTGTGACACATATGCACATAGGTGTAATCACCTTCTAAAGGGCTAGTTGAGCTTTGAATAAATCATACCTAGATGCATGATGAGTGGACCTAAACTACACACCTAGTGAGACACTTTTGATGGATATGATTTGGAATATTCACAAGCTCTTAATGAAGCATGGTGAATAATTTTTCCAAAAATGTGATGTACCAGACCCAGATGCCATTTAATGGGTTCCTTGAGCCCAGTGGGCCATTTGGCCTCAATCGCATCTCCCCGTACGCTAGAGGATGCCTACTAGTAGCAAGGGCCTATGGTGTGTCCGTGAGGAGACTATGCCCTCCTTACCAAAGTTTAGTGAAAAAGATGAATGTAAACATAGGTAAGTAGATAGTAGAGGAAATATAAGTAAATAGAAGGCACAATAGAAAGTTAGAGACAACAATAACAATAACAGAAACAACTAGAATAACATTAAACAACTTATGATATGTCATGTTACTAGAAAACTGGAAAACATGGATACAAGAAAACATGCATAACATGTTCCACAAAGGCATAAATGAAATCAAATACTATCCCAAGCATCTCAAGATCCATCTCAGTCATATTCTATCTAGATCCATCCTGAATAGAAAGAAATCAAGTGTTTTAAGCTGCATACTACCCTTTATCAACACCTGCAACCATGTAATCTACTTAGAGTACCAAACAACGCCCGGAGAGGGTGTGAGATAAATCTCAGTGGGCTACCACCAACGGTTTATATAACACCTGACCTGTGTAATGAAATGTAATAGTGTGTATGCATGAATATATAAGGTAAAGAATTACAATGTAACTAAATACCGAAGTACCTTCTTTAGCCCTTGACTGAGGTCTGAACCTATAACCAATTAATTATTTGATTAGTACTAGTTTGTAAACAAGTCACATGTTATCAATTGAAAATGTTTCAAGTTGTAATAAGGAAACCTATAATGATATTTAATAGTGATTTCCCAAGGTTATAACCAAGGCGACATATACCTCAAGGTTTTTTAACGTAGTAATAACTATAGCAAGAAATATTTAATAGTGTAATATAAGAAGAAAATTCTAAATCATTCCACAATAAGATTCGTACTGAATCCAAGGTGATTGTCCTAGGTAAAACAGTGCTAAGCAGAGATAGGTCCCTATGAGATATAACTATGGAACCTACTTGTTAATGCTAGATCCAAGGAGTGTACCCAATTTATCCTTTAGTAATATGTGAGGGATTCTACTATGTCATACCGGGCATCCAAAGAATAGACAGGGATCATGATCTTGGTGGAAATCAACTTATGAAATCTGTATCCTTGAATCAGAATGGGGTTCCTGAGTGCTCATGGAATTCTCTAATTAGAATCCAAGGTGAGCTTAATTCAAGTAATTTATATTTATTTATGAATTCATGTAATATTTCATTCAGTTCAAGCTTTGAATTTCGTTAGTGTGATAAGTTCAAGTAGCATGACACCTTTTTAATCAAGCCATTTAGTTCAAGCCTTGCCTTTCAGTAGTGTCACAAGGCCAAGTAGCATGAAACCATTGATTTAATCCATTTAAAGAGAATTCCATATTTAATATTCATTTTTATACCTTCCATTAATTAGGTAAGGGGTACTCTGGATATGAAACATACCATTCATTTATGTTTAAGGCCAATTCATACACTTTGTATACTTTCCAATTCACATTTCACATTTTATTATCAAATTAAATCACTTACCTTAGATGGGTCAAGTGGTGAGAATACATGGTAATTGACATTATGAAATTCATAGTATAAACCAAGCCATTTTATATTGAAAATATTACCCTTAGAATGGTCAAGAAAAGGCACACCCAAATAGTGGCACAAACATGTCAAAACACTAAACACCAAATATGTCATAAAATTCTACATAGAAAGTATTGAGTTTTGGGTGTAACAACTGACAACTAATCACATATTTGGAAAGAGCATAACAATATGGTTCTATTGATTATAATCATGGCATATAAATTCCATAAACGACACCTGATGAAATCAGTGGACCCCACACGACAAATTGAAAATCAATGAACTTGAGGGATGAGTTTTAGACCACCCACCTTAGTCTTGTAAGACCTTCCTCCTTCGGTATTGGACGTACATTTGGCTTATACGAGAGTAGTTTTAAGAAAAGGATAAAAACACGCATACCCCAATATCTAGGTCGAGAGAAAAAGAGAATAGAAAAGAATTAAACATACTCGAGTACTTACCATTGCACATCCAACGTGATGAACAAACACTTGATCTGATCTCAAATTAAAATGATATCCTAATACCAAGTTTTGATCTTCAGAAAGCTCCGAAATGAGAGGAAAAGAATTAATCCAGCTAAAAAACTGATTAGGGAGGAAGGGGGGTTATAATTAGACCATTAAGGGAAAAATCATCAAATTATCTAGAAAAATGGCTTGGGCATGGTTTGTCTACACATTTTGAAAAATCAAGTGAAAACCATGCATGGTTTCCTAGGAAGAAGTGTAACCTTCATGGTTAGGTGACATGACCATGTGCTAACCATGTGAGGTGGATCTGTCTGGAGAAACACAATCCATATAGTTTTTTAAATCTTGCGGCATTCCTGCATGGTTTGCTCTAAACTGTGCACCAAGCCCATTTTTTCCCAAAAAGAGGGGTTCTGGGATCCAAACTATCCCTGAACACCACTAATAACTTCATCAACCCATTAGGAATCCATATTAGGTCCAAAATAAAATATTAGATAAAAAATTAAAGGATCCATACCTAAGTGAAAAATCGAGTTCTTATAATCTTCCCCCCTTAAAAGAAATCGTCCCCGATTTCACCTTCCAAGAGCATAAAAACACTGTCTAAGAACAATTTTGGCCATTGTGCATGTACATCGGCCTCCCACTTCCAAGTCTCATCCTACACATGACCATACTGCCATAGCACCCATACTAGTGGAACATAACAACCTCAGAGAACCTTCATGCTCCGGTCGATGATGCGTACTGGATACTCCTCAAAGGTAGCATCAACATCTAACTCAACTTCCTCAAGATCAAAGGTATGATATGGGTTATCATGATACCATATAATCTTTGAAATGTGGAAGATTCCATGAATGAAATCATATATTTGAGGTTGCAACAACTGATAGTCTACAAGCCCAACTCCCTCTAAAATTTCAAACATCCCTACATAATGAGGAAACAACTTTCCCTAATTTTGTAACCATCTATACCCTATTCTGTGTAGTAAAAAAGGATAAAAAAATCCCCTACCTTAGAATCAAGAGGTTTTCAATAGAGATTGGCATAATATTTCTTTCTAGACTAAGTAGAACTCATACGCTTTCTGATCAGATGAACTTTCTCTGAAGTCTCCTGAACAAGATGAGGTCCTAGTAGAGCTGCCTCGCCTACCTCCAACCAACATAGGGGTGAACAACATGACCTACCATATAGGGCCTAAAAAGGATCAATTTGAATTGTTACCTAGAAGATGTTATTATAGGAAAACTTGACGAGAGGGATATGTTTCTCCCATGAACCACTGAAATCAAGGACACATGCTCGGAGCGTATCCTCTAGAACCTATATTGTCCATTCTAATTGTCCCTTGATATGAGGGTGAAAATATGTTCTTAGAAGCACTTGTGTTCCTATAACCTTTTCAAAACCCTGCCATAATTGTGATTTGAAAAGAGAATACCTATCTAGAATGATATTATGAGGGACCCCATGAAGTCATATGATCTCTTGGACATATATTCTTCCTAGCTCATCAACTAAAAAAGTATCCCAAATAAAAATTAAGTGGGATGATTTTGTTCATTGGTCAATAAGTACCCAAATAGTATCGCTACCCCTTGGTGACCTTGGTTAGACAACTATCAAATCCATATAAAAGTCTTCCCATTTACATTCCTATACTGTAAGTAGATATAACAAGCTTGCAGGTATCTAGTGCTCTGACTTTACCTGATTATAGGTGGAAAACCTAGTGATAAAGCCTACTATCTGACATTTCATTCTAGGACACCATTATTGGCACTTCACGTCTCAATACTTCTTCAAGATGCCTAGAAAAAATACCCACTAAGATGCATGGTAATCTTTCATCAACTCCTCTGTCATATATGCTGGGACCCAGATACGTCCATGTAGACGTAGGATATTGTCTTTACCCACAGACTAATCCAGAGGTGGGTTATCTCATGATTTAATCTCATAGAGAACCAATCCTTCAGGATCTGAAAATTGTCTACTTTTCACTTTCTCATGGAGTTAAGAGGTAACTATCAAAGATGAGATATATGAATACTCATAAATATCATGAAACTCCTAATTCATCTTAGAAAATAGGGCCATTAACTTCCATCCATCACTAGCTTCCCATATGGCATGTGTTTTATTTTTATGACTCAGTGCATCTGCAACTACATTTCCCATCCTAGTCATATACGTAAGATAAAAATAAAATTATTTTAGATATTAGACCCATCTCCACTATCTGAGGTTCAAGTCACACTAAGTAAAGATATATTTTAGGCTCTTGTGGTCTTTTTAGATCATAAAGCGCCCACCCAACAAGTAATGCCTCCCAAAACATAAGGCATGGACAACTGCTGGTAGATCGAGGTCATGCGTCGGGTAATTTATCCCATGAGGCCTCAACTACTAAGATCCACACACAATAACTTTGTCTTCCTATATCATCACATCTCCTAGGATGATTCCTGATGCATCACAGAAGATGGTATAACCTATTTCTAGATCCTAAAGAGTCTGAATAGGTGCCAAAACAAGCCTCCCTTTATACTCTTGAAAGCCTTTCACACATGATTATAAACATTTGAACATGACACCCTTATTTGTATGCCCATTAAGAGGTGAATTATGTCATGAAAAGTCTTGTATGAAACACCTATAATATTCATACAACCCTAAGAAACTCCATATATCTAACATGTTCTTAGCATAATCCCTGAAAACTACAACACTAACCTTTTCTAGGTGAACAAAGATTATTGATTCTAATATAATATGACCCAAGAAGTGGAATTTGTCAATACAAAAGTGTCACTTAGAAAGTTTTGCATAAAGATGATTCTATCTCAGCGTACTCAGAATGATCACCAAATGTTTGGTATGGCCGCTACGTTTGTGAGAATACACCAATATGTCATCCAAAAATACCACAAGAAAAGAGACCAAATAGGGGTGGAAAAAACTATTGATCATATCTATTAAAATGAAGGGCACATTTGTAATACCGAACTGCATAATAAGGTTATTATACAGACCAAACTTGCTACGAAAAGCTGTATCAGGTATTTCTAATGGCCAGAAATGCACCTAATGATAACCAGATCTAATTTCAATCTTAGAGAAGTCCTTTTCTCCTCAGATATGGTTGAAGAGATCATCTCTTTGAGGCATCAGATGCCAGCTCTTGACTGTATGCTGGTTCAACCTTATATAATCCAGACATAGACGTAAGGTTCTATCCGCCTTCTTGGCGAAAAGCATGGGTGAACCTGAAGAGTATGTACCGGGTTGTATAAAACATTTGGCCTCTAAATCCTCTAACTTCCACTTGATCTTCTGAACCTCTATAGGTTCCATTATGTATAGAGGAATGGACACAGAAGATTATCCTGGAACAATCTCAATTGTAAAATATACCTCTCTCTCAGGAGGTAAGCGATAAAATTCATCGGGAAATACATCCCTAAAACGATCTACTAATAGAGGGAAATCAGTTTGGTGAAAACCGTAATCCTCCATGAAGATATTTTCAATCCAGGTGGCCAATCTACCTAATCCATGATGCTCTGGTCCAAATCTACTAGCCTGGACATCACACTCACCCTTATGTAGATAATTGTTTCCCTGTGGTGATGTAAATGATACCCTACAATGATAGTAGTCTACAAAAGAATGATAGTGTACTACCCAATTAATTATGAGAATGACATCAAAGCCTGTCATCTCAATAATGAAGAGGTTTCATAATAAAGGGTAACTTCCAACCTCAAGGGGATAGTCCCTATACTGAAATATACCTTCTGTTCGTACCCCTAATGGCATATCTAGGGTCTTTACACTATAGTGATACTATATCTCCAGTTCTTGACATTCCATGATAGAAATAGAGATAAAAGAGTAAAAAGAACTTGTATAAAATAAAGAAGATACTATAGTGGAGGATACAAGAATAGTACCGCATACTGTAGATGGTCCTGCAACCTAATCCTCAGCAATCGACTATAGTGCATTCAACTGTCATGTTCCATGACCCTCTACAACAGATGGACTATCATGATCATAAATGCTCTGATGGTGTTTCTAGTGATCAGGGGTCTCGCTACCATGGCCATGACCTCCCCCTCATCCAAACCTACCTATGTTATTCCAACTCCCTACCTGACATGGTGCAAAAGAACATGCTCCTGAAGGTGGATCTGGTATAAATCCTTTTCCACTCGAAGCTAGTGTAAAGGTCCTACAGAAATGCTGAAGATTACCCATATGACCAAAAGTGGGAAACTGTAGTGGGTATTTATCATAATAGGTCTTGTAATTCCCTCATCATCTATGCTGATGAAACACCAAAGAGTTATCTAAATGGGTACTCTGGTTGTAACTGCCCTGTTAAGAAACCTCGAGAGAATGATTCCTACCACTGAAAGAACTACTGGCCTAACGTGACACTGGTCCTCTATGCCCAGTATTATTTCCAGCCCTCAGGTTACTCTTAGTGATATAATCTTGATTGACTATTGCAAAAAAGTTAGGTAGGTGAAAGAAATTCTTTTGCGTACGAATGGCATACTGAAGCCCATCCTTAAAGAATCTAGCGTACGAAAGCTCATCACTGGCTAGTAGCAGTGAAAAGCACTGAAACTACATAAAACAAGGAGAATACTCCATAACCGACATAGAACCCTCTTCAAGATTCATTAACTCTATTGATTTACTGGCTCTCAGTATATGAGGAAAGAACTGATCATATAAATTAGTCTATAAATTAACCCATAACATTCCTTGATGATGACCATCCTGGGTAATCAAATCCCACCAGTGCTTGGATGAATCCCAAATCATGTATGTGGAAAGCTTGAAACTATGCTCTAGAGCCATATTAAGATGATCAAATACATATAGGGTAGCTTCAAACAAAGACTCAACAGCTTGTGGACCTCTATCCCTTGAAACGACAGGAGGAGGATGCTACTGAAACTCACGAGTTAGATCAACAATCGTAGGTGAAAATTGTGGAGCACCTTGCATGGACTACATCATATTTATGAAACTATCATGAAATTGTGAATTGGTTCCCATATCAGGTATATTAGGTGATTCCTTGAGTGGAAATCTTGTTGTTAAGACTGGTAGCTCAAGGTCCACCATGTCTGGAGCATGGTTGTCACCACCTTCTTGGTGCCCAATTCGAGGGCAGTATTGTGGAATTGGTCTAAAATTTCTAATAACACACCTTAAAACAAGATTAAGAAGGAAGATAACATCACTAGTGTAATATGAACATTGGAAAAGTCATCACCAAAGACATGCTACCCAAACTACCTGCTTAGATGGCTAGGTAATGATAAGTGATCAAGTATAAGTTTCATTACATTTTACATTTACTTTCCAGTTTCACTCCTTTACCTTTCATAAACATGACAAGGAATTATAAGGATGCGCAATAAATTCATTTTATATGTCATGATTCACTTTATAATGGACATCCATTTTCTGATGAATCGATGCCCATACCCCTATCACTAGAAATGATACCCATTTATTTATAGCATAATGGATCGACTCGGTAAATTACTCATCCCAAACCTTGAGGGCCCATAAACCTCATGAATTGAGACAACCAATCACTCAATCACAAAAAAGAGTAATACAATCATAATCTAACTATCATAGCATCGATCAACAATTACATGCATATTGTTTCCCTCGAATTTCGGGGATGACCTCCTTTGATGGGAGGTTCAAACATTTCGATCGGTTTCTAACAGGTTTGTTTATAGAACCGGAAACATCCAATGATTCCACATCCATTTATATCTACTTTCCAAAGTTAGGCGCTCATTAGTTTGTGGACTGATGAGGCTTAGGAATTTGCATTGGTCGAGAGGATGGGAGGTCAGACTCATCACACCTTTTTGAGGGGAATTATTGTCTACTCCGGAACCCTCTTTATAGATTTAAGTTATGTTCATGAATCCTTATTACATTACCAAGTATAAAATGAGATTTCCTTCAGATTTGACAATCAATGATTAAATATGTAGGAAATTTAGAGAATCTTTTATATGTATTCGAGGCTCTTCATCGACAGAGAATCATCTGTATTTATTAGAGAGTCTTGGTCAATGGTACCCTTCGACACATTTATATAGAAGTCTCTTGGTCATTATGATGACCATGCTGGTTTTAAATCCACTCAGTGGGTCACTTGAAGTTTACTATCCTTCAGAAGGACATGAATTATTTCAGAGTTGGGATCGAACCCGCAGATGGGATACCTACGTATCCTTTGTTTAAAAAAGGAATCAAAACCCACGTAGTTCGAGTAAGGGAGTATGATGTTTATGATTGATGGCTCAAAGAAAGATGTCATGATTACTTTTACACTCTAAGCTCACGTGAGTCATGCTCGGTGTGAGAAACAAGAGGTATTGGTAAAAATTAGACAATTGTGCCATGAAATATGCAATCATAAGAAATAATGTGGGGCTTATGTATGTATGA
This sequence comes from Viscum album, assembly GCA_963277665.1. NCBI lineage: Eukaryota > Viridiplantae > Streptophyta > Magnoliopsida > Santalales > Viscaceae > Viscum > Viscum album. The sequence continues at coordinate 306,640,972 of OY728127.1, forward strand.
CTGCCTATATAAATGAAGGTTAGGATTTACATTAGGGAAGAAATCCAGGAGTAGGGTCCATAAAGGTATATGTGCTTCATGGAGATTTTGAATACTCTAACTTGGGGATTTTTCCTGAAAAGGAGGCCCAAATTAGAAGAGGACTTATGATTGGGTTTTACTCCTAAAAAGGAATCCCAGATCAAAGGTAAATTAGGACTGGTTAAGTGAAATTAAGATTGGGGCTTACTCTTGAAAAGGACGCCCAGGTTAAGAGATTTGAAAAATTAAGGGACTTGGGGCTTACTCCTGAGGAGGATTCCCATATTTTGGACTGGGGTTTACTCTTTAAAAGGAGGCCCAGGTTAAGGTTTGGGGCTTACTCCTGAGGAGGATGCACATATTTTGGGGAATTATGACTGGGGCTTACTCCTAAGGAGGATGCCCAAATTAGAGGACTTGGGGCTTACTCCTAAAGAGGATGCCCACATTAGAGGACTTATGACTAGGGATTATTCCTGAATAGGAGACCCAGGTTAAGTATTCTCTCATCTTAAAGGATGAGGTCGAATGAATGAAATCTCAATCTTTAGTGACATAAAGATGTGTAAATCACCAGGTTTTGAGAGATATTCCACATAATTCCTTTCAGATAAGGAAGTCAAATCAATAAATCATTCCATAAATGGATTTGAAGATTGTCTTGAAGACTGAATCTTGAATAGGAAAGGTGGAATGGCTTAAGAGGGGTGAAATGGGCAAGAAGGGCACCCAAAAAGGGAAGGGGCACACAAGTCTTGGCAGGGGCGTAGGTACTGCGTGGGCGCGCAAGTCCTGGTTGCGCAGGTATGCTTGTGTGACATATGGGGTACTTGCGTGACGGTTAACCAATAGGGTAATACTTGAGAAACACTTGATTAAAGCCTTCAGAATCCTCTTGAGGTTCTTCAAGAAGAGGGGTGCGCAAGTTCTATTGAAGGAGTAAGGCGGCGTGCAAGTGTGGACTTTTCCCTTAAGGGCTGGCCACTCAGGCGTGCAAGTGTTGATGAGTTTCAACACTTAGGCCTTCCTCCCCCTCTTTAGATCTTCCGTTCTAGGTAAGAAATTACCTTAGAAGTGCTTCAGAAGCTTTGAGAAGAGACTAGGGCGCCGGGAGCTCAAATATGAGTTTCTGAAAAAACAATCATCCTCGAATGGGGGGCCCATAGGGTCTATTTATAGGCAGGAGAAGACCTTGGGCAGTTATCGCTTAGGTCGCGCAAGTCACTTGCGCGACCACTAGACGGTGCGCAAGTATACCTGCGCGACCATTGTCGAACTTGCGCGACCCTTGTGCAACATTCTTCTTATTCCTTCCTTTGTCAATTTATGATATTTGTCCAAAGGTTGAATTACTTTGAGCTCAGATATTCCCCTTTTCCAATCATTAGATTCTGTGATGAAAGGAGCGTCAACAAAAGTCCCCCCTCAGAGTTGGATCCGGAGAAAATAGAGGATTTGACTCTGAGGAAATAGAGATTCAAAAGGAAATTGGGGCACGCAAGGTAGGGCGCACAAATGAGCTTTGGGCGCACAAGGCCTGACGCACAGGGATATGTCCCTTGATCGCATAGGGTCCCAGCCGCGTCTATAAATAGAGGGCCTCACTTCCGTACAAACCATCCAGATTTACGGATTTCAAACATTCGAGCTCTCACCGCGCAGGTCACCTTAGCCGCGCAGGTTGCTCTATTTTCCAATGTTTCTTTGCTGTCGCACTGCTGTATAGGTTTTTGTACTTGCGTGGTTTATACTTGCACGTCAAAAACTAGCGCGACACATGAACACTTCCACGCCAAGTTTAGACTTGTGCGACTTAATGCCTTAGCCATTTTTTTCGAATTCTTTCACAAATTTTATGAAAAATAAACCCATTTACAATTTAGTTTATTCAACTTTTGTGCAGATTCAATGGCTCCCAAGGGAATTAAAACGGCTGATGAACTGGCTAGCAAGTAGATTGATGACATGATGAACATCATTGGCCATGATTACTATGATATCTGCGACAACACTCTCCCAGATTTGGCTAAGTACTTGAAGACATATCATCTTAATTTCCCACAAAGCATCTACCTGCCTCTATATGGTCATGGTCATCTGCAAGGAGTCAATGTTCCAGATGCAAAGAACTATACGCCTGAAATGCAGCTGCACTGCTACTCCTCTATTTCGGTTATGCTGTGCATTAAGAGCAACAACAATGGTGTGAACTTTCAAATTCTTCCTCCATGTCATTTCCTTGCAGATATGAAAATGGAAAACCCATGGGCTGAAATGTTTTCTACTGTCGGTTGGTGGAGAGAATACAAACATGGAATTAGAGAAATATCTGAAAAGAGTACTCTCTCTAAATGGATCTTTACTTCCAATGCTCCATTATCAAATCCATGTGTCCATCTTCCTAGTCTCTTGGACAGAAACATAGTCACTATTTGATCAGCAGAAAATTTTCTCAAACCGCACTCAAGAACATCCTTTTACAATTGTTTCAAGAAGAGCTGGTATCACTACATCTCTTATTGTATCTAGTTGAATGAATGAATTCCAGGTGGTTGCTGATGAAGCTCAGGATGCCGTAAATCAAATGAAGAGTTATGTTGAAAGCCTCTTGTAATTCTTGAAAAAAAGAGAAGAGACTCCAGTCTATGGATGTCCTTCTATCTCCTATGTATCAATGAAAAACACTTTCATATTCAATCATTTGTACCTGCATTATCTTGTTATATGCTTTCGATTGTACCTAATCCAATGGGACTATCAAGCATAGTTTTATTTTTTCTAGGATTAATGTATATAACCCTACAAACTTCGAACCTTTTAATTGCTCAATATTACCTAAGTCATGCAAAATGTATGTTTAGTGAGCTGGGAACATGACTTTTATTCAGAGTTCCCTTGTCTTTTGTGGGTAGTTTAAATTCATGCACATCGGACATAAAAAGGATAATGTTTAAGGTCGAAATATCTTTGACCGAAATGGATTAGAATTGATTCAATTCCTTGAAAATTCATCTGAAAACATATTACCATACTCAAGTATGAGGGAAAATATGTAAGATATGACTTAAGAATATTTGAATCTGAGAAATGATATGAAAAAGAGCTAAAAGGCATTAGAAGAAGTAGTTTCCAAGAATGAAGTTACCATTTTTTAAAAAACCCGTTAGGGGGTTGAATTATGCAGGGCCACCTAAGGGCATTGGCTGCATAGTTAAATAAAATTGTATCATTTGGCTAACAAGTCTGTTATGTAGATTGTTTATGCAAGGCCACCTATGGGAATGTGCTGCATAGTCAGGAAAAAGAACTCTTAGAAATTTACTTTCCTAGTGCTAAAAGCCAGTGAAAGTTTATGGATAGTCAAATCTTCCAAAGTATAGAGTTTTCTGTATGGAAAGAGGTACTTGAATATGGAGAAGATATTTCCAAACAAGATTATCGAAGAACTGGATGAATATCACTCCTACGAAGGTCTGACCCAAACGTAGGGAAGGAGAATATAAACCATAGACTTGAATACTTTCAGATCATGAACAAGGATATGGGACAAATATGTTAAGGATGGATATTTTTGCGGATCCCTACATACTGTCATTTAAGACAAATAAGGACAAAAGAAGCATTATTCCCAAGAATGAAGTTACCACTATCTTAAAAACCCATTAGGGGGTTGAATTATACAGGGCCACCTAAGGGAATTTTCTGCATAGTCAAATAATAGTATATTTTGTCTAACAAGCCTATTATGTAGACTGTTTATGCAAGGCCGCTTATAGGCACATGCTGCATAGTCAGGAAAAAGAACTCTCAGTAGTTTGACATTTTTGTGACTATAAGTCATGAAAAGGGTTATGAGGATATGAAAATATTTAAGGTTAGGATTATGACACATAAAGATGGGTATTGTTCAATGTATACAGATATACAAAGATCAATGCTAACCATAATCATGTTGTGGTTGGGTCCTGAATTGAAATGTTGGACTTCACTACGTATCCCATAAGGATGGGAATCAAGCTCATACATAGTTCTTAAATTCCAGTTTAACGTTGTGTGGGAGAGAAGGATTAGAGATCTTAGTTTAGGGCTATAGAGCTTGGACCATTGTAATGAATACACAGTGTGTGTTTTCATGGGGACTTTTCAGCCAAGGGACTGAAAGTGGAATTTGGGGTTAGGCCCAAAGTCTTGGGGCTGGATTTGAGGGACACTTGAACGTTCCTACGCATCCCATAAGGATGGGAATCAAGCCCACGTAGTTCTAGAAATACCCTTTTTACAAATTTTGTTTGTACATGTGAAGGGTGAAAGGGGACTTTAGTACAATGATGGTTTAACCCAAGATAAAAGGTTTGGGCGTTGCCATGTATCCATGCAGTCTTTGAAATGAAACATGATTGAAAAATCAATGAAAATAATAGTTCCCTCTCAGGTGAGGGTATCAAAGAATATTGTAGTTTATTGTCATACTGGACAAAAGTGTTGTATAGTTTAACGTCGTATGACAAGGACTAAAGTGAACCAATATAAAGATATTGATTCTAGGGGCGGTTTCACGAATCAACATTGTATTGATGGAGGTGATCCAATGTGAAGAGATTCGTTTTGGGATTGAACCTTGGGAGGTTGCCTACATACCCATCCTAGATGGCAAGGATCAAAGTTCGTGTAGTTCAATTAAAGAATGAATTAATGATCAAGTTGTTCTTGGGGACAATGACCTAAAAAAATTAATGTTGTTGGGACTTACACATGGTTAGAGGCCCAAAGAGAGTGTTATAGTTGAGGTTTTCTCTAAGCTCACGTGAGTCATACTCGGTGTGAGAAACAAGAGGTAACAACAACCGTAACGATGCATAGTTTAATGTCATATAGGACATATAAAGGGACTATGCAGTTTAAAGTCTTGCAGTTAGGACTATAGGTGCTACGCAGTTTAGAATCATGTAGTTAGGACGATGGGAACAATAGAGTTTAACGTCATGTTGGATGAAAGGGGGACTGTGCAGTTTAATGTCATGCAGTGAGGACAAAAGAGTACACCATTTAACGTCATGTTGGACGCATTGGGGATTTTTTCCACAGTTTAGCATCATGTTGGATGAAAGTGCGAATAGTTTAAGGTCATATGCATGGACCGTGGATTGTGTAGTTTAATGTCATACTAGACAAAAGTGTATTTTAAGGTCATACCAGACCTTTGATGATAATGTAGTTTAACATCTTTTCGGACGTAAGGGACTTTTATACAGTTTAGCGTCATGTAGTTAGGACGTCACAATTTAACATCTTGCAGGATGTAAGGGACTTACAAATAGTTTAGGGTCATATGCATGGACCGTTGATGATGTAGTTTAAGGTCATACATGACTTAGTTGCAGTTTAAGGTCATACTGGACCATTTAGGGAACTTTTTCACAGTTTAACATTGTGTGAGACAAAATTAATACAAATAGTTTAAGGTCATATGTATGGACCGTTGCTGTATAGTTTAACATAATATAGCATGGATGAAAGAGGGACTTTGTAGTTTAATGTCATGAAGTGAGGACATCACAATTTAACGTCATGTTGGACCAAGTTGCAGTTTAAGGTCATACTGGACCATTTTGGAGACACAGTTTAACGTCATGTTGGACCAAGGGGGACACAGTTTAACATCATGTTGGACCAAGGGGGTTACAGTTTAACGTCATGTTGGACCAAGGTGGTCATAGTTTAACGTCACGTTGGACCAAGGTGGTCACAGTTTAACATCATGTTGGACCAAGGGGGACACAGTTTAACGTCATGTTGGACCAAGGGGGACACAGTTTAACGTCATGTTGGACCAAGGGGGACACAGTTTAACGTCATTTTGGACCAAGGGGGACACATTTTAACGTCATGTTGGACCAAGGGGGACACAGTTTAACGTCATGTTGGACCAAGTTGTGATGTATTTTGTGTTTATACAAAATACTTCTTCAAAAATCTGGCATTTGTTGGAGTAGTGATGAGTTCTCCATCCATCGAGATTAATGAATAAGCTTCATTGGAGTAGACCCTATGTATTGAATAAGGTACTTACCATTTTGGCTCAAGCTTGGGAGGTTTCTTTCCTGGTATCATTGGAGTTCTGAGAACTAATACCAATTATCCCTGAGTGAATGAACGAAGACAAACGTTTTTGTTAAAAGCTCGTGCTATTCGATTCTGATAGACTTCCAAGTGGTGAAAAATGCACAATATTTTCTCATCTAACTATTCCAATTCATTCAATCGATTTTGAGATTGTTCATCTGTAGATGATTGATCAAAAATGGCAACTCTGAGCGAGGGTAGTTGAACTTCAATGGTCAAGATGGCTTCCGTTCCATATACCAATGATTTGGAGTTGACCGAGTTGTAGTGTGGGTGGTAGTCCGATAAGCCCATAAAGCATGAAAGAGTTTCTCAGGCCATGACCTCTTATCTTTATCCACCATCTTTTGTAGTATATTTGAAAGAGTCTTATTAAAGGCTTCTATTTGGCCGTTGGACGCTGCATGATACAGAGATGAATGGTTGGATTTGATGTTGTATTCTTGATACAACTTCTTCACCTCAGATGAACAGAAATTGGTGCCATTGTCCGTCAATATGGTATGAGGGACACTAAATCTGGTAATGATGTTAGACTTGATGAAGCTAACAACGCATTTAAAACTGACTTTCTTGAGAGGTATTGCCTCTTTCCATTTGGAAAAGAAGTCAGTAGCAGTAAGAATGTACTTAAACTGCTTGGCCGTAGCCGAAGGGTAAGGTCCCACCACATCCATTCCCCATGTGGCAAATGGCCATGATTATTTAGCTGTATGAATCAACTCTAGAGGTTGATGAATGAAGTTGTCATGTACTTGGAATGAATGACACTTCTTTGTGAAATCGACACAATCTTGTATCATTGAAGGCCAAAAGTATCCAAGCCTTCGAATCTGATCAGACAGTCTATATCCAGACTGGTGGGCAGCACAGACTCCTGCATGCACTTCTTTCATAACATCCATTGTCTCTTCACCATCAATACATCTGAAGAGAACTCCATCAAAACCAAATTTGTAGAGAATTTTCTCTAGGTGATCTGGGCTATCATAAAGAGTAAAATTGACCACACGTGGCTGGATTTGTTCTTTCTCAGCTCTATCAGGTGGAAGTGTTCCATTTTGAAGGTATTCCCTGATAGGTGACATCCATCCTGTAGTATGACCATACGGTTCATGAATGGGACAAATTTAATTAATTTCCTCTATTCAAATTCGAACATAAGGTGAAATTGCATGACGATGGGCAATACTGATGGTTGTCTCGTCCCGATTTGGATCTTCCAGAGCTATGGTTATATTAGCCAGTGCATCAGCTTGAGCATTTTGTGATCTTGGGAAATAAGAAAATGTTGGTTCCAAAGGGAATTCTGCCATTAACTCTCTGACATAATCATACAAAGGGATTAGTTCTTCTTTTCTAATGGAATAATCCCCATTGACTTGTTTGATTACCAGGTCTGAATCACCTTTCACCTTTAAGTGATTCACTTGTGCTTGAAGTGATAATTCCAAGCCTATGATGAGATCTTGGTATTCTGCTTCATTATTGGTACCACCTACCCACAATAAGAAGGAATAAGGTTACACTGCCTTTTCTGGAGAAATGAGAACAATTCCTAAGCCAGCTTTGTTGAATTTAGGATTTTCTATTTTCCACCCTGTTGGACTTCTGGAAGCACCATCAAAATACATTTCCCATGCCTGATGACTTTCTTGAATAGAGAAGACTTCCTCATCAGGGAGTTCAATATCTGAAGACGTGTCTTCCACTGAAGGATGTTCAGCTGGGAAATCAGCCAGAGCTTGGCCCTTTATCGCCTTTTAAGACACATACTGAATGTCGAATTGCTGCAAAATAACTTCCCACCTTGCCAGAAGTCCTATAAGCATTGGACGACTAAGGATAAATTTGAGCGGGTTATTTCGAGATACCAATTGGACCTCGTGATGATGCAATTAGTGTCTCAATTTCTGAACTGCAAAGATTAATGCAAGGTAGCACTTCTCAATACTTGAATAACGGGTTTCTGCTTCAAGCATGGTTCAACTGAGATAGTAGAGGCTATTTTCATTCCCAGTATCATTCTTTTGAGCAAGAAAGACACCCAATGATCGCTCTAGAGCTGTCACGTAGAGGATAAGTGGTCTTCCTTCAACAGGTGGCATGAGTACCGGTGGACTCAAGAGGTATTTCTTGAGAATATTGAATGATTATTGACATTCTTCAGTCCACTGGTAAGTGAATCCCTTCTTCATCAATTTGGTAAAGGGTAAACTTTTGCCTTCCAAATTGGAGATGAAATGCCAAATATAGGCTAAGTGTCCTTGAAGTCCTCTTAATTCATTCAAATTTCGAGGAGGTGACATACCAAGGATTGAATTGGTCTTCTCAGGATCGACTTCAATACCACGATGGCATACAACAATGCCAAGAAACTTTCCCGAGGTTACCCCAAAAGCACATTTTAAGGGGTTCATCTTCAAATTATGTTGTCGAAGCTTGCGGAATATGACTTCCAAATCAGCCAAGTGATTAGAACGTTGTTTGGATTTAACTACCAAATCGTCTACATAGCATTCAACAAACTTACCTAAGAAGGGTTTGAAGATACGATGCATGGTACGCTGATAAGTTGCACCTTCATTATTTAAGTTAAAGGGCATTACCTGGTAGAAAAACACACCCTGAGGGGCTCTGAAGGCTGTAGATTACTCATCTTCTGGGGCCATTCGGATCTGATTATATCTAGAATATCCATCCATGAAGGAAAGTGATTCATAGCCAGCTGTTGCATCAATTAGAAGTTCTGTAATCGGAACTGGGAAATCATCCTTAGGACAATGCTAATTAAGATCTTTGAAATCGATGCAAACTCTAATTTGTTCATTCTTTTTCTTTACAGGGACAATATTAGCCAACCATTTGGGATATTGAACTTCTTCGAAAAAGTTAGCTTTGATAGGATTATCCAATTCTGCTTCAATTTTGGAAGCATAAGTTGGGTGTGTTCATCTCGCGGCTTGCTTAAATCCTCGATGTTCTTCTGGTAAACCGAAATGATGAGTAGAAACATCAGGACCAAGCCCGAGCATTTCTGTATAGTTCCAGGAAAATATATCTCTATTTTTATTTAGAAAAGAAATATACATTTCTTTCTCTTCAAGAGTCATGGCCGCATTGATTAATGTGGGGCGTGGATCTTCTTTTGTACCCAGATTTATTTCTCTGAGTTCATCCACAGTGGTAGAGATAACATCTTCAAATGCTGGAGGAGCATCTCTGAGATTTTCCTCTTCTTCTTCATCATGTATTATTTACTCCGTTTCTACGTGCATATTAGATGATAAAGTAGAATTTTCATGATCCGAAGAGATGTCAAAATTTTCATATCTTAAAGAAGAAGCTTCCATTTCCGACCCGATTGATGATGAAGGGTCTTCTTTGGGAAATAAAGAGGAGATGATGGATTGAGAATCAACATCATTGTTCACCTCTGATGTTGCTATAACTTCTTCTGGCCTAATTGGCGAACCATAGACTTGTTGGATTTCAGCAGATGAAATGAAGACGTCACCATTTGTGCTTTCATCACTGCTTGGTAGATTACCAATTTCTCCCATGTTGTCTGGATCGATTTCCGTAATTGACATTATGGATCTTTCCATAAGAGTATTTTGATTTGGGTCTATCTTTTCAATTTGACTGATAGGAAACACATAATCTGTACTCACATGTGTAAATGGATTTACTGGAATTTTCTCCAAACCATATGGAGCATTAACTTTGGTAATCTCCTTTATTATGGATTTCTCCCTTCCTTTCATGTGATAGAATTCCGCCTCAATGTATTGAGACTCACATGTCTGGAATGATGCCTTATCCCCATACAATGTCCGAACTTGACCATCAAAACAATATTTGAGACATTGATGGTATGATGAAGGGATAACCACATGTTGATGTAGCCAGGGTCTTCCAAGCAAGATGTTGAAGGCTGAGTCTTGATCAACAACCATGAAATCTGAATTGGATACAAGATCTCCAAACCGAGTTATGAGTGTAACTTCACCCAGTGGTTCTTGTTCATTTTTATCATATCCTTGTAACATCATGGTAGAAGGAGATAAATCAGATTCCGTGAGGCCCAATCGACAAAGTGTACGAATGGGCATGAGGTTGACTCCTGAACCATTGTCAATGAAATCTCTTCGAACATCTACGCAATTGAACTTTCCAGACAAGTACAATGGTCTACTATGTCCATGCACAACATCATCTTCATCTTCATCGGTAAAAGATATTATTGCATGGAATTCTGCAAGATTATTCTCTATGTGATAGAATTCAGCTGTAACAATTTCAGTTTCAAACTCCTAAGGACTTGACAAAGCCCTGATGAATGCTTCCCTAAGATCTTTTGATAGATTCGGAGCATCCAAAATTGATAACTTGGTTGGTACTTGGGCCAAGTGTTTCGGTATATCATACTTTTGATCCAGAGGTCTGCGTTTCCCAATAGGAATATGTGGTTTAGCAGGTACCTTGGAAGTAGATGCTTTGGAAGTTGACGCATCTTGTATTGGGATAGGAGTTGGCAATATTCCTGGTTTTGGAAGATTAGACCGATTAGATCCATTTAATTACTGAGAGGAAGAAGATGGAACCTTCAACCGGTCCTCCAAAATAACTGTGCCAGGACTGAATTTACTATTGGTAGAAGAACTTGCTTGTTCTTGCTGAGCTCTTTGAAGGGCTCTACCACGAGTTTATTCCACGTACATAGTTCTAGCAGGGGTAGAATTAGAATAGTGGCTTCTGAAAGATCCACGTCTTCCCCTATATCCTGAGCCCCTGGAACTTCCTCTGATTCCCTTATTGGATGCAGGGAATTTAGACTCTTTGAAATCGAAACTGTGAATGGCATATGGATCTGTTAATTGAATCATATTAAGAAAACCAAAGATTAACTCTTCATCTGATGAAGACTCTGCCTGATTAGCCTGTTTAGGCTATGCCATTTGGTGGGGCGGTGCCCGTGGCTTTGAAGTAGATGGCATGAAGTCCACCAATGTCAAAGACAACTTTGGCTTTGACATATACTCATATTCTTCTGATTCTTTTCCTTTCTTTGAATCATGCCGTTTTATTGAGGACTTTCCCTCTGACGAAGAGGGTTTTGTCACAACCATCATGGCAGAAGACACAATTGGTTTCTTTAATTGTGTTTTCAAAATAGCATGAGTTCGATTGATTGTCTTTCTGACCATCCAATCATCATACTTCTGTGCATTTTTTCTTTTGACTTCTTGCCATTCACCTTCCTCTTCTGGAACTGTAGCAGTGACACATGATACCTGGGCTGAGGAGCTTTTCAATGTGACTTGTCCAGAGTCGACCATCTTTTGCAGGAGGTCTTTGAAGACAAAACACTCCTGGATGGGGTGCCCCAACATTTGATGAAAGGGGAAATAATTGGGACGGTCTTCATCTTCTTTCTTGTTTCGCCTCTTGGGCATTGGTAATTGAACCAAATTGTTTTCCAGAGCCGAAATAAAATAACCAGGAACTTGTTCATTTTGGAAAGAGTATGTTTTTCTCTTCAGATCCTCAAATTGTTTTCGTCTCTGATCTCTTTGATCGTCTAGACGAAATAGCCTTTGTTGTTGGCGCTTAGAAGGTGGAGCCCTTTGAGAAGATAAAGGTTTTGAGGTAGAAACAGGTACAGGTGCTTGTTTAAGCATAACTGTAGCAGTTTCTGCTTTACCCATTCTCCTTCCTGGAGCTAATGGAATTACACGAGATTTAGCCTTAGCCTGTATAAGGGAATCTTCAATCTATTGAGCGATTGAAGTAAGGTCTCAAAACCGTCCTGTGTATTTCACAGGGATTAACGGCGTGCGTAATTCTTCACGTAGATTTGCCACACAGATTGACAACAGTTCTTCTTGAGGGAGTGCTAAATTTAAGGAATATGTTAATCCCTTCCATTAAGCAATGAAATCAGAGACCCTTTCATTATCCCTTTGCTTACAGTTTGTAAGATCGAAAGCTGTTGTCTTTGGAAAAGTTGAGTTGAACTGAAGGAGGAATTTTTGGCGATGATCCTCCCATCTAGTAATTTATGGGGATTGCAAGCTTGTATACCAGACAAAAGCTGGTCCTTTCAAGGTTCGCACGAAGAATCTGAGATTCACTGCTTCTTGCTACTCCGGAGTTCCCATCACAGGACCACAACAAGACACGTAATGCATCAAATGCTATTTAGGATCGCCTTATCCATTGAAAATAGGGAATACAGGATTCCCAAAACTGGATGGAGGAGAGATTGAATCTACCCATTCAGGGCAAACTTTATTTTCTAGTTGAACATGCGCACGTTTCCCTTACATAGTTTATAACCGAGCTGTTAATGACTCAATAGTAGTTATTAACTTTTGAGAAACATCCGGTTGAACTTGGACATGGGTAGGTGCAATGACTGGATCTTGGACAGATGTGGCGATTGGTGCTGCAACTGATGGTAGCACTGCCGACTGTTGTTGCACTTGACTCGTAGGATTAGACCTGTGAGGGTGTACTGATAGAGGAGGATATTCTTGATCTATCTCAGTAGCTGCAAGAAATTCCTTTGGCTGACTGACTCCATCATGCTTAAGAAGAAGACTACTCTAAAGTAGTTCTGCATTCAACCTTCTTAATTCCTTCATTTCTTCCTCCTGTTGTGCAAACCTTTTCTCTAGTGAGAGCGATTGACCTTCTCCAGAGGAAGGATATGTAACCTAGTTCTTTCCCATCCCTTTGTTGAATCCTTTTAGGAGAGGGGGAAGTGGGTTAATTGAAGGATTACCTAGGTTTTGAGTAATCCTTTGACTTCGTGTATGCACACCTTCTTCATTTGTGTCGGTGCATACATCTTCTTGAGCAGGAACCTCTTCATCTGAGTCCCCTGAGTGAGCCTCATCTGGTGGATCAACAACAACGACATTGATAACATTGATTGATGCATAACTCATCGCATCCCTTCTATCAGAATTTCTGTGATATTTTCTTCTTCCATGTCTTTTATGAGACATTGACTTTTGTTGATTCGATCCCTCAGGAACTTCTTGACAAACCGTTATTTGGAGGGAATCTCCTGATAATTTGGCTCTTCATTCCTATTGAGGTTTCTTCCCCAATCAAGAAAAAACCTACTTTCTCTGAGGATGGGATTGTTGATTTGAAAAAGTCCCCAGTCCGGTGGACTGGGGCTATTCCTGCTATTCTTGCTCAACTCCTCGAATCCTATTTGTTGATTCTTAGGATTGGTTTAAAAGAGTCCCCAGTCTGGCGAGATGGGGTGGTTCTTGACATGCTATGTCTGAGACTTTATTAAAAGTCCTCCTGATATTGTGAACCTTAGTCCGAAAATTAGTAGGATGCATTAACCTGTATCCACTTTTATCACCCGGTTCAAAAGACCGTTGGATGATTTCTGAAACTTCTGTCACTTGGTGACGTGCTTGCTCCAAACGAGAGGCATGTTCAATATTCTCGTATACTTGATGAAAGAGTAATTCAAAAACTTGTTCTCTGTATTCTTGATTTTGAGAGGAACTAGTTGAAGCCTGTTCTTGGGCAAGCTTTTGATTACAAACAAAGCCCATTGACTGTGGCCAGCCATGGGCAATAACATTGCATGAGACCATTTTCGGTGGGCTTTGCTGACTGGAGAGCACCGTGAAATGCAGTGCTCCATGAACACCCCATCCTCTGACACGAATACTAGATGGGGCGTTGGCAATTAACTGACGCAATATTCTTAGTGCACCAAGGCATGAACATTGAAGGGCTCTCTGTTGTTTTTCAGCCTTCGGATATCGACAGACTGATAGAGACGCCAAATCAATCTGACGTTGTAATCCTTCTATTATCTTAAGATGATTTTCATATTCATCATAAGATAATACTTTATTTTTCAACTGACAAAGATTTTTCCATATGTTGAGACGAATATCATGAATTTCATCTTCCGTCAACATTTCTGGAATGTTATACTGAGAGTCAGCCAGAGGCCAAAACATGACTGGAACTTCACCTTTCACAAGTTGTTTTCTCATGTTCAGCATTTCCTCTTTATCATTTGATGAAGATTCTTCTACCTGATTTGAACAGAGTTGGTGTTTCCTTGTTGCTTCATTGGATTCAACAGGATTGGTAGAGAAATAATTGATCAAACAAGAAGATGCATGACTTAGGGGTGGTTTGGATAATGACCTACACCCAGGGCTATCTTCTGATTGAGAAAGTATTTCAACTGCTAGCGATGAAGCTTCAAACATGGCTGGTTTCGCATTTTCAAGTGCCTCAAGATAAGAGGGCTTTCTCGGTACTACATTGTCCACTGGAGCATTTTCCGGGCAATGTGAATCACTACTGCAGAGAGGAATTTCGTAGAGAAATTCATCATCATGGGGAGGACCACCATAATGGGTTACAAAAAAAGATGAGATCTCTTACTCCTTGGTCTTCTGACCACACAGAGGGTTCATGTGGCTCTCATCTGAAGATGAAACTTCGAGATTGACTGAATTGTCATGAAGCAAGCCTTCATGAGGAAGTGTCTGTTGAAGACTTTCGGAATTAATGTTCCCACTATTGGGAAATGAGGGAGTAGAATCTTAAATTTCAATAGATAATTGTCTGAGGGCTTCAAGAACTCTAGCATCGAGCAAGGACTTGTTACAGATTGGCTCTTGATCTCCTGACTGTGCTAGGCGGGTCTTTTTCTTAGAAGCCTTCTTACTCGCCTTGGAAACCACTTGTTGACGAAAGTGGTTGCTCTGAGCAGGTGTATATGCCTGATCAGGAAATATGTCCAGGTTAGGCTAATGATCTCCACTCAAATCAGGGGTATGTGCCTGACTTGGTTGTCCGTATGATATGGGGGAGTATGCCCCACAACCCTCTTGGACTGGAACAGATGTGTGTGTCTGTTCCGGAGTGAATTGTTGATGTGTCACTCCACCGGTAGGGATAAATTTATGTGTCTTTCCCTAAGATGCCGCTGAAGTTGTTATAATATCATGGCAGGCATCCAGAATATGAGCAGAGATTTGCTTCTGCTCTTTCACCATTGATAGAATATTATTGGTGACTTTAGCTGCCAGAACGGGAATATACGTCCATTCTGGGCATGGAGTAGGTGTATGTGCCTTCTCCTATCCCCCTTTTCCTGTCAGTGAATCCTGACAGTACTCAAGTGTGGGGGCATAGAGTTGAGTCTGCCTCCTGTTTGTCACCGGGACTTTCCGACTAACTTCTCCGAATGCTACCAAGCGAGACTATTGGTAGGATTGATTAATACTAGCAGGTGTATGTGCCTGCTGATTGCACTTCTCCAAACGTGGTTGATGAGATCCATCATATGTAGTCAGACGAGCCTGCTGACTAGCAGATGATGTATAAACAGGTGTATGTTCCTGCCTATAGTACTCCGCCAGAATTGCTTGGTGGGATTGGCGTGATACTTCCAGACGAGTCTGCTGGACAACGAAATTAAAATGGGCATGTGTGTGTGCCTGCTCATTACTTGCCACCAAGTTAGGTTGGTGGACTTCTCCGAAGATGGCAGAGATGAGAACTTGCTCACTGTTGACCGGATTCCTCCTCTGGTGGTTCGTCTTGTTTGCTCGGGTTCGAGGAACCTGAGCCGAACGCCTGGAGTCGGTACTCTCATCATGTTGAGGGTGCACTGCCACACGAGTCTGGCGGCGATTGTTGGTGGGAGATCTCAGGAAGGACTCCTGTCTGTTTGAATTAAGGCCCTGAGGGACCTACTCATTCACCTCCCCAGAATAAGGGAGCGAATGGTGATTGCATTTTAGGGATAACGACCCGAAACGGTTGGAGACGGTAGTCAACAACGCCTGCTTCTTGATCACTGGTCTTCATTGTCCGGACGACCGATATGAGTTGTTTACTTGGAGGGCTTGTCGGGCAGCCTCCAGAGTTGGGATGGTACCATGTTGATGGTATTCCTTAACCAGCGCGTTTGATACCCAACGCTGAAGATGCTGATTAGGTGATATCGTCCTTAGAGCGGACGATGATCCAGCAGGAGTAGCAGTAGTGGAATTTGTAGCAGTAGTATTTACAGGTGTGAACTTGAGAGCAGCCATTCTAGAAATGCAGAAGATCTTGGAAAAGAGTGCCTGTTTGATGTAACAGACATAATCAAGATAAATTCAGCCACTACATCTTTTGGATGAGAACATATGTCAATGATTGTTTTTTGTTGGCCCTCTCATTGAGTTTTAAATAGGGGCCTAACAAAATAGGTAAAACATCATTTTAACTTGTTTAAGGATTCACGTCGGGTTCACTATTTTTTTTCCCTCGAATTTCGGGGATGAACTCCTTTGATGGGAGGTTCAAACATTCTGATCGGTTTCTAACGGGTTTGTTTGTAGAACCGGAAACATCCAATGATTCTACATCCATTTAGACCTACTTTCCAAAGGTAGGCACTCATTAGTTTGTGGACTGATGAAGCTTAGGAATTTGCATTGGTCGAGAGGATGGGAGGTCGGACTCATCACACCTTTTTGAGGGGAATTATTGTCTACTCCGGGACTCTCTTTATAGATTTAAGTTATGTTCGTGAATCCTTATTACATTACCAAGTATAAAATGAGCTTTACTTCAATTTTACAATCAATGATTAAATATTTAGGAAATTTAGAGAATCTTTTATATGTATTCGAGTTTCTCCATCGATTGAGAATCATCTGTATTTATTATAGATTCTTGGTCAATGGTACCCTTCGACACATTTATATAGAAGTCTCTTGGTCATTATGATGACCATGCTGGTTTTAAAGCCACTCAGTGGGGAACTTGAAGTTTATTGTCATTCAGAAGGACATGAATTATTTCAGAGTTGGGATCGAACCCGCATATGGGCTACCTACGTATCTTTTGTTTAAAAAAGGAATCAGAACCCACGTAGTTCGAGTAAGGGAGTATGGCGTTTATGATTGATGGCTCAAAGAAGGATGTCATAATTACTTTTACACTCTAAGCTCATGTGAGTCATGCTCGGTGTGAGAAACAAGAGTTATTGGTAAAAATTATACAATTGTGCCATGAAAGATGCAATCATAAGAAATAATGTGGGGCTTATGTATGTATGACTACCCATATAAATGAAGGTTAGATTTTACTTAGGGAAGAAATCCAGGAGCAGGGTCCATAAAGTTATATGTGCTTCATGGAGATTTTGAATACTCTAACTTGGGGCTTACTCCTGAAAAGGAGGACTAAATTAGGAGAGGACTTATGATTGGGTTTTACTCCTGAAAAGGAATCCCAGATCAAATGTAAATTAGGACTAGTTAAGAGAAATTAAGACTGGGGATTATTCTTGAAAAGGAGGCCCAGGTTAAGAGATTTGAAAAATTAAAGGACTTGGGGCTTACTCTTGAGGAGGATGCACATATTTTGGACCGAGGTTTACTTCTAAAAAGGAGGCCCAAGTTAAGGTTTGGGGCTTACTTCTGAGGAGGATGCCCATATTTTGGGGAATTATGATTGGGGCTTACTCCTAAGGAGGATGCCCAAATTAGAGGACTTGGGGCTTACTCCTAAAGAGGATGCCCACATTAGAGGACTTATGATTGGGGATTATTCCTGAAATGGAGACCCAGGTTAAGGATTATCTCATCTTAAAGGATGGGGTTGAATGAATGAAATCTCAATCTTTAGTGACATAAAGATGTGTAAATCACTAGGTTTTGAGAGATATTCCACAGAATTCCTATCAGATAAGGAATTAAAATCAAGAAAACATGCCATAAATGGCTTTAAAGAGTGTCTTGAAGACTGAATCTTGAATAGGAAAGGTGGAATGTCTTAAAAGGGGTGAAATGGGAAATAAGGGAACCCAAAAAGGGCAGGGGCACGCAAGTCCTTGCAGGCGCGCAGGTACTGCGTGGGCGCGCAAGTCCTGGTCGCGCAGGTACTCCTGCGCGACATATGGGTTACTTGCGCAATGGTTAACCAGCAGGGTAATACTTGAGCGACTCTTGATTAAAGCCTTTAGAATTCTCTTGAGGTTCTTCTAGAAGAGGGGTGCGCAAGTTATATTGAAGGAGTAAGGTGGCACGCAAGTGTGACCTTTTCCCTTAAGGGCTAGCCACTCAGGCGCACAAGTGTTGATGAGTTTCAACACTTAGGCATTCCTCCCCCTCTTTAGATTTTCCGTTCTAGGTAATAAATTACCTTAGAAGTGCTTCAGAAGCTTTGAGAAGAGACTAGGGCGCCGGGAGCTCAAATCTGAGTTTCTGGAAAAAAATACTCCTCGAATGGGGGGCCCACAAGGTCTATTTATAGGCAGGAGAAGACCCCGAGCGGTTATCACTTAGGCCGCGCAAGTGACTTGCGCGACCACTAGACGACGCGCAAGTATACCTGTGCGACCATTGTCGAACTTACGCGACCCTTGTGCAACATTCTTCTTATTCTTTCCTTTGTCAATTTTTGATATTTGTCCAAAGGTTGAATCACTTTGAGCTAAGATATTCCCCCTTTTCCAATCTTTAGATTCTGTGATGAAAAGAGCATCAACACATATCAAGCAATGAAAATGGTGAAATTCACCTATATGGCATGGAAATATGCGTGACATGAGAATTATAGGTGCCTATAATGATGCATGTAACAATGCTCCTTGCCCTCATATAATCGGGCCAAGGATGAAAGAAAATTCTCAATCAGAGTAATAATCATGAACTCAACACAACATGTGCATCACCCAATGGTGAAATAATATCAACTGTAATAAAAAGAAGAAGAAAAACAATTATAATTTTGGAAACTTGGTTTTTACATCGAACATGGGTTTATGTTTCCCAAGAATGGGTCACGTCCAATTCCTAAGCGTTCCTAATCTACAATCTATTATCTCCAAATATAAAATAATAAAAGTACTGCTCTGATACTACTTTGTGATGTCCCGGACCCAGAAGCCACTTAATGGGTTCCTCGAGCCTAGTGTGCCAAAAGGGAATCAAGGGAATCTCCCCAAATGACAGAGGTTTCCAACTAGTAGTGACGGCCTAGGGTGTGTCTGTGGGGACACTATTCCCTCATTACCAAAGTGTAGCACATCAGATGAATGTAAACATAGGTAAGTAGATATCATAAGAAATATAAGTAAATAAAAGGAACAATGGAAAAGTAGATACAATAGTAATAATAACTAAAACAACTATAATTGAATTCAAAAACTAGTGATATGTCATATCACTAGAAAACTTGAAAACATGTATACCAGATAGCAGTAATAACATGTTCCTCAAAAGCATAAATGAAATCAAAGACTATCCCAAGAATCCTAAGATATGACTTGGTCATCTATAATAAAGCTCCATCCTAAAAAGTAATCAATCAAGTGTTTGAAGCTATATTATTCCATTTATCAATAACTACAATAATGTAATACACTCCATGTACCAAACAACGCTCGAAGAGGGTGCGAGATACGTCTCAGTGGGCCACCACCATAAGTGTCTATAACCTATGGCCCGTGTAATGGAAATGTAACAGTGTATTGGCATGATTATATAAGGTAAACCAGTACAATGTAAATAAAAACCCAAGTACCTGATTCTTCCCTAAGATGGTGTATAAACCTATAACCAATTCATTATTTGATTACTACTAGTTTATAAATAAGTCGCATGTTAGAAATTGAAAAGGTTCCAAGTTGTAACAAGGAAACATGTAATGATATCTAATAGTTAAGTCCTAAGGTAATAAACAAGGCGACATATAACTGAAGGGTCACCAACTCAGTAATAAATATAGCCTATCATGGGTAAGAGTGTATTCCAAGGAACTTGGTCCACTGAATTTTACAATAAGATGGCTACCGATTCCAAGGTGATCATCGAAGGTAAAACGAGGCACAATAGAGATAGGCCCCTATGGGATGTAAACACAACACCTACTTTTCAATGCTGGATCCAAGGAGTGTATCCAAGGAATCCTTTAATAATATGCGAGGGATCCTATGGTTTCAAACCAGGCATCAAAATAATAGTACAAGTATTCGGATCTAGGTGGGTATCAACCTATGCAAGGTGTATGCTTGAATCAGAATGGGGTTCTCGAGTGCTCATGGAATTCTCCGATCAGAATCCAAGGTGAGCTCGAGTGAGGCCATTTCTATTTATTTATTAATTCCTTTAATATTTCATTTGGTTCAAGCCTTTCCTTTCATTAGTGTGATATGGTCAAGTAGCATGTAACATTTTTAATCAAGTATTTTGGTTCAAGGCTTTCCTTTCATTAGTGTGACAAGGCTATGTAGCATACAACCATTAATTCAACCCATTTAAAGCATATTCCATATTCAAGGTTCATTCCTCTACTTTCTATTAATGTGTTAAGGGGTAATATGGATATAAAACCTAACTTTTCATTTACACTTAAGTCCAATTCATATACATAGTATACTTTCCAATTCACATTTCACATTTTTTTATAAAGTTAAAGCACTTACCTTAGACAAGTCAAGTGGAGAGCATACATGGTACTTTCCATTATGCAATTCAAAATATAAAACATGCCATTTAATATAGAAAATATTACCCTTATAATGGTTAATCCAAGGCACACCCAAATGGTGGCACAAACGTGTCAAAACAGTAAAGAAAAAATATTGCATAACCTTCGACATGGAAAGGATTGAGTTGTGGGTTTAACCACCAACAAATAATAATATATTTGGAAAGAGTATAACTATATGGTTCTAATGATAATAATAATGGAATATAAATTCTATAATTTGCACCCGATGAAATCATTGTGCCCCACACGATAAATCCAAAATAAACGAACTTGAGGGATGTGTTATAGACCACCCACCTTAGGCTTGTATGACTCTCCTCCTTTGGTATTGGCCCTTGATTTGGCTCAGATCAGAGTATATTTATAAAAAAGAGAAAAACTATAACACCTCAATGTAACACCCCGAGATTTTATGAGAAGTATTCTTTTTAATTTATTTGATGTCTTGTGTTGTATGAAACACCAAGATTATATTGCGCTATACGCAACACCGTATTAGCTTGCAGTATACACAACACTATTCTTGGATCGTGTTACAAAAAATTTCAAGATCATTTGATAGAAGTTATTCTACGCAACATTGAGTGTATATATATATATATTCAATGTATAAATGAAATATGGTTGGATTCTATTGTACGCAACAACAAAAGAATCTTTCACTACATGCAACCCTGACTTGGCTTGCTTTACACGCAATCGCAACCTTCCACGATAGCGTGTGTTGTATGCAATACCGCGTTTCACTAAACAACGATATGTTATTAAAATATTATATAAAATAGCCGTTATGAATAGTGATACCCAATTTTTAAAATTTTATAAATTTTATCTTTCAAAATGGACTTTATTTTTGGATTCGTAATATCGAAATTAGCCTAGGGGGAATTTTTGTATTTTTCTGAAAACATTCAATTTTTTTTGATAAATAGTAAAAACACTGAGTTATTGGTTAAAACCGACCTTTTATTTAAATAATAATTTATTTTATTTAAATTTAATTTTGGTCAAAATAGATAAATAATACTTATATAAGTTCAATGTAATTCATTGGAGTCATTTTATAATAATTTTTGATATATAAAATTTTTATTGAACTTTTCTTTGTCTTTTACCCACCACTTAGGAGCATTTGAAATTGTACATAAAACTTAATTTTACCACTTATGTGAGTTGAATTTCGAAAATCAGAGAGACATAGTTAATATCAAGGAGTAAAATGTGGTTCAATAAGATAAAAATAATTTTTGGTGAATAGTAACTTTTTTACTTTTATTTACCCTGGTTAAAAGTAAATAGGGTAATTAAGGGTAAAAATGATATTATTATTACCCTAACGCATGTCCTAATTCTATTGGATAAGTGTAATTCGACCGAAAACAACCTTAGGAATAAACTATTACCCTTTAGGTCCACTTGGATTAGATTAGGAAACTTATTATTATTTTATTTAAAGAAGAGTTTAAAGAGTTAAAACCAATGTTTAATAACTAAATTTTTTTAATAAAAGGATATACATAAGATAAATTCGACTATAAATATTAATTAGAAAGATAAAATTATTTCCTACATAATTATATTTTATTTATAATTTTTAGACATTAAATAATTTAATTTATTTATGAGACAATGATGATGTAGTAATTACCTTATTAATGAAATATTAACATAATTGATGTTATAAATAACCAAATAAATGTAATTTGATACTTTTTATGAATTAAACTAAATTTATAGGTTAATAAGACATTTTAATATTAATTTAATTAATTTTTTTGAACTAATCATGCTGTTATTATTTTCACAAAAAACAATTACCAAATACTGTCAAAATTGACATAAAATAGTTTTTAAAACAAATATTATATTATTAATTGTTATTAAATTTCTAAAAATATAAGGTTCGAAAAAATGACTTAGATAAAATTATATTTATTAATAATGAACCACTTGGGGTTCTTTTAGCTTGTAATAGTATGTTTATTAACCATATAGTGTAAAATAACAAGAAGACATGATAAAAGTTAAATTATTTAACTTAGAGTTAAATCTAAATGATAAGGTTAAAATAGTAACATAAACTTATCTAAAACTTATTGTTTAAGAGTATTTCGACCCATACCCACTTTATCTTATAAATAAATCAATTTGGAGCTATTATAAACCGAATATGACTTTATTATAAAATAATATTTTAAGTTCTTCCTAAGGTGCCCCTCTCCTCCCTTATAAAAGGGAACCTCCTCCCTATTCTATTTACACAATTTTGGGATTTCATGCTCAGCCAAACCCAAGAAATTTCCCTTATAAAATTTCCTAGAAACATTATAGAGGTTCTGGAATCCTCAAAAGACCAACTCTAGTGCCTTAAGAGGAATCTTAAATGAGGTGCGTCGAAGAAGAGGTAATCTCTTGTACCGATTCTTTCGAGTTTTCTTTCTTCTTCAACTTCTTCTTATTTAGTTGTTTCATTATAAAGTAACAAAATCAGTATCAATAATATATTGATATGTTATTATAAATATGAAACAACCCCATTTCAGCTTCTATCCATCCCACGGAAAACGAAATCACCGCACGTGCGTATGTACAGAATACCCTCTCCATGTCGTGGTGTAATTTGTTTTTCCACCACCACCTTACTTGGATGGGTATAATGGTGTAAAGAATAACTATATATAGTTATTATAACGTCATACTGATTCTGAGATAATATATCATCAACTCCAATTCAATTCAATAATTATGTTGACGATATCATCGCTCGTGCCAACGTTCCGATTACCATCTCCACGACGAGATGAGTTTCATTCTCCATGTTAACCATTCAAGAATGATTATAAAGTATATATAATGAATAATAATGAAATATATCACATGATAAAGCTAATTTATTTATGTATATATATATATGTCATCTACTTACTTCCATTCAAGTAAATAAGGAACGGAAAACAACGTTCATGCGTACGTACAGCCTACCGTCTCCATGAACGGTGTATTTCATTTCATTTATCTATCTATTATATATATATATACTGAATATATATGATATATAAACAAATATTTACATTCTATAAGTAATTAAATCATGATATAAGTAATCATAATATCAAGAACAACAAGTCCACACACGTACGATAAATAAAATGATTTTACCCAAAACCCTGCTTTAACATGGAATTTATAAAAGAAAGGGTAATATAAAGTCATAAGTGAACCATATATGATATCATAACAATGAATATGATTATGTAGTAAGTCAATAAAATTATTTAAATCATTATATAGTAGGTTATGATACGTACGAAGCATATCGAACCTAAGGTAAGGGATAACTATTCCAATCTCGTTCTTATTCGAGATTGTTTATTTGTAAGTATTTACTGGGGTTATGTTTTTCATCCATAAAAAGTTTTTTTCATAAAGTGTTTAATAAACTTCCATGTATGTTTAAAGTCATGTTAACCCCTCTTTGAATTTTACTTTGTGTTATGGAGGTAATCTTTCTTTTGTTTACCAGACATGGTACTTTTTTACTTTTCCGACAAAAGTACGAGGAAAATGTTTTTTTAACTTATACGCCATGAACAGATTTTTACAGTTTCATAAATCCTTATTTTCATGAAGTTTAATCTACAAGATTTCATGGTTACTTTCAATAAAATCATTTCTTTTAAAATTTCTTGGCATTTTATGAAAAGAAAATGATTTTTAAGAAGAAAGGATATTTTCCCCAAGAATTCTTTTCAGGTGTTTTATCAAAACCATTTCCATCTAAGACGACATTATTTCATATATGTATGTTTGAAGTATAATATCTATATTATTTACATGGTTTAACTTTTCTTATGATGAAATGATATCCATTTGTTTTATATGGAATATGTTATGATGGGATGATGTTTATGAAACACATTTTTATTCTTTGGGTTATGATGAATGATTTATGTTTATGTTGTGGCACAAGTAATAATGATTTCATTATGAGATGGGTGGGACCTATATCTCCATACAATGCATTAGGTAAATATTTATATCTCATGAGATAGACATGGATTGAGAGGTAAGTTAATCTGGTTCAGTGATACTGGACTAGAACAAGGAGTGAACTCAATTCAGAAAGGGAATTTGTCCACTAAGATGGTCTTGGAAGCAATGCCTTGGCTACTATGGAAATAACATCATGTTCTTAATGGTTTTATACAATTAAATGTTTTATTAAAATTCTATTTTATCATGATTTATGTTCATTTATGACCTATGTCTTACGTACTTCCAAGATATATTTCACAACTCAAGATTTTGAGGTGTAAACTTTATGTTCATGTTTTGATGTTCAAATGTATATGGTTTGTTTTATTTTCTCCATTCTTACCCTTACTGAGAATTTGAGCTCACCCTTTATATGTTTTCTTTTCCCCAGGATATAAAGAAAGTTTTTAGGTAAGAAAAAAGGGAAGATTTTTATCGGAGACCTCGAAGATCTTTCACCAAGATTAGAAGATTATATTCTGAGTTTCCAAAGGTACTAAACTATTATGGTAATTTGGTGTCTATTTTTGTTATGTATTAGGTATTCCGAAAAATTAATATATTGTCCATGTATGTCAAGATTGGGTCTCTACAGTTGGTATCAAAGGAAAGGTTTAGTTAACCTTTGGAAACTAGGATTCAGAAACTTTAGTGAAATTCCTAGAGATATTTCTATGGTATGTCTAGGGATGTCCCTAAGGATAAGTATACAGATAGGTTATAGTCCTAGAATTAAAGTAACAATCTTAGAATTAAACCTAATATGTTATATATTGAATGTAATCCCCCTTTGTTATGTTGTTTTCCTTGCATGATTTTTTCCTCTCACACTGTTCTTTTTGGGTTTTAGACAATGGCTGGAACCCGAAGGAACCGTGTTGATCAATGTAATAGACAATGCAATGATTGTCCTCCTGAACAAACCAATGTTATGGGAGATTGAGTGAAAAATATTATCGCTATACTTACACAAGCTATGAATCATTCTGGACTTCCAAATGAGGAGATAAAGGAACAATATTCTATTGAGTCATTCATGAGGCAACATCCATCTTCTTTCAGTGGGTCTTCTGATCCACTTGTTGCTGAACAATGGATTAGTACCATTGAAAAAATATTTTTGATACTTCCCTATTCAGAACATGAAAAAGTTATTTTGGTTGTTTACCAGTTAGAAGGTGAAGCATACTAGTGGTGGAGTCTAATTAAGAATTCAAGGCCGCAAGATGAAATTGAATCCATGGAATGGGATGAGTTCAAGAAATTATTTTTCAATAAGTACTTCCCTCATATTCTTAGAACAATGATGGAAAAGGAGTTCCTTGAGCTTAAGAAAAAGGATGATGAATCTGTTGGTATATACGAATCGAATTTTACAAGGCTTGCAAGGTATGCATCTGGATTTATCATCCAACCTGAAAGTAAAGTTGATCGATTCTTCAGTGGCTTAAAAACAAGTCTTCGAAGGGCATTAGCTATAAGAGACTTCAGTACCTATGAATAAATTGTGCGTTTTTCTATCAAGGTAGAACTGGAAGTTGGTGTTACATATCCATCTCATGGTTTTACAAGAAAAGAAAGATGGAGTTCAAGGAAAAATCTTAGAATAATGGTGAAAAGAAGGTAAATGTTTCTTTATGCTAAAAGTGTGTAAAGAAGCATGGTGGAGATTGTCTAAAAGGTACTAGAAAATGTTTCAAGTGTGGAAAATAAGGTCATCGAGTAGTTGAGTGCCGAAGTAATGGGAAAAAGGTTTCTAATGAAGTGAATAGAGAAAAGACTACAGAGAACGCTCCACCAACACTTTAATGCTTCAAGTGTAAGGAAATGGGGCATTTTCCTAATCAATTCCCTAATCCAAGGGTTAATTATGATTGAAGTGAGCATCCTCTTAAGGAAATGGACAAAGGGAAGTCACATGCGATCACTATTTGTGATGTTGAGTATGAAAATGATGTTGGGGAATGATTAAGTGTTTATTTAATGGGATTTGAAAATAGTATCATGGAATCTCATTTATAGTATCATGGAATTTTTGTAATATCTATGTATTGGTTTTCAACAATTGTATGGTACCGGTAACCGTGAAAAGTGATTGAAATATTTTTGGAAAGCAGATGATATGCGCATAATGAAGGGATAAGGATAAAATGAAATGTTTTATAGTATTCATGAGCTCATGACTGATATAAGGACAAAGTGATATCATGTTTTGAGTATATAAAAATTTTGGGATTTTGGTATGTGGAAAGAGTTAACTTTTGATTGCATTCATGTTTTCAATACGGTTCTATGGTAATTCATGTTTTAAAAGAATACATGATTAAGGTATTAACATGTTTGGAATGTGACCAACAAGATATATCTTATGATATATGGGAGATAAATGAAGGTATTCACGTGCTTGTCATGTGACCTTTCAAGTAATCGTTTTATTTATAATATGTGTTTGGAAAGATGTATTTTGGATAAGCCTAAAGATTGGAATGGAATATGTTAGAAATCATATAGTATTATTTAAGGATATAACATGTTTTTTGATATTATTTCTGGAATGTTATAATTGTATAGTTTTAGAAAAATGACAACCCATAGGACGAGCGAAAACCCGTCGCATTGGACAAGGATGTGGGAATCAAACCCACAACTGATGTGTGATAGGCCTTTATAGCATACCACTAGCCTAAATGAAGTCCCTGGTTAGTATAAATTAGTTTTAATTTATTAAGTGGTATGATATATGAAGTATAAGTGCATTTTAGGAACCATATACGATAAATCTCACTATAGATGGACTTATGTATATTTAATAACTTTTGATTACCTTTTGTTTGAAATAGATGGAATGACCTATCATTCTATCGCATGATCTACTAACACTTCACGAATGAAAAATTCAACTTCATTTCTTTAAGAGATGAAGTGAAAAATTTTCAAGGAACGACAAACGGTGAGATTGTACCAAAATCAAGACAATATTTCTTCTAATTCCAATTTTTTCAACTTTAAGGAAATGATCTTGAATACCAATAATGTTGTCCTATTGCCCTCATATCTGATAAATCAGATGGTACGTTAGATCATAACAAATTTATGGCTTTGTGATTGTTGGATTTTTCATAGCCATGTCCTCTACCACTCTCCATCAGAACTTGATGGTTAGATTTCTCTTATATATACATATTTTCACCTTTGTTCTTCTATGTAGAAACCCAGTTATTAGTTAATTTGGGTCACCATTACATTTCATAATTTAGTTTTCAAAGTTATGTTTTGGTAGTCCTTTTTACAATGTGGGTTTCTATTAAAGAAACTTTCAAGTAGTAAACCATTTATAACCCCAAAGAATTTTGAGGGAGAAATTCATTTTAAGATGGGTAGAATGTAACACCACAAGATTTTATGAGAAGTATTATTTTTAATTTACTTGTTGTCTTGTGCTGTATGATACACCAAGATTATCTTGCGCTATACACAACACCGTATTATCTTGCAGTATACGCAACACTATTCTTGGATTGTCTTACACTAAATTTCAAGATCATTTGATAGATGTCATTCTATGCAACATTGAGTATATATATATATATATATATTGAATGTATAAATGAAACATGGTTGGATTCTATTATACACAACAACAAATGAATCTTTCACTGCACGCAACCCTGACTTGGATATCTTTACACACAATTGTGACCTTCCATGATAGCTTGTGTTGTACGCAATACCGAGTTTCAATAAACAACGACATGTTATTAAAATATTATATAAACTTGTTGTTATAAATAGTAATACCCACTTTTTGAAATTTTATAAATTTTATCTTTCAAAATGGACTTCATTTTTGGATTCGTAATATCGAAATTATCCTAGGGTGAAATTTTGGTATTTTTTTGAAGACTTTCAATTTTTGATTAATAGTGAAAACACTGAGTTATTGGTTAAAACCGACTTTTTATTTAAATAATAATTTATTTTATATAAATTTATTTTAGGTAAAAATAGATAAAAAATACTTATATAAGTTGAATGTAATTCATTGAAGTCATTTTATAATACTTTTAGATATATAAAAATTTTATTGAACTTTTCACCGTCTTTTACCGACCTCCTAGGTGCATTTGCAATTGTACATAAAACTTAATTTTACCGCTTCTTTGAGTTGAATTTCGAAAATCTAAGAGACACAGTTAATATCAATGAGTAAAATTTGGTTCAATAAGGAAAAAATAATTTTTGGTGAATAGTAATTTTTTACTTTTATTTACCACGGTTAAAAGTAAATAGGGTAATTATGGTTAAAAATGATATTATTATTACCCTAAATCATGTACTAATTCTATTGGATAAGTTTAAATAGACAAGAAAAACCTTAGTAATAAAATATTACCCTTTAGGTCTACTTGGATTAGATTAGGACACTTATTATTATTTTATTTAAAGAAGAGTTAAAAGAGTTAAAATCAAAGTTTAATAACTAATTTTTTTAATATAAGGATACACATAAGATATATTCGAGTATAAATATTCATTAGAAATCTAAAAATATTTCATACATAATGGTATTTTATTTATAATTTTTAGACATTAAATAATTTAATTTATTTATGATACAATGATGATGCAATAATTACCTTATTAATGAAATATTAACATAATTGATGTTATAAATAACCAAATAAATGTAATTGGAGACTTTTTATGAATTAAAATAATTTTATATGTTAATAAGACATGTTAGTATTGATTTGATTAATTTTTTTTGAACTAATAATGTGGTTATGATTAAAAAAATTCAATTACCAAATAGTGTCAAAATTGACATAAAATAGTTTTTTAAAAAATATTATATTAATAATTGTTATTATATTCCTAAAAATATAAGGTTCGGCCAAATTACTTATAAAAGGTTATATATATTAATAATGAACCACTTGGGGTTCTTTTGGCTTGTTATCGTAAGTTTATTAACCATATAGTGTAAGAAAACAAGAAGACACGGTAAAAGTTTAATTACTTAACTTAGAGTTAAATCTAAATGATAAGGTTAAAATAGTAATCTAAACTTGTATAAAACGTATTGTTTGAGAGGATTTAGACCCATCCCCACTTTAGCTTCGAAATAAATCAATTTGGAACTATTATAAACTGAATATGACCTTATTATAAAATAATATTTTAAGTTTTTCCTAAGGTGCCCCTCTCCTCCCGTATAAAAGGGCACCTCCTCCATCTCCTCTTTACACAATTTTGAGACTTCAAGCTCGGCCAAAACCTGAAAATTTCCCTTCTCAACTTCCCTAGAAACATTATAGAGGTTCTGGTATCCTCAAAATACCAACTCTAGTGCCTTAAGAGGAATCTTAAAAGAGGTGTCTCGAAGAAGAGGTAATCTCTTCTACTGATTCTTTCAAGTTTTCTTTCTTCTTCAAATTCTTCTTATTTAGTTGTTTCATTATAAATTAATAACATAAGTATCAATAATATACTGATATGCTATTATAAATATGAAAAAACTACATTTCACCTTCTATCCATCCTACGGAAAATGAAATCACCGCGTGTGCGTACGTACGGAATACCGTCTCCACGCCGTGTTGTAATCTGTTTTCCCACCACCACCTTACTTGGATGGGTATAATGGTGTAAAGAATAACTATATATATTTATTATCATATCATACTGATTCTGATATATTATATCATCCACTCCAATTCAATTCAATAATTATGGGAACGATATCATCGCTCGTGCGTGCGTACGGATTACCGTCTCCACGACACGATGAGATTCATTCTCCATGTTAACCATTCAAGAATGATTATATAGTATATATAATGAATAATAATGAAATATAAGACATGATAAATCTACTGGATTTATGTATATATATTTGTCATCTACTTACTTCCATTCAAATGAATAAGGAAATGAAAACAACATTCATGCGTACGTACGACCTACCGTCTCCATGAATGGTGTATTTCATTTAATTTATCTACCTATTATATATATATATATACTGAATATATATGATATATAAATCATTATTTACATTCTGGAAGTAATTAAATCATGATATAACTAATAATTATATCAAGAACGACATGTCCAAACACGTACGATAAATAAAACGATTTTACCCAAAACACTGCTTTATCATGGAATTTACAAAAGAACGGGTAATATAATGTCATAAGTGAACCATATATGATATCATAACAGTAAATATGATTCTGTAATAAGTCAATGACATTATTTAAATCATTATACATGAGGTTCATATACGTACAAAGAATATCGGACCTAAGGTATGTGATAACTATTCCAATCTTGTTCTTATCCGAGATTGTTTATTCATAAGTATTTACTGGGGTTATATTTTTCATCAACAAAAAATGTTTTTTGTAAAGTGTTTAATATTATTCCATGTATTTTTAAAGTCATTTAAAACCCTCTTTGACTTTTACTTTGTGTTATAGAAGGAATCTTTCTTTTGTTTACCGTACGTGGTACTTTTTGACTCTTCCAAAAAAAGTACGAGGAGAATGTTTTTTAACTTACATGGGAAGAACAGATTTTTACAGTTTCATAACGCCGTATTTTCATGATGTTTTCTCTACCATATTTCATGGTTATTTTCAATAAAATCCGTTTCTTTTAAAATTTCTTGGCATTTTGTGAAAATAAAATGATTTTTAAGAAAAAGGGATATTTTCCTCAAGAATTATTTTTAGGTGTTTTATCAAAACCATTTCCATCTAAAATAACATTATTTCATATGTGTATGATTCAAGTATAATATATCTATGATTTATATGGTTTCAATTTTCTTATGATGAAATGATATCCATTTGTTTTATGTGGAATATGTTATGATGGGATGATGTTTATGAAACCCATTTATATTCTTTGGGTTATGATGAGTGATTTATGTTTATGTTGTGGCACAAGTAAGAATGATTTCATTATGAGATGGGTGGGACCTATATCTACCTCTAATGCATTGGGTAGAGATTTATATCTCATGAGATAGACATGGCTGAATCGGTAAGTTAATCCGGTTCAGTGATATAGGATTGGAATGAGGAGTGAACTCGATTCAGAAAGGGACTTTCTCCACTAAGATGGTCTTGACAGCAATGCCTTGGATACTGTGGAAATCATATCTTGTGCTTAATAGTTTTCCAAAATTAAATGTTTTATTACCATGCTATTTTATTATGATTTATGTTCCTTTATGAACTATGCCTTACGTACTACCAAGATTTATTCCACAACTCAAGATTTTGATGTGTAAACTTTATGTTCATGTTTTGAAGTTCAAATGTATATGGTTTGTTTTATTTTCTACATGCTTAACCTTAATGATCATTTGAGATCACCATTTATATGTTTTGTTTTCCCTAGGATATAAATAAAGGTTTTAGGTACAAAAAAGGAAGATCTTTATGGGAGATGTTGAAGTTTTTTCACCAAGATTAGAAGATTATATTCTGAGTTTCCAAAGACACTAAACTATTACGGTCCTTTAGTGTCTGTTTTTTTATGTATAAGGTATTATGAAAAAGTAATGTAATTTCCATGTATGTCAATATTGGGTCTCTACACTCAATATCTAGGTCAAGGGAAATAGATAAGAGAAAAGGATTAAACGGTCTAGAATACTTATCATTTCACATCCCACATGATGAATGGAAGATCGATCAGATCCCAGATGAAGGAGATCTCTTGATCCTAGTTTTAGATATTCAAAATGTTCCAAAATGATGGGAAAAGGGGTTAATCCTACTAAAACATGGATTAGAGAGGAATAAGGGTTTTAATTCGATCATTTAGGGAAATTTTTTCAAATTACCTAGAAAAATAGCTTGCGCACGGTTTTACAAACCGTGCCCAAAACTTTCATGGCTACTTGGGCAGAAGAGGAACTTTTACATTTAAGCTACACGACTGTGGACCAACCATGAGAGGTGTATCTATTTGAAAAAACACAATCTGCATGGTTTTCCAAACCATGCAGCATTCCTTTACGGTTTACTCTAAACTGTGCCCCAAGCCTGATATTCCCAAAGATATGGGTTCAGCACATTGTACAATCACCGAACACATTTAAGGACTTCATTAACCCATTAGGAATCCCTATTAGGTAAAAAATAAAATATTATATTGAAAATTAAAGGATCCACACCCGAGTAAAAAACCGGGTTCTTACAAAAAATTTCTTAGTCTCTTACTAATGAAAACTATTAAACAAAATTACAATCTTCCATGTATAACCTAGCACATTTTAAGTAACCTCTCCACTATATTACTTTGACAAGGCTAATTCTTGTTAATTTGATAATACCCCACTATTTATTTGTT
Organism: Viscum album; assembly: GCA_963277665.1. NCBI lineage: Eukaryota > Viridiplantae > Streptophyta > Magnoliopsida > Santalales > Viscaceae > Viscum > Viscum album. The sequence continues at coordinate 306,674,077 of OY728127.1, forward strand.
TACCAGGGGATTTTCTCCTTGAAATCCACATTATTATGTTTAATCGTGAAGTATTCGATATCAATTTTTATCATTATATGGATAACCAAAATTTTTTCAATAAGGGGTTCCTAAAGGAATGTTATGATTGGTCTTAATAACTCTTATGGAAAATGCATTAATCTTAAAAAAGTGATGAGTGGGTCTTGATATTATATAGACCCTTGTCAGATCAATAGGTATCATGGGAAAACAAGATGGGTTTTGGTGTATGCCTCTTCCCATAATAAGATAATTTCATGAATTTTGACTCGATGACAAGCAAAGTTTCCTGGAACAAGGAATTGACAACAAGTTTTTTATGTCTCACATTGTATATTCTATTAGTATGAGATCAATTATTATTTTTATCTATGTGTTCATTTATTGTCATGGATATTGTATTCCCTCAGTTTCAGTTGATTATGGATTAATGTTTCTTGTTTATTCTTTCCATATAACTTATGCGATGTTTAAGTTATGTAAGCTTCATAAGGACACCAACTATAGTATCCCAGAGTAGGTGGTTAATTTATTACATTGGAATAAGATACAATAGGTTGAATTCCAAAGGACCAAATAGTTTAGTAGTATCAATAAACTAGATACATAATTGAATATCACATTACATTTGAAAACATAAATTAGAACATAGTGAAAGTAAATAATTTGTATCCTTAAACTCATTTAAATATTCATTCTTAATATCTTATTGAAAGGAAAAATGGTGAGATCAAATGGTTAGTAAGGGTAATGTACAATACAAACTATCATGAATCTATAAGGCTTAATAATATACAACTTAAAAGACATTACATTTAATCAATAATTTTAGAATGAATAATAACATAACATGAATAAATTATGATAAAACAATTCCATATAAATAATCACATTATATTGGAGATAATCCATGGATAATATAAATTTCGTAATATCATGGACAATAATAAATAAATTCTAAATGAAATAAATTATTAATAGTATATTTTATGATTTTAGACATCATGATATCTATAATGTCAAGGCATTGTTCCAAGACAGTTTAAAAAATTTGGTAAATAACCATTTAATGACATCTTACTAATTTTTCTCATGAGACCCATTGATGCATCGAGGGGATATATAATTCTAGGACCCATCTATCACTACATGTCCAATTAATTTCTCATATATCTAATGATTAATTTAATTAATGAACAATATTACTTATAAAAAATATGTATATTGAGTAAATAATTCATATTTATCAATATTTCCCCAGTTAATCAAATGACTTTCAAAGTAATCACAGTTTGTAAAAACGATATACACCTTAGGAAATGATCATATACATAATACAAATAATATGGATATTTATAAGAAATGAAATTCCTATTTATCATAAGAAAGTTAATGTTTCAAGAGAAAGTTAATAACCACAAAATTAATCAAGATATGAGAGGTGAACATTAGTTTATCTGGAATATTGGTCATGAAATAAATTTTTTTATTTGGAAAAATAAAGGGAATGGAAGTGAAATATTAAAATCAAATTTCATAGAAGGGTTTTGTTTTTAAAAATAATAAAAACATGTAGAAGAATCTAAATTTCGTAAATTTTTTACTGTGACTTGGAAATCAATTATCACTGTATACATAAAAAACATTCATTTTGGCTATTGTGTAAAGAAAGTCGAAAAATACCTGTCATGAAATAGTATAAATATTCCTTTCAAACCCTTTTTAAAAATAAATTATAACTTAAAATGTATTTTATAAATTATTTGGGTAAATAAAAGGAATTTTTTAAAATAATTTTAAAAAATATGGATATGGAAGAAAACTATATATGATTAAAAGATAAATAAAATTATTTTTTCTTTTAAACATCAGTTTTCTTAATTCAAGTACCAAAGAGTGTAATATTTGGAATAAAATATGGAAAATCATTAAATATCTAGTGGATTATAAAATTAATGTGTCTTATGAAGGATAAATGATAATATTCCTTTAACGAAAATAAAAGCAATCCTAAAATAAAGTGAGATCGTAAAATTGATTATTACCACATTAGAAACATTTAAATTGCAATACCTTGACATAATAAACATGGATTTAAACATTAATCATAATTAATAAATAATTATTCATGTAAAATATATCAAATGGGAAGAATATACACCACATAAATGTGAATAGGTGAATTAGAACAAATATGTCTCAATAGAATGGAAATTGAGACAAACTCCCTAACAAAGATCATACCATTAAAGCAATAATTAATTAATAAATTTAATATGTGCATAAAATGTAAATCCACATTATAAAATTGGAAATACAACATATAATAATCCAAATAATTTTTACACATAATATTATAATATCAAATACAATGGAGAAGTAATATAACCCATTAAAAAGAAACTGACTTATGAAATGCTTACTACTTGGTAACATACCCTTGGATGAAATAATATGAATTGAAACTTAAAATACCATGAATTATTATGTATGCATGATATAACATGTAAAAGGGGAATTTTATAAAAAACATAAAATAAATAGATATATAAATTTGAAATATGCCTCAATGAATGGAAATTGAGATAAAGTCCCTAAACTAATGCTTCCATCCATTTTTTTAATAATATTTCATTATTACCACTATTTTAGTGTTAACTACTTCATTTTTTCTTGCATGTTTTATCATGGATGTTCTAGTTCTTATAAATATGATATTTATTCATAATCTAAAAAATGATATTAATTTTATAAATATAACATTTATGCATTATATAACCATTTATAACCATCATTTAAAGCCATACATGTAAAACGAGTCACATCGATATATGGAGATGGTAGGCCTTACGTAAGTATGAGTGATGATATTATTCCATTAGTAGATGAAAGGTTAAGAAAGTGGATGATATATTAATTTTAAATCATTAATATCATGTCACATTTATCTTATATATTCATTATTTCCATCATTATTACTATCCAATGGAGTCTATGGTGGAAAAAAATTACATCGGTTCGAGAGGCGATAGTTTTCCATACACAAAGGGTGATATATTTTTTCCATTTAAAGTAGAAAAAATGGATTAATATCATTCAATAAAAATAATAACATATTATTATATGGAATATAAATTTTTTATTATATTTTAATTGTTAATATATAATTTAAGGTGGAAAAATAATAAGTAAACAAAGAGAGATTAATGAAGAAAATTAGATTTTCTTAGAAGAACCTCATTTGGTTAAATTATTAAGGTACATGGAGTTGGTATTTTGGTAATAAAAGAACCTATAGAATGTGTATAAGAATGTTGGGGATATATTCTGTTAGGGTTTTTTTCATTTATATTGTGTGCGGGCTGTGAATAAGTGAAGGGACGGGTTCCCTTTTATAATTGAGGAGAAGTGACATTTTTGTAAATACCCAAAATTATTCAATAATGGGAAGTCACTATCTCCAAAATTCCTAACAAATTGATAAATAATGTATTTTAGGGAATTTAAGGTCTACCCACACCTCCAATACAAAATATTAACCATTTTTAAATAATTTATTCCCTTATACTCTAAGTTTACTTACTTTTACCATTTTAGTTTTTACCACATGAATTTATTTTTTAACCACGTTAATTTATACTTTAAGAATAAAATAAAATGAGACTTATTATATAATTTAGACACAATTTTTCTTAATATGATTTTTTATAAAATATAAATTCCATGTTTGTGTAAAATTAATTTTAACACAAGCGCATGCAACACACCAAACCCCATTTTGTCTTGAATCACGATAAATAAATTTTACTTTCTTTACTAATCATTATATCCATTAATTAAGTTAAAATTATTATATAATATTAATTATTATTATTAAAAATATTTAATCAATTTTTATAAAATTCAATTCATATAAGTTGTCTAATTTAATTTAAAAATAAATACATAAAACGTTTTGAAAAGCTATTTTTAAAGAAACACATTTTTCAAGAATAAGATGATATTACATTAACTATATGACAATTAATAATCATTATATAGATATAAATTAATATATTTAGATATATAAAAAAGAAATTAAATTTAATTCATTCATTATTATGGGTTATTTTTATTAATTAAAATTGAGAAACAATATGCACTTAAAAATAGTTTTCAGAAAAATCAGTTTTAAGCCTAAAAATAAACTTAAACCAAAATTAGAAATTAAGATAATTAAAAATAAATTAACTATATTAAATATAACAAAATAATACTTATGTTAATTTTAAATCAATTTCAAATCATAAATGAACATAAATAACAGTATTTGAAAAATTGGTATTTTTCATTATTCATTGAAAAATAAACATTTTTTGAAAAATATAAAAAATTTAACCATATGATAATTTTTACATGATGATTTAAAAGATTATATAAATTTATTAGATGAGTTTTCTAAAATTTCCAAAAATAATTATAATATTTACTCATAAAAATAAATAAAAACATTTTTTGATGAAAACATGTTTTTGTAGAATAAAATGTCCTTAAAAAAATTAGAGTGAGTATTTATTAAGAATTTAACCATAAATTTTTATAGATTCCAAACTCTCTCTCTCTCTATATATATATTTCATAATTTGGTTAATCCAATTCATACCTGAAAATTTAGCAACTAATAGAAAATAAGGCTATGCCCACAGTTTTGGAAAGAACCATGTGTACAGGGTTTAGTTTAGAACTATACCCCCAATTTTTCAAAAATTGTCCATATAGGGTTTGGAACATAACCTATATGAATGGTTTTTTCCAAAAACTGTGTGTATATGGATTGGATTAATACCTATACCCATGGTTCCACAAAAAAACATGTGTATAGGTCAAACCTATACGTATAGTTTTACCAGAACTATGGGTATAGGTGTTGATTAAAAACCTCTACCCATAGTTTATAACGAATACTAGGTATGGGTCATACCTATAACCACAATTTTTGTAAACCGTGTCTTTTACTTTTCCAGCATAAGCATGGAAAAAAGCATTCTCTCAGAAATACCCATTGCCACATTTTTCAACCTATATCCGTGATTTAAAATAATGTATATAAGTAAATATAATTTTTTTATTGATAATCGTATGCGGTGAAGTGGTTAGGTACTTAGATTCTGTAGTGGTGGTCCATGGTTTAAATCCAACGACATTAATTTTTTTAAATCATATATCCACAGTTTCAGAACTATGGGTATAGGGTTGTTGACATAGTGGACTCACCTATTTCCATGGTTCATAACTGTGCAAATAGATTTTTCAAACTGTGGGAATAGATTAATTCTATACTAACGGACTAAGCTCATACAGTTCTCTAAACCATTATTATAGCCTATAATCATGGTTTTATGAGATATACCCATAGTTCCAAACTGTGGGCATATGGTCATTTCCCAATAGTGGGAAACTAAGTTATAATAGTTATATTTAAATATTATATTTCATGGGTCATTTAAGCTTAGTGTTTCATGTCGCATATCCTATAAAAAACAATTTTATTATACTAAAATCTTGGTGTGTTATATTTTCTCCACCTTCAATAAATTGCATCCTCATAATTTTAACTTGTGCTTAGAAATTTAGGGTTTGATATTTGAGGATTCCATTTTTGAAAACCCAAATCGTAAAATGGGTTAATAAAACTTCCTCTTAAATTAGGGAAAGGTAAATATTAAGGTCATTTGGAATAACACATATCTAGTTTTCTAGGTAACATAACATGGATTACAAGTGAAAATATAGACATGGAAGAAAAGTGTAAATAATTATGGAGAGTGATATAGATCATTGCTTGAAATAAAGTGAATGATAAAGATATAGTTAATAAAAACAAAACCATAAATATATAATGATTTAAAAGAAATTGATTCATAAAATATAAAGGTAATAGGATTTCATTTCTTTTTCGAGATCATTTTCTTAGAGTTTAGTGATTTTTTACCATTAAGATATAGAACACCATAAAATATACTTACTTGATATATTTATATTTTCATAAGAAAAATTTCATTATTTGGTTATGGTTAAATAAATTTACACCTCATTTATTACTCTAAGAAACGAATTTCCAAGATGATTTTTTATGCCGGAAGCACTAAAATTAAGTGTTAATAGATCATATGATCCATAGAAGAGTGAAAAGTTTTTATTAATTCTCTAAATATTTACCAAAACAAAAATGTATAGAAAGATTTATACAATATAATACATTAATAACTAAATCTCAACAATAACAGCCAAAGTACAATATAATATTTATCCATCAAAATTTTTAAGTAAAAACAATTTCATATTAACCATAATATCACATGGACGAATGGTAGGCACTACAACCTTATCAACCTTTGGTTGTGGGTTCAATCTCCGTGACCATTTTATATGCAACAGTTTGTCACCCAATATGCATGTTTTCTTTTTTTCTAAAACAGTATTAATATAATTCCTATAACATTCCTAAAAAATATTATGAATATCCAAAAAAATAACATTAATCACCACATCAGTTTTTAACCACTTAGGTTTTCTATACAACTTATTTTATTTACAAAATGAAATAATCTTAGTTGACTATTATTACTTTAACCACAATGATCATATTAACCCTAAATTTTATCAATTAACTTAAATTTATGTCCCAAAAATAAAAAATCATTATATATAAAATAAAATTCTCACTAAAATAAAATCTATACATAAGGGTTATATATGTGTCAAACATCTATTAAAATTAAATAAATGTCTTCAAGGTACTTCCATCCCATAAAACCTTATAAGGGGTACTTGTGCCATTAAAATTATAATAAACCTTTGACTTATTAACCCAATATGGAACCTAAAAGTATTAAACTATCCTTATCTAAATCATAATTTTAGTTTCATTAGGTATATATTTATATTCAAATCCTTGATAATGTTTTGAAAGGAAAATATGAATTATCCAATGCATATCTTCTAGGAGTGTCAATCTTGGTGTGCAGAGAGGCCTGTTATTATTCACCACGTGATGATTTATTCAAATCCCAATGCTCTATTTTCAAAGTTATTACCCCTAGGTACAATTATTTAAGATCCACACCCACTTGTAATATATAGACAAGGATGTAATTTCTTAGAAAAACTACATAATCTCTTCCTTAAAAAAAATTTAGGATGCTATTACACACTTTACCATATCCTTAATGTATATAATATGGTTATTTTCTATAATATATTTTTTCCTAAATCTAGTTCCTAAGGTATTAACTAAACTTTCCCCGATATGAACTATAGAGATGCTGAATCTAGTATCCTAGAGTTGGTGGTTACTTTATTACATTGGCATAAGATATGAAAGATCGAATCCCAAGGGAAATAAATAGTTCAGTAGTATTGGTAAACTAGATACATAATTTAATCTAAAATTATATTTGAAAACATAAATTACAACAAAGTAAAAGTAAATATTCCTCATCCTTGAACTCATTTAAGGATTCATTATTCAAATCCCTAGGTAAGGGAAAAAAATAAAGGGTGAGATCAGATTCTCAGTAAGGGTTACATATAGTGGAATCTATCATGTATCAATAAGGCATAATCAATATGGAAATATATTTATAACTTAAAATATATTCAATTTAATATATATCATTATCATGAAGAATAATGTTAATGGGAGTTAAATATAAAAATAATATTTCATAAAACATTTTTCTTTGTAAAACCATTTTAAAACTATAAAATAATCTATTTTTTGTAAAATGGATAATGTGGAATGGATATTCGTTATCACCATATATGTAAAAAACTTTCCATTTGAATTTTTGAAAAGAAGGTAAAAAACATCACTTTTGGAAAATATTAAAAATATTCCTTTCAAACCCATTTTTAATGTAAATGATAACTTAAAATGTTTTTATAAATAATTTGAGAATATAAAAGAACATCTTAATTTTTTTTTGAAAAATACAGATAGGGAAGAAAACTATAACCGATTAAAATATAAATAAAATCTGTTTTTATTTTAAACATTTATTTTATTAATTCAAGTATGAAACAAAGAATGTTTTTGAATAAAATATGCAAAATCCTAAAATATCCAATGTATAAGAAAATTATTTGAACTTATGAAGGATAAATGATAATATTCCTTCAATGAAAATAAAATCAATCCCAAAATAAGGAGATATTATAAAATAAAATCTTACCTCTTTCGTAAAATTTAAATTATAACCCTTTGAAATAATATTAATTAATTTAAATATTAATCATTATGAATAAATATGTATTCATGTTAAATATATCAAAGGGGTAAAATATAATCCACATAAAAGTAAATAGGTTTATAATAACAAATATGTCTCAATTGAATGGAAACTAAGAAGGAATCCCTTACAAAGATCATACCATTAAAGAGAGATTTAATAAATGAAATTATTATGTGTATCCAATTAAAATCCACATAAAATAATTTTAAATATTACATAAATAAATAAAAATATATTACACATATAACCTTATAATATCAAAGATAATGGAGAAGTAACATATCCCAATGAAAAAAATTTAGTTTTGAAACACTTACCACTTGGCAACGTTCGAGTAAAATCCACTTGGGTAAAATGATAGGAATTAAAACTTAAAATAAAATGAATCATGAAACATTCATGATATAACATGTAAAACGGGTTGTTTATACACCATATAAAAAAATTGGTGCATAATATTAAAATATTCCTCTATGAAAGTTAATTGAGATGAAGACCCTTACCTTACATTTACTTTTGGTTGGAAATGATTTAATCTTCTATATAATGGTATTAAGAATTATATTAATTTATAACAGAACTATATTCATATTTATAATATCATATATTATCATCTTGTTACATCTTTCCATCTATTCATTAAAAATATTTAATTATTACCATTTTTTTGGGTGATAATCGCTTCATTTTCTCATGCTTGTTTTATCTTAGAAGGTCCAGTTATTATGAAAAGGATATTGATAAATAAAATAGATAATTATATTAATGTTATAAATATCAAATTTATTCATTATATATATATTTTATAACTATTAATGAAATTTATACATGGAAAATTAGCCACATTTCTTTATGGAGATGTTTGGTTGTATGTACTCACGAGCAACGATATCAATCCCTTAATGGGTGAAAGGATAAAGAAATGGATGATATATTTGTCACGTAAAAATCTTTATTTTAAGGTATTTTTTATCTTATATACTTAGAATGACTTCCCCCCTATTTTTTCACTAGTCCCCCCTTGAATTTGGAAGATTTTGGACAAGTTTTGAGTGGAACGAACTGGGCGCACAGTTTAGCCGTACGGTTTACTAAACCATGCAGGAAAACTGTGCACTGTTGTTCGGCTCATTTAAAATGTTTTGTAATTCAAAATTTTCTCTTTTGGCCTTAACCCTAACGTTCCCCTTTCTTCCCCCATTCATGAATCTCAACCATAGAAGGCTTCCAAGATTCTTCAAGCTCTCTTGGAAGCCATTTTAAGGGGTTTTGGTGGGAAAAAATTCAAGATTATTCAAGTAAGTGATTTACTTCTTTGTTTATTCCATTTACCTAAGGTTTATTCCATGTTTATTGTAGTTCCAAATGTCCAGTAGATAGGTCTTCATACCCAGGGTTTGATTTTGTGTTTATTAGTCCAATCTTGTGCTTTAGGGTTCTTTTTCACTCTCTTGCGGTGTGGCGGTGGTGTAGTTGAAGTTTAACACAAGGATTTGGGTTTTTTGATATATAAGTTAGGTATTTACATAGAGAGACATTCTTGGAAGAATTTATCTTTCTTGTTTAATGTGATTAGAATTTTTACACCCTTTTAGCATGCTTCAAAAATCATCTTTGGTCGCTTTTATTGAGCATTTAATTTTAAAGTTGCATTTTGGCATGAAATTGGGTGTTTTTATGTGTTTTCAATGTTGTGTCATTTGGTGTTATTTTATGATCCATGAAATGGTTTTATTATTTATTTTTAGGGATTCCAAATCTGGTGGGGTATTGTTTTGATGTTCATTTGGCTAAATATTGTTTTTGAAGAGATTTCGGTGTGAAAAACTTTGTTTTACTACTTGGAAAAGTTTTATAGTAGTTTTGAATGATTTATTGAGTTACAAAAGGGGTGAAAAGGCGTGTTAGGTACTATTTTGTGTGTGTATGTTTTAAAAGTGGTATTTTTAATGTGTAAATAGTATTTTTAACATGAGGAACTTAATTGAGAAAAAAGAGGGAAACCTGAGTATCTAGGTGGGTAGACTAGGAATAGTATGATAGAGATCTAGTAGTGGTATCCGCTAGTGGCTTGTGCACGAGAAGATTATAGATTATGGATATATTTACATTGAGATACAGTGTACCTAGGGACCCACAACTAGCTAGTGCCTAGAGGTGTTCCCATGACTAGTTCTCATTGACTATATGGTACTCACCATTGACATCTGGTGTATTTTTCTAGAAAATTAAGTATCATGTGTTTTTTATTCAAAATTTCACATTCTTCAATGATTCTCCCTTTAAAAATGTTTTTATTTGTAGTTGTATCCTTTTTAAAAGTTTTACTAAAATCTATTGTTTATAAAAACTTTTAATTTTTTTGTATTAAAATTTTTATCACTTGGAATATTTTGGGTGGCATCCTCTAGTCTATAGGCTCACAGCCTACACACACCTTTGGGTGTAAGTAGAATTGATTATGTTTGACACAAGTATGGGAAAGGTCTTTGGAGATGGAATTTTGGGTTGTTAGCCTCCATCCTTAGTGCGGTGTTGTGGAGAAGGCTTGAGGATGATGAACCCTTGTCATATGGTGATTCCTGAGTTGTATTTTCTACTAATTTTGAGTTTTTTTACCTCTTTGGATTTGTCTAAAATGATTTATTTCAATTCTAAATTTAATTTGAAGCTTGTTTGTAATGAGTTTTAAAATTAATTTTATTTATTGTTGTTGGTTGTTTTATGATTCCAAAATTGGGTAAATAATTCCCAAACCATTATTTGTGATAACGAAGGAACTTATGGAAGCCTATGGGTATAAGAAATTACCTTAGGACTATGTCATGAATTGGGTTGTGTACTGGTTTTTATGGAGACTAGATTGGGTTCGTGAGAAAATGGTATTAGAGGAGGTCAAGCTCCTTGAGTTATGTTATTATTTAGGATGAGTCTAGTTAGATAGAAGCTAGTACTGTCAGGGCTTAGAGTTATGAATGCGAGTAGGGTTCCAGGACCATACCTATCATGATGGACGTCAAGTTTATAGGTGATTTTTGGATTGATTTTTTAACATCTCTTCTAGGTGGGATGTGTGGTCTGCAGACTGCATGTGGACATTGGGTGGGAGTGAACTTGTTTTTTATTTTATTGTTGTGATGAACATGATTTATTTATATTTGATGTTATTTCTGAAGTTTTTTCAAAACTATTTTACTAATGTTTTTCCCTTGTGACTGTTACTTTTTGTAGTAACATGCCCCCCGAAAAGCTCCCATTTACCTGTGGGAGAAAGCCGGAGAGAGTAATCCCTCATAGCTTGATCAGAGGCGGGTACAAGATTTGGTCCAAGCTACCGAAGATCTATGATAGGGTGCAGTTTCTATTCCAACCCTACCTAGAGAAGATGAGTTTGTTCTTAGGAAGGACAATGCCCAGAAGTTCCTAAAGAATAAGCCTCCTACTTTTTGAGTTAGCACAGAACCCCATGAAGTAGAGGAGTTGCATGAGAAAATAGAGAGCATGTTAGAATTCTTTGACACACCTGAGGAGGTCAGGGTGAAATTTCCCTCATTTATGTTAGAGGGTCCTAGCCACAGATGGTGGAAATTAGTGCTTCAAGATGGGAAGCATGAGAAGATGATCTTGATGGACTTCAAGGTTACCTTCAACGACCAGTACTATCTGAAAGTCTTGGCTTAGGACAGATCTTGGGAGTTTATGAAACTTGTATATGGGGATCAGTCAGTGATGGAGAATGACAACTACTTCATCAAGCTATTCTGGTATGCACATAAAATGGTCTCTAATAAACAGATGAAGGCCCAGAAGTTCGAGATGGGTTTTCATCTGGAGAACTTTTCTCAAGTATTCCTATTCAAGATGAAGACCTATGTGAAGGTGGTTAATCAGGATTATATAGTGGATATTGATAACAAGGGAAGGTGTGTTTTCTTTGGGATGGTATCAATGATGGGAAGGGGTAGTTCCTCTGAGAAGAAAAAAAAGTTATAAGAGCAGGGGAAGAAGGGAGGTGGTATTATAGGCTATCCTCCTAGGTAGTTCCATCTATGGATTCTAATGCAAGGTTCGTCGTGTTCCACATGTGTGGGAGGCTAGGGAACATATAAAATACATGTACATATCCTCAAAGGCCTTGTTATTAGTGTGAATCTATAGAGAACTTGCAATGGTTTTCAAGGTGGAACATTCACTCCAGAGTTGGGCCAGATCTGTGTCTTCCAGGGGAGTTATAGTTTAGTTAGAGCCATTGAGAATGGTAGGTTGTCAGTTTTGAGGTTGTGGCAGTAGGTCTAGATCGACTTCTAGGTAGATCCAGTTCAGGGAATAGCCACATGTGAGTGACTGTTCTCAGGAAGAGACGATGAATCTCTATGCGTTGGATCAAGCACCAGTGGGATCAGATGTAGGGCCTTCAAAAATTCGAGTAAATATTTTTATTTCATATTCTTTAGCTACTATTCTCTTTGACACTGGTGCTAATTTTTCTTTTATCTCATCACATATTGTGATCCTTATGATTTTTCCAATGGATTTGCTCTCTTTTGCGATGGAGTTGATAACTCTATTGGGTAAGAAGGATCAAGGTCTCAGGTGCCCATCGTGTGTGCTTACCATGTAAGGGGTTGAGATGGAGTTGGACCTCTTGGTCTTGGATATGTAACTTTTCGATGTAATCCTTGTCTTGTATTGGTTAGTTCATTTTCAAGCACATATCGATTGTTATAGGTGGCGGGTGAGTTTCATGGCACCTGACGAGAGTCCTCAAGTTTTTCTTGGGGAATGAGATCCTCATTCAGATGGTGTAGGACCTCCACTCCCAGAGTAGGGTAATCTTGTCTTCTAGTTTTTATCACTCGAGCTAGAGGAAGATAGTCGTGCTCCTTAGGGTGGATTACCTAATGTAGTGGATAAGTTCTTGGAGGTGTTTCCAGAAGATTTTTCAGGCTTTCCCCTAGAGAAGGATATAGAATTTTCTATTGAATTGGCACCCAAAACAAAACTGATATCTCTTCCCTCATATCATATTTTCTCCATTGAGTTGAGGGAATTAAAGATAAAATTAGATGATTTTTAATCCAAAGGATTCATTTACCTGACTATATCTCCATGGGCTACTCCTATCCTTTTTTTGAAGAAGGATGATAGATCCCTCCATTTGTGAATTGATTACTAGAAGCTGAATATGTAACCATAAAAAATCATTTTCCCCAAATAAATGAATTGTTTGATCAGTTGAAGTGGGAAAATTGGGTTTCCCAGATAGACTTGCATTCATGGTACCACCAAGTTAGGGTGAGAGAGGCGAATATACTAAATACAGCTTTCCAAAGTAGTTACAACCACTTTGACTAGTTGGTCATTCCCTTTGGATTGACTAACACTCCGATGGTCTTTGTGACACTCATTAATAGGGTGTTCCACCAATATATCGACTCCTTCATCGTGGTATTCATGGACAACATCTTGGTTTACTCTATATTTGAGGTAGTGCATGAGAGTCATTTTTAGATCATGCTGGGCACTCTGTGGGATCATAACCTTTATGAAAAGTTGTCCAAGTGAACCTTATGAATTAGGGAAGTGAAGTTCCTGGGTCATGTCTTCTCATAATAGAGGGTTTTCATGGACCCCAAGAAGATATGTGCAATTATGTCATGGGAGCAGCCAAATAATGTGTTTGATATAATGAGTTTCCTCAGTCTGGTAGGTTATTATTGGCGGCTTGTTTGAAATTTCTCTCAGCTTTCTTTTCCCATGAATACGCTCACTCAAAAAGGTGTGAAGTTTGAATGGGCCCCAGAATGTCATGAATTATTTGAGGAGTTTAAGCAGTAGTTGAATACCACCCCATGTTGATCTTTGTAGAATCCGAAAAGGGATATGTGGTGTACCACAAGGCTTCAGGTATGGGTCTTGGGTGTGTTCTTATGCAGGGTGATCACATGGTGGCATATGTATCTCACCAACTCCGACCACATGAAAAGAACTACCCGAACCATGAATTGGAGTATACTGCAGTGATTAATTCTTTGAATACATGGTGTCACTACCTTTTTGGGAAGAATTTCTTGGTCAACAATGATAATAAGAGGCTATCCTATATTTTCTCGTAGAAGGATCTTAACCTCAGGCAGCGCTATTGGATTGAGTACTTGTAAGGGTTCAATTTTGACATTGTCTATACACCAAGAAAGGGTAATGTGGTGGCTAATGCATTGAGTAGAAAATTAAGAGTGCAAGCTTTGAGGAAGTCCAATGATGAGTGGACTCTGATGGGACTCTTTACTCAGATTCACGTGGGGACCAATGAGCACAATATAGGTGAATTATTGGTGAGAATTTAGTTGACCCCTTCTCTTTTAGAGTTGATTCAGCGGGAGAAGCCTAGTGAAAAGCTATGTTAGAAGTTGATTTAGTTTCTTCATGGTGGGGAGATCTCTTCGGATTGGTCTTCATCTCTTGAGGGAATATTGTTCTTCAAGGGATATTCAGTGGTGCCATTGTCTCCGAGGAAGGTGGTGATGTAGGATAGCCACCAATATTAGTGGGTCATTCATTATGGGGCCACAAAAATGTACTATGATGTTTTTTGATAGTTCTGGTGGCCAGGTATAAGGTGAAATATCACTGATTTTTTATCGAGGTGTTATACTTGTCAGTAGGTGAAAGAAGAGCATCATAGGCCCTATAATTTTCTTCAGTCATTACCCATTCCTACTTGGAAGTAGGATGAGGTCCCCATGGACTTTATTGTTGGATAACCTCACACACCTAGGGGTAATAATTCTATTTCAGGGGTGATTTCTTGTTTGAACAAATTATACCATGTCATTCTGATCAGAGATACAACTAAAGTTGATGAGCTGGGCCGATTTTATATTCAGGAGGTGGTAAGGATTCATGGTGTTCCATCAGGAGTTGAGTCAGATAGAGACCCCCCAATTCACCTCTTTGTTTGGGAAGTTCTTTATAAGGATTTGGGGTTTCAGATCAAGATGATCATGATATACCATCCTAGATGGATGGTTAGACAGAGCAAGACTATTTGATTCTCGAAGACATGCTTCATGCACGTGTCTTGGACTTCAGTGGTTTGTGGGATATATATTTGGGATTTGTTGAGTTTTATTATAAAAATAGTTACTAATCCTCGATTCAAATGATTTCTTTTTGAGGTGCTCTATGGTCGGCCTTGTCGTTACCCCCTGTGCTGGATTGAGGTAGGTGAGACCTCACTATTGGGGCCGAGCCTTTTGTAAGAGACATCTGAGAAGGTAAAGTTGATTAGGGAGCAGTTATTGACAGCTCAGAGTCACCACAAATACTATTCCGGCTAGTGGAATCATGATCTGTATTTTTCGGTGGGTGATCTGGTATTCTTGAAGGTGGCCCCTCACTTGGGTCATCGACCTTTGGGAAAGTAGGGAAAGCTAATGTCGAGGTATGTCAGAATTTTTGAGATCAACGAGCGCATTGTAAAGGTGGAATAAAGGTAATATTTTCCCCCTCATTTTACATATATTCATGAAGTATTCCATATATCCCAATTGAATAAATACAATCTAGATCCGTCTCATGTGTGGAATTGGGAAGAGTTAGAGATAGAGTCTGATTTATCAGTGTTTGAGCGGCCATAGTAAATTGTGGATTCTCAGGAAAATGTGCTTTTAGGGAAGTCTATTCTAATGGTCTGGGTCCTTTGGAAGCATGGTAATGATTTTCAGGAGACTTGGGAGTGGAATTCATGGGTTGATAAAGAGTACCCATTCTTGTTTTCTAATAAAGCTACGGGTTGACTTTTATGGGTGAAAAGTTTTCATTGTGGGGAGAATTTTCACATTAAAATCCTTCTTTTAGGGTATTTTTTTCTCTTATATACTTGGAATAAATTTTCCACTAAGTTTCCCCTAGGCCCCCCTAAATTTGGAAGATTTTTTAAATGTATTTAGTGGATATAAATCAACGCATGATTTGGCCGTACAATTTACTAAATCATGCAGGAAAACCGTGCATAGTTGTATTGATAAATAAAAATGTTTTTTAATTCCAATTTTTTCCAATTCAGGCTTAACCCTAATGCACACCTTTCTTACCCCATTCATTCCTCTCATCTATGGATGTATTCCAGGATTCTTCAAGCTCTTATAAAATCTATTTTTTAAGGGGTTTTGGAGGGGAAAACTTCATGTTTCTTCATGTAAGTGATATTATTTTTCATTTCTTCCATTTATTTTGGGTTTCTTCCATGTTTCTTGAAGTTCCAAATGTTCTGTAGCTAGATATTCGTACCTAGGGTTTTATTTTGTATTTATTAGTCCAATATTGTGGTTTATGGTTCTTTTTCACTCCCTTGTGATGTGGCAGTGGTGTGGTTGAAGTTTCACACATGGATTTGGGGTTTTCAACATATAATTTAAGTGTTTCGTTGAATAAACATTCTTAGATTAATTTATATTTCCTTTTTAACCATTTCAGCACGTTTTCCACCCTTTTAGTGCACTGTAAAAATCATCATTGGTAACTTTGATTGAGCGTTTATTTTTAAAGTTTTATTTTGGTATATAATTGGGTATGTTTCATGTGTTTTATATGTTGTATCATTTGTGGTTGTTTTATGATCCATGAAATGGTTTTATTAAATGTTTTTTGGGCTTAAAAATCTGGTTGGGTATGGTATTTATGTGCATTTGGCCTTGAAAGAGGGGTTTTTAAGGGATTTTGGTGAGAAAAACCTTGTTTTACTACTTGGAATTATTTTATAAAAGTTTTGAATGGTTTATTGAGTTACACAAGGGGTGAAAAAGCATGTTAGGCACTAATTTGTTTATTTAAGTTTCATATGTGGTGTTTTTAACGTGAAAATGATATTTTTAATATGAGAAAATTTATTGAGCATAAAGAGAGAAACTCGGGTATTTAGGGGGGTGGACTAGAACTAGTATGCTAATGATCCAGTATTGGTATCCTTCCTATTTCACATAGAAAGTTTAATGATGAAAACACTAACTAAGATTCGAGGATGTTTGGGGACCACTAGGGAATTGAGTTTTCCAATAATAGTGGCTTGTGCATGATAAGGTTATTGATTATGGATAGCTTTATACCAAGATACGATGAACATAGGGCCCAACAACTAGCTAGTGGATAGGGGTGTTCCCATGACTAGTTCTCATTGACTATATGGTACTCACCATCAGAATATGGTGTGTTTTTTTGGATAATTCAGTATCTTGTGTGTTTTATTCAAATGTGACCATTCTTCAAAGATTCTCTCACATAAATTGTTTTCATTTGAAGTTGTATCCTTTTTAAAATTGTCACTAGAATCTCTTATTTATAAAAACATGCAATATTTTTTCCTTAAAATGTTTATCACATGGATTTTTTTTAGTGGAATCCTATTTGGCTTAGTCTCACACCATAATTACACATTTGGGTTTAAATATACTTGATTATGTTTGACACAAGTAAGGGAAAGGTCTTTGGAGATGACAGTTTAGGTTGTTAGCCTCTATCCTTGGGGAGGTGTTGTGGATAAGGATTGGGGAGGATGAACCCTTGTCGTGTGGTGGTTCTTGAGTTGTATTTTCTACTACTTTTGAGTTGTGGTGCTCTTGGGATTTGTCTAAAACTATGTATTCCAACTCTGAATTTTATTTAAATCTTGTTTGGAATGAATTTTCAGATTCATTTTTTTTGTTTTATGATTCCAAAATTAGGTAAATCATTCCCAAACCATTATTTGTGATACCTGGGAACTTGTTCTAGTCTATGGGGATAGGGAACGCCCTTCAGGCCTTTCCATAGTCTGGGTTTGGTGCTGGTTTTGATGGCGACCATATCTAGTTCGCGACAATATTAATTTTAAATAATCAATATCATGTCATATGTATCATATATATTCATTATTTTGATCATTATAACTATCCATGTGATTCAGTGATGGAAAAAATCACATCAGTTCGCAAGATGATAGTCCAACTTACACACGAGTGATGAATTTATTTACCATTTGATAGAGATGGATATGGATTCAAATTATTAAATAAACAAAATAATATATAATTATATTTTAGATAATAGTGTTGACATATTTTAATTTTTAATAAATAATTGATGTTGGAAAAGGATGAACAAAAAAAGAACGATCTTAGTGAAGATAATTACCTTTTATTAGAAGAACATCATTTGGATCTCTTATTAAAAACCCTAGGGTTGGTATTTTTAGAATAATAGAACCTTTATAATGTGGATAATTATGTTAGGGAGGTATTTTTTCATGGTTTTTGTCGATTTATATTTATTTATAGGTGCGAATAAGTGAAGGGAGGGGTGCCCTTTTATAATTGACGAGGAGTGACATTTTTGTAAATACCTAAAACCATTTAATAACGGGAAGTCACTCTCCACCCAAGTGAATAAAAAATTGATAAATAATGGAGTTAATTTGATTTAAGGTCTATAAAATCCAACAAAATAAGATAATAAACATGTTTTAAACATGTTATTCTTTTATCATCTAAGTTTACTTACTTTTACCATTTTAGTTTTCACTATGGTAATTAGCTTTTTTGAACTCGGTAATTTATCCCTTAGTACTGAAATAAAATGATCCTTATTAGATAATTTAGACCCAATTATTATTAATATTAAATCCAATTTACACAATAAAAACTATATTCTTCAGAAAATTAATTTTAACACAAGATCATGTAACGCACAAAACTCTGTTTTAACCTTAATCATGATAAATAAATTTTACTATCTTTACTAGATATTATAAAGAAAAATTAAGTTGAAATTATTATATAATATTAATTATTATTATTAAAAAAAATTAATACATTTTATAAAATTCAATTCATATAATTGGTATAATTTAATTTAAAAATAAACCCACAAAAACGTGTTAAAAAATATTTTTTCAATAAATTCTATTTTCGAGCATTAAGTTGATATTACAATAACTATATGACTATTAATAATTATTAAATATATTTAAATTAATGTATATAGATATATAATATTTAAATAACATTTAAATCATTCCTTATTATGGGTTATTTTAATTAATTAGAATAGAAAAATATTATTCACTTAAAAACGATTATAATAAAAATGCATTTTTAAGCCCAAAAATAAACTTATACCAAAATTGGGAATGAAGATGATTAAAATGAAATTAATTATATTAAATATAACTAAATGATACTTATTTTACTTTTAATTCAAAATAAAATCACTTGGGGACTATAAAATCACTTAATTTAATGAGAAGAAATAACAATTTGAAAAATCTGTATTTTACGCTATTCATTGAAAAAGCAACCTTTTAGGAAAAATATAAAAATTTAACCATAAGATAATTTTCATATTATGATTTAAAAAATAATATCCATTTTATGAAATGAAATTTCTAAAATTTTTGATAATTAAATAGAATATTTTCTCACAAAATTCAACATAACACATTTTTGAAGAAAGGTCACATTTGAAGAATAAAATTACTTTACTAAAAAGATGAGTGATTATTTACTAATAATTTAGCAATAAATTTTCATATATTAAGTACTCTATATATATTTTATAATTTTTTCAATCTTGTTCATTCAAACCAATTCAACAACTAGATTATAACTATCATATTTATATAATATATTTCATAGGCCGTTTAAGCTCAGTGTTGCGTGTTTTATATGATATCAAACAAAATTATATTCTTTTGAAATATTAGGTTATTATAATATTTCATTGTATCCAACTCTTTACTAATCCTATTATCTCACCCTTATTTTGTTTTCTTTCCCTAAGAAACTTAGAGGAGGACTATGTGTAAATTTCAGGGATACGATGGAAGGGGTAATCATGTTCTTGCTGTATGTTCATTATATGTCTTATGTCTTTAAAGTTTAATGTTTGTATGTATCTCTAATTTCATGACTATTAAACTATTAGATACTTTTATAACTATTATATTATTTACCAATTATATAATATAGCTACTAACTCTAGGTTTCTAGAGTCTGAGATGTTACAGTTAGTATCAAAGGATGTTTAGTTTCAAACTTGAGGATTTTATTTAGATGAACCAAGTAAGATAGAACAAGTACTATGAAAATACATGAATTTTTCTAGGTATCACTCTAGAAAAATTAATAGTAATTTTAATTTACAATTCAATATCATGGGCCAATTGTGTGTATGCCATGTTTGAAAGATGGTGACCAACAAGAGGAATGCAAATTGTATCAATTATCATAGTCAATGTAGGAATATTCCCCCTAATAAAGTCAATGAATCTATAGCTGATTCCATTTAGATCATAACCATATTTGGATAGTTTACCCAGGTTTTGAATTATAATTTTTCCCATATAGGGTGTCATGATGATTCATAACATGGTTTAACTATGTTGGATATCTTTATGTGAAAAAAACCACTAGCATTAAGTTGTACTATTAATCCATTGGTAGTGAAACAATGGATCAAGTCCCTAGAGTATATATTTATTACTTTGATATGTAGTGAAAAAGAGAAATTCATAAAGTAGGTCTATCATCTAAAGGGAGATGCAGAACAATGATGGTTTCTAATTCAAAACACTGAAGAGAAAGATAAGCTAAATGGAATTGAATGAGTAACTTTTAAGGAGTTATTTTATGAAAAATAATTTCCTCATGGTTAAATATAAGAAATGGAAAGGTAGTTCTTCAACCGTAGAAAAAAAGTGGAGGAAAATATTATTGAATATGATGCTAAATTTACAAGGCTAGTTAGATACTCTATGAAAAATATACCTAGACTAGAAACTATGATTGATCATTTCTTTGATTGGTAAAAGATGATATTTCAAAGGGTGTTGGAATCTGATAATTTATCTTCATATAAGTGTATATCCTCAATAACCATTAATATAAAAATGGAGTTTTATTTGAAATTTGTATTATAGAGAGATTAGGAGAAGAAGTTCCTGGATGAGTATCATGAGAAGAACACTTCAGTTAAGAAGAAGAAAGGTAGAATGAGATTTCCCACATGTGATAATAGTGGGAAGAAACACCCTAGGAATTTCTAAAAGGGAATGAGAGTCTATTAAAAGTGTGAAGGAAATGACCATCAAGCTCACCAATGTAATGGAAAGTTAGAATCTGTTTGTAACGACCCAAATTATTATTAATGAAAAATCATCTTGATCTAATCAAATGTATTATTACATAAAATGGTTATATAACATATGAACACCCTTGGTTTTATGTTTTTGGATTTTAAAGTACTGTTAATAATTATGACCGTTGCTAATATAGACGTTGAACAATGATCACATTCTTAGTATAAATATAGTGCCTTAACAAATACAATTTACTCAAACAAAGGAAGCAATGACCTCATCCAATAGAATTAATCCAAGATATAGCTTTATAAGCCTCATGAGGTCTTCCTTGTGAAAAAAATTATGTTGATAAAGATTCAAAAAATATTGAAAAATAATCCAATGGTTTAAGTTTTTTTTTCTATATTTCATTGGGTTTCCCTGATTTTTTCCTTTTATCAATCTGGTATTTTCATCTGATAGAGTAATAGACATTGAATTTTTACAATATAAATAGATATTTTTAAACTTCGGTTATTATATAGCCGGTGTAAAAAATTCAAATTCAATGTTAGTTATCTTTATAACTGAAATTGAATGTCACTTTTTACATTTTTATTCAATAAACGACATTAAAATACATTGAAATAATGATTTTAACATCAGTCATAATAATATATGTTAAGAAATTTTTTTACATCACCTATAATTACATCACATATAAAACCAATGTTAAAAACACAAAAAACTGATGAAAAAACCTACTTTTTTACTAGTGATATTCTGTACTTGAGATGGATTCAGTAGAAGCACCAAGCAATAGAAAATGGTATGAATAAGATAAATTATTTCAATGGGAATTATATATATATATATATATATCAAAATTTCTTTCTTTACATATCTCATAACCCACTTATAAGGAGATATTTATAATAATACCTTTTCACAGGCTTCAAATTATAGATATCACTTCTGATTGTCAATATAACTTTTTTCTAAACTCTGAGATCCCCTGTTGTGTTGAAAAATAGATCTAATAATATTTTATATTTCCTATACTATGATAGGTCCCAAAATCATTCATTCTCTAACTTCATCTCAACACATTGGATTTCTGCACTTCTTATCATGTAGGGATGGATAAGGAGCCATCTGAACGGTTGAGTAAAATATTTTGGTTTAAGAAAATTCAATATAGAAAGGTGATGATCCCAACCACATTTGATATACATTGAACATCTCTCAAAACATCTTTTCAGGTTTGAATAGTTCTCTCAGGTAGGGAATATATCTAAGGATGAAATGTAGTGCTAAAGTCCAACTATATATTCAAATACTGTGGGAGACTTCTCCAGAACATCAAGGAAATCCTCATATCCCTATCAGATACAATAAAATGTTATACACTAGGGAACATTACCACTTTCTTAATGTATATTGTGTAAAGATGATCAAGATAAAATTCTTCACTTATTGTAAGGAAATGTGTTGACATTATAATGTTATTTACTATAATCCAAATAGAATTATGAAATTTAGATATTTTGGAGAGTCTTACAATGAAATCCATGGTGAGGTTTTCCCATTTCAATTCTGGTGTGGGTAATAGTTGCATCCTACCAATAAAATTTTGTCTCATGGACTTAACCTGATATCATACTAGACATCGAGATACATAATCTATAATATCCATCCTTATGTTTTACCACTAGAAATAATCTTTTATATTTTTATATATATCCACACTTCGGGGACGAATTGTGAATGATGAACTATGAGATTTAACTAACAACTCCTTCAATTATGGTATTGATTAGGCACATAATCAATTACTAAACCTTATCATTCATCATAATCATGGTTAAACTCAAGAAAATTCCTCAATTTCTTCAATATTTCCCTATCTTTCTTATATGTATATTTAATACTCACATGAATAGATGATTGAACAATCATCTAATAAAGATATGATATTTCTCACCTCCTTTTGATTGCAAGGTCCATATTCTACAAATCAGTAAGTATTGGATCACTTTCAATCTTCATCATGAAAATAATAGCACGGTCCTTTCAACTCAGGGTATCACTCACATTTTTCACCATTCTAGGGTGGTAATGTATTGATAAATCATATATTTAATCAAATACAACCATCTCCTTTTGTGAATAGTTAAATATTTATGTGTGAATATATACTTGAAACATTTTTGATTAGAATATATATGAAATTTTCACAATAAATATAATTCATTCACATTTTTAATTTAAAAATTATCAATACCAACTCTAAATCATGATTCATGTAAATTTTCTCTTAGTTTTTTAATTATTATAATGCATATAAAATTAAACTATAATATTTCATGAGGTAACACCCTAGTCTGTTCTTAAATGCATCAATATTGATCACAAACACTTCTCCACTATAGGGTAGGGTGAGAACAGTTATACTTAGCAAACTTCTATTCATTTCAATGAAATTTTCCTCACATTCATCTATCTAAAGAAATTTAGAACCCTTCCATGTAAAATTGGTTGTTGGACATGATAGACATTAGTAATGTCCATCCAACCCAAGAAAAATATGGATCTTGGTGGCCATGTTTGTTATAATCCTTTTCTTAATAACTTCTATCTTTCAAGGATGCACCAATATACCCTTGATTAAGATTATATAACCCAATAATGAGACTTTCTATCAAAAAAACTCACAATTAATAAAATTTGGAATATAGATTATCATTCCTTGGGGTGTTCAAAGAAATCATAAAATGATCTACGTAGTTTTCCTTGATCATGAAATATATAAGAATATCATCTATAAATACTACAATAAACTGATCGAGGTAATATCTAAAGACTCTATTCATTTAATCAATAACAGTTTTAGATGCATTGGTAAGTATAAATAACATCATTATAAATTAATAATGATCATATTTCTTATAGAATGATATTTTGGGTATATATTCCTTTTTAAACCTTGATTGATTATATAAAAAACAAAGGACAAAGTTGGAAAACTTTTGACCCCACATTGTTGCTAAAAAATTCATCAATTTAGGGTGGAGAATACTTTTTCATGATAGTGATCTTGTTAATTTCATAACAATAAATGAAAATACACATTGACTCGTCTTTTTTAAAACATAACAAATAGGTTTACCCCATTGTGATATTCTAGGGTGTATGAATTCCTTATCAAGATTCTCTTGGAGTTTCTTATTAAATTCTTAAAAATCAATCACGGCCATTCTATATGAAGTATTAAAAACAAGTGTAGTACCATGTAAGGGGTCTATTGAAAAATCAACTTAAGGATTCAGGGGAAGACCAGTCTTATCTTCCTGAAGTATATAAAAATATTTCCATATAAAAGGCATATCTTGACTCTCAAGTTTCTACCAAAAAATTTAAGTTATATATCCCCCGTGAATGGGTAATAAGACCCATAAAATAGAAATAATTTATATTTAATTTTCATATTCATCTTTGCACAAAAAATTGATCATAGGTTGATTCATATTATCAAATGTGACTTCCCATATTTGGAAATTGATATAAGATCTATATAAATAAATCTAATAATGTCCCAAAATAACATCAAATTCAAATATAGGGATAATTATAATATTTTCAAAAATCACATTCCCAAAAAATTCTATCATTGAATATATATAGACCTTTGATATGATCATTGTACCGTTAAGAGATTTTATATATAATTTAACCTAAAATCATTGAGGTGGTGATATGATACCCTTATAAATTTCCTCAAACATAAAAGAGTGGTTAAAACCTGAATCAAATAAGATATTTTCAGTTCTAGAGTGGATGATAAGTGTAAAATTCACAATTTCATTCTCATTACCCTCTTTAGTTGTTGTGATCACATGATATTTCCATTTATCTCATTGTTTAATAGGGTATTGATGCTAATTGTTTTCTTTAAACCTTAGAATCAAGTAGTGGTTGGCATAATTCCCATACTCCTTATAGTTGTAGAGTTGGAGTGTGGGTGGTTAATTAGACTGATATTTCTCCCCATTCTTTTAATTGGAGTTACTCTTTACATCTATTCGATATTCATTTACTCAATATCATTCCTTTACACACTTGAAACTATTATTTATCCCTTAGAGACA
Source organism: Viscum album (assembly GCA_963277665.1). Classification (NCBI taxonomy): domain Eukaryota; kingdom Viridiplantae; phylum Streptophyta; class Magnoliopsida; order Santalales; family Viscaceae; genus Viscum; species Viscum album. Next base: position 306,699,612 of record OY728127.1, read on the forward strand.
ATTTTTCTATGTTTCTTTACACAATGCTATCATAAAGAATGTATCAATTTCTTTCCACGATGGTTTTTATGATTATAATTTACTCTAAACTCCATCTTTACCCTCTAATAAAAACCATGAAAATGATGGTAATATCCTCTACCAATTTCTCTCATGGTATAATATCAAATGATTTCTTCATATCTACTAAAGTACCTTATAGATAACACCTTTTAGAGGCTTTTTTTGGACATTGAAGAACTGATCATTTCTATATTTAGGTTAGATGGTTAAACTATAATAATACCTTTGGAGTCTTTTTGAATTTTCCTTATAGGTACCAATAGATTCATCATCCTTTTTCTTAATCACAAGTAATTCCATTTCCATTTTATTTTAAAGATTTTGAGGAATGTATTTACTGAAAAATACCCTCCTAAACACATCACATTGCAAGAAGTCAATTTCCTCCTCTTTACTTATATTATTAATAATATTACACAATTTATTTTCTTCACTATCCATACAACACACTTTCGAGAAAACATTTTTGTATTTGGAGTAGTGGAGTAGGATAATTATATTTTTAGTGGTACTAATCCATCATTTTGATACTAGTGAATTATATGAATGATTGATAGAAGGTGAATGTTTCATCATAAAAGACCCAATGTTGCATTGGTCCCTCATTTTTTATTTATAATATCATCATGACTCATGTATTGGGAGGGTTTCATGATCATAGAAATAATATTTTTATTCCATCTCCCATTCCATTCCGTCGCTCAAGAGGACAATCATTGCAATATCAACTACATTCATTATTAACACAATTCCTAATATTTCAAAACATTAAATAAAACAAAAATAAATAGTTTAATAATAATTCTATAATAATATGAGTGGAAAATAATAAATAATCATGAATATCATTCATGATATTCTCAGAATTATGATAGGTTCCTATCAACGTATGGAACTTTTTGGTACACCCTATATAAATTTCAATTGTCAATACGTTATACTGAGTACTAGGATAAAATTATTAACAACTTAATCAAAAAAATACTTATACCTCCACATAATACCAATTTGGGTGACCTGATCATAACATATATAAATATCACGTCATTCAAGATAAATATTAATTAAATTTCACAATAGAACATTCCCAAGGACTAAAAAAGTATAATGTATTTGTTGACTAGATACATAATAAATTGATTTAATAAAATATCTTCAATATATCCCATAAATTTATTCTCTTATAATACCCTTTATATATATTTCTTACTTGAAGCCTTTCTTTATAACCTGGGAAAATGGAAATAGAAGAAAGGGTGAGCTTAGATGCTCATTAAGGGTAAGGAGGGGAGATTTCAATTGATGATCATATGAAAGATTAATATATACATAAGTGTATGATATAATTATTAGAACTTTAAAATTTAATTCCTAATCAGTCATAGATCATAAATCATGACTCATTTCATAAAGGTTTAGATTTGAAATGACACGAGTTGTAAGATTAAGGAATCACCATCAATCAATCGTGATTGATGAGAGAATATCATAAGCATAAAAACATATAATAGTAATTTTTGAACAATTATTTTTATAAAAAACCATTTGATTAGTCATGGATCACTTCCAAGACTATCTTAGTAGACAAAATCTGATAATGGATTTTATTCACTCACCATTCCATCATTTCCATAGTCCAAGTTCACTCCTAAGCCTATCATAGTAGACAGATTCTCATAATGAACTATGTTCACTACACATTCCAGTGCATATTATCTCATGAGATATCAATCATTTACCAATCCAATGTAGGTATTTAACATACCCACCCATCACATAACAAAGACTGTAGCAATGTGTTCCATGAGATTATAAAAAAATTCATAATTCATCATTGCATATCCCATGGAAAATAAAGGTGTTTCATGCACATTTAACCATTATATTATCATAATCCATTTAAGGAAAGAACATGGATGGTATTATTGTATCATAACCATAGTGAAGTATAATAAATATAAAAATATATTAACATAGATGAAAAATAGATTGAAAATAGAATTTGAACATTTCTTTGAAAAGGGGGGAAATTTTCATTTTTCTTCAGTATCATTAAAACTAAAAATTTAAAAACATTGAAGACAATATTTTAATATAAAATAACCACTGAAATGTTTAAATTATTAATCAAAGACAAGTATGGTTATTACTTTGTAAAATCTATTTATATGATAAATTTTAAAATAAATATCCCTTTAACAATTTTCATAAAAAGTAAAAAATTACCTATTTCAAAAAATGAAAAGATTGATTTTAAAATATTGAATAGAATGTAAAATATGGTTGAAAATGACTTTAAATAATAATTTTATCATATAAAATACTATTCTTGAAAACATTTTGAGGATCATGGATATGGACAAAAAAGCTCATCGACCAAAGAGGAAATATGTTTGACTTTTATTAAAAATAATTCAATCATTTTATGTAACAAAAGAGAGTAGAATGAAATAAAAACAAGGAAAACCCATAGATAAGTATATCATAAGAAAATATATGCTTTGTAAAGGGTATATATATTATAATTTCCCTCAAAGTATGTTTAATTAGTACAACCTCCAAAAGTGATGAGATTGTAACATAAACCCTTATCTCAAGTCCTGTATTGCTTCATATGTGTTCAAACATCCAATTTAATAAATAATAATTTATTATAAATCTATTAAAGTAAGAAATTCATATATAAATCACCATGTATCATTACTTTATAATTTATAATTATCCTTTTATTTATACGTCTTCATTAAAATGGGCATTCGGGTGAAAATTGGTTCATTTTATATGAATGTTTCGTTGTGATGGTGATGATCCTTGCACCTTGGTCATGGTTTCATTATTTAAAGATTAATAAAATTTTTATTACTATAATATGTATTCATTATATAAAATTTAAAACAATTAATATAAAGCATTTATGAAAAATGAATTAAAGTACGTTGTGTTGACGATAGTCTGTACATATGCACAACTGTTTTTTCCACTTTTTGATAGATGAAATGAAATAAATTTAAATAATAATTAATCTTTCAAGAATAAAATTATATATTAAATATAATTTATATTAATTTAATATATCCTTATGTGAATTTATGTAAAAATAAAATGAAAAATGAATCACATCACTTCGTGGTGGTGGAAGTCCACACACACACACACGAGCAAAGTTATCACTTTCGAATGGATAGAAATGAGATAGAAAATGGATATAAAATTTAGATAAAAACATATAGGTATATTAAAGAAGTTTATTAAGCTATTTAAATATGGTTAAATAACATTTGGAGTTGGTTTATGAAGAAGAAAACATGCCAAAAATTGATAAGAACATACACCTCTTTTTCTGGTATCCTTCTTTGAGAAACACCTTAAGGCTTCTTGGATGGGTATGTTGGGAATAAAAAAACCTCAAGGTAGTTAGTAAGGATATTAGGAGAGTATTTGTGTAGAAAGTTTCCAAACTAAGGGTCTACAGTTGTGTGTATAGGATAGGATATTAAGTGCCCTTTTATAAGTGTGGGGAGTGACACACTTGTAATTATTATGAATAATAAAATATAATAAAGTCACCATAATGGGAAATTGAAAAAAGATAGATCAATTAAGAACATATTTTAATATAGTATTAAAATATTTTTTTAAATAGTATTTAGGAAAAAATTTATGTCATATAAACCCTTATCACTTTAGTTTAACCCGTCAGTAAGCCTTTCAATAGTTACCATAGTATTGAAATTTTTCCTTGGTTGTTATTAAAACTGACTGAAAATGAAATCAATCTCATTATGTTTTTTTTTGAAATTATGATTTAAAATATAGAAACAATTTTATGAATGTTTTTTCTAATATGTGGTAAAAAATCATTTAAAATAATCATGCAAAGCTTAAGGAAAACTGTTTTTAAAGAAATGCATTTTTAAGCATAAAAATGAATTTAATCTCATTCGTTGACTATTAATAACAATTAAATAAATTTTAAAATATTTAATTAGATATATTATATAAAAATTTAATTAAAATAATTCATCAATAGTGATTAATTTTAATTTATTAATGTAAAAACACTTTACATGTATAAAAAAACTCTTTCAAAAAAACATCACTTTTTTAAAATTATTTTATTTTTATTTATAACCAATTGATAACCAATGAATTAATTTTATATATAAAAAACTATAAAATTTCATAATTTATTTGGTCTTATTAATTCCCAAAAATTAAAAAACTAGATGATAGTTTTCACATTTAGTAATAATATTACAATAGTTTATCGTGGTTCGTTTAAAATCAGTGTTTCCTATAAAACAAGCTATCAAAGAAATAAAACTTATTAAAACAAAAATATATCATAAAATATATGGGTGTCACATTCTAACCTCTTATAATAATTTAATCCTTTTAATTTCATACCTCATATACAAATAACTCCAGATACTTTTGCCTCATCACATCTTCAGGTTCTCATATAGCTTCCTCAAATTTGTGGTTTTACCATAAAACATTAACCATGTGAGTGTTCATGTTCCAAAAAATATATTTTTTTAATCTATAATCTCCACAATTTGTTCCTTATATAATATATACCATTCCCTAATAGTATAACCTCTATTTCAAATCATCCTGAAATATTATGTATATACTTTCTCTAGAGATATACATATACAACACTATGTACTTGAGAGATATTTAGTGGAAGAGACAAGTGATAAGAAACCATCCTAAAATGATCAATAATTTCTAAGGGAATGATACATCTATGGTTCAATTTTAAATTCTTAAAAAATATCATAACCCTCTTCCAATGAGATATTCATAAGAATACCTTTTCACTAACTTCAAATTCTAGATATTGTTAAAGATTGATAGTATAACGTTTTCATCATCTCTATGCTTCCCTAATGTGATGCTGAATGGATATAAAATTACTTTCCATTTCCTCAGCTATCCCAAATCCGGATAGTTGTATTATCTCACTCCATACAATATAATTGGAGTTATACACTTCATACTATATAGGGATTCATAATGATACATCTACATTCTTTAGTAAAAGCTAATATTAAAATAAAACTCTAACAGAGAAAGGTGTTGATCCAAAAAAAAATTAAAATCAATAGAAAATTATCATTATATATATTTTAATGTTTTAATGGTCTTATTATACTAACTATATATCTAATGATTATATGTGGGGATAAAGTTCATCACTACATTCAAATATTGCTGAAGACTTCTCCATAACTTTGGGGCAAACAACATATACCGATTAGATAAAATATAATGTGGTACTCCATGAAACATTACCACTTTCTTAATTTATATCCTTTAAATTTAATCAAGATAGAACTATTCTCTAATTCTAATGAAATTTTCTTTCTTAATAAGGTGATTGAATGAAACCCAAATAACATTTTGTCCTTTATATGTTTTGGGATGTCTGATGATGAAATATATTGTGATGTTTTACCATTTCAATTCTGTTATTAATATTCTATAATTTTATACTTCCATGATGAACTATGTGATTTATCTAATAACTACTTCAATTATAGTATTAATAGGACACATACTTTATTCTTGAACCTTATCATTCTATCCCAATCATGGTTGAACTCAGGAACATTCCCCACATTGTCCTATAGTTCCATATCTTCCTTCTACACATCTTTAATCCTCAAATGAACAGATGGTTGAATATTAATAGGAGAAAGATATGATTTTTCTCCCTTATTTATGATTTCATGGTCTATATTCGGAAAATCTACAAGTATTGGATCCCTTTAAATACCCAGGAAAGAAAAGCTGACATGGTCTATTCGTCTCAGGGCATTAACCAGCTCATTCAACTTTCTAGGGTGTTAATGTATCTAATCAAATCTAACCATATCCTTTTACAAATATTTAACTCTTCCTATGTGAATATATTTTTCAATATTTTATTATTAGTATATATATCATGTTTTCAATATAAAGACAATGCTTCTATAATTTTAACGTAAAAAAATCCATATCCAATTCCAAATCCTGAGTCAGGTAAATTTTCAAAGGAATTTTCAAATGGCATGAGGAATAACCAATCACCATATCATTCTACATGAGGATCCATTACATTCCCTTATTTGATTAATTATTATGGATCTCAAACCCTTCTCTATTGTAGGGTCATGTGAGAACAAGTGAACTGACAAAACTTCTCTTCAAATCATTAAATTTTCATCATATTCATCTATCTAAAGGAATTTGGACGCCTTCAATGTCAACTTGTTTATCTTATTTTATAGTTATTGATAGTATTTGTATAACCCAAGAAAAATATGGATCTCAATGATCATATCTAGACTAGGAGGTTTTTAAATAACTTACATCTTTTAATGATCCATTGATATACCCTCAATTGCGATTATATGACCCTAGAATGGGACTTTTATAGACAAAATTCACAATAACTAAATCTAGCATAAATATTCTCCTTCATCATGGTATTAAACAAAATCCTCAAATGATATTCATTCTCTTACATTATCTAAGAATTTTTAACATTATCATATATAAATACTACTAAAAATGATCAAGTTGTTCACTAAATGATCTATTAATTAAATCAATGAAGATAATTGGGGAATTAGTAAGTACAAATTAAATCACTATGTACTCATAATGACCATACCTTGTATGAAAGGATTTGTTGGGTATTTTCTCCTTCTTGGCCCTCAGTTAATGATATCCAGAATGAAGGTCAATGTTAGAAAAGTATTTAACTCGACACAACAAATAAGTAATCAATATAGTATATATGATATGTTTTGATAGTGATTATGTTAATTTCTTATAATTAACACAAACATGCACTAAACCATATTTATTCTTAAAAAAATAACAGGTACACCCCCTGATGATGCACTTATGTATATGAATCCCTTATCAAGATTCCCTTAGAGTTTATTCCTAAATTATTACAACTCAATTGATTCCATTCTATATATATTTTTTGAAATATGTGTAGCAATAGGTATGAGTCCTATAGAAAAAATCAATTTCATGATTTTGGGTAAGAATTGGAAATTCATTCTAAAATACATCAACATGTTCCAAATAATAAAAATATCTTCAATTATTATTTTCTCCCCAACCATTTGAGATCAATATCACTCATGAAAAGGTAGTAAGACCAATATATTGAAATTAATTTCCATGGGAAGTTCATTTTCATCCTTACAGTGAAATACAATCATCAGTTTATTTAGAAAATAAAATATGACTTCCAATCCTTGGAAATTAATATGCGATCTATTTAAATAAATCCAATAATTACCAAAATAACAACAAATTTAACTATAGGGGAAATTAAAATATTTATTGGAAACAAATTACCATTAACGTATACTGAATATGATATATAGACTTTATATGAGATCACAATACCATTAGATTTTTTCAATTATAATTAAATATCAAAACTTTGAGGTTGGGATATAATAATCCTAGAATTTTTTTTTAAATATAAAATAGTGGCTAGAACCAGAATCAAATAATACATTTTTAAATCTAGAGTGCATGATAAGTGTGCCTTTAAACACATCATTATCATGACCCACTTCAATGGTTGTGTTCACATTATATTTCCCTATATCTAATAGATTAAAATATTATTGATGTTGATTTTATTTAATAACCCTTGGATTTTGAAACTAGTTTCAATAATTCCCATACTCCTTTGATTTTCCATATTGAAGTGTGTTTGTTGTATTAAATTGAGCTTTTACCCATTCTTTTCACTGAATTTCCTCTTTATATATCTTTAGAGATAAATTTCACAATGGAATTCATTTATATACATGAAACATTTAATAGTTTTTTGGAGACAATTTCCCCATGAATCTTTTCATGCTTCTTGAATAAAGGAATATTCATTTTCCTTCCTCCATGGGTTTTAATATTATAATTTACTCAAAACTCCATATTTGAACCTAAATTACTTAGATATATTTTTAGATATTTTTGGGTATCCCAACATTGATTCTTCATAGATATAAGTGTTAATTGATGCATTATATCTCTTATAATAAGTGTGGTCTCAATTTGATCATGGATTTAACTTTCCTTTTCTCTCTTGATGAGTGTTTGGCATAATGAATGTCTGCATTTTTAAATCCAATACATTATATTTATGAGTTATTCTTGTGGAAAAATTATTTCCTCTTCCTTATTTTGGTGCTTGGATGGAAGTCACCAGACCATGGGAGTTATGAACTCTCTTTAGGTCATCTCCAAATTGATTCGAGTACCATTTAGATGGGTTATATTGGTCGGTTGATGAAATTTTTTTTATCATCCTATAAAAACTATGAGAATAATTGGAATATCCACTCTTCATTTCTTCCTTGAGAGCATATCCAAATATTTCTTCATAGCTAATAAATTCCCTCATGGATAATTTATTTATGAGACTTGATTTTCGGAAACTAAAGAATCGATGAATTTTTCTTTCAGGGTAGATGATAAAACTAGAGTCATACCTTATAGGTTCCAATATATTCATCATATTTATACTTAAGGTCAAGGAATTTACTTTCCATTTTTGTGTGAAGAGTTCAAGGAATGTATTTACTAAAAAATACCCTCTTAAAATCATGCCATTACAAGGATTAAATTTTTTACACTTTTATCAAATTCTTAATAATATTCTAATATTGGTTTGATTAAAATTCCAAATAATGTATTGGTAGGACAATATTTCCATTCACTGATCATTTGAGTACAAAAAATATATTTTTAGTGGTTTTGATCTATTACTAGGATACAGGTGGATCAGAGGACCCCCTAAAAGAAGGTGGATGCTTCCTCATGAAAGTCTCAATAGTGTGTTAGACTATCCTTTTATAATTTTGAATCTCAACATTATTACTAGTTTGATAGAGTCGCGTGTGCATAATAATATTTTTAATTAAAAATTCTATATTTTTAATTTTTTGAAGAGGAAAATCATTGCATTATCCTCTATATTATTTTAACATGATTCCTATTAGTTCCCACCATTGAATAAAACAAAAAAGAATCATGTAAGCATAAATATATAATAATCATAGTGTGAAATAATATAATCATGAAAATAATTCCTGATATGTTAAAAAATTATAACACATTCTTATTAACCTATGAAACTTTTAGGTTCACCCTATTTCACTTTCAATTAATCATAAGTTTTCTTGAGTTCTATCCTCATATGTCTCATTACCTAACATAAGTAAATAACTAAATCTCTATATGATGCCAACTGAGGTGACCCGAGTATAGAATTCATAAATATTGCATCATTTTAAATAAATATTTAATACATTTCACAATATTAAATGACCAAGGACCACAAAGGTTTAGTTTCTTTAGAGACTAGATATATAATAAACTTATTTAATAAAATATATTCCCCATATCCCACAAATTTATTCTCTTATAGTACCTTTCTTAGGTATATAATACTTAAAATATTTCTTTATAAAATGGGAAAAATAAAAACATAAGAAAGTGTGAGCTTAGATTCTCAGTAAGGGTAAACATGTTAGATATCAGTTGATGGTCATATACAATCTTAAGACACACATAAGTGTTTGGGATAATGATTATAACTTACAAAGTTCACACATAATCAATCATAGATCATAAATCATGAGTCATTGGATAAATATTTATCATTTCAAAAGACACGAGTCATAAGAGTTATAAATCATCATCAATCAATCACAATCCACGAGAGTATATCATAAGAAAAAGAGAAATCCATAAGAAATGTGGCATAATAAAAACCAAAAAAATAGTTTAATAATTCAAGGATCTATACCAAGAATATAGTAGTGGTCAAAGTCCCAAATTAAATCAGGTTCACTCTCCATTCCATCATATATTTAGTCAATTTTCACTCCCATGACTATCATAGTGGATAGAGTCCCATACTAAACTAGGTTAGGTACCAATTTTAGTCCATATTTTCACATGATATATCAACCATTACATAAAATATTGGAGGGATTTAGTGTACCCACCTACTACAAAATTAGAACCATATATATATGTTCCATAAGGTCATATAAACATTCACCAATTCATCATATCATATCCCATGGAAAGGAAGTTGATTTCATAAAAATTTCAACATCACATAATCATAATATATCTAGAGAATGAACATGGATAGTATTATTAGATCATATCCCAAGTGAATCATAAGAAACATCAAATGGTGTTGATATAGATGAAAAATTTATTTATATGGGAATTTGAACATTAATTTGAAAATGGTAAAAATATTCTTTTCCTTTGGTATATTTAAAACTAAAAAATTCTAGAATATTGAGAAAATATTTTCATTTTCAAATAAATATCTATATTTTTAAAATAGTTTTCAAAAAAACAACAACGGACATGATGCCTATAAAATTCATTCTAGTGGTAACTATTATTACAAATATTCCTTACACTTTTGGTAAAAAATAAAAAGGTACATCATTCAAAAATGATGACAATATTTCTTTTTAATTTTTTTAAAATATAGTAAAATATGGTTTAAAATGACTTTAAATAATAATTTTAGAATAAAAAAAAATTATTGAAAATATTTTAAAGAACATGTAAATGGAAGAAAAAGTTCATCAACCAAAGAGGAAATAAGGTTTACTTTTATTAAAAATATTTTCTAAATAGTTTTATATACCTAAGAGTGGATAATTAAAGAAAACATTGAAGCCCCATAAATTAACAAAGGAAAATAAAATAAAAAGGTTTTATAGGATAATTATCATATAATTTCTCTCAATGAAATTTAAACATAGATAATCCTGAAAATAAATTTGATTGTATCATAAACACTTACCTCAAGTCATTTCTTGCTTCATAATAATTAAAATTTCCTATATAATAAATATATATTTATTAAAAATCTATTATAGAAACATATTTATATATAAATTAACATGTACAATTCCTTTATAATTTCCAATTATCCTTTTATTAATAATTCATCATTAAAATGAATGTTTGGGTGAAAACTGGTTCATTTTATACACATTTTTTGCTATGATGATACTGGCCCTTACACCTTGGTCATGGTTTCACAATATATAGAATTGTAAAAATTTAAAAATTATAATATTTATTTATTAAATACACTTTTATAAACCATCATATAAATCATTTTAGGAAACCTTATTACGTCACTTTAGGGAGATGATACTCTCTACGTACGTACCAGTGATGTTACTAATTTTCAATGGATAAAATGAAATAAAGATAAATAATAATTAAAACATAAATAATCATAATCATATCACAAAAATAACATATATTAATTAAATCTATAATTATAACCATCTATGTAAAAAGTAAATGAAAAATGAATCACATTGCTTTGTGGAGGTGGCAGTCCACACGTACACACGCACAAGCAACATTATATTTATTGAATGGATAGGAAGGAGATAGAAAGCGGATATAATACTAAAATAAAGATAACTAAGTGTATTAAATATAGTGATAACACCATTTTAATATGGTTATTGATCATCTAGATGAAGTTTAATAACAAAGAAACATGAATGTTTTTCTAAGAACACATAACTCTTCTTCAGGTATCATCCTTTGAGAATCAACTTGTGGATTATTGGACTGGTATTTCAAGAAGAAAAATAAAAAAATGATAATTTATAAGTATTTTGGTAGAGTAGTTTATAAGCTCTTGGTTGTGATAAATGGATCATGTATTGCGGAGTGGAGAGGATAGGTGGTTCTCTTTTATAAGTGAGGGGAGTGACACACTTGAAATTATAAAAAATATTAAAATATAATAATATCATTTTCATGCTACAAAACAGATAATATTTAAATATAATATGATATAATATCTAATTAAATTCATATAATATTATTTTAAAATATTTTTAAGTAATTTAAACCCTTATCTCTTTAGTTTAACCCCTCGTTAACACTTTTATATTTTTCTGTAGTAATGAATTTTTTCCTCGGTTACAATTCATAAAGAGAAAAAATGATAGTAGAACCATTAAAAATTTGAATAATATGATTCAAAATATGGAAAATATTTTATCAAATTCAATTCCTATAAGTGGAAGAAATTAATTTTAAAATAAATGCACAAACCATAATGAAAACCGTTTTTAGAAAAAAAATATTTTTAAGCATAAAATTGAATTTATTCCCCTTTATTGTCCGGTAATGACCATTAAATGAATGTTAAAATATTTTAGTGAATATATTATCTAAATTTTTAATAATAACCATTAACCAATAGTCATTAATTTAATTTATTAAGATAAAAACACAATGCGCACATAAAAATATATTTTTGAAATAACATCTCTTTTATACATTTAAATGGTTTTATATGTAATTATAACCAATATATAACCAATGAATTAATTTTATAAAAGTGTAAAACATATTGTTTTTATATTTTCCCCTATTTATCCTATAAAATTAAAAGTCTAATCAATACCTATCACATTTAATAATCAAACTTCAATAGTACAACAAGATTTGTTTAAACTTAGTGTTGTGTGTAAAAAAAATATAAAGGACACAAAACTTATTTAAAAAGTAATATGATCTAAAATATAATGTTTATACATAAAAATAATGACTTTTGGTCCTAGTTTCAAAAAATTATAAGAAATAAACCTTGGTTATTACAGTATGACCGAAAAGGCATAACCTTTGGTCTTAGTTTCAAAAACATTGGTCTTGGTTGTATGACCATAAAAGTAGAAAAACCTAGTACAAGATTTGTGACATTAAACAATTACCCCTTATTTGGGAAAATATGAAAGAAATTAATCTAATAACTTTATATGTAATTTTTCTCCTTATTTTAGAATTATTGAACCATTTTCTTATGTCCCTCACCCAGTTGCGTTTGTGTTCGCCCCATTGATCCACATTCTTTCAGTTTGTTTAGTGTGACTTGTCGATGCACTATATCACATCCATGGTGTCATTTTTTGGAGTTTTATATTTATTTTTGGTATTATCTTTATTATATGAATTTTTAGTAGTTTTTAAGAAAAGTAGAGGTTTTATGTCTAGATAGAAGGAGGTTCATGTTTGCCGCATGGTTAGTAGAAACCTTTCACCGTACTAGTGAAATTTCTACACCTTGTACAGTGGAATTGTACAATCCACCTAGACTAGAACAAGGGTGTGCAACCCTCTAGGTCTGTCTGTGTTCCCAGGATAATGGCACTATCTAAGGAACAAAAATAGTAACATATGCTCTCACCTTCTCCGAGAAATCCATGAGATAGTTTTCCTCTTAGATAGAGGTGCTGCCAAGTTGGCACAGGGTCTAATAGGCCATGCAGTCAAACTGTATGGCTTGTTAGATCTTTAAAAATATGGAAATTCCTAAACTAAACCTCCTTGAGTTTAACCCCAAATAATATACTCCTCACACAACTCAACCTACCCAACCCTAGGCATTACTACCCCTTCCTTATCTCTCCCTTAAGCTGCAATCCTTGGGTGATTTTTGGTGTATATTCTTCAAGAAATCATCATATAAGCCTCTCATTTACTATTTTATTAATTATTCTCCACATTTACTCCCTTATATATATTTTTAACTTCCTTAAAAAATGTTTTTGGCCTATTTTGTGTTCAAATCCAAATCCCCTTTCTATAGGTTAAATATTGATGGTATGGTGTTCTCTTTCTTCTCTATAGCCTCTCCTTGGCGAGGTTTGTGGTTTCCACCTGAGTTTGTGATGTATTAAATAAAGAGGTATGTGGTTCCATACCTTGAAATTATTTGATTATTTTTTTTATTCTTGAATTTTTTCTAAATGGGTTCTATAAAATTATGTGGGTTGTGAGAAATTTGTTTTCCCAAGGTTTTGGTGTGTGTTTAGGGTTTAATGAAGATGTTCCCATTGTAAATGGTTGTTTGTCATGTGTGTTTATATTTTTGTAATTATGATTGTTTAAGAGGGACATAATTTGATATAAATAATTAATTAGAGCTCATGTAAATCCTCGGTATCAATGTGGGTAAACTTGGTCTAGTACGTTAAGCGATTCGGAAGGGCCGATGCACAATCTCCCAAACATGATTATGTATTTACACTAACTAAACATTTAGGATGGGGATTGGTTGGATTGAGTAAGATATAGACCATTATTTCTATGTTGTATTCACATAGAGTATGAGGATCCTAGTACCCCATTAAACCAAGTTACTTTGGTATTTATCATGGTTCTTAGGGCATGCTTACCATTCATCTTGTTGTCATATTTATTTCCTCTTTGATCTAAGAGCTTGTTTTATTTAAATTATGTTTTTCTTTTCTAAAAAATTAGAATATTAATATTTCATCTATTTTCATTTCATGGAATATATTTTGGTGGTATTTTATTGGGAATTGTGATCAAACCCTACACACACCCATGGGTGTATGTAGACCTCGTTATGTTTGACCCAGGTAAAGGGAAATCTACCAGTGTTGATGATGGAGGTTCCATGTGTTTGTAGTTTCTTGTTGGGAAGGTGTTGGTGGAGGTGGTGTGTGGGAGTTGACCTACAACTTTCATGGAGTCTTTTTGGACTATTTGGTCCCCCACAACTTTTCTTAATTTTTGTTTTTTTTGTAAATATTAAATTCATAACTTGTTATTATAGAATTTCCTTTGATGTCATGTGTTATTGTTATTAGTTATGATGTGATGTATGGTTCCTATGGGTTATTTATAGATGGATTTCATGTTATAAAACATTCCTAAAGTTGTTGATAGATGTCCATGCACTAGTTTCCAGCCCATGGGGATTGGGAATATAACACCCCAATATTTTAATGAAATGTTTCTCTTTAAATAATTTTTTGATAGCTTGTGTTGCACGCAACATCAAGTTTAAATAAACCAGATAATATTTTTAAAATTTTATTTGTATATTATCTACTGGTTTTTAGATTAGATGGTATGAATAGTAATAATTAAATTATGAAAAATATATGGTCTATTAATTTAGAAAATTAATTCATTAGTTATCAAATGATTATAATTTAAAATAAAAATTACTTTAAAACTAAAGTGATGTTTTTTCTAAAAAATTATTTTATGCAGGATGGAATTTTATATCAACAAAAGAAATTAATTTTGGAAATTAATTTTATTTAAATTTATATATTATTTACTTGATCTAATTTTTTAAATATTCAAAAAAATATTTTTCGAAGCATAGGATAAGAATAAATACAGTTTTATGCTTAAATTTTATTTTCCCTAAAATGAAACTTTTGTAACATTTTTGGAACTTAATTTAAAATTTATTTATTCCATTTATGTGTATATAATTAGATAAAATTATTTAAATTTTTATAATCATGAGGTAAAAATTTGGAAATTAATACCCTTTTATTTTTGGACTATATTAATAGTAACTGTGGTAAAATCTGTTACCCTAGTAAAGGGTAAACCGAGTTAATCTGGACAAAAAATAAGTGACAAGTCCATAAATTTTCATCATATTTATTATTGGATGAATTTAATTATACTATTAAAACCTATTTTTAAAATATTAGTTATTTAATGGACACTTGTCCTTGAAAATGACTTAGATTTTATTAAAATCAAATAAAGTGACAAAATGTCACAATCTTATTGTTAATAATTATAATATTTTTTAATATCATGTTAACCAGAAGATATGTTCAACAATAAATATTATTTGTAAATATAAAATACATATATACTTCATGGTAATTTCATTATAATTTTTATAAATTAAACAATTACCCTAAATTCTTACAAAACACTGATATAGTAATTATTGAATTAACAGAAAAAACAAATAAATGACAATAAAAATATTAAAATTAAAATAATTATAGATATTTAAGGGGGTAAAATAATTATATAGACTAACTTGAAATGTTAGGGATATAATAAAATAGTTTTTTTTAAATTTTAAATGTTTTTGTCGTTTTTTTAAGTCAAAATAATGAATAACATCAAAATTGAAAATAATGATATTTTATGGGATTAATATATTATTAAATTATTTAAAAATCCTAAAAGTATTTTATAAATACCATATGATTGTGATATGGTTTAAAATATCCCATATTTATCATTTATAAACAAATTAAAAACCATATAATTAAAAATTACAACCTTTTAATATTAAAAAACTTGATATCATAGTTAAAATTAAAACATGTTAACTACGGGTTAATGAAAATGATAAGGTTTAAAATAATGCCAAAATTATCTAAAATATATTGGATGATTAGATTTTGATATTTTATTATATTATATATTAATCCAAGTCTATTTTTTGGTATTTTTATAGAAATTAAATTTATTATAATTTAATATTTTGATAAATTCCAAAAGTGACCCTCACCTAAATTTTATAAGGGAACCTCCTACCTCACTTATTTACATCACATTGAGCCTTCTATATTAGAAATTAACTTAGAATTTATCTTCTAAACTTCTCTATCCACATTTTATAGGTTATGGTCTTCCCAAAATACCAACCTTAACCCCCTTTAGAGGAGATCTAAAATCGCCATTTCAAAGAAATGGTAATCGTTCTAACCGAAAACTTTTCATTTTCTACTATTCGTTTCCTATTATAAATATTTGAATTTTATCATAAAATAAAAAATTAATTATCCTATATATCCTTAAATTTTATTATGATTAAGAAAACACCATTATACAACCTCTTTCCCATTAAACAAAGAGTGAAATTATCTCTCCTATATACGTAAGGCTTACAGTTTCCATGTAGGAATACAATTAATTTTTCATCACCATATTTTATGGATGGGTATTATAATGATTTTAAAAAATATCTATGATATATATGATATAATAATTATTCTTTTAAATATTAATTATTTTTTACCATTCCTTTATTTTATAAATTGAAATATGAAAACAATATTCTTGCATATGTACGACCTACCATCTCCATGAACAATGTAAATCATTTCTCAATTTCTACTTTCTATGAATGATTATAAATATGTATATAATTATTATATATGATTTTTATAACATTATTAAAAATCAAAAAATGATGATACTATAATCAATGTATAATGACCAAGACTTCCAAACCAAAACATGCATGAAAAAAGAAGAAGTTATCACACAGAACAATGATTTTAATAACAATTTATTAATAAAAGGGTAATAAGATGTTATAAAAAATAATAAATGTTATTATATATTGAGGTTATGGAATAAATGTATAATAATTCCATATTTATTATTTAGGATGTTTTAGCATGAACAAAGAAAGACAAGAGTTTGGGTAAGGGTTTATTTCACAATCTCATCATTAATCAGGTTTATTTACATTCAATTCTCTATTGGAGAAGATTTATATTCCATGTACATGTTTTCTAAAAATGTTTTCAAAAATGTTTTTTTGTATTTTTCAAAATCATTTTTATCAATTTTTTAATTTTTACAAAATGGTTTCACAAGGATCTTTTCTTCATTTTCTAAATGAGGTACTTTGTGACTTTTCCTCAAGAAATATTTCTAGTGATCTTTAAAAATAATTTTCAATCTAGTAAAACATTATTTAATGTTACATATGTTATTTTGGGTATATAATCCAAGTATAAAATCCTTATTCTTTCTCAATACGGTTTATGTTTTTGATGGAATGATGTTTATGAATCCCATTGCTTTTCCTTGAGTTGTGCTCTGATAAAATGTTTTTGAATCCCATTTTATTTTACATGGGTTATGATATGATGAAATGTTTTTTAAAACATATTTATTTTAATGGGTTACTATATGATTAATTATTTATTACCCTATGGAACAAATAAGTATGGTTTTTATTAAATGGCATGTCGAACCTATATACCCCTCCAATGCAATGGATAAATATTTATATCTCATGAGGGATGGAATGAGAAGTGAACTAAGTTCAGTAAGATAGGGATGGAACAAGGAGTGAACCTAGTTCATTATAGGACTTTCTACTATGATGGTCTTTACAATGAGATGTGAATAATATGGAAATTATTTTCTATTCTTATGTGTACGCCACAAATACCTTATCTTATGCCAATGTTATTCTCTCACAGATCATGTTTTCTTATGACATAAGTCTTATGAACTTATATGATCTATTATATTACTCAATATTATTATCTTTTATATGAAAGGTGTAATTTTCAAATGTTATGTTTACATTCTGATTCCCTTATAATTGTGTTGTGATTGATATCTTCCTTGTTTACCCTTACCGAGCATTTGAGCGCATCGTTTTCTTATTATTCTTTTCCCTAGGATATGAAGAACAGTATTAATTATAAAATGTAAAAATGGGTATCTAGTTATAAAGGTATAAGTATAAGATGATGTAGATGTTTTATGAACCGGTTTTTTTGTGTTTCAATTCCCCAAAATAACTTAAACCATACAGATCTATTGTGGTTATATTATTTTATGTAATCAATATTCATTTAAAAATATGTAATATCTATTTATGAAAAGTATGGACTCTTACAGTTGGTATCAGAGTAAAGGAATATAATACATGGTAACCCTCATGTGTGATAATTGGTCGATGCATATATCTCTTCCCAAGGGCTGTATGAGGAAAGGGCTGGCATTGGGGGTGGTGGAGTGTCCCACCCAGGAGGTGTGGCCACCAATGTATTGCTCTGAGAGGCATCAATTATAGTCCATTGGAAATAATCCAAAAACATTACAGTTGGTATGAGAGTAAGGTTTAGTTAACCTATGAAAATTTGGATGAGAAAACCTTAGTAATGACCCTAAGGATAAGTCTAAGTACATGTTAAAATCCGAAGATTCAACCTAATGTTTCAGAGATCTAAATTTTAAATGTAATTTACCTTTATCATGTAGTTTTCACACTATGATTAGTGTTGTTAACACCATTCTTTGTGTTTTTAGACAATAGATGGAACTTAAAGTAACTGCATTAATGCATAATGTGATGGACAATGCAATGATTTCCTCCTAAGAAACCGATTTTTATGAGAGAAGCATTGAAAAATCTTGTTGATATGATCCCATAACTTTATTTATCTATTAGTCATTCTAAGCATCCAAATGGGAAATGTAGGGAACAAAATTATGTTGAGTTCTTTATAAAGAAGTTTCCACCCTCTTTGAGTGGGTATTCTGGTCCACAAGTGTCTTAACAATGTATTAATACCACTATAAAAGATATTTTATCTCCCTCAATGTAAAAAACATGAAAAAAATCAATTTGGTTGTCTATCATTTGGATGGTGAAGAAGTTCAATGGTGGATTCTTATCAAGAATACAAGTCAATGAGATGAAACTAAATCCATGGAATGGTATGAGTTCAAGAACTTATTTTTCAATACGAACTTTCCTCATATTATTCATACAAAAATAGAGAATGAATTTTTTTATTTTAAGAAAAATGATGATATATCATTGGGTTCCTCTAAAGAAATTTGTGCAGGACTTGTGAGGTATGCTTCTAGATTTATCATCCAACCTAAAATCAAGGTTGATCAACTCTTTAGTGGATGAAAACAAATTCTTGTAATTGAATTATCCATAAATAACTTTAGTTAAAATGAATAAATCACATGATGTTCCATTAAGGTGGAAATGGAGGTTAAAGTTACACTTTAATCTCATGGTTTCGATAATAAGATAAATATGGAATTCAAGGGAAAATATAAAAACCAATGAGAAAAGAAGATGATCATTCCTTTATGCTCAAAGTGTGGAAAGAAACATGTAGAAAATTTTCGTAATGGGAATAATAAATGTTTTAATTTTGGTAAAGAATGTCATTGAGCAATTGACTTCTGAAGTGATGGGAAAAAGTTAGCTAATTATTAGAATAGAGAAAGGGATACTCATAATGCACCTCCCACACTTCAATGGTTAAAGTTTAATGAAAATAAGAATTATTTTAACCAATTACCAAATATGAGGGTTAATGATGAAGATCTACATAAACAACCTCTTAAGGAAAAAGAAAAAGGAAAATATTATGTGATCACTACCGGCGATGAGGAGTATGAAAACAAAGTGGTGGAAGGTACACTTACTAGCCACTCTAAAATAGCTAATGTCTTATTTGATCATGGATCTACATACTCTTTTATTTACAAATAATTATATAAGGTTATCACAATATCACCTCAACAATTATATGTAGATTTATCTATGAATACTCCTAATGAAGCATCATTAGCATCTCAAGTTTATAATTCTTCTCAGGTTGAAGTTTTTAGGAAAGTGTTTCTAATATATATTGTGATTATTCCTTTAGTTGAATGTTGTGCAATTCTTGGAAGGGATTGAATTTCTCTATATAGGGATCATATTAAGTGTGGAGGATGATAAGTAAAATTTCATATTCTAAATGAACCTATCATAATCTATCTATGAAAGGATTAATATGAATTTTCAATGGAAATTACTTCTACTTTTGAGTCTTAATTTTTTATGAATGAAGGTTAAATATCACAGATAGTTGGGGAGAAACTCAACATTAAGGATACACCTACTACAAAAAATTTTATTGATGTATTTTCGGAATAATTTCCATGTCTACCACCAAAAAATGAAGTTGAGTTTTTAATTCAATGCATACATGGTGATATTGCTATTTCAAATACTTGTTATGGAATAGTCCCAGTTGAGTTGAAGGAACTGAAGAGGAAACTCCAGGATAATATTTATATGTCATTCATATTCGATATTATATCACCTTGGGGTTTACCTATTATGTTTTTTAAGAAAAAATATGGACAAATTAGAATCTTCATTGATTATCAAGAATTTAACAATATTATTATCTAGAAGAAGTATCCTCTTCCTTATATTGACGACTTATTTGATCATCTATGCGGATCTCAATATTTTCTAAGATTGATATTAATTTTGGATATTACCAACTGATGGTCAAGAAGGAAGATATACCTAAGTAAATATTCCGTACAATGTATTGACACTATTAATTTATAGTGATGCCCTTTGGCCTTACTAATTCCTATTATATCTTCATGGATTTAATGAATAGAGTATTTAGATACTATCTTGTCCAGTTTGGGGTAGTCATTATATAATACATTCTTGTAAATTTAAAGAGAAGGGAAGAGAACGAAGATCAATTTAGGATTATAGTAAAGACCCTGATAAAGGAGAATATTTATGAATATTTTTCCAAGTGTAAGTTTTGACTTCATAAAGTTTCTCTTTTTTGGTCACATAATCTTAAAAGAGGGTATATCTAGGGGTTCAAAAAAGACAAAAGTTTTTGAACGTTGGATTAGAACTGCCATGGTAATAGAAATATATTGTTTTATTGGGCTGGATTGATATTATTAATGTTTTTAGAAATATTTCTCCTGATTATATAATCCAATCACTATGTTGACTCAGAACGGTGTTAAGTATATATGGACAGAAGAATGTGAAGATAATTTCAAGGAGATGTAAAGAAGGTTAGTCAGGGAATATGTGATCACATTACCAAACTGTGGAGGATGGTATTTAATCTATTATGATACATCTAATAAAGGATTGGGATTTTTTCTCATGAAAATTGACATGGTTATAGTTTTTTCCCCATGAAAACTGAATGTTCATGAGAAAAATAACCCAAATCTTGATTTGGAGTTAGCGGTGGTGATATTTTCATGTAATATATAGAGGTTTTATATTTAAGGAAAAAAGTGTGATATATATACTGATAAAAAAATATTAAAGTATATATTCACAGAGAATTAGTTGAATATGTACCAATGAAATGGTTGGAGTTGATTAATGATTATGACTTCGTAATACATTACCACCTTATGAAATTGAACAATGTGAAATATTATTTGAGTCAAAAGAAAAATGATATCATATATATGCTGAGGATTATAAAAGAATCAATTTTTTTACATTTATAAAGGATAGACCTAGAAATCTTAAAGTAAGGGGAGGACTCTTATCTTGCTTGAATGAATGTTCAACCATCTATAAAACTGAAAATTAAAGAGGCACTGAATAAATATGTAGAGTTATAAAAGAAAGTGATAAATGTACCTTGGTTCAACATTGATTATGATGGAATAATAAGGTTCAAGAACCATGTTTTTGACCCTATCAAATTAGATTTATATAAGGATCTATTTAATGAGGCTCATAGTTCATCATTCTATATTAATCCTAGAAGCACAAAGATGTTTATAGACCTAGAAGATTATTTATAGTAGGATGGAATAATAAGAGATATTAAAAAGTATGTTTCTCGATGATTGATATTTTATTAAGTTACAGATTCAAGACATAATTCTAAGGGGATGTTAAAACAACTACCCACACTAGAATTGAAATAGGAAAACATCACCATGGATATTTTCATCAAACTCCGCAAAACATCTAAAAGTCGTAATTCTATATTGGTTATTGTCGATCGTATTATGAAGTCAACACAATTAATTTACATCATAGAACATTTATCTCATGATTAAATTTATATAATATATATTAAGGAAGTGGAAAGATTTCATGGAGTACCACTTTCCGTTGTATCTAATCAGGATATGAGGTTTAAATCAAAGTTTTGGAAAAGTATTCTACAAGATTTAGATATAGAGTTGTGTTTCAGCACTACCTATCATCATCGCATAGATGGTCAGTTTTAGTGGAAAATTAAAAATCTGTTATACATTTTGATATATTTATCTATGGATTTCAAAGGTGTTTAGTATCAACACATACCTTTGGTAGAATTTTATTTCAATAACAGAATTCTCTCCAACATTCAGATGGATCCTTATAAATCTCTATATGGTCAGAAGTGTAGAACTCTAACATGATTGAATAAATTTAGTGAAATAAAGATATTGGGATTTTATGCAGTTGAGGAAATGATAGATAAGTTTATATCAATTCATTAACACACAAGAGGGGATTAGAATCTATAAAAAAGTTATGCTAATAATTGTCAGAAATATCTAGAGTTTGAAGTGGGTGACAACGTATTCCTACAAATTTATCCTTGGAAGAGAGTGGTAAGATTTCTAAAGAAGATAAATATGAGACCTTGGTATATGTATATCATTTCTTTTTTAAATTACTTATTGTCTTGGGATTATAGATTATCGATTGGTGCTTCCACCGAATCTCTTTCAAGTTTGTGATGTATTCTATGTATCTCTACTGATGAAGAAAAACCCTTTCTTTCATATGTACTAAAATCAGAGATCATAAAAATTGAGAAATAATATTCTTGTGAATAATAACTAGTAGAGATTATGTATTATATAAATAAAGTTATAAGAAACAATACCAGTCACTTGGTGAAAGTCTTATAGAAAAACCACCAATTTGAGGAAGCTGCATGGGAACCTAAGGATGTGATAACATAGATATATCCTCATATTTTTATATCCGATTAATGAATTTATATGGATAAATTAATTTTAATGGGGGAAGAATATAACAACCTGATAGTTTCATGAAATATTTCTCTTTAATTTTTTTTAATTTTTCTGATACCTCTGTTCAATGCAACATCGAGTTTAAAATGAACCGTATAATATTATTAAAATATTATGTGTTCATTATGTACTATATATTATATTGGTGTGAATGAATAGTAATGAATAAATTATGGAAAATATATGGTCTATTAATTTATAAAATAAATTCCTTAGTTATCAAATTATTAGAATTTAAAAAAAAAATTATTTTAAAAAAAAAGTTATGTTATTTTCTGAAAAATTGTTTTATGCTTGCTATGAATTTTATATCAATATATTAATTTAATAATGGTGTACGATTTTCAGGAAATTTATATATTATTTACTTGATAAAGTGTTTTCAAAATTAAAAAAATATTTCTTTAATATTAGGATAAGAATAAATCTAGTTTTATGGATAAAAATGTATTTTTTCTAAAAAGAAGTTTTTATCACATTTTGTGAAATTAATTGAAAATTAATTTCCTCCATTTATAATTATTGAATTATATAAAATTAATTTCATATTTATAATCATTAGGTTTATTTTTTTAATTAATCCCCTTTTATTTTAGGTTAATATGAATAATAACTATGGTAACATTTATTACCATAGTAAAGGATAATATAGGTTAATCTGGATTAAAAATAAGTGATAAGGCCATAAATTTTTATGATATTTCTTATTTAATGTAGTTAATTTGCACCTTAAAACCTTAGTTTTCAAATTGAGTTATATAATGGTCACTTTTCTATGAAAATGAAATAGATATTATTAAAATCATATAAAGTGTAAAAATATTACACTATTATTTTTAATAAGTATAATATTTTTAATATGATATTAAGAAGAAGACATCCTTGACAACATATATTAATTTTAAATATAAAGTATTTCTATTCATCATGGTAAATTATTTATAATTTTTAAAAATTAAATGATTACCCTAAAATATTACACAAATTTAATGTTATAATTATTTAAATAACTGAAAAATAAAATAAATGATGTTAAAAATATTAAAAGTAAGGTAATTTGGGATATTTAAGGTGATATACGAATTATATAGATGAAATTGATATTTTATTGTTATAATAAAATAGTTTTTTTTTAAAAATTTACTTCGTTTCTTGATGTTTTTAAAAGTCAAAATAAGGAATAGTGTCAAAATTGACAATAGTGATATTTTATGGGATTTATATTCTATTAAATTATTTACAAATCATAAAAATATTTTAAAAATACATAATGGTTATTATATGGTATAAAATGTCATAAATTGATCATTTATTGACTAATTGAAATTATATAATAACAAATTACAACCTTTTAATTTTAAAAAAGTTGTTACTATATTTAAAATTAAAATAGGTTAACTAAGGGTTAATCAAAATAAAAAGGTTTAAAATAATACATAAAATTGTGTAGAATATATTGGATTATGATATTACAACCTTATATTGTATTATATTTTAATCCATACCCATTTTGTGGTATTTGGATAGAAAATGAATTTATTATAACTTAATATTTTGAGAAATTCCAAAATCTCCCCCACCTCAATTATAAAAGGGATCCTCCTCCCTCACTTATTTACATTAATTTGAGCTTTATATATATATAATACCCTACCGATTTTACTTCTAAACTTACCCAGTCACATTCAAGTGGTTTTTGTCTTCTTAAAAGATCAACCCTAGAGCCAATCCGAGGAGATCCAAATGAGACATTTTGAAGAAGAGGTAATTGCTCTATCCAATCAATTTTATTTTTATACACTTACTTAACTAATATAAATCTATGATGTTTATAATAAAATAAAAACTTAATTAACCTATATATAATTATGTTTTATTATGATTATTAAAACACCATTATACACCCTATTTCCCATCAAACAATTAGTGAGAGTATCGCCCGTGTGTACGTATGGCTTACCATATCCACATAGAAATACAATTAATTTTTTATCACTGAATTTTACAAATGGTTATTGTGATTATTTTAATGAACATATATGATATATATGATATAATTATTATTCACTAAATATTAATTATTATTTACCTTTCTTTCATTACGTAAATCGAAAAAATGAATACATCGTTCATGGGTAAGTAAGGCCTACCATCTCCATGAATGGTTTAATTAATTTTGATATTTATAATTTCTATGAATGATTATAAATTTTTGTATAATTATAATATATAGTTTTTATAAAATTATTAATAATCTAAAAATGGTGAGACTGTGATCAAAGTATATGGTCCAAGACTGCTGAAGCGAAACATGTTTAAAAAAAAGCAGTTATCACCCAGAATAATGATTTTAATAAAAAATTATTAATAATAGGTGATAAGTTGTTATGAATAAATTATAAAGGCTGTGATATAATAAATTTTAGGAAAAAAATTATGCTAAATCCATATTTATTATATAGGATGTTTGAATGTGAACAAAGAAATACAAGATTTTAGGTAAGGGTTTATTTCACAATATCATCATTAATCAAGATTGTTTACATATAAGAATCCATTGGTGAATATTTCTATTTCATGAATATGTTATCTAAAAATGGTTTCAAAAATGTTTTGAATATTTTTTAAAATCATTTTTACCCATGTTTTACTTTTTTACAAAATGGTTTGAAATGAATCTTTTTTTCGTTTTCCAAACAAGGTACCTTGTGATTTTTATAAAACAAATATGAAAGGAATTTTTATAAATTATTCCAAATGAGTTGTTTTTCCCACAATAAAAAAACCTTAATTCTTAGAAACTTCCCTTATAATTTTACAAGGTTTTTTCAAAGAATATTTTTTCCTTTTCAATTGTTCATCATTTAAAAAAAATTCAAAAAGAAAAGGTTATTTTCCTCAAGAATTATTTCATGATATCTTTCAAAATATTATTTCATATAAGAAACAATTATTTGATCTTACTTATGTTTTAAGGGATATATGATCTAAGTTTACCATCCTTATTTTTTATTTATATGGTTTATGTTTATAATGTCATGATTTTTATGAATCCGGTTACTTTTTCCCTGAGTTATGCTATGATGAAATGTTTTTGAAACCCATTTCATTTACATAGTTTTTTATATGATGAATTATTTTACAAAACCCATTTCTTTTCATGGGTTTTGATATAATGAATATTTTATGGCCTTGTGGAAAAAAAGTATGGTTTTTATTACGTGGTGGGTGGGAGATATATCTCCTTCCAATTAATTGGGTAAATATTTATAACCCATGAGATATATAGGACTAGAATGGGAAATGAAACTGGTTCAGTAAGAAAGGTATAGAATAGGAAGTGAACTCAATTTAGTAAGATAAGTCTAAAACATGGAGTGAACCAATTTCAGTATAGTACTTTTATACTATGATGGTATTGGTAGTGAGCCTTGACTGATATGAAAATTAATTTCTATGATTATGTGTACACCACAAATTCCATGTCTTATTCCAATGTTATTCTCTCATGGATCTTGTTCTTTTATGATACACGTCTTATGAACTTCTTTGATTTATTACATTATTGAATATTTTGATCATTGGTATGCGAGGTATAATTTACAAATTTTATGTTCTTGTTCTCATGCCCTTAGGCATATGTTTTGATTAATATATCCCTTGTTTAACCTTACTGAGCATCCGATCTCACACTTTTCATATTTTTCTTTTACCAATGTTATGAAGAAAGGTATTAACGATGAAATTTATAAAAGTGTTTCTAGTTATGAAGGAAAAGACGTAAGCTATGTAGATGTTTTATGAACCAGGTTTTTATGTTTTCAAGTTTCTAAATATAGTAAACCCATATGGTTTTGGCATGGTTTTTTATGTTATGTAATGAATTTTCAAATAAAAGTTTTTATTATATATGTATTAAAAGTATGGGCCATTATAGTGAACTCCATTCGGGCATTTCCATGTTTCGGGTCGGGTGTCAGATTTGATGGAAGCACTACCTGGTTCTTTAAAAAATGGCATTAGAGAAGGTTTTTCACCTTCTTTGGTTCATGTTATTTTGGAGAGTCAGGATAGATAGAAGCTAGGATTGTCAGGGATTGAGGTTATAGTTGTGAGTGGGGTGTCTAGGCAATATGACTCACGACAGGACTTTCATCCCCATGGGATGTTTGGTATTTGGGTTGAGTCCTCCTTTTGGTGTGATGCACAGGCTGCAGACTACACATGGACACCGATCTGGGGTGGAGTGGATTAATTTTTTGTTGTATTTATTTTGATTTCAGTATAACTTATGAAATATTTGAATGTTTTTTTCCTAAAATATTATCCGGGTAATGTATTGGTGTTTTCTTTGGTTTTGTTGATTTATGTAGCGTCATTACTCTCTAGAGACTTCCTACATAATCGACGGAAGAGGTCAGAGGGATTTCTCCCTGACCAGTTGATCAAAGAATAATGTGAGCAGTGGTTCTGGATATCTGAGTATTAGATCAGGGAGCAAGCACTGGTCTTTCTCTTATTAAGGAATCCAAACAAGGTCCAAAAAAGGATAAAGATTATAAGTTCCTAGAAAGAACCTCATTCCTTCTAGGGTAGAATAAACCCCCAGGACGCTAAGGAGTAGATTGGATTGGAATATTTTTAGGGTTTATTAGTTTTATTGATAATCAAGATGAGTTAAAGGTGAAATGTGCTTCATTCTTGTTAGAAAGTCCCAGTTATAGGTGGTAGGACATTAATAGTTCATGCTAGAGAACATGAGCCTATGTGTTGAAAAAATATAAAGGCTATTTTCAATGAGAAATATTTCCCTGATACCTTATCCCTTGATAATAACTAGAAGTTTTTGGATCTCTATTAGAGGTATTGGAATGTGTTTTAACATGTCAACACTTTCATCACACCCAATGTGGTTTCCAATGTGCAACTAATGGATCATTATTTTAAAATGGGGTTGTGGGTGAACATTCCGTCCCAGGTCTTCTCATTCTAGATGAAGGCATTTTTGGAGGTAGTGGAATGAGGCTTAATGGTAAAGATTGATCATGTAGGTAAATCTAGATTTTTGGAGGAAGCCTAAGGAGTGGGATAGGGCAGTCATGGGAAGTTTGAGAATAAAAGGAGGTGCGGTGAACAATCTAAGAAGGGAGGTGGTATCTCAGGCCACCCTTTCTAACTAGTTTCTTCAGCAAATACCAGTGGTAGGTCAGTTGTGTACTACCATTATGGAAGGTCGAGGAATGTGATTTCATCTTGTCCAGTTCTACATAGACCATGACATCATTTTGGAAACTTAGGTCACTTTTAGATGCTCTATAATAGAAGCATGTTGACTTAGAGTTATGTAGGTTCTTTATTGCATAGAGAATTACCAACTGAGTTAGGTGCATCAATGGATATGAGTTATCAGTCTACTGGGCATGATGGTAAGACTAGATCCTCTTATGGAAAGATTTATCTCAAGTTAGTTTCACAAGTTAGTAATCAATCTCAGTAATTGGAAGAGATAAAAAAACATTTATGTTATAGATCAAGTTCCGGTTGAATCAGATGTAGGACATATGATAGTTTGAGGTACTATTAATATTTATTTTTGCATAACTATCATTTTATTTGATACGAGTGAATCTAATTCCTTTATTTCTTCCCATATTGTAGAACTAATGAATTTTTCGACCTATATTTTTCCCTTTTCCATGGATTTAGTGATTCCACTTGGAAAAAAGAGAGAATAGGGTTTCATATGTCCATCCATTAATATTACATTTCCTTAGGTTAAGCTGGAATGGGACTTTCTAGTTTTGGAAATGGATATTTTTGATGGGATCCTTAGTATGGAACAAATGGTGAATTTCAAGGATCACATAAATTTTTTCCATCAGCAAGTGAGATTCATGGAACTCGATGGGAATACTCAAATCTTCCAAGGTGAATGAGATCCTTGATTAGGGAAAGTTAGAGCCCCACTTTTGGAGTTGGAAAACCTTATTATCTAGGACTCCAATCTTATGCTAGAGGACGGTGTTAGAGGTTTTGAGGATGAGTTTCCTACAGTGGTGGTTGAGTTTCCATAGGTGTTTCTAGACGATTTCTCATGGCTACCACCAGAGTGGGATGTGGGGTTCACCATCGAGTTAGAGTCCAGAACATAACCGATATTTCTTACCATTTATTTTATGGACCCCACTAAGTTGATGGAATTACATATAAAGCTTGAATATTTAGATTCAAAAGGATCCATTCACCCAAGTATCTCAACTTAGGCCACCATAGTTCTATTTTCTAAAAAGGCTGAAGAATCTCTTTGGGTTTTCAATGATAATCAAATGTTGAATAAAGTCACAATTAATAACAAATACCCCTTACCCTATATTGATGAACCTTTTGATTTTCTCAAAGTTTAAAGGTGTTTTTATTGAGATTGACCAATGATTCAGGTATCATCAAGTTAGGGTTTGATGGGCAGACATTCCGAATATAGCCTTCCGAAGTAGTTATATACACTTTGAGTATTTAGTCATGCCATTGAGGTCGATGAATTATCTAGAGGTTTTTATGGATCATATGGACTGAGAGTTTCATCAATATCTTGACTCATTTTTATGGTTTTTTGGATGACATTTTGGTCTACTCTGGGACCAATGAAGAGCATAATCAACACTTAAGGACAATTTTAGGCAATGTCTGAGACCACCATCTCCATATTAAAATCTCCAATTTCACTTTTTGGATAAGGGATGTAATGTTTCCAAGACTCATGATTTTAGAATATGGGGTTTCAATATAACCTTATAATATTTGAGTAGGGATTTCACGGGAACAATCAAGGAAAATTTTTGAGATCAGGAGATTCATGGGATTGGCAAGATATTATAGGCAGTTTTTTCAAGGATTTATCTTGGATTACTTCACCCATGATCACAATTACCTTATAAGGGGTAGGGTTTGAGTGGAACATTGAATGTCAAGCATATTTTTATGAGTTTAAGTGGTATTTTACCACTATCACTATTTTGATCTTACCAGAATATGGGAAGGAATACATGGTCTATTACGATTCTTTAAGTATGGGTCTTGGGTGTGTGTTGATGTAAGATTACCATGTGGTGGTGTATGATTCTATCCAAATCCGACCACGTGAATGGAATTAACCAACCCATGACCTATAACTAGCTGTGGTGATTCATTCCTTGAATACATGACATCACTATATTTTTGGTGGGAAATTTTTAGTTTACACAGATCATAAGAGTTTGGCCTACATGTTCTTCTAGAAGGATATAAATCTAAGGAAAAACTGATAGGTTGAGTACCTTTTGATGTTCTATTTTGATATCATCTATACCCCAGGAAAAGGAAATTCACTAGCATACACCCTCAGTTGGAATATTCCAGTGAATGTTTTAAAAGATTCTAGTGATAAGTGGGATTTGAAGGGGATTTTTTCCTAGATGCACCTAGAAGCCAAGAAGCACAGTAAAGGCATATTCTAAGTTAATATTTAGTTGAAACCCTATATTTTGAAGAAAATTTGAGAATATCATCCTAATGATGATATGTTTCATCATTTAATGCAACTTCTAAATGTTTGGGATGTGCCCAGTAAATGGTCATTAACTTCTAAGGAATTATTTATTTTAAAGGTTGTTTTGTAGTGTCGTTATATTTGTAGAAGGTGGTGATTCAGGATATCTACCAATCCTAACTACTCATATTTGGACCAAAAAGATGTTTTATGATGTGAAACACTCATTCTAGTGGCATGGTATATGGTGAGATATAGCTAACTTTATATCCAGGTGCTACACTTGATATCAGGTTAAAGCTGAGTACCAGAGGCCCTCAGGTTTACTTCATCCATACCCCATTCCAACCTAAAAGTGTGAAGAGGTCACCATGGGTTTTATCATTGGGTTTACTCATTTATCTTGGGAAAATAATTCCATTTGGGTGGTTATTGACCATCTAACTGTGTCATATCATTTCACTCTGATCAAGGATTTTATAAGAGTGGATTAATTGGGCTGATTGCATGTCCAAAAAATTGTGAGGATCCACGACATGTCGTCAACTATCATTTCGGAACGTGTCCCACATTTTAACACTGAAATTTGGGAAGGCCTTCAAAATGAAATGGGGTTAGAGGTAAAACTCAATAAGGTATAAAATCCTCAAATGGATGGTTATATGGAGAATGAAAATAAAATTCTTGAAGACATGCTCTGCGCATGTGTGTTGGATTTTAGAGGCTCATGGGATAACAATTTGGGATTGGTGTAATATTCATATAATAATATTTAACAATCCTCAATTAAAATGGATCTATTTTAGGTTCTTTATGGTCTTCCCTGATAGTCACTTTTGTACAAGGCAAAAGTGGATGATACTTCCATACTGGGACCAAGCCTTGCAAATGAGATATCAGATATGGTTTTTTGTTAGGTTGTAGTTCTTGATGGTATAAAGCCAGCATAAGTCTTATTTTGATCAGTGGTGCAAATACTTGGAGTTCTCAATGGGTGACTGGGTTTTTCTCAAGGTGTCCCCTTAAATGGGTCACCATCCTCTTAGTAAGAAAGGGAAGATGACTCTGAGGTATTTAAGACCTTTTGAGATTATCAAAAGAACCAGTTGGTTGGAATTCCAATTAGCTTTACCAACCCAATTGGCATTGATCAATGATGTGTTCCATGTCTTACAATTGAAGAAGTATAATTTAGAACTTCTCACATGATGAACTAGTTATATTTTGAGCTTGAATCTCATTTGTATGTGTTTGAGTGAACGATGAAGATTGTGGACTCCCAAATGAAAGAAATTCGTGGTAAATCCATAATTTTGATTCTTGTCCTTTGGAATTACTAAAATGATGAACATGATACATGGGAGAAGTTTTTCTTGGGTAGATGATGAGTATTATCATTTATTCTCTAATCAAACTTCAAAATGTGTTTTTGGGGGTGGAAAGTTTTGATAGTGGGGAGAATAGTCACATATGTTGTGTCATTTTGAGGTATTTTATATTTTTTTGTATTATCTGTATTATATGAATTTGGTAATATCTTTTGAGAAAAATGGTGGTTTTCATGCTAGACAGAAGTAGGTACATAGTTTTTAAACTATTATTAGAAACTGTGCACTAGCCCAGTGGAAGTCGTGCTCCCTAGAAATTGGCACTATCCAAGCTACACGACCTAGTGCATGGGAGTGTGGCCCTCCAGGGTTAACCATTAATCCATGAAAGTGGAACTATATGAGGTGAGTATCTAGGTGAATAGGTGTTTTCCTCATCTAGGAAAACCATGCATCCATCTTTCCTCTTGTACAGAGGTGTCGAATGGTTGGTGTTAGTTTTGGAAGACCGTGAGGCCAAATCAAACGACCTTCTATACCTATAAAAAATCATAAAATACTAAATTAACCCTCCCTAATTTAAACCCCAAATAACCCATTTATCACCCAACTTGACCTCCACATCCTTAGGAATGCCTCCCCGTTCCTCCTATCTACCATGGGACTCAATCCTGGAGTGATTGTGGTGTGGATTATTCAAGAAATCATTATGTAATCCTCTCATTTCCTCCTTTGTTCCTTATTCTTTGTCTCTTATCCCTTAATTATTGTTCTATCTTAATCCAGTATGGGTTTTGACCTAGTTTTTTTTCAAATATCCATTCATTGGGTAAAATCTTGATGGTTATGGTGTACAATTTATTCTCTAGGGTCTCTCATTAGTGAAATTTATGGTTTCCACTTGGGTTTGTGAAGTATTCAAGAAAGAGGTAGGTGGTTCCATTACATTAAATTATTTTATGAATTTATTATGCTTAATTTTTTTTCTAAATAGGTTATATAATTTTTTGGTCGTGAAAAACATGTTTTGTAAGGGTTTTGGTGTGCGTTGGGGGTTTAATGTTGATTTTACCCTTGTAAATGCATGTCTTTAATTTTTGTTTCTATTATTGGTTTTGTGATTCAATAAGAGGGATATAATTTGATATAGAGAATGAAATATATAAAATTGTAATCCTAGGTATCTAGGTGGAAAGACTAGTCCTAGTTTGTTAGGTGAATCGGTAGGCCTGAGGCCCAGTCTTCCTAATAGGATTACGTAACAACACTAACCAAACATTGAAGATGAGGATTGGTTGGATCAAGAAAGAGACAGACTGTAAAGACCTGTAAAATTCAAGGAATTTTTTTTCTTAATTTTCTTTGGAATTTTACAAGAATGAAGTTTCTGACGACGCTCGATTCCGAGGCCTGGTGTGCCCGGAATCATTTTCCAAAGTTTGGATCAGGTACGTTCAGTGAACAAACGAGCGGGTTTTCCTAACTTTTAAACCGGTGCTCGGAATCGAAATCCGAGGGCACCGATAGAATCGCAGCGCCGATAATTTCTTAGAAACACCTTTTCCAGAGTTGTGTTTACTCGGGTGTGGTTATTAAATTTTTGGGTTAAGTAAAGGAATAAAATAAAAGTGGTGCAACCAATTTTATTTTATTTAAAGAAGTGTTAACCTAAGCTAAGCGGTTGAGTGGGACCCACATCCTAACTTATCTACTAGGTAGGATATTAGTGGGGTGGGGCCCACACGAGCCCCACCCTTTCAACTTCCTCAACCCCTTCTTTATTTCCGTAACGCACCCGTCCCCCCCCCCCCCCAATTAAGGAAAGTCAACTCGTGCGGTTATTTAAATATTAAACGCCTCTATTAATTGGGCGGTTTAAACATTGCACTTAAATTAAATTAATTTGTTGATTCAATTTTGAATTTCAAAGATGTTGTATTGTGTGTTAATAAAATAAGACAAGTTTTATTTTATTATGGTTGGTCTTTTTGTGTTGAGTTTTTGGGAGAAAAAGGGGAGTCTTGAAGTTCTTCCTCCTCAGACGAAGAACGCGAAGAACGCCGACCTACGACGACGAGCGACAGTGAGAGACTCCTTCCTTGGAGATCAATGACCCGATGCGCATCTCCTTGTTCCTTCTTTCCCTGTCAAAGGAAGGGAGACACCATCCCTCCGCGACGCGAAGATCCTCTTCTTCCGCGACGATCAAATCCGCGACGTCCCTTTCCGCGACAAATCTCGTTCGGCGACAATGCTTGAGGTAGGGGTTTATTGTTGTTGTTGTTATACGTGATTCTTCCATTGACTTTCTTCGTGAAACTTTTCCGCTTGCTATCAATTAATGGGAGGGGGCCGGACTGCACAAACACGGACGACCCTCCTCCCTTGTAAGTTGTGTTGATGCTGTTCGAAGGAAAGCGGCGCGATGCAACGACATCACGCAGGATCAAACGGCAAGGGTGCGCGACGTCATCGCGCCGTGCCGTTGAAGTCAAACAAAGGCGCAGCGCCGTCGCGCCGCACTAGAGAACCTCGAAGGAATCTCGAAGACACCACGGTCGAAGCGGGGTCGCGGCAGAGGGGCGCGGCGCCGTCGCGCCGCGCCGGACGGACCATGGCTGCGGCGGAGTAGGGACCGACGGCCGGTTTCGAGCCGCCGGCGTCGGAGCAGGGTGACCGGCCCATGCCGGTCTCATGGCGGCAGTAGCAGGCCGGCCGGAGCGGGCCGGCCGGTCAAGGGCGGATCCGGGGTTTACGACCCCCGGCTGGCTGGACAAGAGCGCCCCCCCCCCCCACATGGGGGCCGCGGTTACGAAACAAGGTGGCACCCCCCCCCCCCCTCACTGCTCGGCCATTTCAGCCGAGCCACCTGGCCGCGCACAGGCCGGGCCGGGCCGGCCCACACCCAAGTGGGCTGGACCTGGACCCGGTTCGGGTCGACCCGGTTCGGGCCGACCCAGGGGGTCTCGGGCCGGGTCGGTCCGGGCCCGAAACCCCCACTTCCAGACCTCTTTCTTTCTTTTTCCCATAACATGGGCTAAGGACATCTGATCGATACACCTTCAGTTGCGATGCGATCCTTAGATCAAGACGGTCATTTCGGTATATCACACTAAAGGTTTTAGAGAACTTTGGGTTCGGCCGGGTTGGTTCGAACACAAAACCAACCAGGCCCTCGGAGCGGAAACACTTATAACTTGAGTTCCAGACGTCCGATTGATGTGTTTTCACCTTTGTTGGATTCCTCTTGATGAGTCGGAACTTTTTCCATACATCGCCTGAGGTTTGGATGTAGTTAGAGTATGGCCGGGTTGGATTGTACCAGAAATCCAACCGGACCCCTGGAAACAAAAAGATGATAACTTTCAGATCGGATGTCCGTTTGACGAACCGTCAGCGGCGTTGGTGATCACATTGAGAAACGGTCCCTATGAGCATACCCTATGAGAGTTCGGGGTACAGTTGAGATACAGCCGGGTTGGTTCGCACACGAAACCAACCGTGCCCCTGGGACGAAAACGCTAATAACTCACAGACCGGGCGTCCGATTGACGCGCCGTATGTTGCCTTGAGACCCCTATGATGAGGCGGTCCTTTGAGATACTTCTTCAGGGGAAATTTTGATACTTGGAGTATCTAACAGTAGCTCATGGAGCGGACCCTCCCGGAGACGAGCATGCGGAGTATGGAGACCGTGTAGCCAGCTGAGACCTGACGACTGCTTGACCGACTCGACTTAGAGTGAGTCGACTAGCCCAGTGGATGGAGCACTACTTTGTTTGGGTGCAGACCCATGGCGGACAGAGCACTACCGAGTTTGGGTGAAGACCCGCGGTACTCGTCCAGAGAGTACCTCTGCAGGTTATTAGGGGGAATGCACTACTGTGTTTGGGTGGCAGACCCCAGCGGGGAGCACTACTGTGTTTGGGTGGCAGACCCGCGGTACTCGACAGGAGGAGTACCTCAGCAGTATTAGGTTAGTGAGCAGTACCTCAGAGTCGTGACAGGACCACTGTACAATCCAGAGACGGGGCTCTTCAGCAGTTACGGTTTCGATAATGAAAATCCTGGTTTGAGCTGAGTCTATGACCTTTGTGTTTACCTAATGATTGAGATGGGTCACTTGAAAACTTAGGTATATGTATGGGAATATACCTGGGTAGTGGTTATACATTTATTTCATAATCTTTGTGTTTCCTCATGATTGAGATGGGTTACTTGATAACTTAGGTATATGTATGGAATATACCTAAGTAGAGGTTATCTGTTGAGATCTTCTTTGTGGTTATCCTTGTTGATTTTAGTGAGACCTTGAGAGTCTCGAGGTCCCTAATGAGTATCGTTATACTCACCCCTGCACGGGCTATGCCCTCACCTCGTTGTGTTGGTTGCAGACGACGTGCAGTGCTGATGGAGGCCGAGTGTTTGAAGACTGGATGATACCCGAAGGTGGACCTCACGACGAGTCAGTAACAGGAGGTGGACTTCACGGCGAGACGAAACTCGGAGGAGGTTGACGGGAAAGAGCATTGTGGAGGCTATCTATACCTACCCTTTAGGTAGGATCCGTGGTGGACGATCCAGGAGCTGTGCTATCTATACCTACCCTTCAGGTAGGATCCGTGGTGGACGATCCAGGAGCTGCTCTATCTGTACCTACCCTTCAGGTGGGATCTGAGGAGAATGACCCAAGAGCTGCTTCCTCTCTTCCAGTTGTTGTCTTTTTCTGTTGTACTTTTGTTCAGTTGTAGCTTTACTTTCGATTGGGTTTGTATTCTGGACCACTTACTTTTCAGCACTTTCTTTTGTTCTTAGTGTATTACTTCCGCTTGTACTCTGTGTGTTTGTTTACTTTTATAAAGGAAATTCCTTCCCAGTTATCGGGATTTACGCCTTTGGTGCTAGTCGCCAGCCCTTGGCCTATGGAAGGCGGGCTTGGGGTAGTCACGACACGAGCCCTGAGGACGGGTCGTGACAAATTGGTATAAGAGGAGTCGGTTCTACCACAGAAACTATAACTCTAATATTTTTCATTCTATGAAGCAATAGTGTTAAGGTTACCGGGTGTGGTTTTTAGTTCGGGGAGTCCAGTGTTGGTGCGGGCAGCCGACGTATCCATACACCAGGACCCTGACAACTGATTTCCGACATTGTGCACGAAAACACTGATTGCGTGTGAGATTTCAAATTTTTTTCCCTTAAAACAGCTAAAACCAGGTCAGCACACCAGGTATAATCGTTTAACTGTGTCACATATGTTTCTTTCATGATGCCTTTCCACGGATGATCAGCTAGAGCCCCGAGAGATGTACGTACTGACAGCCTTCCGAGCGACGAGGCTTCGGTACAAGGCCCTCTTGCAATTGAGGCCCCAGCGGAGGCACCAACGGTACTACCATACGTTGGGCCACCGATGCCACCAGACTCAGCAGCAGAGAGTGCACGTCGCTTGAGCACACTGCATGAGTTCCAGCGCCAGAGGCCACCCAGGTTCAGGGGAGAGATGGACCCGCAGGCGGCTGAGGATTGGCTGGAGGTTGTGGTGGGAGTTTTCAGGATAGTGGGTACACCAGGGACTTCATGGTGATCTTTGCTGCCAGCCTTTTTCAGGCAGAAGCTGAGAGATGGTGGAGCCACTTGTTCCAGTTTTGCGACGGGATGAACTTCCCTTGGGTAGAATTTGGGACCTTCTTCAGGGTGGATTTCATACCAGAGACTCTACACCCAGAGCGTGTTCAGGAGCTGTTTCCTTTGCCACATGTTTTTACATTAGTATCCGAGTCATCTGTAGGAAGTAGAAAGATGATGAAGAGGTCCAGGAGGACCACACCAGCAGTTGGGCGATCTCGGGTTTTAGGATCGGTGGTGCAGGGCACCCGGGGTGGGGTCAGATCCAGGCATTCCAGAAACAGATAGTGTTACTCCTACGGCAGGAAGGGGCACATGGAACGTGACTGTCTGACTCCCCGCGGAGTTGATCCGCAGGCGTTGGAAGAGCCACCGATACAGAAGATGTTGTGGGTGCTTGAGCAACAGCCGAGCAGTGGAAAAGGCAGTAGAGCTCCAGAAGCAGGTGGACAGGAGAGTAACTAGTGGATACCTTCTCGTTCTTGGTACTTCTAGTTCCATGATGTTGTTGTTGCTTTCGTGTCTTTGTACTATGAGATGAAATAATAAAAGACACTTATCTTTGTGATTTTTTCTTTCCTGTCCTTTTGTTTGGTTGATAATGAGAGGTCCCAGTTCAAACTGTTGACTTGACCCTCACTATCGAGATTTCTACTGGAGGAGACCTAGTGACCTCACACTGATTCTGACAGTGTGACTCGACCCTTGGAGGCAAGAGTGACGGTTGGATCTCTTGGTAGTAGCGTTTAGGCCTTACGACATCATCCATGGCATGAATGCATCATTCATGTCAGGATTGAATGCATTAGGAAAAGGGTGTGGTTCAACCAGGGGATGAGACCGAGTTTCTCCTTTCAGCAAAGGATAATCTTAGCATCTCTTATAGATCATAGGCAAAGAAGTTGCAGATCATCCAGGAGCGGATGAAGACTGCACAGTGCAGTAAGAAACAGGAAAATGGCACCAGTCTTAGAGACTCGGGTGTGTTAAATGTTTCAAGAAGAGGAAGCTTTAAAGAGAGATGAGTCTACGAAGCAGCAGACATGGAGGCATATCTAGGAGAGCAGCATGAGGTGGTGTAAATTTTAACATGCTACAACCACCCGCATTAGTTGTCCCCGCCAGGCTCAGGGAGCTGGAGGGTGGCGGAAGAGTGCGGCTGCATGCGGTCAAGGAGTGTGACCCAATGGCTCAAAAAAAAATGATACAAGGGACAGTCTGTGTCCACTACTAGCTGCCGTAGTAACATGCATTGATATGAATCATTCCTTCCTTTCACAAATCTTGTCCCAGACCTAGAGTTTCTGGTAATCCGTATACTTGACCCTCACGTCTGGAGATACCTTGGGATAAGACTTGATAATCACACTTACGCCGACAGTGTGGTCAGACCCTCAAGGCGATAGTTTTGGTTGGAACCTCTTGGTGGATGCGTCGAGGCCTTATGACGTTGGTTTGAGTATGGACTGGGCAATCACAGATCATACACCAATTGACGGTATTAGGCAAAAAGGTTGTGGTTTAACTACAACATCAGAATGGGTTTTCCTTGGTCGACGAAAAGGAAACCCCAGGCAGCACCGGATAAACACATGCCTAGGAGGGTGCGGCCGATCACTCTTGAGTCGGTCAACCTTACCCTCGTGGCAGTAGGAGTTTTGAGTTTCAGTTCTAAATAGGAATTGGAGGCCTCTTGAGTTAGAGGATGACGATCACATCCTTATACGGGTATCACCTCGATGAGGTTTACGAAGATGTGGCCAAGGCATGACAAGTTATCTCCAAGGTTCAGTGGACCTTTTCAGGTCCTCAACAGGGTAGGCAAGGTGGCTTACCATTTGAC
This sequence comes from Viscum album, assembly GCA_963277665.1. NCBI lineage: Eukaryota > Viridiplantae > Streptophyta > Magnoliopsida > Santalales > Viscaceae > Viscum > Viscum album. The sequence continues at coordinate 306,739,480 of OY728127.1, forward strand.
CCATCCACCTCAGTTGCACCAGGTGCACGACGACTTCCATATATCTCAACTGAGCAGATACGAGCATGACCCTTCGCATATCATCGACCATGAGGAGCTGGATGTTGGCGATGAGGTGACTTTTGTGGGGTTCCAGAAGAAGTTAAGGATCGATAGGAGTGGTCCTATGAGGACGGTCGATTCCTCTTGTGTGCTCTCATTAGCAGCACGGGAACCTCCAGGTGAGCGCATGGGAGCGGAAGGCTCAGATGCGTGCTCAGTACCGCTTTTGTATCCCTAGTTTGTGTTAGAGCTTTACGAGGACGTAAAGCCCTGAGGTGGGAGTAATGTAAAGACCCGTAAAATTCAAGGGATTTTTTTCTTAATTTTCTTTGGAATTTTACAAGAACGCAGCTTCTAACGGTGCCTGATTCTGAGGCTCGGTGTGCCCGGAATCATTTTTCGAAGTTTGGCTTGGGTACGTTTAGTGAATGAACGAGCGGGTTTTCCTAACTTTTGAACCGTTGCTCGGAATCGAAATCTGAGGGCACCGATGGAATCACAACACAGATAATTACTTAGAAACACCTTTTACGGAGTTGTGTTTGGTCGGGTGTGGTTATTAAATTTTTGGGTTAAGTAAAGGAATAAAATAAAAGTGGTGCAACCAATTTTATTTTATTTAAAGAAGTGTTAACCTAAGCTAAGTGGTTGAGTGGGACCCACATACTAACTTATCCACTAGGTAGTATATTAGTTGGGTGGGGCCCACACAAGCCCAACCCTTTCAACTTCTTCAACCCCTCCTTTATTTCAGTAACGCACCCGCACCCACCACCCCCCCCCCCAATTATGGAAAGTCTACTCGTGCGTTTATTTAAATATTAAACGCCTCTATTAATTGGGCGGTTTAAATGTTGCAATTAAATTCAATTAATTGGTTGATTCAATTTTGAATTTCAGAGACATTGTCTTGTGTGTTAATAAAATAAGAGAAGTCTTAATTTATTATGGTTGGGCTTGTTGTGTTGAGTTTTTGGGAGAAAAAGAGGAGTCTTGAAGTTCTTCCTCCTCAAACGAAGAACATGAAGAACGCCGACCTCCGACGATGGACGACGGTGAGAGACGTCTTCCTCGAAGATCGACGACCCAACACGCATCTCCTCATTCCTTCTTTCCGCGTCAAAGGAAGGGAGACACTTTCCCTCCGCGACGCGACGATCCTCTTCTTCTGTGACGATCAAATCCGCGACGTCCCTTTCCGCGACAAATCTCGTTCGGCGACAACGCTTGAGGTAGGGGTTTATTTTTGTTTTTATACGGGATTCTTCCATTGTCTTTCTTCATGAAACTTTTCTTCTTGCTATCGATTAACGGGAGGGGGCCGGACAGCACAAACACGACCGACCCTCCTCCCTTGTAAGTTGTGTTGATGCGGTTCAAAGGAAAGTGGCGCGGTGCAACGGCACCGCGCGTGATCATATAGCAAGGGTGCGCGGCGTCGTCGCGCTGCGTCTTGAAGTTGAACAAAGGTGCGACGCTATCACGCCACGCTAGAGAACCTCAAAGACACCGCGGCCGGAGTGGGGTCGCAGCGGAGGGGCGCGACGCAGTCGCGCCGCGCTAGACGGACCAAGGCCGTGACGGAGCAGGGACCAGCGACCAGTTCCGTGCCACTGACGTCCGAGAAGGGGGACCGGCCCATGCCGGTCCCGTCACGGTAGCAGCCGTCCGGCCGGAGCGGGCCGTCCGGTCAAGGGAGGAGCCGGGGGTTATGACCCCCGGCTGGCTGGACAAGAGCGCCCCCCCCCCAAATGGGGGCTGCGGTTACGAAACAGGGGGCAGCGCCCCCCCCCCCTCACTGCTCGGTCGTTTCGGCCGAGCCACCAGGCCGCCCAGGCCAGGCCGGGCCGGGCCGCGCCCAATGGGCCGGACCCGGACCCGGTCGGGCCGACCCAGGGGGTCTCGGGCCAGGTCGATCCGGGCCCGAAACCCCCACTTCCGAACCTCTTTCTATCTTTTTCCCATAACTTGGGCTGCAGACCTCTGATCGATGCACCATTAGTTGAAATGCGATCCTTGAATCAAGATAGTCGTTTCGTTATATCACACTAATGGTTTTGGAGAACTTTGGGTTCAGCCGGGTTGGTTCGAACACAAAACCAACCAGGCCCTCGGAGCGGAAACACTTATAACTTGAGTTCTGGACGTCCGATTGACGTGTCGTCGACTTTAATGGATTCCTCTTGATGAGAAGGAACTTTTGGAATACTTCTCCTGAGGTTTGGACGCAGTTGGAGTATGGCCGAGTTGGATTGTACCCGAAATCCAACCGGACCCCTAGAATGGTAAAGTTGATAACTTTCAGATCGGACGTCCGTTTGATGAACCGTCAGCGATGTTGGTGATCACGTTGAGAAACGGTCCCTATGAGAATACCCTATGAGAGTATGGGGTATATTTGAGATACAGCCGGGTTGGTTCACACACGAAAGCTACCAGGCCCCTGGGACGAAAAGGCTAATAACTCACAGACCGGGCATCCGATTGACGCGTCGTCTGTTGCATTGAGACCCCTATGATGAGGCGGTACTTTGAGATAATTCTTCATGGGACTTTGTGATACTTGGAGTATCGAACAGTAGATCTTGGATCAGACCCTCCCAGAGACGAGCGTGTGGAGTACGGAGACCGTGTAGCCGGCTGAGACCTGACGACTGCTTGACCGACTCGACTTGGAGTGAGTCGACTAACCCATTGGACGGAGCACTACATTGTTTGGGTGCAGACCCATGGTGGATGGAGCACTACCGAGTTTGGGTGCAGACCCGCGGTACTCGTCCGGAGAGTACCTCTGCAGGCTATTAGGGGGAATGCACTACTGTGTTTGGGTGGCAGACCCCGGCGGGGAGCACTACTGTGTTTGGGTGGCTGACCCGTGGTACTCGACATGAGGAGTACCTCAGCAGTCTTAGGGTAGTGAGCAGTACCTCGGAGTCATGACAGGACCACTGTACACTCCAGAGATGGGGCTCTTCAGCAGTTACGGTTTCGATAATGAAATCCTGGTTTGAGATGAGTCTATGACCTTTGTGTTGACCTCATGATTGAGATGGGTCACTTGATAACTTAGGTATATGTATGGGCATATACCTGGGTAGTGGTTATCCGTTGATTTCATGATCCTTGTGTTTCCTCATGATTGAGATGGGTTACTTGATAACTTAGGTATATGTATGGAATATACCTACGTAGAGGTTATCTGTTGAAATCTTCTTTGTGGTTATCCTTGTTGATTTTAGTGAGACCTTGAGGGTCTCGGGGTCCCTACTGAGTATTGTTATAATCACCCCTGCATGGGCTATGCCCGCACCTCATTGTGTTGGTTGCCGACGATTGGCAGTGCTGACGGAGGCCGAGTGTTCGAAGACTGGACGATACCCGGAGGTGGACCTCACGACGAGTCAGTAACAAGAGGTGGAATTCAAGGCGAGACGATACTCGGAGGAGGTTGATGGGAAAGAGCGTTGTGGAGGCTATCTGTACCTACCCTTCAGGTAGGATCCGTGGTGGACGATCCAGGAGCTGCGCTATCTGTACCTACCCTTCAGGTAGGATCCGTGGTGGATGATCCAGGAGCTGCCCTATCTGTACCTACCCTTCAGGTGGGATCCGAGGAGGACGACCCAGGAGCTTCTTCCTCTCTTCCAGCTCTTGTGTTTTTCTGTTGTACTTTTTTTCAGTTGTATCTGTACTTTCGATTGGGTTTGTATTCTTCCCCACTTACTTTTTAGCACTTTATTTTGTTCTTAGTGTATTACTTCTGCTTGTACTCTGTGTGTTTGTTTACTTTTATAAAGGCAATGCCTTCCCAGTTATCGGGATTTACGCCTTTGGTGCTAGTCACCAACCCCTGGCCTATAGAAGGCGGGCTTGGGGTAGTCACGACACGGGCCTCGAGGACGGGTCATGACACAGACCATTGTGTCCAAGTTGTGATAACTGAGAGTACAAGAATCCTCAGACCCTACTAACCCTAGTGCCTTAGTTATTTCCCATGGTTCTTAGTATATTTTTAACTTTCATCTTATTTTTGTATTTAATTCATCATTGACCTCAAAACATGTTTTATTTAAATTTGGATTTTTCTAAAAAACTATCATGTTAATTGTTCTTATAATTTCATTTCTTAGAATCAATTTTAGTGGTATCCTATTGGTAATTTGGATCACATTCTACATACATCCTAATGTGTATTTAGACCTTGTTATGTTTGACCTAGATAAAGGTAATGTTCCCCGTGGTGGCAATGGTGGTTTCATGTGTCAGCAGTTTCCTATTGGGTAGGTGTTGGTAGAGGGGGATGGGGGTGTTGATCCACATGTTTCCTGGAGGTTTGTTTTTCTATTAGTCCCCCTCCCCTTTTTGGTATTTTTGTTTTTGGTTGTAAATCTCATATACTTAACTCATGCTTGTAGTATTTCCTTTGATCTCATGTGTTATGGTTATTATTTTTGATGTGATGTGTGGTTCTTGTGGATTTCATTTTGATTGATTTCGTGGTATAATACCTTATCAAAAGTGTTAATAAATGACTTGGAACTAGTTTCTAGACTATGGGGATTAGAAACAACCTTTGGTCCATTCAATGTGGTGGGTTGGGTGTCGGGTTGGATGGAAGCCAGACCTGGTTAATGATACATTGAGTGCATGAAGGCATAGAATTAATAGTGATCAAACTCTTCTAAGAATATCATTGATCCATCAACACAATTTTTCTCCCCTTGATTTGGATTGCCACCCATCTCTCATTTCTTAGTGGGATCCCCTAAGAGGATGACACCAGGGAAAATGATCCCACCTATCATATTAGGTACACAACCCATTGGAACCATCCTCATATCTAAACAGAATACCTCTAAGATGATGGTGCAGGGCCAAAATAGGGTTTCCTCCTATCTCAAGAACACATTTTGGAAGTGAAATTTTCAATAGTATAGTTTTGGAAGCTATGTTTCAAATGTAGTAAACAATTATCCTCAACCATTATTCCTTCTTCTTACACTGATCATTACACATAGAGTCATAATTTATCTTTCTCCACTTACATTATGTTCATGTATAATTATAGTACTCTTTGTGTTACACCCTGGTGAATCTTGAATTTCGATAGGGCATATCATACCTCTCGAATCACACTAACCTGATTCCCTATCCTTATGGGTTTACAAAGGATATCAGTAAAACATTCTGAAATCAACCCATCCACCCTTGTTTGGAACTATCATGTAATAGAATGGTATACTATTATGATTCATGTGGGATTATGGTTTCCTTGATGACTGTTTCATTAATTCAATCGAAATACAGTGACCTCAAGAAAATTAGTTTTTCAGTGACCACCTTATAATCTTACCTACCTTACCTTTATTTTCCACATTGTACCCTATTATGAGGGGTAAGGGGCATTTGTTGATGACTAATAATCCATTAAATAAATTACTAAATTTAGAATACTTATTTTTATGGTCTTATAGAAATATTTTATTCTAAAAAATATCCCACTATGGGGTATAAAATATATCCCAATGTGTAGTTTTTTTTTCCGGATTTGTTTTAACTGGTCACAAATCCAAAAAAAAATTGTGCATCAAAATTTATATCCATTTGAAGTTTTACTTTTGAAAAATAGAAAAAGAAATTATATGGAAAATTATATAATATCATGCAACATTCTAGAATAAAGTGAAATTTATAGAGTGTTTTTCAACTATGAGTTACACAAGAAAGGTGATTTAAAATATTGAAGTTCCTTGCATGGTTGAGTTGTACACTAAAATCAATGTTAAAAAACATGTGAAACTCGAAGTTTCCTAATAAATCCAAATTCATGTAACACAATTTATTATGTGAGCCCAAATTCCTATAAATATAGAACCAATCCTCATTTTATAAGTTGAATCCTTGGATTCCAGAACCCATTCTATTAATTCATATAACTTGGGGTTGCAAGAATCACATAACCTCAATATAATAGAGTTTTACAATTTACATCACATAACCCCTTATTCATATTACCTCATGCTTGATATGTTTTCACAAAATTCTCTTTATGAGGAACAAAACTTTTCAAAACTCATTATTTCGAGAAGCTCCAAGAGTTACATGAATCATTGTTTTCCAGATTAATGCAATAAGGCCACACCTAGAATAAATTCATTTTCATACAACTCTAAAGTTTCTCACAAAATGTTATCTATATATGAATCATGCTTGCGTTAAAACAAAAATATTTCAAAAAAGTTGACATAAGTTAGCTTCACAAGCAACTAATCTAGATTCATTCATGATAGTTCTATGAATTCAACTAGAATTATATCCTCCCAATGGGTAGACCTTACAAAATACCCAGGAATATCATTCTCGTCTCTTAGAAATACCTATGAAGACCAACACATAATCCCCACATATATCATTTTTATTCCTTAATAAGACCTAAGAATCCCTCATGTAATCCCCATACACAACCTCATTGATCCTCAGCAGTAATTATGTCATTCAGTGGACAATCCCTATTCAATCACTTATTATCACCCCTTTTGTGACACAAATTACCTCACCACAATATGCTAAACTACATGATCTCTGTCCTTGCGATATGAAGTTAAATTTTGTGATAAACATCCTAGTTTCATTACATTAAACTTATCCCTATCTTATGTGATTATCATATGATACCTTGGGGGAATAACCATGATGCCCATGTGATGAACACATGATGCCTTCTGTAATAAACATGAGATTCCTTATTTGAAAAGCTTGATAGTTACCACATGAAATTTGAGAAACACACTAACACAGGACCCAATTATACCATTGATTATCCCTAGTAGCACACAGAAATCACCCTCACATAAGCCACAAACATACCCTCACTACCCCTTAGTAGCACCCAAGAAGTGTAGTCACACAAGCCCCACACAACTGACATTTCTCCTTAGTAGAACCAAGAAAACACATTCATTTATTCCCTACTCATAGATTCACTACTCCATAGTAGCACTCAGATAGCAACACATATGCATCAACCCCACATACGATATCCCAATTCCCGATCATGGACGTGGGTCGCCTATTAGGTGCAAGACCAATCTATGACATCATCAAGTGAAACCACCCTAGTCCACCCAATGAGTTGGTACCCCATTATCAAGTCACTTAATGAATAATAACTACTCATTTTGTAAATTATGAATGAAAATAAACGTCAAAGAATCATTCCATAGTCACTTGAGGTTAAACTACACGACAATATCCGCAGTGAAATGCATTAAAATATGGCCTACACAATGCGAAGATCATAGGATTCCATGTATGATAAGCCTAGGATGCCCTGTGTGAAAAAAATAGGATACGTTATGTGAAACTGATGAGATTATTTCCCCCATATTCTTTATGTAGACCCAATTCATAATCTTCACTCCATCTCTCATCACCGCTCCTTTCATTATATGAACATCCTTACTACATGATGTTAAATTGCATGGAATTATCTAGTTATTTCACATTAAATTGGGACCTATAAATATAGTGTTTTTCATTATTATTCTCTATAAGGATACGTATAAAGAAATTCAAGGTTCAATCCTAACATTATTACCATTTAACCACCCCCTGAGAGGCGGTAACACTGAAGCCTGATCATATTCCTAGAGTATATTAAACCTCTTGAGAAACATCCCTAGTGTATCCACAAGATTTTAAACTATAGGGAATCCAAAACTAGACATGAAATAAGTTCCCACCCATGTGAAAAGCACAGGATTCCTTATGTGAAGATCATGATATGATTTCCCCCTTATTCTTTAGGTAGCCCCAATGCATAATCTATGCTCCATATCTCATCACCCCTCATTTATTGACATGAGTGTCCTTAATAAATGATATTAAATTTAATGATATTATATAGTCATTTGACATTAAGTTGTTTCCTGGAACTATATTGGGTTTGATTCATGTTCTCTATTAGGATTCGTATAAAGCCTTTCGAGGTTCAATCCTAACATTATTACCATTTCACCCCTCAAGAGTTGGTAACTCTAAAGCTTTATCATGTTCCTTGAGTACACTAAACCTATCCCAAAACATCCCAAATGTATCCATAATATTTTAAACTATTGAGTGTCTCACACTGGACATAAAATATTATCTTTCCCATATGTGCTGAGCGTATATAGATTTTTCCACATTTTATGTTAACCTGTGAACCAACCCATACAAGAAAAACATATGTGGGACCACCCCAACTTTACATTAAACCCATGAATAAAACCATAAATATTGAGCATATTCCTGGCCAACCCCAATGAAATTTAAATATATGATTAAACAACATGTGATGAGTGTATGTAAGACTATCCCCGATGGAATTTAAATATCAGACTCACCCATACTTGAAGAGTATGTGTGGGTCTAATCCCACTAGACTTTAAACCAGTGAAACCCCACTTGAGAATCAGAAACCGATCCCCCTGTGATGATCCTAGGGAATCATAGGTGATGAGCCTAAGAACCCTATGAGACAAGGGATTTCGGAAACCACATGATAATCTAAAGTAAGAATGAAACCCTGAATAGCACCCGAAGCATGAAAGAAAACCACATATCCCTTACCTATCACAAGTAAAACCAAAATAGGATTTTATATAAGAATTTGTCTAGGATCATCATAAGAAGGCTAAAAATTTGTATCCCATAACAATTTCACCTCTTTCTTGGTAAGAGTTGTCAAAGGTGACACTGACTTTGATAAATCTTTAACGAACAATCGGTAGTACCCAAAAAGTCCAAGGAAGCTACGAATCTCAAAGGTGTTTTGTGGATCTTCCCAAGGAAAGAAAAAAATCACATTATTAGGATCAACTAATAATCCATGATGAGAAATAACGTTCCCCAATAACATCAACATAGATCTATAAATTTCAGTTCAAAAGCTTTCTATACAAATAGTGACTCCTCTGGACTTCCAGAACCAAAATCAAATGGTACTCCAACTTGAATCTTGAATTAACCTAAATATCATCCATGAACACAACCAAAAAATTGTCAGGATACCCATGGAATATCTAGTTCATCGAACCCATAAAAAATTCAAGAGTTTTAGTCTGACTAAATTCATTAAAAGATATTCATAATGTTCATACCTTCTCTTAAAATATGCATTCAGTGTTTTAGACCCCTTAACTCAAAGATGATGATAACCTATCCGAAAATTTATTTTTGAAAACCACTTTTACTCCTTTAACTGGTCAAACAAATAATCCACATGGGGAAAATGATACATATTTTTATCCTTTACCTACTTCAACTTCTGATAGTCCATAAACAATCAAACTAAACCATTTTGCTTCTTTCCAAGGAGCATAGAGGATTCCCATGATGAAACAATATAGTGAACAAAACCTTTTTCCACTAGATCATCAAATAGAATATTGTGCTCTTTCAAATATGATGGTTCCATATGAAGATAGGGTATCGATATAAGCTATGTATCTGGCACTAGATCAATCATAAACTCTTCCATCCTCTTTGAGGAAATACTGGAGAAATCATTTGGCAAAAAATAGGGAAAATATATGATAACCATTATAAGATTACCCAAAAAATAAATGCAATTAGTCTCAAAAAAAGCAATAGATAAAAAACTATTGATCTCTAGGGGGAAGTTCTTATACGACCAGACCTCATATCCCACTCTCTTAGAAATTCCTAAGGGATCCCATCAGCCGAAATAAATTAGACCCATTGATGATAAAAATCAACCTCATTATGATAATTTATGATTCAATCCAACCTAATGACAAAATAAAAGAGATTAATATCAAGAACGAGAAAATCCTTTTTAAATATGCATTATTTATTGAGAATGAATTAGAAGGACATCAAAATCCTTTCTCTTTCATATTTCTAGGAGGTGTCTCTAACTCCATAAAAAGTACATGAATTACATTTTATGTTTAATCATATCCAAAAAATGGGTAGATATAAGAAACTATGAGGAAGCTATGTCAAATAAAGTAGTCACTACTAAAGATGAAATAAATAAGGTACCTCTCACTATCACTAGATCCACATCTACCTCCATCAGAAACTCATCCACTATATGAAGGTTATTATCTCTTGAGGATTATATCTATATCCCTATAGAAATTGAAGAATTTTACCATGTTATTGTAGCCTCTAGATTCGATGAACCATAACCATAATAAATTGTAGACATATCTTAAAATAAATTCCATAGATTTCTATGGTTTTCACAACTGTTATACATATTTATAGGTTCATAATAAGAATTCATCATTTTACCAAACTTACCACACTGATAGTAATTAAGGGGAAGACTACTGGATATACTTATGGGTATAGAGGAGGCCTACTATTGGGAACTAACCCCACAACTTATACAATGATCATGTCACTTCCTCTTCCTCCACTATGTTCCACTAATGCCTCTACTAGGTGTAAGAGAAGGGGCATAATAACCAACTGTTCTTTCCATATCCATCTCTGCTATAATTTGTATGTCTACTCTCTCTGTATAGGTAGAAATACTCAGAATAAGTACTTGTGATATGATATTTGGTCTCAAACCAAGTAGGGACTTTTTAGCCTTCAAATAATCTTTCCCTAATTCCTATAGGAAAAAACTAACCAAATCTGGAAACCGATTGGTGTATACAAACATGGAATGCTCTCTTTGTTGTATTGGGAGGAACTATAAAGTCTTCACTATCCTCAATGACTTTGCACAAAACTACTGAAAGAGCAACGTCTTGAAACTATTCCAATCTAAGACCAAGTTTTATCCACCTATTTCATGGAGTCCCACCACCACATATTGGAACCCTCTAGTATGAATATCATGCAATTTTTCTTGACATTTTAATGTGTATCTAGGAAGTCAAAGATTTGGCCAATCTTTTCTAGCCATTCCTCTCCCTCTTGATATTCATGCATATCATTAAATTATGGGGGATTATTGTGTATGGAATCTAATGATTAATCCCTTCCTCCTATAGCTCCTATTTATACCTCAACAACTGTGTCCTGGATTTGCAATGTATTTTGTTCTACAACACGAACATACCATATGGTAGCCTCAATAAGATTCTGATCTAGAGATGGATTTCCTTTAGGATCATCCACTACACCCATCTAAGAAACCCATGGAATATGTCTCAGAGGCATACTGATGCACATCGAAACAAAAGAAATGATAAATCAATAGGATAGTCTCAGTTTAAACTATAAAACCATAAGTAGAAACTAAGATTATGATCAAGAACTTAAAACAAGTGACATGCATACCAATATACCATGGTAACTTGAGCCTCATCATGGAAACAGTTGTCCAAAAACTCAATAAAACCTACCTACTAGTTCACGATAATACCATATCTAGTTTAAGAACATCCAAAAATTGAGTACAACCACCTTTAATACCAAACTATGATGAAACCGGCCTAGATAACCTCACAAACTGGTACCCAACCTGAACCATCGCATAACCAAAGGGATTTGCCGATCCACATCAGATATAGACTAGTACCAGGGAAACAAAAACAACCAGAGAGAATTATTTTTCCCAACCAGAAGAAAATAACATGACATATATATATATATACATGATTGGAAGATACAATAGAAGATAAAATTAAGAAATATAAGTCTTAGAAAAAAGGAAACAACAAAAGCAATAAAACTCAGAAGTAGCTTAACAATCTCTAATGTACAAGACCAACAATAAAGGACAACTAAAACTAAAACAATTACTTCATATGATAGCATGGGAAAAATCCCTACATATGATGACTTGATACACAAAAATTTCTAACGAAAACCTCACTGCCTCACTATGTCACCTTGAAATTCCCAATAAAGAAATAAATAACAAGGTCTATGCACCACCAAAGGGGTGTATAGGGTGTGAGAGAAATATTCATAGTGGGGTCCCACCGAGGTGTTCCCTATCACGTCTTTTTAAAACAATCAAAACATGCTCAACTTTATATAAAACAAATAATTAAAATTATTTAAACAATTTTTATATTACAATCATGGTAAAATATTCGCCCTTTTCCCCAAGTTCTATGTAATCTTGGTAAAACAGTTTCAAACCATATCACATATATCTAAGTAGTTCAAATAATGTATCACATATCCTATCAAATCTGAAATAGTATAAACTAAAGTATTGGTAACATCACTCCTAGGATCACTATAGGTTAGGCTAGCTAGAAAAATCATGCACAGATATAGAAAATCACGTGCATCAAGTCTCTAGACATATGCATTGAATCTTGAGAGAAGAGTAAAACCCCAGCAAGTAAACATCACAATAGGTATACTAAGTCCCTTGAATGATGGGTATTGGGAGAGGAGGAATACCCAATGATTGAATCCCCCAACAATATCAATGGATGAGGATTATTACCAGAATTTGCACCTAAGTACCCAAGTCTTCCCATGTGCTACATTTTTAAACCATTTTATCAAAATAATTCTTTGAAAATAATTTCATAATTATATTACTTAAGGATTTGAAAATACCTTTTCTTTTACCAAAATAAGGGGAAACCCACCTTTTCTAAAAAAAATCCCATTTACACACATACAATTCAACCATGCCAATTCATTTTAAAAAATTATAAAACTATAGAAATATAGTTCATCCCACATAGGATAGATATGGAACCACCTACCGCAAACTTGTGTCACACACATCCATAATGGGATCCACGGACACTGAAGAAAGAAAATAAAACAACTGAGGCCCTAGAATCAATCCTTAAATTTCATAATCAATTCAATAAGAAAAATGTTAGGTATATAAGATAATAAACAAGTAACTCTAGAAACTCACACACTAAACCACAACCAACACAAAGGTTAGCCTCTAGAGGAACATCACCCAAAAGATCTAGAAAGTATCAAGAAGAATAAATTCCACAATACCGATGGATCTAAAAATATAGTGCAACAATGATACTTCAACCACTGATAATGAGTAAGTAAAAACATCACTTACCTAGAGAGATGTATCACAACTACAAAAAAGATCAATATTCAAACAAAATGATTCAGAAGGAGAATAGATCCCCAAAATCACCTGTCAAGGATCCTAGGTTTTGATAAAGGATCCTTCACATTGAATGAAAAATAATGAGAGGTGAAGTGAATAAAAACCTATAGGCTATTCACATTTAAATATGTAAATTTTCTGTTTTAGATGTGAAATCCACAAATGGAATATATTCCAAAAAGTATTTTTACTTAATTAAAAAAACAACGATAAAATTTTTCATGATGTGAACAAGTTACACGGTGTCTAAACTTTTCACACTTTATACAAATTTGTGACATCATGTTGATGGTGATTTCACGTCATGTAACCAATCCATGCATGAAAACTCCTAGCAATTAAATTTTGCATAAAAATTTAAAAAATCCCCTAGGTCATCCCAAACCCAAAATAAATATTTTTAGACCTTTTTCACATTTATACCCAGAATTCAAAAATTATAACAAACATTCATCCCCAAAATTTATTTCATTTCCCCTACCATACACTCTTAATAATCAGAAGGCCCAAAATGCACCCAAACAAAGAGGGAAATGAAAAGAGAGATGATAAATACCTAAAAGTAGGTAACATGATGTTATAACCCTTTCTCTATGTCGTGTACTACCTCAAAATTCTAGAATTAGACATATATGTGTAGCAAGGTGTCACCTTCTACACCCACACCTTGAATTATCACTTGTAAATATCATCACTAATCCTCATAATCCACCAAGCCCCAAATCCCTCCATGATTTTCATGTGCCAATTTCAACATGTGATAATATATATGTGATTCAATAGATTCATTTTCATAAATGAAGTATTTCAAATCCTTGTTTCAAAGAATCAAAATAAACTATATAATTTTTTTATGTAAACTTGAAGTATGTATCTATATTGTGTGGAATTGAGTCTTTTGAAACACCGAAGAATTATCTTATGAATAACTATATTATAGACTAGCCAATTTCAAAAAGATACATTATAAAACATAGTAATGATTTGACTAATTTTTTTATCAAATTGAAGATGATGTCAAAGCATCTAAACCCATTATAGTGACAACTATCATTATGTAGTTCTCAAATATTTTGTTACCAGTTAGTTACAACCTTTATGTATAAATAGTGACTAAGAATCTGAGGAACATATGTTAATTAACTTTTTTTAGAGGTATTTAATACCTCATTGATTCATATGTTTCATTTTTTTCAATGTGATATAATTGATTCATTATTTTTTAGGTTTCAATATAAAGGGACTTATTTTATCTCTTATAATGGTTTTCTTATAATCCTACACGATTGAGTAATTTTGGGGGATAATAACTTGTGCTTATAATCCTTTTTTATTCAATATGTCATAGGGTAAGGACTTTTTACTGAACATTTTCAAATAATCTCATGGGATATGATCTTGATCTTTTAATATTTATTAATCAAAGAACTTACAGTGATAATAAATTGTGTTACCAATCTTATAATTGAATAAATTCTATAGAAAGGACATGAAATTTACTTTATTGAAGAATCATTGGAGTAAGATAATGATATTATTATCATTTGAGAAAATATGTTCCATTTAAAATATTAGTATATATATATATGGGTACTGATTATCCTACTACATTAGAACAAAGGAAAGGGTTTTTTGGGATAAGAACTATTATTTATTTTTATAATTTTTTTAGGATTTGATGAATTTTTATCCAAAAATCCATCAGAATGTTTTACACTATTTTTTTATTCATTATATTATTTATATTATATTAACTATAATTAATTGGGATAATGTTTTTACATCTTCTAAATTGTATACATTTTAGTAATATTATATTTTTTTGATACTCTGATTATTTTGGAACTTTTTATATTCTAAAATTTACATTTCCTAAGGAAGAAAACTTTTTATGTTTGTAAAAACTTCAATTCACCACCTCTATAAGTTTTCGTATTGTCATAACAAATGCCAGTCCTTATCTAAGTTATCATCACCATGATCAATGAAAATTGACCTGTAAAACTCTATGAAAATGAAATTGGTTGGGGGATGAACCCCTAATTCAATGTGTGTGAAGTAGTAACCATATATCATAAGGGTACTGTATAGTCTATAATTAAAAATAGATAATTAAATCTTAATTATTATAAAAATATAATTATTTTTATTATATATGAAAATGAAAAAATAATTAGGATGATGTTGATATAAGTACTTATTTTTGTATATAATAATTCAAAATAATAGACACGCCTTACAAGATAATATTAGACAAGGAAACCCACCCCCTAAAGGGTTAACCCAACTTTAATTAATCTTTCATTACATAGTACTCAAAGGTATTTTTACAACCGATCTTGTATTCCTTTTCAACTAGAATTTATGAGTTTATACCAAGACGAATGTTCTTCTAAATAGCCTCTAGATCTTCTAATATATCTCTTTCCAAAGTAACCACTAAAATACTACTACAGTTCCAACCCCAACGCTGCTACGACAACTCTACAAATTCATCTCCTCTAGGATTTGAACTCTGGTTTCTTAGTTATTATCACCCAACTCTCACCACTCCACTAAGGGGATGTGTTTATAATAATAATAATAATTTTTTTAGTGGTTACCTTTTCTACACCACTTTTTCAGATTTCATTTCATATTTCCTCTTCTGTATTCTTTGTCCTCTTTGTCATTGGTTCCTTATCTATTGCATGGGTAATCCCACTTATACTTATCTCTTATCTTGATACCTTCTTCTTGTATCCATAAATAAGATCTTTATTCTAGTGGGGGTTTATTCTGAAAACATTGACCTTTTTTTAGTGGTGTGATATGAAATACCACTATATTAAACTTGTTTCTTTTCATATTCTTCAATAGTTATGAAATTCATTTGAGGCTTATACATAATTGGTGAACCCTTCTTCAATTAATTTCTCCTTTAAACCACAATTAGAACATAAATGTCATGCTATAGTTTCCATATTTAATTCATTTCTTTCCAAGAGGGTCATTGTAGTTGCAACTTGATAGGTGTTTGAGTCACCTTCCATTTAGAATCATCTTTAAACTAAAAATCAGTGAATATGTTTTACTTATAAACAAATTTCTTTACAATGAATGTTCTTCCCTAGCATGTCATAGGGATAGAGTTGTTCCTTATGACTATATCAGCTCTTATCCTAACATAATTTCTTTCCATGTGTCTAGGTTTTTTATGGATAAAAAATATCCCAAATATATGATTCCTCTTTATATTGTATCTTAGCTAAGATATTAATAAAGCATTTCTTCTTCTAGCATTGTAACCCAGGGATTTTGGACACACACTCATAGTGTTCCTCATTATTCCATAGTAGTGTCATTGAAAATATAAACTTTTTAGATTCACATATATTAGATTTTGAATAAATATTCACCTAGTTTACTAAAAATATATTATTTATACCTTATTTAAATAAGTCCATAGATTTTAAATATTACCTACTATACTAAAAAAAATTTCCTTAGGAGGGATCATAATATTCTCCTTTCTATTTAATGAACTGAGATCAAATTCAATCTATTTGATTATCTCACCTTTTTATTTTAATGTATCCTTCATTTATTTCATCATAAAAATGGGTTTTCTCTATATTTTATCCTTTTACCAAGTTATTTCATGAGAGGAAGGATGGTTTATATTAGTTCCTTTTATGTGATCATTTGTTTATCAATTTACTCTACTAGTTCTTTAAGTAGATCACACTGTTCCTTCATTTTTACATCTATATTCTTAATATCAATGTCATGGATACATCAAATATGTTTATTATTTTTTTCTCCATGACTAAATAATCAATAATAGAAAGATTAGTTTGGTGTATGATGTCATTTTGATTAATATCCTTTTGAAATGATTGGATCATATCCTGATTTATTCATAAGCAACCTTTATATTGGTGTCTTTTTGGTGATTCATTTTCTTACATGGAATACTTATCCATTTATACTTCTTTTATTGGGTTTGGAATTATAAACATGTATCTTTAAAAATAGTGTTAGAAATTGATGTATAAAAAAATTAGAATTTTTTTACCTAAACTAGAGAATCATTCTTCTTAGGAGCCTTATTTTCTATTTTATTTGTCTTGTTTCCTTTTATCATAAGGCATGCATCATCATGTTTTTAGGCCAAAAATTATTTCTTATTTACTTCCAAATTTTTTCCATAGACTATTTCCATAGATTAAAACTTATTTCTTCTTATTTTCCCCTTTTTTCATAATCCATTCTTCAAATGTTGTGGTGTAACATATAAATTTATTATGAACATCAATTGATAGAGATCTTAGAAAAAATTATCTATCCTTTCATCCACTTATCTTTAATTATTCTTTGTTAGATCTCCATATACCTGAATTTACTCTCTAATTTCTAACCACAATCTAATATAAATATAAACATATCTATCTACTAGCCATAGAAATTAGATCTATAGGAAAATGGAGTATTTAACATAGGATTTTTTGATGCTTTGATATGAACCTCCTTTTTATACTCTTCTCATTCTAAGTCTAGATGACACTATCTCCTTATAGGTTGTTTAGTCATGTTCCTTCCTCTTCCTATGCCATATGAGAGTATCCTAAACATGAAGATAACTCAGTTTCTTCTCATAAGTATAACTTCTTTTCTCTATATGAGAATAATTTCAAAGAAATTATACTTTATGTTTCTTATTCTTCACACCATTTGTAGTAATGTTATTATATAATTCTATCTAGACATCAATATTTAATGTAAAAACATACATAGTAATGATGTCACATAGTGTATTTCCTTTTTAATTTCTTTAAGAACCAAATATAGCAGTATAAATAAAATTTTTTCCTTTAAAAAATCTTTATTATCTTCATATATCCCCTCTTTCCAAAACTA
The DNA here is from genome assembly GCA_963277665.1 of Viscum album. Classification (NCBI taxonomy): domain Eukaryota; kingdom Viridiplantae; phylum Streptophyta; class Magnoliopsida; order Santalales; family Viscaceae; genus Viscum; species Viscum album. Next base: position 306,757,499 of record OY728127.1, read on the forward strand.
TAAATAAGAACCCTTATCTTTATTCTTTCCAAAACTACTTTTTGTAGTGTATATAAATGTATGCTAATCATAATTTCATCACAACCCATGCTGTGGACTAATTTATATTCCTTCATACTTTTCATGATCCTTCCATGTGTCACCTATAATGACATTTGTTAATGAAATTTTCAGAATACACATGTACTTTCTTAATTCCATATTTTGGGTGCAGAATTATTTTATAATTCTTAAGAACATATATCTTGTTATTGAAGTTTACCTATAACCTAACTTAGTTAACTAGATGTTTCTATATAAATCTTATTGATTACAACTATCATCCCTATGTGATAACACCTATTTAAATTCTAATAATCTATCCCAAATATGTTTCATTTATTTTTTCACTCAAGTTCCTTATAAATCCATATTTATATCCTCATAGAGTAACTCTATAAATTGTTGACCAATCATTAATTCATAATCACCAAATAAATATCCATAATCTCTAACATTTATAGTTTCCTATTCTTATTTATGATCGGGTTAATCAATCATTCTGAAACATTAATTGCAGTGAAACCATCGATCCATAGAATCTGTGAATATGTATTTTTAAATTTTCCACTTAAAATATTCGAATATCATGAAAGGTTATTTTCATTTCAATAACCAAATATCATGATAGGGGATATTCATTTGAAAATCATTCTTCAAATATAGAAGATATTTTTATGATTTGAATATACCCTTATGAATTCATTTATTATCTCAAGTAAAGTTTATTTAAATACTTATTAAGACTTTGTATTCTTTTACCTCTAAATTTCCCATAGAATTATTGCTTTAAATGATTTTAAAAACCCCACTTCAAATGATGTGGCATGGATATAAGTGAAATTACCTGAAAACGCATATGAAAACACTTATATATGTTTGATCACATAGTTGAATTCCCATACACTGCAGATTCACATACTTGACCTCCCTTTTATATCCAAGATCACTTATAAAAACCTTTACATAAGAGAATTCATTCATGTAACAAAATTTTCTCATGTGACCCTTTTATAGTTGAATTTACTTATGTGAATCCTTACAGAGATGAAATCAAATACGTGACCCTTCAAATAGGAGAATGCGTTTACATAACTAATTTTTATTATGTGACCACTCCATATCTAAATTTTCATATGTGAATCATTTTGTATCTGAATTTTATTTCATTAGGCCTTTGCATACACTAATTCAGTCATGTTTCTAGGTTTTTTTATGTCACTAGAATTATCTTATGTAAAAATTATACATAGCTAGATTTTCATGTGTCACTAGAATTCCCTTATATAGAACCTCTGCATACCATATTTTGGATACATAGTGAATTCATTTAGGTCGAAAAACCCATACGTGCATATTTTTACATTTTTATAGACATCTATTACTCTTACCTATTTTAATTGACCATATGTTGAAAAACCTTTTGACCACACATTGAAAACAAGTTACTGCCTTGATAAATTCAAGCTACCACATGTGAACTTCTAAGTAGTCTTGATATTTTAAATAATTTCTGAAACCTTATTTATCCATATAATATCTAGAAAGGATACCACTTGAGTATTATATACATTTAGTTATGACGCTTCTTCCGAATATGCTCAACAAATGAAATCACCATAATGCAATGTCTATATTTTCAATGCTTCTTAACCATAATTCTGTGTCCATATTTTCAATACTTATTCACCATAGATTTATATACATGATTATTCCATATCCATATTGTTATCACTTCTTCACCATAATTCCATACCTATGTTTTCAACACATCTTCACCATAATTCCATGTCTGTATTGTCAACAACAATTCCAATCACTTAGAACCATGGTTGTAACATAACAATATAAATAAATATATAAATACATTAAATATATATCATATTTAACAATATATATTTATTTTCCTATAACATAATTTATAATATACACACACATATATATATATATATTTATCTATAATTATATATGTGTGTGTTTATATATATATATAAATATATAAATATATATCTATATTATAAAATATATAAATATGTAGTACATATGAATAAACTTATAAATATATTAAAATGTTTTTACATATAGAATATTTATTTAAACCTATAAATCCTAACAGAATAAAAAATTATTATCAATTTTATTTTCAAGATATATATATATATATACAGTTTGCAACAAATGTGTGTGTGTGTTTATAAATATGTGTGTGTGTGTGTGTTTATATATGTATTGGTGTGTGTGATTGTGTATTTAAAAATATATGTCTATATGTATATATATATATGTGTGTTTATAAATATATATTTATGCTCATGTGTGTGATTATATGTAAATAAATAAATAAATATCTACGTGTAAATGTCTTTTTATACATAAATATATAAATTTATGTATATATGTGTATTTTTTAAATATATTTAAATATATATTCATTTTATAACTAATATAGATTAAAACATGTATATATGTGCATATATATACACATTTTTCGACAAAAATATATTGAAAGACTTGTGTGTGATTATATATACATTTAGAAAAACATTTGTACCTTTATCAATGTTTTATTTAAGGTAAAATATTTATATATTTTTGTTGCAATGAAGGATTTGTAACATTAATTTTTAAATGAATAAATTAATTGATTTTTTTTTTATTTTTTTAAATCAAATTTCTAATATATTAGTAATATTATATATATATATATGTTTTAATTAAATTTTATTTTATATGGAAATTATAATAAAATTATAATAAAATTCATATTATATGCATTACATATATTTGGATATATGCACGTATGTGTTGGGTTTACCTACACAAACATGTCCTTTAGGTTCTTCAGACATGCACACATGCTTACACATATATTTATATAAAAATACAAATAGCCATATGTGTAAATTAGTAATCGAAAAAATGAAAAACTTCAAATAATTTAGTGAATTTAAAAAACAAACTTATATTTAGAATTTTAGTAATTTTGTAATTTATTTTTTTTATATAGTATTATAACACTAAAATTATTAATTAATATTTTAATTTAACTAATTAGTAATTTTTATTTGTTTTAAATATATTTATATGTATAAATATCATTATTTATGTATATTATTATATATTTACAAAATTAATGATATGTTTTAAAAATTATTTATTCATTTATATAAACAATAGTATTTATTAATTATAAATAATAATTAACTATAAATCTATATATATCATTACTGAGGTTGGAATTGATAAATGTCTATGCATAATATTAAATTGAAGTTATATAACAAGTACACCTTACACACCTTTTATTTAATATTACATAAAGGCCTTTATCAACACTAAAGTTAGAACCTATACGTCTACTTATATTTTCACTAAGGTTTGTGCTGATAAATGTATTTTCATAATATTAAACATATGTTTTGTAAGAATTTATCCTTTTGAGACTTTTATTTAATAATATGTAGAGTCCTTTATTAGTGATAAAGTTAGGATTGATAAATCTACCTATATCAACACTAAGGATAGAATTAATAAAGGCCTTAACATAAGATTAAACTGATGTGATGTAATAATTACTCCTTATGCATATTCGATTTAATCTTAAACAGAGGCCTTTATTCGTATTAACCTTGTCACTAATATATAAATAATTATCAATGTACAAATTAGTAATGATATCGGTATATTTATCATTTTCTATGATTTTAACACCGATAAAAGCCTCTTTTATCATTACTTTTTAGTAAGAGCTTATAAAGCTCTTATCATATTTATAAAAGAACCGTAACCACATCCAAGATCATACCTTTATTTTAAGATATTATAGAATCTTTACTCTATTGTACCCTCCTGACATCATTTTGTGAATGATTCCACATCCATGACCAAAATTATTAAATCTCTCCCAATCGTGAGTTGTTTTTGGTGATTTTTAGGATTGTTCTTGTTATAAATCAATTATACACTCAGACAAACCCCTATCATGATAATCATTTATAAATTATAATTTTTTTAGTAATTTTTTATTCATTTTTTTATGAAATTATTCACGAAGTGTTATAGATATAGATTTATAATTTAAATTCTGTATGAGTTAGTGAATGGGAAGATCTATTTCAAATGAAATCATTTAAAAAATATTTTTTTAAACTCTTGGTTTCTTTGGGAAGGTTTGAAAATTAATATTGGTTTTGATTTTTTTATGTAGGTATTTGAAGGTCAATGGTTTTTAATGAAAAATTCCAAGTTTTGTTTTTTGTGTATTTTCAAAAAGGGGTATTTTTTTGGAATACATATTTTTAAAGTAGACTTACTATTATAGTTTAATTATGTTAGATAATAGGAAGTGTATTTTTGGTGTTTAAGGATTCATTGCGATTTCATTTAAATTAAACAGTTTGTTATTTTCACAACAAATTTCTTTAGTCATATAATAATGTATTTTGGATGTTTTTTGGTTTGATTTAATTGATTAAGAACACTTTTGGTTATTAAGAATGTGTTCCCTTTTTATTTGTTTTCATGGAAGTTCTTATTTAAGACTAATTTTACAATTCTTGATGGTTATATGATGTTTTTAGTTGCATATGGATTCATAACTATTAATATATGTTTAAACCCTGTGAAACCTACCCAAATAGGAATATTGGGATTTTTTATGGCCTTTTGCATATTAATAATTAAAAAAGTAAGGTATTTAGCAAGGGATTAATTATAACCAATCCATACTCCTAATAATCTAAATAAAGGATGAGATATGGAATAAAAATCATTTAAAACATATAATTAAAAAATAAAAGGCTCCTTACAAAAATATATCTTTTATATTTGAAACATAATTTAGCAAATGAAAAACATTTTTATTAAAGTTGTCATTCCATGTTAAGGTCTACTAATTTTTCCCATATTAAAAGAGATTAATGCTCTATATTTTTGACAATTACTATATAAATTAAATCCATTTATTTCAGGGTGGAAAATGAGTTTTAAATAAAATTAATTAATAAAACAAAAAATAAATATAAATAAAATATTAATTTCCTTTCATGGCCCAAGGCTTAACACATGTGAACATTTTTTTGTCTAATCAAAATAAATTCAAGGAACATAAACTAAACTTCAAAAACAATTATCATATGGATATTAAAACCATTTGGATGTTTATAACATTTCTGAGAATGGGAATATATAAATGGAACAATGTAATAAATTAATGAACCCTAGACCATAGTCCGAGTTCATGGACTATAAAAATTCTAAAATAAGAAAACAAGATTAATACACATTACGTAAGAAATTAATAATAAAAATATAATGTGAAAAAGTTATTCATGAACAACATTAATTTAAAAAGTTATAAAATCCAAAAATAAAAACATAGATTGATATAATAACCAACCAATACCACAAAACCATAATAAAATTCTAGACTATACTTATTCAAATTAATCATTAACATGAATCAAAATAACAATACCATTTTTTTAAAATATGTTAAATCAGTCTTTTAAAGAAAGAAATTATAAATCCAAAAATCATGACATAGGTTCTTGTAAAATAATTAAAAAAAAATCTTGAAGTATCAATATATTTTTGAAAAGAAAAAATTTATATCGCATTGATTTTTAAAATTAGACTGGGGTATACTTAATATCACCCATATATATATATTATAAATTATAATTATATTTTTAAAAATTACACTTCATATAATTTATATATGTAAAAAATTATATAATATATGAATAATTTATATTTCCATATTTATTTATTATTAAATATGAATACTGTTGAACCAAATAGGATGGATATGAATAAAAAATGGATGGATTCCAATTATATAAAAAAAGTGTATGAGGATGGTGTTAAAGAGTTTATCAAGTTCACAATAGAGCATAGTAGTGACTCTTCTCAAATAATTTATCTGTTTCTATGTTGTTCTTATAAAAGAAGGATTTTTATTCATGGGTTGAAAAAACACTTTATATGTCCTGGAGTATATCATAGTTATAAATATTATACTAAACAGGTGGAAGAACTAAATGCATTTGGTGACAGGGATTACACTAATTTTTATAGATTATCTGATATGAGTACAAATGTAAATGATGATGGAGATCATATTGAGGAAATGACAAAAAAATTAAGTTGAACATCATAATTATCCAAAGTATTTTGAGTATTTTAATAGTTGTGAAAAGAATAAATTTTATTTTAGTTATGATAAATATATGACATTATATTCATACTGAAGCTATATGATTTGAATGTTATAAATGGATATAATACAACATTATAGAACTACATGTGATCTTAAATTATATGCTAGAAAAATATAATGATCTTTTATATTGAACATATAATTATAAAAAAATTCATTGTTCAATGGGTATGATCTCTAGAAGAATACATGCGTGTATAAATAAATTTATACTATTTCAAAGGACCAAAATCACTTAATAAATTTCTTAAGTGTATCGTGTCTTGATACAAGAAAGAGGAATAAAGACCTAAAAATGTTATATGTTGCTTTCCAATAATTCTATGGTTTACATAGCTATATGGAAGTGATTATATTTCAAGGAAATTGATGTGGCATGAAAAAGTAATAATTCAAGATGGGAAACATCATCACCCTACAAACTATCCTAGATGAAAGAAAATTATTCATGTGTATCATGAATTTTTAAATGAGTAGGGAAAAGTTCATTTTATGTAATCTATATATTGAAGGAATCCTTTGGTGTATGAAGTGACACTCATAGTACATGGACAATTATTTTGATAAATTATAAATTTCTACGATGGTTATACAAGAAGCATAAGTAAATTATGTAGTTTATTGTTATATCTTGACCAAAACACCCTAGTAATGATATATATATTTATTTGGATCCACTGATCAATGATTTAAAATTATTATGGGATTTATGTGTTATGTTGTATGATGGTCATATAAGTGAAGAGTTCACAGTGATATACTTGTTATTAAGGAGAATACATAACTTTCATTCTTGTGTAAATTTTCTAGGATATATCATTAAAATAATTTTATGGTGTCCCATTTTTGAGGAAGGTTCACACTTAGTTAGGAAGAAACATTCATTGTAGACTGTGTTTTATGGATATCATAAAATTTTACACCAACAACAAAAATACTCATCTGGGACAACATCATTCATTACAAATTTAGAATAAGGTACTACACCTTATTCATTAATAGGTGATGACAATTTTGAAAAGCTAACGGATATTGTCACTATGTTTTAAAAACTTTTTGAAAAACCTTTTGAAAATGAGTTAGAAAATGTGATCAATTTTTTCAATTACAACATTATAATTTCTTGTACAACAAAAATTTTACTAGTTTCATGAATGTTAAAAAAATATTACATTATAGTGTCATTGAAACATTAATAATGAACCCAAAAAAATTAAACTAAGGAATTAAATAGTTGTTGAAAATGATTTATATGGGGATAAGGGAATATTTGGCACAAATAAAGGGTAATAGATTGACTTTTCTTCCTCCGATGGCTAACACTATTTATAGGAAAGAGTGATTTCAGTTTTTTTAATTTGTTAATATTTAAAAGGTTTTAGAGGGGTATTTATAAAATATAAAGAATCATCTATTTATGATTTATTTTAAGTTAATTGTATTAAAGTCAAATGACTATTAAGTTTGGATATAAGATTTAATTCCCATGGATTTATATTGAATTCTCCTAAATTTTTTTTGGCACACATTAACCAATATTTTATTATTTTTCAAATATATATATACAGTAAAAATTAAGACCTAAAAAAGTTTACAATTATAAAAATGGATATTTTTATCATATTATGTGAATTAGAGATGTTCTTACCTCCACCATTATTTAGTATAATGGTTCACTAGATAATTTACTTGGTTAGATAGATCTGACTATGTGGCCAAGTACATATTCAATGGATATACCGTATTGAATGGTATATAGAGATTTTTAAAGGGTGTATCAAAAATTGAATTCAAATAAAAGGTTATATTGTATAGTGATATATTTTTTAAGAAGTTGTTGAATTATTTTCTGAATACCTATCATATTTGGATGACACTGGTCTCCCTAAATCTCATCATAGCGGGTGACTTGTGGGTGAAGGAATTTACATAAGAGATGTTTCCAAAAATACCAGTATAGAGGAGCATGATCACCTTTATATTTTTTTGTAAAAGTGTAGAAGTTTTTACAAATGTTGAAACTCATAAAGTAGTTATTTGGTATTTAAATCCATAACTGGAATAAAAAAGGATATCAAATTTATATAATCAATAGTTTATAGGATTAGTTCAATAATATATATTTGTGGAGTTCTCTACAAATTAGAATTTAATTTCATAATAAATTTTATGGTTATCAAAAGGATAAATTGTGAATGTATCATATTTATGTGGTTATATAATTAAATTTTTAACCTTCTATACAAAGGAAAAGTATGAATGTAGTACAATACAAAGTATTGAAGTTAGTTTTATAGAAGTGATTCATATACCCGGTTCTAAGGATAAAATCCAATTTACTTGAATATTTCATTTTTTGGAATCAAAGAAAATTATGGGAGTTGGATTATATAACAATATAAGGGCCAATTTTTAGATGTAAATAGGTTGATAACTAAAGTTTAGTTAAAATAAATGAAATATGATTTGGGAAATTAGATTTTATGAAGATAGGGTACATGAATGTAACATTAAAAATGTTATCGTATGTAATGGATGTATTTTATTCCTAGTATTTTTCATGAACTAGTTGGTTAATTATTAATTTTTCAACCAAAACATAAGTAGAGTCAAATAAAAATACTATTAAGGGTGGCCCCTCATTTGTATGTCACAATCATTTTATGGTAGTATCAACGTAGATGGTGTCTTGTATGTAAAATAGAACCATAAAAAAGTTATTTGGATACATGATTGAGGATCTAAATCCATTTAACCATTAAATAAATAATAGATTTATTTGAATGTGTCAAATTTATTTTAATAGTTATATATGTAATGTGTGGCGTCCCACCTTTTTATAACATAACTTTTCATTTCATTTTACAAAACTGAGGATCTTTAAGGTTTAGTGTCTTGGAAACTAGGAACTTAAAATATGAAAACATAAAACATTCTTCTTAAAAACATGAAAGGATTCTACATATTTTCATCCTAGGTTCATTACTGAATCTCATAACCTGGGGGCATACATCAAAAGAAAGCATGAGCAGAAGGCCCAGTAAGGGAAACAAGGGGAAACATTTAATATGTGAACTTGAGATACATCAATAAAGTCATGAAAAATAACTTTAAGGCATGAGAAAGAAATCATGAGGCATATCATAATAAAAATAACGTATTTTATAACTTGAATATGTGGCTACAACATTTAACTTATACAATCATGAACATAATACCAAGGTCCATCCCCAAGGTGTCATTTGAAATTACCAAGGTTATTCACCAAGGTATCGTTAAAATTGTAATCTCTAGTGGTTACATCATTACCCAATGCATTGGAGTGCTATCAGGGTGAAACTTTAAATTTGATTTTATTATCATGTGATCCACATATATGATCATCAAAAATTTCATAAATAACCCATATATCATAAAAGAAATGGGTTTCATTTCATAATCATAACGTTTTAAAAACTGCTTTAAAGACATGATCATTATGTCACTTTAAACCCATGGAAAAGGAAAGAGGGTTTCAGGTATTTAAATCACAGAATAGAAAATATAACATTTTGATATATATGTGAATACCCCTATAGAAGAATGATCTTTGAGTATTCACTTTATAAAATAAAAAAATTTGAGAAAAAGAGAGAGACATTCTGAGATGAAAATTCTGCTGCATAACGACTATGTTATAGGGTTTTATAAAATATTGAAAAGATAGGGGACATGGGTCACCCACTCATAAATGATCCATAAAAAAGTATAGGGAAAGAATATAAATTATATAATAATATGGCAATGAAATTTGAAAGACATACCATATGAAATTAAAAACATGGAAGGAAGACAAAAAATAAGATTTCTCTTATAAAAATTCGGCAGCCTAACGGCGTCACTTAAAACTTCAAAAAGAGAATTGAATAGATAAAATAGGGTATCTAATAATATGAAAATAAAATATCAGTATGATAGATATAGAGATCATACCCCAACATAATAAAAAGAAACATGGAAGACTTGACATGAAAATAGAACTTGAAAATGAGAAGGGTGAAAGAATCCCTTAAAAATTCGGTAGCCTAACAGCGCCACTTAAAAATTCTTAAAATGAATTGATGAGAGAAAGGGTGGGTATCTCATCATATTAAAATGTAAAGGATAATAGGATTAATATAAAATAACATCCACAACTTAAGAACATGGGGCTTAAAATAAATTACATAAATGAGAGTACTAGAAAAGAAAGAGATAGGTAGGATCCCTTACCTTGAAGAGTAACTTCAAAATCGTGAAGTTTGGGACCTTAAGAGGCTTGAGGGAACCTTGGGAGGACTCCTTGGGAGGTAAGGAGACCAGAAATTCGTTGAGGAGGCTTTTGGAATGGAAAGGATGAGATAATGGCTTGGTATTTATAGGGGAAGTGAGGGGGCAAGGCATTAATGGCCAAGGGACACCTCATTGGTGGTATTGGAAAAACCATGGGCTTTACCATGGTATTTTCCCATGGTATTGGCCACTTGGGACACCTCATACCTTATCTTACTATTCATAAGTCTACCATATTGATTACATACTTAATACATCATTTAATGATGTCATTGAACACCCGTAACTTAAAAACTATATTTTCACTATTCACTGAAAATTCAACTTTCTCAGAAAAAACCCAAAATTTAACCTTAACCAAATATCAATGCTCTTATTTCAAAAATGAACTCAATTTTATAAAAATAATTTTCTAAATAATTTTAATTTAATTTTTAAATAAATACACTATTCACCAAAAATTCATTTTTTTCAAAAAAACCCCCAAAAATTACCTTAACATAATATCGATGATCTGAGTTAAAAAATGAAATCCATTTTATAAAAATAAATTTATAAATATTTTTAATTTAATTTTTAATTTAAAAAAACTATTCACCCAAAAAAACTAATACTTGACTAATAATTTCTGAAACAGTTATTTACCTATGTTATTGAATCACATTACTTAATCAAGGTTCTTATATTATATTAGTACTTTCTTTAAGTGAGATTACTAATCCATTTGGTCACATTACTAATCCTAAGAGTAAAATAACTATGCATAAATTAATATTCACCAAATATTTAGTTGATCTTGTTAGACTCCAAATTTCTTACTGAACACATTTGCAGAAAACCATTTTTTGAAAATCATTACACATCATTAATTATTTAAGGTTTAGAAAAATATTTTAAAATATCATTTTTTTTCAAATTCATCAACAATATACATCCTACATTTTTCTGGACATTTGAAGATTTACAAACTTCACCATAAGAGGAAAACACAATTTTATTTATCTCAACGGATTATAAAAACCAGTTATGGTCTCCTTACATAGCCCCTTATAACCCCAGCATAGGACCCAAGTGTAAGGTGTGCTAAGGTGAGAGAATCTGAGGGAGGCTCGGCCAACATTGCATGAGTAGTAATTTCTATCAGTTTTAACTTCTCTCAAAGGTGATTCCATTCTAGCTTCACACGATGAAGTTCGGCTTGGGTTTGGTCCAGAGCAAAGACCAGTGGTGCTACCTCCTTCCCAGAGTTCTGTTAGATGGGATTCGATTGGCCCGAGATTACTTGATGAGGCCATAGAATATTTTTTCTATATTAATTAACCAAGATCACTTGTATTTAGAGACAATAATCACAACATTTAGTTTTCAACGGTTATATTGACCAATGTTAATATAACAGTCGAAGACCCCATGGTATCATTTTAATTATACTTATGTTATAAAATGAAATAGTTTTATTGAGTATAAAATAACACACAAAATTAGGAAACAAGATTTATTCAAAATTTTGGTTCATTACATAATGTGTTTCCTAAGAGTAGTATGTGTTCACTTCTATATTTACATAATCTAAACTAAATATTTAACTACATTTATAGATAAAATTTTATTCTCCTAATGATACTTTCAGTCTTGAAGAAATATATAGTGATTATGTTGAAATTGAGCAAACATCAGAAGGTGGGAAAGACATAAAATGTGATATTTTTGGAAAAAGAGAGTGTGAAAATGTTAGTAAAAATTGATAAGAAGAAAAGTAAATGTCCAAAATTCAAGAATGGATAAAATGTGTGTGGTTAAATTATTAATCCCAAGAAGTTTATTTTTATTATTTTCATTCAAATGTATGTGCTGATTGATATAGATACATGGGAAATTGTTGTGCCTACACTAAAGGCAACAATTTGGGAATATATTAACATAACAATATGATATAATTTCTTTATTTTACTAAAAAATTAAATAATAAATTGGTGATTTACTCTATATTATCCATTTAATACTAAATTTTTATTAGAATATTAAGAATTGAAATTTATATTATTTATATCTAGAAATCATCATAGTGCATTTTAGACACTTCTTCTGAAACAACTTCTTAGGTATGATAATGGAAACGTATAAAAATTACCACCATTTATATATGCACACATTATAAACCAATAAACCTATGATTATTTTTTTTCGATATGTAGATGAGGAAGTATTTAAGGTATATGGTAATTGGTATTATTTTATTTGATATTACATTTATTGATCACATTGATTTTTTTATTTACGTAACACCAAAGGAGTTCAAAAATTAAACAATGTGCATCAAAGCCACCGTACCCATACCATAAATTATGATGATGTATGATTTACTTAAAAAAATTGGTTTGTATTTTAAATATATATTAAAAAAAACTAATGTTAAATGATTCAAACACATAATTATTTTCCTTTGTATATATACAAATTGATGAATCAAAATCTCAATCCACTTTCATCCCCCATCATATGAAATGGAAGGAGGCTTGTTTAAATAAAAAGGTTGAGATATTAGATAAAAAAACACATAAAGTATGGGAATAACGTGTAATATTGACATAATATAAATTTATAATGCTTTAAAATTGTATTACATAAAAATGAATACTTATTTCACTATATTTTAAATCTGGTTTAGACATAAGAATCAAAATCTATTATAGCTGATGAATGACTAATTTTAGTGCATTGAAGCATATATAACAACATGGATATGTTATAGTAATAGGTTTTAGAGTGTATCCACAAGAATAATTTGAGAAATATAAGACGTAGTTGAAATAGATGAAAAAATAAAATTGATATAGTCATAGATAGATGCTCAAAAAAAATTTATTTGGTAGGATGATGTGATAAAACTGTTTCTTGGAAGTGATAAATGAGAAGAATCAACCCAAAAGAAACTTAAACATAAGGATCTACACACCTAAGTTTTGAGTCTAGTCATTCACCTAAATGTCTTTACCTTCCTAAGGCAATCTGTTTTTCATAATCTCTTCTTCTAAATTTGAATAAAAAAACTATCGATACCTTTATTGAACTAAAATTCTATCTGGTGAAATTGATTATTATTTATGTTTATCACTACCCACTCCTTATTTTTTCAGGATAGGTAAAGTATATACTATCCAGGGTCATATTATATATAATAAACAACTAACAAAAGATCACATGTGTGTAAGGATTGACATTGGTCAATATTGAGCATCGAGCTACCAATTCCCCTTGATGATATTGATGTTCAAATGGTCAAACTTGTTATTATAAGTTTCATATAATGGTCATTTAATATTATAAATAAAATTAATGATAATTAGGTACACCCTTACAATTAATTTTATATGAAAAACTTTTAAAATTAATATAAAATGTATGAACATAGGTATGTTATTATAAAAGTAAAAAAATAAGGGGAAATATTAGTTTGAGTCAAGACAATCTCAAGGATCAAATAATAGTTCTAAAGGACATTATGAGAGTGCCTTTACACCCCCACCTTAACTATCACATTTATTAATATTAAAAGTTCACTCAAATAAATCATTCTAAGATCAAAATATGGTCTATATTGAATATTAAGAACCAATGTTTAAAGAATACAGTTCTCACACAATTAATATTGAGAGTTTAAATGAAATTATCAAGCATGAATGGTTGGTAACCTTCGTTATGAATGTACAAATGAGTTACATTTTCATATTTTTTCATAGTAATTAATCTAATCTATTTATAATAGTATAATAGTATTCAATTTTTCTATAAGTTTATATATCACAACAATGTAAATAAAATACCTTATAGATAAAAATTTGGATTTGTTAGTCCCCATGTAACTTATATACAACAAACATAAATGTATAAAGATCAAATTTTAAAAAGATAACACTAAGTAGCTGAAACATTTGAAAAAAATAGAATGCAATCACTTCTTAATACCTATAATAAATGGTTAAAACTCTACACACAAATAATATAAACCACATTTTCATTTTCTCTATTACTTATTCTTTTTTTATGAATCACTGGATACTCATTGAAATTTCTTTTGATACAGTAAAGGTATAATTTTTATATTAAATGCATGAATATCTAACAAATCAATCACAAATGATGTCCCTTTGGAATCTTTGATACACTATATTCACCATTTTATAAATAAACATAAAAATATATATTTTATATAATTATTTAACAAGAATTTTGTAATGTTTGGGAATTTTGTATTTATCATCAACACCATGGTATGAAGACGGCCAATGCACAAAATAATCTTATGGATTTATACTTCTCAACAAGTATTAGGGTATATATAAGAATAAATAACTAACAAATAATATATAAAAAATAAGTTACTTATTTAAATGAAATGTTTATAGTTTCTAAAATAAAGTAATTACATCAGTTATGGTTATTAAAGTTATAATTTTTTGAATTAAATCATATTCCATCTATATACCAGCATCCTCAATGATGTATTTATTAATTTAATTGTAGTTATAAAAATATTTATTACCTATTTATTTATCTATATTTTATATGTACTACTATGATTTTTAAAAATCTATTTACTCACAAAAGAAAATAGATTATTTTTAGAATGAGTCAGAAACTTATATGGAATTAAAATGGTTAGGAAACCATGAAGAGGTGCTTACCTATCACATTCATAATTTTGTTATATAGATCATGGAAATGTTTTATATATACTTCTTATTTTTGTTAATTATTTTCATTTTCAGTTAGATTTATGAAGAGATACTTTATAATCAAAAGGTTTTCATCTTATTAGTGGTAAAATAGAATATGTAGAGTCATTTTAGAAAATAATAATATATTAATGTTATGGTCATGAAATTGATAGCTTAAAACATTTAAAATGATTATCATTTTAATATTTAGGTTCATATCTACAATGTTAAGGAAACGTTAATGTAGTTTTATTTCATAGGATTAAAAATGGATTGATTAAATTGGGAGAAGCTTTAAGGTGCTTTGTGATCATAAGATCCATTTGAAAATTTTGGTTAAATTGTATTGGACTACTATCAAACTAGCTATTCTATTTGTTAGCGAGTATTGTACTTTAATGGGATACCTTGAAGAAAAAATATGGTAGAAAAAATTAAAATGTAAAAATGGAAAGGTGTGAATACTATTATGGTTAACAGAGGAAATGAATGTTTTCTAGAGAAAAGTAGAGTGAATCTGATTAAAAAAAATATTACTATGGCTAGATTGATATGTTTTATACATGTTAAAATATGTAATAGGGACAAACTCATTAATAGGGTAATCTAATGAAAATCCACTTACTAAAATGGGTATATGTATACCTAAAAGTACATTTAAGTTCAAAACATGTGTCACATGGTTAGAACCACAAAAATTAACATGAATGGTGTTGATACATTATAATAATGATCCTTGATTCATTTATAGTGTTTATAATTCAACTACACATCAATCCAACTCATGGTGTAGATGGTATAACATAAAGTTCATATTTTGAATTTAAAAATAACTTTTTAGTTCAGAATATGTTTTATATAATCAAAACTAAGAAAATGAACTTATATTTCCTTGATAATTTAATAAAAAGATATATTACTCATTTTTATGTATAGGACTTAATCTCACATTAATATAACACATGACGTGTTAGGTATGACTTAAATTTCATGTGTTCAGTTTAAAGGTAACTTTTTTGTTTAAAAACATGTCACATATTCAAAACCAATAAAAAAATCATATTCTATTTATAATTATTAATAAAGATAAATAAATAATTTTTAATGTGTGGGAATTAACCACAAATTAATCAGACACATGTCATGGATGGTGTGACCGAAAGTGTGTGTCTTCATTTAAAAGTGTCATTTTAGTTCAAAAAATATATCACATACTCAAAACCAATAAAATTTTATTGGATTGTACTAATGCTTTAGGAAAAAGATTTAAAATTAATTTTATATGCTCAAGAATTAATGAAATTTAAAATCCAACATAGAGTGTGGCTGGAATGACTGAAAATGTATGTTATTATTTTATTGTGAAATTTATGTTCAAAGCATGCATCACATACTCAAAAATGAGAAATCATGCCCATATTTCCTTTATAGTCTAGTAAAAATATTGATAACTAATTTATGATTTATTATTATTAACCACATATCAATCCAACACTTAGGGTGACTCATAAAATAAAAAGTGTTTATTTTCATTTTAAATTGACATTTTAGTTCAAAACACATGTCAAATACACTATAATAATAAAACTTTCCTGAATTGTCTCGATACATTAGAAAAAATATCAACAATTTATTTTTTATGTTTAGTAATTAACCACACATAAATCTGACACAAAATATGGATGATCTGAATGAAAGTATGTGTTTTCATTTAAAAGTGTTAGATTAGTTAAAAATGCACCTCACATAGTCAAAACTAAAAAAACATGAATTATCATGATACTTTAGAAAAATTTTCAATTATTCATTTGTGACATGTATGAATTAATGACATGTCAATATGATATATAGTGTGATCGTTATAACTAAAACTTCATGTTTTCAATTTAAAACATTCATTTTAGTTAAAAACTTGCTTCACATAGTCAGAATATTGGAAAAATATTTTAATTTCTTTGATACTTTAGAAAAATGACGTTTTATCCATTTTTGGCATAGTATTTAACTACCCATCAATCTGATAAGTATTTTGAACTATATGAATAAATGTGCCTCACTTACTCAAAATTGAGAAAATGCATTAAGAGTGTGGAATTAATATGTAATATTTTTTATTTATGTAATATGTTATCCTCTTCATTTTTTTTATTTTTTTATTAATGTTTTCTTATTTATTTATTTTTTATTTTATTCACTAATGTATCATATTATGTTTTCTATATTTCTTAATAATATTACAAAAAATAAGAATTATTATTTATTAAAGGTAGATGAATATTTTCTTTGAATAGGTGGTGGTGGTTTTGAAAAATGGTACCATGATCAGATCATAGGGGTAATGGAATAAAGGTCCACCCAATATCATATAAGTTTGATTATTTTTGAATTGGTTAGAGGATATATATTTTTAATAAATTATATATATCATTGTAATTGTAATGTATTGAAATGTTTGTAATGTAAATTTATTTATAATTTTTTATTTCTTGTAATGTAAATTTATTTATCATTTATTTATTTATTGGTTATAGAGTGTTGTTCATGTAGTAGGAAATTACTACTAGGGAGGCTATTATCAGATCATTTTTTAGCACTGATAAATGATTTCCTTCTTTATAGGAACTAGAAGCACTGATGCTTTCTTAAACACTGAAAATCCAATTTATAGTGCTAATAAAAATATAATTTGAATTATTAGACGTCGAAGACCCCAAAAAAAATATTAGGATGATGAGATTCACTCATGTTAAAACTCGATCAAAATTTTCAAGTCTCATATTCTCATTACCATCCCATACACCAATGGTTGATTAATGTTATTCCAAATTCACAACTGAACATATATATTTTGGGAAGTGTTGAGATAAAGTACATATGAAATGATAGGATCCACTAATTTATATATATTTTTATGATTTTTCTAGGTAAATCATTTTATTATTATGAAAATAGTGAATTAAATTGATGATCAGATTCAGATGAGCACACTTCAGAATAAAAAGGCATAAAAGAAACAACACAAGAATATACAACTATTTAGTTCACATTGAACCAATAGAATGATGAAAAAACACCTCATAATATATTTATCACTAAAAGAATACCTATATATACAATATAATCAAAATAATTTTGGGACCATATAAGAAATACTTGGAAAACTGTCCTGCTAATCTTTGGGAATGTGATCAACTCTATCCCATTGAGTTAACACCATCCTTCCTAAACGGACTCACGCAACTCACCTGGACCATAAAGGATAAAAGAGTAGAAACATCAATGAAATTTGATTACACTTATAAAGTCATGTTTTATTTAATATTTCCTGGTTATGATTGATAATGGTGAATATTATTTAGCCTCTAAAATATCTCCATATAAGTGATTGCCTAATTCCCACTTAGGTCACTTCCTCTAGTCTCCACTAGATCACTACTCCGGGAATAGGGAATTAGTTCACTGAACATCAAGATAGAAAAGACATAGCTCTGTATCAATGATCCTCATCTATAAATATCTTGATTACTCTCTCAATAAAAACCAATGGTTGAATCTCTTACTCATAAGAGGCATAATTAATATTTCACCAAATTGGAACAAATACTCTCTGTAACAAAAAGGGAGGAGACCATCATAATTGGAAAGTGAAGTGAAGGGAAAAGAGGTGTTGAATCCTGGATGAGTGATTTATGGATGACCATGATCAAACATGTTGTTGAAAAACTTAATCACATAATAACTCATAGGAATATTATAGTATGTAATAAGTCGTGAACATAAATCCATGGATTTCCAAATTTTAAGAGAGAAGATAAAATCACCACAAAATCACAAAATAACACTTAGAGTGCCATTAGATTAGAATAATCAATGATGACAAAATCCACATATGATAATCAACTTTATAAGGAGATCCAAAATAATAAATAATTTTATGGAGAAATATATTATATAAGAATGCATGCATAGATAAAGTAAAACCAAATAAAAAATTTATTTGAAAACACATCGCACATCACAAATCCTAAATCTCATCCTTGAAATAAAAATTGTTATTCATGATAGTGTTCTCACAACCCATTTTATTGTAATAAAAAACATTAATTAAACCTAATCTATGTCTAAAATTTAATAACGATATCACTTTAGTCAAACTATCAACTCAGTTATCAGTAGTGTGCATCTTATCATCACACACCCTCCTAGTCTCAATTACCTTCTTAAAAAAATGCAGTCTAATTTCTATATGCTTTGACCTCCTAGGGAAAACATGACTCTTAGAAAATTTAAGGGAAGTATGACTACTTTAATCGACTTCAGTACTAGTAAATGATATAAATAGTTAATTTATTTAGATATTTAGGAAAATATCCACTTTTATACATTCTGTTAAATCTATGTACTCTATCTTAGTGGTGGAAAATGAAAAAAATGAACTACCTATTTAACATCCATGACATAGTTACACCACATGAAATAAAACAATTTCCAGTAATTGATATATGAGTTTATATATTAGCAGCATTATCATAATCAACAAACCCAATAATATCCCTAGAAAAGCAATTGTTATTTCTATTTATAATGCCTAAATCAGTAGACATATACACATACCTAAGGATCCATTTCTATGAATATCAGTGTAGTTTCCAGTTTTTCCAATAAAACTCCTCACAGTGAAAGAAAAAATTGAAATACCTAAACTAAAAAGACCATATCATAGATAATACTAGTAAGAATCTTGGTATATCAGATCTTTTTTCATAGACTACATTATTTTCAGAGTTTGGAGATTTTATAAGGGATTTCTTAAAGTTATAACCTAAAGGAATGCTAATAGATTTAAGATTCTAAAATATATATTACTTTTAAAACTCCCAAACCTTAGCATTTTGTGAAAGATACAAGACCTTAATCTCATTGTTTTTAATGATTTATATTCCCAAAATCTATTTTTCATTACCATGATATTTCATTTATAAGATAATATTATTTTTTATATTTACATGATTAAATAGCCTCATGTTTTTATAGATTAGAATAATTTCATATATATATATAAAATAGGTAAATTATGACTCGTTTACTGGATTTTAAATAAACTCAAGCATCAAATTTGTGTATTTTAAAACTATTTTCAGTCATAAATGAATCAAACCATTTAAAAAATTATCTATATGATTATTTATTTCCATACAAAGGTTTTTGGAAAATAAATATTTTATTAGGTTTAAAATTATTTAAAAATATCATAAGAGCCTTCATGTGTATGCTTTCATGTTACTTACCATACAAAAAGGCCATTTTTAACATCCAATTATTCTATATTGAAATCATAATGGGGAGAAAACTAAACAAAAATCTTAATAGAAGGATGTTTCACAATGAGGGAAAATATCTCTATATCCAATCTATTAATGTTGAAGAAAACCTTTGGAAAATAACCTAGATGTTTTACTATATTTTTAATTCCCTATTATTATCTTAATTCTACTTAAAAGTGAATACATAATAAATTAATTTAAATATTTTATATTTGGTTACAATGGATGAGGTCTAATTTTTAAAAATGTAATTAATTTCAACATGAATAATATAAAAAACACTACTGGATTCATTGGGTTTCATTTATTTCTTAAATTTTTTTGGTTCATCATTATTAATATCCGTAACAATATTAAAAACATACAACCACATCACTGTGACTATGCTGAGCTGTGGTTTAAATTGTAATCCTAATGCTATATTGAGTCAATTTGTAACACACCAAGATTTTACGAAAAATATTCTTTTTAATTTCATTAATGTCTTGTGTTGTATGCTACACCAAAAGGATCTTTCACAACATGCATCCCTTACTTGGCTTGCATTACACGCAAGCGCGACCTTCCACGATAGCGTGTGTTGTACGCAGTACCAAGTTTCGCTAAACAACGATATGCTATTAAAATATTATTAAAACTAGCCGTTATGAATAGTAATAACCACTTTTTGAAATTTTGTAAATTTTGTTTTTCAAAATGGACTTCATTTTTTGGATTCAGAATATCAAAATTTTCTTAGGGTAAAATTTTGGTACTTTTCGGATAAATTTCATATTCTGATGAATAGTGAAAAATACTAAATTTTAATTAAAAACAACTTTTATAATCAAAATAATTAACAGTGATAAATTATTAATTTTAGTGGTTTTAAAGTATATTTAGAATATATTTTTACAATTTAATACAATGTTGGTCATTGGATGTAATTTCACATTTAAACCAGACATAAACAAGTGTCAATCTTTTGATAGTTATTATCTCTTAAGAACATGCTATTTGTGTTGACGACGGGAATTAATTTTTAAATTAATTAATGCAACCGATATGTTTTGAATTTGGTAAAATAGACATCATTTTTGAGTTCATAATATCAAATATAGCTTAGGCCTAATGTTTGGTATTTTTCTGAAACTTTCATTTTTTGATGAATAGTGAAACCACTAAGTGGTAGTTAAAAAAAATGAATTTTTCATAAAACATAATTTTACCGCTTATGTGAGTGGAATTTCAAAAATCCGAGAGACACGGTTGATGTCAGTAAGTAAAATGTGGTTCAATGAGATGAAAATAATTTTTGGTGAATAGTAACTTTTTACTTTTTTTTACCACGGTTAAAAGTAAATAGGGTATTTAAGGGTAAAAATGATATTATTATTACCCTAACACATGTCCTAATTCTATTGGATAAAATTAATTCGACCAAAAACAACCTTAGGAATAAAATATGACCATTTAGGCCCACTTGGATTAGATTAGGACATTTATTATTATATAATTCAAAGAAGAGTTAAAAGAGTTAAAATCAAAGTTTATTTACTAAAACATTTTTAATATAGGGTTATACATAAGATAAATTAGATTGTAAATATTAATTAGAAAGCTACTAATATTTCCTACATAATGATATTTTATTTATAATTTTTATACATTAAATAAATTAATTAATTTATGACACAATGATGATGCAGTAATTATCATAATAGTGAAAAATTAGAATAATTGATATTATAAATACCCAAATAAATATAATTTCAGACTTTTTATGAATTAAAATAATTTTCTAGGTTAATATGGAATGTTAGTATTGATTTAAGTAACTTTTTTAGAAGTAATCATTCTGTTATGAGTTTCAAAAAAATCAACTATTGAATAGTGTCAAAATTGACATAAAATAATTTTTAAAACACATATTATATTATTGATTGTTATTTTATTCCTAAAAATCTCAGTTTCGTCCAAGATACTTATATCATGATAGGTGTATCATTAATGGACCACTTTGGGGTCGCTTGGATGTATATGGTTTGTTTATTAACTATATAATATAAAAATACAAAGTGTCACGGTAAATGTCAATCTATTTAACTAAGAGTTAAAACTAAAAGATAAGGTTAGTATAATGACCTAAACTTGTCTAAATTCTATTGGATGAAAGGATG
This sequence comes from Viscum album, assembly GCA_963277665.1. Classification (NCBI taxonomy): domain Eukaryota; kingdom Viridiplantae; phylum Streptophyta; class Magnoliopsida; order Santalales; family Viscaceae; genus Viscum; species Viscum album. Next base: position 306,780,270 of record OY728127.1, read on the forward strand.
ACGACCCATACCCACCTTAGCTTCAAAATAAATCAATTTGGAGATATTTAAAACTGAATTTGGCTTTATAATAAAATAATATTTTTAGTTATTCCAAAGGTGCCCCTCTCCTCCCTTATAAAAGGGCACCTCCTCCCTCTCCTCCTCACACCAATTTGAGCCTTCATGCTCGGAAAAACCCTGCCAAGTTAACTTCCTCACTTCCCTAGAATCATCCTAGTGGTTCTGGACTTCTTCAAAGACCAACCCTAGTGCCCTAAGAGGAGGTTAAGAAGAGGCGCTTCAAAGAAGAGGTAATGTCCGTTACCGATTCTTTCATCTTTATTTCTTCTTCCACTTCTTCTTATTTAGTTGTTTCATTATGAAGTAATAACATCAGTATCAATCATATAATGATATGTTATTATAAGTATGAAACAACCCTATTTCACCATCTATCCATCCTACGGAAAAAAAATCACCACGCGTGCGTACGTACGGAATACCGTCTCCACGCCGTGGTGTAATCTATTTTCAACCACCACCTTACTTGAATGGGTATAATGGTGTAAATAATGACTATATATGACTATTATAAATTGATATTGATTCTGAAATAGTATACATACACTCCAATACAATTCCACGATCATAGGAATGATATCATCACTCCTGCGTACGTACGGAATACCGTCTCCACGATGTGATGTGACTCGTTATACATGATCTTCATTTCATAATGATTATATAAATGAATTGAATGAATGAATATGATATATATTACACTAATACCATTCTTGAAATGAGGTATCTATAACCTAAAGAGAATAATAAGAATTTATTCGACAAAACATGCATAAGAACAAAAAGTAATAAACACCCGAATAACAAGTAGTAATGAAATATTACTAATAAGAAGCTAAGAATATGACCATATATGATATCATAACAATAAGTATGATTCTGGAATAAGTCAATAACATTATTTAAATCATTATACAAGAGGTTCGGACACTTACGAATCTAATCGGACCTAAGGTAAAGGAAATATCACAATCTCATTTTTATCCGAGATTGTTTATACTTTGGTATTTACTGGGGTGTATTTTATCATCCACATCCATGTTCCCTCAATATGTAATATTTTTTCCATCCAATTACAATAGTTTAAATCAAATTTTACCCTTCGGTGAGTTTTTATTAAAAGATATGAAAGGAATCTTTTGTCGTTTTTCATACGAGGTACTTTTTGACTTTTCTGACAAAAGTACGAGAAGAATGTTATTTTTAACTTATACGGCATGAATGGATTTTTAAAACATTATTTCCAAGAAGATTACATTACAAGTTTTCAAGCTTATTTTTAATCAACATCTTTTAGTTTAAAATTGTATGAAATGTTAAGAAAGAAAAAATGTTTTTGAAGTAGAAAGGATATTTTCCTCAAGAATGGAGTTCAAGTGTTTTATCAAATTATTTTCCATCTAAGATAATATAAGGTTCTGTTTCTATCCCTATTTTTACATTGTTTTGATTATGTTATGATTATGTTATGATGGCATGATGTTTAAGATTCCCATTTTTATTACATGGGTTATGCTATGATGTATGGTTTATGATTTTTTGGCACACATAAGAATGGTATCATTATTAGATGGGTGGGACCTATATCTCCCTCCAATGCATTGGGTAAATATTTCATATCTCATGAGATAGACATGGCTGGAATGGTAGGTTATACCAGTTCAGTGAAACAGGACTAAAACGAGGAGTGAACTCGGTTCAGAAATGGACTTTGTCCACTAAGATAGTTTTGGAAATGAGTCTTGACTAATAAGAAATGATTCTCTATGATTATGTGTGTATGCCACAAATTTTCATGTTTTATGTTATGATTATTGGGATTACATTTCACTACTATGATTTATCCCATGTTATGATATTATGATCTCTTTTGCAGGTTAAGATTTCCAAAATGTTGTGTTCTTATGAATATGATGTGATTGATTTTTCTTTTGTTTACCCTTACTGAGCATTTGAGCTCACCCTTTTATGTTTTCTTTTCCCTAGGATATAAAGAAAGGTTTTAGGTAAGAAAAAAAAGGGAAGATATTTATGGGAGATGTTGAAGATCTTTCACCATGATTAGAAGATTACGTTCCGAGTTTCCAAAGACACTAAACTATTACGGTCCTTGTGTGTGTTTTTTTGTTATGTAATAAGTATTCCGCAAAAGTAATGTAATGTCCTTGTACGTTAAGCTTCGGGTCTCTACACAATTGGTAATTCCTATGATTATCACCTCCCTTTGTATCTGCTCCTAAGTTAGAATCTAACTCACATTAAGCCTGAGGGGGAGGTTCAGTGAAGATAGTTTCCAGTTTATACTGGTTGCAAGATTCTAAAGGGTTATTAACACCTAAATATTGGGCTGTTCTAGTGTTTTTTGTCTCAACATGCATCTTTTTTTGTAAATAAATACTCATGAAACATCACATCATGATAAATTATGCACTTCTGTTAAATAGGTATTTCTTTTCCTAATCTATAACCCTTAACACATTTAGGGTAACCAACTAAGTAACACATGAGAACACTAGGATGCATGTAATCATTCATTGTATGAGTATAATATGGAGATCCAAAAATTCTTAGGTGTTATTCCTATCTAAACGTATTCAGCTTTTGGAAAATAGTTAGCTATGAAAGGTCTGTTATTAATGAGTTACACCACCATCTTGGCAGCGTTCTTCCAAAAGGACTAAGGAAAACCCAAGTGTGAGATCATGCACATCACTCTCTCCAGGATAGTTCAATTCATGTGTTTAACTAAGGTATTACTTTTAGGGGTATCTATAATTGACTGGTGTTTAGTAACCTTATCAGAGTTATATAATTCAATAAAGTTGTTTGATAGATATTTTAATCCATTATCAGTGATAAGAGTCTTCAAATTTTTTCCTGATTGATTATAAATATTTTTTTCTTATTGTAAAATTTATTAAAGGTTTCATGATTATATTTCAATATATAAATACGCACTTTTCTTGAGTAGTATCTTTGTTAGAGATAAGATGGACATGGGGGTGAATTTTCTTTATTTTTCTAAAAAATCAACAAAATAATAGATATTATCATGAAAATATTTTATTTATGAATAAAATAGTCAAAGTAAAGAGAGCATGGTGAAATTTAAAATTTCAACTGTAGCAGAAGATAAATTTTATAAATTTAAGAGGAGATAAAGGATTTTTTAAATAGATCAAAAATGAATTCTTAGGTCTCTTCCCCTCAAGAAGGATTTAGATGTTTATATTTCTCCATTGGTTTTAATAGAATCTAAGAACTAAAGAATAAATGAAATAATACCTCTGTTTTAACAAAAAAAGAACCATTAAAATACCCTTGGTTTAAATTGAAACCAAAAAACAAAGAAGATTTACTTTAATGGTGGTAATAACTTAAAGAAGAAAATAAAGAAGATATAAGATTTTTTTACAAACCCTTTACAAAAAACACAACTCTTTATTATAATATATACAAGAATATGAAAAAATGAGATATAGATAGAGAGAATTTAGAAGAAGAGAATTTTCTAAATACAACAAAGGAGAAAAAATGGATAAAGGAAAAAATAAAGGAGAAAATTTATTGGTCATAGAATAATGTTCTCCTTCTGATAAATTGATATATTTTGAAGACCTCTTTTAAAATCATTTCATGGATAGATCAATAATTTTTCTATGGTAAGTAGTTGTTGTAGATGTTCATGAATGATCTCTAAGCCTCCCTTGGTGTCTATTTGAAACCTTTATATGTGTTGGAGGTATCTTGAGTATAGAAAAGGATTTAATGAGATAAGTCAAGGATTTTAAGACCATCATTTAATGAACTTTAAAAAATATAGATTGAATCCAATGGAAAGATACCCTGATGCCACCAGCTAGCTGGGGACATTATTATAGCTTCTTTGGTCGTTTCAAACACCATTGGGTATCCAAAAATCTACATAAAAGTATTCTGCTTCGATTGAATTCCACTGGATAGCCAGTGACATTATACTAGGTAGTTGATGAGCTTTCTAGATGAATGGTGGTTCTTCCCTGACCACTGGCTGGCCAGTGCAACCACACTGAGTATCTGATGCATCTATGCAATGATGACCCTATAAATGATTCTCCAAGCAGCTATTTAAGCCTCCAATTTTTTATTATTATTTCCTAGGATATTTACAAACATTATAACTTATAAACACTCAAAATTAAAAGGTTAGAAACAATTTTAGTGGTTGTGATAAAAAACACATAATAGGTTCACCAATATCTCTATTTTTTATGATCACAAAAAATCATTTAAGTTTAAAATAAAATTTAAAAGATAGTAATGGGGTAAAAAAATAGAGGAAATAATGATAGGGAATTAGTGATGATTTATAAATATCATTTTCATGAAAACATATGTCTCCCCTTTGAAATAATATTCTTATCTTCTTATACATTATACTTTTCAACCCCATAAATATTAAAATTTTATCCCCCATAAATATTAAACTTTTCTCCCCCATAAAAATTAAACTTTTATCCCCCTAAAACATTAAACTTGTATCCCCATGTGTGACTAAAAAAAAGTTTTATAAATTAAAAGGGTTGGATATATAATATATAAAACATGTATAATAAAAAAATGTGATCATACAATAATAATTTTGAAAATATGAACAATATTTTTTAAAATAATAAAATTTAATATTTTTTTAAAAAAAATAATGTTTTGAAAATAGAAAAAATATATAAGAAGATATGATAAAAATAATTACAAGCATACCATTCCTAGACATCCTATATTAAAATTAAAACATTCTAAAGAAATGTGTTTTGTGGAGATAAAGGTTAATTCAATATCCATGATAATATATTCTAATACAATATCTCTTTTTTAGAAGCGGTATCCCAAAAAGTGATGTCAAATATCAATTTTCTTAGTACATTCATGCTAAAAATGATTCCTAAGGATGCTTATACCACGATCACTATCAAAATTAATTGGAACACAAATAACTATTATCCCAAAATCTTGACATTTTGTTTCATCCAAACAATTTTGGTGAACAAATTCTATGAGGCTATATATTCTACTATAGTCATAGAAATAATAACTTAATTTATCTCATCACTACTCCAAGAGATTAAAGAATTTCCAAGAATATTATATATACCACTTTCAATTTTCCTATCTAGTTTAAATCCACCAAAATCAACGTTGGAAAAAGTTAAATTATTGAAATATATTCCTCTAGGATAAAATAAACCATGATTTTTTAATTTTTTTAGAAACCAAAAGTCATTTTTAGATCCTTTAAAAGTGATTATTTATGATTAGATTGAAAATGATAAAAAAATAAGAACACTGAAAATAATATCTGTATAGGTCACAGTAAGGAGAAGAAGACTCCTAATCATACTTATATAAATATTTTTATCAACCGCTTTACTGAATTCATCGAACGTTATATTACTGAAATTAGTCATATGTGTGTTTATATCCATTTCATAATCCATGTAAAAACACATTATAAATTAATTAGTGTATTTTCATTGACTTATAAATGTTCCACCCTCATTTTGAGTTATTTGAAAACCAATAATTTTTTTAACTCACCCATAATACTCATTTCAAATTATTTTCTCATAAAATTTGAAAAATAATTACCAAAAAATCCAATTTTTGGTCAAAAAATTACATTATCATCATATATTTGAATGATTAAAATATCTTTTGAATCCTTTTTTATAAATAATTTTGCTTCCACTATTCCTATTTAAAAATCATTTTATAAGATATAAATTTTTAACCTTTCATACCATACCCTAGGGGCTTGTTTTAAACCATATAAAACTTTTTTTCATTCAAAAATTTAATTTAGGAATTTTGGATTCTAAAAACTATGTAGTCATTCAATATAAATATTTTTTATAAATAGAATAATTTTAAAAAAACTTTAAATTTCCATTTGAAAAAGTTTGAAATTTAGATAGTCGGTGAATGACAAAAAGATTCTAATTTATTCTAGCTGAGAAATGAGTGTGAATGTTTCACCATAATCAATGCCTTATTATTTATTATAGACTTTGGTTATATGTCTAGATTTTTTACATGTGATGTTACCTTTATCATCTAGTTTATTTCTTAATACCTATTTTGTACCAATAATAGGTTGATCATTGGGTCTTTCAACAAGAGTCCAAACATTATTACACTGGAATTTTTCTAGCTCTTATTGCATAAAAAACCAATTTTTATCAGTAATATAATCATCATGGTTTTTATGTTCTAAAAATGAAATTAAATAGTGATTAAAACCATTATTTAGGATAGAACTTCTATTTTGTGTCCTGGATTTCAAATCACATATAATATTTTCCAAGGGATGGTATTTGGATTTTTTTTCTAAGATTTAATTCAAGTATTAAAATTATATTCTACTTAAATAGGAATTTTAGAAGAATATGGATTATTTTAAGTCAAAAGTTCAAGGTTATATATGTTATAATTGGAATGGAGGATTAATAATATTTTCATGAAATTTGATATGAATGGATTCTCCAATGGTATTTCTTCCGTTACAGAAGACTTGTAGGATTTTACTTTATTTTTAATACCAATGAAATATTCATTCATTTTATTTTGGTTAAAATTTTCTTAGGTTGTCTATTGTTTTGGGAATATAACAGTTACATTCAAACAGTTTCAAAAATAATTTTTTTTAGTTTTATTTTTTTGAATTTTATAAGGGGTATTTTTGAGTATGTGTCTTACGAGAACATATTTTATGATATGACATGAAGTATTAACCACCTAAAACCAAATTTAATGATGGAGTATGAAAATTTTCAAGAGTTATCTTGAAATTTCTTCATGATTTAAATTCCATATTTTTAAAACATCATTTTTGTGGCATGATCTATGGGTGGGAAAATTATTATTATAACCTTGTGAGGAAAAAAGTTTATCAAACTCTTTGTTATCAAACTCTCCATTAAGATCACTTTGAATGGAAATTATATTATTCCTTTTTTCATTTTCGACCTTCTTAGTGAATATTAGGAAGACCTTAGGAACCTTATATTTATGTTCTATGAAAAATACCGAAATGAATATTGTATAATCATCGACAAAAACAAAATTGCATGATTTTACTAAAATAATTTTGACATGGTTTTGTCTAAGAATATAAACATCAAAAATATCAAGGGATTTGATGGTCAATACTTCCTTTTTAGGTTTAAAATTAGTCTTCTTTCTTACCATGTTGGAAAGGTTCATAAACAACAATATCCATTAAATGTAGGTTTTGTAAATCTCATACTAGAGGATGTATATTTAACTTAATGAGAATGTTTGTACTACATTAGCAAAGGTTTATATCATAAATCTAAGACTACCTATCTTAAATGCTCAAATATTTAACATTTTGAAAATAAATTTGTTTCAAATCAATATTATAATCATTTTGAAAAAGAAATATGGTAAATAAAATGTTTCATTTATGATTTAAAACTTTAGAAAAATCTCATTCAAAAGATAATTTAAAACCATTATTGAACAACTTTTTAACACATGAATTTGTTTTAAACCATAAAAAAATGAAACATATTTTATAAATGAAAAATTTGAAAACAAAATTGTACCTATACTATTGAAAAAAAATTTCAATGCAATTTTTTATATGAGATACGGGATGAATGATGGATAATTTTTGATCAACCATATTAAAGAATTTTTGAAATTTAATTCATAAATTTAATTCTTCATTATATGGAAATAATTACAACACTTATTTTGTGAAATACGACTTATAAATTTTTTCTGAAGTATAATAATGTTTTCAAAAAACTAAAACCAAAATGATTTTTTACAGGTCTTTGGGAATATTTTTTTAATTTTTGTCCTGTGTAAATTTCATGAGATATATTTTGAGATCATTTATATTATATTTTTACTCATGAACATTTATTTAATCATTTAATATTATTTAACATTCATCTTTTTCGATTATGAGTTGATCCATTTATTTATGTTCTTGATTATACATAATTTTAATCACTTTTTATATTGAAGTTAGTTTACAAAATAATTCTAGTTGATCATAAGTATACTTTATATCTTTATGTATTAGGTTATTAGAAGAAGATGACAAAGAAGAGGAGTTTGGGGATGAAGATGAAGTGCAGGTTAAGTATAATTTGTTACCAACTTCCACTTTATCCATGAGACACTTGGTACTTTGATTTCTGGACTTGCTTAAGGAGATGGAATCATTGCCTTCATTTTGTTTTGAATCTTTTAAGGCATTCTTAATTTTTTATTCTTCTCATTCTTTATCATTTTGATCGAGAGGCATTATTCCCTTATGTGACTATTCTTTTTTCATTCAAAGCATGTTGCATATTATTCACTTTGTTCATCATCCTTTATAGAACATTGATTGGATTTTATCAGTTTTAATAATATTTTCATCTTATTTTCTCTATGATACATTTCCTCACCATCGTAAGATTTGTCATTAATTTCTTTAAAAGTACATTATTTTCTTCCATGAATTAATTTTCTTTTTTTCCCTCTTATATTCCTATTAAGATTTTATAGGTCATGATAGATTAGATTAACTCCTGGACCAGAATTTCTCTATATTCTACATTTTTTTCATACCCTTCAGTGCCCAATTTCTAGTCAAAACACATAAAATATTTTTTATTAATGTTTTTTTAGAAAAATAGCAACCAAGAGACTTTTGTACATTGAAAATTTTAAGATTTTTTTTAAAATTCTTAGAAATAGATTCATTTGGAATAATACAAATTCTTTTAAAATATTGAAAAAATAAGTCAATCCAAGTATCATTAACTTTATTAATTCCCTTATGAGTAACTTCTAATGATTTTTATATTTCATATGAAGTTATAAAAGTAGAAATATGATTAAAATCATTACAATATCAACCAATATGTAGAGAATTTAAAACATTTATTATTAATCTCAAAAGTGGATATATCATCGGGAGGTTATTTTTCATCTGATTCTTTAGAAGGTGTCAATCCATAAAAAAAGTTTTTCCAAATAGGATATCACATACTTCCAATAAGATTAGACATGTGAGTTTTCTAATGACTATAATTTTAACCTTTATAAAAAGGTTCAAGACCAAATAGAGTGTCCTTTTGGACCACCATATATGTTTGAAAAAGATTCTATCTTAAAAATATCATTCTTTTAAATTAGTTAAGATATTGAAAATTGAAACATGTTTTTGAAAATAGTGATATTTTTTTTAAAAAAAACTTTCCCTTTGATACCAAATTTTGGTTAGAGATAAGATGGAAATAGGGGAGGTTAATTTCAATTAAAAATAATTTTAACATGTTGCTATAAAATATAATCAATTGTCATGAAATTATTTGATTTAGGAATAAAATAATCAAAGTTTGGTGATCATAGAGAAAATTAAAACATTAATTGTAGGGGAAATAAATTGTTTAAATTAATAATTCACACTATGATGGAGTAGTTTTTTAAATAGCTAAGGAATGATCCCCTATTTATCATTCAATCAAGAAGGCTTCAGAAGAATACATGTATCCCTTTTGTAATGGAAAATAATAATCAAAGAAGAAAGGAAATAATATCTTGGTTTAATTGTAAACCTAGAACCCTTACCTTAACTGTGGTGAGATCCAAAATAATATTATGAAGAAGATAGAGGTTTTTTACAAACCCATTATAATGCACTCATATATATCTTAGAAGATTCGGAAGAATATAAAATTATGAGAGAGAGAGAGAAGTTTGAGGGAAATCATTTAACAAATACAACTAGGTATAAAAAATAGATCAAATAGAAAATTCAAAATAAAATTGATTAAATCTATTGAATCTTGGTTTTCCTTTTACGAAATAGAAGTACCTTGGAAACCTGTTTAAAAATAATATTGAGGATCGATCAATAATCATTTGAGGTAAAGTAGTTTTCATTTATTTTTTATGAATGATATTCAAGACCCCTTTGGTGTCTATTTATATTCTTAATAGGTGTTGGATGTGTCTTAGGTAAATCCATGGTTTTAATGAGACGAGTCATGTCTTTAAAACCATCATTGAATGCACTTTGGTAGATCTAGATTGAAGCCACTGGCTAGTCTCCCCAATAATATTGGATAACTGGTGACATTATTATAGCTTTTTGGGCTACTATAGACTCCACCGTGTTGGCAGTGAGCTCTAATGGGTAACCAATGAGCTATCTAGAAGTATTATACTTATATCCATTTCCCATGTCTAGATGGTGACATTCCACAAAGTAACCGATGATCTTTCTAGCTGAATGGTAGTTATGTACATCGCAACCAGTTGGTTTGTGAAACCCTACCAGGTAGCTAGTGAAACCAAACAATGGTGACCATTGAAATTATCCTCCAATATCCTATTTAAGTATTTTCTTGTTATTATTATTTCCTAGGATATATCTGAACATAATAACCATCAAAAACTCAAAACACATAGGTTAGAAACAATTATAATGGTTGTGATCATAAAAACACATTATTAAAAAAATTTAAAAAGTAATAGTCTTCACCCGAATAGGCAGTGCTATATAGGGTTCATAGCTGAAAGTGGATACAATCAAGTGGTTATCTATCTTTGTACATATAACTATTTAAATTCACATGTTTGTCTTTACCATAAAAATAATCCTTATAAAAAGGATTATTTGTAGGGTTTATATCAGTTAATATCCCATGTTTACTTTATTTATGTAAGACCATACCACCCATGTTCTCAAGTAATCTAAGCCATAGTTTAGTGTCATCGGACACTGGGATATGGTAGAGATTTATTTTCATTAGGTGTGTACTACCATAAAACACACGTAGTTTGTTTAAGAGGGTTCCCTTCATCATTGTGAGGGTGAAACAAGTGATTCTTACGCTACTAGAGTGTGACTGAAAGTCATTTTTTGTGAAGAAATTCAATTTAACTAAGATTTCCATTCATTCTAGGTACCCATATATAATATTAGGTCCTAAATCACTCTATGAACAATAATTGGACCAGTTTTCCATATGACATCAAGATCACCTCCTTGAATACTAAATGGTTCCAACTGGAAATAGGGTTCGAAGGTGGTGTCATGGGGAGGCTAAATAACTAGTACCATAGTGCATAAAAGAATAAAAAATAACAAGATACCATCAATCCCAATTAAACAAAAAATGTAAAGAGATAAATATAAACATGGTGAAAATATTGAAATGAAGTGAAGGCCCAGACAACCACATAATATATAAAATTGACCTCAAACTGAGATGGTTACATATACAGAAAAAAAATGAATTAAATATGTTGTCTCTATGATATCTTTGAGCCATATTGCACCCCATGCTCCTGACATCATCTTAGCTATCCCACTCAACATTCTAAATGGAAACTCAACCCAACCTATTCATGGAACAAGTGTGGGGATAATCGGGTACCGAAGTTCTATGGCTTCCCAAGTAGGGTTCGAGTACAAAACTCATTAGGGTATCACCAAATTAGTATCGTACTTAATTGAGAATGTATTGATGTGTGAATTTGAAAAGCTCATAATAAATAAAAAACTAATGGAAAAAAATAAACAATAGCACAAACAATACCTTCTTCAACCCAATGCCAGAATGTCTCTAAGAACATCATTATGCCCCTTCCAATATAACAACCATCATTAATCCTTGGGTCTGAGACTTCAATCGATCATACCTACTTCATCCAATATTAGAGTGTCTCTGAACGTGTCCAGATGATCATTCCTACCAACAAGGTAATTTGGACAATCCCCAGGTAATCTTGGGTGAACCATAGATAATATTACTACTAAGGGTAATATGAAAATACCCATGGAATGAAAACTAATCCAATTAGGGGTAATATACCCATCATTATGGAACATATCAACCACCTCTAGTGTAATACCATCTTGGGATAATATACGTATCCTCAGATCATCCAAATATCACAATCCTACTATGTGTATAATACTCATCCTCATGGTATGCAGGCTCACCCAACCAGGGATAATATAGCCATCCCTATGAATAAACAATGTACTAGGGGTAATTCACCCATCCCCAAACCAAGAATAATGACATAGAAATGAAAAACACTTGCCTTTGGAATCCATCATCCCGAGGCATCAAGCATGAACAGGTAAAAAAGAATAATGGGTTGGATGAATGCATGGCCTACCTAAACTACCACAAAATTATGGGATCATAATTTAATTGGGGTTTTAGGTGACACATGAAACCATATCTACCCATAGAAATACCTTATCACAACCACATTAAGATTACTAAGAAACATAGGTCCCACAGAACACCTAGTATCACCACCACCAATATTACATAAATCATTTCATTTTCGGACTATCTCTAGGCACCCAGTGGGGTTCCCTCAGTCAAAACAAGTAGAATAACTCCACATGGAGTCCTTTGTATTAATCTATCCTCAAGCCAACACTTGATACTCTAATAATTCCTCATACCTCATAATTATCAATAGGGTAGAATAGAATCACTAGTTACATAGGGATATGAAACAAATTAAATAACCAAGAGATGTCCCAGGAGCTATCTCTACAAACATAGTAACACTAGGTCAGCCGTCTGACCCATCTTAATCCTGAACTGCCTAAGGTATAAACACCAAGGCCTTTTCAAATCAAACAGGGAATTACCACTCACCCCAGGTTAGAACTACAAGCATATCATCTCTAAGGTATCACCAAGTTCCCACACGACCCACTTAGGAAAATTGTCCCAATTCCCATAATCCTATTGAAGAATATTTATAAGGATTATATACTAGTTCCAGTATAATAGATTAATTTAATTCACAATCCTCAGGAGGAGATTATAAATATCATGTAATTTCTCATATCAAGGCCGCATCCATCAGTGAGTGAGGTGTCAATCTAGTTCCTTAAAACCAACATGGACTAAGTTCTTGTTTCGTTACATCAAGTTGTTCAATTAATTAGTCATTCTAATTTAGATAGTTAATTAAATTAAGATAATTAAATTTAGTAGGAGGGAAATATCTATAGTGGAAGGCCCACACATCACTATACTAAAATAAAAGTATAAATGTCATAGGGAAATTATGTTGAACATCTACCTCAAAATAAAAATTTTCTATTTATATACAATGTAATCAAGATCCTCCAAGACCCATAAAAGCTCAACCCAACCCAAATAAACCCATTCCAACCACCCAGGCTCCTATATCAATCAAAAAAAAAAAATAATTAATTATAGCATTTATAATTAATTAATTAATGCAATTTAAACTCATCATAATTCCGAATAAATCAATGGGCCTTAGTCATCCATAAAAACCTCAAGACATGGGGTGTTGGCCACCCTAGTATGCCCCTAGTCCCAAGCTAAGACAAATCCCCAATCTTTGACACAAAAACCATAATCAATTCAATTAAATATTTTTAGTGTAGATAGTATCTCATAATTCCCACATCATAAGTAGAAAAGAAATCCCCATCTCATTTGGACGATTCCACCATGATCTAGTGGAATTGAATCCAAACCTTATGGTGGGTGAAATGATAATAAGAATTAGAGGAGAAAAAGATTATTGGAGATCATTGGAGGGTGATACATACCTTCCATAACCACAATACACCTCAACAATGGATAAATAGAGGAGAACCAAGATGGAAAGGTGCCTCAACCTACTAGGATCACACGACAAAAATGAGAGGGGGTGGAGGGTTTCCTCCTCGAAACCCCCTTGGGGGGAAATATTAATTTTTCCCCATTTTAGTCCACTGTCTAACTGAAATGGGTTGACCAATTATCCCATGGATCCCTTGTACAAGAGGGGTGCTACTGACCAACCACCCGGAGAAACATCCAGTACATGCCTGATCCTTCCCCAACCTCTTCCATACCCCCAAAAATGTTGAAATAAAAATGTTTGACGGGAACCAACACCAAAAAATTTATTGTTATCCCCGATTGGAAATACACCCTATCCACCAAATAAAAATTCAAAATTCATATGAATTACAAATGTTATTACATTCAAGAGGAATTAAAAACTCCCCATCATAACACTTCTCATCCATATGAAGTCTCATATAGTATCACATTATAATTACAAATCTACATTGGTTAATAATTCATAATAAAATGGTTGTGTTATGTCCTTCAACTCTGAAACACCTCTAAATTGAAACTATAACATACAACACTCAAACTTCTATAACCCAAGATAACAATCATAACAATTCCCAAAACACTGGGATGATTCTTTTATAATATTATCCATCCTAATAAATCCATGATTTCGTTGTCTCATTCATCATGAGGCCTATAGGGATCACCATCATAATTATTATCTCACAAATATAGTATTGAATCATGGTGATGTCCACCATTATAATTTCCTTTAATAACTCAATACCCTAATTATAATGATGTTTCCAACATGAATAATAACACACTAATCTCAGACACTCATAAAAAAACTAGTCCAACACCAATAGCATCCCGCACATTCAGTTTAGAACCAAAACCAAAGGGTATAACTACCCATATACGAGGGCCCTAAAGACATTGGATTCCCAAGGAAATACCCAACCAATTATTGAAACATACCAATTGTATCCAAACAATGTACCCGATGTGGTTTCAAGCTCACCGTATCAAAAAACCCATAAAACCACCGACCAAACCTCATTTGAAAAAACTGTCATGAAAATTCTCAAATCTAGCTTCTAGACTATCATTTAAACTCCTAATCATGTGGAATTTAATCCCAATGGAGTCCCATGATCTTCCATATCATGCTCATTGAGGTCTGATCCCAACTCCAGGTGCAATTCAATAGTTGGATCCCAAACTAATCAAATCAGATCCCATGTTGCATCGTAAGAACCGAAATAATTCTGATCTGAATCACCCTTATATTATCTCTATATTATCACAATTATGATACCTATTTTTAGACTTCTCCCAACATTATTTTTGAATTTACATTTTATTTTCACAGAGTAATCTAGTTGAACCCACATCCACGTACTCACTGATGTTAAAATATACTATGATAATCACATGATTCATCACATACTTTAATGATCCTTATCACATGAGGGTAACATTCCCATGAATGACATCCTACTCCCAACCCTTTGAGTGTACATTTCATCACTTCACTTCATCAAAACCCAAAACTACAACCCATGACATGTCCATACCCAAACGTAATGACAAGACATGGCCAAGCTTGCTCATACCTAAGCATCATCACAACATAAATTATGGTTTTCTCTAAAAACACAACGAGGGTTACACCCTAAAATGTATAATGGTTAACCTCCCCAAATTAGGTATTCACTTAAACTACTCCTTGAGTGTAACCTCAATGAGTTCCAACATCAGACCTGTTTTCCTCCATCTAATCCACACTCATTCCATCCCAATAATCACTCTCAAGTCAATCATTTGACTACAACCAGTCTATTTTCTGAATATCCCTCACCATAAGGGTACATTATTGATTTGGTCTGAAAGTTTGAGTCATCACACCCACAAGCATCTCATCAAACTTATTGGCCCTTGGTTCACACATGATAGTTCACCAATTCATAATTTAATCAGAGTCATATATATCGAATGCATACCACCTTGATCTTAATCAAACATAATGGAATACAATCTTATACCACTGATTGTAAAACCCAAATCACTCTTAGGTGTGTATCATTTCATCAAAAAAATGTGGATGAACCTAAACCATTGACCATTCTCCAAGGCCTTTTAATCTTGTTTTAAACAAATCACCCTTGGTTCTCATTTTTAAAAGTCATGTATCACTTATGTCATATTATATCTCATGATCACCCACCGTAAATCATCATTATAATGTCAAAAACATCTTCCCACACTCCCACCATGCACAGAAGCATGTTCAAATCACACATGGTCAGGAACTCAACCTGCCATGCCCTTGTTTTCCTGTTTCGGTAAAAAACCCCATAGCTTAAGGTGTTTTCACATTAAAGATTATTTAACTTATCATTATAAATATATCGTATAATCTTTCACATCTCAGATGTAATATCCTCATACCATGAAGAACCTACCTATGATTCTCATTTCTAGATAGATCTGAATCCTAGGCAAACACCTCACTCAGGTTTCCCTCACATACCATATCTCTTTAACTCACTAAAACCTAGAAACATGTCTTAATGGTCACTAGTGTATCTCAAATATAACATGGTTCACATATCATATTATCAATAAGTCATGGGAAGTATTCATACTTCTATATCAAAACCCCACAGAAATACATATTCAAAAACACCCACTCGATGGGATCCCATACAAACAAACATCACATGCAAAAACCAACACCCAATCTAGATTTTCATGCACATAGGTAAAAAACCTCATGCCAATTCATCATCCCATATGATCGTTGATCTATACCAATCATCCTCATACGACACCTCTCTAAAAAAACACAACCTCATTATTCAGGTTTTATTTATACATTCATTTCTTCTTATGTGGTCCCTATTAAGGAAACTAAAAATTATAGCTCAATAAAATAGAATTCCCTTCCATTCTATATGGTAAAATACCATAAAGGTTGTCACGTGAAATTCAAATAACTAGGACCAAATAATAGAAACCCAAAATGGGTTTATCATTAGGGATCCAATGCTATTCCAACCCACTAGGGTTACTATATATCCCATACACCAAGGGATTTCATCATCATCATCAATGAGAATCTCTCCATAGAATCCACATGACCAACAAATAAAATAAAATATATACACAAGTTTTCCCAACTGAGTTGAGTTCCACTAAGTACTTATATAGGAAAATATCAAATGAGTATTATCTAGAACATTAAACAGACACACTACAATGACTTTATCATGTAAATCATATGTTTCTAACATGATGAATGAGATTCCTCTTGCCTATACAGGATGAGTGTCAAATTTCCACTAACTATATCCTTTATAACGGGAAAAGAGAAAAAACATGATAAACCATAAGTCAAAAATATCAAACCTCAAGTGAATGGCACTGGAGGATAATCAAAATAAACATAAAAACACAAGATAAAAACATCAATCCCATAACCATGGAAACCTAGACTTCCATCAAGAAATATTTTCATGATCCACCAGTCTTGGTTATTTCACAAGTCCCTAGACATTCCAATATAACCTTTCTACCATATTCCCATAAAGAAAAAAAAAATAAAACAATGCATTGATTCCACTTTGTAACATCCCAACCATCCTTACTCTATAAATAGTATATGGATCGATTCTCCATGTGGCCTCAAGTGCACCTCCCAGAATGCTAGAGGTTGTTGACTAGTAGTGTGGGTCTAAGGAGGTATGATGGAGAGGTTATACCAACTATATCAGAGTGCATAAAATAATATAAAATAAATAAACATCATCCATCACAAATAAATTGTAAGGGGAAGAAGATAAATATAAAGAAGGAGATAATAAATAAAATTTAGTTAAGGCCCAAATAGTCATGCAATACATACATTTTAATTCCCATGTAAAGAACAAGGATTTTCAAACCTAAGTTTCACCTCTTTTTAAATGAATATTAAATATATTTCATAAAAAAATTCCCATAGACTGTAAAATTTTTGAGACTTTGGATACTTGAAACACAATGTTCTAATTGCATGATAGATCTCAATGTTTCCTAGAAATACCTTCTCACATATTACTCCTCTTAGTAATATCCTACATAAACCTCTCTTCATAACATGGGGAAGAAAACACAAAAAAAGGGTGAGATCAGATGCTCGATAAGGGTAAATAAAGGAGATAGAAATCTATGATCATATGAAATAAAAAGATAATCATAAGAGTATGTTATCCTAAAAATAACTTACCAATTTCATAACAACATTTCATATATCATAAACATGATTCATGGAATTAAAATTAGTCATTTCAAAAAACATGGCCCATAATAGTAACAAATAATCAAAAACAAATCATGAACTATAAGATCATGTCATAAAAGTGTGGTACCATCATAAATATTAAAACCATTTAATATGTTAAGGTTAACTACCATGACCATCAAAATAGTGGGTCAGGGATTATCACTTGTTTCCAATTATAGTTCAGGACACAATTGTTTCCCATAGTTGATTAGGACTCACTTTCTTTCCATAGTGGATCAAGACCATATACTTATTTCCAATTATTTTATCATGATATATGAATCTTTACCCAATTATATCATAAAAAATTTATCATATCATTGCATTATAACTCATATAATGAAAATTAGTTTCATAAACATTTTTTTTAATTTACTGTACCATAACCCATTAAAAATAAATGGGCTTCATAATCATTTCATCAACATATAAATTATTAACCTCTAGAAATAATAATGATATTATCATTCAATATTTTCCCTATTAAGTCATAAGTAACATAAAAGGATGGAATCTTAGATGGAAAATGATTTTTAAATAACACATGGAAATTTTATTGAGGAAAATAAATGTCCCACTTTTAAAAACACTTTTTGGAATATAAAAATCTTCAAAAAAATTTCTCTTAAAATAAATTAGGAAATATATAAAGGAAGGTTTAAAAATCATTTAAAATATTTCTTAATAAAAATATCCTATCCATTTTGAGAGTTACTAAGAATTCCTAAAATATTTTTTAAATAATATCCTTTGAAATTAAACTTCAAAACTAATAAAATAATCTTTAAAACATTTATTTATCATGAGGGTGAGGAATTACCTTCATGTCATATACATTAAAATAAACATTCCTTCACATTTTTCATAAAATCTAAATGGATGGGGTTTTGGAAAATATGTGGAGATTCATTTTAATATTTTTTAAACAAAATTCAAAAAATGGGTAAAAATTTCATAAATAAATCATTTTTAGAATGTTAAAAAAAATTGAAAACATTTTTAAAATACATGGTTTTGGAATAAAACTGATTTTTCGACTGAAGAGAGAAATGAAGATAATTTCTCTTAAAAATATTGTTTTGTACTCTTGAGTGCCTAAAGAGTGGAAAATGAAGGTAAAACATGCATTCTCATGAAATAAACATAGTAGAATAAAATTAATGTGTTTCTTGAGATATGATTCATAATATTTCTTCATCAAAAGCATAAGTATAAACAATCTTGATAAACAATGAGATTGTATCATAAAACCCTTACCACTTGGGTAATTTTGAATTATACGCCTCAGGAAAAAATAAAATTAAATCAAAATTTAAATATCATAAGAATAAAATATTTCATGATATTATTTATCAAAGTGGATTTATATGCATCTCATAAAATAAGATAGGTGCATAACACAACATATTTCTCAAAGAAGACAAATTGGGACACAAATCCCTTAATGTATTGGTAACATTGAAATAGAAAACCCCATGAAAGAGAGATCCTAAAATGGATGTGTAAATACAAATAATAATTAGGATAATAATAATAAAATATATTCTTGGGAAGTATATACAACACATAAAAGAAACATATGGTGAATATAGAATATTTGTCACAGAAAATAAAAGTGAGATGAAAATATCTTACCTTAAGACTTAACTTCCTTTATACAAGTTCAAACCTCATATATAATAAATAAAATTTTATTATAAATCTATTATATAACCATAATAATATGTACCATACAATATATGATTTAATTATGACTTTTCATTATCCGTTCATTAACAAATCCATGTTAAAGTCATGTTTTGGGTAATAAGTGCTTTGTTTTTCGTATATGTTTTGATTCAATATTTTCATTCCTATTAATTTTATCATGGTTAAATAATATAAATAATGTTAAACACGATATTAATATCATATCTTTTTTCATTATATGTTTATTTATAGTAATCCACAAAATCTAGTGATAGAAAATGAAATACACCCTTCCTAGAGAGGGTTGGTCATACGTACATATGATCGTTGTTTCCATTTACTTGATAGATAGAACAAAAGGAAGATAAATAATAATTAAAATATAAATATTAATTATTATATAATATTTATAACACATATTTATTAAATTTATCCTTATTTTCTTCCATTCAATGTGTTAGTGAAAAATGAATCACATCACTTTGTGAGGTGGTACTCAACAGTACACATCAACGATGTTATCGTATTCCCCATGGAATAGAAAGTAATAAGGTATATGTTATATAATATTTTAATAAATGTAATTATCTTAAAAAAATAATATATATTAATTTAACATATCCTTATTACCATCCAAGTAAAACATAAAGGAAAAACACATCTTATCGGTTCATGAGACGGTAGTCCGTCGTATACATGAGCGACCTTATTGTTTTCCCATAGGTTGGGAGGTAAGAATTTAGATGTTGTATTATAATTAAATAGGTATTATAATATCTTAAATATAAAATAAATAAATATAAAATCAATCATTATATCCGTCTCTGAGAGGTGGTGATGGAAAACAAATAATATCGGTTCGCCAGGCGGTAATCCACCACAAACACGAATGATGATTTTGTATCCCATTTATTGGAAGAGGAGTTGGATATATGTTATGACATTAACATAATAACATATAATTATATATATAATATAATTATTTTATTATTTTATTATATTTTTATAATATTTTTAGGAGTTATAATAAGTATTACAAAAATGAATAGTTAAAAATTTACCTCTTCTTTAGACAACCTCATCAGGTTCAACCTAAAGACTACCCATATTGGACTTATGATCTCAAAAAATCATCTAGTATTTGGGTAAGAAATTAGTGAATATATTTTTTTAGGTATTGTAAAATCCCAAGGGTTTTGGGAGTGTTAATAAGAGAGGAATGAGGGAGGCCTTTTATAAGTGATGTGAGTGGTACACTTATTATTTTTGAAAATAAAAAGGTGTACCCACATTTTTTATATGAAAAAAGAAAAAACAATGGGAAATTATATAACCTTAGAGACTATAAGGTCTAAATAATTACAAAAAATTAATGTTAGAAAATTTTATCGGTCATTTGACCTCTTTTCTTTTTATTTTAACTCCCTAGTAAAACCATTTCCACCTTAACCTTGGTAATTATTTTTTACTATTTTTACTATTAATTATTTTAAAAAATTAAGTTCAAATTGTTAGATAATATAAATTATGATAATAAAAAATAAGGAATCCAATTTTCCAAATTCCATTCATATAATTTCTAAAATTTAATTCAAAAATAATATCGTAGATGCAATGAAAAAGCTTTTTTTGAAGACAAAAGTTTAAAAAGTTTAAAATGTTTTTACATAAAAATTAAATATGAAATTTATTAAAATAACAAAAATCGTATTATTAGATATATAATTTATCTAATTTTATTCTTAAAAGCATATTAAAAAAATTTATATGTTTTTAATTGTTCTAAAAGAAATCAAAATTCTTAAAAAAATTAATTTTCGCTATTGATGAAAAAATTTATATTTTCATAAAATTATCAAAAATTCACTATATGAAAACTTTGACAGTATTATTTAAAAATTTATTTTTAAAAATAAATTTTCTAAAATTGGAAAAAAATAATTTCAAAATAAGTGGGGTAAATGCGACAAAACTATTTTTTAGAAAAATATACTTTTTACTCATAAAATTGTATTTATTCTTATATCTTGTCTAGAAAAAACATAAGATGAATTTAAATTTTTTTTAAATATATTATTTGTAAATTTAAATAAAATCATTCACCAAAAGTGATTTTTTTAATTTATTTTGGTAGAAAATGTTTGTGTGCATAGAAATTGTTTTAGAGAAAAATATTTCCTTTATTTTCAAATTGGACACCAAAAAATCATTATATACATATGTGTAAACCATATATTTTCTCAATTCAGTTAATCCTATTCACACCCATCATTCCAGTGGCTAGGTGATAACTATCATATTAAATAATAATATTTTAATTATATGTCTCATTTCGTTAAAACTAAATTTTACATGTAACACAAGATAAACTCGATGTCGCTTGTAACAAAATCTAAAATTGGTATTGTTTGTAAGGTAAGATATTGAAGAAATTAAATTTATAAAAAATATATATTCCATAAACTCTCAAGGAGTTACATTCCAATCGTCTGATTACATATATATACTTGAATAGAATGAAATAAACTGTATTTCTCCACGAAATATCCAATCCATATCACACCCCATGCTCTTGTTATAATCTCAGCCATGTACATAACATTCTAAATTGATTCCTAGAAAAAATCATGTCTACAACAAGTGTATGGATGCTTGTATACCCAAGTTTCATGGCTATACAAGCTGTGTGTGAGTGTAAAATTTAGTAGGACACCAATAAAATCCCATATATAACTGGTGATGTAGTGATATGTGCATGTAACATGCTCAGAATAAAGAAAAACATATTAAATTTATAAACAAAACCACCAATAATACCTTATTTGGTTATGTTCCAAAATCTCTATGAGAATGTTGTGTTGATCTTGGATACATAGTAACTGATATCTATCATTGTGTGTGAGATCTCAATTTACCATACATGCTTTGTCTAGTGTTAGAGTGTCTTTGGGCATGTCATGATGATCATTTTTACTTACAAGGCCATTTTTCCGATCCCAAGGTAATCCCAGACCATCAATAGTGCATGGGTCTATTGAGGGTAATATACCTATCCCCATTTCATGAGGGCTTAGACAAAAAAGGGTATATTTCCATCCCCATGACATAGATCAACCACCTTAATAATAATACCATCTTGGGGGATATACCTATCTCGAGATCATCCAAAGTATATAGGCCTATCGAGGGAAATATACCCATCCCCATGGCCTGTGGGATCATCAAACAAGTGGTAATATACTCATCCCCATGGAATATTTGTGTAGTGGGTGTAATACACCCATCCTAAATACAGACATAATGACCTAAAAAACAGTTGCCTAAGGTATCCATTATCTCAGGGTTTCAAGCATAAGAAATTGAAAAATAATAGTGGGTCTTCTATGTGCCTAACCCATTTTATCCACCACAAACTTCTAAACTCACAATGTAACTGGTATTCAAAGGTGATACCCAGAGTAATCTCTACGCATATCCATACCTTTTAGAAAGCCCTATTGGTCTTACCATGCATCTCAGGTCCCATGGAACACCTAAAATCACAACCACCCACGTCACATAAATCCTATCAGTGTCTATTTATCTCTAGGAACCCACTGGGGTCCCCTTGATCAACACTAATAGGGGTACTCCACTTGGATTCCTTAGTCTCTATTTGGTCTTAGGTCAACACCCAATTATCTAAGGACATCACATCCCTAGACTTAAATAACTTGGTTTCATGGCCTCACCATCTACAATGGACTCAGAACATAGGAAAAAATCAAGATATGGACCATTTCCATTCTCTATATTGAAGAAACTCTAGGTCGATCCATTCGCCTAACTCAATCATGTTCTTCCTAGGGTAGGTCCACCAATGTCTGGTCACATTAGATGGGGAAGTATCATTTTCTTCTAGTTATCACAATGAGACTATTGACTCTAAGTAATCACCTAGTTTTTACATGGAACTATTTAGCCGAATTCTTGAGTTCCTACTCTCCTCTATAAGGATATGTCTAAGGATCCTATACAAGGACTAGTACACTACATTCCTTTAAGTAACACCCCTCAGTAGGGGCTCATACATCTTAGGAAATTTCTCAAGTCAAGTCCTCATCTATTGGAAGATGAGGAATCAAGTTGATTCTCTAGGGAAAACAAGGAATAGGTACTCATTCATTTACATTATGGTTTTCAATTAATTGATCGTTATTATTCAAGAGTTTAAATAAATTACAATATTATTATTTAATAGGACACCACCTATAGTGGTGGTCCAAAAAATTTCATGCCATATGACAAAAGAATAATTTTCATAGGGAAATTTCATGGACCACATAACTTAAAATTTTCTTTTCTCATTTATATCTATGGGTCAGTAGCTCCATCCATGACCATCCAAGATCGACCAATCACAAAAGAACCCAGGCCAACCGATTAATATCTTATCTCAAACTATGAAACACAAATTTATTAATTATATCCATTATAATTAATTAAATAATCAAATTTAAACTCATAATAATTATTGATATCACACCAGGCCATAGTTTTCTATCGAAACCTCAATCCATGGGGTGTCATCCACCCCTAAATCACCACTTAAGCTCCATCTAAGAAAAATTCCCATCATTTAGCACCAAAACCATAATAAATTTAATTTAATTTTTGTAAAAAACCTCATAAAACTAATAATAATGAAATAAATTACAAGATATTTGAGAAACTTGGTGTAGATGGTGTCTCAGGATACCCTCATCACATGTAGAATGAAAGAACCATCTCATTTTCTAATTCCACCATGATTTGGTGGAATCAAAACAAAACCATAATCTAGGAGAAATGAAAATTAGAATGTGAGGATAAGAATAAGTGTGAATATCATCATATGGTGATACATGACATTTATCTGCATGAAAATGCCTCAAGAAAGGCCAAATAGAGAAGAACCAAAGGGGAAGGGAATCTCAGTCAGGTGGTGTCGCATGAAAAAAATGACAGGGAGGATTTTTTTTACCCTCTGAAAACGTGAGGGTAAAAAAGATTAATTATTCCCCATTTAATTCCACCTTCTAACTGGTCGACCCCTTGTATAAGGGATGTCATGTTGGCCAGTCACCAGCTAGCCAATGGAGATTGTAGTTTTCACTAAGGCTGCTCAAACACCACGGGATGCTTCTGAAACACACTCTATTCCTATAAAACAACTTTTATTCCACAAACCATGTTTAAATACTCTTTTATGGGTAAGGAACCTATAGATTCATTCTAATCCCTGACTTAGAATTTGGTTCATCCACCAAATGTAAATTCAAAATTCTATTAAATTACTAATTCCTGTACGGTCAAGAGTAATTACACCATATAAACTCAACCAAAGTTTTTACCATAACATCATGAAGTTATAATTAAATATAACCTATAATCAAGAAACAATAAATCTTATTATTCTCTAATCATACATCATCATACTCCACCTCTCCTAACTAAGTGAATTACTCACTCTTAGGACACATGTGAAAAGATAATCTAGAGTCTAGGAATAACTATACTGTGATAAAAAGGTCAAAGTCATTAAGAAAATTATAAGCATCTAAATCCTTCAAAATTAACAAGTAATGATTATTATTTTAATTATAATCATTTGTATTGTTAGGAAAATTTATGTTAATGTAGTTTGGGTGGTTCCTAAGTGGTAAAAAACCCTGTCATCCAACAAAAAAGAAATTGTTTCAAATCTAGGGTTGGGATTAATTTTGAATTTACTATATAAGTAATATATATTGAACTGTAGTGGTGTTGTACTAACAAAAAAATTTATGCAAATTGGGATTTTGATTGAGATAATTGGGCCAAGGATCTATAAGGACTTCAGACTATCAATTTCCTTCAGGCCACAATGACATTGATCCAGCATGTGCCTCTAAGACATCAATGAACTTACAACCATAGGGCCTCTAGTCCATTATCATTGGGAAGCAAGTGAAATGGTATGACTATTTTAACGACACAATCCAATAGGTTGGAAGTGCGGCATGGCGACATCCAAGTTCCATTAGGCGGGTTTCCTTGAAGGAGGGATGAGTGTGCTGATTTCTATCAACCATCCATACATCCCTATGGATTTTCAATGTGAGACATATGGGTTCCCTGAAACATGATTATCAGTGAAATGAAATTAGTTTTTTGGTGTGGTGAAATAGGTATGAAATAAATTGGAGTGCCATGCACGCATCCATGTGTGGGAAGATTGAAAGAGAGATGGGTATGATGGAACCTATCATCCGACCCTCTTCCTTCATAGATATCTAATGTTTGATCGAGGGTTTATCTGCCATGATGTGTTAGAAGATAACATGATGAAAAAATTATTAGTGGTGGGAGACAAAAATTTAGACTAGTAATACATTACATTGACTACTGATAAGGGGAAATAGGGTGTAATACTCATGATATGGAATGAAGTGGGCTCATCATTTAGATAAAACTATTTATTTGGACCTATGTACACAAGAAATTAGGGAAACCCATGTTCTAAGGCTTATGTGCCTCTAGGTATCTGTTCCATGTATTGTAATAAAATAGGTCTAATGGGTTCTTTTCATTTCTTGTGGGAAGGGATGAGGGTTTACCCACTAGGATGTCTAGGTGTGTTACACTTATTTTGTTTCTTATAATCCCCTATGCCTATAATAAATAAATTAACAATTCTTATTAATGTGTATAGGTTTATTATCATAAAAAAACTTAATATCCATATTTTTATACATAGATTAGATCATTTGAGACTAAATTTTATCTTTAGACCTACAGATATGCTAATTCCTGCCACTAACATTTAATCCTTCTTCCTCCATCTTAATAGTGTACAAATTTTGAATTTTTGAGGAAAATCAAGCTTATTTAACCTATTTGAGCTCAAGGATATCCTTATCATACATAATATAGTTTTTAATAATACAAAAAGACTCATCTAAATATTTAAAACTAATAAATGTCTATTCTTTATCACCTATATGGACATATATATTTGATTGATCTAATAAGATTCTGTTAAATTAATTTATATGTTCTTTGACTATAGTTCTACGATTCATTTTAAAAGTGTAAAATATTTTCTTATTATATAATTATCCTATTAATTATTTATTTTCAAACCATGATTCTAATTTGGATAAGAATTTTTCCATAGTAAGCTTCTATGAAACCTATCGAAGAAATTTATTACTGAAATAAAATTACATAAGGGTGTGGGATTTATTGAAATCTACATAGGTAACAGTAGATTGTCCATCATCATACATAGTATTGGCATCATTTTTCAGACTACAAATAGAATCAATAATATCATTGTGTTTATTATGTATTCTCATCTTGATTCTCTAGAGATTAAAATCATTTTATCTATCAAATTTATCTATCAATAATTTCATAAAAACCATCACTATGAATTAAAGGGATCTAATACCAATTTTTTGGATGGTGTTGGGAGTATGTCCACAAGAATGGAAAAGAAAAACTAATTTATATATATAGTTATGATTTTTATAGGGTAATCAATTTATTATTATCAAAATGGTGAATGAAATTGATAATGAAATTTAAATTAGAACAATTTAGAGTTGAGAGATAGAAAAAAATAAAGTGTGCATGTACTATGATTTAGTTTTCATTGAAATTACAAAAATAATGATAAAAACTACTCTAAATATCATTATTACTAAAATAAAGTATCCAAAAAAATAGAATCAAAAGAAGTAAGGGACCAAAGAGACACTCTTTTTAAGAAGGTCCTAATAAATAAAGTCACAATTATCAGTTCTATCACGTGGAGTTAACATTTGTCTTCCTGGATGGAATCATGTAATTCACCAAGAAGCATAAAGGATACATGAATAGAGACAAGAAACTAATCATAATTACAATCATTAGGTCAAAATTATCCTACAATATAAACCCCCATTGTATCACAGATCTTGTGCCTAATTATAAATTTATGTTTAGTTATCAACAACCGTTTGTTTATCTTTTATTTGGAAAAAATTGAAAGGTAGAGATTCTTGGTTCAAGTTCTCTAAAGGTACCTCCTATTTTAACATTCAAAAAATATAAAATTGTTTTTTTCAAGAATATTATCTTCCATTACTCTCACATGCATGATAACCTATATAAAATACCATCCCACACACACAAAATACATTATAGATTATGGATTTGACTAAAACCACCAGTATGCTGAAGAAACCAAGGAAAAACCTTGACACACATCTCATTTGAGAGACTTAAATAACGATTTTTAAGTTTTATATAATTATTTAAATTCAAGTTTGATGAAAATCCATGTATATAATTATTTTTATGGTATATGATGATTTAAAATTTTAAAAAATTATTAAAAAGGCAATGGAAAAAATATTTTTTTTAAAACAATAATAAAAATAAAGGAACACATGGATAAAATAGATCATCCCTAAATGCAAAAATCCTATCAAATTGATATTCTTTGAATTGATATGAACCTATGACATATTATTATTAATTATAAAAATTTAGGTATTCGGAAATTCTTGATACCTGAATCCCATCTCATTTAGTTTTTCAATACACAAACTCATTTACAATTCATTTATTTTTTAAATCCATTACACTAATCTTAATCAATTATATTTTGGAATAACTAATTATAGATCCTAATATATATATTTTAAAATTTTAAAATTAATTTATCAATATAAAATGAATGAACCATTCCATAATTTTTATTTTATAATAATCTATCTTTTTGATTAGATTGATAGGGAACTCTTACAAAACCCAAAGGCCCAAAGTCACAATAACCTTAAAATTACATGAGTTATAGGCATAGAGAAAGAGTGGACTTAAAAATTTATTAACCCTAATACACTAATATTGCTTTTATTTATCACCTCTATAATTCTACACAAAAATCACCTCCTAATTTTTCTATTGGCTTGTAGTTCCCTATGTAAAGTTACATGGGCTGATGGCTTGTCCACCATATCATTCCTTCAATCTTGTGTCCGAATAGCTTCGTCTGGTAACTTCTACAACTCTGATCTATTATCCAAGGTCTTCTCAAATCTGGAGATCATATTCCATATTATAAATCTAAAATGAATATATCTAAAATTAAAAAAATATATTTTAAAATTTTATTATTATTTTTCAATTTGTGCTTAATGAATCAATAATAAATAATTGAATGGAATTAAAATTTATAATTATTCGATAACTAAAAATAAATTAATATAATTTTATAATTTCACTATTATTTTAAAAATATATTGTTAATATTTTTATAATAATTAATTTAATAGTATTAGAGTTTAGATTACTCTAACCCTTTTACTTGAACTCTATCCAAATAATAATTTGGTTTTGAATTTAATACCGTAGCTCTATCAAAACCCAATGAACCACAAGGTGAACACTATTTAATCACTATTTCCAATGCTTTCACCGGGGCGTGCACATCCGTCTGTGGGGACATGCTGATGCTGCCCCACATTCCCGCTTTCCAAAGGTGGGTGGCATCCGCTCCTTATTTAGGGACATCTGCTCCTTGATCGAAACCAGGATGATGGGATGTCGGTTCTTCCTTCTGTGGATTCCTCCTCGGAACTCGTCACCTAGTCCGGGTCCCCCTCATATATTTAATACGTTGTTCATGAAACTCTTCCCAGTTCCATGTTTCCATGGACGCTGGTTAATTACACTGCTTCTGTCAGGACATTCCAAAGGGTTCGGTCAGGGCAATAACCGTCAGTCGGAGAGTAGTCACGTCGAGGCATCAGTAACGTGTCTGAACACTGGGGAATTGGTGTGTCTGTCTTTTATCCCTTATTATAGGGCTTCTCGAGGGTGTGGAAGCCTGAGGAATCTGACATCGAGCGCGGGGAGTCATATGCCATAGGCATGTATCTGTGGTTTTACTCAGCTTACTATGTTCAACATATGGTAGGCCACGAGTTTAACATATTGTAGAGACGGATTAGCCTAATCTGAACACTAGCTGGAGTGGATCAGATTGAGGAATCCCTCTTGAAGGGATGCCAATATCGGGGTCATCCCGTGGGCGGCCTCCTGGATGTTACGGAGGGGAGTGGAATAACACGATCTCACTGGGATGTGGCGGCCCGGGTGAGAATCAGGATGGATGATGGATGGAAGAATGAAGTGGAGGGGGATGAAATGGGACCATCGTGAGGGTGACAACGGAGTTGGGATTGAGCCTCGAATAGACCTCCTACGTATCCCCGTGGTAGGGAATCAAAGACCCCGTAGTTCAGAATGGTGCGTCGGAGGACCGACGTGAAGGTGGACCTTGGTCCGATGGGTGGTGGGCTTGAACCTCAGGGAGGCTTCCTACATACCATGCTTTGACATGGATCAAAGTCCTCGTAGTTCCGGATGGTCACAATGGATTACCACTGGTCTGGGATACAGTTTAACGTCATGCTGGATGAATGCATTGTCATGGCCAATGCTTACTCTAAGCCCACGTGAGTCGTTCTCGGTATGAGAAACAAGAGCTAGCAAAGACCCGATGATCACGTCGCGAAGGGCGCGTCCATGAGAAGAGAAGAGGGTCTTGTGCGTTAGGTGGCCCATGATGTCGGGACATACTCCAGGATAGAGGCCCAGGGCGAAGGATGACGATAGTTTCGGGATTGAGCCTTGAAGAGGCTTCCTACGTATCCCCGTGGCAGGGAATCAAATTTCACATAGTTTGGGATGGACGTCAGAAGGCCAACATGAAGGAGTACCAAGGGCCCGGATGGTGGTGGGCTTGAACCTCATAGAGGATTCCTATATACCATGCCTTGACACAGATCAAAGTCCTCGTAGTTCAAATGGTGTGTCGGCAGACCGACGTTAAGGTGGACCTTGGTCCGATGGGTGTTGTCAGCGAAGCGACGTGAAGGTGGACCTTGGTCTGATGGGAGGTGGGCTTCAACCTTAGGGAGGATTTCTACATACCATGCCTTGAAATGGATCGAAGTCCTCGTTGTTCCGGATGGTCACAACGAATTACCACTGGACTGGGATACAGTTTAACGTCATGCTGAACGAATGCATTGTCATGGACAATGCTTACTCTAAGACCACATGAGTCGTGCTCGGTGTGAGAAACAAGAGGCAGCAAAGACCCGACGATCATGTCGTGAAGGGTGCATCCGTGAGAAGCGAATAGGGGCTTATGCATTAGGCAGCCCATGGTGCCAGGACTTACTCCAGGATGGAGGCCCAAGGAGAAGGATGATGATAGTTTCAGACTTGAGCCTTGAAGAGGCTTCCTACGTATCCCCGTGGAAGAGAATCAAAGTCCACGTAGTTCGGGATGGATGTCAGAAGGCCGGTGTGAAGGAGGAACAAGGGCCTAGATGGTGGTGGTCTTGAACCTCGTGGAGGATTCCTACGTACCATGCCTTGACATGGATCAAATTCCTCATAGTTCAAATGGTGTGTCGGCAGACCAACGTGAAGGTGGACCTTGGTCCGATGGGTGTTGTCAGTGAACCGACGTGAAGGTGGACCTTGGTCCGATGGGAGGTGGGCTTGAACCTCAGGGAGGATTCCTACGTACCATGCCTTATCACAGATCAAAGTCCTCATGGTTCAAATGGTGTGTCGGCGAACCGACGTGGGTGAGGACCTTGGTCCAAATGGTGTGGGGTTACACACTAGGCTGCCCAGGTTTTGGTGAACCAACATGAATGTGGTCGGAGTGACCAATGGATGATGATCTTGGACCTCATGAGGCTTCCTACATACCATTCCTTGACATGGATCAAAGACCTCGTAGTTCAAATGGGCGTGGGTGTCGGCAAACCGACGTGAAGGATGACCTTGGTCCGATGGGATATGGGCTTGAACCTCAGGGAGGCTTCCTACGTACCATGCCTTGACATGGATCAAAGACCTCGTAGTTCAAAGGAGATGTGGAATGCAGTTTAACATCATGCAGGATGGGGGTGAACCGACGTGAATGAGGTCGGAACGACCAGGTGATGGGCTTGAACCTCATGGTGGCTTCCTACGTACCATGCCTCGACATGGATCAAAGTCCTCGTAGTTCGGGTGGTCAGAACAGCTTACCGATGGACCAGAATACAGTTTAACGTCATGATGGACGATTGCATACAGTTTAATATCATGATGGACGAGGGAATTTACATGGTCGATGCTTACTCTAAGCCCACGTAAGTCATGCTCGGTGTGAGAATCAAGAGGCAGCAGGGACCTGACAGTCACGTCGTGAAAGATGCGTTCGTTAGAAACAAAGAGGGACTTACGCGTTAGGCCACCTGTGATGCTAGGACTTACTCTATGATGGAGGCCGAAAGTATGGAAAAGTGCAGAGAGAGAGGGATTTGTGACCAAAGATGGAAGGTGCCTCGTTTCCTATTGCGCCCTTCACTGGCCTTGGCAGTGGGGAAGTACGAAGGTGTATGGGTGATACCTTCTGTGAGAGAGGCTTGGGGATTTTGCTCTAGGGCAGCCCTTCCCCCAGGGACAAATGTCACTCCCAGAAGGAGGATATCGTCCCCTGTGGAGGGGTGATCCCATCTCTGTAGAGACGAGCAGTGCAAAGAATGTCCGAGCTGGGGGAACCCAATGTGGGAGGCATGGGGTCAGGTCACAGTTTAACGTCATGTGTTGAGGACAAGGTGCTTGGCAGTTTAACGTCCTGCAGCCCAGACGAGGCGGGTTTACTCCGCACCCCTAGGACTTAAATAACTGGTACCCTTCGCCCCTTGGGGGAGGGAAGGTACCGGAAAAGCCGTGGTAAAGGGGGGTCGTAGAGCGAATCATCGAGGGATCCACGTTAGCGTGGCCATGCAAAGAGGAAATAGCTGTTAGCATGCCTATGCGGAGAAGCATTAGGCGAGGCAAAACTACGAGTGGTATTGTCCATGGGACTTTAAAATCACATCGTGCAAACCTGGAGGGTCACACGGGAAGAGGAATTTCCAAGAAAAAGGGGTGTGATTCGCAAAATGGGGTGCCTTGGCCTTAGCATGGGGCAGGGGTGTGAGTGGAAGGTGCTTCACGAAGTGGAATAGTGTTCGTGGAGCAATGCCTCATGAAGAAGAGGTTCCTAGCGAAGCAAGGTGCTGTGAAGCATTGTGCTTCGTGAAGTACAGCGACCCTGCCTTGGCGTATGGATCACTTGTACAGGATGGGTGCGTCGCAAAGCATAAACGCTCTGTGGCTGCCCAGGTTCCCTTGGGAATCCCCTTCCTTCGCGAGCGCCCTTAGGCTTTGCGAAGGGAATCCCTCTCGGAAGAGGGGCTCAAAACTAGACAAGGAGAAGGCATCTCGCGAAGCAAAGGTACCTCGCGGAACTCATGATTCCCAGGGCGAAAGGTGCTTCGTGGTTCGGGAGGGGAGAAGCCGAAAGGTCAGAGTGTCCCTCTTTGAGACTCAGGGAGAGTCTGGGATTTATAGGCAAGGGGCGCCGCGAAGTGGAGCTCACGCAGTGTGAAGGGGCGGCTGTTGCTTGGTGGCGAGGTCACGAACATCAGTGTGTTTGCAGAGCATTCCCGCCTCCGGTGCTACGCAGAAGGCGCGTGAACGTCAGGGCGTTCGTGGAGAATTCCTGCCTCCTCTTCTTCGCGGATGGCGCGCGAACGTCAGGGCGTTCGCGGAGAGTTCCCATCTCCTCTGCTTCACGGCGGCCGCGTTGCTCGGGGGAACTTCACGTCGGGGCTTCGTGAGGCAGCGTGCTAGCTTCCTTTCCTTCTTCCCTTTGCATCTAGTATTTTGGCGCCAAGAAATGCCCCCCCTCAGACTTGGATCCACGGAGGGGTCAAGGGTCGAATTCTGAGGGAAAATCACCAAAATTAGTGACCGTTCACGAGGAGGCCTCGCGAAGGGGAGGACGGGGATGACAACAGTCGCACAGTCCGGACGTGCCACGAAGCTCCGCGCGGGCGGGACATGCCACAAATCTCCGGGGTTGCCGCCTATAAATAGGGGGGCTGACCTCTCTTTTTTCCTCTCATGACTTTTTCCCTTTTGCACTCTCGACTTCACGAAGATCTGCGTACTCCGCGTCTGCTCTCCGTGATTCGATCTTTGCAGCGAACTACGAGTCTCCGACTTCGCGACTGCGCCAAGAAAACTTCTGTAGGCCGAGGCCTTGCCCGTATCCTGGATCTGCGCCCGAGCTTCGAGAGAGATCTTTATGAGCCACCTTCGACCTGACCCGAAACATTTTTCGAGTTTCGAAACCACAATGGCCCATCAAGAAGCTATGTTGGGGGTGCTTGCAGATGCCGCCAAGAGGGATGAGATGGCCAACTGTCCGGGCCTTGGGGAGATGGTCCGAAGTCACTCGGATCATAATTCTTTGACAGAACTGCTATCAGAGAGTCAGATGAACTATCCGCATTGTAAGAAGCTTCCCTTGTACGGCTTCGGGCCGAGTGATGAAATCTTCATTCCTGAGGCGAGTAGGGGCGAACTGGCTTGCTGGTTCAGGATCACGCCATGCTAGAGGCAGTGGTCCAGGGTGGCCGATGGTCATGCATGGGAGGAATTCTCACCCGTCACCGCTGACTGTCTTTATAACCATGTGAACAATATTGAGGGGAATCCACTACAACTGGAGATTTCCCCTCCTCTGTACCGCACCATGTTGAAGGCAGCTTTTTAGGATTCGAAGAAGGGGTGGTCCGATGAGTGGGACCTACGCCAGGGTGGAAAATTCAACAACGACTGGGCATGGGCCTTCTGGGTAGGTGCCTCATACGAGGAGTTTGGGGCCTAGCTGAGGAGAGTAGGTTTGTATGAGGAGGAATGGGCCTCCCAGTTCCACATTTACTAACCAAAACAACTGATATCGGAGCTACTGAGCAGATGGTCGTACAGGACCAATACTTTCCACCTGCACCATAGGGAGGTGGGAATCAGTCTGTGGGATTTCCATCAGATTTCGGGGGTCCCGATCTTGGGGGCCATGTATGATGAGTTCCTCCTGGTCATGAGCGCATGGGAGGATACAGAGAAGATTCCGCGATTGGCGTCAGCATTGATGGCACTGGTCCCTGGAGAGGACAAGGAGGTAGTGAGAGATGTCCACATCAAGAAGTGGTTCGAGCGGTTCCTGAACTTCCCGGAGATTCGAGATTTTCCTTCGAGGCCTCGAACTTGTCTGAAGGTGGCTCAACGGGGCAAGGAGCACTTGTATTGGCGGCTCTTGGAGGACAACCAATGGAAGACTTGGGGTTTCATTGTCAGCACTGAACAACAGTCGATAGTCAGGCTGGCGGCGTTCATCGCGAACCTTATCTGTGGTTTGATCCTACCGGTGAGGGATACCAACATGGGGGTGTGGCCCAGCTCGTTCATCATGGCTTCCATGCTGGCCATGGGACGGTGGGTCAATATGGGGATTCCCATGCTCGCCAAGCTGTACAGGATGTTGCGGCATGTTAGCGAGGGCAAGAAGCCGCCATGGATATGCGGGCCCTTACACCTTCTATATGGGTGGATTGCGGCGCACATCAGGAGGATTTGTGAGTATCCAAACCCTATCTCACCACCGGGATCCAACTTCTGCCCTTCCATCCTGAATGCAACCGGGAACTTCTCATTCAAACTAACCATACCAATGGTGCTGAACCGGGTGTAGAGGGCAGATGAGTTTAACTTCCACCCGTTTCCATTACCGGCGAGGTTACTTACTGACGACAGGTAGGGAACGGAAGAGCACCGGGCCTATCTCCTGGAATTTTGCGGTGGAGTTTTGGTTGCACGAGTGGATCGTGAGCCGCTCTGCGAACCGTACACCCCACATCGGTTTGCGAGGCAGTTTCGGTGCCTGCAGCAGCTGACCCCGCAAGTCTACTGAGAGGTGCGTCATGAGGAGCACCCATGTGTAATGAGGTAGTTTTGGCTCATGTTCACATGGGAATATGGGAAAATGTGAATTTCATTGCCTCCATCCACCACCGCTTTACGATTGGTGAGGGAGTATGCCATCAGCTAGGAGGCCGCTTATCCGGGGGAGATGCTGAGATAGCCAACCATTCGGGATGATGACAGTGGGCCTCCCCTTTCCCGAGGTCGGGGTCGGAGTGTAGTAAGGGCCTCTCGTGGTGGTGGGGCTGCCGTGGTGGCGAGGCCTGCACCGACCGAGGGTGGGGCAGCAGCGGAGGACCCAGTGATTCCAGAAGAGCGTGGCCATCCGGAGGGGCAGCTGCCGAGGGGATTCCGTAGGATATCAAGTCAGGCTTCTGGGAAGCAGCTGTGCCATATTGACATGCCAGAGGATGCCATTTTCCTAGAGGCCTGGGACATTTGGGATGTCAACCGGCAATTCCTCAGTCCACCCGAGATGTGGGCACACTTGAATTGTCTCGGGATGGAGTTACCAGGCATAGGACCTGTCTGGGCCGGTTTCGCGGCATCTCTGGTGGAGGCAGAGCAATACTTGGGTGAGATGGAGGACTACATTTACTCCAGTGGTGTTCCATGCCCAATGACAGATCGAGTGAGGGTACTGCTGGATCGGACAGTTCCGCCACAACTGTCAGCCGCTAATCTGAGGGAGTGCTTCCCCCTGCTGGAAGAATCAGAGGACTCCTATCAGGAGGATGAGGCTAGCGGAGGGAGTCTGTTGGCGGAGGGCAAAGTCGAGGGTCAAGACCCAGACTCCGATGATTTTGCAGACGCCCTCGAGGTAGCAGTCCGAGCTTCTTTCCTCATGGTCCATTCTCAGGCCATCACAGATTTCTTACCGATGTTTGAACTATGCAGGAGGAACTTGTACCCAGGCCTCGCTCTCGCCTCTTGGTGGGTGATGATGCAGGACCTTCAGAACTCGTGCCTACGGCTACGTCCAGTTCTGCGTCTGGTGGGGCCAAAGCAACCGAGGTGGCTCTTCCAGAGTCTTCAGACCTTCCGACAGTATACGGAGAGCCACGCCTTGGGGTTCCGTCAGCATCGACTCAAGAGAACTACCAGGAGTTCAATCTCCGTAATTTTCCTCTTCTGGATTCATTGCTGTCATACGTAGATCGTTCCAACTAACGTTTACGTCCCTCTTTGTCGTACAGTTCTCCGACTGGCATGGGCTACTACGGTGAGGTTGGTCGGGATGTCTGGTGGCATCCCTCCTAGGGGCATGCCGGTGATGGTGGAGATAGTCCCCCCATATCCCAGATCTGCAGCACATAATATCATTGGCGGGACCACCAGCAGGGTCATGCCCGTGGTTATTGAGGTGGAGTCTGATGACGAGGATCAATCAGCCGACCCGAGTCCCGACGCGCCTACTCCGACGCCAGATGTCGCGCCAGATTCAACGCTAGATGCAGATCCTTCTATGGACTTCTTGCAGGCATATCCTATATACTAGCCTTCCAATCGCGCGGATTGGGACGAAATGGTCTCCGACGAAGAAGACATCAACATAGTTCGCCACCGATCGCGAAATCTAATCATGCGCTTCATCAAGGACACCCCCAAGCACTATGGCTGGATGAAATGGACAGAATTCACTCGCAGCTACGCGAGATGTGTGATGGGGGAGTGGATACCCAACATCCTTATGCGCTCATTTGAGATCTCATGGCCAAGAAGATCTGGGAGTGTGATCGCGGGATTAGCGTGGGCTGGTAGCGGAGGAACGCGACAAACATCAAGAAGCTCCAGGAGGCTGAGAGTGAGGTCCAACAGCTATAGGCTCAAGCGGATGAGCACTCAGCCTCTCTTAGTACTCAATCTGAGCTGATCTCATGGTTGAAGGCCCAACTGGAAGAGGAAGAAGAGCATATGAGGCTGGCTTCTAGAGAGATGGCTGCCATTTAGGCTAGCATAGAGAGGGACAGGGCCAAGGCTGACGAACTACAACCCACCACTGCTAAGGAGGAATTGGATCTGAGCCAGCGATAGCAATTCCTGGACGCCACAAGTCAAAGGGTGGAAGAGCTGCAAAACTCTTTTGATGGGGTCAATCCGTCCATAGGGGGAATCGACCCCCCAGTTACTGTAACAATCACAAACCTTTTAATGGTACTTTCGTGCTTCGTCTTTCTTCTCTCTTTGAATTCCGTAGTATGTACGATTTCCATTGTTTTAATCGGTTCATCACATCCTTATAATGTTTGCGGGACATCTAGTGAGAATTCCCTAAGATCACGTGGGTCAAGCCCGATGTGAGAAATAATAGATAGTTGCCTCATTTTCCCACCCAAAATAGGAGTGGAAACCAAGCTTCGGGAATTCGGGGTTTGGATATCCAGTCCGGATTTCCGAAAGATGGGAGAGACCTGACCGAGGAGGGAAGTTCTCAAAACATCCAAATTACCGTTTCTTCAGCATGCTCTTATGCATGAACGGTGCAACGCCAGGGGTGCTAAAATCGGTCCGAACAGATGGAAATGGGAATTTTGAATCACGACACCCAAGATTCGGAACACTATGGGGGCGGCATAACAATAAAGGATAAATGTTAACCGTGGTGGATAAATGGTATCCTTACTACGTTAGCCTGAGATGGGGACAAAAAATGGGGGTCACCTGTTGACCATGTTCGAAACACGGGACCATGTCACAAATTTTGTCAATCAATCCTTCAGGACGTTGGCCCCAGATAGTAGGCGGACCCCTAGGTCGAGCATCCATACTGTTAGGGGGTCCTTCCAAACATGACCAGTCTTCCGGATCATTGGCCCAGGACGGTAGGTGAGCCGATGCGGCATGATACCAGGCCGTTAGGTGGTCCCTTCAGACATGAAAGGGGGATGAGGGTCCAAATAAGGGGCACGCAAAGCGTGGAATATGGAGTGATGGTTTGTCTGATCATAATCCAACACTCATGTAATTACACCACCATGGTGAGAGTACGCCGGATGGGCGCATCAATTTGATCGTGGACCATTCCTTCTTTAGGATAGGGCCTCTCTGGAGAGGGGGTCTGTCGCTTCCCAATGGGATCTTGGGGCATCCTGAACTTGTTCAGGGCAAAGTCATAGTTTCACTGTCCCCTACGTGGGGTCTGGCCAGGGGGGCAGAAAGGGAGAGGAATAAGATTTTACGATTCATGGGGCTGGACCTGAGGTGAAATGCCTGGGTGTCTCTACGTATCCCATGAGGATGGGAATCAAGCCATACGTAGTTCTGGAGACTCCTGTAGTTTAACGTCATATGATAGGATGTGGAATGAAAGGGAAGAGCCCAGGGAGCATGTGGTGTGGTAGCTATGAAACCGACATGGATGAGGACTTGGAGTCCAAATCACACCACGTACCCATGGAGGAAACTCGTCAGGTCGAGGGGCCAAGAGTGAGGATTAGGCTACGCCTGAAGTAGAGTGTTCGGGTGTTCCTACGTACCCCATGAGGATGGTAATCAAGCCATACATAGTTCTGAGAGTGCAGTTTAACGTCATACGGGACGATGATAAGCTCGACTGCGTTGGAACACATCTTTCCAAAACCACTAAGCCCATGTGAGTCATGCTCAGTGTGGGAAACAAGAAGTAGTGGTGGGACTTTCCTGACACAGAAAGGGGTAGGTTAGGATAAAGGGATGCTCAGTGAATACCGACCCCATGATACTGACACAATCGTGTGGCGCACCTAGATGCGCGAAGAGATAGAGCCGAGTATGTTGGAATTCCACTTGAACATGAGGAAGTGGAAATGTTTGAATCATGGCGCTTGAGATTTGGATCACAATGACGGCGGCGTGATGATAGAGGATAACTATTAACCGTCGCTGAAATGCAGCGTCCATATCGTGTTAGCCTAGAATGGGGACAGACGAATGAGGGTCTACCATTGACCATGTTTGAAACCCGGGACCATGTCACAAATGTTGTCAAAGATCCATAGGGACGTTGGCCCGAAACGATAGGAGAGCCCTTAGGCCCAGCATCCATGAAGATCCCTTAAGCCTAGTATCCATGTCATTCAAGGGTCCTTTCGGATGTGGAAGAGGATGAGGATCCAAATAGCGAGCTCACGAAGCATGGTCATGGGATGAGGGGAATGTCCCCACGAAAATCCCACACTTCGGACTCTATCAAAACACATCTGAATACGACAATGAGACGTATCAGATAGAGGGAGAAGAGTCCTTTCCCATAGGAAGATCTTAGTTTAGGGTCATAGAATTCAGACCATGGGTGGGAGGAAACACAAGAGGCACACGGTGGAGTAACTCATACACCTGGCGTGAATGGGAATAGGGGGTGTGTATGGTGCGGTGAACAACCTGACATGAATGAGGACATAATCCCATATCACACCGCACAACCCCCTTAGGAGGGGTTTTAGATCAAGGGAATGAAAACGAGAGTTGAGATGGGCCTGAAGCAGAGTGCAAAGGTGTTCCTACGTACCCCATGGGGATGGGGATCAAGCTGCACGTAGTTCTTGAAAGGGTGGCACGATAAGGTACCAGTGCCAGGGAAAAAGGGGAAGTGCGGGCGCGGCCCCTGCACTAAAAGAAGCGTAATTTGATAAATATTGTTTTTCCTTTAAGGTGAATGGTTTTTTTGTGAAGTGACAGGCCTAGGGTAGAAATCCATGGTGTCGCCACAAGAATCAAGCCATGATAGGCATTGAAAAATGGCATGGTACACGACCAATACCCAACATGATGTCCTCTACAACGAGGTCATCACAATGCTGTGCCATTTTATGTCGTGTGGCTAGGACGATAACGTCACAGTTTAGGGTCGTGTGATAGGACCAAGCATGTATTTTAACGTCATGTAGCACAGACGTAGCAGAGACGATGCTAGACGGGGGATGTGTACGGTGTCATGTGACATAACCGACATGAATGGGTACATAATCTCACATCATACCGTATGCAATCCCGAAAAAGGAACCTCAGACCGAGGGGCCCACATAGAGTTAAAAGGTGAAGGGGAAGAGATTGGCTCCCAAATGAGCTGGACCCGAAAGTGAGATGTTCGGGCGGTCCTACGTATCCCGTAAGGACGGGAATCAAGCTGAACGAAGTTATGGAGAGTTCCTTTTAATGTCATGCAGGATAGGAAATGGGGCTAACATTTAGGACGGGATTCACATGGTGAAGCTATTGCAAACCTGACGTGAATGAGGAGATGATCTCACATCACACCACACGGGCCTATAGTCAGGGTCCCGAAGGCAGGACACTGAACTCAAACTGGGCCCAAAGACAGGAGGTCTGAGCATTCCTACGTATGAGGATGGGAATCAATCCAGACGTAGTTCTTAGGAGATCTTAGTTTATGGTCTTAGAGCTTGGACCATGAGTGGATGTCAACTTTCCAGGTAAGCGCATACCTCGACCTGATCCCTATGCCCAAGTGAGTTAAACTCGGTGTGGGAAACAAGGGGGGAAGATCCTTATCGCAATACCCGAATCATCCATCGAGAAGTCAGTGAAGAGCCCCGAAAGACGCCTCTGTCACAGATTTGTTCCCCTAATGCACAGATGTGCACTGAGGAATAGTATCAAGAGTTTTGAAACTCTACTTGGACATTATGAGAATGGAGAAGGATGTGAATCATGTAACCCAAATTTTAGGCATAATGGGGTTGGTGTGGCGATGGAGGATAACTAATAACCATGGTGAAAAAATAGTCTCCATATCGCGTTAGCCTGAGGAGGGAACAACAAAAGAGTATCGACCACTGACCATATTCGAAACGTGGGATTTTTATCGATTTGTTGTCCGAAAACCCTCGGGGTCGTTGGCCCGTGACGGTAGGAGAGACCTTGGGTGTTGTATCCAGGTCGTTCATTGGGGTCCCTCTGGGTGTGAAAGGTGATGAAATCCCTGATGAAGGGAAACACGAAGACTGAAATGCGGGTGGGGATGTGTCCGAGTAGAATCCGACATTCCAGGTAACTTAAACCAGAGTACCCTTAGGCATATCGGTGAACCGACGACAAGGGTCAACAAAGTGGCTCATGAGAGGTAGGCCAAGGGGCCAAGGTGGGACGTAGATCTTCAGAAGATGGGGCTGGACCTAAAGCTTGGACATTCGGGTGGTTCTACGTATCCCATAAGGATGGGAATCAAGCCACATGTAGTTCTTGAAGCGTACCCAGGGGGCAGGAAACCCTAACGAGGATGTGTACAACACGAACAGTAACCCGACGTGAAAAAGGACATAATCCCTCACCACACCGCACAGTCTTGTAGGAAAGAACCTGGGCTAGGGGGGGCTGAAAAGGCCAAGGGGTCTGAGGCTGGGCCTCGGTCAAAAAGGCCTGACCAGCTTGCAGTTTATCATCTTTCAGTGAGGATGAGGGCTGGGGGCCCAGAAAGGCCGAGGGGCCTAAGGATGGACCTTGGTCAGGAAGGCCTGACCAAATTGCTGTTTATTATCTTGCAGTGAGGATGAGGGCCGGGGGCCCAGAGAGGCCGAGGGGCCTGAGGATGGACCTCGGTCGGGAAGGCCTGACCAACTTACAGTTTATCGTCTTGCAGTGAGGACAAGGGAAGAGGTAAATTTATCTCATCCGGGGAAGTGTACGACATGGAAAGTAACCCGACGTGAGAGAGGACGTAATCTTACACCACGCCATACATCCCTTATAAGAGAGTCGAGGCTGTGGGCCCGACCGTGGGTGCCACCCGGAGGGAAGTTTGTCTCTTCGGGATGGGGAAGAACGAATCACTGCACTCGATGTTTGGGACATCTTGGGGTGGAACCGAAGATCCAGGATGCTGTTGACCATGTTCTAAACACATCGTACCTATGGTGACCTGATATGGGAGCAACAAATGAGCATTGACCGTTGACCAAATTCGTGACACGGGGCTTTAATTGGCTTGTTGCTTGGAAACCCTCGGGGGCGTTGGCCCGTATTGGTAGGAGAGACGTTGGGCGTGGTATCCAGGCCGTTCTTGGGGGTCCCTCCAGGTGAGGAAAGTGATGGAATCCCAGTCAAGGAGTGGGTGAAGCATAGCTGTCTCCATCCGCGAAAGAGGCGAACATCTCCAGGGGTATAGTACAGTCGAGTCGAGGTTTGCTCGACGTGAGTTGGGGAAAAAGTGTGTATCCTACCATATGTCTTGACCCTAGGGGGAAGATTTTTGCTTTTGGGCTGGTCCAACAGACAAAATGTTCGGGAATTCCTACATATCCCATTAGGATGGGAATCAAGCCATATGTAGTTCTTAAAGGCCATGCAGTTTAACATAATGTGGTGAGGACGTGGGAGGATAGAAGAACGGGAGTGGGCACATGGTGTGACCTTTATAATCCTTGGACAAGAGGGGCTAAGGTAGCCTACTCCTCGTCATGGAAGGATCCTCCAAGGAAACTATACCCAGGGGGGATAGTCAAAGAGAAGAGCTCGGGCTGGGCTCAAGACGAGATGTTTGAACGTTCCTACATATCCCATCAGGATGGGAATCAAGCCATACGTAGTTCTTGAAGCACAGTTTAACATCGTGCTGGATGAGAGATGTGTCTCATTTGGGTATTTGTACGGTAAAGTGGGTAACCCAATGTGATAGAGGATGTAATCCCACACCACACCGTACAATTCCATAAGAGAGTCTGAGTCGACGAAGGCCAAGGGGCCTGAGGATAAGCATCGGTCAGGGAGGCCTAACGGACTTTCATTTTAATGTCTTACAGTAAGGACGAAGAAGATCTTAGTTTAAAGTCATAGAGCTCAGACCACTTTGAAGTTTGTCATCTTGCAAGATGATGGTGCAGTTTAGGGTCATGTGGGACCGTACAATTTAAGGTCATGTAGGACCATGGGGCTTAGGAAAAATATTTCTTGAGGAACTTGGCGTTGGTGGGAGGAGTTATGCGCTCACCATCTGTGGTCACCAAGGATTAATCTATATTGGGTTAAACCTTATGGATAATGTAAGGTCCTTCCCATTTGGGCTCTAGATTGAGCGGTTTCCTACCGGGAATCATTGGCACTCGAAGGCCCAACACTAGGTCGCCTTGCAGAAAGGATCGAAGGTAAACCTTCTTGTTGAAGGCTCTGGCTATCTTATTCTGATGCAGTTTCAAATTGTGTAGGGCACGAAGCCTGTTCTCATCCAGTGCTTCCAATTTATCTAGACGGATTTCGGCCACCTTATCTGGCACCTGCTGGTCATAGACTATAGTGCGTAATGATGACAGCTGGATCTCAATGGGTTAGACGACGTTAACCCCATACACCAAGGAATATGGGGTCACCTGGGTCGAATTTCGAGTCGTCATCCAATAAGCCCAGAGGGCGTTGGGAAGCTTGTCCGGACAACTTTTCTTGTTCAGAACAACCATTTTCTGGAGAATGTCAGAGAGGGTTTTGTTGAACGCCCTGATCTGTCCGTTCCCCTGCACATGATAACGATAGGTATGGTTCAAACATATATTGTACTTGGCATACAATTTCTTTAGCTCGTCTGCTCGGAAGTTGGTGCCATTATCGGTGAGGACGACATGAGGGACCCCAAACCGGTGGATGATATTGAAGATCACAAAGTCAATGAT
Source organism: Viscum album (assembly GCA_963277665.1). NCBI lineage: Eukaryota > Viridiplantae > Streptophyta > Magnoliopsida > Santalales > Viscaceae > Viscum > Viscum album. The sequence goes on from OY728127.1 coordinate 306,824,465, forward strand.
GGAATGGGCCTTGACCTCTTTGAGTGGAGCTACCTCTGCCCACTTGGAGAAGAAATCTGTAGCAGTTAGGATGAACCTACACTGGCGAGCTGTCGCCGGTGGATATGGTCCCAATACATTGAGTCCCCACACCGCAAATGGACAAGAATAAATTGTGGAATGGAGAGGCTCTGGTGACCGATGCAGGAACTTGGAGTGAACTTGGAACGCGTTGCATCTCTTGGAAAACTTTAAAAAATCATGGATCATAGAGGGCCAGAAGTACCCCAACCTCCGGATTTGATGGGACAGCTTTGGCCCAGCTTGGTGGGCACCACAAGAACCGGCGTGAACCTCCTGAATAACCTGAGAAACCTTGACTCCTTGAATGCAACGGAGGAGGACACCATCAAAGCTTTGCTTATTGAGGATCTGCTCATGACTGGGACCACTCTGAAGGGTAAACTGCAATGCGCGGCGTCGGATTCGCTCGCGCTCGGCCCGATCATCCGGGAGGCAATGGAACAAGCTCCGGTTTCCTGACGATGTAGTTACCATTGACCTGCTTGATTACCAGCTCGGAATCTCCTTTCACATGTAGATGGGGCACATCGATCTCGAGGGCCAACTCGAGACTGGTGATGAGAGCCTAGTACTCTGCCTCATTGTTGGTGAATCCTTCTGACAATAGGAATGAGTATGGAAGGACGGCTTGCACGGGGGGGATGAAGACGATACCCAAACCCACTCTGTTGAGCTTAAGATCATTGAGCCTCCTACCAGTGGGGCTCTGAGAGGCACCATCGAAGTGCATTTTCCAACACGAGACGACATGATCGACTGAGAGGATCGCCTCATCAGGAAAATCTAGGTCCAGAGATTGATCTGCGGAGGTTGGATGGGCAGCTAAAAAGTCTGCCAACACCTGTCCCTTGATGGCCTTATGAGGGACGAACCTGATGTCAAACTGCTGGAGGATCACCGCCCACCACGCCAGTCGGCCAGTCAACATGGGGCGGTTCAGGATGTACTTTAGTGGGTCTACCTGGGAGATCAATTGTACCTCATGGTGCTGCAGGTAATGCCGCAACTTCTGCACGACAAACACGAGTGCAAGACAACTCTTTTCGATAAGGGAATATCTGATCTCTGTTTCGAGAAGCACGCAGCTGAGATTGTAGAGACTGTTTTCTGTACCCTCGTTATTCTTCTGGGCGAGAAGTGCACCAAGGGACCATTTCAGGGCAGTCATGTAATGAACCAATGGATTTTCAGAGACGGGTGGAATCAAAACCGGAGGTTGGAGAAGATAATGGTTGATTTCCTCAAAGGTGGTCTGACACTCTTCATCCCATTCAAAGGCGGCACCTTTCATCATCAGCCGGGAAGAGGGCTCACACTTGCCATCCAGATTCACGATGAATCAGCGTATATAGGCTAAGTGGCCTTGGAGACCTCGAAGCTCCCGAATATTTCTCAGGGTAGGCATCTGGAGGATGGCCTTGATCTTCTCTGGGTTGATCTCAATGCCCCGGTATCTAACAAAAAATACAAGAAACTTCCTGGAGGTGACCCCAAAGGTACACTTTAATGGGTTCATCTTCAGGTTGCGGGAACGGAGGGAACCTAACACTTTCTCAAGATATTTGATATGGACCTGGCACTGGTGATATTTTACCACTAGATCATCCACGTAGCATTCCACCAGCGTCCCGAGAATCGTCCTGAATATGCGATGCATGGCTGACTGGTAAGTGGCACCTGCATTTTTCAGGCCGTAGGGAATATCCTGGTAACAAAAAGTACCTTGGAAGCCCTGAAGGCAGTGTAATCCTCGTCCTCAGGGGCCATCCGGATCTGGTTATACCCGGAATACCCATCCATGAAAGAGAGGGCTTGGAACCCAGCCATGGAATCAATCAATAAATCGGTCAGAGGGAGGGGAAAGTCATCCTTTGGGCAGTGGCGATTGAGATCGCAGAAGTCGATGTAGACTCTAATCTGCCCGTTCTTCTTCCTGACTGGCACAATGTTGGCAAGACACTTGGGGTGTTGGACTTCCTTGACGAAGCTGGCTTTGATAAGCTTGTCAACTTCGGCCTCAACCATGGCACCGTGAGAAGGGTGCATCTTTCTGGGAGGCTGTTTAAACCCACAATGATTTGACGAGAGGCCCAGGTGGTGAATGGATACCTAAGGATCTAGTACTGGCATCTCGCCGAAACTCCAAGAAAACACATCACGATGCTGTTTGAGAAAGTCTACGTACCGCTGCTACTCCTTGGGGGACATGGCTGCACTGATCAATGTGGGTCTCGGATCTGCCTCGCTACCAAGGTTCACCTGTACTAGTTCATCGACCGTGGTAGAGACGCCTTCTTCAAAGGCAGGGGGAGCATCCTCCAGATCTTACTCTCCAACCGTGGAAGGATTTCCCGAAAGGGGAGCTACTTCTGAGTTATCAAACCCTGATGGGCAGCTGGTGCCGACCTGGGCAGTAGTGGTCATCATATCAGGAGACCCATGCGTTGTTGAGACCATTGCAAAAAAGGAAGTCGATCCTATCCCATCCGACCATCAGCCTAAAGGGCCACGTTTGATGACATCGAAGCAGTGGTGACGCGTCGGCCTGAGTCCATTGATTCCAGCCCGGTGGAACAGACACGTATGACGTACTGTCATTGCCATAAGCCTGAAATTCTGATACCGCACAGGGGTAGGAGGTTCCGGGATCACCCGAGCCTAATTAGTGTAGGAGTAAGAGGTGATTTTCCTCCATTGCTTGGACATGGGAACATGCCTTCCTTTCGTACCTGAAACAACAAAACACTGCCCCATGTCCGGGGTCCTGGCCTCCAATCGATGGATTGGGAAGATGTAGGCGTCATCCAGGCCTACCCAGGGATCACTTGTGACCGCGACAGGTTCATTCTCACTTGCTAGGATGTTCTTATCCTTTCTTTTGTAATTGTCAGCGTCCAGATAGCAGACTTCACAAGAGGCAAAAGGAGATTCATCTCCTTGGAGAATGCCTACTCGACCATTGAGGGAGTTTTTGAGGAATTGGTGATACAAAGAAGGGACCGCTGCGTGCATATGGGGCCATGTTCTGCCCATCAATGCGTTGTAGGTGGTGTCCTGAGAGACAACCATGAACTCGGTGCTGGCAATTAGGCCACCGAACTGGGTCTTCAGGCGGATCTTGCTGATTGGGGATTGCTCGGTCCTATAATATCCTCGGATTCTGAGGTCGGAGGGAATTAAATCATCCTCAGACAAACCCATCTTTCACAGTGTCCGAGTAGGGATTAGGTTGATCCTTGAACCCGTGTCAATAAGACAATGGTGGACTTCCACACCATTGAACTGGATAGTGACGTACAGTGGGTGAATATGCCCACGTATGGGATGGTCTTCATCTTCATCGGAGAACGAGATAATTGACCGGAATTCGGCGTTCCCAATTGCCTCAGTGTGGAAGGCTTCCACAACTGCTACCTATGTCTCAAACTGGAGGGGGATATTTAGGACCTCAGCAAGTGCTTCGCGCATTTCAGACGATAGGAGAAGGGCCTCAAGGATAGAAAGACTTGCTGCAATGCCAGCCAGATGCTTCAGGACATCATACTTTCGTGTCAAAGACGAGTCTCTGCTTACAGGAGGTCGTTCTACAGTTGGAGGCATAGCGGGCCCTGCTGGTTGAACCGGCAGCTGGCTAGTACTGGGTACATCCCGCTGCCTACTAGTTGAGGCCTGGAGAGTAACCGCTGAATTAGGACCGGACAACGGAGATTGGCCTATAGCCAGGAAAAAATGACCACGACACGGGTGAGGCAGCTCTTCCTGATCTAGTAGCACAAATGGAAGTGGAGGTATATCTGAGGGCATTATATGGGGTTGCACATGCTGAGCTCTGCGCTGAGCCTTCTGTCTGGTTTTAGTAGCATGCACGACCTGACTTAAAGCGCATGCTGACGTGCCTCGATGACCTGTGTGGTTGCGGTTCCACTGACGTTGACGTCGTCTGGGGACATTGGGGAGGTTCTCCTGGTGTTCCCACTCTTCGGGAGCCATATAGGGCTTTAACAGCTCCACGGTATTAACCGAAGCGTACCCCTGGTTGTCTCTTGATGAATCATCCACCACTGGACAGATTCTGGGAGGAATCCCCATTTCAGGGGGCATAATGTCACCAAGAGTGCAGGATGACGATGATAGTGGTGGAGCGCGCTGCTTCTTCTTGCGTCATCGCTGCTTACCTTTTTGGGAAGAGGTCGGCTGTGATGATGATACAGTGGTACTGGCTACTTCCTACGAAGGCTCTAGCTGATTCAGGCTTGCCTGAATGATACCATGGGAACGAGCGATGGTTTTTTGAGCCATCCAGTCGTCGTATTTCTGGGACCCATGGCTGGGGATCTATTGCCACTCGCCTTCACTGTCACCAACGATCTCTGACCCTACGAAGACACCCGCTACATGTGTCAGGGCTGGACCCAACCTGACTATATTGTTGTCGACCTAGTCTTGAAGCCAGTATTTAAACACATAGCATTTCCTGAGGGTGTGCCGAAGAATCCTATGATAGGGATAGTAGTTGGGGTTATTGGTGAGATTCACCTCGCCTATCCTTCTACACTTGGGTAAGCGAACAATCCCTTGTTCTAGAGCACTTCAGAAGTAGCCAGGGACCTGATTCTCATTGAACGAGTAAGTCTTGTGCCTTATTTCCGGATAGGGGGCCCTGGGAGCCTGGCCCTGATGAGGGGCCGGAGGGTCCTGCCGAGGAGGCGATGCCTGATTGTCTCGCCTAGGTGGTGGTGGCGCATTGCACGGGAGAATCTGTTGATTCTGAAGTGGTCGCTGCTGGGCAGGAGCCTATGCTTGAGGTGGGAGACCTCTGGGGTGTAGCAGGGCTGGTGCCGCTGGCAGTAATTCTAGCTGCCTGGGGGCTTCTATTTGGGACACCACGGCGTGTTTGGCTCTGGAAGCCCTCCTGGATGGGATCACAGGGGGCAGAAGATGTGCCTGACTAGCCTGTTGCAGTGCCTCCCCGAGGCGCTGATCTTTATCTGAGAAATCTTGGAACCCTCCTAGGTAGTTCTGGGTGAGCAGGGAAGGGACCAACTCTGTTTTAACGTTCCCTATGCACATCGTCAGTAATTGTTTCTAAGTTAGAGACATGTCGAGGGAGTATGTAAGTCCCTTCAACCGGGTGATGAAATCCACGACTCGCTCATCGGGCCTTTCTTTTCACTTGAAGAGGTCTGCGATGCTCGTCTTTCACATGGTGGAGCTGAACTGGTATAGGAACTGCCGATGGAGATCCTCCCAGCCGGTCACTGATCCGATAGGGAGCTGGCTGTTCTAAACGAATGCGGGGCCCTCCAATGTCTGCAGGAAACATCGGAGCTTGGCGGGTTCTTGCTGGGATGGGGTCCCCAACATGGGGCCACACCTAGAAGAAAAATGGGCCAAGTGCTATAGCGGGTCCCCCATCCCATTGAAGGGCGAGAAAGTGGGGTTCCCAAAACCTGGGGGTGTGGGCATATCATCTACCCACGCGGGATATGGATTGCCATCCAGTGGGACTGCCACCTTCCACGTTTCCAATGCTTCGAGGTGGGCGATAAGTGTCGCAATAAGATCCTCTGGGTGGGGGTCCCTGTCTTGACAGGGATCACTAATCACAAGTGCATTGCTGGGTTCTTCGACATGGTAAATGCCTTCAGCAACTCGTGGAGCGACTGGAGGAACGACCTGTGGGGCGGCTGGAGGAACTCGGGATAGATTCCTCAAATTGCCCCTCCGTTCGGGAGGGTTTGGCGAGACATATCGCACCCTCTTTCCGTGAATTCTGACTTCTGCCCTGTCTGCAGGAGTAGCATGATCAGGGTTTTCTAGAGGCATCTCGCCGGGGGAAACTGTTCCTACCCCTGCTGCCCCGGCTTGGGATTACCATAGTCGGGTCACCGCTCTGCAGCGCGCTCGACCAGAAGTTCGTCGACCAGCCTCTTCTGCTCATCAAGTTGCTGGCACATTACAGTCTTTTCGGGGTCCTCATCTGTCTTCTGCACTGAGGCGGATGGGTCAGAGTGCTTGACGGTCCCGGCATGCTCCTTACCCTTACCAACGTTTCAGCTGAGTACTAGCGACGCGGTGGGTACAGGGAGGCCTAGAAGGTTCCTCTGTTGATGGGTAACCCTCCCTGATGGGTCCAGTAGTGGTGGTACACCCTCAGAGTGTAAGTATCCATCGATAAATTCAAGATCATCCTCCTTGTCTACTACGTCAGCCATGTGGAGCACGACCCTCCTTGGGGGCATTTCATCAATGTCGCATAACGAATCGAGCTGCCACCGGATAGGATTGTAGAGGAGGGCAGCATATTATCCCCAGCCATGGACTTGCACATGGTGGGTAGATTCCTTGATGATTATGTGGAGTTCTTTGAGAATCTGAACACATTTCCGTTGAAGGGTGCTCTGGCGGCCTTGTGACCCAGGGCGCTGGGCCACAGGGAGTGCGACCAAGTCAATCAGGCGGCATTGCTCACCGATTTCCTCAATGTGCTTTCGGATCCTGGGGTAAACTACTCGCTCATAATGAAGGTAGAAGTGAGTCGCCCATAGGGTTCGGCGGAAGCACCCTACTTCATCTGGGGTAAGGGATTTCGGTGCGCAAAAGTTCAGCACTGCCGTATGCCAGAACTCCTCTGGGAAGTGATCCGCTGCGAGAATGTTCCAGAAGCTCCTAGGCTTGGACTCAGGGTATAGCCCCATATTTCCCCACTCATCAACCAGGGGTGGCTGAAGAACCGGTAGTGGTACCGAGGTGGAATAATGTGATAGTAAGCTCAGCGGCGGAGAATATGACGAACGAGCTGGTTGGCCGCCGAATTTCGGGCCTTCCTCTGAAGAGTGAGGTGACCTGCCCACAATGTCAACATACGAAGACCTGATAGCCACAGCTTCTGGCATAGGAATTACAGTCACCGGCGATGGGTCACGCCGTTGCTCTACTGCCGTTGGTCCCCAAAATATCTCTTCGTAATCTCTGGTAGAGGTAGAGGGCACTTCTGGTGACGACGGTGATGTTTGCACGGTCGGAACCTGCGGGATTTCACAATTTCCTCCTTTTGGATGTATCTTCCGAGAGAGGCGGTAATCCGGTGGACCTCGCATTATGGGAGAACGAGACTGACGCGCCTTGTTCCTGCCCCAATCCTTGACACGGAGGAGCGGGAGGAAGGTTCCATCGTTGAGTCGCATTCTGCTTCAGAATCCGAGAAGCGGGCCGGTTTGAGCTCCACTCGGGCCCTCCAAGGACTCTTCTTTTGGCGGAGATGACCCGCTCTCCTGCCCCTAGATGGATCTTTGGGACAAGGCTGATTCTCAGCATGTACTCTCGGAGCGATGCCGGTGCCGTGGCGGAGTGGACTTCCGCTTAAGACAGCCGGGGTGTGAGGGGTCCCAGGGAAAATGTCGAAGGGTACATGGGGAGGACCTCCGTGGACAGCACCCATGTGGGTGGAACCTCTGTTGGGACTGGCAGGAACATGGGAAATATTGTCTTTATGTTTTTGTTAAAATGATGATATTAGTAAACTTATTGTTCGTTATATATATTTTTACTATACAGGTAGTTTAGACTCCCATAAGAGCCTCACATGCTATATATTTACTGCCTGTGGTTGACTGATTTCTTGGAAATGTAACATGAAATGCATGGTGGCCCTCCCAAACACTGAAACTGAATATATATCCTTAAATGACGGTGTTGAAGAAGTTATTTTGATTAATATTTTTCTTTCTATACTCATTTTAAGTTGTTCTATAATTATTATTTACTGTAGTAGTCAATTTTCCTCCCACCAACCTAAAAATTTTGTGTGTCATGGTAGGTTTAAGCATATTGATATTAGGATACAATTTATTAACGATTCCATTGAATTAATAAATGTGAGTGAAAATAAGATATACACATATGATAATATGGCCAATATTTTTACTATTTTTGTGATGTTATTAAAATTAAATCACTCTTTAAATTTAGTGAATGTGGTTCTGATTCAATAAAAATAGGTGTAAGAACATCATCAATGTCATATGAAAATGGAAGAGATTTTTAGTTCTAATTTTCCCATAAAAATGATGTTTTATTTCTACATCTTCATTTAAAAACATAAATTCATGAAATATTATGTATATTATTATTTTATTCCCAATTCATTTTTTGGATCCATTTTAAGGGTTTTGCATATGGAACTTGTATTTAGGAATGTTCACTTAACCCCATTTTCCTCTATACCTATCATTATTTACCATGAACAATTCAATAATCTACCATGTGGATTCTCCAAAAAATCGATTAATTATACCAACCATTTGATTAGGGTCATCTATCTCTTTCTCCCACTATTCTTGGTTTGTTCAACCTTTCCACTCGCCCTTCACTGGTCCATCATGGCTGTTTTTTTATCTGCACCAGTCAGCGGAATGGATCTACCTTGTAGGGGGTCTCTTTAGATCATTTGATTAGTTTTTCCTATTTGACATTCTATTCTCACATGGTAGTGGGAATCCGTAGCTCCTATATGGATTTTCTTCGATGATGCTTCAATATCCAGCCTTTTATCCTTAGGAGGAAGTTCCTTCAAGAATAAAATGTGAGGTCAATCGATTATAAATGATTTATAGAGGATATTTAGACTAGGTTAACCTATGGTGCGTAATTCTAGATCTGTATGAGGAACCCCTTTAACTGACACATTGACGAAGACCTCTCAGATGGTGGTAGTCACTACTACAAATATGGACATTATCAGCGCTAGAAAAGGGCATTAATAGTGCTACAAAAAGTGTTGTTAATCTAGGTGAAGATAAAGGGGGTCCCTTTTATCCGTGCTCAGAAAATTGCAGAAAAAGGCCCCTTTTATCAGTGCTAAAAAAAGAGCTGATAAACGGCTTGTTTTATCAGCTCTAAAAAAGCAATGATAAAAGTTAAAAAACAGAAAAAATAAAAATAATATTTTGGAGGGTCTTCAACAGCACTTGAAGCCCCTCTTCAATAGAGCTCCACCCCCACCACAGCCTGCATTCCCCACCCATTACACCGGCCTTTAATAGAACCCCAGCCCCTTTAACAATGCTAGGCATTATTCCCCACCTGCACGCGCGACCTACCCCCCCAGGATTTGAACTCGGGTCATGTTGCTTTCACGCCTAAGCCTTTACCACTCCACCATATTGTTTTTCTCTTAATTTATTAATATATATATATATATATATTTACTCATATATTAATATATATATATATTAACATATATTTAGTTATATTAATATATATATATATATAGTGTGGGAATGAGGCTTGGTACACCTCTGGTGAGAACGGGCTATGCTAGGAAGGGCATGAATTGTAATAGTGTGGGTGAGGTTTTGGTTCAAAAAAATATATTAATATATATATATCCGTATATTAATATATAAAAATATCTGTATATTAATATATATATATAGTTATATATATATTAATATATTTATTCATATATTAATATATATTTATATGATCAATTTTTAATTCATTTATAAAATATTTTTTTAGGTGTGTTTATAAATAAATAAATACATATATACAACACACACACACACACAGAGACATATGTGCACAGGAAAGGATCATCACAGGCCACACCAATCAAAAATGCCCAATACACAAAACAAAATCCAGCATTTAAAACATGCAATTGAAAATTAAATCATGTAAACCCATTAAAACATTCAATTAATGTAAAATTCACACACACAATTTTAGTTAATACATTTCACGGTTGAAGTATCAAAAAATTTAAGCAAATGAAATTTCAAATAAAAATCCCCCGCCCCAAAAAAAATATTTATGTATTTAAAATTTTCAAGTAACACATGAAATTATTATTTTAAATCAATAAAAAAATTTAAATTTAATGAAATATGATTTCTAATATCTTTTAAAAAATCCCACACCACATTGGTGTATTTTTAATCCTATATTTGAATCATAAGAAACTTCAGAAATGATATAAGAAATATGAGTTTAATTTACTCGTAAATTACCTTTAAATGTCTTTTTTAAAGATAAATAGACGTTGAAAAATTGAAATCAAGAGGGAAATAAATTTTAAAAATTAAAATGTAAAAAACTAAAAAAATACATATTAGTCATGGAACGTAGAGCTTGTCATAGGCTTTGATTTGATATGCTGTAGAGCTCAAACATTCAACCAGATCCAAAGTTATGGTCGTTTGATGTTTGAGTTATGTTTTCAACTTATTTGAGATATTTTATTATTATTTTGATTTTTCTATATTCAAATTGATATTAAATGACTATTACTCAGTAATAATAAGAAATTTATTAATTAAAAATATATTTTTTTAATTATTTAATAATACAATTTCACTAAATATCTTATATATTTAGTCTAAATTCCTATTTATCTTACCTAAAACATATTTTAAAAAATATATATTATATTTATATCAATATTAATATAATTAAATATCAATAAATTATTTTTTATGATTTTTTTAAATATAAACTTTTATCAGCGCTCGGAAAAAACATAGATAAATCCCCCCCTTTATTAGCGATACTAAAAAAAGCACTAGTAAAGGGGGCCTCATTAACAACACTAAAAAAAGAACTGATAAAGGCAATGCCTTTATCAGTGCTAAAAAAGCACTAATAAAGGGTCACTTTTAACAGTGTTTTTTTAGCGTGGATAAAGACACACCCTTTATCAACACTTTTTTAGCACTATTAAATGGTGGCGTTGCGGAAACCTAGTTTTGTGGTAGTGAATGTTGTTTAATCTCTATTAGACTTATGTTTCTCCATTACATCAGTTCTAGGTTCCATTTTCTTTTGTTTCATTTGATATATATTTCCTAGTTTTATGTTGTGATTTTTTGTGTTTTGAGATTTTATAAAATTCATAAGTAGTTTTGTTTTCATGTCATGCACATGGGATCCCTAAGGATCCAAAGAAATTTAAATCTCCAGGTATTTTAATTTTTTTCCTTTTACACTTTTGATTTTGTGATGATTCTTCTAGACTTAAATCTCCAAGGTTTTCACATTATATTTTGTGCTTTTAGTCTTCATCCATTTAAAATGTTATCTATCATATATATTAAACAAATAAAAATATATTATTCGATGATCCTTGACATTTATTTGGGGTGTCTCCTTAAGATTTTCCACAAATATATATATATATATATATATATATATGTATGAAAATCTTTTAAATATATGGTATTACCCTACCAAAAATCGTAAATAATCATAAGATAAAAACTAGGGGTATAAATGAGGGACAAACCCAATCAAACCAAGTCAGTATAATCATGAATAAGTTTTGACGGGTTTGGACCAATCCCATTCAAATTTTTTATGATCCCATGGGTGGCGCCTAAGCCACCGTGTTATATTTTTAATATTTTTTTTTGATTTTAAAATTATTTACAAAATGGTGACCCTCTTCCAATTTATTTATAATTGTATAGAAAAAAAACACTACTTTTACCCCTAGAAGTAAATATATAATAGATATCTTATGCCTTTCTCCATTATAAAAGGCCAACCAAGTCACCGTACCCATTCTAGACTCAATCATCTATGAGGTTATTACATGTAAATAAGTATTACCCTACCACTAAAAAAGAATAATCATTTATCAGTGGAGTAATTATTATCAAATAAATTACCATGATTTATAAAACCATATCGCACAGCAAGGTTGATAATTACTAATTCAAATCCATTTTTTATTGATTTTATCAAAATCCACTTTAGGTTGAGTAGTAGCCCGATAAATGAAATCTCAAGAAATAGAAGCACAATTATAAGAAAAAATATAGTTAAGAACTATTTGGTCATTAAACTAAGGGTTCTTGCCAATATTTTCATTATAGATCACTATTGATAAGCTCATTCTTCATTTTCATAGAAAAATGTGTGGGGAAGGGGAATTGGATTAAATCTAGTCCTTCAAGGTCCATTGGGTCCTATTTCTCTCCCTCTAATATATTCTCTAATGAAACCAGTTGGAATGGGGTGTTAAGAATAGATTTTTTTCTTAGGCTCTTGATCCGTTAAAAACGATTGAATGGGGATAGAAGGATGAGTTAGGGTAGGATATTTCTATTCTAAATGAGACACTTGGACTGTTGGGTCCAAGGGAACATTAATAACTATAAGAGTAAGATCCTGACCTTTAATATCAATTTTCTATGTCACACTGATATTTCCATTCTCAGGTGAAGATACACATTCTTTAACAAAATATCTTGAGGTCCACCAATTGTATATTGGTTCACCAATTTCATCCCTTTTTATATTTTATGGTATCCTTCATGAATCTTGGATCCTTATTCCCTCCTTAATGATCTAGTGGTCATTATCTTGGATAGATAATAGTAGAATTTTCATGGATTTGAATTATTCATAGGTGACATTGGGAAATATGTTGATTTAGTGATTAACTTCTAGCATATTCCCACAACCATTTTAAGGTAATAATCTATTTTTTAATGTTCATTAAATCCTAGTGAAATCTGTTTATACTCCCCTTCCTTATTATTAGATCTAGTAGGACTCTTAGAGCTCAAAAACATCAACCTATTTCGTAATCCTTTTAATGAGGCAGGTGGTGATTACCTCATTTTTGTCTCACTATATTTACTCATGTTAATAGATTTATCAAAAATATTTTTCTGCTTGGGCCCAACATTCATCCACCATCCATCCTTGAAGAAAATATTGTCGATATCACCCATATAGTCAAATTGGTTCGGTAAATGTAAGTCTTAACTTGAATCAGCATTAATGTTGTCAAGACTGTTCTCACCCTCATACTACTAGGATCTAGATAAATATACCACCCAATCATTTGGAAGTTTAACAACCCCTTATACAAGCTTCATGGGGGCCTCCAATACTACCCGATTCACTTCTTGAGCAAAAGAAATTCTGAATCTCTTTGCATAAGGGTCACTCCCACATGAAATTTTTTGAGGCTCTCCAGATTAAGTGAAATTACTAGTACCACCAATCTATTGGTCCTCAATGAATCCAAGTGAAATAGGTTTCAATTATAATTGAAATTCAGAAGGAAGATCCCTGTGCATACACCACTGTTAACGATGAACTATATTTCCTAAATGAAATTAATCTGTATAGAAATCAGTCAATGAATCATAATATACCTCTTTCCTAATGTATTTTACAATTTCTATTTTGATCCAGAAAAAATCTATAGATTCTTTAACAATTAGAAAATTCAGCTATATCCATGGTAAAATACTATAGCTATAGATGTATAAACCATGGCTATTGGTAATAGGCATGGTTCTACTAGTCTTGTATCATATTGGCCTGGCTATACAGTTGAACCTATAGCCACAATTTGAAACCTTGGAAATAGGGTTATAGCCATGGTTTCACCCATGTCCATAACCTTATCTCAGTGACTTGAAACCATTGAAATTTACCTTAAAACCATGGCTATATCCCTATTGCTATGATTTCAAATTTTGGATATAGGGCTATTTCCATGGTTTCAAAACCAAGTCTATAGACTTGTAAACTGTGGCTATATTCTTCAAATAAAATGCGAACAACCATATTTTAACTCCATACCTCAACTTTCAGACACCAAACACTTAAAAACTATACTACAAATCATTTTTATATTAATGTGTATGTTTTCAATATATATATATATATTTATTAATCATTTAAATAGGTATAAAACCATGAATTTATGTCTTTCTATTTATTTCCTATGAGAAAATATTTTTCCCATGGTGGATCAGTAAACATATATCCACCATTTTCTTAAAGTACGGAGATAAAAAAGGACCTATATCCATGATTTTTCAAAACCATAGCTATAGACTAGACCCCAATAACTATAGCCACAATTTTATTAAACCATGGCTATATCTGGGGTAAAAAAACCTATAGCGATAGTTTTGGAAATCTATGGATATTGATCAATAACTATAGGATTTTTTTCTAATAACATTTCATGACATCAAAATCCAAAAAAAATATGAGGTGTAATGGGATGGAAAGGATCTTGTGTTAGATATTCCACACATAGAAAATGTTTTTGAACATTTCTAATCATCCTAAGAATGGAGATACTTTGAAATGAAAGGGTTAATCTAGGTAGTCATACCCATACAACAAAAGAGGGTGGATCAAGATATAGGTGAAAGTAAATCAACCATTAAAATAGGTATAAAAATATGCAATTGAAATATTGGGGAGCCCTGTACAATGATTGGTCCATGCCATCTTTATCCCTCAAGAAAATAAGGAGGTTTCAATGATAAAGAAAACATAAAACTACTAAACTCAATAAACCATAGGATCCATTAATCATTCTTTTGAAGGAATCTTCTAGATAATAATGATTTCAAAAACTATTCACCAAGGATAATTTGGGAAGAGAAAAATCTATTGTTAATTCTAAGGAAGAAATAAGTAAGGATGGATGTCTATTATGAAAAACTAAAACATTAGGAAAAATGAGAAGTTCTTGAAGCAGGATATGACACAAATATAAGAAAACATTAGTTCACCATTTTGAATTTGGGAAGGGAGCACACTACCCCTCCCCCACAAGTGAGGGAGGGACAGGGAGATCATCCATGGATGATTAGGGCAGCAGAAGTGACGAGGAGAGAAGAATCCATAATGGCACATCATCCTTAGGTAGATATTTGCTTATTATCTATTTTTAATATTATTCAGGGAAGATTTTAAAATTGTGGTTTTCTATATTTAGTTGCACTTTTTTATATATTTATTCATAGTTCCTAAAAAAATTAAAAATATAAATAATTATAAACTGCCAAAATTTATTTTATAGTGGTTATTAAAACAAACACTTAAAAAATAATAATAAAAATATGAAAATTAAATTATTGAAATAATTAATAGATAAATTAAATTGAGACACAATTTATATACACATGTAATTAAATTTAAGTATAAAATTTTAATTTTTTAAAGAATAATATTTTACGTTTATTTCACAACTGCATGAACTAAATTTCTAATTTATTTCCATATAAATCGTTATCATACTCATCGTTTACTCTATCCTCACCATCTCCATCATTTGGGGAATCACCATCGATCACATCCTCTTCCTAATTAGCTCAACAATGATACATGACATTGTTATTAGACCAGTCAAAATAAAACCACCATAGAAACATTAAAAAATGAGAAAAGGAAATAGTAATAATAATAGGGTTCTAGATACTATTTAAAAAATGTACAAAAAAATTTAATTAATCAAAATTACTCTCTAAATACCATCATAGATTTATATAATATTGATATGAGTGCCAGTGAATCGAATCATATTTCATAATAATATGTATCATGGGAAACATGATACATCCACTCATTAAAAAATGTACACAATAAGGGGATAATAATCTATAATAATGAAAATGATCTATGTATATAATAGTATGATGATCCTCTATAACAATGAGAATATTAAACTATATCGATAACAATGATATGAGTATTCATAATAATGTGGATGATCTTTTCCCATAACAATAGGAAGATCATTTTTAATAATGGTAATATTATATAACCATAATAATGGGATGAGCATCCATAATTATGGAAATAATATATGTTTATAATATCTTGATAATAAAATATATAATAATACTCTATAATAATGGGTTGATAATCCATAATAATGGGAATAACCTATGTTAGTAATAATAAGATTAATATCCAAAATGACATGAATAATATATGTCTACAATAACTAGAAAATCATGCCAATTAATGAGAATAATCTATCATAGTGTACCACGAGGATGGCCTCTAACTATTCCCTTATGCACCCCTCACATATTACAACTTAAGTTAATCATAGCCTCAGGACACCGAACCTCTTTTACCAACTCTATGAACATTGGATATAGCATTTTAGGAACTGCTCTTCCTTATTAATGATCATTAATAAATAATTAACCAACTAATATGATATAAACTATCCCAATACCTTGTCCCTTAAGTTAATCTTGTCTAAAGACCATGATAACCCATCCTGTTATCCATATAATATCTCACCTAGTCATATAGAAACTACTCTAATCCTACATTATCCATAAATAACCACCATGGGGTAAAATTTCAGCCCATAGGACTCCCCGATTCACACACGATACCTAATCCTCTCATACGAACCATCTGTTAGGCATCAACCCCACATCCCACTCTTGGTAAATTATTCTAATCCACACCTCTCACTCAAATATAACCCCCAGACTATCAACAAGGTACAATATTAGCCTCAATAACCTCTAGCCATCCAACCCATTCCACATTAGCTGATAAAAAATATGGTGATTTTTTTTCAAATCATAATCACATGCATCAACTCTCACATGAAACAAAATAGACATTGTGATCCAGTTTTTGAGACATTGATTACTTTTACCAAACACATTGGAATCCCTTACAAAGTTTTGAGGGACCAAAATATCCCCTTAAATTAATCCTCACTTCTATGCCCCTTGGTTTTCATTACAAACATACAACCAATGAACCACAAGATAAAACTATCTCCAAGATATTCCAAGTCATTTTAGTTGTGATAATAATTTTCATTCCATATATAATATGTTTTATCAATTCATCTCACATATCTAAGCCCTTTAAGTTCTCACTCAAGTCACATTTGGTTGATTTCCCCCACCCATATAACAAAATTCATAGAAAAGTACACTATAGACATAGATTAAAAATTTAGGTACCCTTTACATAATTATCAGTGCTAAACTACTTTAACATATTTATCTAATATCTCCAATTCTTGGACCGAGCATCATAATGGTCTTGATATTCCATATCATACCAAAAATATTAAATAATTAATTATAAAAATTAATAATTAGTTTTAAAAACTTAATCAAATAGAAATAATGTCAAAAAACTCACCAAATGACATGTAGAAACTGAAACCACAACCAATGGTGTGTGGATAGTTCATGACGTGTATCTGGAACTAATGAAAAAAATCCTTAATATTTAACCTCTAATAAATAATTAGTTTAAAATTAATTTGATTAAATTAGTGAGGAACTTAACAAGTGATTTACCTTCATTGAAACAGAAATCGAAAACATACATTCATCACCATCAAGCCACCTCTAGCCACTACACATGGAATCCCCATGATATTGGTCTGAATTCACCATGATCCAAATATATACATTATAAATCTCTATATACCGAGACCTCAAATCATAGTAAGTGCCACTACCTTCCCCAACTCAGAAACCTCATGGTCCTATAGTGATGATGAGAGTTTCCCCCAAAGCGCACCTCCAATGGGACATGGGTTGATGACTAGAATTGTGGGTATAAAATAAACAAATGGGAGGAATATACCTCATAAATCATAAGATCATATAATGTAAACCCCCAATCAAAACCATAATATAAAATAAAAAATATTTATCCCATAAATTCTTGTAATCTCATATAAAACAACACTTCAACATGAAATAATAAAAGCGGACTCCTATGGAAGAAACTACAAAAGAGACCCTGATCTCCAAGCTAGTAAGGTCTAGCTCGGTCCCTGAATCCATCTTTAAAACCTGAAAAAAATTTATCTATATTGGGGAGATAATACATGTATACTCAATAGGGGCCTCCTCAATAATTATCATTAAAATTTAGAAATGGCATAATAATGATTCAGTGAATAAAAGACAAAACCAATAAGAACATATCATGTAATATATCACTTAACCTCACCATGGATCACTCACCCAATAATAAATCCATGTTTAATAACATAATATCAAAAAATAGATATCAAAGATATACCTTTAAACTACTTCCCCATTTTATTTTCATTCTCACACCCCAAAAAATATCTCGATGCTCCAAATTTATTCTACAGTTTTTCACAACACATTATATATCATATCAAAACCATACCACATATCATGTACACATCATCATCATCACATATCCTCCAACATATAACATATCCAAATAACATATCATAGTCCATTACAGTAGGGTATTATAAACATAATAGTTATAAACCATGTCTCGTACTCTTACCAAGCATGACCCCACCAATTATTATCATCTTAATCACATAGCCATGTCAACTGGTATATCACATACCATAACTTTAAGCCATTAAATACAGTATGCTTATACCTATTGTGATCTGTCGTGGACTATACTGAACTTGGAAATGATATTGGGTTAGATGGAGGAATCATGCATCTATTCCCACTCCACCCTCAATGTTTGTGGAAAACACCTAGAATCCATATCATTTGGACATCATTGAGGTTATCTGACTCAGGAGGGGTGTGTTAGAAATCACCAAGAAAATAAAACATATAACATAACAACACGTAACAAACCTAAGGGTTTAATACAAATAAAACACTCTAATTTTCAATAAAAATCACCCATTAACACTACTATTCACTATCAATTTTTTTTGATCTCTATAACATAAATTAAACCCACTTTCTCACACCAAACAACCGTGAAAATATCCATATTTTTTCTATGAATCAAAACATTTGACCATTTATATATTTACCATTTGCAATCCGTATTAAATTTATTAATCCATTGAATTCCATATTTAAATTTAAGTAATTTATTAACCATCAACCATATTTAATTCCATTCCATACCATTTTATTTTAATCTTTCACAATTAATTAATAACCATATTTTTTAATTTTCTTCCCATAAAAATTTCTATATTAATCCTCATTAATCATATTTCATACCATCAAGAATCTATAACACATCATCACTTCACAAAACCAACCACCGTACAACCCACATCAAAACAGATGCCAATATTCATCACATAAATCCACTCTTCTATATAACCATCAATGCCACCATAGCAAACCAACTAAAACATATCCACAACCATATCCTCCCATTCTCATCATGGAAATTATAAAAAATAATTCTAATCACGCACTTTAACACCCAAAACTACACACAATAAATTCCAACTACTTCCACACAGACAACAATAATTGTTACTTAACAAAAATATTGAACTATAATAAATCAATAACACAATGAAAAAAATTATCTTTTAATCATTTAAAAAAAACATTAATGTACAACATAAGCATCATCACTTTATATCTAGATTTCCAAAAAATAATTTCATTACCATCTTTACACATTTAAAATTTTATAAAATTGAATTCTATCCATATTATTCTTTACAAACAACATAGATCACAACAACAAACAAACCCACTCTGCAACATCATTAATCAAACCATCTGGAATAAGTTATATCATAAAATCACAAAAACACATGTGAATCACCCATCTCGCTTATATTTTATTTTTACAATTTATTAAAATTATTAATTTAATTGTTTCCATCCACATAATAAAAATCATGAAACTTAAACATTTTATATATAAATAAGGGATATGTCTCGACTCCCCTATCCTAATGGAAGCTCCTCAACCACTTCCCAAGAATGTGATGAGGGAGATGATTAAAAGACCTAAATCATGTAAGGGTAGGACCTCTAAAACCTATAACACGCCAATACTCATCCAAAACATGATCAAACTTCCCCCAAATCAAATAAACACTACTTACATGTGCTTAATAGATGAAATAACTGGGAGAGGAGAAATGAGAAGAGTGGAGAAGATTTAATTAAATCAAATGAAAATGATATCTAGAATATATGTAGGGAACACCCAGATACATATAGAGCCACAAATTTGGTAGCCTAGGGTTTGTGAAAAAAATTTAGTAACTTAAAAGAAGTTATATGAGATTTTGAATTTATAATAAAATAGTAATATTAAAGAATCACGACATGATGGGTAATAGTCCCATCACGATGGAGCTAAGTCAAATAAATCCTTAAAAATTATTACTTGATTTATAATATCTACCCCTAAGTAATAATCGGTCAATATTGTAATTAAATATTACCAAGGAAGGGTTATGTTTTGAAAGAATAACTAGAACATGACAACACCCAAAAGGAAAAGCCCCAAATATCAACCTCTATATGTCATGACACAACAGAGGTGGCCATACCATGATAGGAACTCTTTGGAGAATTAAACCAAATTTCTAAAACCAATATCACATTGTGACTTACATCCATACAATATGAACCAAAAATGGTAATGGAGAATGTAATATTACATAAAACCATATATATGAGACTTTATAGGAAATGTAAGGTTTTAATCTTATTAAAATTATTTTTAACATTCCATGACTGGAACCTCTCATTCCACAATTGAAATTCCTTCTTGAAACCACATGGTGCATAATCCTATATCCTTTAACCAAAAACTGTGACACTTACCTCATTCAATGAAATAAAAACTCCTTATATTTATTCAACCCTTTATGAGGTAACATAAAAAAAATAAAAACATCTTCTTTACCTAGATATCCCTTATACTACGACACCCAATTCCATTCCATGACAAACTTCCCATAGCTTAATTATTAGCTCTAAATCCTCTTCCCTTCCTTAAACTTTCTTATAACACCTTAAACCTAAAATATGTAGAGTAATGGGACTAAAGGTTCCAAGACATTAAATTATATTCCTATCGAATGATTCACTTTCTTGAAAATAAAAAATAGCCTAGGAAGAAAAAAACAACCATCGTACCCAAATAATCCTCAAGAGATACCTCACAAATGAATTGTTGTCATCACCAAAATAGAAAAAAACACTAGAAGAACCGACTAAAAAAAGGAATAAATATTCAACTTAATAAATTCAACAAAAAATAAATCTTCCTAATCCTCAAAAGAACACAATGTTCAAAACAACTTAGTGTACTAAGCAGGAATATGCAACCCAAATTCCCCCATACATTCCCCCAATCCACAATGCCTCCATAGAAAACGAATCAATGGAATTATAAGATCATGCATCACCTTCTATTGATGATCCTAAATCTTAAAATGCTACTCCACTAATGTTGAATCATCCTATAAATCTAACTCTCCCCATCAATGACATAGAAGTTATCATGGATATATCAATAAAGTTGCAACACAAGGAAAACATCATGGATCTGGTCTAACTACTAGGGAAGAAACAACTGATATGTCACCTCACAGATATGCCCCAATACCTAAAAAGGTTCAATGGAATATGGATAAATATTACCCCTTCAACCAAGTATCCACCTTCCACAGTGATGGAAAATACCTAGGAAAACATGATATCTAATATAAAACTCTAGAGGCCACCTCCTCCAATCAGTATAATATTTATGATGGTCCTGCACCACCTTTGTCTTGTCTTGAATCATTTTCACCTTATTAATAATTCTCAACACCACATCTATTATAAGGACCACCAACTTCCTAAGCTCCGTACAACGCAACATATATCTGCAAGGTCCCCCATAAAGCTCCTGAAATAGATCTATTTCAATGGAATATTGATAACTATTATTATAGGAAAAATCAACCAAATATAGATGATTCACTCAGGATGCACAAAAATCTAGAACATTAGCATGCAACATATACTCTAGTGTTTATTTAGATCATTCTATCTAATCATCTATATAAGTATGGAAAGTAGTGTCAATGTGTAGATGTGATAAAAATAACACCAAATATATACCTATAATTGTGATTTAAAATAAGAATCTCGATCAAGTATAATGGTCCTTAGCATTATATTAAGTCTCACTACCACATCCAAATATTTTCTCAAAAAAATTTCTATAGTACGTGACTCCTTGAACATAAATAAGTGATCCTTGATTTTGTCAATTGATTCCCAGTCACCAAAATTGTACCACATAGTCCTTGTGAGAGAGTAAAACATGTGATTAAATCCATTGAAATATCCTCCCACTTCCCCTTAGGGGAATCTAATGGTGGAAAAAACCATTTGGAACACAATTCTATACTTTCACCTACTTCCAAACCAAACATCACAACACATAAATCACCATAGATTGCTTCATCCTAGGATTATAGATTTGAATCCTCAATGAATGATGCATCTTTAATATATAGGGATGAACTCCCAAATGTGATCTATGAAACTCATAAAGAACCTCATCACATAGAGTTAATGGAATAAATAATCACCCAAGAAATAACATTTAATTTTGATCTTCCTCTAACAACCCCTCAAGAGTGTTACCATAAAAGATATGATCTCATATCTGATATACCTTTGAGTCTTTCCATTGATACTCCTACACCCACTGAAACAAATATTATTTCACAGTCATCTAGTGCAAGAATCATGTACCACTATCCTCCTTTGTTTCATGTTGTATCACCATAACCTCTTCCATTACTATCTAACCATCTAGAGACTATAAAACAACATCTATTACTGAATTCATTCTCAATTACTCACCAACTATATTCACTTTTTCTAGAGTTTAAGAGATCTTGATATCATGGTCTTGTAAGAACTCCATCCACTATTACTATCACAGATTCAAATACCGCTGAGAAATAATATATCCCAAATTCTTATGACTGTAAATACCACAAAGAATTCACTATTGAGATAATGTTTCCATTTCTCTTGAGAAAACACCACTTCTAACATGTCAAGACTATGTGTGGCATTGTTTCGCTCATAGTGATATAGATGCCTATACCCGTATAATATAACTTCTATGTACTACATCAAGAAAAAACCCACATCAATATGGGATGAATTATAGAAAAACATGAACCTAAATCCCTCCTCTAATGACCAAATATTATAAAAAATAATAAACTTTTCATTTAGGTAGTAGATGGTTTTCTAACACTTACCATCCCATTTGAAATCCTAGTGCTTTCAGGTCAAGGCTATCAATAATATTTTTACTTAAGAGAATTCAAACACGAACCTATGATAATATCCCATGATCTTAAGGAAACTATAGACATATGGACAATTCTTGGTTGTTTCCCAAGAAAGAAACACCTAAATCTTCAAATTATCAAATATAACTCACTTTTAGGATACCACACACCTGAGAAAATGCACCTTACATGTACCAAAAATCCACTTAGAAAACATCCCATGGAGTTGATGTCACCTAATGGATTGTAAAAAAACACTTAGATACTCAAAGTTATCCAGCTCCAAATTTATGTATATCATAGTTTCATTGACAAAAACTACCATGAACTGGTTCAGGAACTCACAAAACATAATGTTCATGAGTCACATGAAAACATATTTGGATTCATGACACCAAATGACATAATAATGAACTTGAACTGCCCATAACAACACCTCAAAGAAGTATATAGGATATCCTCCTCATTATCTTTAATAAACCATACTTTACATACATTGTTATTACTTCATAATTGAAGAATTCTTATTACAATATATAACAAAACTACAATAGGACCGTATAGGTATAGTGTATTTAGAAACTGGGAAACATAAACAACTGCTTCATTGAAGTTATTAATATTTCCATGACTTATTATATTCCCCATTTACTTATTTTATATGAAATGTGCATAATTTGTGTGAAATATTAATGTTTTAATATTAAGTATAATTTTTGAGCATTTTTAGAAGTAGTTCAATTGAGTCAGTTTAATATTTTAATAATAATTGTCACTATACTGATCCCATTAGTGTGGTTCTTGTTTTTTAGGATTCTACTTTCAATATACAACATTTCATTAGAAGGTACCATGAGCCAATTCTGCCATTTGAAGGGCCATATGGTCCTCACAAACAAGACCAAAGAATCTGTGAACAAACTGGACCATCCTTGAAAATTGATTTACTGGGCTCAATACAGAAGTCCAAAAACATTTAGTCTCCACCATAATTCTGGGGACACTAAATGTCATGTTTGATAAAAATTTCAAGGCCCAAATCCAAGTACAAGGGGTCCAAATAAAGCTTTGAAGTTCAGCCCACCATTCTGGACGAGAATTAAAATCAGTATAGTATGCATGACATATCTCATGATGTAAGCATCAAATCGAGCCGATATTTTTCAGTGTGAAAGAGGAGATATAGGTGTCCGACTTTTTTGAAGAAACCATTCGGATTTGAAGGCATATTCATATTCAAAAACCCTTTAACATTATGGACTTCAAAAAGCCTAGATTGAAATGGACAGTTTAACCATGTTTAATCAACCAGCCATAACGTTTTATCCTTAAGTCCAAATGACTCCAAATTTTGAGAGTAGTCGGACAACATTATTGTATACAACTTAGAAGAAGGAGAGATTCGAAGATTCGGCTTTCTGAATATCAAAATTGTCGATGCAAGTGGAGGCACAGATTGGGAATGCAAACAGTCCACTCCTTGGGCTATAAATACTCTCCCCTTCTCTCCTTGAGAGGGGTTGGCATTTCAGAAGAGAGGAGATCATATTGGAACGACCAAAGCTTTTCCAAAGGATTGGGAGGACCTTAAATACTCAAGTTTTCACTTGATAGACCTTTCCTCCTCTCTTTGTTTTCACTTACTTTTGTGTTCTTCATTTTTGTAATCATGTAATTCTCTTTCTTTGTAATTCTGTTTTAATGCAAGTTACTTCTTCAATATCTATAATTTTCATCCACCTTCTGTAGTTTAATATTTATGTTCTTAAAATAGTTTAAATTCAGTTGAATCCCCTTACCTTCTTTTTCTTCCTTATTCAATCGAAAGTTCGTTTTTAATTATCATCATTGTTCGTGTGTGTGTGTGTCGACGTACCACTCTTTTCTTATCCCTTTATTTTTCTTCTCTTATTAATTTATAATCATAATAATTATAACCAGATTATTAAACAACCAAATGGCTGAGTAAATATCTCATTGGGGTGAGTTATAATTTAGGTATGTTAAGTGATTGAGAGCTTCTGCTCGTTGAATATTCTTTGAATTAACATTGTGTATGTTGGACTTAACATGTCATGGATTAATGACTTGTTTTGTTTAACATGTGGTTTCCATGGATTATTCGAACCATAAATACACCACCAAAAATAAGATATGATTGAGATTATAACCGTAACTTAAGTTAAGGCTTGGTTTAAAGCCTTAACACTTAGGAATTCTAATCAACATCATCTTGTGACATGGGTATTAATTTAAATGAAATATAAAGCAAAGCTCAAGGATATCACAAGCTTAACTAACCTAATGATGAACTCACCCCAATCTTCATCAATTTGTTAAGTCAAACATCATCCATAAATTATTTCATAAGCTCTGCAAACAAACCCCCCAATCAGAATACAATTAACTAAAAACAAATGACCATTACAAAGTATCATCGCCGAGGATTCGACCCGGGTGCTGTTATACACATTAGCAGAGCACCGGAACTTTGACCGGTCGATAGGCGACAATCGGCCGTGCATTTCAAATGGCACCATTGCTGGGGATGGTGCTTTAAGTAGTCATTAGTTTCTGGTTATTGTCAAGAAAACACAAAAAAAAACAAATTTTTTAAAAAAATAAAAAAAAACACAAAGAAAAATCCGTCTTCTCATAAAAATCATAAACTGAAAAAATACAAAGAAAAACCCATCTTCCTCTTTCTTCAAAAATCTCTCTGAATGCTCCGTAGCCTTCCAAACAATCCCTTGGATTTGTTTGACCCTGAAATTGAGTGAACACTTCGCCAACTTAGGAGGAACATAAGAGATACTCAAATAATTCAAGAACCAGCCCTCATCCAACCAGTTGAAATTGAAATGGCCAATCCTAGGGAACAAACCCTAAAAGAACTCGCTTCCCCTGATATGAATTAACAACCCCTTGGTATTCAATATCCAAACATAGAAGCTGACTGCGAACTCAAATCGGGTTTGATTCATCTTCTCCCTCATTTTCATGGGCTAGCCGGTGAGGATCCACATCTACATCTCAAAGAGTTCCAGGTGGTGTGCTCTACCATGAAGCCTCAAGGGGTTTCTGAAGAACAAATCAAACTTCAAGCATTCCCTTTCTCCCTATCTGACTCTGCCAAGTCATGGATCTACTACCTCCCTCCTGGTTCCATAACTACATGGAATGACATGAAGCGTCTCTTTCTAGAAAAATTCTTTCCTGCTTCTCGTACCACTTCCATCCGAAAGGAAATAAGTGGTATCTATCAATTACCAAATGAATCACTCCATGAGTACTGGGAGAGGTTCAAAAAGCTTGTGGCAACCTGCCCACATCATCAAATCCCTGACCAACTCTTGATCCAATACTTCTATGAGGGGTTATTGTCTATGGATAGAACTCTCATTGATGCCGCAAGTGTTGGTGCTCTGGTTGATAGAACTCCTGCAGTAGCAAGATATCTCATAAGTAACATGGCTACAAACACACAACAATTCCATACTCGAGCACATGATCAAGTCAAACAAGCCCAAGATAATCAATCCATAGAGCCTAACAAGATGACTGAGTAGATGAGTGAACTTACAGGTCTTGTGCGTCAACTAGCGGTGGCTACCAAATCCCCAACCTCATCTTCTACGCAATCAATGTTTCATGGACCAATCAAAAACTGTGGAATCTGCAACTCTCTATCTCATCCAACAGACACATGTCCACAACATCAAGAGGATCAATACGATTCATCTGGACCAATGGAGCTCAATGCAGTATATGCTCAGCGGAACACCAATCCTCAAATATTAGGTCAGTTTGTTAGAAACATTAACCAAACTCAGTCTGATCCCTTATCCTCTAATTTTAACCAAGGATTGAGGTATGGTAATCTTGTCTCTCATCCCCCTCAATTCCCTGCTCAAAACCCAAACCAATTCCAATATGTTCAAGGTGGTGGTAACTTCCATCAATCTTATCCTTTTGTTCCTCAACCTCAAAGGAACAATCCTCCTCCTGGATTCCATTATCCTAGTGAGCCTTCCCAATTCCAAAACCAATACAATCGATTTCCCATGAACCAAAATCAAGGAAATCCCAATCTGGGACAAGCCTCTTCTTCCAAGAAACCATGGGAAAGTGCAGTGGAAGATCTTGCATCCTTCACCCGTTCTAGCCTTAAAAACATTGAAACTCAAATAGGTCAACTTGCATCCCACCTGAGCCAGCAACAACAATCAAATTCTTCCCAACTCCCAGCTCAACCATTACCCAACCCCAAGGGTAATGTAAGTGCAATTGCACTTAGATCGGGAAAGCATATTTCTATGCCTCAAGATAAGTCCTCCACCCTCCTTTGAATGTTGACCTAGAAAATAAAAAGAAAAAGAAAATTGAAAAGGAATCTGAATCCATTCCCTCACCTCCTTCCATTCCACTTAGGAATCCAATTCTTTTTCCTCAAGCCGTTTCTAAACCAAGGAAGTCCTTTGAACCTGATCTTGAAATGCTTGACATGTTTAGACGTGTTGAAGTCAACATTCCCCTCTTAGATTCCATAAAACAAATTCCTAAGTATGCCAAGTTTCTCAAGGAGTTATGTACCACAAGAGGCAACTTAGGACCTTTGAAAATGTTTCCACCCAGCAGTCTATTCCCATAAAGTGCAAAGATCCAGGGACCTTTACAGTCCCATGCCAAATTGGAAGTTCCAACTTTGATGATGCACTCATAGACCTAGGAGCCTCAATTAATGTCATTCCCAAATCCATCTTCTCTAACCTTGGTCTAGGTCCCTTGCACCCAACGGGTGTTGTCATTCAGTTAGCCAATCGAAGCACAACCAGTCCTGAGGGAATAATTGAGGATGTCCTTGTCCGAGTCAATGATCTTATCTTCCCTACTGATTTCTATATCCTTGACATGGAAGGTGAGATGAAATATTCTCAATCTCCCCTAATTCTAGGCAGACCATTCCTCATGACTGCGAGAACCAAGATTGATGTCCATTTAGGCATCCTATCCATGGAATTTGGTGACCAACTGGTCAAGTTCAACATTTTCCAAGCCATGCGATACCCATTAGAGAATCAATCTGTATTCTCTATCCATGTTTCTGAAACTCCCTCTGAGAGTGTGTTGAATCCTAATCCATCATGTTCTTCCTGTTCTACTAATAGAGGAGTTTGTGAATATTGCATCCTCATTAACCATGGGATTAATGGTGAAATTGATGTTGACATTACAAATGCAAACTCCATTGATCTAAAGGATCTTGAAAAATCTTTGGAATCTCATATCACCTCTGACCTCCAATGCTCCAACATGGTTGGTAATGAGGAAAATGAACTAGAATGCTCATTTGTTGATTCAGATCAGATTATCCCACATTCATCCTTTCCTATCCATGATTCTGAAAATTCTGTTATATGTGAAGTGAACCTTGAACCAATGTGTTTATATTGTCCTGATGGTAGTGATGTTTGTGATATTTGTACCCTAATTAATAAAGTGATCACTGGTGAGGTTGAAATTGACCATTCTTTGGAAAACAACATTGAAATAAAGGATATTGAAAATTGTATTCAGTCTTATGACTCCACTGATCCCCATTACTCTACATTAGTAAGTGACGAAATAAATGAGTCGAAAACAATTGGGATCTCATACTATAGTTCTGTGTTATCTGATCCTCACAAAAATGAACCATCAGAATTGAACCATCTTCCTGAATTTCCAAGCATAGAAAACCAGAACATTGTGGATAACATCATTCCTCAGGTTCAAGACCAAAGTGAGGATAGAAATATTCTCTTTCCAACCCCATTGAATTGCAAGCACACCAACAAGTATGGGAAGAAATTATCCAATGAATCATCAGGAATCCCAAAGAAAAAGTTTTTCTAGAAGCACACTGGAGTTGAGAAAATACGATGGCCACCGTCAGACGATGGGTAGTCCACTGCAATTGTCCAGCTGTAGACAAATAAATGCAGCGCTTCTTGGGAGGCAACCCATGTTTTCTTTTACTTTTATGAAATTTCAATTTCTTTTTTTTCATTATATGAATAATGATTTTTCTTTTTCAGGTAACAATGCACAATCCTGGATCATTGTAAAATTCTACTGGATCCCTAACTTCTCCAGTCTACCTACCACTAGATGGAGATGGCAACCCACCAAATCCAAACCAGGGGGAACCTCTTTACCTTTAACTCTCTCTCTATCTCTTCATCTCTCTACCTATTTCTTCTTCTTCTTCTTCTCTCCATCATTTTTTTACCACTTTTTTTCCAACCCTTTGTTTTCTATTTCTCTCTTTTGAGGGTGTGTATTTAAAAAGAAACCATAAAAACAAAAAAAAACAAAAAATACAATTACTTAAAAAATTACAAAAAAAGAGTCATACTTACTCACCATCGAGTTTTGAAATTTTGTCCAACCATTTTTGGGAGTTAACAGACATATTTTCATCTCAAAAATTTTGTATTTTCATCATGACTTTGGATAATGAATTTTGTGTCAAAACCAACAAATTTTGAATGCTCAATTTTTGATTTGGAAAATGCTTTTCCCAAACCGTGAGAACAAACAATTGCTTTCATGCCAAGGCCACCTATGGACATCTTTTCAAAATGTATTTTTTCACCCCCATTTGCGAGTCTTGAGTTTGTGGACCTTCGAGCTGAATTTCCTGCCTTAGTGTGCATTAATATGATAGAGGCATTTTCTAAACCACATGAGAATCACAATAGCCAAATAGCCTCTCATTACCCTTACATTAATCCTCCTTTTGAAAGCCTCTTCAAGCCTATGAAAACCTTTTCTTTGATAGCCACATTACAAGCCCAATAACTTATCCCACCTAATATCAACATGGATTTTCATTGCATAAGTTTTTGAAATTTAAGTGTGGGGGAGAATGGATTTCATTTTTGGGTATCATTTCCTTAATTTCTGGTGTGTTATCATATTCTTGAGGGAAAGCATCCATTTTAGTGTGGGGGGAGGTTGTCATTCAGTGAATGTATTGTACAAATGATATTGAAATGTGTTCAAAAAAAATTCAAAAAAAAAACAAAAAAAAAACAAATGGGTTGTGTCTTGGGTAGGTCAAAAATCACTCTTCCTCAACCTTTGATCTTGTTATAACTATTACAATTAGTGTCGTGAGGAGATCAAACATGGGTTGGGATATGAGTGTGAGATTTGTTTCAAGGTCAACTTTCGAAAAAACAAAGAAAAAAAAGGGAAAAGAAAAAAAAGAACACTTGCATTATATTCTTATATCATTGGGAGAAGTTTGGTGGTTTGTAAATATTTCATCTTCTCATAACCTTCATATTTTCTTTCTCTAATGTGTCTTTCTTCACACAATCATTCCCTTATAAATATGCGTTTTCATTTCCTTCAATGTTTTATTTCAAAAAAAATGTGCCTTGTTTTTCTATGTTGGTATTTTAACCCTCTTATTCTCTCTCTTGTACATTATATTCCTACCGTCCCATATCCATAGAAAAACCCCTTAAAAAGACCTCTTGATTCTTGTGCACTTTGGATAGGGATTGGAAGCTGAGAGCTCTTTTCAAACTCTATGATTTTCACTTTTGGTTGGTGAAAGAGTGAACCTCCACAAATAAATTTTATCATCTTGAGCGGTGTGAGTTTTGAGTGTCCACATTTTCCATTTATAAATTTGAGCATGAAAAAATGAATTAGTTTTGGAACATTTTTTCTATAACAACTTGTGGTGGAATTCAAAATGGATGAGTGAAATAGTCTAAACCCCCCTGATTGGAGAAAACAAAATTTTAATATCTGTTGGTGAGTAAAAATGATTTTGTCATGTTTTTATATTTGTTGCACACGAGGAAATGCACAAAACTAAGTGTGGTGGAGTTGATGTTATTAATATTTTCATGACTTATTATATTCCCCATTTACTTATTTTATATGAAATGTGCATAATTTGTGTGAAATATTAATGTTTTAATATTAAGTATAATTTTGGAGCATTTTTAGAAGTAGTCCAATTGAGTTAGTTTAAGGTTTTAATAGTAACTGTCACTATACTGATCCAAATTGTATGGTTCTTGTTTTGAAGGATTATCCTTTCAATATAAAACATTTCATTAGAAGGTACCATGAGCCAATTCTTCCATTTGAAGGGTCATATGGTCATCACAAACAAGACCAAAGAATCTGTGAACAAACTGGACCATCCTTGAAGATTGATTTACTAGGCTCAATACAGAAGTCCAAAAACATTAACTCCCCACCATAATTTTTGGGACACTAAATTTCATCTTGGATAAAAATTTCAAGGCCCAAATCCAAGTACAAGGGGCCCAAATAAATCATTGAAGTCCAGCCCACCATTCTGGATGAGAATTAAAATCAGTATAGTATGCATGACATATCTCATGATGTAAGCATCACATCGAGCTGAGATTTTGCAGTGTTAAAGAGACGATATAGGTGTCCGACTTTTGTGAAGAAACCATTCGGATTTGAAGGCATATTCATATTCAAAAACCCTTTAACATTATGGACTTCAAAAAGACTGGATTGAAATGGACAGTTTAACCATGTTTAATCATCCGGCCATAACATTTTATCCTTAAGTCCAAATGACTCCACATTTTGAAAGTAGTCGGAAAACATTATTGTATACAACTTAGAAGAAGGAGAGCTTTGAAGATTCGACTTTCTGAATATCCAAATTGTCGATGCAAGTGGAGGCACAGATTGGGAATGCAAACAGTCCACTCCTTGGGCTATAAATACTCTCCCCTTCTCTCCTTGAGAGGGGTTGGAATTTCAGAAGAGAGGAGATCATATTGGCATGAACAAAGATTTTCCAAAGGCTTGGGAGGACCTGCCATACTCATGTTTTCACTTGAGAGACCTTTTCTCCTCTCTTTTTTTTCACTTACTTTTGTGTTCTTCGTTTTTGTAATCTTGTAATTCTCTTTCTTTGTAATTCTGTTTTAATGCAAGTTACTTCTTAAATATCTCTTATTCTCATCCACCTTCTGTAGTTTAATATTTATGTTTTTAAAATAGTTTAAATTAAGTTGAATCCCCTTCCCTTCTTTTGCTTCCTCATTCAATCGAAAGTTCGTTTTTAATTATCATCATTGTTCGTGTGTGTGTGTCGACGTACCACGCTTTTCTTATCCCTTTCTTTTTATTCTCTTATTAATTTATAATCCTAATCATTATAACCAGATTATTAAACACCCAAAGGGCTGAGTAAATCTCTCATTGGGGTGAGTTATAATTTAGGTATGTTGAGTGATTGAGAGCTTCTGCTCGATGAATATTCTTTGAATTAACAATGTGTATGTTGGACTTAACATGTCATGGATTAATGACTTGTTTTGTTTAACATGTGGTTTCCATGGATTATTGGAACCATAAATACACCACCATAAATAAGATATGATTGATATTATAACCTTAAGTTAAGTTAAGGCTTGGTTTAAAGCCTTAACACTTAGGAATTCTAATCAACATCATCTTGTGACATGGGTGTTAATTTAAATGCAATATAAAGCAAAGCTCAAGGATATCACAAGATTAACTAACCTAATGATGAACTCACCCCAATCTTAATCAATTTGTTAAATCAAACATCATCCATAAATTATTTCAAAAGATCTGCAAACAAACCCCCCAATCAGAATACAATTAACTAAAAACAAACGACTATTACAAAGTATCATCGCCGAGGATTCGACCCGAGTGCTGCTATACACATTAGCAGAGCACCGGAACATTGACTGGTCTATAGGCGACAATCAGCCATGCATTTCATTCATAAAGCATCAACATTATCTCACATTTATTTCATCATATCTAGAATCCTTTTTTGGCATATCCTACTTAATACCCTTCTTCCTGACCTGGGGAAAATAAAACATACAAAAGGGGTGAGCTCAAATACTCAGTAAGGGTAAAAAAAATAAATATCAATCACATCATATTCATAAGAACATAACATTTTGGAAATCTTAACCAACAAAAGAGATCATAATTTCATAACATGGGATAAATCATAGTAGTGAAATGTAATCCCAATAATCATAACTTAAACATGAAACTTTGTGTCATACACACATAATCATAGAGAATCATTTCTTAGTAGTCAAGACTCATTTCCAAGACTATCGTAGCGGACAAAGTCCATTTCTGAACCGAGTTCACTCTTCGTTTCAGTCCTGTATCACTGAACCGGATTAACCTGCCATTCCAGCCATGTCTATCTCATGAGATATAAATATTTACCTAATTAATTGGAGGGAGATATAGGTCCCACCCATCTCATAATGAAACCATTCTTATGTGTTCCATAAGATCATAAATCATACATCATAGTATAACCCATGTAATAAAAATGGAATTCTTAAACATCATGCAATCATAACATAATATATAAAAGGACTTCACCAAAATAATTCCACCATAACATAATCAAATTAATGTAAAAATAGGGATAGAAACAGAACTCTATATTATATTAGTTGGAAAATAATTTTGATAAAATGCCTGAACTCCATTCTTGAGGAAAATATCCTTTATACTTCAAAAACATTTTTCCTTTCTTAACTTGTCATATAATTTTAAACTAAAAGAAGTTGATTAAAAATAAACTTGAAAACTTGTAAAGTAATCTTCAAGGAAATAATGTTCTCTGAAATCATAAAAATTCATTCATGCCGTATAAGTTAAAAAAAATATTCTTCTCGTACTTTGGCCAGAAAAGTCAAAAAAGTACCTCGTACTAAAAACGACAAAAGATTCCTTTCATATCTTTTACTAAACACTAACCTAAGTGTAAAATTGGATTTAAAAAATTGTAGGAGTATGGAAATAATATTACATATTGAGGAAACATGTATGTGGATGATAAATATTCCCCAGTAAATCCTGAAGTATAAACAATCTCGGATAAAAATGAGATTGCGAGATTTTCCCTTACCTTAGGTCCGATTTGCTTCATACATGTCCGAACCTCCTATATAATGATTTAAATAATGTTATTGACTTATTCCATAATTTTACTCATTGTTATGATATCATATATGTTCATATTCTTAGCTTCTTATTAGTAATATTTCATTACTACTTGTTATTTGGGTGTTTATTGCTTTTTTTTTCTTATGTGTGTTTTGTCGAATAAATTCTTATTCTTCTTTTTTGGTTATAGATACATCATTTACAGAATGGTATTAGTGTAATATATATCATATTTATTCATTAAATTCATTTATATAATCATTATGCAATGAAGATCATGTAGAATGAGTCGCATCACATCGTGGAGACGGTAGGCCGTACGTACGCACGAGCGATGATATCATTCCCATGATCATGGAATTGTATTGAAGTGTATGTATACTATTTAAGAATCAATATAACTTTAAAATAATCATATATAGTTATTATTTACACCATTATACCCATCCAAGTAAGGTGGTGGTGGAAAAAAGATTTCACCACGGCGTGGAGACGGTATTCCGTACGTACGCACGCGCGGTGATTTTGTTTTCCGTAGGATGGATAGAAGGTCAAATAGGGTTGTTTCATATTTATAATTACATATAAGTATATGAGTGATACTTATGTTATTACTTCATAATGAAAAAACTAAATAATATGAAGTTGAAGAAGAAAGAAATTCGAAAGGAACGGTAATGGATATTACCTCTTCTTTGACGCACCTCTTCTTAGCCTCCACTTAGGAAACTAGGGTTGGTCTTTGAAGAAGACCAGGACATCTAGGATGTTTCTAGGGAAGTGTAGAAGAGAAATTGGTAGGGTTTGGCCGTTCTTGAAGGCTCAAAGTGGTGTGAGGAGGAGAGGGAGGAGGTGCCCTTTTATAAGGGATGAGAGGGACACTTTAGGGAAAACTCAAAATATTATTTTATTATAAAGTCATATTCGGTTTTTAATAGCTTAAAATTGATTTATTTATAATCTAAGGTATTTATGGGTCAAAATACTCTCAAAAAATAGATTTTAGATAAGTTTAGGTTACTATTTTAACCTTATCTTTTAGATTTAACTATAAGTTAAATAATTTTATTTTTATCGTGTCTTCTTGTTTTCTTACACTATATGGTAAATAAACTTACAATAACACGCCAAAATAACCCCAGGTTGTTCATTTTTGATATATATAAACTTATCTTAGTCATTTGGACGAACCATAGATTTTTAGGAATAAAATAACAATTAATAATATAATATTTGTTTTTAAAACTATTTTATGTCAATTTTGACACTATTTGGTAATTGGTTTTTGTGAAAATCATAACAGTATGATTAGTTCGAAAAAAGTTAATTAAATAAATAATAACATGTCATATTATCCTATAAAATTATTGTAATTCATTAAAAGTCTCAAATTACATTTATTTGGATATTTATAATATCAATTATGTTGATATTTACTTAAAAAGGTAATTAGTGCATCACCATTGTGTCATAAATAAATTAAATTATTTAAAGTCTAAAAATTATAAATAAAATACCATTATTTAGGAAACCTATTTATATTCCTAATGAATTTTTATAGTAGAATTTATCTTATTTATAACCCAATATTAAAAATGTTTTAGTTATTAAACTTTGATTATAACTATTTTAACTCTTCTTTAAATAAAATAATATTAAATGTCCTAATCTAATCCAAGTGGAACTAAATGGTCATATTTTATTCCTAAGGTTGTTTTTGGTCGAATTAAACTTATCCAATAGAATTCGGACATGTATTAGTGTAATAATAATATCATATTTACCCTTAATTACCCCATTTACTCTTAACCGTGGTAAAGAAAAGTAAAAGTTACTATTCATCAAAAATTATTTTTCTCCTATTAAACCACATTTTACTTATTGATACCAATGGTGTCTCTTGGATTTTTGAAATTCCACTCACAGAAGCGGTAAAATTATGTTTTATGTAAATTTGCAAATTCTCCTAGAAGGTGGGTAAAAGACGGTGAAAAGTTCAATAAAATTTTTATATATCTAAAATTATTATAAAACGACTCCAATGAATTACATTGAAATTATATAGGTATTATGTATCAATTTTGACCTAAAATAAATTTAAATAAAATAAATAATTTTTTAAATAATTTTTTTTAAATTGTAACCTAGTGTTTTCACTATTCATCAAAAATTGAAAGTTTTCAGAAAAATACAAAAAATTCACCCTAGGCTAATTTCGATATTCTAAATCCAAAAATGAAGTCCATTTTTAAAGATAAAATTTATAAAATTTCAAAAAGTGGTTATTACTATTCATAACTGCTAGTTTTAATAATATTTTAATAGCATATCGTTGTTTAGTGAAACTCTGTATTGCGTACAATGCAAGCTATCGAGGAAGGTTGTGATTGCGTGTAAAGAAAGCCAAGCTATTGTTGTGTGTAGTGAAAGATTACTTTGCTGATATATATAACATAAAAACAAAATATTTCTCGTAAAAATCTCAAGTGTTACATTCTACCCCCCTTAAAATGAATTACGCCCTCAAAATTCGTCACTTTGTAACAAACAGAGGAGGATACCTCTCCCTCATCATATCCTCAAGCTCCCATGTAGATTCTTTTAATTGGTGGTTCCTCCATAAAACTTTCACCAAGAGAGTGGTCTTGTTCCGTATGACTTTTTCGCTACGATCCAGAATCTCTATCAGCTATTCTTCATAAGAAAGATCTTGCTCCAGTGGTACAACTTCTGAGCTGAGTACATGTGAAGGATCGAGTATGTACTTTCTCAGGAGAGATTCATGGAACACATCATGAACTTGATAGAGATTTATTGGATGTGCCAATCGGCATGCTACCTTCCCAACATGATCCAGTATTTTGAAAGGACCGATATATCTGGGGCTCAACTTTCCCTTCTTTCCAAATCTCATTACTCTTTTCCAAGGAGATATTCATATGAACACTTTATCACCCACTTAAAACTCTAGGTATTTTCTTCGATTGTAGGAATAATTTTTTTTTCAACTCTGATATGATTTTATGTGTTGTTGAATAGATCAGACATTTTCTTCCATCTCATCAACATGATCAGGTCCTAATAGCTTTCTTTCCCCAACTTCATCCCAGTAAGTTGGAGTTATGCATTTATTTCCATAGAGAGATTCATAAGGAGCCATCTGAATACTGGAGTGAAAGATATTACTATAAGAACATTCCACCAAAGGTATGTGTTGATCCCAACAGCCTTTGAAATCCATAGATAAATCTCTTAACATATCTTATAGAGTTTGAATTGTTCTCTCAGACAGACCGTTTGTGTGAGGATGATAAGAAGTGTTGAAACTCAACTCTATATCCAGATTATGCTGAAGACTTCGCCAAAACATTGAGGTAAACCTTGGATCCCGATCAGATATAATGGAAAGTGGTACTCCATGCAGTCTTACCACTTCCTTTACATATATCCTGGAAAGCTAATCAAGAGGGAAATCCTCTCTAATAGAAATGAAGTGTGCCAAATTTGTAAGACGGTCAACTATGACCTAGATAGCATTATTGCCTTTGGATGTTTTAGGAAGTCCGATGAAAAAGCCCATAGTGATGTTTTTCCATTTCCATTCGGGTATGGGTAATGGTTGTAACATCCTCTTAGACTTCTGTCTTTCAGCTTTAACTTGCTGACAAACCAAGAATCGAGAGACATATTCAACAACATCCCTTTTCATGCCATCCCACCAGAATTACTCTTTCAGATACCTATACATCTTCGTGCTTCCATGATGAATAGATAATGAAGAACTATGAGCCTCATCTAGCAGATCCTTCTTTAATTTAGGGATGGGAGGAACACAAACCCGATTCCTGAACCTTATTATCCCATCACAATCAAGGTTGAATTCTAGAACATTTCTCACCTACTTTTGTAACACTACATCTTCTTTTTGTGCTTCTTTAATATTCAAATGTATAGATGTTTGAACATTCATTTGAGAAAGATAATATTTCTCCCCTTTCATTATAATTCCAAGATCCATTCTTTGTAAATCCATAAATATTGGATCTTTTGTGATCCTCATCATGGATAAGCTAGCATGGTCTTGTCGACTTAATGCATCTGTCACCTTGTTTGCTTTCCCAGGGTGGTAATGAATTGAGCAGTCGTAATCCTTAATCAGCTCCAACCATATTCTTTGATGCATATTCAACTCCTTTTGTTCGAAAATATACTTTAAACTTTTATGATCAGTATAAATATCACATCGTTCACCATAAAGATAATGCCTCCAAATCTTTAATGCAAAGATTACCGTAGCTAACTCCAAATCATGAGTTGGGTAATTTTGCTCATGGATTTTCAACTGTCATGAGGCATAAGCTATCACCATATCGTTTTTGATGAGAAAACACCCCAATCCCTTCTTTGACGCATCACTGTAGATCACAAACCTTTCTCCACTACAAGGAAGTGTGAGCACATGTGCACTGGATAACCTTCTTTTCAACTTCTTGAAATTCTCTTCACACTCCTCCATCCACACGAACTTAACTCCTTTTTGAGTCAACCTGGTGATTGGATTAGATAATCGTGAAAAATCTTTCACAAAACGTTAATAATATCCTGACAAACCAAGAAAACTTCGGATCTCGGTTACTGTTGTTGGTCTCGACCATCTTTCGATAACCTCTATTTTTGTTGGATCCACAGATATCCCCTCTTTTGAGACTATGTGACCCAAAAATGGAACTTTTTGAAGCCAAAATTCACCCTTGGTAAATTTGTCATAAATCTTCTCCTTTCTTAGGGTCTTCAATACAATTATCAAGTGATATTCATGTTCTTACTTGCTCTTTGAATAAATAAGAATATCTTCTATAAAGAATACCACAAACTGATCAAGATAGTCTCTAAAGACTCTATTAATTTGATCCATGAAGATATAAGGGGAATTAGTAAGACCAAATAACATCACTATAAATTCATAGTGTCCATACCTTTTATGGAAAGTCGTATTTGGTATATCCTCCCTTTTGACCCTTAATTGATGATACCCTAAACAAAGATAAATCTTGGAAAAGTATTGAGCTCCACGTAGTTGTTCAAATAAGTCATCAATGCACGGGAGAGGATATTTGTTCTTGATAGTGATCTTGTTAAGTTCTTGATAATCAATGCAGAGTCTCATTGATCCATATTTCTTCTTAACAAATAGAACAGGTGATCCCCAAGGTGATGCACTAGGGCGTATGAAT
Source organism: Viscum album (assembly GCA_963277665.1). Lineage (NCBI taxonomy): Eukaryota > Viridiplantae > Streptophyta > Magnoliopsida > Santalales > Viscaceae > Viscum > Viscum album. The sequence continues at coordinate 306,863,618 of OY728127.1, forward strand.
CCCTTATCAATATTCTCCTGGAGTTGCTTCTTCAATTCCTGCAACTCAATTGGGGCCATTCTATAAGGTGTCTTTGAAATGGGTAAAGCACCTAGTATGAGTACTATTGAAAACTCAACTTCACTATTTGGTGGAAGACCAGGAAATTCCTCCGGAAATACATCATCAAACTCCCGTACAATGGGAATATTCTTAATCGTGAGTTTCTCTCCAACCATTTGAGATAAATAACCTTCATTTAGTGGAATGAAGACCCATATGATGGAAGAAATTTCCACCGGAAGGTTATGTTCATCCTTGCATCGATAGACAATCATGGATTGATCTGGAATATGAAATGTGACTTCCCTTTTTTGGAAATTGATATGAGATTCATATAAAGAAATCCAATCCATGCCAAGAATCACATCAAATTACACTATAGGAAGGATCACAAGATTTTCAGGAAGCACTTTCCCACAAACTTTAATCGGAGAGGAATTGTAAACTTTTGATGCGACGGTTATTCCATTAGGGGTTTTCACAGCTAACTCAACATCTAATTGTTGTGGAAATACGGTGATACCCTTAGAAAATTCTTCAGAAATAAAAGAGTGGGTGGGTCCAGAATCAAATAAAACATTTTCTACTTTAGAGTGGATGGAAAGTGTAACTTTCACCACTTCGTTATCGTAATCCACATCGCTGATAGAAATTGCATATTACTTTCCTTTGTCTTTAGACTTAAGAGATTGTTGACGTCGATCATCATTAGCAACCCTTGAATTAGGAAATTGATTAGAATAATGCCCCATTTCCTTGTACTTGTAACATTGAAGTGTAGGAGGTGCACTCCGTGTAGCCTTTTCTTTGTTCGCATCACTAGACATCTTCTTCCCATCATTGCGACATTCCAATGCCCAATGACCTTCTTTTACACATTTGAAACATTTACTTGTCCCTTTAAGAAAACTCCCTCCATGTTTCTTTCCACACATTGAGCATAATGGAAAAATCATCTTCTTTTTAGTGTGGCCTTTAGATTTCCCTTTGAATTCCATTTTCCTCTTCTTATCAAACGCATATGACTGATGGGTTAGTCCAATCTACATATCAACCTTGAGAGCACATCGAACAATTTTCTCGTAGCTATTGAAGTCCCTTATAGCTAACGCCCATCAAAGACTTGGTTTTAAACCAATAAAGAATCGATCGATCTTACTCTCAGGTTGGATAACAATTCCAAAAGCATACCTTGCAAGTCTTGTTAATTTTGCTTCGTAGGTACCAATAGATTCATCATCCTTTTGCTTCAGTTCAAGAAACTCCTTCTCCATCTTTGTTCGAAGAATACGAGGGAAGTACTTATTGAAAAATAAGTTCCTGAACTCGTCTCATTCCATGGATTCAATTTTATCCCTTTTCCTCATATTCTGGATAATTTTCCACCATTTATCAACTTCACCTTCTAAACGATATACTGCTAAGATGAATTTATCATGTTAAGAACATTGAAGAATTGAAAATAACTTTTCAGTGGTACTGATCCACTATTTAGCCACTAATGGATCATTAGACCCGCTGAATGAGGGTGGACGCTGCCTCATGAAGGATTCAACAGAATGTTGCTCCATCCTTTGCTCGTTTCGAAGTCCTACATTATTCATAGATTGAGAAATTTGTGTGAACATGGCTACAATATTTTTCATTCCAGCTCCCATAACATTTGGTTACTCAGGGGGACAATCATTGCATTGCCCGTCGCATTCCGCATTAACACGGTTCCTTCAGGTTCCATCCATTGACTAAAACCAAGAATAATAGTGTGAGAAACACTAATTATAATAGGAAAACCACATAATCAAGAATAAAATTTCACACTTAAGGTCTTATCATAGGTTGTTCATGGCCATTTCTGAAACACTAAGATCGTGTTCTATGCTTAGATATATCCTTAGGGTTCTTACTAAGGCTTTCACATCCTAGTTTCCAAAGGTTGATTATACCATTCCTATGATACCAACTATAACGACCCATAATTTACATACATTTTTATTAATTAATAATTGAATCATTCTTATTATAACATATAACAAAACCAAAATAGGACCGTATATGTATAATGTCTTTAGAAACTGGGAAACATAAAAAACTGGTTCATAAAGCATCTACATTGTCTCCCATTTATTTCATCATATCTAGAATCACTTTTTGGAATATCCTACTTAATACCTTCTTCTTGACCTGGGGAAAAGAAAACATACAAAAGGGGTGAGCTCAAATTCTCAGTAAGGGTAAACAATATAAATATCAATCACATCATATTCATAAGAACATAATATTTTGGAAATCTTAACCTGCAAAAGTGATCATAATTTCATAACATGGGATACATCATAGTAGTGAAATGCAATCCCAATAATCTTAACTTAAAACATGAAACTTTTTGGGATACAAACATAATCATAGAGAATCATTTGTTAGTAGTCAAGACTCATTTCCAAAATTATCTTAGCATACAAAGTCCATTTTTGAACTGAGTTCACTCCTCGTTTCAGTCCTGTATCACTGAACCGGATTAACCTGCCATTCCATCCATGTCTATCTCATGAGATATAAATATTTATCCAATGAATTTGAGGAAGATATAGGTCCCACCCATCTCATAATGATACCATTCTTATGTGTGCCACAATATCATAAATCATACATCATAGCATAACCCATGTAATAAAAATGGAATTCTTAAACATCATGCAATAATAACATAATCCATAAAAGGAATTCACAAAAATAATTCCATCATAACATAATCAAATTAATGTAAAAATAGGGATATAAATATAAATCTATATTCTCTTAGATGGAAAATAATTTTGATAAAACGCTTGAACTCCATTCTTGAGGAAAATATCCTTTCTACATCAATTTTTTTTCCTTTCATAACATGTCATAAAATTTTAAACTAAAAGAAGTTGATTAAAAATAAACTTGAAAACATGTAAAGGAAGCTTCATGGAAATAAGGTTCTCTGAAATCATAGAAATCCATTCAAGCCGTATAAGTTAAAAAAAATATTCTTCTCGTACTTTGGCCGGAAAAGTCAAAAAAGTATCTCGTACTAAAAATGACAAAATATTCCTTTCATATATTTTACTAAAAACTCAACGAAGGTTAAAATTGGATTTAAAAAATTGTATGAGGATAGAAATAATATTAAATATTGAGGAAACATGGATGTGGATGATAAATATTCCCCAGTAAATCCTAAAGTATAAACAATCTTGGATAAAAATGAGATTGTGACATTTTCCCTTACCTTAGGTATGATTTGCTTCGTACGTGTCCAAAACTCCTGTATAATGATTTAAATAATGTTATTGACTTATTCCAGAATCGTACCTATTGTTATGATATCATATATGGTCATATTCTTAGCTTCTTATTAGTAATATTTCATTGCTACTTGTTATTCAGGTGTTTATTGCTTTTTTTGTTCTTATGCGTGTTTTGTCGAATAAATTCTTATTATTATTTTTAGGTTATAGATACCTCATTTAAAGAATGGTATTAGTGTAATATATATCATATTTATTCATTGAATTCATCTAGATAATCATTATGCAATGAAGATCATGTAGAACGAGTCGCATCACATCGTGGAGATGGTAGGCCGTACGTACGCATGAGTGATAATATCGTTCCCATGATCGTGGAATTGTATTTAAGTGTATGTTTAATATTTCAGAATCAATATCACTTTACAATAATCATATATAGTTATTATTTACACCATTATACCCATCCAAGTAAGGTGGTGGTGGAAAACATATTTCACCACGGTGTGGAGACGGTATTCCGTACGTACGCACGCGCGGTGATTTTGTTTTCCGTAGGATGGATAGAAGGTGAAATAGGGTTGTTTCATATTTATAATAACATATCAGTTTATGAGTGATACTGATGTTATTACTTTATAATGAAACAGCTAAAGAATAATAAGGTGAATAAGAATGAAATTGGAAAGGATCGGTAATGGATATTATCTCTTCTTTGACACGCCTCTTCTTAACCTCCTCTTAGGGCACTAGGGTTGGTCTTTGAAGAAGACCATGACCTCTAGGACGTTTCTAGGGAAGTGGAGAAGAGAAATTGGCAGGGGTTGGCCGATCTTGAAGGCTCAAAGTGGTGTGAGGAGGAGAGGGATGAGGTGCCCTTTTATAAGGGAGGAGAGGGGCACTTTAGGTAAAACTCAAAATAGTATTTTATTATAAAGTCATATTCGGTTTTTAATAGCTCAAAATTGATTTATTTCAAATATAATGTGGGGATGGGTATAAATACACTCAACCAATATATTTTATACAAGTTTAGGTTACTATTGTAACCTTATCTTTTAGATTTAACTCTAAGTTAAATAATTTTACTTTTACCGTGTCTTCTTGTTTTCTTACACTATATGGTAAATAAACTTACTATAACAAGAAAAAAGAACCCCAAGTTGTTCATTATTAATATATATAACCTTATCTAAGTCATTTGGCTGACCCTTAGATTTTTAGGAATAAAATAACAATTAATAATATAATATATTTTTTAAAAACTATTTTATGTCAATTTTGACACTATTTGGTAATTGATTTTTGAGAAAATCATAACAGCATTATTAGTAAAAGAAAGTTAATTTAATCAATACTAACATGTAATATTAACCTATAAAATTAGTTTAATTCATTAAAAGTCTCAAATTACATTTATTTGGGTATTTATAATATCAATTATGTTAATATTTCCTTAATAATGTAATTACTGCATCATCATTGTGTCATAAATAAACTAAATTATTTAATGTCTAAAAATTATAAATAAAATACCATTATGTAGGAAATATTTTTATATTTCTAATGAATATTTATAGTCAAATTTATCTTTTTTATAACCCTATATTAAAAATGTATTAGTTATTAAACATTGATTTTAACTATTTTAACTCTTCTTTAAATAAAATAATATTAAATGTCCTAATCTAATCCAAGTGGACCTAAATGGTCATATTTTATTCCTAAGGTTTTTTTGGTCGAATTAAACTTATCCAATAGAATTAGGATATTTTTTAGGGTAATAATAATATCATATTTACCCTTAATTACCCCATTTACTTTTAACCATGGTAAATAAAAGTAAAAAGTTACTATTCACCAAAAAAATATTTTTATCTTATTGAACCACATTTTACTCACTAATATCAACTGTGTCTCTCGGATTTTTGAAATTCCACTCACAGAAGCTGTAAAATTAAGTTTTATGTAAATTTTCAAATTCTCCTAGGAGGTAGGTAAAAGACAGTGAAAAGTTTAACAAAATTTTTATATGTCTAATTTTTTATAAAATGGATCCAATGAATTACATTTAACTTATATAGGTAATATGTATCAATTTTTACCAAAAATAAATTTAAATAAAATAAATAATTATTTATATAAAAAGTTAGTTTTTAAATAGTAACCAAGTGTTTTCACTATTCATCAAAAAATGAAAGTTTTCAAAAAAATACCAAAATTTCACCCTAGGCTAATTTCGATATTCCGAATCCAAAAATGAAGTCAATTTTGAAAGATAAAATTTATAAAATTTCAAAAATTGGGTATTACTATTTGTAATCGCTAGTTCATAATAATATTATAATAATATATCTTCTAGTGAAACTCGTTATTGCGTACTACACATGCTATCGAGGAAGGTCTTGATTGCATTTAATGCAAGCCAAGTCAGGGATGCGTGTAGTGAAAGCTCCGTTTTGTGTTGCATATAACATAATAAAAACATATTTCATTTATACATTAAACAAAATGTATGCTTAATTGTGTTTAGAATAATTTCAAAAAATGAACTTGAAATTGTCTGTAACACGAGCCAAGAATAGTGTTGCATATACAGAAAGCTAATACGGTGTTTTGTATAGCACAAGCTAATTTTAGTATAGCGTACAACACAAGTCATCAATGAAATTAAAAAGAATAATTCTCATAAAATCTCGGGTTGTTACATTCTTCCCCCCTTAAAATGAATTTTGCCCTCGAAATTCATCGGGGTTATAAATGGTTTACTACATGAAAGTTTTTTTCATAGAAACCCACATCGTAAAAAAGGAATAATAAAACTTAATTTTAAAAATTAATTTAAGAAACATAACGGTTACCCAAATTAACTCATCAATGGGTTTCCACATAGGAGAACATAGGTGAAAATATGGATATGGAAGAAAAATATAACCATTATGTTCTGATGAAGAGTGGTAGAGGACATGGCTATGAAAAAGCCAGCAATAATAAAGCCATAAATTTGTGATGATCTAAGGTACCATCTGATTCATCGGATATATGGGCACTTGGACAACATTTTTTGTTTTCAAGATGATTTCCCTAAAGTTGAAGAATTTGAATTAGAAGAAATACATACTTTATTTTAGTACAATATCACCATTTTTTTGTGCCTTGAACAATTTCCACTTGATCTATTAAAGAAATGAAGTTGAATTTTTCATTTGTGAAGTGTTAGAAAATCATGTGATAGAATGATGGGTCACTCCATCTGTTTCAAACAAAAGGTTAAAAAAAGTTATCAAATATACATAATTCCTATGGTGAGGTTAATCGTATATGATTCCCAAAATGGACTTATACTTCATCTATAATACCTCTTAATAAAACTAGTTTCTACTAACCAGGGACTTCCTGTAGGCCAGTGGTAGGAAATAAAGTCCTGTCGCACCTCGGTTGTTTGTTCGATTCCCATAGCCTGGTTCGACGCGACAGGTTATCGCCCATCCTGCAGGTTTCCCTTTTTCTAAAACTACATTATTATAACATTCCATAAATAATATCAGAAAAGTTTTATCCTTAAACAATACTAACTTATGTCCAACATAATCCATTCCAATCTTTAGGCTTATGCAAAATACTTCTGTCGAATCTCATAGTATAAAGAAAACAATTACTAGAAATGTCATATGCCGAGCCTGTGAATACCATCATTTATCCCCCATATATCATACGATATATCTTGTTGGTCAAATTAAAAACATGTGAATACCTTAATCATGTATTTTCTTGAAAAATGAATACTCATTGAACCTTAGTGAAAACATGAATGTTGTAAAAGTTAGCTCTTTCCACATACCAAAATCCCAAAAATTTTATATATCAACCCATAATATCACTTAGTCCTTATATCAGTCAGAAGCTCATGAATGCTATCAAACATCTCATTATCTTCTTATACCTTCATTATGCGCATATCATCTACTTTCCAAAAATATCTGAATAAACTTTCATGGTTACCGGTACCATTCAACATATACTTTCAAATACTTTAGGAAAAACAATAGTGTAACAGTCCTTAGATGTTTCTTTATTCCATAGTACCATTACCTATACAACATAACTCTTGATAAACATAAATCATTCCACTACCTTCTTAAACCATTGACTAAGCTTCAACAATTATTTCATCTCACATATCATTTGTAGTCTCTTCATCATCATCAACATAAATACTAACCATACAAAAATGATGATTCTCTTCATGAGACTTTTTATTAGGTAATTGATTTGCATAGTGCCCATATATTCCACATTGAAAACATTTAATCATTTTTGATGTCGTAGAAATACCATTGTCCCTATCCATGGTGTTAACTGATCCTTTTCCTTTGCACATACTGGCTTTGTGTCCTGCTTTTCCACACCCAAAGTATCTTCCAGTTCCTCTGAAACATTCTCCCTGATGCCTCTTCCCACATGATTAACATGAGGGAAATTTAACTTTCTTTCCTCTATGATCATCATTAAACTCCATCTTTGTCTTATTAGATGAGTCAGGATACTTACCAAATTTGTGATTATTGATCATATTATGAGATTACTGATTAGGCATAATAACGATGTTTTAACTTCCAAAACCCATTTCATTTGGTTGCTCATGAAGAATAGCATTCCATTTTCCATCATATCCTCCATTATCGTGAATCTTCCTATTTCCATCCATTTTTTAAAACCCAAAAAGAATAGTGTGAGAGGAAAAAATCATAATCAAGGGGGAGTACCTTCAATATCTAACATCTTAGGTTTAATTCTAATATCGTTTCTGTAATTCTAGGACTATAACCTATACTTATACTTAACCTTAGGGACATCCCTAGACATACCTTAGAAATATCTCTAGGGATCTCACTAAAGTTCTCGCATCCTAGTTTCTAAAGGTTGACTAAACCGAACCTCTGATACCAACTGTAGAGACCCAAAGCTTTATGTACATGGAAATTACATTACTTTTACGGAATACTTAATACATAACAAAAACAAACACTGAAGGACCGTAATAGTTTAGTGTCTTTGGAAACATGGAACAAAATCTTCTAATCGTGGTGAAAGATCTTTAACATCTCCCATAAAGATCTTCTCCTTTTCTTTTCTTGCCTAAAACCTTTATTTATGTCCTGGGGAAAAGAAAACATATAAAGGGTGAGCTCAAATTCTAAGTAAGGGTAAGCGAGGAGAAAATAAAACAAACCATATACATTTGAACATAAAAACATGAATATAATGTTTAAACATCGAAATCATGATCAATGACATAAAACAAGAAAGTGTGTAAGGCATAGATCATAACAGAACATCAATAATGATAAAATAGATTGGAAATAAAACTTGTAATTGTGGAAAAATATTAATCAAATGATATGATTTCCATAGTAGCCTAGGCATTGCTGCCAAGACCATCTTAGTGTACAAAGTCCCTTTCTGAATCGAGTTCACTCCTCATTCCATTCCTGTAACACTGAACTAGATTAACTTACCGTTATAGCCATGCCTATCTCATGAGATATAAATCTTTACCCAATGAATTGAAGGGAGATAAAGGTCCCACCCATCTCATTATGAAATCATTCTTACTTGTTCCACCAAAATAAACATAAATCATTCATCATAACCCAAAGAATAAAATGGGTTTCATAAACATCATCCCATCATAACATAATCCATAAAAAAAACTGGATATCATTTCATCGTAAGAAAAGAGAAGCCATGTAAATCATAGAGAATATATACTTGAAACATACACATATTAAATAATGTCATCTTATATGGAAAATGGTTTTGATAAAACTCTTGAAATGAATTCTTGAGAAAAATATCTTTTGTTCTTCAAAATCATTTTCTTTTCAAAAAATGCCACGCAATTTCAAAATAAAAGTATTTTTTTGAAAATAGTCATGAAATATTTTAGAGTAAGCTTCATGAAAATAAGGCATTATAAAACCCTAAAAATCCGTTCATGCCATAGAATTTAAAAAAATATTCTTCTCGTACTTTTTCCGGAAAAGTCAAAAAGTTCCTCATATGGTAAACAAAAGAAAGATTCTTTCCATACGATGTGGTAAAAGTAAAAAAGGGTAAAAATGACTTTAAACATACATGGAAGAAATGTAAACATTTTATGAAAATATTTTGAGAACATATGGACATGGATGATAAACATAACCCCAATAAATACTTGCGAATAAACAATCTCAGATAAGAATGAGATTGGAATAATTATCCCTTACCTTATGTCCAATTTCATCAGTATGTGTCCGAGAGTTTTTTATAGTGGGTTTAATCATATTATTAACTTGTAAAAAAACCATAATAATATTTATGATATCATATATGATTCACTCATGACTTTATACTACCTGTTCTTTTGTAAATTCCATGTTAAAGCAGCATTTTGTGTAAAATTGTTTCATTTATCGACCATGTTCTGACTTGTAATTATTAATATGATTACTTAGATCATGATTAATTAATTCCAGAATATAAAACATGACTTACATATAATATATATTAAGAATTTACATATATATAACAGATCGATAAATGGAAAGAAATGCACCGTTCATGGAGACGATAGGTCGTACATACGCATGAACGCTGTTTTCGTTTCTTTATTGAATTGAATGAAATTAAGTAGATGAAATACATATATATTTACCTAAATCCAGTAGAATTATTATGTCATATATTTCATTATTAATTATTACATATACTTTATAATCTTTATTGAATTGTTAACATGGAAAATGAATCTCATCGCGTCGTGGAGACGATAATCCGTACGTACGCACGAGCGATGATATCGTTCCAATATTTATTGAATGGAATTAGAGTGGATGATATAATATCTTAGAATCAGTTTTATGTTATAATAACCATATATAATTATTCTTTACACCATTATACCCATCCAGGTAAGGTGGTGGTGTAAAAACAGATTACACAGCAGTATGGAGACGGTATTCCGTACGCACGCACGCGCATTGATTTTGTTTTCCGTAGGATGGATAGAAGGTGAAATGGGGTTGTTTAATATTTATAATAACATATCAGTATATTTGTGACACTTATGTTATTACTTTATAATGAAACAACTAAATAAGAAGAAGTTTAAGAAGAAATAAAACTTGAAAGACTCGGTAGAAGAGATTACCTCTTCTTCGACGCACATCCTTTAAACTTCTTCTTTGGGCACTAGAGTTGGTCTTTTGAGAAGACCAGAACCTTTATGATATAACTAGAGAGGTTGAGAAGAGGAATTTTTAGGGGTTGGCTAAGCATTAAGGCTGAAAAGGGTGTGAAGAGAACAGGGAAGGGGTGCCCTTTTTATATGGGAGAATAGGGGCACATTTGGGAAAACATAAAATATTATTTTATAATAATGTCATATTTGGTTTATAATAGCTCCAAATTGATTTAATTCAAAGCTAAAGTGGGGATGGTTCGAAACCATCTCAAACAAAAATTATTTTTATCTTATTGAACCAAATTTTACTTACTGATATCAACCATGTTTCTTAGATTTTTGAAATTCCACTCACAGAAGCGGTAAAATTAAGTTTTATGTAAATTTGCAAATTCTCCTAGGAGGTAGGTAAACAACGGTGAAAAGTTCAACAAAATTTTTATAAGTCTAAATTTATTATAAAATAACTCCAATGAATTAAATTGAACTTATATAGGTATTATGTATCAATTTTGACCTAAAATAAATTTAAATAAAATAAATAATTATTAATATAAAAAGTCGGTTTTTAAATATTAACCGAGTGCTTTCACTATTCATAAAAAATTGAATGTTTTCAGAAAAATACCAAAATTTCACCCTAGGCTAATTTTTATATTCTGAATCCAAAAATGAAGTCCATTTTGAAAGATAAAATTTATAAAATTTCATAAAGGGGGTATTTCTATTCATAACAGCTAGTTCATAATAGTATTATAATAATATATCATTTAGTGAAACTCGGTATTGCGTACTACACACGCTATCGAGGAAAGTTTTGATTGCGTGTAATGAAAACTAAGTTAGGGATTCATGTAGTGAAAGCTCCGTTTGGTGTTGCATATAACATAATAAAAACATATTTCATTTATACATTAAAGAAAATCTATACTTAATGTTGCATAGAATAATTTCACAAAACGAACTTGAAATTGTCTCTAACACGAGCCAAGAATAGTGTTTCTTATACTGCAAGCTAATACGGTGTTTCATATAGCACAAGCTAATTTTGGTATAGCGTACAACACAAGATATCAATGAAATTAAAAAGTATAATTCTCATAAAATCTCGGGTTGTTACATTCATCTTGTTTTTTCCTTCTTTTGTCTTGTGAAATCAGTCTTGATGTTTCCCCTTTTAATATAATTAGAAATAATCACATCATGAGCCTCATTAGATATTCAGATCTTAACATACCCAAATAAGTTCTAATAAGATTATCTGAGCCAAGATGTGTAACTTGTAGAATTTTAGAGATTTCATGAGGAATTTTACATGTTGAAAGATGGCCATAAACATTTCTATTTATTTCATACTATAAAATATTAAACACCTTGTAATTTAGAATATAATTTACTAAATCATTTTAAACTAATGATTCCGGTTTACCTTCCTGAAGATTTCATGGGTTTTCTATGATTATACAATGATAAATACTAAGTTTCTTTAAGAAAGGACCCATCTAGGATTTCCAATAAATATAATAATTACCATTAAAATGATGTAGTTTTTGAGGTATCCATCCATCTTTATAACTATTTCTTTCTATATTAGATATATATTTTCCCTATGATTGTAGTGAGAAATTGGTTAGAACAAATAAAATATATATATATATATATATATGCTAGGGATCCATATTTTATTCTAATTATTGGTCCAAAGATAAGATGGAATTATATCCACATGGGGGTGAATTGTCCTTTTAAAATGAATTAATGAATTTAAATATTTACATTTTATATCATGTTTCATAAATTTAATGATAAAGAATCTAAAAATAAATGAACACATATATTTTCATAAAGGATCAGAACTAAATTATCCTAGTCCACTCCTCACCCCTCTCATGAACTGATAGTTATGGAACCCCTATAACCAATATAATGGAATCTTAAAATCACATTTCCCACCTAGAATCACAACCCAATTATAAATCATTTTTCCATGAGAGGCTTAAATGAAATAGTACCACCTTTTCCACACCTTTAGGTAAAACCCAAAAAACTTCCTTCTCCCCCCAGAGGCACAACCCAATGCTTGAATTTTTCTAGGGAGTCACAACCCAAAATCCTAATTTTAATAGATAATATAACCATTTATTATTACACACACATAAAAAGAATATGAATAAGTAAAACCACACAAATATAATGAAAACTTCACAGTCTGAGTGTCAAGTCAACAAGAAATTCTATAATTTAAAATTATCAAATGATGTTAGTTAAGTTATGAGTAATAGTTTATCCCAAAAAAATTAAGCACTTGTATGGTTTAATAGAATCCCCAAACTCTATATTTTATACAACACTAGTTATGTCAACTATAGGTATATAGAGTCTCATTTCATAAAACTGTTTCCAAATTTGAAATATGTTGCTTATTTATTTTTCTAGAGAACTACTTTAGTGTTTTTAAAATTAATTTCCCTGTTAAATATCTGAATTTTAATCTTTCACTAAATAAGAATATAATTCTGGTAAGTCTTTCTTGATATCCTATAAAACATTAAATCTACATAGTGTAACTCATTAAATAAATTAATAAATTAATAAATACTAATCACTAATATCCTTGAAATAATTCTTAGTAATAAAAAATTATATCCATTTATATTTAATTTAGTTTCAATTTGAATATTTCAAGTTCTAGAATTTTAAGCATGAATATCAATAAAAACTTAATCCCATGAGATTCATAATTAATTCTTCCCAAAACAATTTAAAACATATTCACATTTTTTATTAATAATTAATGAGTAATTTTAGAACAAAAAAACACTAATTATATCCATACTCAACTTTTATCAAATTGAAATGTCAAGTATTACGTAAAACAAAACCTCTTTTTAGGTTTTATAATATACTTTAGAAATTCGCAGAACTACGTAACAAAATCCACATAAAGAAGTTTTACATTTAGGTTTTTCACTATCTAAGTGAATATAAATAGATAAATCTACATATAAAATACATATAAGATAATTCACATAGTTATTTCATGTAATGGAATTCACGTAGTTTTTTCACATACCCAATTTCATGTAGCCAATTTTAGAAATTTATAGACATCTTGAGTCATCAAATTTCATACATAAATCGGACAATATAGACAATATAATTGTAGTTTGGTCCAATTAAATTATATTTATATAATTTTATGATATTTTTATATAATAAACAACCACCACAATTTGACTTTCATATCTCATGTTATCACCAAATTACAATAGAAAAATAGTTCTCAATAATAGTTGAATTCAGACTAAAAAATTATAGTGAATTATAAGATAATTTAAGAGATAATATAAGTCTATTAATATTTTTATGGGTTTCATTAAAAATGGATAATTTTATTATCTTTAAAAATAAATTAGAATCACTCAATTTGGAGTTATGGAGCTCACAATATGGTTACAATACCAAGGGTAACTGATTCTAAAAAATCGGCTACATGGATTACAAATCAAATACATGGATTTACATTTGGCTACATGGATTCACATTTGGGTAAATGGTTTCAAATTATCTATGCAGTGAGAAGTAAAAGGGCTATGTAGGAATAGTAAAAAACATATATAAATGATATTTAAAGGTATGAAATGACTTATTTTTTCTCATAACTCTACATGAAACTTATAGTACATGTTATGAAAAATCAAAACATGAAATTTATAGATACTTTTAAAAAATAAATATCATGATATGATCAATATTAATCATACTTTAATCAATACATAATTAAAAAATTAAGTCTCTTAAGAGAAATAAAATAATTAAACATTTTTAATTATAAAAACATAAATTGGTTCAAGGAGTCACTCAACAATGTTGGTCGGCTAGGTGATGATGACATTACAATAAAAAAACCTAAAAATTGGATGAGGGGTTGTCATCCAAGATTTTAGGGTGGTGGTTAGAGATGGACAAACATATTCATATGGATTAGGGAAGCTTTTTCTTTAGGCTTGTTTCCCCTTATTAAGGCATTTGTCTACTTGGCTCTTAGTAGTTGTGGATTTCCACTTTTTTCACTTTTCTTAATTTTGGGAATTTGTTTGCTAGGTCATTTGTGGTAGTGGGTTTTATCTACTTCTCAAATAAAATTCACCTTTGTACTAATTTTCTTTAATTTCAATAAAGGATCCATGAGTTTGCAAACTCATAGTTCTAGGAACCCTTTGATTAATTATCATTTATTCCAAAGTTAATAATTATTAAATAAATTTCAAATTATTATTAATTTGATTATTAATTTTAATTACTTATAATATTAATTTAGATTAGTTATTATTAATTATAATATTATTATTTCTAATTAATTATATTTGTTATTAATATTAAATCTAGTATTTCTTATTATTACTCAATTTATTAATTTTTATTAATTAATTTTAATTAAATTATTAATTTCACCATTATTATTAATTATCATAAAATATTTTTTATTACTATATTATTTTTAATTTAAAAATTTAATAAAAAAATTAATTAATTAATAAAGAATGTGTTGTTATTACTAAACATCACAATTAAACAAATTAAAAATAATTAAAATGGCTTGAGTGAATTATGTTAATACAAGCTGGCATATTTTTTTTTATAAAAAACAGCATCTGTGAATGGGTTATTTCAAAACGAAAACCCCTTTTCCAAATTAGTTTTTAAACTAATGAAATTTTATAAAACAAATATTGTAAAACCTAAAATAATACTCTCAATTCCAAGTCATTAAATTAATTTCGTTTATGAATTTTAAAATTTTAAAAATTTAAGTTCTTGATTTTTAATATAATTATTCATAATGAACTTCAATTGGCACTAACTTGTGAAATTAATTTTTCATAAAACTTTTATTCTGTTAATGAAAAGAAAATATTATATTCCAATCCCAATAAATATTTGGATAGAGTTTCATGATTAATTTTAGAGTAATATAAACTTTAATAATATTAAATTAATTATCATTAATATATTGACTATACATTTTTAAATAATTGTAAAATTATAAAATTCATGTATTTATTTTCAATAATTGATTAATTCTAAATTTTAATTCCATTATATTAATTAATATTAACTCATTATCTATATTTTTTAAATAATAATAAAATTCAAAAATATAATTATTTAATTTTAAGATATATCCATATGATATTTATAAATAAGTTCAAAGTTTTGAAATTATAATGAGTATTTATATGGATTAAGATCTGTAGTCGGTTATTCAAAAATATAATTGCATTGGATTAGAGTGATAATTTTGAAAATTAAATAGATTAATAATGAGTTCAGGTTTTAAAAAACTAAATGGTCTCTCATTTAGATACCTAAAATTTTAGGGACATAATATTTTAATATTTAGGGTTGTGAATTGGATCAATTTTATTCATGTTTTAATTTTTTTTAATTATTTTTAGAAAATCAATTTCTTTCTTTTAGTTTTTAACACCAAATATTTATTTTTAAATAATTATATAAATGGATCGAGATCATTCATGTATTTAAATTATTCACCATGGAAAAAGAAATTCATGATTTTGTTGAAAATTTAATCTGAGAATAAGAAAAAATTTGTTCAATACCAAAGTTTTTTTTTGGCTTTTATAATAATTGTTTTTATAAAAATAGAGTAGGTTAAAAAAATATTTCTCAATAGGGATACCCTTGCATGACACCCATTGACATAAGGTGGGTTTTTAAAAAAAATAACCAACTTACATAAACGTTGTACACTTAACACTCATAAACTTTTCACAACTTGTGTGGGCTCGTTCACTCAGGCCATTCATTTATTTTTTATTTTTATGTATTTTTATATTTAAAAATAATTGTAATACATTATTAATTAACTAATAATAATATTCATAAATTTTGAAGTTAACCATATTTAAAAAATTAATAATGCTTTTTGATAATTGATATTAATTATATAATTAATAATTTAATTAATATGAATGAACACTTCAATTTATATTTGAATTAATAATAATTAATAAATTAAGTAATAATAATTAGTAACAAATTAAATATTAAAAAAATAATTAATAACAGTTAATAATTACGAATATTTGAATTAATAATAACTAATAATAATTAATAATTTAAATAATAATAATTAATTTTGGAATTAATGATAATAATATTTTGAATTAATAATAATCAGTAATTAAATTAGTAATAATTAAAGATAATAAATATTGGAGTTAAAAAAATTATTTTGGAATTAAAAATTATTTTTATCATTCTTTGGTAAATGGGATTGCAACAACTAAATACAGAAAAAATCAGACACTTTAGTGGGTCAAGTATCATCCCTCACGAGAAGGATAGATCAATACCCACTAAACCTTTTCCATTAGATATCAATCGCCCTTGAAGGCCTAGGAAGTTGATTCCCAAAGGCTAAGTGGTATGATGCATCGAAGCACCCTGCTCTTCCCATGCCCCACATGAAATAATGAACCAAACTATGCCATGACTTGTTGTCTTTCCCCAAGGCTCCATGGCATGATGACCCTCCTAGCATCACTGTGTCTAGTACCTCGTCGTGGTGCGTGATAGGACTATGTGGCCTGCATTGTTAAACTCCTAGAGAAGATCCCAAAGGGGCGCCAGTAAACCCAAGGAAACACCATGGAACCCCACATGCTTTCCCTCTAACTCCCGTAAGGATCTTCATGGATCCCCTAGAGATGAACCATGCCTCATTCTTATGATAGGGCTTCTCGTGGAGCGCCATGTGGTGTACCTTTCCAATGCCATGAAGCTCCTCATTGAGTTCCCCACAATTCTCATAAACATCCAAGAGGTTTGTGTCTGGACCTGACATATGCCATCCCACATCAGAAATCTTAGTGGGTGGGGGTGGGTTTAATTAGACAAGAGTGCCCATCAACTCCCGAGTCATCATCCCCCCACTGTTTTTCATCACTAACCATCACACGTCATGTTTTCACCCATCACCAACTAACCAACATCATCTTTGTCGCATTGTGATGTCATCCTATCTCTTTGGTTTCCCTACAAAATAGTCATCAGATGGCCTGGAGTCCCAATGTCCCAAAGTCCAAATGACATGGGTCGAAGGCCCAATTACAAGTCTTGAAATCCCAATTTTTGATGAATACTACCATTGATACAGTATCCCACTACAATTCCCACACTACCATAGTGCTAAAACACTACTACTTTATTAAAAAAATTCATCTTAGCCTAGATTTGAACCCAAGTTTCTATATAGGATTATAGATGACTTTACAACTCATTTAAGTCGCCAACTTCAAAATGAATAATTTTGGTTATAATGGAATTGGAATACACCAAACCATGCCTTTCTTGGGACCATCATGCCCCCATATGCATCATCCACCCCCAGCTATATTCAAGTGTGGTGATAATCAAACATATGTTAGTACCTATACATTGGGGAATGGTTGTCTGACAGAGTATAAATATACCAACCTCATTGGGCTAAAAAAATAATTTGGGTAAGGATAGTATTCGTAGGAGCTATATTTCACCTATCCTAGGCCCAACCTAAAACCTATGCATGTCATTTCCCACAAGTTATAATTGATATTGTCGTGACTCTAATATTTATTATTGTTAATTATTATTTTTTATAATAAATATAAATATAAATTTGATCAGTAATCTTTATCAATTCTAAAAGTAATTAATTTGAATTCTAAATATTAATTAATATTAATTACATTGTTAAACGTTATCAAATATATTATTATTTATTATTAATTACATTATTAATTACTACTAATTCTAATATTAATTATCATTTATTAAAAAATTAATTATTATTAAATACATTGGTAATTATTTTTAATTCTAATATTAACAATTATTATTTGTAATATTAATTTTGATTAATAATTTTTACTTCCAATGTTACAAGTCATTAATTTCATTATTAATTAATATTAACTACTTTTTTATTAATATTATTTCTATTATATATTAATTCTACATGATTCATTTATAATTATTAATTTAAATATAAATTATATTGTTAATTAATATTAATTAAATTATTAGTTAAACTATTTTTTTATTAATCCCAAAATATTTTTAATTACTGTATTATTTTTAATTAAATAAATTTATAATAATAATTGATTGATTCATTGATAATGTATTGTTATTATTAACCAACATAATAGAAAATAAAATAAAAAATAAAATGGCTTGAGTGAATGATGTTCACTCAATCTGTGTAAAGGTTATAAATCTTGAGTGAATGTTGTTCATGAAAGGTTACATATTTTTTATAATATAAACCAATTTGTGTGAATGAGTTTTATTCAAGTGGGAACCCCTTTTCCAAAATAATTTTTAAACTACCACATTTTTATAATTTGTTTATGATAAAACCCCAAAAATAAACTCTCAACACACATTCATTAAATTAAATTCATTTATAGATTTTCTAAAAAAAATAGAAGGTATTTTTTTTAATTTAAAAATGCATAATGAAAATGAATTTTAAAAGTGTCACCCACCTCTGAACTTCATTTTTTATAATACTTTTACTTTTTTAAGGAATAAAAATAAATTATTAATATAAATTATAAATAATTGGAGTGTTTCTATATTAAAACTTTTTAATTTCCAAGATTTTTTTTCATTTTTAACATCAGTTTCATGGATACATTATTATAGGATATATTACAAATATTTCATTCTTTATATGAAATATGTCACCAAAAAACAAGAATAGGGCAATATTTTGTTAAAACATCAATAATGCACATGCTAAATGAATAATTGTGTCTAAATCCATTAATGTCAAAAAATAGAGATGCGTAGTTTTTATTTCAGATCAACACATAATTTTAGATAATCCTTTAGTATTTTCATTATCATTTATCTCTATCTGATGATGGGATGTGAGAACAGTATAATGGGTGTGTGTATGTTCTTGGGACTATAACCATTATATATATATAATAGTCCTTCCAATGTTTTAATAGTTTTTATTTTAGGCTCAACATGAAAATAGAAATATCTACATGATTTTTTATGTATTAGATCATTTCCTCTTCTTCTATATAGTGGAAGTTGATCTTATTTAGAGTCTATCTCTCTTTTTCATAGATATAACTCTCTTTAATCTAGTTTGAATTTGTTAAAAAACATACTAAAACTAGATACACAAGATATTCCTATGATATTTAGATCTTTAGTGATTTCAATTCGGAAGTTAGATGAGACATTTATCAGATGTAGTACATGATGTCAAAAGTTAACTTAAATCACATTAAAATTTAGATTTTGAAGTGAATACCTCCTTCTATTTTTATGTTCTTCACAAATATATTTTTGATATATTCGTGAAACTCCTTATATGAAATGATAATTTTGAACACCATTCATCCCAATTTCATTGGAAGGGACTTCTTCATGATCATCATGCTCACACAATTTGATTTATCCAAACTTTCAATATCTAGAATATCATCATAGGTACTCTTATCCATAGATGTGGTATAAAAAATCTATTAATTTATGGATGGGATCCATGATAATAATATAGATAAAGGGGTTTCCCTTCCATGGTTTTATGTTAGAGTTATCTAGAAATAAAGTATAACTAATGTTCGTAGTACTATTAGTATGAGTCATAATTGAGATTACATGTGGTGGAATATATGAAATTTTCATGTTCCTTGTGTCATGGATATACTCAATACCTTTTATAAAATGTATTGTATAAAAACACATGTGATATTTTAAGATAATATTTTGGTAAGATCATATATAGATATGTTTTCTTGATATAGATCATGCCAGATCACTTTCTATTTTGAGTACTAATTATATTTTTCTAGAGGATTCTCATTTATTACGTTTATGAATTAGGTATTAATAATAATTTTCGACACTAAAAAGTTCTATTATATAACACATAACGACATTTGAATGATTATTTATATTGTTACAAAATTGTTTTCAAAAATTCAAGAGATTTTATACTATACTTTTATCCAAATCTGTTTTGAGATGATCCTAATAGTTTTTTTAAAATTTGAATAAATTATTTGAGTCATTACTCTAAGTGGGATATGAAAAGGCCCAAGAAGGATAGATGTAATAACTAGGAGGATAAGGTGTGAATCAGTGATATATTTTTCTTTTATGTTATCTTTATTTTGAAACAACATTCACCTCCTATTAAAGATTTATCACTTTTCCGAAAACAAAACATTCACAATCCACAAGAACAAAATTATTTAATTGGTTCATAGCTCAATAATATTTTCTAGTCCTTAGTATGGTTTTCAAATGATCTAATACCACAAAATCCACTAGTAAAAAATAATTGTTTTTGTGGATACAACAAGTATGAAATACCCATACACTTGTATAACACTATGATAAATAATACAATACATCTGCTTCTTCTAGCATGAAAGATGTTAATATGGTGTTTTAAAATATTCAGAAACAATCACCAATAATTTTAGAACATTTTCACTATGCTTCTTCAAAAACATACACATTTTATAAACTTTCAAAAACAATTCTTCACTTTCTTACCCAACAATTAGAAGGAACAACTTCTCGAGACATCATATAGAACTCTGTCTGATCACCCACTCCAATTATTCGGTATAATAATTTAGACCAAAAAGAGTCAGACTAATTTTTATATAGTAAACTAGTACCCTACTATTTCATTCCTCTATCTTTGATCAAAACCACTCATTCTGATTATTCAGTCTGATCCAATGAATCTTAACGAACACTTCTCTGAACACTTCTTATTCTATTCGGAAACATTACTCAAGAAACTCTATCTAATAACTAGTTTGAAAACATAGCTCCAACTTTATGCCTTATCACATGTGAAAAGTGTCAGAGTATATTTTACTTTGACCCCTTTATATAAGTGTGCCCAAAACCGAAAAGGTAGGAACCAGAAATTATTTTCCTACTCAACTGAATTTCAGATCTCCAAAATTTGTGTTCATTTGAACATCATTTTGAAAATTTCAAAACTTCAAAACTCTTATGAAATCATCTATAAACATCTTAAAACATAAAAAACTATTCTTAATTTGAAAAAAAAATCAAAAGAAAAAAAAACACTAGTCTAAAAAATGATAGACTAAAACACCTCGGTATGAATCTCTATTCTTCATTCTAATTTGATCGATCTGATTAAAAACACAAAAAAATAATTCTCACTCTAATGCTCAACTGAATTGATTTTTTCATAAACATAATTGAAACTACTAAATAATTCATAACCCTATAATAATAGTTTTTTATGAACTTCATATGTATCACATTTTCATTTTATTTTATCATCTGAACAATAACACATTAGTCTGATGAATATGTGTCTGAAGGAAATCAACATCTTATAACTAATCGATGTCAAACAGATCATCTGTTGAATCAGTATCAGCATCACATCAGATGTATTAGTTTCATAATATCCTTTGATGGTTAAATGTCTATAATTTTTCTAATTTATAATTATCTAATTCCCATCCAACGGATCAGTCTCTGATGCCCATCCAATAGACCGGTCTCGGAGGCTCCTCAGATTGATTGGTGTCAGAAACTCTCCTCAGATGGTTCAGTGTCAACAACTTGTTTGATGGATTTGTAAGAAAAATGACGTATTAATTTCCTAAAATTATAAAATTAAGGGTCATTAAAAGAATATTTTAATCCAATGGATCAACCACTTGTACTTTTTCAAACCTCTAACTTCTGTAAATTTAAACAAACAACCTTCTCACAAATTTTGAGGCCGATAATCCTAAAACCAATGATTTGTGTCTGGAACTTCTATTTTATTATACAAAATAATTCATGTATCAGGAATGATTTATGATTTATATAAGATTTATAATTATAAAAGAATCATCATATTTAATAAAGAACATCGCTGATGATATTTTTAATTCAGTAAAACTTCTTACTCCCTTTTAAAAAACAACTTCATTCCAAAAATATGACTTTGAAAACAAGTTCACCTAGAAAACATGATTTAAAATAAAAAACATAAATTGTAGGACTTTCTTAAAAATTATATTTCTGGTCATCCATGTCTAATAATCATTCAAATCACCAAAATATAAAAAGTGATCTGATTTTTTTAAATGAATATAAATGAAAATATATCCAAAAAACTAATTTCATAACCAATCTCCAATCCCACAAGTTCCCAACAGTCTCCCCCTTTGTATTTTTTTATAAAATAATATTTTCAAAACACTAAAACTTTATAAATCAATCTATAGATAACTAATCTACAATTATAATCCTATTTTAGAAAACTCATGGTAGAAAACAAGAATCATTGACAACAAAGCCATGTTGTTCATATGCAGTGAGTTAAGAAACTTATTCTTCAACATCAAACATGATTGAACTTCATATCTTCTCAAATTAAATGTCATCACAACTTATCAACATTTCTATAAGAAAAAATATTCTTAGAAACACTTAAAAACTATTAAAATAGTTCACACATTTACACTTGATGAGTTTAAAGCTTACCCTTTTTTAAAACTCCTCCTAAATACATTCCTCCTTAAAAGTTTTAGCGCAAATCAATGGATAGATTAATGAAACATAAATTTTATCACCTTGAAAAAACTATCCAATGACATGATGAGATAGGTGATAGAAAAACATACCTAAAACTTGGAGAGAAATAGGTTGGAAATCCATGATCAACCTCAGTTTAAAAAAAAATTCCTTCAGTAAAGGTTTCATTAATATGTTACCAACTTGTTTCATTGTAGGAACATATTCCAACTTGAGTTAATTCTTCTCCACATGATATTTGGTAAAGTTATGTCTGATATAAATAAAATTTGAATGATATTTTTTAACTATATTTATTTTGATATTTATAAAACATTTATTATCACAAACAATGACAAGTGGAAACTTGAATTCAACTAGAAAATATTCCAAATCAGTCTTCATCTACATAAGTTGTGTTGTATCTTGAGTGGAAGAAACATATTCAGCTTCATCCATGCTAAGAGTTATAGAATTATGATTTTTATTATTCCAACTCAAACAACCATACCCTAGAAATAAAAATCCACTATATGTAGATCATCTTCCTACCTAATCATTATCTACATAACCAAACAAATAAATTCTTCCTGAGCTAACATATTAGTTATCGAAATCTGTTGCGACTCTAATATATCAGAGAATTTATTTTCATACTAGTATATGATATTGTTTTGTAGAACATTATAATATTTCATAAAAATTAACAATATGAGCAATATCTGGTCTTGAAGTAGTCAGATATAAAAACTTCTAATCAGCTTTTTATATTATTTAGAATCTACTTCCTTCCATTCACCATCTTTTGAAAACATTTTTTCAAGTGAAATTGGTGTAGAAATGGGTTTCAAATTTTCCATTACAAATTTATTAAGAAGTTCCTTAGAATACTTATCTTGATATATGAAAATATATTTCTTCTTTGGTGATATTTTTAATCCTATAATTTATTTCATTTCACCCAGCATGGACATATCAAAAAACTCCTTTTTCTCTTCAGAAAAGATTTTACATGTTCCTTCATTATTCTCAACAAATATAATATCATCAACACACACAATAACAATAATAGATATCTACTAATTTCATTAGATGTAAATATTATTGTCAACACTTCCTTTATTAATGTTTAACTTCTTTAAGAAGGCATCCAATTTTGAATACCAAGATCTTAGAGCTTTATTTATTTTTTCAACTTGTACACATAACTTTCATCATTTCAAATTAAAAATCCACATGGTTGTTTGAAATAAAAATTTTCATCAAGTTATCCATTTAGAAAATGATATTTTATATATATCTGGAAAAATTCACAACCACATTATTCAGTTATTGAAAGAAAGATTTAGATTATTTCTAACCTTTCCACTAGAGAAAAAGTCTCATCAAAATCAATGCCTTAAATTTGTGAGTAACTTTTGCAAACCAATATTACTCTGTGTATTTTCACTTCACAATATTTATTTAACATGTTTTGGAACACCCAATTTGTACCAATAACATTTTTATTTTTTGGTTTGGGTACAAGTTCCCATGTATCTTTATTCTCAGTATGACCCAACTCTTCATTTATGGAATTAATCAAATCTTGATGCTCAAAAGATTCATTAAAATTTTTTGGCTTTAATTTTGAATAAAATAATTTATTCATAATTTTTATTGGTTATTCTCAATTGAACCTTTTGATGTTGATCACCAATAATGGTTTGAAATTCCACTCATTCCCTCATCATAGGATGAGATGTATGAAGTTAATCATCACAATAAATATATGACTTCAAATCTCAAATTTGTGTTGCATCGCCACTACTGGAATTATTTTCATGTTTCTCAGCAATATCATATTCTCCATCTTCATTATCAAAATGTGTTTTTGAATCTTATTCTTTATATTTTTCAAGAACTTTTATATTATAGGAACCAAATAACTTTCCTATAACTTTGCTAAAACATATATATACTATACCATTAGGATCATATCCAAGATAAAATTCATCTTCACCTCTTTGACCAAAATCAACAAATATTTCCACTTTTATTTTTTAAGCTGTAGGGAATCCCAAAAACACTTAAGTGTTTGAAAATTTGAATTTAATCATAGAAAATTTGATAAAGATTTATATCATAACTTGTTTTGTAGATTCACCAGTTATGATCATAAACTATTGCACTAACCACATACCTCTAGAAGTTGTAAGAGATTCCATTTTCAATCAACATTGTACACCCCATCTCCACAAATATTATATTATTTCTTTCAAAAAAACCAATCAATTGTGGTTTTTATGGTGAAAAAAACTAATAAATAATACTAGGATTTTTTAGGTAGCTGTTCAATCCTTCATTTTTGTATCAACTACTATTATCAATTCACAACTACTTCATAGAATATTAAAATTCCATTTATAATCTTCTCTTGAAACTCTTAAACATTTTTTGAGCGTCTGATTTATGTTACAAGCACAAAATACATGTAATGAAAGTAAAATAATAAATAATATAAATAAAATACATATCTTAAAAAGTTTGATTATTTTATCATCAGCCCACACATATCAGAATGATTTAGATCTAGGGTATGAGTTGAATGAATTTCATCTTTTTTATACACTATGCTTGTAATATTCAATTTTTGACAAATAGAACAACACTAATATTTACATCTTATCATATTTATAATATCAAATACACTATATCTAGTTGTTAACATGCTCATATTCCTCTAAAATATATGTCCCAACATTTTATTCCATAATTTATTTTCTTCCATCATGATTAGATAACATGAATTTTGTGCATCACCAACATAAAAGAAGTTAGACTTTATATGTTATCCTTACATAATAAGTTTTCCATATTCAAATCTTTTCAGAAAAAAAAAACAAATTTTCAAAAAATAACTTTATTAACTTCATCACTGATTTGTGAAACACTTAACAATTTTTGTTATAACCCATCAACAAATATGACTTTTTAGATTTTAATTTTACTTCCCCAATCCAACACCTTGGATTTTGAGAGATTCATTATTTCCAAAAATCATTGTTCCTTATTAAAAAAAATTTACATTCATTAAAAGATTCAGATCAACTATTATATGTGAATATCACCCACCACCAAAAATATAAGGTCATTATTCTTTTGTAGCTTTGAGAGTAGCTTCTACAACAACATCTTTTTATTTGACATTATGTTTCTTCACGTCCATCTTTTTAGAATTTTTATAAGATTTTTTGTGCCGATAATAAAACAAGACATCCTTTTGAATGATTTATAGGATATTAAAAATTTTAAAAAATAGTTTATATAGGTGGGAATATATTTTCAATTTTCAACACAACTTTCTTAGGATTCCTTCTTTGAGATTTCATAACAATTTTCTTAGGATTCCAACATTGAGAGGATTGAATCCCCATAAAAATATTTTTCATGTTACTTTTGGGATTATTATAGTATTTTTTCTCAAACCAAAACATGTTTTATATGGGAAAAAATCCACCAAAATACCAGTAGTAGCCATAGAAA
The DNA here is from genome assembly GCA_963277665.1 of Viscum album. NCBI lineage: Eukaryota > Viridiplantae > Streptophyta > Magnoliopsida > Santalales > Viscaceae > Viscum > Viscum album. The sequence continues at coordinate 306,890,285 of OY728127.1, forward strand.
TATTACTTTCCCTTGTAACTTCAATAGTGCCTAGAGTTGTGAACTTGTTTTCTAAAACTTTCTTACTTTCCATGTCATGAATTTTTTTGTCCCTATAAGTTCTAATATATTTAAAAACCTTATTCATCAACTCTAATTTCATTCCTTCTTCAATATAATCACAAGTCATAATAATATTTGATTCAAATGTAGAAATTTATTAAACATCTAAATTTTCAACTTTGTTGGATTTGGTTACATACACAAATTTTTAACTTTTTTATCTTAGTAACAACTTAATTTTTATTCTCAACCTTTGAAGATAACTTTTCTAGACATTTATCCGGCTAAAACTTCTTAAAACTTTCACCAACTTCAGTAACTGAGTTTTGGAAATTGAAAACTCCCTACTCAGCTTTAGAGAAATTTTGTTGAATAATTTCAAATTCATTATCCTTCAATTTTATCTTTACTTCAAGTATCTCATTTCAAATTTTTTTTTTCAATATATTTATTTAAATTATTAATCTCCTATAACAACTTATATTTCTATTCAATAAAAGATGCTTGAATGTTTTCAGTAGAAATTTCCCATTTCAAATTCTTAATTTCTCTTTGATGTCTTACAACATTTCGAATACTTTATTTCAAGTCTCTTTTCAGAGCATATTATAACTAAGTCAATTCTTTAGAAAAACTTCTTTTAATAAAAATATCCATCATTAACTTCTATAATAAACATATATTCTCTAGTAACTTTAGTGAATCTTTCATCTTCAAATTAAAAATTATCATCCTCATCATCCTTTGAAATAAATAATCTTCTTTTGGATTTGGATAACTTTTTATCTTTTCCCATAGAATATTATTTTCATTTTTCAAAATGTTTTTAAACAATATTCTTGAATATATGTCATCTTCATCACTTTCTTCTTCATCTTTTATTTGAGGAAATGTTTTAGAAAAATACCAAATAGTTCCATAGCCATAAAAGTTTAGAGGAAACTTCTCTTTGTTATTTCCTATTAATCTTTTCACTTTTTTAGAAAATAAAGACATAAATTCATCAAAAAATTTACCATCCTCATTTTTAGAATCAGAATCACCAACTTCTTTATCTGTAATAGTCTTCTTAGATTTTTCTTGTATGAAATCTTTGAAGAAAATTTATCGATCAACCTTTTATTTTATTTTCATAAATATCTCACTTATCACTTAATATGTAATTACAGTTCTCTATAAATCAGCTTGAGATAGAGTTTATGGTTTTCTATCTTCTAAATATAAAACTTTGGCATCCAACTTATCAAGAAGAATTCATATGATATTTCCAAGAACAGTAGTATATTTCATCTTCTCTCCAAAACATCTTTTAGTGCTTACAATATAATTCAGCCTCTTAAATAATTCCAGAAAAGATTCATACTCACCCATTTTTATATCTTCATACTTCATCCCCTGAATTTTTAATTTTTCTTTCTTTAACATTGTATTGTTTTCAAAAATATCTTCAAATTTTCCCAAATGACTTTGGAAGTTAAAAGAAACTTTAATATGAGAAATTTATATTTAGAGAGTAGAGAATGTAAAGAACCTTTATCCCTTAAATCATTCTCTAGATTTATATTATCAATAATTATAATTGGAAATTTTTCATATCTTGGGGGAAATGTATTAGTAGAATCTTCCAAAACATCATAAAAGGGAACATAAGATAAAGTATCCATTTGTATTTAAAAATATGATTGTTATTTCCATTAAAAACCAAAATCCCCTTACTGTTCACACAATCCAAACATTTCATAGAAACTTTTATTTAATCTTCAACAAAAAGTTAATGAAGGGAACCATTGCTCTGATAACAATTGAAAATTCCCATAAAAGATCAATGTAATCACTGAGAGGGGGTGTAGGTGAATCAATGATATCTTATTTTATTATGTTGTATTTAATTTTAAACAACCTCCTCCTCCTATTAAATATTTATCACTTTATTGACAAAAATCCACACATCCACATGATAACAAGTATTTACAAGGTTCACTACTCAATAAAAGCAGATAGTCATTGGAAGGTTTTGAAAATTATACAATACCAAATATTACACTCCGATACCATCCTTTTTTTATAGATACAATAAGTAGGAAATATAATTACACTTATATATAAATATGATCAATACAAAAGTACATGTGTTTCTTATAGAATGAAATATTTAAATAATATGTTGTAAAAAATTTATAAACCTTCACCAATAGTTTAGGTGCATTGTCACTATGTCATTTCAACAACTTTCTCTTTTGATAAACATTCAAAAAAATTCCACATTCTTACCTAATAGCACATAAGAACAACTTCTCTGGACTTCGTACATAACTCAGTCTGATCACCCACTCTGATTCTTCTATCCGATTCTTCAGATAGTAAAAGATTCAGTCCAATTTCTTTATAGTAAACTAATACCCTACTCTTACCTTATTATATCTATTATCAGAACCTATCAGTTTTATTTTTTGGTCTGATCCATTGAATCATGACCACCACTTTTAGGAACACTGCCTCTTCTTCCTAGAAACTTTTCTCTGGAAACTCTTTCCAATAACTAGTTTGAAACCATAGATTCAGTTCTCTTCCATCGTACATGTAAATAATGTTAACATACATTATAACTTTACCCATTTATATAGGTGTCCCCAAAATTTTAACTGTAGGAACCTAAAATGATTTTCCCACTCAAAACAAATTAGATATTCAAAATCTATTTTTATTTGAAATTTGAATTGATAATTTAAAAACTTCTTAACTCTTCTATAATATTATATAAACTTCTTGAAACAAAAAAAAATATTATCAATTTGAAAAAAAACAAACCAAAATTATAGAAAATGATAGTTTGCAACTTATTAGAACAAAACTCTATTCTTCATTCTGATTCTCTTGATCGGATTAAAAATACATAAAACAAAATCTTTCTCACACAAATGATCATATAAAAAAATCATACGAATGATTGAAAATTATAAATACTTAAGAACACTAAAGAAAAAAAGTTTAATACCAATTTCATATGTTTCAACTTTTCATTAAATTTATTCATTTGGTCAATAACTCGTCATTTCGATGAAAATGTGTCTCATGAAAATCTATATCTGATGATTAATCAGTGTCAAACATATCATCTATTGAATTTGTATCAGTATCATATCTGATGGATCAGTGTCAGAATATTCTCTAATGTTTTGGTGTATGAGATTTATCTGATTGATTGATCCTCATACCAATATGATGAATCAATCTTTGATGTCAATCTGACAAATTTGTCTCTAAATCTCATTTTATTGATTGGTGTCAATGACTATCCTCAGATGGTTTGGTGTAAAAAAATATCTAATGGATCAATATCCATAATGACATATTACATTCTTCATCTTAGAAACTATTATGTTGTTTGATGAATTAGTTAATCTGATGAATCATATCAGTTAATGGATTAACATGTTAGTACTTTTGAAAACATATTTATTCATAAAATTCAAACAAACTTCTTTTAACAATATATAAGTATGATAATCCCCAAATTGATTATTTGTGTACGAAAACTCTCTTTTCTTCTACACACTAATACTTATACCATGAATACTTCATGATTTATAGAATGTTGATAATCAAAAATTCATTTTCATATTTTATGCCGAACATCTCTTATGATATTTGAATCAAATATAACTTCCCACTATATTCAAAAAAACAAAACTATTCTAGAAATATGACTCTAAAAACAAGTTCACCCATGAAAAATCATTCAGAATAGAAAACTTCAATTTAGGTACTTTCTGATGAAATATGTGCTTGATCATCAACATCTGAGACCCATTCATCTGATCACCAGAATATACAAAGTGATTTTATTATTCATAATGACAAAAAAAGAAAAAATCTCCAACAAAATTCTTTCAAAATAACTCCTCCAGCCAAATCGGTCCCAACAAGATTTTGAAATATATATCCACAAAAAGTTTCATGTCTCAAATATTGATATATCTTGTATTTCAATTTTCTCTATACATGTACCTAAAAAATATATTTTGGTGAATTAATTATTTCCAATATTAACTATCGATGAATCAATTTTCATATTATTATATGATGCGTATTAGAGATTTGGAATGTATTACTATAATGAAAAAATCATTACATATCATAAAAACAGGAAAAAATCTCAATATTCAAGTAATAGGATCCATGTAAACATGATATTTTAGAATGTGGATCAAAGAGAGGAGGTTTATATGGGTATTGAATGTGGAAATGGATGTTTTAGAGGTGTATATTTTGGTTTAAAAGAACATATATTGAATTTGGGGTGTTTATTTAATAATAAAAATAAGGAGAGTGGTAGTAGGTTCCACAAATTACTTGTTGAGAGGGCCAATGATGTTTTACCATCATTCAAGCCATTTAGTTATTGATGAGACTCCACTAGGTACCAGATGGGGTACTAGGTGGCTGGTGGATATCCACTAAGTACTTGGTAGAACTAGTTCCTTTTAAAAAAATTAAGGGTGTGAATATCAATTCAAATTTTCCACCATTGGGTTTTAATAAAAACATGTTTATTGGGAGGTACACTTGACCCATTACTCCCTCTTTTCTTCCTTCTCCATTCCCCTGGGTTGGGGATGTTTCTAGTGGTGTCCTTTATTATATTTTTAGGTAATAATCCCCTCATTATTCTATGGATTCTTATTATTAATTCCTTTGAAAACATATTAAATCCTTATGGATTGTTACAATATATATTTTGGGTGTTGAAGGTGTCATAAGAATGTTAGTGTAATGGTAGAGGAATCAGAGCAGTGATTTTATCTAGATGAAGTGTGTCATGACTTGGTTTTGGGTATTATGGTGTGAGGGATTTCTTGATAAAGGAGTGTTTTCATTTTGGTATGTCATAGTATGAAGGGATGAATCATGATCTGGATGTTTTGGGTTATAGTGTGTGGGAATATTCATGTATTGGGGGAGTAATCTATGGGAATTAGGCACCACACTCTTTCGAGAATGAAGTTTGATCATTTTGTGAGGGGTTTCTATCACATCATAAATGATTTTTGAGAGAATTTTAGTAAGTTTAAAACCTTAAATTTACATAAAAGGCACGTATGTATGGTTTTATTCACTCTTATATTTTCCATTACTAATTTTAGGTAATGAAATGATCTTTTAGGTTGTTGTGTGATGTGGATTTCAAAATTTTGGTTAAATTCTTCTATGAGTGGTTATCACATCATGACCACCTCTATCATGATATGAGACCTACAATTCAAGTTTTGGGGTTATAATTTTTGGGGATCATCACTCCATGGTTATTTTGTCATATTTTAAGCCTTACTTAGTCGTATTGGATGAAAATATTGATATGCATTTAAATTGGGGGAGATATAGGAGACCAAATAATGATTTTTCAGGAATCATTCGACTTATCCCTGTCATAGAGTGTCCATTACTTCGCATACGCTAGCACCTTAAGATTCTAGTATTATTATTAATTAAAAATCCCAATAGAATTATTATATTATATATTATTTTTCACTAAACCCTAGGAAATTATAAACTTATCTTTGGATGTATCTGGGTGGACCTTGGATGGATTTAGCCCTCACCTTCAAGGGATCAATTTCCTATGCTTCGATGTGGGTTTCTACTCTCTTCTTCTTTATCCTTTCCCTATTAATCCTTCTGAGAATTATATGGTATTAGATTTTATTTGATATGATGGATGTTGGGTAGGGGTTTTCATGAGGATTTATGTGTTATAAGTTGTTGAGGTCTTCCCCTCACATGATTTGGGTCTTGTGATCATCTCTGTCATCTCGTTCTTCCACAGTGGTTGAGGTAAGGTCTTTGAGACTTCTACCATAGTTATGTTTTAATTTTTTTTGTCTCATGATTTTTTACTTATTTGGATATTAATAATTGACATAATAAGGATAATAAATTGGAATAACAAAATGAAATGGGGAAGGTTGATTCACATGTATTTATTTGATTTCTTGATATTGGTTTTATCATATGGATTGTTTGATGATGATGTTGTGTTGTTTTGTTTTTGATTTTGATCTAATTTTTTATGAAGAATTAAATGGATGGAATAAAATTTCATAAAAGGATAAACATATAAATATAGAAACATAATGATCATTTGTAAATCTTTAAATGTGGTAATAATTTTTATGATATCCACTAATTTTATATATGAAAGATTTATTAAAAGATGATAATTTTGGAATTATGCAACTAGTTTGTTATGGTTCACTGATGTTTTTGTATTTAAATTTTTTTGATTTGTGTGTAAGTGGTTGGAAATTATAATGGATGGTTCTGGATATTGATGAGTGTGAGCAGTGGGTGTTGTGACTGGTTTCCATGGTGGGCTGGAGAGGATGTGGTTGTTGATATGTGTTGGTTGGGTTGTTATTATGTCATGGATAGTTGTGTGTAAAAAGGGTGACTTTGTGATAGTTTTAATAGGTATTAACATGTATTGTAATGTTGGTTGTGTGATGGCTGGTTATGTGTTGTGAGTATGTGTGATTGATTACCAGTGGTATGTAATATGATTGTTAATGAGGAATTTTTTACCATGTATGAGATGAAAATAAATAAATGTGACTGCTTATGAATTATGAAAGATTAGAATATTAGGTTAAGAGTTAGATTTCAATGTGATTGGTGATTAATGACTCTATTTAATTTAAATATGAAATTGAATGAAATAATGAATGTGAAATGTTAGGTATATGGTATTGTTAGAAATGGTTAAATGAAGTCATTAATCAGAAAATGTGGATATTTTCATCACTATTTTGTGTGAGGTATTGGGTATGATTTGTGTATTGAAGAAGAAAATTGTTGATAATTAATTTTGGGGTTGATGGGGTGATTTTCATAGACAATGATAGTGTTTTTTATGAAACCCTTAGATTGGGTTGTGTGTTACTATTACATATTTTGTATTTTCCTTGTGATTTATTACACACCCCACCCAAGTCAGATAGCCTCATTGTTTCACAAATGTTTTGGGTTCTGGGTATTTTCCATAAACATCTAGGTGGGTGAGGGAATATATGGTTATATACTCCCTCTTCCCCAATCTACCTTATATGTGCAGTGAGAGTCATAATGGATCACAATAGTTATAATAATATGGGTTGCAATGAATTAGGGTTATGGTATGATATATACTGGAAGACATGGTTATGCGATTGAGATGATGATATATGGGCTGGTTCACGTATGGTAGGAGGAGGGCATGAGGTTGATGTTATTCATGTTCATGAAACACCATTTTAATAGTGATGTTATATGATATTAGGATATGTTATGGGATGTAAGATATGTGATGATGATGATTTGGATGTGATATATGACATAGTTTTGATATGAGATATGATTTTCTTCATCAATTCTAGAAAAGGGATTGGGAACATCAGGAAGTTTTTCATTTGGGTATGAGAGAGGAAAACTATTGGGGAGGTCATTACATGGTACCTATTTGATATATTATTCTTATATTATATAGATATACTTGTATGTGATATTTGGTTATAAATCCAAGGGGTTGGGTAATAGTTGACGTATTATGTGCTTGTTGGTCCTGCAATTTATTCATCAGATTATTAGTATGTTTATTCCACATTTTTATGAGAGGTCATGAGGAGGATCCTACTGAGTATACATGTATTATCACCCATATATCTATAAATATTTTTATATGTTTTCATGAAGGAATTGATGACCGAGATTGACATTACTACCTTGGAAATTATGGTTGATGTCGGAGTTGCTACCATTAGAGTTTTTTTAGTATTTCATTTCAAATTTTTTTTCATATGACATTATATGCATTTATGGGATATAGTTTTTTTATATTATTGTGTTGATTGGTGTATTTATTTATATTTTCATAGAATTAATGAGGGTAATTCCTCCCATTTTTATGTTTTATACCATCAGTGCTAGTAACTAACCAATGGACTATTATTGGTGGGCTCTAGGTGTCACTCGCATCTTCACTATAGGCCCAGGATATGTTCTAAATATGATAGGATTATGAAAAAGTATTATCATAGGTATGTATGGGAGTTATGATGAAAAATGGATTTAATAACTTTTAAGGATTTCATGGTCTTAGTAGGGAGATAATATTAGTAAAATCTAGTGTGTAATGTAGAAAGGGATACTCACTAAGGAATGGGTGATTAGGGACTCATGTAATTTAATGTAAGGACCTTAGGAATATTAAGAACCCTAGGGGTGGTAATATGTTTTGTGGGTTATAGAACCATGAGAGGTACATGCATTATGATTGGTTGTGATTGTGTTTGAATTGGGGGAATTTTGGGGAAATTATAATGAATCTCATTAAATGCATCTTAAATATATTCCAAGATACCGGGACTAGGAGTTACCATTATTTCTTATAGTTATTATTTTTTGTCACCGTCCACATGTTTTTCAAGTTGGTTAGGTGAAACAAGATGATCTAGTAAACCAAATGAGGGTTCATTTGGTTGAGGAAGATGGGTCTTAGAGGAATATGTTGTGTGAGTTCTAGCATTAGGGAATGGTGAAGTATGAGGGGAGTGTATATATCAGATTTAGAGATAGATTACTAATTGGATGATATTAAAATTACCCTCATCTTGTTCCATGTTAGGGAAAAGTATTGGGTACCATTGAATTTTAATCAAATGAGATGGGTTGGGTGGTAGTGGTGGATTATGTTCCTTATAGAGTACAAGGAGGCAAAGGTTTCATTAGAAGGCTTTCATAAGTGGTTTTGCGTGGAGTAATTTTTTCAATGATGAGGGAGGTCAATATTTTGGATTTTAGATCCTCCCATCATGGGAGAATGAGTGTATAGGACCTTAGTATTATATTAAAGAATATCCTTTGATTTTTTGTAGATCTTTTTCCATACGAGGAGGCTTCAACACAACATTTATAGGAGGCGCCATGTTTAGTTATTCGGTATAATATTACCACAGTAACATTTCCTATGTATCTATAGGTGAAAAATAATGATGAGGTGATCAAAAGGATATATGCATATTTGGTATCATCTCAAGAGTTGATTAATTTGATCATTATAAGGAGTAGAGTTGCAGATGGAGGACCATGGAAGTCATAGCTATCGGGGTTCTCAACGACAAAGAGTTATTCTCAACAATTTTCTTCTTACATGTCTAGAGATGGTAGTTCTTAGTAATCTAATATGGGATCTCTTCCTATGTGATTTTATTATGGGGGTTATATTTATTAGAGATTTCAATGCATGGGCAATCTAAATATCTAGATTCCATTTCTTCCTCGGTAGTTATTACCTCAGAGTCCATGTTAGTATAAGGTAAAACTAGATATTACTTGAAAAAGGGGAGATTAAGTAGGTAGAGGGTATCCCCATGATATCCCCAACCATTATTGACATAGGGATGATTATGGAAATTGAGTTATTTTTTAGTAGAGGGGTAGAGGATCTAGGAAGGGACAATTTCATACTATAGAGATATCAACACCAGGTTGTCCAGAGATCATTCTAGTTATCTTATATCTATCTTATAACATATTTTTTCCTTTATTTGACTCTATAAGATAACATTTTCCCATTACAACCACCTTAGTCTGCAGCTGGGGTCTTAGGGTGGAGAGAGTTCCAGCTCCCTAAGTGTTAACTCTTCTGTTCGGATGTCAGTTTAGATTGCTTGATGTGTACTGAGGTTATGAGCTAATACTGGAGAAACATCAACTATTAATGGATTTATTCCTAGTGTATATATAACCATATGAACTCATTCTTATCATCGACTAGTTATATTACATGTATTCCATTATTGATTTCTCCCAGAGGAGAGTTTTATTTTGGGATGTAGAATTACATCAAACAATGTTCAATGGTGATCAAGTCTATCAGATGTATCCTAGGAATTTGGAGCCCTTGTATTCATAGAAAGTGGTGTTGTCATCAGATTCATTAGTGGAACAAGTAGTGGAGTTTCCTATATTGGTCAAGGAGTTTTTGTATGTTTTCCCTAAGAGGCGGTGACACTACCCATTAAAATGATATCAATTTTTGTATAGAGTGGTATCCTAATGAATCTTCAATGTTGATGGATTATTATTAGATAAAAAAATTTATATTGTCACAATTGGGGATTTAAAACAATGATCTAATAAATAAAGTTTTAATTTAGCTAGGTGTTTTACCATGGGGTACTCAATCATTGTTTACGAAGAAGGTGGATGGTAGTATTATTTTATTCAAAGAATATTAGTTTCCAAACCAGGTGACAGTCAAGAATTTTTATCCCCTCTCAAGAATAAATGATTGTTTAGTTAGTCAAATGGAGATTGCTATTTTTTATGATTAATTTGTGGTCTGCGTACCACCATATGAGGGATAATGTAACACCCGAGATTTTTATGAGAAATATTTTGTTTTTATGTTATATACATCATCAAATGAATCTTTCACTACACACAACACTAGCTTGGATTTCTTTACACGCAATCGTGACCTTCCTCGATAGCTTGTGTTGTACACAATACAGAGTTTCACTAAACAACGATATGCTATTAAAATATTATTAAAACCAGCCGTTATGAATAGTAATACCCACTATTTGAAATTTTAGAAATTTTATCTTTCAAAATGGACTTCATTTTTGGATTCAGAATATCAAAATTAGCCTAGGGTGAATTTTTGGTATATTTATGAAAACTTTCAATTTTGGATGAATAGTGAAAACACTGGGATACTATTTAAAAACCGACTTTTTATTTAAGTAATTATTTATTTTATTTAAATTTATTTTTCGTCAAAATTGATATATAATACCTATATAAGTTCAATGTAATTCATTGGAGTCATTTTATAGTAATTTTAGATATATAAAAATTTTATTGAACTTTTCACCGTCTTTTACCCACCTCCTAGGAGAATTTGCAAATTTACATAAAACATAATTTTACCACTTTTGTGAATGGAATTTCAAAAATCCTAGAGACATGGTTGATGTAAGTAAGTAAAATATGGTTCAATGAGATGAAAATATTTTTTGGTGAACAGTAACTTTTTTACTTTTATTTACCACAGTTAAAAGTAAATAGGGTATTTAAGGGTAAAAATGAAATTATTATTACCCTAACACATGTCTTAATTCTATTGGATAAGTTTATTTCGACCAAAAACAACCTTTTGAATAAAATATGACCATTTAGGTCCACATGGATTAGATTAGGACCTTTAATATTATTTTATTTAAAGAAGAGTTAAAATAGTTAAAATCAAAGTTTAATAAATAATACATTTTTAATATAGGGTTATAAATAAGATAAATTATACTATAAATATTAATTAGAATGATAAAAATATTTCCTACATAATGGTATTTTATTTATAATTTTTATAAATTAAATAATTTAATTTATTTATGACACAACGATGATGCAGTAATTACATTATTAAAGAAATATTAACGTAGTTGATATTATAAATACCCAAATAAATGTAATTTGATACTTTTAATGAATTAAACTAATTTTATAGGTTAATATGACATGTTATTACTGATTTAATTAACTTCTTTCGAACTAATCATGCTGTTAGAATTTTCACAAAAAACAGTTACCAAATAGTGTCAAAATTGACATAAAATAGTTTTTTTAAAACAAATTATATTATTAATTGTTATTTTATTCCTAAAAATCTAAGGATAGGCCAAATGACTTAGATAAGGATATATATATTAATAACGAACAACTTGGGTTTCTTTTGTCTTGTTATAGTAAGTTTATTGACCATATAATGTAAGAAAACAAGAAGACACGGTAAAAGTAAAATTATTTAACTTAGAGTTAAATCTAAATGATAAGGTTAAAAAGGTAACATAAACTTGTATAAAATCTATTGGTTGAGATTATTTCGACCCATCCCCACATTAGATTCGAAATAAATCAATTTGGAGCTATTAAAAACCGAATACGACTTTATAATAAAATAATATTTTGAGTTTTTCCTAAAGTGCCCCTCTCCTCCCTTATAAAAGGGCACCTCCTCCCTCTCCTCCTCACACAAATTTGATCCTTAAAGATCGGACAACCCCTGAAAATTTCTCTTCTCCACTTCCCTAGAAACATCCTAGAGGTCCTTGTCTTCTTCAAAGACCAACCCTAGTGCCCTAAGAGGAGGTTAAGAAGAGGCGCGTCAAAGAAGAGGTAATATCCATTACCGATCCTTTCCAATTTCTTTCTTCTTCAACTTATTCTTATTTAGTTGTTTAATTATGAAGTAATAACATCATTATCACTCATATACTGATATGTTATTATAAATATGAAACACCCCTATTTCACCTTCAATCCATCCTACGGAAAAGGAAGTCACCGCGCGTGCGTACATACAGAATACTGTCTCCATGCCGTGGTGAAATCTGTTTTCCACCACCACCTTACTTGTATGGGTATAATGGTGTAAATAATAACTATATATTATTATTGTAAATTGATATTGATTATGAAATAGTATACATACACTTCAATACATTTCCACGATCATGGGAAGGATATCATCGCTCGTGCGTACCTACGGCCTACCGTCTCCATGATGTGATGCAACTCATTCTACATGATCTTCATTGCATAATGACTATATAAATAAATTGAAGGAATAAATATGATATATATTACACTAATAACATTCCGGAAATGAGTTATCTATAACCTAAAAAGAATAATAAGAATTTATTCGACAAAACATGCATAAGAACAAATAAAGCAATAAACACCTGAATAACAAGTAGCAATGAAATATTACTAATAAGAAGCTAAGAATATGACCATATATGAGATCATAACAATGAGTACGATTCTGGAATAAGTCAATAACATTATATAAATCATTATATAGGAGTTTTGGACACGTAAGAAACAAATCGGACCAAAGGTAATGGAAAATCTCGCAATCTCATTTTTATCCGAGATTGTTTATACTTCAGGATTTACAGGGGAATATTTGTCATCCACATCCATGTTTCCTCAATATGTAATATTATTTCTATCCTCCTACAATTTCTTATATCCAATTTTTACCTTAGGTGAGTTTTTATTAAAAGATATGATAGGAATATTTTGTCGTTTTTAGTACGAGATACTTTTTTGACTTTTCCGGCCAAAGTACGAGAAGAATATTTTTTTAACTTATACGGCATGAACGGATTTTTATGATTTCAGAGAACATTATTTCCATGAAGCTTCCTTTATAAGTTTTCAAGTTTATTTTTAATAAACATCTTTTAGTTTAAAATTTTATGACATGTTAGGAAAGGAAAAATGTTTTTGAAGTAGAAATGATATTTTCCTCAAGAATGGTGTTCAAGCGTTTTATAAAAATTATTTTCCATATAAGATAACATAGGGTTGTGTTTATATACCTATTTTTACATTAATTTGATTATGTTATGGTTGAATTATTTTTGTGAATTCCTTTTATGGATTATGTTATGATTGCATGATGTTTAAGAATTCCATTTTTGTTACATGGGTTATGCTATGATGTATGATTTATGATCTTGTGGAACACATATGAATGGTATCATTATGAGATGGGTGGGACCTATATCACCCTCCAATGCATTGTGTAAATATTTATATCTCATGAGATAGACATGGCCGGAATGGCAGGTTAATCCGGTTCAGTGATACAGGACTGAAATGAGGAGTGAACTCAGTTCAGAAATGGACTTTTTCCGCTAAGAAAGTCTTGGAAATGAGTCTTGACTACTAAGAAATGATTCTCTATGATTATGTGTGTATGACAAACTGTTTCATGTTTTAAGTTATGATTATTGGGATTACATTTCACTACTCTGATTTATCCCATGTTAGGAAATTATGATCTCTTTTTCAGGTTAAGATTTCCAAAATGTTATGTTCTTATGAATATGATGTGATTGATATTTATTTTTTTTACCATTACCGAGCATTTGAGCTCACCCCTTTTGTATTTTTTCTTTTCCCCAGGTCAGGAAGAAGGGTATTAAGTAGGATATGACAAAAAGTGATTCTAGATATGATGAAATAAATGGGTGACAATGTAGATGCTTCATGAACCAGTTGTTTATGTTTCCCTGTTTCTAAAGACAATATACCTATATGGTCCTATTGTGGTTTTGTTATATGTTGTAATAAGAATGCTTCAATTATGAAGTAATAACAACGTATGTAAAGTATGGGTCGTTATAGTTAGTATCAAAGGAAAGATATAGTCAACCTTTGGAAACTAGGATGTGAAAGCCTTAGTAAGAACCCTAAGGATATATCTAAGCATAGAACACAATATTAGTGTTTCAGAAATGGCCATGAACAACCTATGATAAGACCTTAAGTGTGAAATTTTATTCATGATTATGTGGGTTTCCTATTATAATTAGTGTTGCTCACACTATTATTCTTGGTTTTAGTCAATGGATGGAACTTGAAGGAACTGTGTTAATGAGGAATGCCACATGCAATGCAATGATTGTCCCCCTGAGAAACCAAACGTTATGGGAGCTGGAATGCAAAATCTTGTAGCCATGATCACACAAATTTCTCAAACTATGAATCATGCAGGACTTCCGAACGAGCAAAATAAGGAGCAACATTCTGTTGAATCCTTCATGAGGAAGCGTCCACCCTCATTCAGCGGGTCTACTGATCCATTAGTGGATGAACAGTGGATCAGTACCACTGAAAAGTTATTTTCAGTTCTTCAATGTTCTGAACATGATAAATTCATCTTAGTAGTATATCGTTTAGAAGGTGAAGCTGATCAATGGTGGAAAATTATCCAGAATACGAGGCAAAGGGATGAAATTGAATCCATGGAATGGGAAGAGTTCATGAATTTATTTTTCAATAAGTAATTCCCTTGTATTCTTTGAACAAAGATGGAGAAGTAGTTTATTGAACTGAATCAAAAGGATGATGAATCTGTTGGTACCTACGAAGAAAATTTTACAAGACTTGCAAGGTACGCTTCCAGAATTGTTATCCAACCTGAGAGTAAGATCGATCGATTATTTAGTGGCTTAAAACCAAGTCTTCTATGGGCGTTAGACATAAGGGACTTCAATATCTACGAGGAAATTTTTTGATGTTCTCTCAAGGTTGATATGGTGATTGGAGTTACCCATCAGTCATATGCATTTGATAAGAAGAGGAAAATGGAATTCAAAGGGAAGTCTAAAGACCACACTGAAAAGAATATGAGTTTTCTCTTATGCTCAAAGTGTGGAAATAAACACGGAGGGAGTTTTCTTAAAGGGACAAGTAAATGTTTCAAATGTGGAAAATAAGGTAATCGGGCATTTGAATTCCGCGTTGATGGGAAGAAGATGTCTAGTGATGCGAACAAAGAAAAGGCTACACAGAGTGAACCTGCTACACTTCAATGTTACAAGTGAAAGGAAATGGGGCATTATACTAATCAATTCCCTAATCCAAGGGTTGCTCATGGTGATCAACGTCAACAAACTCTTAAGGCTAAAGAGAAAGAAAAGTAACATGAAATTTCTATTAGCGATGTGGAGTCTGATAAAGAAGTGGTGAAAGGTACACTTACTATCCACTCTAAAGTAGAAATTTTTTTATTTGATAATGGATCCAGACACTCTTTTATTTCTGAATAATTTTCTAAGGGTATCACCATATTACAACAACAATTATATGTTGAGTTAGTTGTGACAACCCCTAGTGGAACAACAGTGGCATCAAAAGTTTACAAATCTTCTCCGATTGAAGTTTGTGGGAAAGTACTTCCTGCAAATCTTGTGATCCTTCCTATAGAGAAATTTGATGTGATTCGTGGCATGGATTGGCTTTCTTTATATGGATCTCATATCAATTTAGAAAGAAGGGAAGTCACATTCCATATTCTAGATCAATCTATGATCGTCTATCGATGCAAAGATGAACATAACCTTCCGGTGGAAATTTCTTCCATCTTATGGGTCTTGATTCCCATAATTGAAGGTTATTTTATCTCAAATGGTTGGAGATAAACTCACGATTAATAATATTCCCATTGTACGAGAGTTTGATAATGTCTTTCTGGAGGAATTTCCTGGTCTTCCACCAAATCGTGAAGTTGAGTTTTCAATAGAACTCGTAATCGGTGCTTTACCTATTTCAAAGACACCTTATAGAATGGACCCAATTGAGTTGCAGGAATTGAAGAAGAAACTCCAAGATAATCTTGATAAGGGATTCATACACCCTAGTGCATCACCTTGGGGAGAACCTATTCTGTTTGTTAATAAGAAATATGGATCAATGATACTCTGCATTGATTATCGAGAACTTAACAAGATCACTATCAAGAAAAAATATCCTCTCCCACGCATTGATTACTTATTTGACCAACTATGTGGAGCTCAATACATTTCCAATATTGATCTTTGTTTAGGGTATCATAAATTAAGGGACAAAAGGGAGGATATACCAAAGACGAATTTCAGTACAAGGTATGGACACTATGAATTTATAGTGATGCCATTTGGTCTTACTAATGCCCCTACTATCTTCATGGATCTAACGAATAGAGTCTTTAGAGGCTATCTTGATTAGTTTTTGGTAGTCTTTATAGACGATATTCTTGTCTATTAAAAGATCAAGGAAAAACATGAAGTTAATAAAGTTGTTTTTTGAAAATTTGTTTTTAAAAAGAGTTGAATATGGAAAACTTATTATGTAAGGATAACATATAAAGTCGAACTTCTTTTATGTTGGTGATGCACAAAATTAATGTTATCTAATCATGATGGAAGAAAATAAATTGTGGCCTAAAATGTTGGGACATTTATGTTAGAGGAATATGATCATGTTTACAAATAGATATAGTGTTTTGGATATTATAAATATGATTAGATGAAAAAATTAGTGTTGTTATAATTTTCAGAAATTGAATATTACAAGCATAGTGTATAAAAAAGATGAAATTCATTCAACTCCTACCCTAGATCTGAATCATCCTGATATTTGGGGGCCGATGATAAAATAATAAAACTTTTTAAGATATGGATTTTATTTATATTATTTTTTATTTTACTTTCATTACATGTATTTTTTGCTTGTAACATAAATCAGACACTCTAAAAATGTTTAAGAGTTTCAGAAGAAGAGTATAAATGGAATTTGAATATTCTATGAAGAAGTTGTGAATTGATAATAGTAGTTTATAAAAAAATGATTGATTGAAAAGATACCTAGAAAGTATTAGTATTAATTATTAGTTTTTTTCACCATAAAAACCACAATTGATTTGTTTTTTTTGAAAGAAATAATTGAATATTTGTGGAGATGGGGTGTACAATTTTGATTGAACACGGAATCTCTTACAACTTCTAAAGGTAGGTGGTCAGTGCAGTAGTTTATGTTCACAACTGGTGAATATAAAAAACAAGTTATGATATAAATCTTTATCAAATTTTCTATGATTAAATTCCAATTTTGAAAAACTTAAGTGTTTTTGGGATTCCCTTCATCTTAAAAAATAAAAGTGGAAATATTTGTTGATTTTGGTCAAAGAGGTGAAGATGAATTTTATCTTGGATATGATCCTAATGGTATATGATATAGATGTTTTAGAAAAGTTATAGAAAAGTTATTTGGTTCCTATAATATAAAAGTTCTTGAAAAATATAAAGAATAAGTTTCAAAAACACATATTGATAATGAAGATGGAGAATATGATATTGCTGAGAAACATGAAAATAATTCCAGTAGTGGAGATGCAACAAAAATTTGATATTTGAAGTCATCTATTTATTGTGATGATTAACTTCATAAATCTCATCCTATGATGAGGGAATGAGTGGAAGTTCAAATCATTATTGGTGATCAACATCAAAAGGTTAAAATGGGAATAACGAAAAAAAAATTTGAATAAATTATTTTATTCAAAATTAGAGCCAAAAAATTTTAATGAATCTTTTGAGCATCAGGATTGGATTAATTCCATAAATGAAGAGTTGGGTCATATTGAGAATAAAGATACATGGGAACCTGTACCCAAACCAAAAAATAAAAATGTTATTGGTACAAAGTGGGTGTTCCAAAACATGTTAAATAAATATTGTGAAGTGATAATACACAGAGTAATATTGGTTTGCAAAAGTTACTCACAAATTAAAGGCATTGATTTTGATGATCTTTTTTCTCCAGTGGAAAGGTAAGAAATAATCTCAATCTTTCTTTCGATAACTGAACAACGTGGTTGTGAATTTTTCCAGATATATATAAAATATCATTTTCTAAATGGACAACTTGATGAAAAATTTTATGTCAAACAACCATGTGGATTTATAATTTGAAATGATGAAAGTTATGTGTACAAGTTGAAAAAATAAATGAAGCTCTAAGATCTTGGTATTCAAAATTGGATGCCTTCTTAAAGAAGTTAAACCTTAATAAAGGAAGAGTTGATGATAATATTTACATCTAATGAAATTATTAGATATCTATTATTGTTATTGTGTGTTTTTATGATATTATATTTGTTGGGAATAACGAAGGAACATGTGAAAATTTTTCTGAAGAGAAAAATGAGTTATTTGATGTGTTCATGCTGGGTGAAATGAAGTACATTCTAGGATTAAAAATATCACCAAAGAAGAAATATATTTTCCTATATAAAGATAAGTATTCTATGGAACTTCTTAATAAATTTGGAATGGAAAATTTGAAACCCATTTCTACACCAATTTCACATGAAAAAATTCTTTCAAAAGATGGAGAATGAAAGGAAGTAGATTCTAAATAATATAAAAAGCTGATAAGAAGTTTTTATATCTGACTACTTCAAGACCAAATATTGAACATATTGTTAATTTTTATGAAATATTCTAATGTTCTACAAATCAATATAATATATTAGTATGAAAATAAATTCTATGATATATCAGAGTCGCAAAATATTTCGATACCTAATATGTTAGCTTAGGAAGAATTGATTTGTTTGGTTATGTAGACAGTGATTGGGTAGGAAGTTTAGATGAAAGATGATCTACATATAGTGTATTTTTATTTCTAGGATATGGTTGTTTGAGTTGGAATAATAAAAATCATAATTCTATAACTCTTAGCATGGACGAAGCTTAATATGTTTCTTCCACTCAAGCTACAACACAACTTATGTGGATGAAGACTTATTTGGAATATTTTCTAGTTTAATTCAAGCTTCCACTCTTCATTTTTTGTGATAATAAATGTTTTATAAATATCAAAATAAATATAGTAAAAAATATCATTCAAATATTATTTATATCAGACATCACTTTACCAAAGATCATGTGGAGAAGAATTAAGTTTAGTTGGAATATGTTCCTATAATGAAACATGTTGGTAACATATTAACAAAACCTTTACTGAAGGAAACTTTTTTTAAACTGAGGTTGATCATGGATTTCCAACCTATTTCTCTCCAAGTTTTAGGTATGTTTTTCTATCACCTATATCATCTTGTAATTGGATAGTTTTTTCAAGGGGATAAAAATATGTTTCATTAATCTATCCATTGATTTGCATTAAAACTATTAAGGAAGCATGTATTTAGGAGGAGTTTTAAAAAGGGGTAAGATATGAACTCATCAAGTGTAAATGTGTGAAATATTTTAATAGTTTTTAAGTGTGTCTTAGAAATGTTTTTCTTATAGGAATGTTGATAAGTTGTGATGTGATGTAATTTGAGGAGATATGAAGTGCTATCATGTTTGATGTTTAAGAATAAGTTTCTTAACTCACTGCTTATGAACAACATGGCTTTGCTGTCAATGATTCTTGTTTTATACCATGAGTTTTCTCAAATAGGATTATAATTGTTGATTAGTGATCCATAGATTGAGTTATAAAGATTTAGTGTTTTAAAAATTTTAATTTATAACAAAATACAAAGGGGGAGATTGTTGGGAACTTTTGGGATTGGGGATTTGTTATGAAATTAGTTTTTTGGATATATTTTCATTTCTTTTCATTACAAAAAATCAGATCACTTTTTATATTTTGGTGATTTGAAGGAGTATTAGACATTGATGACCAGAAATATAATTTTTAAGAAAGTCCTCCAATTTATGTTTTTTATTTTAAATGATGTTTTCTAGGGGAACTTGTTTTCAAAGTCATATTTTTGGAATGAAGTTGTTTTTTAAAAGGGAGTAGGAAGTTTTATTGAATTCAAAATATCATCAGCGATGTTCAATATTAAATATGATGATGTTTTTATAATTATAAATTGTATATAAATCATGAATCATTCCTGATACATGAATGATTTTGTATAATAAAATAGAATTTCCAGACACAGATCATTGTTTTTAGGATTATCGGCCTCAAAATTTGTGAGAAGGTTATTTGTTTAAATTTACAGAAGTTAGAGGTTTGAAAAAGTACAAGTGGTTGATCCATTGGATTAAAATATTAATTTAATGACCCTTAATTTTATAATTTTAGGAAAGTAATTCTTTATTTTTCTTACAAATCCATCAAAAAATTTGTTGACACTGAACCATGTGAGGAGAGTTTCTGACACCAATTAATCTAAGGAGCATCAGAGACTGGTCTATTGGATGGGCATCAGATACCGATCCATTGGATGGGAATTATAGAACTATAAATTAGAAAAATTATAGACATTTGACCATCAAATGATATTATGAAACTAATCCATCTGATGTGATGCTGATACTGATTCAACGGATTATCTGTTTGTCATAGATTAGTTATAAGATGTTGATTTTCTTCAGACACATTTTCATCTGACTAAGGTGTTGTTGTTTAGATGATAAAATAAAATGAAAATGTGATACATATGAATTTCATACTAAAATATTATTATAGGTATCTGAATTATTTAGTAGTTTCAATGATGTTTATGAAAAAACCATTTCAGTTGAGCATCAGAGTGAGAAGTATTTTTTTGTGTTTTTAATCAGATCGATCAAATTAGAATGAAGAACAGAGATTCATACCGAGGTGTTTTAGTCTGTCATTTTTTGTACTAGTGTTTTTTTTCTTTTGAGTTTTTTTTTTAAAATTAAGAAGATTTTTTTATGGTTTAAGATGTTTAGAGATGATTTCATAAGAGTTCAGAAGTTTTGAAATTTTCAAAATGATGTTCAAATGAACACAAATTTTGGAGATCTGAAATTTAGTTGAGCAAGAAAATAATTTCGGGTTCCTACCTTTTCTGTTTTGGGAACACCTATATAAAGGGGTCAAAGTACAATATACTCTGACACATTTCACATGTGAGAAGACATAACGTTGGAGCTATGGTTTCGAACTGGTTATTATAAAGAGTTTCTCGAGTAATGATTCCAAATAGAATAAGAAGTGTCCAGAGAAGTGGTGGTTAAGATTCATTAGATCAGACAGAACACTCAGAATGAGTGGTTTTGATCAAAGATAGAGGAATGAAATAGTAGGGTACTAGTTTACTATATAGAAATTAGACTGACTCTTTTTTGGTCTAAATTATTATACCGAATAATTGGAGTGGGTGATCAGACAGAGTTCTATATGAAGTCCTGAGAAGTTGTTCCTTCCCATTGTTGGGTAATAAAGTGAAGAATTGTTTTTTAAAGTTTATAAAAAGTTTATGTTTTTGAATAAGCATAGTGATGATGTTATAAAATTATTAGTGATTGTTTCTAAATATTTTACAACACCATATTAACATCTTTCATGCTAGAAGAAGCAGATGTATTGTATTATTAATCATAGTGTTATACAAGTGTATGGGTATTTCATACTTGTTGTATCCACAAAAACAATTATTGTTTTCTAGTGGATTTTTTGGTGTTAGATCATTTCCAAACCATACCAAGGAATAGAAAATATTATTGAGCTATGAACCATTTAAATAATTTTGTTCTTGTGGATGTGTGAATGTTTTGTTTTCGGCAAAGTGATAAATCTTTAAAAGGAGGTGAATGTTGTTTCAAAATAATGATAACATAAAAGAAAAATATATCACTGATTCACCCCTTATCCTCCTAGTTATTACATCTATCCTTCTTGGGCCTTTTCATATCCCACAGAGAGTAATGACTCAAAAAATTTATTCAAATTTTAAAAAAACTATTAGGATCATCTCAAAACAAATTTGGATAAAACTATAGTATAAACTCTCTTGAATTTTTGAAAACAATTTTGTAACAATATAAATAATCATTCAAATGTTGTTATGTCTGATATAATAGAACTTTTTAGTGTTGAAATTATTATTAATCCCTAATTCCTAAACATAATAAACGAGAATCCTATAGAAAAATATAATTGGTACTCAAAATAGAAAGTGATCTGGCATGATCTATATCAAGCAAACATATATATATATATGATCTTACCAAAAATTTATCTTAAAATATCACATGTGTTTTTATACAATACCTTTTATACAAGGTACTGTGTATATCTATGACACATGGAACATGACAATTTTATATATTCCACCACTTGCAATCTCAATTATGACTAATACTAATAGTACTACCATCATCAGTTATATTTTATTTCTAGATAACTCTAATATAAAACCATGGAAGTGAAACCCCCTTATCTATATTAGTGTCATGGATCCAATCCCTATATTAATATTTTTTTAATCCACATCTATGGATAAGAGTACCTATGATGATATTCTAGATATTGAAAGGTTGGAGAAATCAAATTGTATGAGCATGATGATCATGAAGAAGGCCCTTCCAATGCAATTTGGGTGAATAGTGTTCAAAATTATCATTTCATATAAGGAGTTTCACGTATATATCAAAAATATATTTGTGAAGAACATAAAAACACAAGGAGGTATGCACTTGAAAATCTAAATTTTAATGTGATTTAAGTTAACTTTTGACATCATGTTCTACATCTGATAAATGTCTCATCTAACTTCCAAATTGAAATCACTAAAGATCTAAATATCCTAGGAATATCTTGTGTATCTAGTTTTAGTATATTTTTCAACAAATTCAAACTAGATTAAGGAGAGTTATATCTATGAAAACGAGATATAGACTCTAAATAAATCATCTTCAACTATATTGAAGAAGAAGAAATGATCTAATACATAGAAAATCATGTAGATATTTCTATTTTCATGTTGAGCCTAAAATAAAAATTATTAAAACATTGGAAGGACAATTATATATATAATGGTTATGGTCCCAAGAACATACACACACCCATTATACTGTTCTCACATATTATTATTAGATAGAGATGAATGATAATGAAAATACTAAAGGATTCTCCAAAATTTTGTGTTGATCTGAAAGAAAAACTACGCATCTCTATTTTTTTGACATTAATGTATTTAGACACACTTATTCATTTAGAATGTGTATTCTTGATGTTTTAACAAAATAATGTTCTATGATTGTTTTTTGGTGACGTATTTCATATACGGAATGAAATATTTTTAATATATCCTATAATAATGTATCCATGAAACTGATGTTAAAAATGGAAAAAATGTTGGAAAATTAAAAAGTTTTAATATAGAAACACTCCAATTATTTATAATTTATATTAATGGTAAATTTTTATTCATTAAAAAAGTAAAACTATTATGAAAAATTAAGTTCAGAGGTGGGTGATACTTTTAAAATTCATTTTCTTTATGCATTGTTAAATTAAAAAAAAAGACCTTCTATTTTTTAAAAAAAATCTATAAATGAATTTAATTTAATGAATGTGTGTTGAGAGTTTATTTTTGGGGTTTTATCAAAAAAAAATTATAAAAATGTGGTAGTTTAAAAATTATTTTGGAAAAGGGGTTCCCACTTGAATAAACCTCATTCACACAAAATCGTTTATATTATAAAAAATATGTAATCTTTCATGAACAACGTTCACTCAAGATTTATAACCTTTTCAAAGGTTTATTGAACACCATTCAATCAAGCCATTTTATTTTTGATTTTATTTTTTATTATGTTGTTTAATAATAAGAATACATTATCAATGAATCAATCAATCATTATTATAAATTTATTTAATTAAAAATAATACTGTAATTAAAAATATTTTGGGATTAATAAAAAATAGTGTAACTAATAATTTAATTAATATTAATGAACAATATAATTTATATTTTAATTAATAATTATAAATAAATCATGTAGAATTAATATATAATAGAAATCATATTAATAAAAAAGTAATTAATATTAATTAATAATGAAATTAATGACTTGTAACATTGGAAGTAATAAAAATTAATAAAAATTAATATTATAAATAATAATTATTAATATTATAATCAAAAATAATTACCAATATATTTAATAATAATTAAATTTTTAAGAAATGATAATTCATATTAGAATTAGTAGTAATTAATAATGTAATTAATAATAAATAATAATATATTTTATAATTTTTAACAATGTAATTAATATTAATTAATATTTAGAATTCAAATTAATTACTTTTAGAATTGATAAAAATTAGTAATCAAATTTATATTTATATTTATTATAAAAAATAATAATTAAAAATAATAAATATTAGAGTCATGACAATATCAATTATAACTGGTGGGAAATGACATGCATAGGGTTTTGGTTGGGCCTAGGACAGGTGAAATATAGCACCTACAAATACTATCCTTACCCAAATTATTTGTTTAGCCCAATGAGGTTGATTTATTTATTCTGTGTCAGAAAACCATTCCCCAATGTATAGGTACTAACATATGTTTGATTATCCCCACACTTGAATATAGTTGGGGGTGGATGATGCATATGGGGGCATGTTGGTCCCAAGAAAGGCATGGTTTGGTGTATTCCAATTCCCTTATAACCAATATTATTCCTTTTGCAGTTGGCGACTTAAATGAGTTGTAAAGTCCTCTATAATCCTATATAGAAACTTGGGTTCAAATCTAGTCTAAGATGAATTTTTTTAATAAAGTAGTAGTGTTGTAGCACTATGGTAGTGTTGGAATTATAGTGGGATACTGTATCAATGGTAGTATTCATAAAAAATTGGGCTTTCAAGACATGTAATTGGGCCTTCGACCCATGTCATTTGGACTTTGGGCCATTGGGACTCTAGGCCATCTGATGACTATATTGTAGGGAAACCAAAGAGGTAGGATGACATCACAATGCGACAAAGATGATGTTGGTTAGTCGGTGATGGGTGAAAACATGACGTGTGATGGTTAATGTTGAAAAACAGTCAGGGGATGATGACTCGAGAGTTGATGGGCACTCTTGCCTAATTAAACCCACCCCCACCTACTAAGATTTCTGATGTGGGATGGCATATGTTAGGACCAGACACAACCCTATGTGGATGTTTATGAGAATCGTGGGGAACTCAACGAGGAGCTTCATGGCATTGGCAAGGTGCACCACATAGAGCTCCACGAGAAGCCCCATCACAAGAATAGGGCATGGTTCATCTCTAGGGGATCCATGAAGATCCTTACGCGATGTTAGAGGGAAAGCATGTGGGGTTTTATGGTGTTTCCTTGGGTTTACTGGCGCCCCTTTGGGATCTTCTCTACGAGTTCAACAACACAGGCCACGTAGTCCTGTAACTCACCATGACGAGGTACTAGACACAGTGATGCTAGGAGGGTCATCATGCCATAGATCCTTTGGGAAAGACAACAAGTCAAGGCATAGTTTGGTTCATCATTTCATGTGGGGCATGGGAAGAGCAGGGTGCTTCGATGCATCGTACCACTTAGCCTTTGGGCATCAACTTCCTAGGCCTTCAAGGGCCATTTATATCTAATGAAAAAGGTTTAGTGGGTATTGATCTATCCTTCTCATGAGGGATGATACTTGACCCACTAAAGTGTCTAATTTTTTGTGTATTTAGTTGTTGCAATCCCATTTACCAAAGAATGATAAAAATAATTTTTAATTCCAAAATTATTTTTGTAACTCCAATATTTATTATCTTTAATTATTACTAATTTAATTAATGATTATTAATAATTCAAAATATTATTATCATTAATTCCAAAATTAATTACTATTATTTAAATTATTAATTATTATTAGTTATTATTAATTCAAATATTAGTAATTATTAACCGTTATTAATTATTTTTTTAATATTTAATTTGTTACTAATTATTATTACTTAATTTATTAATTATTATTAATTCAAATATAAATTGCATTGTTCATTCATATTAATTAAATTATTAATTACATAATTAATATCAATTATCAAAAATCATTATTAATTTTTTAAATATTGTTAAATTCAAAATTTATGAATATTATTATTAATTAATTAATAATGTATTACAGTTATTTTTAAATATAAAAATACAGAAAAAAATAAATGAATGGCCTGAGTGAATGATGCCCCCACAAGTTGTGTAAATTTTATGAGTGTTAGGTGTACAACGTCTATGTATGTTGGGTATTTTTTTTTAAAACCCACCTTGTGTCAATGGGTTTCATGCAAGGGGGTCCCTTTTGAGAAATATTTTTTTAAACTACTCCATTTTTATAAATACAATTATGATAAAAGATAAAAAAAATTTGGTATTGAATTTTTTTTCCTATTCTCCGATTAAATTTTCAACAAAATCATGAATTTTTTTTCCATGGTGAATAATTTAAATACATGAATGATCTCAATCCATTTATATAATTATTTAAAAATAAATATTTGGTGTTAAAAACTAAAAGAAAGAAAGTGATTTTCAAAAAATAATTAAAAATAAATTAAAACATAAATAAAATTGGTCCAATTCACAACCCTAAATATTAAAATATTATGTCCCTAAAATTTTAGGTATCTAAATCTGAGCCCGTTTAGTTTTTTAAAACCTGAACTCATTAGTAATCTATTTAATTTTTAAAATTATCACACTAATCCAATTCAATTATATTTTTGAATAACCGACTATAGATCTTAATCCATATAAATACTCATTATAATTTCAAAATGTTGAACTTTATTTATAAATCTCATATGGATGTATCTTAAAATTAAATAATTATATTTTTGAATTTTATTATTATTTAAAAAATATAGATAATGAGTTAAAATTAATTAATATAATGGAATTAAAATTTAGAATTAATCAATTATTGAAAATAAATAAACGAATTTTATAATTTTACAATTATTTAAAAATATATAGTTAATATATTAACGAGAATTAATTTAATATTATTAAAGTTCATATTACTCTAAAATTTATCATGAAACTCTATCCAAATATTTATTGGGTTTGAAATATAATATTTTCTTTTCATTAACAGAATAAAAGTTTTATGAGAAATTAATTTCACAAATTAGTGCCATTTTTTAATTGAAGTTCATTATGAATAATTATATTAAAAATCAAGAACTTAAATTTTTAAAATTTTAAAATCCATAAATGATATTAATTTAAGGACTTGGAATTGAGAGTATTATTTTAGGTTTTATAATATTTTTTTTTATAAAAATGCATTAGTTTAAAAACTAATTTGGAAAAGGGGTTTTCGTTTTCAAATAACCCATTCACAGATGCTCTTTTTTATAAAAAAAATATGCCAGCTTGTATTAACATCATTCACTCAAGAGTTTTAAATTATTTGTAATTTTTTTAATTGTGATGTTTTGTAATAACAATACATTATTAATTAATGAATTACTTTTTTTATTAAAATTTTAAATTAAAAAAAATATAGTAATAAAAAATATTTTATTATAAATAATTATAATGGTGAAATTAATAATTTAATTAAAATTAATTAATAATAATTAATAAATTGTGTAATAATAAGAAATACTGGATTTAATATTAATAAAAAATGTAATTAGTTTTTACTAATAATATTATAATTAATAATAACTAATATAAATTAATATTATAAATAATTCTAATTAACAATCAAATTAATAATAATTTGAAATTTATTTAATAATAATTAACATTGGAATAAATGATAATTAATCAAAGGGTTCCTAGAACTATGAGTTTGGAAACTCATGGATCCTTTATTGAGATTAAAGAAAATTAGTACAAAGGTGAATGTCATTTGAGAAATAGAGAAAACCCACTACCACAAAAGACCTAGAAAACAAATGCCCAAAATTGGGAAAAGTGAAAAAAGTAGAAATCCACAACTACTACGAGCCAAGGAGACAAATGCCTTATAAAGGGGAAAAAAGCCTAAAAAAGATGCTTCCCTAATCCATATGAATATGTTTGTCCATATTCGACCACCACCCTAAAATCTTGGATGACAACCCCTCATCCAATTTTTAGTTTGTTTTATTGTAATGTCATCATCACCTAGCCGACCAACATTGTTGAGTGACTCTTTGAACCAATTTATGTTTTTATAATTACAAATATTTAATTATTTTATTTCTTTTAAGAGACATAATTTTTTAATTTTGTATTGATTAAAGTATGATTAATATTGATCATATCATGATATTTATTTTTTTAAAGCATCTATAAATTTCATGTTTTGATTTTTCATAACATGTACTACAAGTTTCATGTAGAGTTATTAGAAAAAGAAGTCATTTGGTATATTTAAATATCATTTATACATGTTTTTTACTATTCCTATATAGCCCTTTTACTTCTCACTACATAGATAATTTGAAACCATTTACCCAAATGTGAATCCATATTGCCAAATGTGAATCCATGTATTTGATTTGTAATCCATGTAGCCGATTTTTTAGAATCAGTTACCCTTGGTATTGTAACCATATCGTGAGCTCCATAACTCAAAATTGAGTGATTCTAATTGATTTTTCAAGATAAAAAATTATCCATCTTTAATTAAACCCATAAAACTATTAATAGACTTATATTATCTCTTAAACTATCTTATAATTCACTATAATTTTTTAGTTTGAATTCAACTATTATTGAGAACTATTTTGCTATTGTAATTTGGTGATGACATGAGATATGAAAATCGAATTATGGTGGTTATTTATTATATAAAAATATCATAAAATTATATAAATATAAATTAATTGGACCCAACTATAATTATATTTTTTATATGGTCTGATTTATGTCTGAAATTTTATGACTCAAGATGTCTATAAATTTCTAAAATCGGCTACATGAAATTGGGTATGTGAAAAAACTACGTGAATTCCATTACATGAAATTACTATGTGAATTATCTTATATGTATTTTATATGTAGATTTACTTATTTAGATTCACTTAGATAGAAAAAACATAAATTTAAAAATCCTTTATGTGGATTTGGTTACGTAGTTCTGCGAATTTCTAAAGTATATTATAAAACCTAAAAATTGGTTCTGTTTTACATAATACTTGACATTTGAATTTGATAAAAGTTTAGTAGGATATAATTAGTGTTTTGTTGTTCTAAAATTACTCATTAATTATTAAAAAAAATTTGAATATGTTTTAAATTGTTTTGGGAAGAATTAATTCCGAATCTCAGGGGATTAAGTTTTTATTGATATTCATGCTTAAAATTCTAGAACTTGAAATATTGAAATTGAAAATAAATGAAATGTAAATGGATAGAATTTTTTATCACTAAGAATTATTTCAAGGATATTAGTGATTATTATTTACTAATTTATTAATTGATCTAATGAGTTCCAATATGTAGTTTTAATTTTTTGTAGGATATTAAGGAATACTTACAAGAATTATATTCTTATTTAGTGAAAGATTGACATTCAGATATTTAACAGGGAAATTCATTTGAAAAACACTAAAGTAGTTCTCTGGAAAAAATAAATAAGAAACTTATTTAAAATTTGGAAACACTTTTATAAAATGAGACTCTATATACCTAGAGTGGACATAACTAGTGTTGTAGAAAATATAGTGTTTGGGGATTGTATTAAACCATACATGTGCTTAAGTTTTTTGGGATAAACTATTACTCATAACTAAACTAACATCATTTGATAATTTTAAGTTATAGAATTTCTTGTCGACTTGACACTCATACTGTGAAGTTTTCATTATATTTATGTGGTTTTACTTGTTCCTATTATTTTTTATGTGTGTGTAATAATAAATGGTTATTCTACCTATTAAAATTAGGATTTGGGTTGTGACTCCCTAGAAAAATTCAAACATTGGGTTGTGCCTCTGGGGGGAGAAGGATGTTTTTTGGGTTGTACCTAGAGGTGGGGAAAAGGTGGTACTTTTTCATTTAAGCATCTCAGGGAAAAAAGATTTATAATTGGGTTGTGATTCTAGGTGGGAAAATGTGATTTTAAGATTCCATTATATTGGTTATAGGGTTTCCATAACTATAGGAGTGGACTAGGATAATTTAGTTCTTATCCTTTATGAAAATATATGTGTTCATTTACTTTTAGATTCTTTATCATTAAATTTATGAAACATGATATAAACTTTAAATATTTAAATTCATTAATTCATTTTAAAAAGCCAATTCACCCCCTTGTGGATATAATTCCATATTATCTTTGGACCCATAATTATAATCAAAGATGGCTCCCTAGACTATATATATATATATATTTTATTTGTTCTAACCACATTTTAACTACAATCATAGGGAAAATATACATCTAATATAGAAATAACTAGTTATAAAGATGGATGGATACCTCAAAAACAACATCATTTTGATGGTAATTATTATATATATTGGCAATCCTAGATGGGTTCTTTCTTAAAGAAACTTAGTATTTATCATTGTATAATCATGGAAAATCCATGCAAGCTTCAGGAAGGTAAACCGGAATCATTAGTTTAAAATGATGTAGTAAAGTATATTCTAAATTACAAGGTGTTTAATATTTTATAGTATGAAATAAATAGAAAAGTTTATAGCCATCTTTCAACTTGTAAAATTCCTCATGAAATCTCTAAAATTCTACAAGTTACACATCTTGGCTCATATAATCTTATTAGAACTTATTTGGGAATATTAAGAGTTGAATATCAATAATTTAAAATGGGTGAAGATAATACTATAAATCAAATGTTCCATAGATTTACTAGTATTGTAAAAAGTATAAGTTATTTAGGAGAGACTATTGAAAATCACGTTCTCATTAAAATATTACTTTGAGAAATTCCTAATAAGTTTCATTTTATAAAGGTAGAAATAATAAAAAGTATGAACTTAATGGAATACAATCTTGATGAGCTTATTGGATCATTATCACATTATGATTTAGAATATAAAAAATTGTTAAAGAATGAAATTCAAATAAAAAGGTAATAGTTTTTAAATCCAATGTATCTACTTACTCTTTTGATTTTGATTTACAGAGTAATGATAAGAATGATACTACATATTTTACAAAAGGAGGAATTAGAAGAAATAAGGGATACTAAATGAGATCCTAAAAAAATTATCCTTAGGATGACTGAAAGGATAAAAATAAAGGTAATTTCATTTCTAATGAGGCTCATGATGTGATTATTTCTAATTATACTAAAAGGGGAAACATCAAGACTGATTTCACAAGACAAAAAAAAAGAAAAAAAACAAGATGAATGTAACAACTTGAGATTTTATGAGAATTATTCTTTTTAATTTCATTGATGTCTTATGTTGTATGCTATACCAAAATTATCTTGTGCAATATACAACACTTTATTAGCTTGCAGTATAAGAAACACTATTCTTGGATTGTGTTCCAGAAAATTTCAAGTCCGTTTTGTGAAATTATTCTATGCAACATTAAGTATTGATTTTTTTAATGTATAAATGAAATATATTTTTATTATGTTATATGCAAGACCAAACAGAGCTTTCACTTCACGCATCCCTAACTTGGCTTGCATTACACACAATCAAGACCTTCATCAATAGCGTGTGTAGTACGGAATACTGAGTTTCACTAAATGATATATTATTATAATATTATTATGAACTAGCCATTATGAATTGTAATACCCACCTTTTGGAATTTTATAAGTTTTATCTTTCAAAATGGACTTCATTTTTGGATTCAGAAAATCCACATTAGCCTAGGGTGAAATTTTGGTATTTTTCTGAAAACATTCAATTTTTGATGAATAGTGAAAACACTGGGTTACTATTTAAAAACCGATATTTTATATAAATAATTATTTATTTTATTTAAAATTATTTTAGGTCCAAATAGATACATAATACCTATATAAGTTCAATGTAATTAATTGGAGTCATTTTATAATAAATTTAGACATATAAAAATTTTGTTTAACTTTTCACCGTCGTTTACCTACCTCCTAGGAGAATTTGCAAATTTTTATAAAACTTAATTTTACTGCTTCTGTGAGTGGAATTTCAAAATTCCAAGAGACATAGTTGATATAATTAAGTAAAATGTGGTTCAATAAGATAGAAATAATTTTTGGTGAATAGTAACTTTTTACTTTTATTTACCACGGTTAAAAGTAAATAGAGTAATTAAGGGTAAAAATGATATTACTATTACCCTAACCCATGTCCTAATTCTATTGGATAAGTGTAATTCGACCAAAAACTACCTCATTAATAAAATATTACCCTTTAGGTCCACTTGCATTAGATTAGGACACTTATTATTAATTTATTTAAAGAAGAGTTAAAAAGGTTAAAATCAAAATTTATTAATTAAAAAATTTTTAATATAGGGTTATACATAAGATAAATTCTACTATAAATATTAGTTAGGAATATAAAATGATTTAATACATAATGGTATTTTATTTATAATTTTTAGACATTAAATAATTTAATTTATTTATGACACAATGATGATGCAGTAATTACCTCATTAATGAAATATTAACATAATTGATGTTATAAATATCCAAATAAATGTAATTTGAGACTTTTTTTGAATTCCAAAATTTTTTTAGGTTACTACGACATGTTAGTATTGATTAAATTAACTTTTTTCGAACTAATCATGCTTTTATGATTTTCACAAAAATCAATTACCAAATAGTGTCAAAATTTACATAAAATAGATTTTAAAACAAATATTATATTATTAATTTTTATTATATTCCTAAAAGTATACAGTATGGAAAAATTACTTAGATAAAGTTATATATATTAATAATGTTCCACTTGGGGTTCATTTGTCTTGTTATAGTAAGTTTATTAACCATATAGTGTAAGAAAACAAGAAGACACAGTTAAAGTTAAATTATATAACTTAGAGTTAAATTTAAATTATAAGGTTAAAATAGTAACCTAAACTTGTATAAAACCTATTGTTTGAGAGGGTTTCGACCCATCCCCACATTAGATTCGAATTAAATCAATTTGGATCTATTATAAACCAAATATGACATTATTATAAAATAATATTTTAAGTTTTTCCAAAGGTGCCCCTCTCCTCCCTTATAAAAAGAGCACCCCTTCCCTCTTCTCTTCACACCCTTTTGAGCCTTGAAGCTCGGAAAACCCCTGAAAAATACTCTTCTCAACCTATCTAGTTATATCATAGAGGTTCTGGTATTCTCAAAAGACCAACTCTAGTGCCCTAAGAAGAAGTTTAAAGGAGGTGCGTCAAAGAAGAGGAAATATCTTCTACCGATTCTTTCAAGTTTTATTTCTTCTTCAACTTATTCTTATTTAGTTGTTTCATTATAAAGTAATAAAATAAGTATCAATAATATACTGATATTTTATTATAAATATGAAACAAACCCATTTCACCTTATATCCATCCTACGGAAAACGAAATCATCGCGCGTGGGTACTTACGGAATACCGTCTCCATGCTGTGGTGTAATCTGTTTTTCCACCACCACCTTACCTAGATGGGTATAATGGTGTAAAGAATAACTATATATGGTTATTATAACAACATACTGATTCTAAGATATTATATCATCCACTAAAATTCCATTCAATAAATATGGGAACGATATCATCGCTCGTGCGTAAGTACGGATTACCGTCTCCACGACGCGATGAGATTCATTTTCAATGTTAACAATTCAAGAAAGATTATAAAGTATATATAATAAGTAATCATTAAATATATGACATAATAATGATACTGGATTTATGTAAATATATATGTATTTCACCTACTTAATTTCATTCAATTCAATAAAGAAACAAAAACAGCTTTCATGCGTATGTACGACCTATCGTCTCCATGAACGATGTATTTCTGTCTATTTATCGATCTATTATATATATTTATATTATGAATATATATTATATATAAGTAATGTTTTATATTATGTAATTAAGTAATCATTATCTAAGAAATAATATTAATAATTTCAAGTCACAACACGGACGATAAATGAAACGATTTGACACAAAACACTGCTTTAACATGGAATTTACAAAAGAACAGGTAATATAAAGTTGTATGTGAATCATATATGATATCATAAATATTATTATGGTTCTTTTACCAGTTATTAATATGTGTTAACCCACTTTACAGGAGTCTCAGACACATGCGGATGAAATTGGACATAAGGTAAGGGATAATTATTCCATTCTCATTCTTATCCGAGATTGTTTATTCGTAAGTATTTACTGGGGTTATGTTTATCATCGATGTCCATATGTTCTCAAAATGTTTTCATAAAATGTTTACAATTATTCCATTTATATTTAATTTCATTTTTACCCATTTTTACTTTTACCACATCGTATGGAAGGAATCTTTCTTTTGTTTACCATATGAGGAACTTTTTGACTTTTCTGGAAAAAGTACGAGAATAATGTTTTTTTAACTTATACGGCATGAACGTATTTTTAGGGTTTTGTTATGACTTATTTTATTGAATATTACTCTATAATATTTCATGACCATTTTCAACAAAATACTTTTACTTTAAAATTGCATGTGATTTTATGAAAATAAAATGATTTTGAAGAAGAAAGGATATTTTCCTCAAGAATTCATTTCAAGAGTTTTATCAAAAACATTTTCTATATAAGATGACATTATTTCATATGTGTATGTTTCAAGTATATTGTCTCTATGATTTACATGGTTTCTCTTTTCTTACGATGAAATGATATCCATTTTTTTATATGGATTATGTCATGATGGGATGATGTTTATTAAACCCATTTTATTCTTTGGGTTATGATGAATGGTTTATGATTATTTTGGTGGCACAAGTAAGAATGATTTCATTATGATATGGGTGGGACCTATATCTCCCTCCAATGCATTGGGTATAGATATATATCTCATGAGATAGACATGGCTGGAACAGTAAGTTAATCTGGTTCAGTGTTACAGGACTGGAATGAGGAGTAAACTCAATTCAGAAAGGGACTTTGTCCAGTAAGATGGTCTTGGAAGAAATGCCTAGGCTATTATGGAAATCATATCATGTGATTAATGTTTATACACAATTAAAAGTTTTATTTCCAAGATATTTTATCATGATTGATGTGCTATTACGATCTATTCCTTACGCACTACCATGTTTTATGTCATTGCTCATGATTTCGGTGTTTAAACATTATGTTCATGTTTTTATGTTCAAATATATATGGTTTGTTTTATTTTCTCCTTGCTTACCCTTACTGAGCATTTGAGATCACCCTTTATATGTTTTCTTTTCCTCAGGACATAATGAAAGGTTTTAGGTAAGAAAAGAAAATGGGAAGATCTTTATGGGAGATGTTGAAGATCTTTCACCACGATTAGAAGATTATGTTCCAAGTTTACAAAGACACTAAACTATTAAGGTCCTTCGGTGTTTGTTTTTGTTATGTATTAAGTATTCCGAAAAAGTAATGTAATGTCCATGTACGTCAAGCTTTGGGTCTCTACAGTTGGTATGAGAGGTTCGGTTTAGTTAACCTTTGGAAACTAGGATGCGAGAACTTTAGTGAGATCCCTAGAGATATTTCTAAGGTATGTCTAGCGATGTCCCTAAGGTTAAGTATAAGTATAGGTTATAGTACTAGAATTACGGAAACGATATTAGAATTAATCCTAAGATGTTTGATATTGAAGGTACTCCCCAATTATTATGATGTTTGCCTCTCACACTATTGTTTTTGGGTTTTAAAAAATGGATGGAAACAGGAATATTCATTATAATGGAGGATATGATGGACAATGGAATGATATTATTCATGAGAAACCAAATGAAATGGGATTTGGAAGTCCAAAAAATGTTATTATGCCTAATCAGCAATCTCATAATATGATCAATAATCACAACTTTGGTAAGTATCCCGAGTCATCTAATAAGAGAAAGATGGAGTTTAATGATGATCATAGTGGAAAGAAAGTTCAATTTCCCTCATGTATATCATGTAGGAAGAGGAATCAGGGAGAATGTTTCAGAGGAACTGGAAGATTCTTTGGGTGTGGAAAAGAAGGACACAAAGCCAGTATGTGCAAAGGAAAAGGTTCAGTTAACACCATGGATAGGGATAATGGTATTTCTGCGACATCAACAATGATTAAATGTTTTCAATGTGGAATGTATGGGAATTATTAAAACCAATGCCCTAAGGGAAAGTCTCATGAATAGAATCAGCATTTTTTATGGGTAGTATTTATATTGATGATGATGAAGAGACTACAAATGATATGTGAGATGAAATAATTGTTAAAGACCAGTCAATGGTTTATGAAGGTAGTAGAATGATTTATGTTTATCAAGAGTTATGTTGTATAGGTAATGGTACTATGGAATAAAGACACATCTAAGGATTGTTACACTATTGTTTTTCCTAAATTATTTGAATGTATATGTTTAATGGTACCGGTAATCAGGAAATGTTTTTTAGATATTTTTGGAAAGTAGATGATATGTGCATAATGAAGGGATAATAAGATAATGAGATGTTTGATAGTATTTATGAGCTCATGACTGATATAAGGAATAAGTGATATTATGGTTTGAATATATAGACTTTTTAAGATTTTGGTATGTGGAAGGAGTTAACTTTTGAAAACATTCATGTTTTCACTATTGTTCAATGAGTATTCATTTTTCAAGAGAATACATTATTAATGTATTCACATGTATGTAATTTGACCAACAAGATATATCATATGATATATGGGGGATAAATGATGGTATTCACATGCTCGGCAGATGAAATTTCTGGTAATTGTTTTCTTTATACTATGAGCTTGGACAGAAGTATTTTGGATAAGACTAAAGATTGGAATGGGTTATGTTGGACATAAGTTAGTATTGTTTAAGCATATAACGTTTTGGATATTATTAATGTAATGTTATAATAATATAGTATTAGAAAAAGGACAACCTGGAGGATGGGCGACAACCCGTTGTGTTAGACCAGGCTCTGGGAATCGAACCCACAAACGAGGTGCGACAGACCTTTATTTTGAACCACTGGCCTATAGGAAGTCCTTGGTTAGTAGAAACTAGTTTTATTAAGTGGTATGATAGATGAATTATAAGTCCATTTTTGTAATCATATACGATTAACCTCACCATAGAAGGACTTATGTATATTTGATAACTTTTGTTGTCCTTTTGTTTGAAACAGATGGAGTGACCCATCATTCTATCACATGATCTGCTAACACTTCACAAATGACAAATTCAACTTCATTTCTTTAAGAGATGAAGTGTAAATTGTTCAAGGCACAAAAAAACGGTGATATTGTACTGAAATAAAGTAAGTATTTCTTCTAATTCAAATTCTTCAACATTAGGGAAATCATCTTGAAAACCAAAAATGTTGTCGAAGTGCCCTTATATCCGATGAATCAGATGGTACCTTAGATCATCACAAATTTATGGCTTTGTTATTGCTGGATTTTTCATATCCATGTCCTCTACCACTCTTCATCAGAACATGGTGGTTAGATTTCTCTTCCATATCCATATTTTCACCTCTGTTCTCCTATGTGGAAACCCAGTGATGAGTTAATTTGGGTAACTGTTATGTTTCTTACATTACTTATTAAAATTAAGTTTTATTATTCCTTTTTACAATGTGGGTTTATATGAAAGAAACTTTTAAGTAGTAAACCATTTATAACCCCGACGAATTTCGAGGGAGAAATTCATTTTAAGGGGGGAAGAATGCAACAACCCAAGATTTTATAAGAATTATTCTTTTTAATTTCATTGATGTCTTGTGGTGTACGCTATACTAAAATTAGCCTGTTCTATATGCAACACCTTATTAGCTTGCAGTATATGCAACAATATTCTTGGCTCGTGTTACAGCCAATTTCAAGTTCCTTTTGTTAAATTATTCTACGCAACATTAAGTATAGATTTTGTTTAATGTATAAATGAAATATGTTTTGATTATGTTATATGCAACACCAAACAGATCTTTCACTACACGTATCCCTGACTTGGCTTGCATGACACACAATCAAGACCTTCCTCGATAGCGTGTGTAGTACGCAATACCAAGTTTCACTAAAAGATAAATTAATATAATATTATTATGAACTAGCTGTTATGAATAGTAATACCCACTTTTTGAAGTTTTATAAATTTTATCTTTTAAAATGGACTTCATTTTTGGATTCGGAATATCGATATTAGCCTAGGGAGAAATTTTGGTATTTTTCGGAAAACTTTCAATTTTTGATGAATAGTGAAAACATTAGGATACTATTTGAAAACCGACTTTTTATATAAATAATCATTTATTTTATTTAAATTTATTTTAGGTCAAAATTGATAAATAATACCTATATAAGTTCAATGTAATTCATTGGAGTCATTTTATAATAAATTTAGACATATAAAAATTTTGTTAAACTTTTCACCGTCTTTTACCTACCTCCTAGGAGAATTTGAAAATTTACATAAAATTTAATTTTACCACTTCTGTGAGTGGAATTTCAAAAATCCTAGAGACACGGTTGATATTAGAAAGTAAAATGTGGTTCAATATGATAAAAATAATTTTTGGTCAATAGTAACTTTTTACTTTTATTTACCACAGTTAAAAGTAAATAGGGTAATTAAGGGTAAAAATGATATTACCATTACCCTAACACATGTCTTAATTCTATTGGATAAGTGTAATTTGACCAAAAAAAACCTTAGGAATAAAATATCACCCTTTAGGTCCACTTGAATTAGATTAGGACACTTATTATTATTTTATTTAAAGAAGACTTAAAAAGGATAAAATCAAAATTTATTAATTAAAACATTTTTAATATAGGGTTATAAATAAGATAAATTCTACAATAAATATTCATTAGAAAGATAAAAATATTTCCTACATAATGGTATTTTAATTTAAATTTTTATACATAAGATAATTTAATTTATTTATGACACAATGATGATGTAGTAATTACCTCATTAATGAAATATTAACATAATTGATGTTATAAATACCCAAATAAATGTAATTTTAGACTTTTTATGAATTAAAATAATTTTAAAGGTTAATATGACATGTTAGTAGTTATTCAATTAACTGTTTTCGAACTAATCATGCCTGTATTATTTTCAGAAAAATCAATTACCAAATAGTGTCAAAATTGACATAAAATAGTTTTTAAAACAAATATTATATTTTTAATTGTTATAATATTCCTAAAAATATAAGTATCAGAGAAATGACTTATATAAGGTTATATATTTTAATAATTATCCACTTGGGGTTCGTTTGTCTTGTTATAGTAAGTTTATTGACCATATAGTGAAAGAAAACAAGAAGACACGGTTAAAGTTAAATTATTTGACTTAGAGTTAAATTTAAAAGATAAGGTTAAAATAGTAACCTAAACTTTTCTAAAACCTATTGGTTGAGAGTATTTTGACCCATACCCACTTTATATTTAAATTAAATCAATTTGGATCTATTATAAACCAAATATGACATTATTATAAAATAATATTTTAAGTTTTTCCAAAGGTGCCCCTCTCCTCCCTTATAAAAAGGGCACCCCTTCCCTCTTCTCTTCACACCCTTTTGGGAATTGAAGCTTGGAAAACCCCTAACAATTCCTCTTCTAAACCTATCTAGTTATATTATAGAGGTTCTTGTATTCTCAAAAGACCAACTCTAGTGCCCTAAGAAGAAGTTTAAAGGAGGTGCGTCGAAGAAGAGGTAATCTCTTCTGCCGATTCTTTCAATTTTTATTTCTTCTTCAACTTATTCTTATTTAGTTGTTTCATTATAAAGTAAAAACATAAGTATCACTAATATACTGATATGTTATTATAAATATGAAACAACCCCATTTCACCTTATATCCATCCTACGTAAAATGAAATCACCGCGCGTGTGTACTTACAGAATATCGTCTCCATACTGTGGTGTAATCTGTTTTTCCACCACCACCTTACCTGGATGGGTATAATGGTGTAAAGAATAACTATATATGGTTATTATAAAATCATACTGATTCTAATATATTATATCATCCACTATAATTCCATTTAATAAATGTGGGAACGATATCATCGCTCGTGCGTACGTATGGATTACCGTCTCCACGATGCGATGAGATTCATTTTCAATGTTAACAATTCAAGAAAGATTATAAAGTATATATAATAATTAATCATGAAATATATGAAATAATAATTCTTCTGGATTTATGTATATATATATATGTATTTCACCTACTTAATTTCATTCAATTCAATAAAGAAACAAAAACAGCGTTCATGCGTACGTACGATCTATCGTTTCCATGAACGATGTATTTCTTTCCATTTATCGATCTATTATATATATGTATAATATGAATATATATTATATATTAGTCATGTTTTATATTCTATAATTAAGTAATCATTATCTAAGTAATAATATTAATAATTTCAAGTCACAACACGGACGATAAATGAAACGATTTGACAGAAAACGCTGCTTTAACATGGAATTTACAAAATAACGGGTAATATAAAGTTGTAAGTGAATCATATATGATATCATAAATATTATTATGGTTATTTTACCAGTTTTTAATATGTTTTAACCCACTTTACAGGAGTCTCAGACACATACGGAAGAAATTGGACATAAGGTAAGGGATAATTATTCCAATCTCATTCTTATCCGAGATTGTTTATTTGTAAGTATTTACTGGGGTTATGTTTATAATCCATGTCCATATGTTCTCAAAATGTTTTCATAAAATGTTTAAATCTCTTCCATGTATATTTAAAGTCATTTTTACCCTTTTTTACTATTACCACATCGTATGGAAGGAATCTTTCTTTTGTTTACCATATAAGGAATTTTTTTACTTTTCCGGCAAAAGTATGAGAAGAATGTTTTTTAAATTATACGGCATGAACGGATTTTTAGGGTTTAATTATGCCTTATTTTATTTAATATTACTCTATAATATTTCATAAAAATTTTCAACAAAATACTTTTATTTTAAAATTGCATTTGATTTTATGAAAAGAAAATGATTTTGAAGAAGAAAGGATATTTTCCTCAAGAATTCATTTCAAGAGTTTTATCAAAAACATTTTCTATATAAGATGAAATTATTTTATATGTGTATGTTTCAAGTATATTTCCTCTATGATTTACATGTTTTCTCTTTTCTTACGATCAAATGATGTACATTTGTTTTATTTGGATTATGTTATGATGGGATGATGTTTATGAAACCCATTTTAATCTTTAGGTTATATTGAATGATTTATGTTTATTTTGGTGGCATAAGTAAGAATGATTTCATTATGATATGGGTGGGACCTATATCTCCCTCCAATGCATTGGGTAAATATTTATATCTCATGAGATAGACATGGCTGGAATGGTAATTTAATCAGGTTCAGTGTTACAGGACTGGAACGAATAGGGAACTCGATTCAGAAAGGGACTTTGTCCAATAAGATGGTCTTGGCAGTAATCCCTAGGCTACTTTGGAAATAATATCATGTTCTCAATATTTTTCCACAATTAAAAGTTTTATTTCCAAGCTATTTTATCATGATTTATGTTCTATTATGATCTATGCCTTACGCACTTCCATGTTTTATGTCATTGCTCAAGATTTCGATGTTTAAACATTATGTTCATGTTTTTATGTTCAAATGTATACGGTTTGTTTTATTTTCTCCATGCTTAACCTTACTGATCATTTGAGCTCACCATTTATTTGTTTTATTTTTCCCAATACATAAAGAAAGGTTTTAGGTAAGAAAACAAAAGGGGAAGATCTTTATGAAATAGGTTGAAGATCTTTCACCACGATTAGAAGATTATGTTCCGATTTTCCAAAGACACTAAACTATTACGATCCTTCGGTTTTTGTTTTCTTTATGTATTAAGTATTCCTAAAAAGTAATGTAATGTCCATGTACATCATGGTTTGGGTCTCTACAATGAAATACAGGAATGAAAAGAAGGAAATGGTAGTTAGATAGACTTACACCGAGGACTCAAGTACTGCTAAAAAATGTTGTTCTAAAAAGGATGTGGAAAACATATTCTTAATGTCTTCTTCAAATCAAGTAAGTGACTTGAATTATTATCCATCCTCTAAATATAAATCTGAAAAATCCGTTGTCGAAGAATTTCTTAAAGAAGATGACAGAATTGGACATAAAGTGGAATATTCACTATTTTATACAATAAAATTAAGAGACACATAAATATATTTTTAAGAGATTGAAAATATAAAGAAATATGTCAAGGATATCAGAAAATATACTCATATAGACAATAAAATTACACAAGAAAATGTGAAAAATTCTCTTGTTAAAAATGATAACTTAAAGAGAGAGGTTGATTTAATATCTAAGTTTCATGAAGCTTAAATAAGTAATTTTTATATAGTTTTTATAGATAATGATCAACTCAAAAATTAAATCGAATGTTTAATGTCAAATCAATCCATTTTTTTCAAGGTCTAGAATACTTTGATAAAATAATGAACTTAAATAGAATTAAAAAAAGATATCTGGTATTGGTTATGATAACAATTTCCCCAAATGTATAAGACATTCTTTTTAAAAAGCAC
The DNA here is from genome assembly GCA_963277665.1 of Viscum album. NCBI lineage: Eukaryota > Viridiplantae > Streptophyta > Magnoliopsida > Santalales > Viscaceae > Viscum > Viscum album. Next base: position 306,933,199 of record OY728127.1, read on the forward strand.
TAATGGAATCACATATAATGTTACATGTTTTAAAACTCGTATGAAAGTTCATTATGTAAATGAGTGTTTTGTGAAATTTATACAATCTTTTTTACATTATAAATATTTCATTTATAAATATTTACATTCATGATTTTATATAAACAAGTGTTTTAAGTCTATTAGGGTTCCAAATAAATCATATACTAATCCTATAAGACCCAATATTTCATGGGTTCCAATGATTTCTTAAATCTATTTTTATAAGAAATTATGTATTCAGAGTATCAATAATGATGTTTGGTACATGGAAAATGGATTCTCTAGAAACATGAATTTTGATATTTATAACTTTATATCATTCAATAAATGTGATGGAGGTAATGTTACATTTGGTGATAATTCCAAAGTGAATGTAAAAGGTTTTTCTAAGGTTGGAGTTTAAAATTCTATTATTATTTATAAAGTATTATATGTTGAATGTTTGAATTATAATTTAATAATCATTCCAAAGCTATGTCATGATGGAATTTATTTTAAATTTCAAAATGATCAATGCGTTGCTTTCAAGGTTAGATATGTTTGGTTTTATGCAGAATGAAATAAAATATTTAATCCATTAATATTTTGGAATTAAATGATCAAAAGTTAAAAAGTTAAAATGTTTTTTAATTTAATGAAATTTTGCATCATAGGAGTTTGGGACATGCTAATATCATGTTGATAAATAACTTTTCCAGGAAAAAAAATTGTTCTATAGTAACTAGAACTTAATGTTGACAACAACTTTGTATATGAATCTTTCTTCAAAATTAAACAACATTGAAGTGGTGTCACGTCAATTAAATAACTATAAACTAGAAGGACATAAAATATTATTCATTTGGATTTATTAATATATTAATACTGCTAGTTTTTTTGGTAAAATATATTGTTTTATTATTATTAATGATTTTATTAGATATACATGAGTTTATTTTCTTACTCTTTAATATGAAACTATATATAATTTTATTAATTATTTAAAATTGGTTCAAAATGATAAAGGGAACTTAATTAAATGAATTATAAGTGATGATATTGGATAATTACAACATTTTTAATTTATCATGTTTTATAAAGAAAATTGGCATATTAAAAATTTTCATCCCCTTGGACACCAAAACAAAACGGTTTAGTTGAAAGGAAAACTAAAACACTTAAAAAAATGGATTGGAACATGTTAAATGTGTTTAAGTTTACTAAATATTTTTTATAATAATCTTTGAATACTTCTTTATTATGTTACCAAACTGAATTATTTTAAGAACCATGTTGAAAAATTTACCCTATGAGCTTTGGAAGGGAATATAACTGAATATTGGAAATTTTATAGTCTTTTGGTGTAATGTTTTTATTATTAACACTAAATATACTTTAGATAAATTTGATGAAAAATCTGATGAAGGCATATTCTCTGGATATTCAAACAATAGTAAAGCATATAGAGTATACAGTAAAAGAAGAAATGTTATTGGAGAATCAATTCTTGTAATGTTTGAGGAAAAGTCTTTGAATAAAAGGAATAATGATATTGAACAAATTAAGGATGAATTTAGAGATTTTAATTTTGAAGAGGAATTACCTCATGAAAAAATGAACATTTTGAGGGGGAGAATATTTATTATCAAACTAAATATATTCTTGAAAAATCATATAAAAATCATAGATAAAATTGTATATATAATTTCATTGGTAATGGTCAATAAAATTTCAAACTAAAATATTTGTTATAAATATTTACGTTCATCATGATTTTATTTTAAATTCTGGTTTTGATTTTGATAAGATTCTCATTTTATTTGACAATAATTATGAAATATATATTTCCAAAAATACCTTACATCACTTTAGTAATAAAAACATTTTTGTTAAATTTCACTTTCTTAGAGATCATGTAAAAAAGGAAATATAAGTCTTGAATTTATTTCTACAGAAAATAAACTTGACAATATCTTTACTAAGCCCCTGGATTTTGAAATTATTTATAAAATTTAGTTTGAACTTGGTATGATGGAGATTTAAATTTAATTTTATTTGAAATGAATTTTGGGTGATTTTGTTTGTGTTTATGTGATAAAATTTTCAAATTTACATGAAATCTATGAAATCTGGAATATGTAGTTCATATTACTATTTCTTAATTTATATATATATTTTTATATTATATTATTGTTTTAAGAATTATCATAAATACTAGATGATTTTAAATTACTGTTTAAAAATTTAGTTTTCATAAAATATTAGTTTATGGAGGGTTTATCATTAGTTTAAATAAACATATTTTAAAATTCTACTCACTTTAAAGTGGATCCTTAACACATGTTTTGAAGTATACATGTTTTTAAATGTATTCCACAATGTTTAAATTCATTATTATGATATATAATATACTAAAAAAGATGAACACACATTATCATTTTTAATAGAATATAATTGTTCAATTTAAACCTTTTTTTTGATAATTTTTAAAATGGGGATATGTTTTTCAAATTATACATGGTTTTGTAATTATGAAAAAGGGGGAAAAAGTTAAGTGTCTCCTTGAACCACTTCATGTTTTTATTGGTGATAACCTGTAATACAAGTTTCATGTTGAGTTCCGAGGATAAATAATTCATTTTGAGCAAGGAAGGCATTTTTTAGTTGTATTTTTTTCAATAGATCAATATGTAAAATGATGGAATTTGTAAATGTGGAAAATTGTAAAATGGTTTTCTGACAAACCTTCCATACCCAGATTTTTAGACCCTAAAGATCAAAAATTATACTTGAGTAAAAATTCCAAGAATGTTTTTTGGTCTTTCAAGTTCCATAACATCATGAATAATTCATGATACAAGCTAATGTTTGAATAGGAGAAGAGATGTTAAATTTTCTTAAGTTTTAAAAAGAGAAGTTCTTCAGATGTAACTCATCATACCAAGAAGCACTGGACTCACAAGTTATCAGAAGATTCTGAAAGTTTTCATTTTTTTATGTTTGAAGAGTTTTAAGAGTTGTAGATCAGATACACCATCTGATGCACCATAGGAAGATCAATTGGTCTCAAAGAGAAAAAATGATCACGAGATGAAGATAATGTAAAATTTAATATATTGTTTCTAGTAAACTTGATAAATAATTTGAATTAGAGTTCAATTAGATGAATAACATCAGAAAACCTTAAATATAAAATGAAAATCATATAGACCAAAGTTTTGAATCGGAAAGATTTGTTGGAACTGATCCATCGTACCAAAGAAAATACAAGGGGGAGATAAATTTTGTTATCAAACTCTATTCTCCAGACTGAAAAGATCACATATTGAGTGATCAGATTTATATGAGTACATAGAAAATTTGTACAAAGAATTTGTGAGAGTTTTTGAAGTTATTAAAGTGATTGGAGGTGGTAAGAGTATTTATATGTTGCAGCACTATAGTCATCCATGTTCAATTGGATTGAAGAATCCGAGTGAGAAATAATTTATTAGTTTTATTTCTTCAATGAGTAGAGATAAAAATATATGAATTGTTTTCAATTAAGTCAAGATTCATCTGACAATCTCTAACACCAGTGCATTGAATGAACATTTGACATTGATCCATTGGATGGAGAAAATTCATCGGGCACATTTTTTTACAGAATATGAACTGATTATTGATTATGTTTCAAGTGGGTCAAGCAGACTAGACATATGATGAGTTTCTAATCTTAATTTTCAAACTGATGTTTTTAAATTTGAGAAGAGTTTTGAAGATTCAAAGTTTTTGATAATTAATTAGAATAGTTAATTAGAGTTTACATAGAAAAAGATGAAGCTTAAATTAATGTGAATTTATGGATTTTCAAATTACAGTGAGTGGGAAAAGAAACTGGTATATTTTCAAATTCAATTTTAGAGAACCTATAAATAGAAGTACATGGTACATCATACTAGAACATTATTCATTTGTGTTGAAGGATAAAAATTTGATGATTTTTTGACAGGTTGAGATTCTAACCAATGTTTGTTTTCAGGTTGAATTTGAGAAGAATAGATATAGATTTAACAGAGGGAGGAAGTTTCATAAAAGTTCAATAGAATGAAGAAGTTGTGAGTTTCCAATTGAGTTTATGCCCAGTTGATGTAGGAAGAGAACATGGTCTGACATGCTACATTATATTGAGATTCCCCAAATGAAGTTGTCAGATGGAGTTCCTCTGAACATTTCATTGTCGATTATGGTACAATAAAAAGAAAATGGACATAAAACAATTGGTGGAGACCATCATATTGAGGTTATCAGATGAAGGTTTATCATATGGAATTTTTCTAAGAAATTTTTAGGATAGAAGTTCTAAAGAAGTTTAGATTGAGAATATTAATATTTTATATAGATATGGAATAAGTTTTAAGACAATCCAATTGTTAAGAGTACTATTGATGTTCATGAAGATTGTATATGAGTGAAGTTGATCTAGCTTACATATAAAACAAGGAAATGACATTCTAAAGTGGATAAGAAAATAATAATAATGAAACTTGTAGCTTAGGGTATAACTGATTGTTGAAGAGGCTTGTGTACTGCAGTTTATAACCAACTGTGAAGAAAGAGGATATAAAAGGATAGTTGGTCGTATAAACAACTATAGAAGAAATATTAACTACTAGGTTGTGGAACTATTTTCTTCTTGTGACTTTGTATTCCAAAAATATGTTTGTAATGCAATCCATGTTGAGCGTACTAACCAACATGGAAATGTGTAGGTCATTATACCAAACCATTTTAATATTATGAGCTCCTTTATCTTTATATTTGTTTCATATGAAAGGTGAGTTTTAGATTTATTTTTGAGTGGATCATAACTTTAACAAGTTTTTATAGGTTAAAAAAGTATTCTTAAAAAGAATTTAATAAATTTTCATATAAAATAAAATTTTATCATTGATTCACCCCTAGTGATCTAGATCCTTAGGGAACTTCAATTAGTATTAGATACAGGTTCCTACTGAAAGATCTTAATCATAGAATTTAGAAATTAAATTCTTTGAATAACATGGGTGTTTCTATTTTGGTGAGAAGATAGAAGATTATACTATAGTTAAGAAACCAATGAGAAACGTTCTAGATTGAATTGATTCCAAAGTTTTATCTTTAGAATATCTTCAAAATTTTTTCTATGGATGAACATTATAATATTCTTGTGGCTTATGAAATTAGAAAAGATCTTATTTTCAAGAAAAAAATTGATAAATAAATTTCCTTCAAAGCTTTGATAATTGGAAAGAACAAAGATTATGAATTTGATGAAGAAGATAGTAATTCAGAGGAAGAGGAAAAATAAAAATATTTTAACACAATTCTTGCTCTCCATTCTAAAATATTCAACCTAGAAAATTTAAAGGGAAAAGGGAAAAGTCCTATCAAATGTTAGAATTGTGAATGGAAATTAATTTTTTCACAAAATTTTACTTGGAATAAAATCAAAGAGTATTATTCTGAATAATATGATAAAAAATATATAAAACAAAATTGGAAGAAATATAAGGAGAAATTTATTTATTAAAATAAGAAGAAAATTTACCAAAGAAAAAGAAAGGAGGATTATTCCTCATCCAATGAGTAATATTATAATCAAGTAAACTTATTTGATTGAGTCATAAATGAATGTGTTTCATCATTCCACTATAATGATTGTGAAGAGAACATGACTTGAATGGATTCTTAAATAGAATTTGGAAAAATCACTTGACTAAAATACTCAACTCATGAAAGAAAGTTTAAGATTAAAGAAAGATGTTAAAGATGTAAAATTTGAGAATGGTGATGGGATCAATAAAGGGGAGATAAACCATAACTTTATTTGAACTTAAATATTTTAGATTGGTGATTTTGAATGAAAAATGAAATTTTGTGAAGAAAAGTTAACTAGTGATGAAAATCTCAACATTGTCAAAACAACACTTGTCGAAGAAATTAAACAGAACAATTTTATAATAGTTGAATTTGATAATATGGTAAATGTTCTGAAAAATAGTTTGGTTGATAAATAATAAGATTTTTTATTAACAAAATCTATGTTTATTTCAACACAAAGCGAGTTAAAAAATATGAGATAAAACTTCACTAATGTATTTTTTATTAAATGAGAAACATCTAAAATGGTGAAAGTAAGGGTTTACATAAGCATGTTGTTTCTTCTCCAAAAAAATGTACATCTATTTCTACTAACTCTATTGGTATAAAATAAAAGAGTTTATAGAATAAATATTTCACAAATAAAGAGTGTAATTTATCAAGAATAAATCTCCCTAAGAAAATTCACTCATTGTTTCTAAAAAGACCCTAAAAATGTTCAGAGAAGATTTTTTCTATCAATCCAGAAAATCATGATTCAGAGGTCCCTACTAGTGTTGTGGAATTTTAAGAAACAGAGATTATTTATATTGGTACAAAATCAATTTACCAGGAAATAAGTATGAATTAAGAGAGAGTTATTATGAGAAACAAAGTTCAAAAATTTCATAAAAAAATTGTAGAACCAGAAAAAAATCAGAAGGTGAAGAATTTTGAAGCCTCAACAATTATAAATAAATAAATAAAAAAAAGTTGATTACTTTAAGAATGTAGGGAAAAGTAAAAATTTTATGTAGTATAAGAAATAATTCTTAGTTATTTGTTTAGATAATGTAGTCAAGGCTATAATGTTATAAGAAGCATAACAATTAGTTGAAGAAAAGGTGAAGATAAAGGTTTCAGAAAACGATAACAATGTTGATAAAAAGACATCAAAAAATGGTGGTTTTAGGATTCATAAAAGGTGTAAGAGATGTGATCAAGAAGGGATTTTCACTAAAAGTTTCATCATTATGTTTCCGTCCCAACAACCGATCATGAATAAGATGTTACAAAATCATTATAAAAAAATGTTACTAAAGTTGAATAAAAGTTGATAGATTCATATTAGATTATATATATGAGAAGAAACTCATTACAAAATCTGAGAAGGTTGAATCGAATGAAGAAAACACATCTGATGAAAAATAAAATAAAAATTAGAAAAAGTTGTGACAAATAGAGGATTATCAATCCGATTGTTTCTTCTAAGAAACTACTTAGGTTCTTACTTATTCCCAATATACTTTATTATCTGTACTAACTTGCAGGGAATTGAAGGAGATGAAGTTTGGATGATGGGTGAGTGTTGTGGAAGTTTCATAGCATATGTAAAATGTATATCATGAAATTTTCCAACCATGATGATAAATGGAGCGATACACTTAAGGGGGAGAAAATATAAAGTTAAGGTTTGAGTCTCTTACTTTTCATTCAATAGAAAGTAACAATGTTAAGAAAGAAAATTTTTGTGAAATATTTTTATACACTCGAACTTTTCTAATATGTTTATTGAGATGGGTGTGGGTTGTTTTTACCTTACCATTTTTTTCTTCTATTACCCCAAATATGATAATTTTGAGAGAAGTATAAGAAAAGTATTACATTAAAAGTTTTATTATGGAAACAAATGATAAATTTTATTATACATTATTGTTTTATACATTGGGTTCTCCCTTATATACTTGGAGATGTTTAGTTAAAGGCTCTTTGTTAATAAAATCATGTGATACTTTTGTTTTCTATAAGTAAATTTTCAAGATTCATGAATTTCCCCTTTGAATTTGATTGTCAGTATAGGGGAGAAGAAAAATATGAAAGTAAGAAAATGAAAACAGTATTTTAGGAGAAATATGTGTATATAAATTGATAATGTATATGTCTGAAAGTATTTTGTGGGAATTTGAAACAAACACGATGGGGCATATTGTATGGAATAAGTTGTGTTTTGGTTTCATTTTTTGTAAATAGAAAAATATATAGAATGTTGGATGTTGTAAATGTGGATAGATGGTATAATGTTATTTTTAAAAACCGTGCGGTAACAAGTTTCTAGATAAAAAAGATCGGACACAGGTTTCAAGTAAAAATTCATGTGATGCTTTAATTTTCTTTCAAGTTCCTTCATGTCATGAATAATTCATGATACCAGATAAAGTTAGAAGAGGATAACTGAAGTGAAAAATTCAAGAGTTTCTAAAAGTGAAGAAATTGATGGAGTAAAATTGGATAGAGACCATGAGATATAAGTTAGCCTAAAGAGGTCGATCAAACTGACTTTTGATAAGAAATTTTTCTGAACAGAAATTCAAGAAAAGTTGAGATTTAGAATATTCAAATTTTCTATAGATATAGAGTAATTTTCAATACCAACATTTTCTTAATATTTTTTTTGAATTTATTAAATATTATATATAGTTAATTTTGACCAATCTTACTTGTGGTGTAAGTGAAGAACTTTCTGTAGTGTATTAGAAACGAAGAAGAAGAAATCTTGTAGTTGGGTGGTATAACTAGTTACTAAAGAGGATTGTTTACTGAGGTGTATAACCATATTTGAATAAAGAGGATAAGAAAAGGATAGTTGGGTGGTATAACCAACTATAGTATGAAAGTTAACTACTAGGTTGAAAACTATGTCCTTTTGGTACCTTTATATTCCATAAAACGTTAGTAAATGATCCATGTTGTTGGGGTGCTAACCAACATGGAAAAGAGTATGTATTTATATCGAACCTTGAAAATATCATGTGTTTCTTTCTCTTTATATTTTTTTCATAGGATGGGTGAGGTTGATATTTATATTTGAGTGGATAATAACTCTAACAAGTTGTTAGTGGTTAAGAATGTTTTCATAAGAAGATGTTAAGAAACATTCTTATAAAAGAAAAAGTGATCACTAATTCACCCCCTTCTCTATAATATTGATCCTTATGGTAATTAATTTTGGACCCTTAAATATCATTTAGATATGATATTTTCTATTCCCATGTATCCCTTTTACTGTTCACCAAGTATCCAAATATGAATCCACATAGTTGATTTGTAATACACATGGGCAATTTTATAGAATCGGTCAGATGATTTATTTGAACCATTTCTTGAGATAACAACAACAACAACATAAATTTTTTATTATGAGAGAAGAAAAAAGGGGAGAAATTAATGGGGCCTAAAAATTTAGAGGCCAATGGCATCTCCAATAACAATATCCAATCCCATTGGTGGAATAGATCCAGTGATATAAAAAACCATAAGAGGGAATGATTTAGATGATTTAGAAGCATGGGAATTAGTTGTGTGATTACCCTCTAGCAATGTGTGGAGGAACTCAATGTCGTTATAAGTGATGTAATTTAAATTATGGATTATATAGACAATATTCATAGGGGTGGAAGAGAGATCTATGACATCATTACTAGTAATATTGGAATCCTTATCCACTATGGATAGAGGAATGCGGTTAGAGAGACACAGATTGAGGCCTTGGATCATAGATTTTACTTCGGACTTGATAGAGTCATCGGTACCATAGAAGGCGATAAAGGTAAAACTATTGAACCAAAAATATTCCTGACCACACTCCCACCTTGCATGAATCCATGACAGTAGGATCCATTAGTGTTATGATTGAGACCTCAGTGGGGGGGCAACTCACCCAGTGCCTTATCGATGTGGGGATGGGAGGGATGAGGTCGTGGATTCAATCCAAAAACACTCTAAGAGAAGGGGTCTCCTCATGGTGATGAATAAGATACATGAGATCTAGAATGAGAAATCTAGCCTTATCCAAAAACACTCATTCAATCATTATGGGTCTGTTGTGTAGAGTATGATTCTCTTCTTCCGAAACACACCAATAGCCATCAGGCAGGGGCAACGCCCCAGCCCGATCATCCTTCTTCTTTTTGTAAACCCCACCGATCCATTTTTTATGGAAGCCTTACCTAGAGTCCATTTTAATCATGAAACCTAAAAATTATCCCATTGAAATCCATAAAAACATTTCCCACCCACTACCACAAAACAGATGAATAGTAGGCTCTTCCTTCAGGAATAGATAGTAAGATCACTTTGAGGTTAGACGAATCCACTTGTTTTTAATGGCCATGTTAGTAGGAAGAGTAGGATTAAATATCATCCAAACAAATAAGTTCATTTTTTTTGGAATATCTCTTCACCACATGTGACAACCCCACATGTAACTGAATATAGGATATCTCATAACTTCCATCTGGGCCCTCACCGACAAGATACCAGAGGCAACTCCAATAAATTTTCATGCATCGGGGGCCTCTCCCATGATCATCTCCCCATAGCCAGATTTATTCAAGGGATTTAAAATTGCATGGATGAAGGAAGGATGGGAATTGGCCTCCCTAAAAGTCATCATCAGTGCTGGGCAGCTAGTATAGGCTATCAACTGACCTTCCCAATTGCAGTCCTAGAAGCTAATGTCCCCAAGCCCAATGATCCACCTAGAGTGAAGTTGGACTATTGGGATATGGGATTGGAGATATCCCCACAAAAGGAGGGGTGATTGGTCTGGGAATTTAACCCAATACCATATTTTTTGAAAATAAATTTACTCCAAAGGGTACGTCCCAGAGTCACTTCCTAGGAATGTTTGCCTTGAAGATAGTGCATTGAATCTTCAATATTTCTCACATGAATACCCACCTCATCAATTGGTCTAGACATTCTTTTCTAGGAATCATAATGGCACCTCCCCTCCCCATGGTCATCCCTAAAAAAGGACAGAGAAAATTCTCAATATTTTTCACAAACTTCTTAGGAACCAGGAGAACCGACATGATATGCATGGGGATAGAGGAAATAATACAATTAACAAGGGTGATTCATCCTACCAATAAGAGAAATTGGTTCTTTTAATTAGCAATGTGACTAGTGATCCTATCAACCAAACCATCATAATGACTAATCCTAATTTTTCTAGGAGCTTGGGGATCCCCAAGATAGTCCATGGGAATGACCTTCTTTTGCATAACCAACAAAGAGCTAATGTTATTCCTCATACTCTATGAACATCAGGATGAGAAGAACAACTAGATTTTTTCATAGTTAACTACCTACCCACTCAACTTTGAACACTTACAATGGATCATTAAAGGCCCTAACTAAATCATTGTGACCTTTGATGAAGATAACCATGTTTTCTGCAAATAAAAGTTGAGACACCCCAAGGTTTTGAACCCTGTACCTATAGAGAGAGATCGATCCAACATGCATATATGCATTAACAAATCTACTGAGGGGATCAAGAATCACTATGAAAATGATTGGGATAGAGGATCCCCTTCTCATAAGCCTCTATCATATTTCAGAAACCCACATCTCCTTCCCATAATGAGAATATTGAACCAGGCCAAACTATAGTAGTGGAAAAAGAGATCAACCATCCACTATGAGAACCCCATGACCCTCATGACCCGTAGGATGTAATTCCACTTGAGGTGGTAAAAAGACTTGTCCATATCAACCTGAATTATAATATTGGAACCTATTACTTTTAAATTAATATCTCCCACCATCTCCTAGGCTATTCCAATTGCACCTTAAATAGGTCTGCCCATAATGAAGCCATGTTACTCCCTTGAGACCATGCATGCGATGAAATGGGAGGGAATTTTGTTGATGACGGAGGCTAGGATATTATACAAGAATTTACACATACTAATTGGTCTGAATTTCTTGATGGAGGATGGATCTTTGACTTTGGGTATAAAGACCATTGTGGTGGCACTAGCCACACGAGGCATCAGACTACCACTGAAAAAGGCATGCACAACAAAAATCAGATCATGCATGTTGATGGACGAGGAGATAACATAAAATGACCCTGGAAAGAAGTTTAGGCTAAGGGAACTCTCCTGGTTGAGTGAGAAAATAGTCTCCCATACTTCCTATTCACTCGATATTCCCCCTAAAATTTTATTATCGGAAGAGGATATCACTTTACGAATGGAGTAAAAGATGTATGATTGATCACCAGGGTACCCAGCCTACATCCTCAAGTTAGAATCAAAAAGTAAAGAAGAAAAATGAGAGAACACCAGACCCCTGATAACCATCGAGACATTGGCGAAGGACCTAACCGCCTGTATTATATATGGATTTCATTAACAAAAAAAATTCATTAATGATGGCATGAAAGTATGCAGTATTCTGGTCGCCCTCCCTGAGCCAGGTGTCCTTGGATATTTCATGAAGTCTTTCCACCTATTTAATTAACAATTCATTGAACCTACTATATAGAGGGACTAGGTTGGTATAGGTGCAGTTTTCTAAGTCTTCTTCGAGTCTAGATTCTACACATTCAATCTCATCCTCCAAATGATCCATGGTAATTTTATCTGAGTTATGGTCATGGGACTAGGGCATCATGTATTTCTTCAACCACCTAATTTTATTATGAAAATTAATCCAATGGTTGCCTTATGTGGGTTTCTCATAGGAATCATGGATAGTTGTAGTGAAATATTCCTTCTTTGAATAATAATTCTAGAAGAAGAATTACTCCCTTCATTGATTATCAAATTTGAGATTAATAAATAAGGGAGAGTTATCTGAAATAGCTTGAACCAGGTGAACAACCTCAGCATTGGGGAATAAAGATATAGCTTGATGATTACCATGGCACTGATCCAGTTGACACCACACTCTTCGGATTCCACAATGGTTATTACACCATGTATATTTGTCACCAATGAAACCCAGGTCAAGGAGGCCTTCTTGGGTAGTAATGGAATAAAAGTATGAATGGTCCCTATAGGACCGCCACCCTTTTTATCATAAGGGTCCCAAAACATGTAGAAATAAAAACCCAATAACCTTGAATAGTTGAACAGGTTGATATATTATAGACCCCTTTATTTTTGATCTCTAGCTTGTACGTTTCATTTAGCATCAACAAAAGAGAAGAGACAGTCTGAGTTGTTGAAACTAATTTTCATCGACAATTATTTTTATGAAACCATAACATGATAAAATTAGATTTTGGGATTCTATAAAACCCATATGTGATTATTATCTGGCTCTCCATGAAGGAATTTATGTATGCTAATCCTCTTAGAGAATTCCCCAATCTTTTGGGGGTGTTGCTTCAGATCCAAAATCACAACCAGTATCACATTTTTCTTGGACACCTCAAGGGAGAGGATGTTTGTCTTTTCTTAGGTACCTAGGCCATGAGTGTTCCAAATTGTGAGAGGAATTAAAGGATTAGGTTCCTAGATATGACCCCTAACACTAAAAACATCTTATGTTTTGGAAAAGATGTAGAGGATAATTTATGAGATTGGGATCTGGTGCAAACTCTTAAGGGGGGGGGGGGGGGTACTGAAGAGATCATGGTTGGAGGATCATCCAATGGAGATGATGGAGAACCTTGTTGGGGTTCCTGATCCATGGGGAGGAGAGGGAAAGAGTAACACACATTATATAATGAATGAAACCTATTCGATAGAGAAACCATAGGCTTTAGTGATGAACACAGATCTCACTGAGGGGAGAGACAAGAGGAGGATCTTCAAGAGAAACCGCTTTCCCTTTGAGGGACATCCCATATTTCCAAGGGATAAAGTAGGAGGATATTTAGGAATAAAGGAGAAAATAAGAAAGAAAAGTGTCAGAGCTAGGAGGAGTCCCATAACCATTGGGAGAGCGGAGAAAGAGGGGCCTCCCAAGAAAGGGGGATACGAAGAGACACACTCTAGAAAAGTCAAATAAGGTGAGTTTGGTGGCGGAAGGTCAAGATCCAACACTGAAATCCAAGAATTGGATATATACACAGGATTTAGATATCAATATGATGTTTTAAGAGATGGATACAACCTTCATTAAAACCCTAAAATCTCATGTATGTGATAGTGTAGACAGAACTGAGGTAAAGATGTGAAGACCACTGACTATTTCCAATCTTCTAGCCCCTCAAAATGGAGAACCTACTGCAAATTACTGGGAATGCTCAGTTCTAGGGAAACAAAGATCCTGGGGGAAGAGGAATACTGAAGGTGAATCATCATATCTTCAACGCATTAAAACTCCCAAAACAAATATCTAATTTTATCCAAGAAAGAAGGGTTTTGGAAGGGGAGGGGGATGCCAAGTATCTTGAACCGGACTATCAATAGAGGATTGTCTGTCCCAAAGCGATATATGAATTACCATCGGAGAAATGATGAAGCATCCTCCAATGATTAGGAAGGAATAGAACGAACTAGGATCCCATCTAACAACCCACACTTGAAGAGTCTAGGGATATTGGAGGAAAGATATGGGGATCTAGGGGAGGATATAGAAGAGCCTCTTTCTTCAACAACCTAGGAGGATGTGTCATACCCACCACCATCACATCATCCGTCCGAGAGGAGGAGGCCACATTGTTGGGACCATAAATTATTGGCCCACCGGTGCAATGATAATTATGGGACAAAAATAATGTTAAAAATGTGGAAATAAATGACATGATATGTAATGTGGAAAACCCCACAAATGGAAGGGGTAAAAAACTATAAGTAAATAGATGGATCACTTTGGAAAAAATGTGGGTACACACTCCCTCACTTATTACAAGGTGAAAACCCTCATAATATTTTCTCTTGAATAAAGGGGAAAACTTCCTCAAAAAACACCACTTGAATGGAAGAACCCTTGAAATTGATTGGGGAAATGATGAGAGATATGAGATGATAAAATTGATGGGAGAGATACCTTTATATAAGATGCCTCTCCCCTGCCATTCTTTCTCTATTGGATTTATTGGTGGGGCTATCCACCCAGCACACACTAGGTATGCCCGCCTCTATTGACAAATAAGGGTTCAACCACCGTCCAACAAATGGATATCTTCCAAAACATCTCCCACTTAGATATTTGATTGAGAATGAATCACATCTCCACACATCCTTTCTATATAGAAAACATGATGCCCAATTAACTGTAAGGCTGCTCGAGGATATGACACATCTGAACTTATCAATGTTAATTTCCTTCCAAGAAATCTACTAGATTTTCTTTAGTTCGAATCTTTTGCATGTCCACACTTGCTTCATCCACAAAATCTCAGCAAAAGTGAAATTGAACCCCAATGTTCTTTGTCCTAGAATGAAAATATATATTTTTTTCAATGTTCAAGATTCTTTGACTTTCAAAAAACAATGGAATCTACTTCTGTCTATGCCTGATCTCCTTAAACAACCTTCCAATCCAAATCACATATTTTCAAGTCTGTATAGCTGCCATGCCCTCTGCCTATGTCATGGAAAAAGCCACAACTGGCTGTAAATTTGAAATCCATCTCACATCTCCTCCTACAAGAGTAAAAAAATAAATAGTAGTGGATTTCATACGGTCAGAATCACATAAAAAATATGAATCAAAAGAGCCTCTAATAATTTAATTTTATCCTCCATAACACAATGAAGCATTTGAGGTCTCCTTGACGTATCTCGGGGTCCTCTTCACCATGATCCAATGCTCCCATCATGGATTTTCCATGTACCGACTAACTGCTTCCACTGCATATGAAATGTATGATCTAGTAAAAACCATAGGGAACATAATCGTACCCACTACTGATGCATACGGTACTCAAGACATTTCCATCCTCTCTGCTTCACTACTAGGACTCATCATAGGGGGCAACTTGAAATAAATAGGAAGAGGGGTAGATATTGGATTATAGTCTTTCCTATTGAGGCATTTCAAGACTCTCTATAAGTTACTCTTCTATGATAGCCAAATCTTCCCATTATTTCTTTCTCGGTAAATCTGCATCCGAAGAATCATGTTTTCTGGTCCCAAGTCCTTCATATCAAACTCCCTAGCCAATTGTGCCTTCGTCTCTGGGATCTGATCATTTTTGGGGCCTATAACCAACATGTCATCCACATACAATAGAATAATAATGAAATCATTACCATTAGAACCCTTAAAATATGCACATGGATCTAAATGAATTCTTTCATATCCAAGGCTCATGATATTGGAAAAAAATCTCTTGTACCAGCACCTCGGTGCTTGTTTGAGACTGTAATGATTTTTTTCAACCTGTAAACCAAGTTATTTTTACATTCTTCAGCAAAACCTTCCATTTGGAGCATATATATCTCTTCATCAAGATCACCATAGAGAAAAGTTGTCTTCACATCCAACTGCTCAAAATGTAATCTCTATGTGGCACACTTCGCCAAAAATAACTGAACAGTTGTCAGTCTAACAATAGGAGAAAATATTTCATTGAAATAAATACCTTCCTTATGAGAAAATCCTTTGACCACCAATATTACATGATATCTTTATACCTGGACCTTTCCATCTCTCTTGATCTTAAAGACCCATTTTTTTGGATAAACTTCTTTCTATGAGGTAATGGAAGACGATCCCAAGTCTTATTCCTGTGCAGGGATTCAAGTTCATCTTACATCACCAAAATCCATGAGGATACATCTGGAATTGTGGTCACCTCCACAAAAGAAGATTGGTCTCCATCCTCTTTCAATAAGAAGTACACAATATTGCTCTTAGTTACATAGTCTAAGTGCCATACTGGTGCTCTCTTCTCCCATGTCGGCCGTCGTGGTCCAGAATCAACCGGTACTTGATCATCGAGCTTTGGTAGTGCTTTAGAGGAATCTAATTCTTCCTTCGACTTTCCCTCTACATTGTCTATTTTAGTTTCTGAATTCTCATTATCTGTGTCTCGATTAGTTTTTATTTTCACCTTATCTTATACAAAAATGACATCTTTGATGATAATAAATTTGTGGGAAGTGGGGTCCCACAAACGATACCCCTTCACACTATCAGTGTACCCCAAGAAAATATATTTCCTGGATCTTGAATCCAAATTCGATCTTTCCGAGTCATTAAACATTCCATATACCGGACTTCTAAAACTATGTAACCGAGAATAATCTGTGGGTTTACCAGTACACATCTCTATTGGTGTCTTCAGATCAATCACCATCGAAGGGGATCGATTGATCACATAACAGGTGGTATTCATTTCTTTTGCCCAATTTTTTTTGGAAATTCTTGCAGTCTTCAACATCAACCTTGTTCTATCTAATATATTTCTATTCATATGCTCTGCCATTCCATTTTTCTAAGGAGTGTTTTCCATCATGAACTGTCTCTTGATTCCTTCATGTTGACAAAAATTATCAAACTCCTCACTTTTATATTCTCCACCATTTTCATTCCTCAGACACTTCATCTTATTTCTAGTGTCAAGCTTATTCTAAGCTTTTAATGTTTTGAATAGTTCAAAAACCACTTCCTTCCTCTTGATTAGGTATACCCAACACATCCTAGAATAATCCTCAACAAATAATACATTGTACATTTCTCTTCCCAAGGATATAACTCTTTCTTGCCAAACATCAGAATGGATCAACTCTGAGATATATTTACTTCATGTTGTTAATATCCCAAACTTTAACCTGTGTTTCTTACTTAAAATACAGTGCTCAAAAAATGTTAAGGACACCTTTGTCATCCCATCTATCAAATTTTTATCCGCAAGAATATTCAGGCATCATTCTGACATATATCCAAGCTTCTGACGCCACAAGCGTGCCCTTCACAATTTCATTACTCCATTATTGGTGAGAGTCTTGCATTCGATGTCATAAAATTGTCCCAAAGACAATTTTTGCTTCTTCAGGCCCTTCACAGGACATACTCCTTGGATAGTTTGAACAATACCATCATGCATCTTCAGTTTGATGGTACTGACTCTAATGATCTTCAAGGTGTGATCATTCCCTGTGTACACAAGTCCTTCCGAGATAGTTTCATACTGGTCAAACTATTCACATCGAGACGTCATGTGATATGTTTCTCCTAAGTCGATAATCCACGCATCATTGATATGTTGCTTGATTATCACATTCAACACTGTTTCATTAACTATTATATCTTCTTTTCAAGAAGTACTACATTCCCCTGAGTTATCTTTTCACCACTCTTCTTATTCCAACAATCCTTCTTGATGTGCCCCTACTTTCAACAATTAAAACATGTGAAATTATTCTTCTTACTCCTTGATTTGGACCTGCCATGATTTTGGATCCCATTGGAACCACACTCCATCATCCTTCCTCTCTCCATTGATAGATCCTATGCATGGTGTGAAGTTTTCAGTTTTTCCTCCTTGTTATTGCACCAAATTTCTTCTTCATGAACCGCGGATGAAACATCATTAAAGGCCATCCTATCCATCCAGATATTGTTGGTGAGGTTGATGATGAGTTGGTCATATGAATCTGGTAATCTCTGGAGTAGATTCTTGGCACATTTAGTATCCATAATTTTATAGCTCAACACTATGTGCTAAGTGAACAGGGTATTGAGGTTGCTGATGTGGTCGGTCATCAATGATGACTCCGTCATCCGATGATTATACAATTTTCTCTTCAGAAAAATTTTATTTTAAAGTGACTTGGTATTGTATAGCTTCATTAGAGTATCCCATATTTTCTTTGTATTTTTTCCTCTTAGACGCTCGATAGGACACCATCTTCCCAAGAAAAATGGATTTTGGTGACAGCATTCCCGTCCATGTCATTAAATTTCTCCTCCGTCACACCTGGTTGTTTTTCACCAATTTCTAGTAGAAAATTATCATTTCATACCACTGTCTACATCTTCATTTTCCATAGTGAAAAATTATTCCCGTTGAATTTTTTAGTCTCGAATTACACCACCACCTAGACACGCCTTCAGTGTAGAACCTCCATCATTTCATAATGGTGTATTTAATAATCTCAATAAATTTTTCTGATGTAAGAGATCAACAAGAGTTGAAGTCATAGATTATATTCAAATATAATAGAATTACTAATACCCAAAAATATGAATAGAACTGGGAAAAAAACTTCTCTTTGATACAACTTGTTGGGACCATAAATAATTGTCCCACTGATGCAATGATAATTACGGGATAAAAATAAAGTGAAAAATGTGGAAATAAATGACACCAGAAGTATCATGGAAAAACCACCAAATGGAAGGGGTAAAAATCCACGAGAAAATAGAAGGATCACTATGGGGTAAATGTGGGTACAGACTCCCTCACTTACTATAAGGAGAAACCCCCCGTAATATTCTCTCTTGAATAAATCGAAAAATTGCCTCACAAAACACCACTTGATGGGAGAGAGCCCTTTTTATAGGCTACCTCCCCCTACCATCCTGTCTCTGTTAGATTAATTAGTGGTGTTATCCACCCACCATACCCCAAGAATTCCCTCCTCTCTTGAAAAATAAGGGGGAATCCACCATCCCACAAATGGATATCTACCAAAACATCTCCCACTTAGAGATTTGATTGAGAATCAGCCACGTCTTCACCCATCCTTTCGTTCTTCCAAACATTCTACTCTAGTATTTGTAAGACCACTCAAGGATCTTCACAATCTGAACTTATCAATGATAATTGCATTCATTGGGAAATCTGCCATATTTTCTTTAGTGTGAATCTTCTGCATGTCCACACTCCATACACCACCAAATCTCGGAAAAAGTGATATTGTACCCCAATGTGCTTCATCCTGGAATGAAAAGATGGATTCCTTACAATTTTCAAGGCACTCTGACTTTCACAAAACAGTGAAATCTACTCATGTCTATGCTTGATCTCCTCCAACAACCTTCTCATCCAAATCATCTCTTTGCAAGCCTGTGTCGCTTCCATGTACTCTGCCTCTACTGTGGATAAAGCCATAACTAACTATAACATTAAAATCCAGCTCACAACTCCTCTTGAAAGAGTAAACACATAACCAGTTTTGTATTTACTCCAGTCAGAATCACCTGGAAAATCTAAATCAACAGAGCCACTGATAGTGTAATATGATCCTCCATAACATAATGTAGCATTTGAGGTCTCCTTGATGTATCTTATGATCTTATTCATCATCCTCCAATGATACCATCCTTGATTCTCTGTGTACTAACTAACTGTTACCACTGCATGTGCAATGTATAGTCTAGTACAAACCATAGCGAACATCAGACTACCCACTGCCAATGCTTATGGTACTCGAGACATTTCAACCCTCTCTGCTTCATTACTAGGACTCATCATAGAGGATAACTTGAAATTAATGGGAGGGGGTAAATACTGGCTTACGATCTTGCATGTTGAAGCGTTTCAAGACTCTCTGTAAGTAACTCTTCTTTGATAACCAAATGTTACCTTTATTTCTATCTTGGTAAATCTACATCCCAAGAATCTTGTTTGCTGGTCCCAAGTCCTTCATATCAAACTCCATATCCAACTTTGCCTTCGTCTGCAGGATCTGATCATTGTTGTGGCCTGCAAGAAACATGTCATCCGCATACAATTGAAGAATGATGAAATCATTAAAATTCAAACCCCTAAAATATGCACAAAGATCTGAATGAAGTTTTCCATATCCAAGGTTCATGATATAGGAATAAATTCTCCTTTACCAACACCTTGGCATCTGTTTGAGACCGTACAAAGATTTGTTCAACCTACAAACCAGATTCTCTTTTCCTTATTATGGAAAACCTTCTGGTTGGAGCATATATATCTCTTCATCAAGATCACCATGGAGAAACGCAGTCTTCACATCCAGCTACTCTAGATGTAAGCTGTATGTAGCACACATCGCCAGAACTGACCAAACAGTCGTCAGTCTAACAACAGGAGAAAATATTTCATTGAAATAACTACCTTCCTTCTCAGAAGCTACTTTGACCACCAATATTGACTCATATCTTTCCACCTAGTCCTTTCCATTACGCTTGATCTTAAAGACCCATTTGTTCTTTATAAACTTCATTCCATAAGGTAATGGAACTTGATCCCATGTCTTGTTCCTATGTAGGGATTCAAGTTCCTCCTATATGGCCTCCATCCATGAGGATACATCTGGACTCTGGGTCGCCTCCACAAAAGAAGAAAACTCTCCATCCTATGTCAATAAGAAGTACACAATATTTCTCTCAGTGACATAGTCTGAGTGCCATACCAGTTCTCTTTTCTCCTGAGTTGATCGTCGTGGTCTAGACTCAACTGGTACATGATCATTGTGCTTTTGTAATGATTTAGAGGAATCTTATTCTTCCTTACACTTGCCCTCTACTTTTTCTATTTTAGTTTCTGTATTCACCTTCTCCGTGTCTCGATAAGTTGTCAATTTCACCATATCTTTTGAAAAATGACATCTCTACTGATGAAATTTTTTTGGGTAGTGGTGTCCCACAAACGATTCCCCTTCACACCATTTGTGTACCCAAGAAGGTACATTTCAAGGATCTAGAATCTAACTTCGATCTTTCCTAGTCATTACAAATTTTATATACAGGAATTTCAAAACAATGTAACCGAGAATTGTCTGCGGGTTTACCGGTCCACATCTCCGTTGGTGTCTTTAGATCAATCGCCATTGAAGGAGATCAATTGATCACATAGCAAACAGTATTCATTGCTTTTGGAATTTTTTTTTTGGAAATTCCTACAGTCTTCAACAACGTCGTTATTCTATCCAACAAAGTTTTTTTTATCTACTCTGCCTCTCCTTTATGCTTAGGAGTGTATGCCACCATGAACTATCTCTTGATTCCATCCTGTTCAAAAAAGTATCAAACTCCTTGCTTGTATATTATGCACCACTGTGAGTCCTCAGACACTTGATATTCATTCCATAGTCAAGATCCTTCCACACTTTGAATGTTTTGAATACTTCAATAACATCTACTTTTCTCTTTTTTGGGTAAAACCAACATCTCCTGCAATAATCATCAATAAATGATACAACGTACCTTGCTCGTCCCAAGGATATAACTGGTGCTTGACAAACGTCGGAATGGATCAACTCTAAGATCTCTTTGCTTCTTACTGTTGATGTCCAAAATATTAACTTTTGCTGCTTTCTTAAAACACAATTCTCACAAAATGGTAAGGATGCCCTTTTCACCCACAAGCATGTACATGTTATTTGAGATCTTCTCCGCCTTCATTACCACAAGTGCTCCCTTCACAATTTTCATCACTCCATTCTCAGTGTGAGTCTTGCATCCGATGTCATAAAATTGTCCCAAATACAATTTTTTCTTCTTCAGACCCTTCACACGATGTACTCCTTGGATAGTTTGAACAATAACATCATGCATCTATAGTTTGATGGTACCGACTCCAACGATCTTCAAGGTGTGATCATTCCTCATGTACACAACTCCTTCTGGGATAGTTTCGTACTATTCAAACCATTCCCATTGATATATCATGCACCATGTTTCTCCTAAGTCGATAATCCATGCATCATCGAGATTTTTCTTGGTTATAGCAGCCGTCGCCACTTTATTGACTAGTATATCTCCTTTTCTAGAAATACTTTCCAAATTCCCTTGAGAGATCCTTTCACCACTCTTCTTATTCCAACAATCCTTCTTGATGTTTTTCATTTTTCCAAAATTGAAACATGTGACATTATTCTTCTAACTCCTTGATTTGGACCTGCCATGATTTTATCTCCCATTAGAACCACGCTCTATCATCACTATTCTATCCATTAACAGATCCTCTTATTGGTGCGAAGTTTCCTGTATGTCCTCCTTGTTCTTGCACCAAAATTTTTCTTTAAGAACCACATATGAAACATCATTGAAGGCCATAATATTCATCTGTATATTTTTGGTGAGGTTATGATGAGTTGGTCATATGAATATGGAAAACAATGGAGTATAATCTCAGCATGTTTAGTATCCACAATTTTTATCTCAACTCCCTGAGCTTAGCAAAATTTTTATTGAGGTTGTTTATGTGGTCGGTCAACGACGATGACTCTATCTTCCAAAGTGTGTACAATTTTCTCTTCATAAAAATTTTATTATGCGGTGACTTGGCCTCGTATTTCTTTTTCAGAGTATCCCATATTTGGTTTGTCGTCTTCTTCTCTACAATGAACGATAAGACCCCGCCGACCAAATCCAAATGGATGTAGGCGATAATATTCCTGTCTATGTTTTCCCATTTATCCTCCGTCACACCCACCTATTTTTCTCCAATTACCATTAGAAATTTATCTTTCTGTAGCACTTCTTACATCTTCATTTTCCATAACAAAAAATTATTCCCGTTGAATTTTTTTGATTTCCAATTTCACTACCATCTTGACATGTCATCAGTCCAGAACCTCCTCTGTTTCACAATGATGTATTTAATAATCTCAATAATTTTTTAGGATATGATAGATCAACTGGAGTTTAAATCATAGAGTATACTCAAATTTATGAGAATTATTAATAATAAAAAACATGAACAATACTGGGCCAGAACCTGTGCTCTAAAACCACTTACTGGGACCATAAATGATTGTCCCACTGATGCAACAATAATAATGGGATAAAAATAATGTGTAAAATGAGGAAATAAATGACACCAAATGTAATGTGGAAAAAATTCCAAATGGTAGGGGTAAAAAGCTATGGGAAAATAGAAGGATCACTATGGGGTAAATTTTGGTTTACACTCTCTCTAATAGATTAATTGGTTGGGTTGGCGACCCACCACACACCAACCATGCCCACCTCTCATGAAAAACAAGGGGCGACCACCATCCATCAAACAGATATCCTCTAACACACATAAGTAGAACCACTGAGATCTGGAGGTAGAGGATGAGCCAAAATTTCCACTACAGATAGGAAAGGATCCAAGACCACCGTAACAGGTTGAAATTGTTTAATTAGAGGAGGCATGTGTAGTGCGTTCAATGAAGGGAGTGATATATTATGCCATACTTGAGATTATAAATCAAAATTGAGTGACACTTATTGAGTTATAAATACAAAGAAAATTATATATATGTATTTAAAACACCTAAAACTCAGATTAAATTTTTATCATGCATTAAATTAGTCTATAAGTCTCTGCATGTTTTCATTCATAGTTCTATAGTTTTTCAGAACTATTTTTCTGTTGTGTTTTAGAGATAAATTGATATATAGAAGTTAGATTAAGAAGATTCTAGATTATATGGAAATTTAATGAAATTATATATATATAACTAAACTCAACCCAAAGATAATAATATCATTTATAAGGTCCAACTTGGGTTATGAAATTGGATGACCCATGTTGCCTCCAAATTTCAAGAATTTTCTACATGAAATTGGGTATGTGAAATAGCTACGTGAATTACCTTAAATGAAACAACTACTTGAATTAAATTACCTGAATTGGCTATGTGTATTTTTCTACCTAGACTAACTTACGTGTATAAAAATAGCAACATGAAAATCCATTATGTTGATTTGGTAATGTTTTCATTGAATTTATACATGATATTCTAAAACCGAGAAATATTTTGTGTTTTATGTAATACTTGAAATTTAATTTTTTTTATATTTATTATGGATATAATTTGTGTTTTTTTGTTTAAAAATTACTTATTAATTTTTTTGAAATCATGCAAACATGTTTTGAATTGTTTTATAAAGAATTAAATGGGATTCTCATGGGATTAAGTGTCTATTGATATTCACGGTGAAAATTATAAAAATTGACATATTCAAATTCAAACCAAATGAAATATGAATGGACAACCTCAATTATAATTAGGAATTATTCCATGTATATTAATGATTATTATTTACTACTGTATTAATAGATCTAATAATTTGCATTATGCAGTTTTTTTTTTGTTTTACAAGATATCAAGAAAGACTTAAAGGAATTATATTTTTAGTTTATGAAAGATTTACACATGGATTTATACTTGGGAAATGAATATGAATAACTCTAAAGTAGTTATTTAGAAAAATAAAGAAGTAAAAAATTTTAAATTGGAAATATTTATACAAAAGGATAATCTATATACATAGATTGGGAAAAAGTAGTACTATAGAAAATTTAGAGGATGAGGTTTCCCTTAAACTATACAATTAATTCATTATTTTGTGATCTAATAATCCTCATGCCCAGACTAAAATCATTCGATCATTTTATGGTGGAATGTTTCTTGTTTCCACGACACTAATATTGTGATGTGTTCATTCCGGTAATTTGGTTTTACTTATTTATATTGTTTTTATATGTGTGTAATTGTAAAGGGTTATAATACCCATTAAAAGGTAAGACTATTGGTTGAGAAACTTAAAAGAATCATTTATTAGGATGATCCACAAGGGGGAAAAGGTAGGTTATTCGGGTTATGCCTTAGGTGGAAAAAGACAGTATTGTTTGGGATTAATCCTCCAGGGAAAAAGTTTTTGTATTAGGGTTGTAAATCTTGGTGGGAAAAGGTAATTGTAACATTAAATTTTATTAGTTATAGTGGGTGACATCACAATCATTTTGTGAGAGGGGTGAAGAGTGTACTAGGATCATTTAGATCTAAAAAAATATAAAAATTAATAAGTTCATGTATTTATATTTCCTATTGAATTAACTGTTATAACTCTGATATAAATTTTAAATAATAAAATTTATTAATTCATTTAAAAAGTCCAATTCACCCCCCTTTTGAATATATTTCTATATTATCTCTGAACCAAAAAACATTTTCTCTAAGAGACTTCCCAAGACCCTCTGGCATGCCTCCCACCTTTACTTTAGAATGATTCCCTATAATTTTTTCATTAGTTTTCCAAGAAAAATAAAGATTCACTTTTTCGCATTACTCAGGTGAATTTTAGTTGGGCCTAACCTAGGTTCCTTTCTTACAGCATTAAGCATCATCGGTACAACTACACTAGATTGTAGATGATGTTACAACTACATCCCTAAAGAAGGTGAAAATAATGAGAGGGGACTTCCAAGGTTTCATTTGTGCCTCTACACTAGATTGTAGATGAAACTTCTCTATAGTGCAGGACATCCCGGCATTCCTAGGCTCGACTACGAAGTGAGTATCAGCCTTTGAAGAGTCACCCATGAGTAACTATCTATCTGCTGTGGTGTGAGTACTATCCCTTGAGTAGTTTCCCTCAGCTCCATTGCACAAACCTAACCCATTTGAGTCTATAAACAGACTCCACTACTACATAAACCCATTTTAACAATGCTAGAAAAATCCATCAAGAGTGTTAAAAATTCATTGTTGATCTAAGAGTTGTTAAAGGGGGTCCATTTTATCGACACAAAAGTATTGATAAAATCCCCTTTTATCAGTGCTAAAATAAATGTGATGTTAAAATTAAAGATAAATTTTTAAATGGTTTTTTTTTTCAAATTTTAAAAAAATTGAGTTAGAGATCCCCTTTTATCATCGCTCGATGCTCCCTTTTAACAATTCTAGGAAAGTGTACCCCCACCACCACCCCAAGTTCTTTAATAGTGTTTCACATGAATTTATAGTGCTTGGTATCCCCTTCTGTAAGATTCTGTCATTTTACCAAATATGTTTTCCTTTGAGTTAATTCTTTTTAGAAATTATAAATACCTTATGAGAAAAAAAAATATTTTATTGGAGAAACAACTTAATAAATGTTATACGGCTTACAAGGGAAATAATTTCCAATTAACATATTGTAATATTTTTATTGGAACGTTTTTAGAGTCATACATTGGGTAGTGTGAGATTTCGAGACCCGTAAAGCCTCGACGAAGGCAAAATAAAAATATCAATTAAATTATATTAAGTGTAGAATATTTATTCAATATAATTGAGTAACTCCAAAACAGTGCATCGTATAAGAAATATGAGATCGTCATGGTTTCCAGAACATGGTGCTTACCATAGGAGGGGTATGACATGTGTTGGAATCAGACGAATGGATGGCTTGATCACAAGATAATGTTTTTAAATTATTTTATTTATTCACACAGACAAATTATTCAAAATAATTGAATTACATCAAAATATTGTATTGTATAGGAAATCCAAGACTGTATTTGTGTCCGAAACATGGTGTTTACCCCAGGTAGGGTATGAATTGTGTATGAATATGATGTTTGGAAGCCTCAATGTATAAAAACACTTTTTATTTAAATTAATTATTTATTCTGATTTGAACAAATGAATCCTTAATAGGTCCTAAATCGTACGTCGTACGAAAAATCTAAGACCGCCGATGGGTCCAGAACAGAGGGCAATGTATAATTCTTATATGAACCAGACTTATTAATAAGTTCTCAAATTATAATAGTTTTATTTAATTAAATAATTAATAAAATGGGTCGACTGTAAAATCATCTTCTCCCACGAGTTTCTTCCATTTTTGACCACCAAAGATTCATGAATCTTCTTTTATGGACCGTTTTCAGCGTAATGAAACTTGAAATGTCATTTAGGTGTGAAATAAATCACACCGCCATCAAAGATCAGGTGAAACAAAAATCAACTGATGTGTTTTAATTTAGGGTTTTTATTGAAGGAAAACAGCTCTGGATCTCTTCTAAAAATAGAACTTTTCTCGTGTTTCAGGTTATAAGGGGTCTAGTGTGAATGTTCTTTGTAGTTCCTTGTGTAAGTCTTCCTTCCACTTCTTCCTCATCAGAGAACCAGTGCGCCAAAACCGCATGCATAACCTATTTGTGTGCCTCCAGTAGGTTCTCTATCTTTTTTGATTAATTATTTTATTATATTTATTCGTTCCTTTTCATTAATTTTTTCTAAAATGGGGTGGATTATAAAATGGAAAAAATAGATATTGGTTTTAAAAAATGATATTTCTAGTTTAAAAAAATCGTAATTTCAGGGAATTTAAATGAAATTATCTTTTAATAGTTATCTTTGTCTTCTTGTTAAATAATAATTGTGAAATAATATAAAATATAATTATAAATTAATAACATGTAATTATTGCATGATAATTATATATGATATTATCATATGATATTTATTAGCAGAAGTAAGTTTTTTAGGGTGCCTGTCCATTCTTCTTTTCCACTCGAACCAGATTTCAATAATCAATATTTTTTTTGATATTGGTCAGATTGATGTGCCGTAAGTTTCATTGGATTCATATTGATAAGAGGATGGTGTGTATCGATTTTTCTTTCACAGAAAAAATGAATTTTCAGTATATTGTTTTTAAAACGAATATTTTTATTTATTTAACTATATGAAATTAATTAATTGTTTAAATTAGTCAATTTGGGTGGATTGTGAAATTTGGAATAGAATTGGTTGGTTTAAATAATTAATTGATAGATTAATTATGAGGATTTTGTGATGGTGAATTTAGTTAATTAATTTTGGAATTAATTAATGGTTGTTATGTGATAAATTAATTTGGTTGGTTTAAATAATTAATTGATAGATTAATTATGAGGTTTTTTTGGTGGTGGAATTGTTTAATTAATTTTAGAATTAATTAATGGTCATGATATGGTTAATTAATTTGATTGGTTTAAATAATTAATTAATGTATCAATTAACTAAATTAATGTAATTATTTAATTGCTGAACTAAATAATGGAATTGATGGAAATAATTAATTGGTGGATTTATTGAAGAGGGGCTTGAACGTGAATTAATTAATTGTGAATTAATTAAATGACATGGACAATTAATTGGTTAATTAATTAAAGGAATGAGTTAGATTAATTAATTGAGGAATTAGTTAGTTAGAATAATTTGAATTAATTAACAAATAAATTAATTAATAGTTGTAATGTTATGATTTATGAGTTACATTAATTAATTGGAGAATTAATTGATGGGAATTTTTGGGTTGATACAATTAAACGAGTTAGGTAAATTAATTTGAAAATTAATTAATGAGTATTGTTGTGTTATAATAATTGGATGAGTGAGATTAATTAATTGAAGAATTATTTAATGGAGATTATTGTGTTAAAAAGATTTAATGTGTTAGATTAATTAATTTTTGAATTAATTAATGATAATTTCTATGAGGTTCAATTGGCTAAATTAGATTAATAAATTAATTAATGTGGATGGTTGAGATATAGAATTAATAAGGTTAAATAAATAGTATTTCAATTTATTATAATTCAATGAGAATTGTAAGTTGAGTAATTAATTGTTGAATTAATTTTGTGATATTGAAATAGATGATTTCAGAAAATTAATTTTATAATTAATTATAAGTTGTTAATATTGTGAATTGTTGAATTGATTAGTGGGAAAATGTTATTAAATAATTGTTAAATTAATTAATGGGAATATGTTGCTAATTTATCATCGAATTAATTAATGTAATGAGGCAATTAATGAATTTTTGAATTTATTTATGTGGTGATATGATTAATTAATTGTTGAATTAATTAATAGGACTATGTGATTAATTATTTCTTGAATTAATTAATGTGATGTTGTGATACATGTGACATGTAAAATTGTGATAACATATTAATATTGATCAATCTAGAATAATGTGATGTATGTGATATATGTTCTTTATTGAGAAATAGATTGTGAGACAGGGACTGATGCTCTAAATACTCACGAAGTGATATACATGGCGTTCTACACCCATCATGAATAAAAATATTATTTTAAGTGATAGAGACTGATGTTCTAAATACCCATGGGTTGTGAGACATGGACTGATGCTCCAAATACTCACAAGGGTGCTAGACATGGCGTTCTAAACCCATTAATTGACATTGGACTATGGTTCCAACCAGAGGTGATATTAATTGAATTGAAATGTACAGTGAAAACACATTGGTTTAAATGAAATTTGAATTGATACTATAAAATGGTTCAGACACGGGCACAGGCTGAAGCAGGTATTGAGATACAGGTGTCTATGGGATCCCGGAGGTTTATACAGTTAAATAAGGGATAATTTGAATAAATATAAATTGTTTACTTTATTACTTGTTTTTATACATTATAAAATAGAAAACACTATTATTGACTAGATTTTTTTAGATTTCATTGGTGGTGGCCTACTGAGTTGTACTCAGACTCTACTCGGGCCGCCAGACTGGTACCCGAGTAGACTTTTTTTTTTGTTTTTCTTGGACATTTTAAGGGAAATGGCTCTGAGTTAGATGGTTGAACTGAGACAGAGCATGGTGAGGGGACCAGGCGTGGTTCAGGACCCACATGGGTGTCATCAGTGTCTTTACTTTTCAGTTTTCATTTTAGGCACCTAACATGTACTTCAACATGACATGTTTTTAGTTTCTGTTCGATATTGTATTTTCCGACTTCATAATCTTCAGATATTGGTTTTGTTTGTCTTTATATATGCTTCCATTATTGTTTATTATTTCTGATGGTGTTTACTCTGATAAAAGAGGGTATAGTATCACCACAACTAACTTACCAGACCCTTATTTCTAGTTAGTAGACTCTGGCGTACGGGGTGGCATGCCTGAGGTTATGTGACTGACCGACTTAGTGTCCCGTTGCGTGGAACCCTATCCGAGACGTTACAAAGTTGTATCAGAGGGGTTTTCTTTTCTTCTTCTTTTATCTTTCTATTTTGGTAATGATAGACAGGAGACTAGGATGATTCGAGGCTTGGTTATGAGCTCGTGCATGGGAGTAGCTACCCTATGTATGGGGGATTGCTCAAGTACCCAGGGTGAGAATTGTTGTTATTGTTGTTTGCTATTACAGTTGAATATTATTTCACCTTGGATGACACACTTGTTTTCTTCATGTGGTTGTTGTTTTCAAAATTTGTTGAGATTAAATTGTGGCCCTACATTGCACAAGGGTGGACTCCGCATGCATATTTGTAGGCACTCATGATTATTTTATGACACACATTATTGTAGGCATGCACAAGAAAATTGGCTTTGAGTAAGTTGTTTAACTTGAGCTATTTTCCCTTATTTTTGATATTGAAATGAAATTTTCCTAGTATCAAATTGATAAAGATTATAAAATGATGCAAGATGAGATCAAATGGGTGTCTAAATGATAAACTTGAAAAATGATAATGTTTATACTCCTGTTAATCAGGACCTAGGTGTATGATGTTTAATGGTAGAGATAGTACGTCTGTTTTGATTGTGTGGCATAATAATTGGGGAAAGATGTGATATGGTTTTTTTGTAAAACCCTCTTATTAACTAGGCTAAATGTTGTGAAAAAATATCTTTTTTTGTTTGTTTGACCTGTGATGCAGGTAGTTTGGGCAGAGAAAATTCCCTAGGTAGAGAACTCAGTTATGGATTGTGTGAACGATCATGTAGTTTTGGATCTGTGTGGTGAGATATTGGCGGGAAGGGAAGCCAAATACATTCAAACATGTTATGGTGTTTCCATAGTGGGAGGTAACATCGACGATGAGAGATTTATAGTGGTATTTATAGACAAATTCATATTGTACTTTTAATTAGTAATGACCATGTCCCCTATCTTGACAACGTCCCAGGAACAATGAGAGAGCTCTGGATTTATTCTTAGCAAAATAAATGTGTTTTGGTTGGTTATGGGGCCCCATGGAGGTTGTGATTATGATGCAATATATATGTAGATCTTGTTACTGTGAGGTACATCATCATCAACTTATATATAAGGTTCTCAGGATTGACTGAAGGTTGATAAAAACTATGGTTTTTGAGATATTTAACAAGAGGGCTTAACTTTGCTTCAAAGGTTTGTAAATTTAAAGAACTCAGTTTTTCATAGAGGTGCTTGGGGGTACAGCTCGATGAAGAGCTGTTATAAGGTGGTAATACTGTAAGCTTTTTTCCTTTTACCAAATATGTTTTCTTTGAGTTATTTATTTTTTAAAATATTAAATTCTTTATATGAAAAAAATAATATTTGGTTTGAGAAAAAACTTAATAAATGTTTAAAGGATTACATGAGAAATAATGTCCAATTAACACATTGTAATATTTTTATTAGAACTTTTTTTGAGCAGATAATGGGTTGGGAGAGATTCTAAGACCCATAAATCCTCGGCGAAGGTGAAATAAAAACATCAATTTTATTATATTAAGCATAGATAATTTATTCAAAAAAATTGAATAACTCCAAACTGGTGCATCAAAAGTAAATCTGAGACCACCGTGGTGTTTGAAATATGGTGTTTAACCTAGGAAGGGTATTACATGTGTAGGTATCAAACGTTTGGACACCTCACCTATGAGAAAAAGTTTTTAAATAATTTCTATTTTTTCATGGAAAATTTATTCAAAATAATTGAATTGATTGGTTTAGATATCATCGATGTAGATTAATGGATACTCTTATGTAGTTGAAAGAAATAATTTCAAGAAAAATTATTATTGAACCCCCCACAAAATTTTATTATAATATAGTATAATTTATTTATTAAATAATTATTGGAGACTAATCATTTAGTATCTTTTATTACTATGAATTCAATGTTTAAATGTCCACACTATATTATGGTGAAAACCAATCAAATTCAGCAAGGCCATGGGTCTTGAACTCCTCATTGAAGGATGATAAGGGTTTCACAACAACCACTGTTTTACACAATGTAATGGTTAATTTTACATTGTTTTTAGTTAAACAATATGACAAAAAAATGTTAATAATGAACCAATAGTATCAATTTTTAGGCTTAAAGATCAATCTATTAACCATATTGGTTTCGAAATATGGTTAAATAAAAATAGACATATTTTTCACTCTTTTATGGCTGTTATGATCCTTTAGAAATGTATTTTTGTGCATCATGCATCAATATAAATTTTTGAATGAAGTGGAAAATAGATCAAAACACAACCAAATGATGAAATTATTTTTATAAAAATATTACAAGTAATTATACATAGGTACTAAAATAATTCCTCAACATTTGGAAATGTATCTTCAAACAAAAATGTTGTTCTAATACCTTATTTTTTGTAAAATCGATTTTCTTTTGAATCATCATATATTTATGGGCTTGAGGCCCTCAAAATTCTATTGATCAATAACTAGTTTGTGATTGATGAACTCCATCACTCCCTATAAATATATATTGTTTTATTCCATGTACGCATGTCTAATTTCCATTAATGTTCTTCTACATAGATACCTAGTTATATGTTAGTCCATGTGAACCTTACACTTCCCATTCTATCTTTTATAGTGGTTCTTTAATGAACGCTTCTGACAATGTGGGATTTAAACATAGAAAATATCAAACAACATATCACTAATATCATGTTTAAATTACAAGGTCATAATTTAATTATGGTGGGTAAAATTTAACACCCCAAAATTTTAATGTAAGAACCTTGTATTCAATAGTTTGTATGGCACGTGACACTTAACGTTTAAGGGAATATAATATTCAAATAAATTATCAAATATTTAATATTAAAAAAGATTCTATGTATTTTTTTAAAGGTGATGACATGAACTGGTTTCCCAGCACATGCACCAAGTTAGCATGAGTTACACAAAAGATAAATCTTCCTCAATATCTTGTGTTACACACAAGAGCGACATTCTACGATAGCTTGCATTACATGAAAGACCAAGTTTCACAAAAAATGTATTATTAAAGTATTATTATTTAATATAATATGATATAACCTAGAATTTATGTCAGTGGTTACGAATAGTATCAAATAACTTATGAAAATTTATGGTTTATATAAATATAAAATGTATTCATGGGTAACCAATTAATGTGAAATGAAAATAAGAACCATTTGGATATAAAAATAAATATTAAATTTTTTATGATTCCAAAGGAGTTTTGTCACAATAAAAATAATTAATTTAAATTATTGAATTATTTTAATGAATAATTTATGCTATATATTAAATCATTTTATTATTTTATTCTATAAGCTTTTATAAGAATAAAATAAGAACAAAATCTATTTTACTCATAAAAACCTATATTTTTATAAAGGTATTTTTAACTCCTTTTAATAGAGAACCCAATTTAAATATGAATTTAGACACATTAATTGATTTAATATAAAAAAATAAATAATATTTTTTAAATTGAAAAATTAAAATTATGTTTGGGTGAATTTTTCATTTTTTTTGAAAATTTTCATTTTTTAACAAATAGTTAAAAATATTGTATTTTATTTAAAAAATGTTTTTTCATCTAATTTATTTATAAGGATAAATTTTAATTTTAATTTGTTTTATAGTTAAATTATATAATTTTTTATCAATTAATACAACTTATGTCAGTGGAATCAATTTCACTTTGAAATTGATTATAAAAACATAGTAATAATTTAGATGTTTTTACTTTTAGAACCTGTATTGTCGTCTGCCCTGTATGATTAAATTTAAATCAATTTATAACATTTATAAGATTGGAATTTGGATAAATGGTTTCCATATATGTAATAATAATAATTTATAATGTTTAAGAAGACCAATTTTTTTTACCATATAGAATATTGAATATGAATAAGATTAATTACAATGATTAAGGTTAAATTAAGCTTAATTAAGAACTAAACATTAACCTTAAGGGACAAAACGAGTTATAAAATTGTACAAGCGATATTTTAGGTCCATATATATACCATATCCTTTCTTTTATATAATTTTTTCCATTATTTTACCCAATTGAAACATGAAAAATGTGGGAAGAATTACTTTGTCAAAATATTACAAGAGTGCCAATCCTCCTCCACTATAAAAGCCCACCACTTAACCCCATTCCTCGTACCTCTAAAACAACTTAGGATTAGACAATATCTTTCCAAATATATTCCAAAAATCACTAAAATAGACCTTAAATCATCTCTTTGGGATGAAATTCTTAAATGGAATCCTTTTGGTATAAACCAAAAGGAATTACCCTATTTTTATGGTAACACTTTCAAACAATCACTTTTCTTTCAATTACTTCCCCACCACCTAAAATATTCTTCATCCATGTTAATATAATAAAAAATATAAAAAATATACTATGTAATTTTTATTAGTTTGGTTAAAACTACACTTACACACATATTCATCAAACGATTAACGAATATACTATTTATATGAATGATGAACTATCGCGTCAAGAAATGATGATTGTTCGTCCTTCCTTTACATCCTATCATGGTGGTCATTATGACAGTGAATCTGTTTATATATGTTATATATGATAATTAAAATATATTTAATCTTATTTAATTATTTTATAACATATTTCTTTATACTTTACTTTTTAAAAAAAATGATATCATCGTTTGTGGAAGTGTGGCCTATCGCCCCCTCAAGTGATGTGATTCGTTCACACGATACAAATAATGTATAAAGGATGGTTTTAATTAATACTATGTGACATAAAAAACCTCTATATGAAATTAAATAAAAAATTACATTTTTTAAATATAATATATTTCATTTTCATTATTACCCTTTCACACACTTAAAAAGTGAAAACGTTATTCATGGACGTGTGGACTACCACATACTTGACATGATGTGATTAATTTTCACTATATGAATTATATATATAAGTATATTTAATGAAATAATATTTTATTTATGATATAATTATTATTATAAAAATATATGATGTTACCTACCTTCATTCCATAACGACCATCTAAAAATAAGAATGTTACTCATGCGTACGTACGACCTACTGTCTCTATGATTGTAACATTGATTCATTTTTCATAACTGCATGTAATGATTATTTATAAATGTAAAACAGATGTATAAATATGATAATTATTTCATGATTATTATTATGGACATGATATATAATTACCCCTTTGACCATAGTTGACCTATCAGTGTTGTTTTTGACACATAAATAAAATTTGGTCAAAACACTTGATGTAAACTTAAATATTAATCAGTTGTACACAACATGGTAATAAGTGAAATAAAATTAATCATAAGCATGAAAAATGATTTTATGTATGTATAAAATTAACATAAGTTTATAATAAGGGAATTTAATGGATTCTCACCCAAAAGGAAACTCAAGGTAAGGTATATTCATCTCACTTTTTACTTCTTTGATATAAATGTAACACTTTCCACTAATTTATTTTATGTTGTGTATACACTTACCTTTGACATGTTATATGATGAATATAATTTTTCTCAAT
Organism: Viscum album; assembly: GCA_963277665.1. Lineage (NCBI taxonomy): Eukaryota > Viridiplantae > Streptophyta > Magnoliopsida > Santalales > Viscaceae > Viscum > Viscum album. Next base: position 306,969,005 of record OY728127.1, read on the forward strand.
ATATTTTAACTTTTATTTAATTATATTAATTCATGAATATTATGGTTCAAAAGTTTCAATGTGGTTTGAGACACTTTGGAATGTTTAAATATTATTCTACTCAAGACCTTTTTAATGATTATCTTTGCAATCTCACTTCCTTTTGATATTGTTAACTTTATCTTGAAACAATAACATTATTTTTGTGCACATAATTTCCTATATATGTTTTAAATACTAAAAATTTGACATATAATATCATGATTCATTAATTCTTCAATATACTTTGAGTTTTAATTTAAATTATTTCATTTAAGGGGATTTGTGTTAAAGTTAGCAAGTGGAAAAAATTTCATAACTCGATTTGTATTTATTGGGTTATACTACTTCCTCATTGTCATTAATATTATAATATTATGTGTGTAATATGTTTTCAATATATATTGATTAATTTGCACTTATTTTATGTGGATTAACATTTACACACTTAATCTTTTCATTGTTTGAGTTTCACATCAATGTCATAGCATTTTCAAGGGTTTACCTTACAATCTCATTTTTTTCGAGATTATTTACACTGGAATTTACATAAGAGGAATTTATTGTTTCATTTTTTAGTAAACACTTTCATTTTTCTCTCCTCAGGGTATTCATTTAATTTTTCAAGTATTAGTACCATTTTCTGTTCTTTGGAACTTAAAATGTTTTAGAAACTGTTTTTAAGAAAGCTCGAATTTATTTCTCTATTTAGTTGGAGAACCCATTTTCTCCTAAAAACCATGTTTTATAAAAAAACAATTTTTTTAAATGATTTGGTAATGGATGTTTTACCCTTTTTATCAATGTTTTCAATGGGATCTCCTTATTATTTTCTTGACAAGGAATTTTCCAAACCTTTTTACCCTTTAAATGGAATGATCTTTAACATTGTATGACAAGTACTTATTTACTCCCTGTAATTTGTTGAAGCTTCATTTTCATGTCTACATGGTTACTTTTATGGAATTTTTTTTCAAAAGTTATTTTCCACGAGATTGCCTTTTGGAAAGGTTTTACAAAACAAAAGTATATTTTCCTCAATAATTATTTTAAATGATATTTTTATAGTATTCCTATTTATCAACTATAACAAACATTTATTTTTACTCAAAATGGGATTTTTTGTATTGATACCATCCTTATTATTCTTCTGAATGAGGTATTGTTGATTTATCCACAGATAGTATTCACATCCACTTACTTTAATTATGTGTTTTTTCCCTTGAAATATTCAATATCTTATAAAAATTAAACATTTAATTTCCCCCTAATTATCCATTTCATTTATCATGGATATTATTATTTACTAAACAGTATACCATTTTACATATAGTGTCTACTTTGACATTTATTTGGTTCTATAGGGAAATACTGATAATTCCATATTCTTTATTAAATACTTTTATTTTATAATGAATATAATTTATTTTGATTATTCAATATAAGGAATTATTTGGACTAGTGATTACAGGTGGAGCTCCGAATTTATATAACTTATCGATGCATCGATATGTTCTCATGAGATAAATAATTTGATTGAATTAAATAGGTTTCTATCCAAACTTTAAACTATTTTTTGAAAGATATTGATGGTATAAGGTTTTATTAGACTTATAAATGACGTCCATTAAGAAATCATTTATCTCATTTAGTTTCATTTATTATTTATCCCCAAAATTTTTCATCTGCAAATCTATAGATACACTTCATTTTCAATTCCTTGATTAAATGACACATGTTTCACTTTCTTACATTTCCATATTTATTTTTATTATCGAGTTATTTGAGTGCAAAATGTTTCTAGTTATTACCTTTCAATATTGTTTATACAATTACCTCTTATTTTATTGATTATATGGAATGTGAATTTAGTTATTTAAAATGTCGTAATTATTATTCTCATTGGTACATTATTGGTTCTGTTATATTTTTCGCTGACTAAGAATTTGAGATGAAACTTATTATGTTTCATTTCTCGTGAATCCAATAAGAAAACTATGATAGATATTCTAGGATTTACTACATGGATTATAGTTATCCTAAAATTTATTTATTTAGAAGGAAAAAGTTATGTTTTAATTGGTGTATTATTTTGTAATAAAAGACTCATGTATGTTTCTTGTTTACCAAGACTACTAAACTAATCAGTAATTCAAGATTTTATTCCTTTTAATAATGATAATTTAATTATTATATGACACTAGATATATTATATCTATAGTCAGGGTTCTATAACATAAAAGGACTGGGTGGTTAATAAAGCATGTCTCTCACAAAAATAAAAAGTGACATGGAATCCACTTACCTTGTGTCCTGACCCTCGTCATACTCATTCGAACCACCTGTATAATAAAAAAAAGTTATTATATATATATATATATTATATAAACATATTATTATATAAATTACCATATATGGTTTTATTATGTTCTTATATTAACTGCTTGTTCACAATCCTATGTTGAGGTTTCACTTCGGGTAATATTCACTTTGTTCTTCATATGTGTATTTATTTGTTATATCTTTGGTCATTATACTTATATAATGATTTTAAGAATGAAAATAATGATATAAATATCATGTATATTCATTGTATTTGTATAATAATAATCTATATAATTTTGAGTTATGAAATTGATCACACCATTCATGGAGACAGTATGTCGTACATACGCATGAATGCTATTTTCATTTTTATTGTCATATTTTAAGAAATAAGGTAAATGTAATATATATATTTATATAATTATAATTATTATAGTAGCATTATTATATCATAAATATCATATATGTTCACTAAACCCATCCTTAATGAATTCCATGAAGTGTGTGAACGAATTACATCAGTTTGAACAGGTGGTAGTCCACACTTCCTCAAAAGAAATTATTGTATTTACAACCAATGTAATATATTAAGATATGTGTTTTCAAAGGATTCAAAAATATTAATTAAATACTAAATATAATATATAACATATATAAATATAGTTTCCATCATAATTTCTACCATGAAAGGCGGTAAGGTAAAATGAACAATCATTATTTAGTGAGACGATAGTTCTCCGTAAACATATAAAATATGTTTGTTACCAACTAGATAGAGGTTTATGTGAGTGTAAGTAAAAACCATAGTAAAATAAAATTTTAGTATATTTAAGATAGTTATTTTTTATACAATCATGAAATAATTAGAGTTGATGGGGGTGGAAAAATAAAATTAAAGAAAGTAGCTTGAGAGAAGACGTTACCTCATAATCAGGTTACTCTTTTTGTTTTGGGAAAAAATAATTTCTTGGATTGGATCCTAACCAATGAAAGGATTATCTGAGTAAGGGATGGATTTTTGTATGTGTATTGGGTAAATATTTTCATAACCTAGGTGGCTTGAGAGGTGCGAAGAAGCGGGGGAGGTGGTGTACTTTTATAGGGAAGGGAAAGGCCACACTTGGCATTTTGAAAAAACGTTAGGTGTACCGATAAGGTTTATGTAAAAAAGTCATAAAAAATCAACAAAACTAAATAATGGAAGTTTAATTTTAGAATTGTGGATAGAAAATGGGTTTTTATAAGTTTTTTGGTCGTTTTTTGTCTTAAATTTAAGGATTAGTACTTTGTTAACCCAATTGTTCTCTTAATTTTTGTAATTAAATTTAATCAAATTCACTAGTATTTTCGGTCAAAAACTAAATTTAAATTATTAAAAATTAAAAATTATTTTGATCCCAAATATTTAATCCATTTTCCCAAAATCTAATCACATAATTGGAAGAAATTTATTTAAAAATAATCTTGCTGATGAGGCAATAATGTGGGGTTTTAAAGTAAAAACATCCTAATGTTTGCTAAATTTTTATACCAAATTTGAATGTGAAATTCATTCCAATGACCTAAATTGGATTAATTGATAAATTTTTTATCTAATTGAACCTTTAAACCAATTCATTATATAATTTACCCATATAAATAAATTAGATGAAAATGTAGTTTTGAATTAAAATGTGGTATTTTTTACTTTTCATAAAAAAATGATGTTTCTAAAAAATTCCCTTAATGTTATACATAAGATAATTTAGAATTCACAAATTAAGGAATTAAATTTATTTTACCAAATTCAATAACTAAATGTTTCTGAAATTAATTTTACTATTTTTCACAGAAGGACATTAAAAGAAATTCATTCGAGAAAACGGTAATTTTATACATATAAATACGTTACCAAAAACTGTATCTTTTGTTATCAATATATTTTATTTATTTGAAAATTATAATAAATACCTGAAAATTAGTTATTAATATTCATATAACTATGTTTAATGGCTCGGTTATAATTATCTCATTTGAACTATTATTATAATAAAATGATGTTTTATAGAAACATATGTGTTGCATGAAATGTACGTTAAGTCCATTTTACGTGTAATACACACCAAGTTGATTTTCCATGTAACATATGATGAGTCAGTTCAATTTCAAATGAATATTTTACTTACTTCATTTCAAGACCTAAATGAGAATTTAATTTATTCGAAAAAAGGACCATAAAAACTCAGGGTGTTACATTCTACCCCTTAAAATGAATTTCTCTCTCGAAATTTGTTAGTCAAGTAAAAAAATGAGTATAATTTTACTTCATCATATCCTTATGATTTTATATAGCTTCCTCTATCTAGTTATTTCTTCACAAAAATTTGACCTGGGGATTTGTCTTGTTTCATATAAATTTCTCTGATCGGTCCATAATTTCAACTGGTTGTTCTTAATAAGAAAGACCCTACTCCAGCGGTATGACCTCTACGTTTAATACATGTGAAGGGTTGGGTATGTACTCCCTCAAGATAGATACAAAGAACAAATCATGGGTTTGATAGAGATTTGGAGGAAGTTTCAAGTGATAGGCTACTATCCTGATATGATCAAGAAATTAAAAGGGACTGATATACATATAGATTAGTTTCCCTTTCTTCCCAAATCTCATAACTTTCTTCCAAAGTAAGATGAATAGAAACACCTTTTCACCAATATCAAATTAAATATTATTCAGTTAGTTATCGGCATAAATTTTCTACTAACATTGAACTGCCTTTATATGTTGTTGAATGGTTCTATCCTTCTCCACTATTTCTTCAATGATTAAATTCCCCCATAGATTTTTTATATAGCCTCATCCCAACACATTAGTGCTCTACTTTTCTTTTCATAGGGGGATTCATAAGGTTCCATGAAAAATATTGAGTAAAACCTATTGTTATAAGAAAAATAAACTAGATGAAGATGTTCATCCCAAACACCTTTGAAATCAAGAGAACATGATCTCAACATATCCTCTAGGGTTTGAATTGTTACATTAGTCTGACTATCTATTTTAGGTTGATAAGCAGTACCAAAATGCAATTCTATATCAAGTTCTTATTAAATGATTCTCTAGAAATTTTTGGTGAAAGTGAAATCCTGATCAGATACAGTAGAATGTGGTACTCAATATAGCCTTACCACTTCCTCAATGTATATACTAGAAAGCTAATCCAAAGAGAAATATTCTCTTATAGGAATGAAGTGTACTGACTTATTAAGGAGATAGACTACCACCCATATAGCATTAAACCCTTTATAGGTTTTGGGTAGTCTAATAAAAAATTCCCTTGTGATGTTTTCCCAATTCAATTTTGGTATTGGAAATAGATGAAACATCCCTTTTTTACTATTATCTTTCAGCCTTAACTTATTGACATAAAAAGTACCAAGTTAAAAACTCAGCTATATCTCTCTTCATTCCATCCCAACACAAATATTATTTTAAATCCTTATATATCTTCATACTTCAAGGAGGAATAGAGATTGAAAAACTATGAGATTCCTCTAATATATCCTTATTTAAATCCAGTATAGAAGGAACACATAACAGTTCTGGAACCTCATCATTCCATCTTGATCATGGTTAAACTCATGAACATTTCAGGTTTTCTTTTAAAGCTCCAAATCTTCCTTCTCCACCTCCTTAATATTTACTTGGATAGAGGGTTGAACATTCATTTGAGAATGATAATATTTTACCCATTCCTTCATGATTTACAGATCTATACGTTTAAAATCCATAATCATTGGAAATTTTGTGATCCTTATCATAGATTAGCTAGTGTGATCCTTCTGACTCAAAGTAGTGAGCATCATGTTTGCTTTCCCCGGGTGGTAATGTCCTGAGCAGTTATCATCCTTTATCATCAATAACCATCTTATCTGGTGCATGTTCAACTCCTTCTATTTGAATATATATTTCATAATTTTATGATCAGTATATATATTACTCTTTTATCCATAAATATAATGCCTCCATATCTTAAATTCAAAAACTACTACTACTATCTCCAAATCACGAGTTGGGTAATTTTGCTCATGAATCTTAAAATTTCATGAGGCACAAGTGATAACCATGTTATTTTTCATAATAACACATACTAATCCCCTCTTAGATTCATCAATATAGATTAAACACCCTTCTCTACTATAGGTTAATGTAAGCATAGGTGCACTGACTAACCTTCTCTCCAGTTCATTGAAATTTTCCTCACAATCATCTATCTATAGGAACTTGAAACCCTTCCATGTTAATTTGGTCATAGGATTAGATATTCATGATAACATATCCTATACCATTGATAATATTGAACTAATCCAAGAAATATAGGGATCTCAATCACTGTGGTTGGTCTAGTTTATCATTCAATAGCCTCTATCTTTGATTGATATACTTAGATACCATCTCTTGAGATTATGTAACCCAAAAATGAACACCTTTTCATCCCAAATTCACATTTTTTAAATATTTAATACAGTTTCTCCTTCCTTAGGGTTTTTAGTACAATTCTCAGGTGACTTCCTTTCTCTTTGAATAAGTAAGAGTATAATCTATAAATACTACCCTAAACCAATAAAAGTAGTCTCTAAAGACTATTTTAATTAATTCCATGATGATAGAAGGAAAACTTGTATGAAAAAAAGGAATCAATATATATTCATAGTGTCTCTACCTTATATGGAATCCTGTCTTGGTACACCATCCTTCTTAAGCCTCAATTGATGATATCCAGAATGAAGGCCAGTCTTGGTAAATTACTGAGCTCCGCATGGTTGATAAAAAAAATCATCAATATGGGGAAGAGGAAATTTTTTCTTTATTGTGATGTTGTATAAATCCTAATAATAAATGAAGAGTCTCATTGATCTATCTTTATGTTTCAAAAAAATAATGGGATCACCCCAAGTTGACACACTTGGCTGAATGAATCCCTTATCAAGGATTTCTTAGAGTTTCTTCTTCAATTATTACAACTCAACCAGGGCCATTCAATAAGGATTATTATAAATTAGTGTGGAACTAGGTATGTGTTTTATCGATAACTCAACTTCACGTTTTGGTGGAAGGCTAGGATACTCTTTCGGAAAGATATCCACTAATTCTCAAACAATAGGCATATCATCGATGTTGATTTTCACCCTGACCATTTGATATAAACAACCATTTTGGATGGTAATTATGACCAATATACTGGATTTAATATCCATAACAAGTTTATGGTTTTCATAAATTGTAGAGAAATCCAATCCATGCCTATTATGACATAAAATTCAACCAAAACTAGAATGAAAATATTTCTAGGAATCACATTCCTTCAAAATCAAATCAGAGAGGAATCATAGACTTGGGATGAAATCATCATACCATTAGGGGTTTGTACTCCTAATTCCATATCTTATTGTTTCGGAGGAATCTAAACAAATTTAGAAAATAATTAAGATATCAATGTATGGGTTGATCCAAAATTAAATATGACATTAGTAGTTCTAGAGTGGATGGTATGTGTACCTTTCATCACGTTGTTATCACAACCCTCATCAGAAATAGAGATTGCATGATATTTCCCCTTTTCCATTAGCTTAAGAGGATACTGACATCAATCATCATCACAAGCCGTTATGACTGGGCAGTGGTTAGAATAATTTCCATTCTCTTTACACTTTTAGCACTGAATCTGGGGAGGCTCATTATGTGCTACTTCTTCTCCATTTGAAATATTTTCTAACTTATTCCCTTCACTTCGGTAATCAAATACCTTATAGACATCCCTTCCACACTTAAAACATTTGTTAGACCCCTTAATGAAACTTCCTCCATGCTTCTTCCCACACGTAGAGCATAAAGGAAATATCATCTTCATCTCCTCATGGTTTTTAGGTATTCCCTTAAACTCACTCATCCTTTTCTTGTCAAAACCATAAGGTTGATACGTGACTCCAACCTCCATTTCAACTTTGATCATACAACACTCAATCTCTTCATATCTACCTAAGTATATTATGGATAGTGCCCTTAGGATACTTTTATTTTATACACTAAAGAACCTTTCAACTTTACTTTGAAGATGGATGATAATTCTAGAAGCGCACCTCACAAGTCTCTTAAAATTAGCCTCGTTGGAACAAATAGATTCATAATCCCTTTGTTTAAAATAATGTAACTCTTTCTCTATGTTGGTATAAAGAATTCATGTAATGTACTTATTGAAAAATAATTTCTTGAACTCAACCCTATCCATGGATTCCATATCACCTTACTACATCATACTCATGACTAGAGTCTAGTATCAGTAAGCTTCACCTTCTAAATGATAAAAATATAGAATGAATTTATCTTGCTTCAAACAATGGAGAACATAGAATATATATTCCATAATACTAATACATTATTTTAAAACAAGTGGATTAGATGACCCTATTAAAGAAGGGGGATGTTGCCTCAAAACAGTCTTAGGAGATTGTTGTTCCCTCATTTTCAAATTTGGAAGTCCAACATGATTCATAGCTTAAAAAAGCTGTCTGAGCATAAAAATTCAGTTTTTCATTCAAAATCCTGTATAATTTAGTTTCATAAGAGGACAATCATTTCATTGTCCATCGCAATCACCATTAATTAGGTTACATCAGGTTCTATAAATTGACCTAATCCAAAAAGTTTAGAGCAAGAAACAATTATCATATTGAGGAACGACATAATCCTGTAAAGTCACTTATTGGATATCTAAACTATGACACCAAACCAAATCTATGAATCATCAGGTTTATCCAAGATTAATCTTATCAAACTTTTATATAGATCCATTATGACGTCTTGGGAATAATTTTTGAATTCCCAAAGCATATCCCATGGGAGTGTCAAACCAAGAATGCATAAGTTCTATTGTCGTGTACCAGATTACCCTAAATCAGGCCCAAAACATTTTTTCGGAGTTGTTACCCCCAGGTACATCTGTTCTAGAGCCACCTAATTTTGTAGTATCTATATAAGGATATATTTCTATGAAACCACTCACTCTATACTTTACCAAAATTTCATGACATCTTCCAATACATTTCTTTAACCTTAGAATTAGCCCTAGACATCTCCTTAGGGTTCTCACTAAGATTTTCTCATCATAGCTTCCAAAGGTAAACTAAAACATTTCTTTATTACCAATTATAGAGATCCTATATTTTCAAACATTATCATTACATAACATTTATTGAATACTTAAAACATTATTCAAATAGACAACGAAAGATTGTACAAGTCTAGTTCCTTTGGAAACATGGAAACATAAACATTCATAAAGAAGTTAGCTACATTATCACCCACTAGGATCTTCCTGAAAACCACCAACCTTATACACATCAAAAATAATAAACATCTTTATAACCTGGGGTAGGAAACAAAAAAATGGGTGAGCTCGGATGCTCAGTAATGGTAATGAAGGGATATATATAAGAATAATCATGAGAATAAGTGTATGAGAACATGATCATGAAAATAGAAGATCATACCTTGAATATCAACCATCATATGAGTGAAACATGGAATAAATATTAGAAGTTCATAATATATGAATCATTCAAAAATAAAGAACATAATTCATGAAATCATAGCATATGAATAAAATATGGAAATGTGGTAAAAAAATAAACATATAATCTGATTTCCATATTAGCTAGGGAATTACTGCCAAGACCATCTTTGGTTGTATTGGTTCACTCCCCATACCTTCTGAGTAGTCATGGTTCACTCCCATGGACATATTTCAAGCAGTAGTTCACTTCCCATACCATATTATAGTGTTGTTTCACTCCAATGGACATCTTAGTAGTGACGGTTCACTCCAAATATCATCTTAATCAATCTCATTAGATATAAATCTTTACCCAATGCATTTGGAGGGATATATAGGTTCCAACCATATCATAGTGAAATCATACATACATGACACAAAAGATCATAAATAATTATAACTTAATCCATGATAATAAATTGGAATTTTGAATATTTAATAATATCACAACCTGTTGAAAAATATAGGCTTCATAATCATTTCATTATGAACATAACCAGTGAAAAGAAGTGGGTTTCAAAAGAATATAACATGTGATAGAGAAATGAGTTTCGCAAACATCATTACATAAAAACATAATCCATTTAGAGAAAAAAATATGAATGGAAACATTGAATAATTTCCTCCTAAAGGAATGAGTAACACCGACAGATTTTATCTTAGATTGGAAAAAGTTTTAAAAGATCTTTTAAAAACATTTCTTGAAGAAAATATCCTTTCTACTTTGAAAAATTATTTTTAAAACATAATACATTTTTTAAACCTTTTTCTTTGAAAATAGATTTGAAAACCTATGAAGGAACCTCTTAAAACCCTAATTTTTTTGAAATAATTTTTTCCTTGAAAATGATCTTTAAGGTTCATTTGAAAACATTTTAAAAAATAAGGTTTTTTGGTAAAATAGATTTCCGACCGAAGAGATAAATACTGTAAAACATCATAATTTTTTATTAAATATATTAAGTACAAAATAGTAAAGAAAATGGTAATAAATCATGAATAAATTATCATTATTTTGATGGGAATAAAATTAAAGTGTTTTCATGAGTTATTGATCATAATATTTCAATAAAGGAAGCAGAATTCTAAAACATATTGATAAATGATGAGATTATTTCAAGAAACTCTTACCAAATGGTACCTTGGGATCATACTATCAATTATGAAAATAAAACTAAATAAAGATTAAAATTTTAGGAAATTAATTTTATTCAAGATATAACCTATCAAATGGAAGTATATACACCTATAAAATAAATGTAAGTGTATAATAAAACATATGTCTCAAAGAAGGAAAATTGATACAAAAATGCTTTACGGGTTTGGTACCTTTTGAAATATTAACCTAATGAAAAAAGATCATATAATTGATATGTAAATAACCATAAATTAAAGTTTTAGATCAATTTAATAAATCCATGTTCATTATACACACCACACAAAAGTACTCAGTGGTTAATAAAGCCTATATTTCACAAAAATAAAAAGTGAGAGAAAACCTCCTTACCTTGTGTCTTGAATCTCATAATACTTGTTCAAAACAATGGTTTAATAAATATAAAGTTACTATAAATATTTTAAAGATCCATATTATTATATCTGATACCATATATGGTTTTATTATGACATTATATTACCCACTTGTTAACATTCCTATGTTGAGATTTCACTTCAGGTAATATTTACGTTGTTCTTCGCATGTGTATTAATTTGTTATATAATTGGGCCTTATAATTATGTCATAATTTAAAGAATTTAAATAATGATATAAATATAATTTATATTTACTATAGTTTATTATAATAATATATAGAATATATTTGTAATAAATTGAATTCACCGTTCATTGAGATGGTATGTCGTACGTATGCTTGAAAGATTTTTTCATTTTTGTTGTCGTATTCAAAGAATGAAGGTAAATAAAATATGTGTGTGTATATATATATATATATATTATTAACATATAATTATTATTTTATATATATCATATAATTTCACTAAAACCATCCACAAAACATTCCATGTAGTGTGTGAACCAATCACATCACATTGAGGGGCAGTTATGCTCACTTCCTCAAATAAAATTATCGTATTTACACCAAATTAAAAGTATAAAGATTTATGTTGTAAAAGGATTAAATAAACATAAATACATAATAAATATAATTTGTTACATATATAAAAATATTTTCCATCAATATTTTCACCATGAAGGAGGTTAGAAAAAAAGAACAATCACCATTTTGTGAGGTGGTAGTACACCATACACATAAACATTATGTTCATTACCCATTAGATGGAGGTGTGTGTGAGTATAGTTCAAAGAATTAGAATAAAAAAATCTTATTTTATTTAATATACTGGTTTTTTATATAACTATGGAGTAAATATAATGGTGTGGGTGCAGAAATAAAATAAAATAAAGGTGCTTGAGAAAATATGTTACCTTTTAATTGGGCAACTGCTTTTGGTTTGTTCCAAAAGGATTCTATGGTTTGATTCCATACCAATGAGAGGATTATAGGAGGAATTTATGGATGTTTTAAAGTGTATTGGTCATATTTTGGATGAATATAAGTGGTTTGAGATGTGTGAAGAAGAGGGAGAGGTTTTGGCCTTTTATAGTGAAGGGAAGTGACACAATCGACATTTTGAAAACAAGTTAGGTGTACCGATGTGTTTTCATAAAAACCAACCAGACTAGATAATTTAAGTTTAATGGTATATTAATGGACTTAATGGTTATTTTTGAAAAGTTTTTAGGTTGTTTTTGTCTTAAATTTAAAGCTTAGTACTTTGTTAGCCTAATTCTTCTCTTAATCTATGTAATTTATTTTAATCACTTTCACTATTATTTTTTTAAAAAAAAACTAAGTAGAAATTATTATAAATTATTATGACTATAAATGTGGAATAAATTTTTAAAAATTAAAATAATATAAGTGGTAGAAATTAATTTAAAAATAATTCCATTGACGGGACGACACTGCAGGTTTTTAAGGTGAAAATTTCCAAATGTTTGATAGGTTTTTATACCCAATTTAAAGGTGAAATTGATTCCAATGAACTCAACTGAATTAATTGATAAAAATACAATTTTATCAAATTTTTAAACCAATTTTAAATATAATTTATACTTATAAATAAATTATACTAAAATGTTGTTTTGAATTAAAATCTGGTATTTTAAATTTTTCATCCAAAAATGATGTTTCTCAGAAAAATCCCAAAAATAATGCCTAGTATAATTTTGAGATTATAAATTACAATATAAATATTATTTTATATAATTAAATTTATAAATATGTATATAATTAATTTTTTTATTTTTCACTGAAGGATATTAAAATCAGTCCGTTCGAGAAAATTGTATTTTTAAAAATATATGGACTTTACCAAAAATTATATCTTTTTTATCAATATATATATATATATATAATTATAAAAAATATTTTAAAAGTTGTTATTACTTTTCATATAACTGTGTTTAAAGGCTAGGTCATAATTATCTAATTAAAATTATTATTACAATAAAATGATGTTTATTAGAAACATTAATATTGAGTGTAACGTACACCAAGTTGGTGTTGTGTGTAACATAAAACATTGGTATTTTACTTGTAACATACATCTATTCAGTTTTATGTGAATTTAATTTTTTAATTAGTGCATTTTAAGACATAAATGAAAATTTAATTTATTCGAAAAAAAAGTTCCATAAAAACATGGGGTGTTATAGTGATCCTTCAAAACAACGGTTTCTAATTTTTTTAATGGTTTTTAAAAAATATCATTCATTAATTTTCATGGAAGTGGATTTAATATATTTTTACAATGGTTTTAAAAAATTATGTTATATTTTTGAAAGGTTATTTTCAATGAAGTTTTTTTTTCAAAATATGTTATGATTTAAAAAGAGTTTTCTTTCAAAAATAGAAAGGATATCTTTCTCAAGAACTATTTAAAGATATCACATAAAATTATTTTCTATCCAAGATAATATTATTTTATATTAATTATGATTTATTGGGAATATTATTGAAAGAAATTTATCCTTAATATTTTATTGTTGGTTTATGTTTATATTTATGAAATCCATTTCTTTTATGTGGGTTATATTATGATGAAATTTTTATGAATCCTTTTTTATAGGTTCTCATATGATGAATGATATATGTTATTGTCGCACAAAAATATATGGTTTCATTTATGTGATGGGTGGGACCTATATCTCCCTAAAATTCATCAGGTAAATATTTATATCTAATGAGATATTTATGGAAACAAGTCGACACGCTTGATCCACAATGAAAGATAGGGAAAATCGATCCACTATGGAATGATGGATAAAACCTATCAACTATGGAATGATAGGTGAACTAACTCCATTAAAAGGAAAGATATATGATTGGGGATGGTGGTGTTTACTTCCCAGAAGGTTTAGTTCCCATTAAGTTCCATGTTATGCTTTGGAAATGCACATTGACTTATAGAGAATTATTTTACATGTTTATACATCTGCCAAAAATTTATTGTCTTATTCTTAGGTTAAGTGTTCATGGACAACGATATTTATTGAATAATTATTAATGTCTTATTAAATTCCATTATTTATGACATTTATCCAGTATATGATATTTATAATGACCTAAACTTATTGAATAATAATTTTTTCATAAAAATGTGTCTTATATTATACTCAACAAAACTAAATATCTTTAATAATGACGTGAGTATAAATATAATTATAAACATAAAGTTTCTACTATTATATGGTAATTGGTCAATATGACCATTGGAAACAATACTATTAATAATAATTTGAACATTATAATTATTGTTACAAATAGAAATGATAATGGTTAATTCATGTAGAAAAGAGAAATGATGGACTCAATCATTAGTGTTGGGTCGTACAAATACCATCTTTTAGAGCTAGGGATGGAGGTAGAATCAATGGTATTGGATTTTGAACAAGCCTAATAAAAGCTTTAATATGTTGAGCATGAATAAAATTACATATGAGAGAAGTTTATGTTTTTGAAAATTACCACTTGGGCGATGTTATCTGAGCCACACCAAAAATCTATCACCACAGCACACCTAAACCTTAGTACATATGTGGGTATTATAAGAGGTTATGTTTAAAGGTAGTATATACTAAAAGAGTAATGAAATTTTATAAATAAAATTGGTGTTCCATCAATTCTTTTTTAATAATAGTTTTTCTTAGTAAAATTGAGTAGGAATTTGATAAATTGATTTTTCAGAAAGAAATTATACAATTCATAAAATTTATTGGTATTATAATAAACTGTTATGTTATGAGTAATACTTATTTTTAAAAAATATAATGGTTAAAAGACACTTATATAGATAGAAATGATAAAATAATTTTATTTTTCTCAAGTGTTAGAAATTTTACTATGGAATTTCACTATGCCTTTTCTATCCGCTATTATTTTTGATAAATAAAGATTTTTATATTTATTAGTTAAAATTATCATATTTAGATAATTATTACAATAAAATAAATATCATTTTTTAAATCATAATGTCCAAATTAGGTTAGGATAAATCTATGATTATTTTTAAAATACTTTATTTTTTCATGAATAGTAATAATACAGTTTGAGTTTTTTGGTTAGTTTAATGACATCATAATTTTTTCATAATGATGTAATAAATAATTGACCACAATAAAAGACTTAATATATGTCATTTTATTAATATCAAGTATTTTAATATATTCTAATAAATTTTGGAGTTTATAAATTACATTCCAAATTTAAAAATTGAAATTTAACATTAAAAATGTTATTTTGTGAAAACATTAATTTTATATTTCATACTAATTAATATAAAATTTATGTCAACCCTTGTGGATTACAATATCATTATTTGTGTCCATGTGTCTAATAACATGAGAAAATAACATGGTCAAGCCCATATTTTTTCATTTACCTCTACCTAAGTGTGTTAGGAAATTAATAAACAAGTCCTCCTCTTTTTCTATAAATATCCACTCATTATTTCAATTAGTTTCACATTCAATTCATTTTACATGAATCCCTGATAGTTTTACCTCACAAGGAGTCCACCAAAGGAATCTTCAAGCACTGAAGTTCTTAATCTTTTAGTTTTAGGACAAACTCTTCCAAGTAAGGTAAATCTCAACTTATTTTTTCCATTCATGTTCCATTTTTTATGTGGTATGTATTTAAAATATCAATACGATGTAATTTTATCCATTTTAATATATCTGTTTAATGTATTAAGAGTATTTTATACATTTTTTACCCTCTTCCCCTCTCTTTTTGATGTTTTCTAAAACAATGTTTCATACCTGTTATGCTGCTATATTTTCTTCTCAGAATTTATCTCTTTTTTCTCAAGAAATTATCTTATTTTCTTTTGTGAATACCCAACAATCATTATTTTATATGGGTATTCACCTATATTTCAAAATTATCATTTTATTTAGGTATTAACATACATGAAAGCTTCCTTCATTTTTTATTGGGGTAATAATGACATAAACCTATTATCTTTAAGCATTCTTTTTAAAATGCCATGATTTTTTATATGAAACTTATTCCTATTATTCACCAAGTATTATTTATGAAATTTTTTATTTTAATAAACTTGGATCAAATTAATTGATGCCTATGATGGGTGAACCCTGATAATTCTCTAATGCATTGGGTAAAAAATATAATCTATAGAGATGTAATATTATACGACACCTTGGTTAAAAATCTTGGTAATTTTTATGAAACCTCAGTGATAAACCTTGGTGATTAGCTTATAAATTTCTCAATTAAATGTTGTTTCCACATTTCCATGATATTATTCATATTCGTTTTACTTTGATATGTCTCTTTTTTCCTGTTCTCATGACTTTATAATATTAGTCATATTTTTATCGATAATTCTAATGATCTGTTGTAAATTATTTCCCTTGATTTCTATTATTGGGCCTTATGCTCGCCCTTTATATTGATATATGTCCCCAAATTATTACTTTCTATTAATATAATTTTTATGAACCTACTTGGAATATTTTCCAGTGGATTAGAATAATTTTTATGTTTTCTTCTATTATGGGCCTTTTTTCTAAGAAACTAAACTGTAAAAGATCCTCTATTTGTATAATGAAATGAAAAGTTATGTAACTAAAAGGTGAAATTCCATAGTTTTTTATAAAATTATGGTTTATTTATTTTTGAAAATTTGGATTTTAAAAATTTATGAATAACCTCAGAGTAATGTTTAAAAATTGGAAAATATCCTGTTATTTTAGGGAAGTATTAAGTAAGTTCGTTCCGAGAAATGAAATCCCAGCATAGATATAAACAAGTGTATGTTATTATAGAATAGATATACCTAGGGTTAAAAACTCTGACAAGGTGTGTCGGGCCTAACTCAACATAACCGGGTACACGATAATGGGCATTACTGTCCACCTAGAATGACACTCATGGGGAATATGTATGGTTAATCACAAGATTTTTATGAACCATTATGAATGATTTATAGAAAATGTAATTGTTGTTAAAGAATGACATATTTAAGCATGATGTTTTAACACATGATTTTTTTATAATTATAATACTATTAAATGAAACAATATTCTCACTATGGTTTTCTTCTTTTATAAAATTATGGGAAACATGATAAAAAATGTAAATGGTGAGCACAATGGAAAAGGCACAGATGGTCTTCCAATGGAATTCATAATAGAATAATTCATAAGAATGATTAATCAACTTCCTTGAGTTATGATCAATAACATGAATAAATCCAAGAGACTGGATTCACCTCAAATGAAACAACTTTATGTTGAGTTCTCTATACATCAATGGCCACGTTATTTCAGTGTGTTTAACGACACATTGATTTATGAAAAGTGGATAAGCTCTATAGAATGTTTCATTTTTTTACTCCATTGTTCGAAATAAGAGAAAGTCACCTTGGCAGTGTTTACCTTAGAAGGAGAAGCATATTTGTGGTTAAAATTGATTAAAAACAAAAATCCAAGAAGGGTTATTGAATCTATGGATTGGGAAGTATTCAAGGTAACCTTTCTAAAAACATATTTCCATTTTTTGATGGGAACAAAAATGGAGAAGTAATTCCTAGAGTTGAAGCAATTATAAAATGAATCTATGAGAAGATACAAGTAGAAGTTTACAAGGCTATCTAACTTCACGTATACCTTTTTCATGGATCCTAAGGAAAATTTTGATAGATTATTCCCTGGACTAAGTCCCCATATATAAAAGAATCTGTCCAACCGAGACTATTAAAACTATTTGGAGAATGCGAGGAGTGCTATGAAAATTTAACTAAACTTTAAAGAGATGCAATGGTCCAATAGATCTAATGAAAATAAGATATCAATATATCAATGATTAGGGAGTATATTTGATCAAGGAATATGAGGAAATCATGTGAAACTTCCCAAGTTAAAAAAAATTGGGGAAGAATCATTCAGGAAACTGTTTTATTTGGATTAGGTAATGTTAAAAGTGTGGAAGAGATGATTATATTGCTCAGAACTGTCTTACTGAGATGAAGCCTTAAATTATCAACACAAATGAAAAATTAAATATGGGGAATTCCCTACATGATGTCTGGTGCTTCAAGTGTCGAAAACTTACGCACTTATCCGATCACTATCATAATCCAAATACAATGGGGGGAAATCACCATAAAAATCAGCATAGGTCAACGGGGCAAGGTTGTTCTTTTGTTATCACTAAAGTAGAACTTGAAGCTCTAAATGATGTGGTGGAAGGTACTCTTTTTGTTTTGTCAAAGCTATAAATTACATTGTTTGATTCTGGTTTATGTGTTCCTTAATTTCCTCTATGTTTTCAAAGAATATAAAATTGATCCATAAACTTCTTGAAGTCAAACTATTATTCAAGACTCCTAGGGGGATTACATAATCATCAACACTCAATAAAAACTCTATTATTTACTTTGGTGAGAATAATCTCATCCCAAATTTAGTATTCATTCCCATGATGGAATTCAAAATTATACTAGGGATATACTATACATCAAAGTATAATGATAAGATCAATAGAAAATGAAAGGAAATCGTAGTATTCTTAAATGTAAAACATATAGTTGTTTTCAAAGGTGAGATATATCGACCTAATCTTTGTCTAGAAAAACCTCCCATAGCCTTCTTTATGGAAGTGATCGGTGAAGATGAAGTAGGAAATAAAATTAAACATATAAGAAATGTCTCCATTATTTAGGAATATATTGAAAAAATTTCTAAGGAGTTACCAGGACCTCCCCCAAAAGGAGAGGTATATTTCTCTATTGAGATCATTCCTGGTTCCAATCCAATTTAAAAAACTCCATATAGAATAGAAAATGTTAAGCTGGATAATTAAATAAAAAACTCCATGATCTTTTGGAGAAAGGGTTTATCTAGCCAGGTGTGTCTCTATAGGGAGTACCACTTCTATTTTTTAAGAATAAGTAGTGATCAATAAGACTATGCATTGATTATGGAGGACTTAATGAGATCACATTGAAGAAAAATTACCATCTTCTAAGAATTGATGATTTATTTGACCTGCTTTTTGGGGATTAATTTTTTTCCAAGATTGATCTTCGATCTAGTTATCATCAATTGAGGTTGAGGAAAGAATATATTCCAAAGGACACATTCCAATCAAGATAAGGGGATTATGAGTTTGTGGTTATACACTTCTTCTTGAATAATGCTCTTTATATTTTTATGTATTTGAAGAATAGAATCTTTAAGGACTACCATGATAATTTTCTTGTAGTTTTTATTGATGATACAATGATATAATATAAAATTTCATGAGGAGAATAAGAATCATATAAGGGTTATATTTAAAACTCTAAGGAATGAGAGATAATTTGGAATGTTAATCAAATGTTAATTTGAGTTACAAAAAGTTTCTTTCTAGGGGAAGATTATAAACAATGAAGAAATCATAATTGATCATCCAAATAAAAAGGCTATAGAGTAGTGGCCTTATCCTATAATAGTAACTATGATTTTTACTTCTCTTGGATTAATAGGATATTATTGGAGTTTTGTGAAAAAAAATTCATGATTTTCTAATCCACTAACAAAGTTAACTCGAAAAAGGGCTAAGTTCATCTGGATAAAGGAGTGTGAAGAAAGATTCCAAGAGATGAAGAATATATTTGTTACTTCACCCATGTTAATTCTACCCTCTATTAGGGAAGGATTTGTTATTTTCAGTGATGCATCTCTAAGGGATTGGGTGCGTCCTCACCCAAAATGACAAGATGATTTCTTATGCATATCGACAGTCAAAAGCCTCATGAGAAGAATTATTATACAAATGACCCAGATATGGCTGAAATTGTTTTTGATATGGAGATATGAATTCATTATATTTATGGGGATAAATGTGATATATAAAAACACCACCAAACATTAAAGTATATTTTCACACCAAATTAATTGAATAATAGATAGCGAATAAGGTTGGGCCATCTTAAGGACTATGATTGTTCAATTCATTATCATCCCGATAGAGAAGACAAAGTCACTAATGTATTAAGTAGAAAATAGCATGTTGTTATAGAAATGATGTGGATTCATAGATATCCTTTGATAAAAGACCTAATAAAACTGGACATGGGAATCATAAGTTAAAGGAAATCATGAAACTTATACCAAATGATTTCTAAACCATCATTACTATATAAGATCAGTAAATCTCAAAGGGAAGATCCTTAATTAAGTGGATACGAATAATGGGAAGTTTCTTGAGTTCAATATTGATTAATAAGGTGTTCAAAAATTTCGTACAAAGTAATGTGTTCTGAATTTTCTGGAAATAAAAAGGGAGATGGTGGATGAAGATCATAGACCTACTTACTCTATACGTCATGGAAGCATGAAAATGTATAGGGCCTTTCATGGTCTTTATTTTTGGTATAAAATGAATAGTATGATTTTCAACAACACTACATGGTGTTGGGTGTGTCCGAAAGTAAAGGCAGAGAAACATCTTCCTAAATGGTTATTATAACCACTACCCATACCACCATGGAAGTGAGACAATATAACTGTGGAAATTTTCACTGGTCTTCTGAAAATATCCAAATGAAACAATAAGATATGGGTTATATTGGACCTTCTCACCAAGATTTCCAATTTTATCTCTATTCAGGAAGATTTCTTTCTTGACCAAATTTCCATTATACATGTGAAGGAAGCAATAAGGCTGCATGGGGTACCACTCTTTATCAAAACTGATAGTGATCCAATGTTCATATCAAAATTATGGAGAGGTCTTCAACATTCTATGAGTACCTAATTGAATTTAATTATGACCTATCACTACCAAACTGATGGGAAATCTGAAATTACGATTCAAACACTCATGGATATACTGAGAAGATGTTGAGAACATGATCAATTTAATTTATAGGTGGATGATATCAAAACCTCCCATTATTGGAATTCTCATTAAACAAAAACTTCCATTTGAGTATTCAAATGTAACCATATGAATCTCGATTTGGTATGTGATGTAGAAATCCTAATTTTTGTGTTGAAGATATTGAGAGAATGATTCTTGGGCTTAATCTTGTATAAGTGATGATAGAAATGGTTCATGCCATCCCACAACACATAATGCTTCTTACAATCAGAAGACGAGCTATACTGACAACCATCGAAGGTACTTGGATATTTATGTCGGTGAAAAAGTCTTCCTTAAATTTTTACCTTGGAGGAGAGTCATGTTTTTTGCTATGAATGGGAATACCAGCCCCAGTTACATTAGCACCTTTGAATTCTTTGATCGTATAGGACTAGTGGCATATTGTCTTTCAATTCCACTAAACCTAGCTCATGTTCATGATTTTCCCTCATATATCTCTTGGGGAAGTACATTCACGACCATTCCCATGTACTGAATCCGGAGGTGGTAAAAATGAAACATGACCTCTCTTATGAGGAGCGACCGATGGATATCTTGGACCATAGAGACAAGTTTTTACTCAATAAGACAACCCCCATTGTTAAAGAGTGGTGGAAGAACAAAAAATCTAAAGAAGTCACATGAAAACAAGAGGAAACAATGAGGTAGAAGTTACCACACCTTTTCTCAACAGAGGGAACATGATGAAAATTTGTGGATGAAATTTCATAAGGGGGGAAGAATGTAATAACCCAATCTTTTTTAATGATAATTCTTTCTTGAAAATGTGTATTATATTATACTCAACAAAACTCTATCTGTTTGATAATTATATGAGTATAAATTGAAATGTTACCATCGGGTTTCAAACATTATATGAGCATTGGAGAAAATAATATTAAAAATAATTTTAACTTTATAATCATTTTTATAAATATAAATGATAATGGTAAATTAATATATAAAGGATAAACAATGGCCTTAACCCGTAGAGTCATTTCATAAAAAAGCCCATTTTTCAAATAATGGGAAGGAGGTAGTGTCACTAGGCTTTGATCTTGACTAATCCTAATCCGATCTTCTATATGTTATGCTTGAATGAAATTATGTATAAGGGAAGTTCAATTTAGTGAAAATTACCACATGGGCGATGTTATTTGAGTCGCCCTAAAAATATACAACCATCGCACACCTTACCCTTAGTTTATATGTGATAGATATAAGAGGTTATGTTTTGAGGCTATAGTTATTTAATTTTTAATGAAATTGTATAACTTAAAAAAAATTCCATCAATTCTATATTAAGAATAATTTTTCTTAATAAAATTGAGGTGAAATTTAATAAATTGATTTTTTGGACACAAATTATACTTTTTAGAAAATATATAAATACTATAATAAAATAATATATTATGAATAATACTTATTTTAATGAAACATTATGATTAAAAAATCTTATTTAAATATAAATGATAAAATAAATTTGATCATGTGTTTGAAATTTAACTAAGCTATTTCACTATGCATTTTCTATAAGCTATTATTTTTAATAAATAATGATTTTTGTGCTTAAAAGATAAATTTATAATATTGGGATAATTATTATGATAAAATGAATATTATTTTTTAAATCATCCAGTCAAAATTATGTTAGGGTGAATTTATGATAATTTTCTAAAATATATTATTTTTTTATGAATAGTAAAAAAATAGTTTAAGTTTTTTGGAATGCTGAATGAAATCATAATTATTTCATAATGATTAAATAACTAATTAACCACAATATAAGTCCTAATATATTTTATTTAATTAATATATTGTTTTTATTATATTTTAATAAATTTCAAAATAAATAATTCACTTTCTAAATTTTAAAATCGAAAATTTACGTTTTGAAATGTTATTTCGTAAGAACTTTAATTTTCAGTGCCAAAATAAGTAATATAAATTTTTTTTACTCTATTGGATTAAAGTATCATAATAGGCGTCCAACATGTATAATACCAATGGAAAATACCATGGGTAAGCCCATGGTTTAGCATTTAGACTACCTAGGTGTCATAGGAAATAATAAACAAATCCTCCTCTTTTGCTATAAATACCCACCAATTTTTTAATTTAAAATCACATACAATTCATCATCCATGATAATAAAATATTTTACCTCCCAATTATTCCTACCATGGTTTCCTCAATCCCCCAAAGCCCCCATATTTTCGTTTTAGGAGTTATTCTTCAAGGTAACAGAAATCTTGACTACTCTTTTCCTTTCAAGTTCATTTTTTTGTGGTATGTCTTTCTAATTTTCATACTATGTTATTATATCCATTTTATTATATACCTTTACTATATTAGGTTTCTTTTATTAATTTAATACCCTTTTCCCGCCTCTTTTTAATTTTTTCTAAAACCATGTTTCATACCCATTATGTTGTCGAATTGTTTTCTTAAAATTTCACACTTTTTTCTAAAGAATACATATTATATTATTTTATTAATATGAAAACCTCTTAATTTTAAAGTGGTATTCACCTATATATAAAAATTACATATTTTATTATGGTATTAACACACATGAAACCTGCCTTCCTTTTTAGGGGGTCAATAATTTCATGAAGATCTTGTCTTTAAGCATTTTTTTTAATATTCCATGATTTTGATATGAAACCAGTTTCTTTTATTCTCCATGATTTATTTGTGAAATGTTATATTATTATTATATTTGTGCTTCACACATATTAATGGTTCACCATGATAGTTAACCATTTAATTTTGTAAAGAAAATTAATCTCTAGAAACTACATGTTTTACGATACCTTAGTGAATAAACTTTGTAATTTTTATGACACCTCTTTGATAAACCTTGGTGATATGCTTATGGATTACTCAATTATATGTTGTAGACACATTTTAATGTTATGATTCATGTTATTTTCACTATGATATTTATTTTTTCCCATTATCATTCCTTTATTATAATATTCACATTCTTATTGATAATTCTTATAACCACTTGAAAACTATTTCCATTACTTTCCCTTAACTGGAAATATTCCCACCCTTTCCTTGGATGTATGTCGTCGGGTTATGAGGTGAAAAAAAATTACATGGTATGAACCTATCATGAATCCTTTTAATTGTTTTAGAATAATTTTTACTTTTCATTTACAATGTTCCTTTTTTCAAAAATCTAAACTTTAATAGATCTTCTATTTGTACAATATAATAAGAAGTTATGTTAATGGAAGGTGGTGGGACATAATATTTGATATGCAGGGTACATTTTTTTAATGTTAAGATCATGTCATCATACCATTATGTTCATGATTATGAATACATATATCTCGTTCTTACCCTTACTGAGCGTATGAGCTCACCCATTCTTATGTTTCCTTTACCTTGGTTATGAAGAAAGTTTTAAATAGTATTACTATAGGGGAAGATATTTATAGTATATGTTTAAGATCTTTGACCATATTAGATGTTCATTTTCTATGTTTCCAAGGCACTAAACTATTATGGTATTCAAGAATGTTTTTGTGAAATGTAATGAATATTCATCTAATAATATTTAATATCCATTTATGAAAATCCTTGGACTTTATAGTTAGTTTCAGGGAAATGGTTAAGTCAATCTTTGGAAACTAGAATGATAAAATTTTAATGCGATACCTTGATATATATATTTATAAGGATATGTCTAGGGAGGTCTCTAAGTACAATTATTTGTATATGATAAAATCCTAGAGTTTTTATAATAATCATGAATAAACTAGGATTAAACCAATGGTGTCATAGATTGGGATATTATAAGAAATTTCCCATTATGAATTGGTTATACCACAATGATTAGTGTTACTCACACTATTCATTGTAGTTTTAATCAATTTGTGGAACCCCAAGGAACCATGTTAATGATGAATGTGATAGTAAATTCAATGTTTTTACTATTGAGTAACTGAATGTTATGGGGGTAAGAATGAAAAATATTTGTTTATACTCACAAAACATTCTCAAGATATGAATCTTCATGGACTTCCAAATGATAAAAGGAGGAAAAAACATTTTGTTAAGTCCTTCATGAGGAAGTTCCCACATTCTTTCAGTGGATCTTCTAATCCACGAGTGGATGAGTAATGGATCAATACCACTAAAAATATATTTTCAGTTCTCCAATGTTCATAACATGAGAAATTAATTTTGGAAATCTATCATTTTTAAGGTGAGGTAGATCAATGGTGGAATCTTATAAAAAATATGAGGAAATGTGATGAAATTGACTCCATGGAATGGGACGAGTTCAAGAACATATTCTCCAATAGGTATTTTTTCATATTCTTCATACAAAAATGGAAAATAATTCTTTGATTTTAAGAAAAAGGATTATGAATACATTGGAACCTATGAATCATATTTTAAAAGACTAATGAGGTAAACTACTAACATTATCATCCATATTTAAAGTAATTTAGATTGATTTTTTTTTTGGATTAAAATTATGTATATGATGGTATTTATACATAATGGACTTCTGTAGTTATGAATAAATCATCCAATGTGCCATTAAGGTGGAAATGTAGGTTGGATTTATATATCAATCTCATGGTTATGACATGAAAAGGAAGAGGGGGTTTAAATAAAATTATAAAAACCGTAGATAGAATAAGATGAGTTTTTCTTTATGTTAAAAGTGTGGGAAGAATCATGGTGGATATTATATTAAGGGGACAAGTAAATGTTTCAAGTGTGGAAAGGTAATTTATCTGGAAAACGAATGAAAAATTAATGGGATGAAGTTATGTAATGATGTGAATAGAGATAATGATACACCTAATGAATCCTCCACACTTTAATTTGTTAAGTCTTAGGAATGTTTTCATTATGCCAATCAATTCCCAAATCCAAGGGTTAACGTTGATGATTTCCATAAAAATCATCTTAAAGCCCATGATAATGGAAAATATCATGTGATCACTATTGGAGATATGGAGTAGGACAACTATGTGGGAGAATTATTGAGTATTTATGTAATGTAATTCAATAATAATGTTGTAGAAGTACTATTATGGTATTGTGTAATAATGAAACATTAATGTATCGGTCCACTGTAGTTTTACATTAGGATTTAATAACTTATACTGAATAATATTGATCACCATGAAACGTGATTAAGGTGGTAAGGTGATATATTTGGAAAACACGTGATTAAGGTATTGATAACCCTTAATATGTTCACGATGTTGGGATAATCAAATAAAGAGATGTTTGATTGTGATAAAAAATGGGATAGTATTGATGCCCTTTGGGATTATAATATGACAAGTTTTTTTATGATACTATGGATTGAGTTTATAGATTTTTTGGATTTATGGTATGAGGAAATAGTTAATTTTTGAAAGCATGTATGTTTTCACTGAGTTTTTATAGTAATTTAGGTTATTAAAATATTTGAAGAGAAAACATGACAGTGGTCTTCACATGTTAGGTATGTGACAATTAAGAGGTACATCATGTTTTTGAGGGATAAATGAAAAGTTTAGGTAAATTATTTCAATATTATTTGATTTTAATCATTTGGGAAGGTTTATAAGGGTACCTATTTATGAAATTGTTTATTTTGAAATATGGATGAGGATTTAAAGATTAATGTTTTATTTATGAATATTGGAAAACTTGAGCTAAATATTTTGATGATATGATAATTAGATATATAAGGAATGAAATGTCCTATCATTATGGATCTTATGATACAATATTTCTCAGTAATTACAATTTCAACCACATTTCTTGGAGTATGAGATCAATTAGAAATTGGTCATGGAACAATAGATGGATAATATTGTGCATAAAAAATGGATGGAAATCAAGGAAGTTTATCGTCTTTTGAAAATTATTTTACATTAGGAAAAGTATCATGATTTTTTTCCTAGTACCTTAATTATTGATGAATCAAATGGTCACTTAGATCATCATATATTTATCGTTTTGTAATGACTAAATTTATAATGACCATGTCTTATATCACTCTTCACCAGAACTTGATAATTGTAATTCTCTATCATGTCCTTGTTTTTTAATTTCTCTAAATCCTAGTTATGTGGTGAGCTTCGCCTATTAATTTTACACAATTTAAGAGGTAGTTTTATTGAACTTTTTTATATGATCTGGGTTTCCCACAAAGAAATTCTAAAACATCAAATTCTAATTTTAAAAGTGCAATTTAAAGTTGAAGGGATGTGATTTAATTTTTAAATTCATGTTCATATTGGAATGGTATCCTATTCATTGGAACTTCTACAAAATCCCTATCCTGATCATGATGTGATCCATGTATCTCTTCTGAGGGAGTGTATAACTGATTCTCCACATGTACTAAATTTAGAGGTTACACTGCTTGAACAAGATCCTTTTATAAAGAGAAACTATCAATAATTTTTGGATCATAGAGATAACATTCTACAGAAATAGAACACACACATGGTTAATGTTTTGTGGAAAAAAAATCCAATTTGAGGAAGCTATATGGTAACTTGCAGATATTTTGAGTTAAAATTATACTCATTTTTTTATTAGAATACCGATTTTCAAGGGAAAAATTAATTTTCTGGGTGGTAGAATGTAACGCCCTATGTTTTTGTGAACCTTTTCTTCTGAATAAATTAAATTTCTTTGATTAATTGTGTTATACACTATTCCATGTTCATATTACTCTACACACAACACCAGCCTAGCTAAATTTACATACAACCTTGAGTTTCTACGAAACATCATTTTATTATTTTACTTATTTAATCAAGAAAACTATTAACAATCCATTAGAATGGAAGGTATGAATAAGATTAAATTAATTATAAAATTATTTTTTAAACATAATTCTTTGACTAATTAATTACAAATGAATTTAAAACACTTTTTAAAATAATATGAAATGTTTTTTCTGGAAAATTATGTAAATGAGAATAAGTGTGTTTTATACCAATAAAAAAATCAACATTTAGGAATTATATTAAATATATATATATATAATACAATCGATCTAATATTTAAAATCCATCTTGTTTTTTTTCTATACAATAAGAACAAATCCGATTGTATGCATAAAAGAAGTATTTTTCTAAAAAGAATGTCTTTCCTCCATATGAAGGAGAAATTGTTTCACATATTGTTTTTGAAATATTTAGAAATTATATTTGAAAAATATAAACTTATTATTTCCAATCAGAGTATAAAAATTTACTTTTTTATATTTTTTTATTTTCTTGTTAAGTTTCATGTTTGGATTAATTGTGAAAAAATACCGAATTTTATTTGCAAACAGCTTTTTCATCCAAATAAATTTTAGTGTCAAATTAAATATTTTATTGGTTTTAAAGTATAATTAGATCAACGTTTTATTATTAAATCTAATTTATGTCATTCGAAACAATTTCACCTTGAGTTTAAATATAATAACATTTCAATATTTTGTACATTTTCACATTAAAAACTCATTTTCTCGTTCCATCACGAGATTAATTTTATGTTAATTTTAGAAATTTATGTATTTTTAATTATGAAAAAGATATTAATTTTTTTTATTTATAAGTTCAAAATTTATTATTTTGGTCCATTTTATTCTTTTCTTATATATATAGTGACTTTGGAAATTTTTATTACTATGGTAAAAGAAAATATTTGGTAATTTAAGTTTAAAATAAAGTGATAAGAACTATAAAATTACCCAAAAACTTTCCCAATATTTATTTGATGAAATTAATTTTACCTGTAAAACATAACTATATAAATTGAATAATTTAATGAAAACTTATCTATGAAAATGTCTGGGATATTATTAAAATCAAAGAGATTGACAAAATCCTAGAGTCTTACTTTTAATAATTATAATAGTTTTAACATAGCGTTAAATTGAAGATATGATCAGATATATATATTATTATAAAATATAAATTATTTCAATAAATCATAGAACATTATTTTTAATTGTTATTGAATAAATAATTATCATAAATAATTTCAAAATGATGATGTAGTAATTATTCAATTAATGAAACAATACATTAAATGATATTATAAATGTAAAAGTAAAAAAAAAATTGACTTAATTAAGGTTATAAAAGAATTTTATAGGTGAACATGAAATTATATAAGTGTATTAAATGGATTGGATCATTTTTATCATGATGTATTTATTTTCTTAAAGTCAAAGTAATGAATAGTGTCAAAATTAACACTTGTGATATTTTATGAAAATAATATTTTAATAAATTATTTATAGATCATAAAAAATATTAAATAAAGAAAAATTTTATTATATATCATTAAAATGTTATAAATTTCCAATTTATGTCCCAATTAATACTTTATAATCAAAATTTTCATCCTCTTAATATTGAAATATTTGTTACCATAGTGAAAATTAAAATAGCTTAACCAAGGGTTAATCAAAATGATAAGGTTTAAAATAAAACCAAACTTGTCAAAAATATATTTTTTCATGATATTAAATGCTTATAGTCTATTATTTTATAATAAATTGACACTTTAAGGTATTTTTATTGAGATTTAATTTATTTTAAATTAATTTTTTCAGAAATTCAAAAAGTTTCAATACCTTCTATTAAAAAATGGAACCTTTTATTCTCTTTTATTCACACTTCAGAAGAAATTTTGTTCATAAAAAATATATCAAAATACCCTCCAATTTTTACTCCCTTAATCATAGAATCCTTACTTTGGGAAAAAGGCCAATCAAAGAAGTCCTTTTCTTCAAATCAAAAGAAGATACCCAAAGAAGAGGTAACGTTGATCAACCAACATTTTTGTTTTAATTATTTATTGAACCCCATAAATTATTTTAATTTCATATTTAAATAATAAAATTTTTATTACAAAATATACCGATATATTATTTTATTAAGGTTTCGAACCACACTCGTACACACTTCCATCAAATAAGATACACAATCATCATTTGTGTCTACAACGAACTACTGCCTCACGAATCGATGTCACTCATTATTCTATTTCCATATTTAAAGGATTGAAATATGACGTAATTTTTTCTTGTATATGAAATATATGATATTTATGAAGTATTTATACTTCATTAGTTATTATATAACACCTACCTTTATACTTTCCATTTTTTGGAAATATGATAACTTTGTCTACTGATGCATGGACTTTTGTATCCTCAAAGCGATGCGATTCATTCACACATTACATGTAATGTATTATGGATGCGTTTAGTGAAATTATATGATATATATGAAATAATATTATTATTTTAATTATATATATATATATATATAAATTCTATTTACTTACATTCTTTCAATACGACAAGAAAATGGAAACAACCTTCATGCGTACGTACGACCTACCATCTCCATAAAGAATGTATTTCATTTTCTAGTTATATATTTTATGCATTATTATAAATACATATTTACTGAATATATATGATATTTAATTCATTTTTATTATTCTATAAATTATTAAATTATTATATAAGTTTTTGGGAAAAAATATAACAAATGAAACCACATGTGAAAAACGAAGCAGTTTTTACCCGAAACATTACTTAATATTGGAATTGTAAATAATATGTTAATATAAAATAATAATTAAACCATATATGGTAATATATAAATTAATATAGTTATGTAATTGATGTATAATAAACATTTATTTCTGTTGGACACATTCCTTATAAAATAATTTTTCCTTTTGAGTGGTATATATAATATACATGAATTTATATTATTACATTTATTATGAAAATTCATGGGTATTTAAATATCCATTTTATAATTTCTTTTTGATAGGGTTTATGGTTCGAAAGTTTCCAAATCGGTAAGAGAATTTTGTCTCAATTTTTCTCCTTTGAGACACATGTTAGGTTATGAAAATATATTCATTTACAAGTTTTATATAATGATATTTAAATTTTTGAATCATGAATACCATTATTTTCATGATATTATAAGTTTCAAGTACTTTTATTCTCTATTCAGTTAGAAATCTATGTTCCTTTAAAATAATGTTTCCTAAAAATGTTATAATGATGTTTTGAATGATATTTTTGGAGTTTTAGAAGAATTTGATTTCAAAAGATATTAAAATGGTTTTAAAATATTCTTTTAAATGTTTTCAAGGTTATTTGAAATGAATATTTTTTTCTAAATATGTTATGATTTAAAAAGTGTTTCATTTTAAAAATGGAGAGGTTATTTTCCTCAACAATTATGTCAAGTGATCTATCAAAATTATTTTCCATATTGGTAATATTATTTATTGTTTCTTATTCATTACTAAGGATATTATTAGGGGAAATTAGCCTTGTTATTTTATGGTTGATTTATATTTATATTTATGAAACCAATTTTTTCCATGGGTTAAGCTATGATGAATGTTTTATGAACTCTATTTATTTTTTTAGGTTTTCATATGATGAATGATTTATGTTTTTATGGCACACATTTTTATGGTTTTATTTATGAGAAGGGTGGGACCTATATCTCCCTAAAATTCATTGGTTACATATTTATATCTCATTATATAATTATGGGAATAAGTCAATAGGCTTGATCCACTATAGAAGATAGGGAAACCCAATCCACTATGGAAAGATGTTGAAACCCGATCCACTATGGGAAGATGGTGAAAAACGGACCCTTACAAAGAAATAACTCTGACTGGGGATGGTTGTGTGCCCCACACTATATGTGTAGTCCCCATGAAGTGCCTTGTTAGTTTTTTTAATGCGCCTTGGCTTATAAGGAATGATTTTACATGTTTTTGTATATGACACAAATTCTATGTCTTATAATTATGTTATGATTTCACAGATTATGCTCTTGGTTTCCTCCGGATTATTTTCTAATGAACTACCATTACGTGACTCATGTATATGATATTTGATATGAATGATATGATTTCATAATATTAATATCATGTTATCATACCCTTATGTTCGTGATTAAGCTTACATATCTCCCTTGATTACCCTTACAGTGCACCTGAGCTCACCATTTCTTATGGTTCCTTTCCCCATGTTATGAAGAAACGTTTTAAGTAGGAATTCCAAAGGGGAATATATTTATGGGATATTTTGAAGATCTTTCGCCAGATTAGAAGTTTATTTTTCAAGTTTCCAAAGGAACTAAACAATTATGTTCTTTTTGAATGTGTTTATGAAATGAAATGAATATTCAAATAAAAAAAATGTAATATCTGTGTATGAAAATCCCGGTTCATTATATCCTAGTTTCATGAACTTAAAATTAAATACCCTACAGTCTATGCATGATGACCTTAAACTGTTTCTATAGCTTCCATGATTTTTATATGATAGAAATGTAACTCTAGTCCCCATCGGATTTCCACCACATTTTACTAAATAGAAAACCCCACCTTGGTTCTAAGTAACACGATCCAAAACCATTCACCTCTACCCTAGGGATTTTTTTAAATATATTGGGGCATCTAATTCATTTTCAGATTCACCTATGTCTGACACTATACAAACGACCATGAATTTGTCTAAGCTCCATAACATTAAATTGGAACCAATACCTTATTCTAAGCTTGACAAACCTATACACTATAACATGTAAGGCCGATTTGGTTTCCCAAGGACATAGTTGATCTTTCACATTTCTCTTCATCGTTCGATACTCTATCAAATCTATTTCATCACATTGATACTACTAACAGACTACGATGTACCCCTAAGGTGATTTGATGTCCCCATGGGTATTTATCGTCATCTCCAAAATTTATTTACCAAGAGTTGATTTTATTCATAACCTTCCATGTCTCAAATAGATCTCTTATAATGATGGAACATGTACAAATGTTCCTGCCTCCCATTAAAGGAACACACCCTAGAGGATTTCATGGCAATAAATAGTAGTCCCTCCATAATGAAATTGTCCAAAAATTAATCTGAATTTTCATACATCATCATCTATCGTATGAAGGTGGAACCCATATTTCAAATATAGTAAATTAATATCCTTAACTTATCTATAAAACCTTGATAATTTAAATTTTTTAGGTCATAATTTACTATCCCTATCTCCCATTTCCTAAAGTAGATTCTCGTCACCCTCAGTGTTACCCAATCATACCTTATGGTATGCCTAAAAGGTGAGCTGTCCTGATGGAATCCCACCTGACTTATTTATTCTTACCTAGTACTCTAGTTTTATATGTGTGACACCCCACCACTTCTTGTTTCACAATGTAAGAATGAATCACATGAACATCGGATATTGAGGTTGGTTGTCCTCGTTAGAACAACCAAGATGCACCCTTTTTATCCAAACTATATGATATTAAACTGTATATCTTACATCCTTAATATATTACATTAAACTACATGGTATATCCCTACTACATCACTTAAAACTAGATGATATCTTATTGCTCACTTTATAGGACACTTTCTATGTGGTTCTATGTCCCAACCATGCACTACCTTTGGCATTGGTCATTTACCACAACCTCTAGAACTACCTGTTGATTGAATATTGATACACATGATAGGTAGTGATTCCCAGACCCACTATTTTAGGCCTAGTCCCAAACTCTTCATATTGGTGGGACTATATATTCTTATGATGGCCCCTATGGGCCTGTTGCATTCACATCAAGATTGTTCTAGTCTGGCCAATGAGCATGTCTCACCCAATGTTCTAAGAATCATAGTATTAAACAGTGTGAATTTGGTATGGGATTCATGACGATAAAATACTCATCCCTTGGTTTTGGATACACGACCTTAAAAGAACACCCCTTAGTATACACATCATAATCCTAAGATTTATGATTACACCCCTATGTTAGCTTATCTTAACACATGATCCTTCTCATTCATGTCAGGTTTCCCTCTTCTAACCCATTACATGCACTACTTTACCCATGGTCAAATACATATGATCATAACTCTAATAAATCCTATGATCTAAGAATCATGGCCACAAACAATGCACAACACATTATGGGGATGTCTGTGTGGAACTAGGACACTGGGAAATTATTTCACATTGGGTTTTTATTAACATCCACACTGTAAAGACCCCCTACATCCATTTATCATAGACAAAAAGATTCATGAACTTAAACCTTAACAAAGACCCTCCATACAAACTGTATGATGTGAAACTATATGTTAAATTTAATTTCCACATGAAAATAAATTTAATGGTTTTTTAAATCATATTACATAAAACTAAAAGTTACTTTAACTCCTCGCTCAAGAGGATTTCCCCTTATTATGGTGCTAGTCACATACCACACCACCCTTACAAAGAATTAAGTATGACCTAATTATCATTTTAATTTATACATAGGGAAAATTGGATCTAATATCATGAGAATAAACATAAATCTCCCATTCTTTCTACAGTGTTTTAGGCTTGCTTTCTCACCCCAAGTTTACCCATTCACATTCACATCACAATAGTTCCACCTCCAATTAAGGAATCATGACATTAAACTTTGTGAACCACAGTCCTAGTAGCATGAAATTAAAATGAAAATCCCCCTTAGTAATAGTTTCATGTCCATAAACGGAATAATAGTTTGTTTTAACCACATGAACATAAAAGGCACACCCCTTAGATCTAAGTAACATGAAAATGGACTATATGCAAACCCTTATAGAGTTACCTATGTCACATTAAGGCCTTTTCATTCACTTCATGTTTTTACGCATCCACCCTCACCACATAGAATACCTAAAATTTGGTTTTGAATATATATGACCTTAAAATTCGAAGCCCCAGTTTCCTGGTTACATGTCCTTAAAAGGATCACCATTTTTGTTAAAGTTGCGTGACCATAAAACATTAATAACATTTAGTCATGGCCTCCTGAATCTAAAATGAACAACCATTAGTCCGAGTATCATGACCTTAAATGGAACACCCCTAGGAATTCTATATTATCTTAAACTCCAGTAGCCTTTGTTCGTTGTTGTAGGACCTTGAATGGTAAAATATTTGGTATTTGATATATTAATTTCAAATAGACAAACTGTATTCCTATATTAATGAAATTAAGAGGAACAACACTTAGTCCTGACTACACAGAATTAAATGGAACAACATTGGGTTTTGGATGCATCACCTTCAAAGTCCTAACCTTTGTTCCAAGATGCATGAACTTAAAATTCACAACCATTGGTCCTAATTGTATGACCATAAAAGGCAGAACCTTTGGTCTTGGACGCCTTACCATAAAAGGAATAACCTTTGGTCCTAGTTTTATGACCATAAAAGGAATAACCCTTGGTCCTGATTGCTTGACCATAAAAGGGACAACCTTTAGTCTTGTCCATTCAACCTTAAAATGAGGCAACCTTTGCATAAAATACATATACATTGCATCATTTCAGATTAATATTCAATACATTTCACACTATAACACACTTGAATATCATAAATTTTTAATGTATTTAAATTATTGATACATAATTATCAACTTTCATAAAATATTATCAAAATCCCATAAAATAAAATAATATCATAGTACCCTTATTTGAAATTTCTTATTTAAAATTTTCTTTATAACATGGGAAAAATTGAATCAATTTAAAGGGTTAGATTAGATGACATGTAAGGGTAAACATGAGATATATTAATTGATGATAAAATGAGAGATCCAGATAAGCATAAGGGTTTGAGGTCATGATTAAAAATTACCAATTTCACACCCAATAATTCATTGATAATAAATCATGAACCATGGAATAAATATTTAGAATTTCAGAATACATGAGTCATAAGTTTGAGGAATCATCATTAATCAATCATTATCCATGAGAGCATATCATAACCATAAAAACATGTTATGGGAATTTTGGAATAATCTTAATCAAATAAAATCATTTCATTAGTTAGGGAACAATACCATGTATATAATATTTGATATATTTTTATAGTGGATTGGGATCAGTCTCCATTCCATCATTTCTCTAGTCTAGGTTTACTCACAAGACTATCATAATGGAAAAAGTATTCCAATTAACTGGGTCCACTCCCCATTCTAATCCATGTTATCTTATTTTATATAAATCATTATTTGAGACATTTAAGGGATTTTATAGACTCGTCCATCTCATAATGAAAACCATACATATGTGTGATTCACGATTGTAAAAACATTCACCAATTCATCATAGCATATCCTGTGGAAAAGAATTCATTTTCATTACCATTTCTTCATCACATAACCATAATCCCTCTATAGAAATAACATGGATGGTATAATTGGATCATATGCATAATAAAGAAAAAGAAACATCATAGGATGTTGAAATAAATGAAAAATACATTTAAAAGATAATAAACATTTCTTCCAAATTGGGAGAAAATATTCTTTTCCTTTGATATATTTACAACTATAAATTACCTGAATATTTAGAAAATCATTTCTTTGAAAATGAACAATGAAAACTATAAAATAAGATTCAAAAAAATTAATTATCATGATAGAGAGAAATTTTGTCTATGTGGTAAATGTTAAAATAAATATTACATTCACACGTTTGGTAAAAAGTGAAGGTTCCAAGAAGAACAAAAGTGCCTAGTGGGTGGATAACCATAATAGTTTTTGTAAGATGATATTAATCATTCACTAATTATGAAATATGAAAATATCATGACCAATGAAAATTTTCTATCAAATATTGAATTAGTAATCCCATAACCTAAAGAGGCTCTTTTCACATTAAATTTATAATTATATTAATCAGGTATAAAGATTGAATACCGGTCATAGGATCTTTCTTTGATGAAGATGTTGATCATTTGAAACCCTTTTCTGATTACCTTTTTTTATTGGTAGATCATATAGTAGATCCCCTCTTATGGTGATCCACACATGGTTCTTTGAACTTAGAACAATAATCGATGGAACTGCGGGTGCTAACATTTAGGATTATTTATTTTATGTTGTTCATATTGATCACTATGAGATCCTATGGATTGAAGTATTCAATACTATTCTTCTCATTCCTGAGAGGAAGAGAGGTTGTGGAATCTGTAGATAAGTCCTTTCTGATTATTGATTCTCAATTGTTTATTTACCCTAAAAAATAGACATAACTCTCTATTTATAGAGTAAGGGTTTATCTTAAAATATAATTTAATTACATAATTTCTGAAAAATAATATAATAAACCATTTCAAACCTCATACTATATAATAATAATATATTTATTTTTTATGGTGTGTGATAACTGGCCCAATAATAAATATTATTTTACACTCTTTTAAATTGGTATTTATTACCTCTCGTGATCATGACCCATTTTTTCCACCTCAATATTTATTTAATACCTGAATAGATATTTAATTAAAAATTTATTTAAAAATAAATATTCAATTTACATTCTAGCAAATAAATATTTATTAAATATTCAATAAATAAAATAAATATTATATTTTCAATCATGAAAATAAATATTTATTAAATATTCTTATTACTAAATAAAGTATTTATTAATGAATAAATTATTATTTATTACCTTGTGAATATTTTCATTCAATAAATTCTAAATTAAATTATTCCGTAGTCTTTAGAATAATATTTATTATAATAATTAAATTCAAAGAGAATTTAATTCAGATCATTGGAAACACCTAGTGTGTGACCCTATGGACTTCTTTCTCATTGGAATTAGGTTCCTTTCCTAAAGTCAATGATTTTTGTCTTGTAATGGGTAAAGGGTCATAGTAAGATGAAGTTAATAGTTCCACATCGATAACCACAGACAAATGCTTACTTTGTAATATAATCACTTTGTCAATGTATCTCATCAAGTTGGTCACACATATATGTCTTTAACCTTTATGCTTGATACAACATTGTTTAAATATATAAAATAAATGTGTCATTACCCCATGCCAATAGAATTTAGTGTGAAGGTTCCATTTCAGTCAAATTTTTGAGATATCAAATTCTATAAAGTTGGAAGAAGAAAAATCCTTCCTCAACTTATTATTAATAAAAATTAATTCCCGACACAATCAACATACCCTACTTCTAATGAATATAAGATTTTATGGTTTTTCTTATTAAATAAAAGTTTGTGATTCATGACATGTATTAATAAAAATATTAACGTCTAAGGAACATTACACATGCTCTGAGATATGAATATCGAATGACACATAAACATGCATAATTCATACAGGTGGGTCAGTTTTCATAATCTTATGTCATGGAGATTACCATGTGTGGAATTCATGAGAAGAAGTCTCATATTTTTATTAGTATTAAAAATTTATTTTCACCATTCTACATATCCCATCATAGTATATTAACCAACTGTAGAACTATATTTAAGAATACTCTCATCGAATTTCAGGGTTCTCATCGTAGTTGGGAACTGCTATGACATTGTAAATATGAAAAGTAATTAATGT
The DNA here is from genome assembly GCA_963277665.1 of Viscum album. Taxonomy (NCBI): domain Eukaryota; kingdom Viridiplantae; phylum Streptophyta; class Magnoliopsida; order Santalales; family Viscaceae; genus Viscum; species Viscum album. Next base: position 307,007,834 of record OY728127.1, read on the forward strand.
CGTTATCATATTAAATTCATTCATAACAATGAGTAATATGTTATAAAATGTTATATAAATTTTCAAATAATTTAATATAAATGTTATCCAATGTAAAAATTGTTGGTTATAGAAGACTAACTCCAATAGACTCTCACTTGGACTTGATCCAACTTCCCAGAAATTTCAGGTCACTAGACCTCACACGATTATCATATTTCTATAGAGTTAAGACTCTAGTCTAGGTGTCCACGATGTTTTATTCTAAGGATATTCAACTCATTGAAACTTCACATATTTTAGAAAAATTCTATAAGAGAGGATACTTTCGATGTTTGTCCCTACTCCTCAAATTTGACCTTTGATCCTTTAAAAGAGCCACTATGACCTTTTTATCATAGTACAGTGTGATTGGAGATTTACATGTATGTATCATGCTTGGATTTTGGATGAATTTTCATATCCAAAATGATTCTTTAGAAACCTTATAAGATGCAAAATAAGTTGTCTCTTTGGTAGAACATGCAACCACAACTTTCTTCGAGCTCTTTTAGTTCACAACACCTTAATTGAGAGTGAAGATGTACCTTGTATATGATTTTAGATTATCATGATCTACTTGGAAACTATCATCAAATAATACACTAATGAATTGTTCTTTATATCCTTCATAGATGAATAATTTATCCTTAGTAATCCACCCATACTTCAATATATTCTTGAATTCCATCCAATAGTGGTCACTTCGGTCAGCTTGATGCCTTCCAACCACACTTAAGGTACATGAGACATCAAGCCTAGTATAAATAATAACATAAAATAATGATCCAATTGTTGTAATATATAGAATCATTTCCATAATATATCATCCCTCATGTGTCAGAGGATAAATTTTATTGGAATGATGAATGTCATGTGACCTTAGAGACCATCCTCTCTTAGACTTTTCCATAATTAGTCTCTTTAGTATATTATCAATATATGTACCTTGACTTTGACTGAGTAGTCTCTGGGATCTATCACAATGGATCTTTCTCCCAAAAATATATGCTACTTATTCTAATTCCTTTATATATAAATAGTTATTAAACTAACCTTTAATAGACTATAGTACTAATATATCATTTCCAATAAATAGTATGCCAACATCATAAACAATTAAGAAGAATACTGAACTCCCACTAAACCATTTACAGAAAAAATGGTCACATTCGTTATTTATGAAACCATATTTTTGTTACAGATTCATCAAAGTAAATGTTCCATGAACTAGAATATTGGTTTATTCCATAAATGGATCTTTATTATTTTTAAACATTGTTGGAATCATTTGGAGTCACAAACCCCTTAGGTGGAGTCATATATACTTCTTCCTAATGGTTCCCATAATGAGTGGCTATTTTTACATCCATTCAACAATTCTCACAATCATGGTAAGATTTAATATAAATTATAATTCTAATGGATTTTAGTGTAGAATATGGTGAACCAGTTATTCATATTAAATGACTTTACACTATTTGAACACTTTTGAAACCCCTCATCAATTATAAGTATTGAATTATCCATCCATGTCCACTTTATTCTTGAATATACATTTATAACCAATGGTATTGAAATAAATTAGAGGATCTACCAAAATATATACATAGTTTTTGAACATGGAATCCATTTTAGAATTCAAAGAATCTTTCTACGAAGTAATATCTATGCCACTTACTAATTCCTCATAGGTTACATGATCATTATAATCAACTATTTACAAGTCCCCATCCTTAGTGACTAGAAAACCATATCTTTTAGGTTCGCTAACCTCTATTGTAATCATATCCAATACTTGTGTATGTGGAACATCTTCTTCCATGGGGATTTTTGGAATCAATTCATTTTCCTACTTTTATATACCTTGAGCCTAGACATCATCAATAGCTATATATCTCCCACTATCTCTTTTAGAGATGTGATAACTCTTATGGAATATGAAATGTCCTCACACAATTAATTTTTTTATGATGGGTCATATAGGTAATATCCCCTTATTTATTTAGGGTATCCAATAAAGGTACAATTTGTGCCTCAGGGTTCATGTTTTTTTTCCTAAATAGACCTTAAAATTGATTCCAAAACGTACACATGTATGTATGGAAATACAAGTTTCATTCCACTCCATAATTAGAAAGGAATACTATTGTCTACTTTAGTTGGGATCTAATTTAGTATTTTTGGTATATGTTTTAATGTGTACCCCTAAAAGTATAATGAATGGTTTTTATATTTCATCATTGATCTCACCGGGTATAATAATGTGTGATTATTAATTTTACTTATACTATCTCAAAGAGGTTTATAAGGAGGATTGAGTTTATATAGAATCCAAAACTCGCAAGAAAAATCAAAAAAAAATTGATTAATATTTTCTCTACAATGGTTTGAGTAGAGTTTCATAATATTTTCAACAAGATATCTCTCAATTTCATTCATTTATTATTTTAATTAATAAAAAATAAAATTAATTAAACATCATCAAGTAGACATATCCATATCTAATAAAATAATCTATAAAATTTATGAAGGATGAGTATCCAACCCTTTCTTCAACTAGAAATTCTCCAGAAAAAATGGTATGAACAAATTCAAGAATCTCCCTGGACATTTCACCTTTTCCACTAAATGGGATTTTTTTCATTTTTCTTTTTAAACAAACTTGACTTAGACCGAGAGGTTTCTGTTCAAAAGAGTCTAAATATCAATCACGGTGTAATATTTTCAAATGTTTTTCATTTAAATAAAAAATCCAACGATTCCATAGTTGGGTGTATTAAGATTCACATAATGTATGTTTATTATCAATTTACATTACTTGATTTGTGTATTCCAACACAAATAGAAAATTATTTAAATATTCCTTACCACAACAAATGGTTTCATTATTAAAGATGTAATATTTATTCTTGAATATGAAAATAAATCCATTAGTATAAATTAAGATATATAAATAATGTTTTCTGGCTACTAATGTCACATAATTACAATATTTAAAACAGATATAATTCTTGTTAGAGACAAATGGTGGTAGACCCAAATATCAATGAAAATATTTTGGCCCTTTTGGATACTCATAGATTAACCCCCCCCCCCTAGAAAATGTTTTGGAATCTAATTTGTTCTTGTATTTGAATATATATGTGAGGATATCATTTTGTATATAATAACCAATTTATGTAAATGAATAGATTTTACTTGATAAAAAACTCACTTGAAGCTTCCCCTTTCTTCTTTTCTTGGCTTAAATTTTTCTTCCAGTGTCCTTTTTTCCCACATGAAAAACAGGTAACATCCTACTCCGTTACTTTACCCTTTAACTTTCTATTATTGGAAGGGTGTTACAATGATTCTTTGGGCTTAGATATCATCACCTGACCTTTCCTTTTGATTACCATAAGGATGGATGTATTTTCACTGTTTATATCCTTTTAAACATGGTGAAGAATTGTGAGAATATCAAGATGTGACTTATCTATGTTGTTCATATAGAAATTAATAAAAAAAATATGAAGAAGATTTGAGGGTGTGATGTAATAATTAGATCGATGAAAATCATTTTTTTGGAATTTGAAACCCTAAAACCTCTAGGTGCTTAATTTAGCTAATTAGTTTGACTACATAAGGCAAGAATGGTGTACCTTATCCACAATTACTCTAAATTATGCCTGGTATATATCAAACTATTCATGTTTATCTCTTTCCTGATGTAGACCTCTAGGATATAGGAGAATACTATAAGAATCCATGTCTTTATAAAGAATAAATTAGCTCACTAGTCCTGGATGAAATCATTAAACACTAAATGTTAACCTTTCCACTCATGTTTTTATAATAGAAAATGAATTCTTAATTAATTTTCTCCTTTTACGGTGTATTAGGTAGTGCAGATCCTATTATGTAAGATTTCAGTTCATGGTGTAACACAACGCGTAGGCCTCTAGGCCATTCATGGAAGTTACATCTAGATAAGATATGGCCTTTCACCAAGATGTATTGACTGGATTCGGTAGTTTAATAACATCCATTTTTCTAAATTTATAAATGAAAAAATTTATTAGTATTTCACTTGATTAAAATTTCTGTGAGAAACAAGGAAATTATTTTTAACTTCATTAAGTCTCCCACTATTTTATCAAGTTCCAACAGATATAACCATTGAACTGAAAATGCCTAGTTTCATAGACACTCTACTAGAAAAGATCTATATTACCCATATTATTACCAAATAGAGGTATTTGTTAATTACTTCAATGAATTTAGGTTGGTAGGGCCTTTCAAACAGTGGGTGTGTGTCTCCTTGATCGGTTGAGTGGACTCTCCAATCTAAAAAACCTTTACTTGAATTTCCTTAACACTTGAATCTAAGTTACACCAAGATTAGAGAGGGAAACTCCTCTTGATGTAAATTGGTTATCTTAACCCAAAAAATTATGATGGACTCTCTTATAAAAGTATGTTTCTTAAAGGGGTCGGTCAAACACTTAGTTCTATGGTTTTTATTCCAAATCAAGTAATGGAATGCTCAGTCAAACTTAATATTATATTGTGGATTTTTTTTTTATTAAATTTTTCTTGTTTCATAATTTTCATGCCTTTATTAATAATAATTATATTTTACTTTAGTGATTAAACAAGTTTAGTTAGAAAAAATTAGGCCTAATCTATTTATTTAAATTCCATTTTTTCATATTAGTCCATTTATTTCTGTGATTAAGGTCTTGCATCTATCAAATAAATAATGTATAATACTTAAATAAATAAATATATAAATGACCCAATATAGATATTAACTAATGTTTGTTTTGTTGAGTATACAATAAATTAATCTATGACCAAGGGTAAAAATCATTGTATTAGACTTTCCTCAAGTGGTAGCATTCCACCTATCCACCGATGTATCACCTAGGTTGACATTGGCTTAGTTCTATCTTGAACTCTCTCCATAAGCTATGAGGTACTCCTTTCAGTACATGTATTTATAATTCAACTGTTGGGGAAGGTAACCAATGGATTTGCTTAAGGAGAATTATATAAATTAGCTTTGAAATATAAGTCCAACATAATTAAGGATGGAGGGATGACTCAAAAGGAAACTTATTTGATTTAATATTTAATAATTGAACAATCAAGAAATAAATTAAAAGAAATAAAATGAACACATACATAGGTCTTATTCAAGATCATTATTGGTCATACACATGCAATGAATACAAAAAAGTACACTGGCTAATATTCACTTCTATTCATTTTATATTATTATGATAAAAACACTTATATTAATTAATTAATTAATTACCTTTCATATTAATTACTGTAATAAGTCTTATGACCATACCCACCATAAATGAATTCATGGAATATAAAATGGCATGGCCAATAAATACCAATAATTATATTAAATTAATTGATCATTTAAAATTACTTATAACCATTATTACAAAGTCAAACACATAGGGTTCCAACAATGTAATTAGGTATTAACGATACAAGTAAATATTTTTAATGTAATTTAATTATATCATTTTTTTGGAGAGAACATTATTTGTACTTATGAGCTACATGTTGTGTTCCTCAATTTTCATGTACCTTGGATGAAGTCATGGGGATTCATCGTGTACCTTTTCTAGACTATACGGTGTTCAATAACTAGCTATATGCCATGTGTTCTACTTCATGTGTGCCCACATAACCCCACAAGGGAATAAATGTGTTCTTTAGATAAAATATACCACAATGTGTACTCTAGTTACACACCATGTGTTATGTTATCTGTGTACCCACATAAACCATCGAAGGACTTGATATGTTCATTGGATGTAAGAAATAATCAGTTACACACAATGTACACCAGCTAAATGCTCTATATCTCATTAATTGTTTTGGATGTCATCCTCATGTGGCTTGAAACTATGTATTTGAACACACTGTAAGTGTTATTTGTTTTTCTATTCTATGTATACTACACGATGTGTACTGCAGCTACACATTGTGAAATCTAACAATCCATGTGAAGAGTGTCCCGATCAATATACAATGCATAAAAAATGCAGCGAATATTGTTACTACTTGGGGATCCATATATCCAATGAAATCTCCAAGTGTAGTAAACATGGTTACATGAAGTATATTACAACTACATGCTGTGTAACCCATTTTTATAATCATATTTATTGCTACTTCCCAATAAAATCACTAAAAATTATCCATAAATTCAAAGATTTTCTAACATTAGCAATCCTGAATGACGAAAATTAAAATGTTGAAAAAATATTAATTAAACCTTGGATGATTAAACGAATATTATGAAATGAAATATCTAACCACTATTTAATATTTTTGATTCATGATCAAATAAGTATTTATATATATATACATTAGGTTCTTGGGGGTACAATTACATTTAAACACACACACCTCCCACCCAAACTCGAAAGGCAGACCATAGACCCCCATAGGGGATAACCCACCCATAAAGCCTTATCTATACAGTACATGTACAATTGGACTAGTAGGCATGAAACCAATTACATGGCCCACATGCCCTGTGGGCATCAAATCCCATTACATGGCCTAGAAGCACCAAATTTGGACCCAAAGGCCCCACTACAACTTCCGCACTAGTTTTCTACTATTCCCCAACGTTTCATGTCCTGAGTGTCTCTCTCCAAAGAGGCTATCCCAAAGACACCATGCCAAAGTACCACAACGTGCACCCCATAAATTAGAACACCATTTCCACATAACCAAAATTAACCTGGTAGTTTATTGGATCCACCATAGCCCATATAATGTTTATAATGCATCAGGAATTATACCTCAATCCATCACAACCCATACCCTATGTAAGTATCCTCAATCCATAACAACCTATAAACATTATACCTATAGTAGTCCTTAGGAAATTATATCTAGAATATATGTGGGTGAAAAAAAAATCCATTGTAGCCCTCTACACACATATATGGGGAAAACTAACCTTCATGCATACTAGAAAACGTAACTACCCGAAGAGGAGTGTGGGAATAAATGTGGTAGTCAGTCATCCATACTCCTACTAGGATGTTAGGTAAAACACCCCTTGGGATATAAATCCATGGGGTGTTAGTTTCCCTAATTTATAGGGTATAGTACCATATAAAACACAAAATTTACATGGTATAATATATCTCACAACCAGACTAGGGGCTTAACATAGTCTTAGACTCAACTACAGTTAAAATCCCATGGACTCCAAAAATTACACTACTAAGACTATATATCAAATAAGCACACCACCATTTAAAGATATAAATTAAATTATTTTATTCTTTTTCATCTTTCTTCCATTATGTTTATTAATTCATTAACTGTTAACATTTTTCACATTATATTACATAGAATCACAAAAAAGATCTATGCCCTCCAAGAACAAGCTAACTGAGTCCATGACTTCTCAGAATTATAACCTCAGCATTACATCTCAGCAAGCTCCAAAACAATGGCTAAACATTTGTTCATTAATTAAAATCATTACTATACACATTACTAGGTACTCTACAAAAAACATCCTAAGATATAAAACAATAAAAACAACCAAGAAAATCCATCTCCCTCTAGCATTGGGGAAAGGAAATAAGATAAAAAAACCTAGTCATCAGCCAAACAAAAAATTCAATAAAGCATCCAACTTTCATATCAATGGTTAAGATCAGATTTAACCCACTTTTTCATCTATAGTCTCCTCCCTGACACCCACATGAATATCTCGATTCATCTCTCCATCACAAGCATCAAATTCTGCCACTACAAATCATGCCTCCCTACCCCACTTACCACAACAACCCTCTTGTCTCAACCATCCCAAGAAAACGATACATCTGGGCCTCTCATCCCACATCACAAGGCTCATATTGAGAGAAAATAAAAATAAGTGTGAAATGAACATAGGAACTGAGATATTTTCCCTAAAATAATGCATCTATCTATTACACATAATAATCCCTTACAACTCCATAGAACAAGGAACTTGGCCTTTAAAAGCAATCGGGAAACTCAATCACTATAAATTCAATATCTTTTATCAGACAACTTATTCTTATTCCATATTGAATTAACGATTTCATTATTTCTAGGTTACAACTATGGGAATCCATGGAAGAAAGATAGAACAAGATGTTAAAATTAATTAAAAAATGAATTTAACATGCCTTTAGTTTTTTTATCATCAAGAATCAACATGCTTCCCAATGTTATTCAACTCCATTAACACATGAAAGGAAAATTCATTTAACAATTCTTGCAGTATTAAGATTACAACACACTATATTCCATAAACATACCTCTTTAATTCTTCTATCAAATTAATTATCAATTAATTCTTGGTTTATTTTACTTACCAATTATACATGATAATCTAAGATTAACAATAACTAAATAGATACTACACTATCTAGAAATTCAAAAGTCAACCCATTGTCATGAAATAAAAAAAAACATCTCCATGTGATTGATATGAATTATTTAATCCATTTCAAGTAATTGGTATGTTAATTTAATTGGCATCTAAAAGGATACATATTTCTCAATTTATGATCGCACATTAATAGAAAGAGAAATATAAAATCACCTACCTCAAATGGCTGTTAAAATTATTTTCATGAGAATAGACCAATGTGGAAGATCCCAATCACTTATCCTATACGAACTTCATCCACATGAGGATTCCATGCCAAAACCATGCCAAAAAACAACCAAAAGAACTCCCTTAGAAGTGTGGATATCAAGAGACATCACATGGAAAAGAGGAATGGGAAAAAATAGATTGGTGAAACTGAAATAATGGAGGTAGAACATACCTAGTCTCGAAGATAGATATAAGGATGGAATCAAGAGATTGGTCCTTAAAAAAGGAATCCCTAAAACATCTAATAAGGGGATACCAGGTCACCTAGAACAAGAGGGAAGTGCTGCAGGCCATAGGGTTTGGTAAAACATGGTGCTGTATCTATTGAAGATGTTAATCATCAGGGATTTACATGACGTGTAATCCCATTTTGCATCATGAAATCCTTGGGGTATGGTTTATGTAATAAAATTTATTTCCATTTTTTATTTTTAACCATAATTTATTTCATGTCATGATCTGATCAGAAAAACCCATGAAACATGGTTTCACATTGTGTATGATGTTTACATGGATTGAAATCTCCCTTATTCCAACTCTTAGCATCTAATATCCTTTAGAATTCATTATATCCTCCAATAAAAACCCCAGTCTTTAAAAATAATAAAAGTTTGATCCACATGGATTCAATCCCTTATATTAGATACCTATCAAATCATCCTCACCCTTGAGAATCAAAAACCAACCTAGAGAGGAAATAGAAAAGAGGGTCATCTGAAAATCCACCCAATGAGAGACCCCTCAAGGCTATCTACACCATATGATCTAAACAACCTTGTCAAAAAAGAAATGAAAACCATGAAACCACCAAAACCATCTCCTAAAACTCTCCTAGGGGAGATAACTACCAAACTAGATTAATCCAAAACATGCAACAAGAGAAATCCATCTCATAAACCATAAAAAGGTTTAAAACCAAAAAATGAACAAAATTACAAGAGAAGAACTAAACGTCAAATTTCTTAAGGTATTGAGAAAATAATTGTGACTCATATTCCAAGGTAATCTCCTCTTTGCCACTATGACACCATAAGACATGAACCAATGGGATATCATGCTCATGAAACATCTTCTACTGGCAGTCATGTATCTCTACAGGCCACTCCTTAAAGGTCGAATCATTTTCAAAATCAATTTCCCCCTAATTGATGATTTGAGAGTCATCATGAAGATAAAAACAGAGATGTGATACATGAAAACCATTGTGTATCTAAATCATCTATGAGGATGTTATAACTGATACTCCATGAATCCAACATGTGCTAACACCTCGAAAGGCTGAACACATCAGGGAAAAAGAATACTCCCATGAATAAACCTCAACATCCCATGATGGGGAGTCACCTTTAAGAATACATGATCTACTATACTGAAATCCATAGGTCTCCTCATATGACCGAAATAGGATTTCTGATGATCCTGCACAACTTCCATCCTCTTACGAATCAGCTGAACCATCTCTATATTATTCTATATTAGTTCCAACTTGAGATTTGTTGACCCTTCAACCTCAATCTAGTAAAATTGATGAAAACAAGGTTGGCCATACAAGTTTTTAAATATAAAAATACCAATGGTTGAGTGAAAACTATTATTGTAATGAAACTCTACCAAGGGAAGGTGCCTCATACACAAACCTCAAAAATCGAGTACACGAGAGTGCAACATGTCTTCAAGAGTATATATGGTCCACTCCTTTTGACCATCTATATGGGGATGAAATGTTGTGGTAAGGAATATCTAATAACTAAAATCATGTTGGAGACCTCTGCACACCCTAGAGGTAAAATGAGGATCTCAATAAGAAATGATTGTCCTTAAGACCCTGTGGAGTCTCACAACCTCCTCTAGCTGTGGACTTAAGAAAAAATCCATTGATCTTCACTCTGTGATCACTATAAAGAGGGCTTATTTCATCAAACGATCCACTACCACCCATATAACATAATATCCACCCTGATCAAAATGTAAACTGATAACAAAATCTATTGATATTTCCTCCCACTTCCATTGAGTAACATATAATGGTTGGAGCAAACCACTAATTAACTGGTTCTCAACATTCTCTGTCTGGTAGACCAATCATCGAGGAAAAAACCCAAAAAAATAATGCTTCAACCTAGGCTACCAAAATTGACCTTTCAAATCGTGGTATATCTTTGTTACCCTAGGATGTACATCCAAAGGTTAAATACATAAATCTATGAGAATCATCTCACACATCACTAATGGAACATAAAACCATCCCTAAAACAACACTTGGTACTCTTTTTCCCCAAACCAACCACTTGGGGTATCACCACACACAACTTGGTCTCTCTAGACCTCCTCCCTAAGATCCCACAGTTGGGATTCTTCAACCTACTACACTAGATATGAATATAACATCATCGAAAAATGAAAATCCATTCCCCCAACTTCTCCCATAACTAGATGTAATACTGGAAGTTCTTCTATCACCCTATAAAGATCACCAGATTCACACACTACATCACTATTAAAATTCATGTCATGTTTGGAAAACACATAACCGAACATCTTATGATCTTTGAAGACCAAAAAACAGTCACCGATGATGGAATGTATCCATAACTTTTGAGAAAACACTATAAACACCAACTCAATATCTAGGGTGGAATAGTTACACTCACAGGGATGTAACTTCTGAGACCCATAAAAAATTAATGATCTTTACTACATCAAAACACATCCCAACCCAAGATATTAAGAATCCCATAAAACCTCAATCTAAACTACTTATATCAGGGGAAAAACAATCGGATCAAAGACCAACTTCTCCTTTAGATAATCAAAATCTGTCTGACACTTATTTGTTCAAAAAAATTCTCAATCCTTTCAGGTCAACATTGTCAGAGGTGCCACAACCCATGAGAAATCATCTATGAACCTCTTATAATAACATATAAGACCAAGGAAACTTCTCACCTATTCCAATGTCTTTTGGAATTCCCATGAAACAAATTATTCTATCATTGATTGATCCATAGCTACTCCCTACTGGGAGATAATAAGCCCCACAAAATGGGCTACTTGAGCACAAAACTCACATTTCAGAAACTTCCCAAACAACTTTTCATGATGAATAACTCCAAAATGGCATAAAGCTTCTCTGCATACTCCTCCTCAAACATGAAGTACACATGGATTTCAGCAATTATAACTAACCCAAAATTGTCTATGAACCCACAGAAGTCGGCATTCATTAACCCCATGAACATAGCTGGACCATTCATCCCAATAAACAACATTACAACCAAAACATACTGCCCATGATGACATCCAAAAGTAGTCTTCTAAATATCTTCATTCTTCAAATGATTTTTATGAAATATTGACTGAAAATATATATTTTAGAACCAAATTCCACCCTCAATTTGATCAAATAATTCATCAATCCTTGGAAGAGTATTTAGGTTCTGCTATATCACTTGGTTGAATAGATTTCAATTGATACCTAGCTGAAAACTACAGTCAGCCTTTGTCACGATAAAAACTGGTGCACCCCATGGTGACACACTCAGCCGAAAAAAAAACCACACCATAATAGAAAATCAAGTTTTATATGTAGAGACCCGAAACTTGAAGTACATGGACATTATATTACTTTTGCGGAATATTTAGTATATAACAAAAACACACACAAAAGGATCGTAATAGTTTAGTGTCTTTGGAAACTCAGAATATAATCTTCTAATCCTGGTGAAAGATCTTCAACATCTCCCATAAAGATCTTCTTTTTTTATACCTAAAACCTTTCCTTATATCCTGGGGAAAGAAAACATGAAAGGGTGAGCTCAAATGCTCAGTAAGGGTAAACAAAAGAAATATCAATCACATCATATACATAAGCACATATCTTTTGGAAATATTAACCTGTAAAAGAGATTATAATTTCATAACCTGGAATAATGCATGGTAGTGAAATGTAATCACAATAATCATAACTTAAAACATTAAACTTTGTGGAATACACACATAATCATAGAGAATAATTTCTTGTTAGTCAAGACTCATTGCCAAGACTATCTTAGTGGACAAAGTCCCTTTCTGAACCGAGTCACCCTCGTTTCAGTCCTGTTTCACTGAACCGGTATAACCTACCATTCCATCCATGTCTATCTCATGAGATATAAAATCTTTACCCAATGCATTGGAGGTAGATATAGGTCCCACCCATCTCATAATGATACCATTCTTATGTGTGCCAAAAAAATCATAAATCATACATCATTGCATAACCCATGTAATAAAAATGGGATTCTTAAACAACATGACATCATAAAACCATTCATATAAGATAAAGGAATTCATAAACATAATTCTATCACAACATAGTCAAATCAATGTAAAAATATGGATAGAAAAAGAACCCTTTATTATCTTAGATGGAAAATAATTTTGATAAAACACTTTAAATGAATTCTTGAGGAAAATATCTTTTCTTCTTCAAATTCAATTTCTTTTCACAAAACATCATGCAATTTTAAAAGAAAGAGATTTTATTAAAAATAGTCATGAAATATTTTGGAGGAAGCTTCATGAAAATAAGGCTTTATAAAACCGTAAAAATCCGTTCGTGCGGTTTAAGTTAAAAAAACATTCTTCTCGTACTTTTGTCAGAAAAGTCAAAAGTACCTCGTACGAAAAACGACAAAAGATTCCTTTCATATCTTTTACTAAACACTCACCAAAGGGTAAAATTGGATTTAAATAATTTTAGGTGGATGGAAATAATATTACATATTTAGGAAACATGGATTTGGATGATAAAATACACCCCAGTAAATTTCAAAGTATAAATAATCTCGGATAAAAATTGAGATTGCGAGATTTTCCCTTACCTTATGTCCGATATGCTTTGTACGTATCCGAACCTCCTGTATAATGATTTAAATAATGTCATTAACTTATTACAGAATCATATTCATTGTTATGATATCATATATGGTTCACTTATGACTTTATATTATCCGTTCTTTTGTAAATTCCATGTTAAAGAAGCGTTTCGGGTAAAATCGTTTCATTTATCGTAGGTGTTTGGGCTTATTGTTCTTGACATTATTGTTACTTATATCATGATTTACTTACTTCCAGAATATAAAACATGATTTATATATCATATATATTCATTATATATATATATATATATATAATAGATAGATAAATGAAATGAAACACACCGTTCATGGAGACGGTAGTCCGTACGTACGCATGAACGCTGTTTTCCTTTCCTTATTATCTTGAATGGAAGTAAGTAGATGACATACATATATACATAAATCCAGTAGTTTTATAATGTCATTTATTTCATTATTATTTCTTATATATACTTTATAATCATTCTTAAATGGTTAACATGGAGAATGAATCTCATCGCGTCGTGGAGACAGTAGTCCGTACGTACGCACGAGCAATGATCTCGTTCTCATGTTCGTGAAATTGTGTTGAAGTGTATGTATACTATTTCAGTATCAATATCACTTTATAATAATCATATATAGTTATTATTTACACCATTGTACCCATCCAAGTAAGGTGGTGGTGGAAAATATATTTCACCACGGCTTGAGACGGTATTCTGTATGTACGCACGCGCGGCGATTTCATTTTCCGTAGGATGGATAGATGGTGAAATAGGATTGTTTCATACTTATAATAACATATCATTATATGAGTGATACTGATGTTGTTACTTCATAATGAAACAACCTAAGAAGAAGAAGTGGGAGAAGAAATAATGGTGAAAGAATCGGTAACGGAAATTACCTCTTCTTTGAAGCGCCTCTTTGATACCTCCTCTTAGGGCACTAAAATTGGTCTTTGAGGAAGACCAGAACCTCTAGGATGTTTCTAGGGAAGTGGAGAAGAGAATTTGTCAGGGTTTTTCCGATCTTGAAGGCTCAAAGTTGTATGAGGAAGAGAGGGAGGAGGTGCCCTTTTATAAGGGAGGAGAGGGGCACCTTTGGAATAACTAAACATATTATTTTATTATAAAGTCAAGTTCGGTTTTAAATAGACCCAAATTGATTTATTTATAGGATAAGGTGGGGATGGGTCTAAATCTTCTCATCCAATATGATTTAGAAAGGTTTAGGTTATTATTTTACCCTTATCAATTAGATTTAACTCTAAGTTAAATAATTTAACTTTTACCGTGTCATTTTGTTTTCTTACACTATATGGTTAATAAACTTACTATATCAGGCCAAAAGAACCCCAAGTTGTTTATTATTAATATATATAATCTTATATAAGTCATTTTTCCAAACCTTATATTTTTAGGAATAAAATAACAATTAATAATATAATATTTTTTTAAACTATTTTATGTCAATTTTGACACTATTTGGTATATGATTTTTATGAAATTCATAACAGAATGATAAGTTCGAAAAAAGTTACTTAAATCAACAATAACATGTCATATTAACCTATAAAATTAGTGTAAGTCATAAAAAGTCTCAAATTACATTTATTTGGGAATTTATAACATCAATTATGTCAATATTTCATTAATAAGACAATTACTGCATCATCTATGTGTCATAATAAATGATAATTATTTAATCCCTAAAAATTCTAAATAAATTCCGATGATGTCGATAATCGTATTAGCTTTCTGGAGACTATTCATGTTCGAAGTTTCATGAAGTTTATCACTAGATTAAAATTATTATACTTATAAGTTTTAAGAAAGTGACATGTTGTCACATTCTTTGGTTTTAATAATAATTAAATTATTTTCATTGAAAAAATTTAATTAAATGAATCTAATCCGAATCTTAGTTTATCTGGGTCGACTTTTAGTCATCCAATAGGATTTTGACATTTGTTAGGGTAATTTTAAAATATTATATTTACCCTTAATTACCCGATTTACCTTTAACTATGGTAAATAAAATTTACCGTAGTTACTATTCATAATTCCCAAAAATAAAAAGTAGCCTATTAACATAATTTGGACCCACTGATTCCAAAAATGGAATCCATTTTTTAAAATTCAATACACATAAGTTGCAGAAATTAAATTAAAATTAATCCCGTTGTCGAATAAAAATGGGTTTTTGTTTAAAACATTGCAAAAGATTGAATTGATTTAACCTACGAATTCAAGGTAAAATCAATGCTAATGACATACATTATGTTAAATGGTAAAAATATATTCTATTTATATTTTAAAACCATTCAATTTTATAATTTATCCACATTAGATATTACGATGAAAAAAGTTGTTTTAAATTAAAATATAGCGTGTTTTTACTATTCATCAAAATGTGAAAGTTACCAGAATAATATGAAAAATTTATCCAAAGTAAATTTTTATTTCTTGATTCCAAAGAAGAATTTTATTTTGTCAAATTGAACTTATAAACATGTCAAAAACTAGATTTAAAGTGGGTGCTCCATCAAAAGGCGGAAAAATTGCATTTTTTGAAAAATACTTATTTTACCCGAAAATTTTATTTTGTTCTTATACCATGTTCTAGAAATGTGTAAGATGAATAATAATGTTATAAAATTCAAAATTTAGTTAATACTATTCATAACGGCTAGTTCATGACAATATTATAATAATAGAACATTGTTTATTAAAACCCGGTATTGCGTACAACACACGCTATCGAGGAAGGTCACGATTGCGTGTAATGCAAGCCAAGTCAGGGTTGCGTGTTGTGAAAGAATCCTTCGTTGTTTCTTATAACAGAATCCAACCATATTTCATTTATACATTGAATATATATATATATATACTCAATGTTGCGTAGAATAACTATTATCAAAATTGTGTGTAACACGATCCAAGAATAGTGTTGCGTATACTGCAAGCTAATACGGTGCTGCGTATAGCGCAAGGTAATCTTGGTGTAGAATTCAACACAAGACATTAATGAAATTAAAAGAATATTTTTCATAAAATCTAGGGGTGTTACATTCTACCCCCCTTAAAATTAATTTCTCCCTCGAAATTCGTCAGGGTTATAAATGGTTTACTATTCGAAAGTTTCTTTAATAGAAACCCACGTTGTAAAAAGGAATACCAAAACCAATATTTAAAAACAAAAGTATGAAACGTAACAGTTACCCAAACAAACTAATCACTGGGTTTCCACATAGGTGAAAATATGGATATGGAAGAAAAATCTAACCATCATGTTCTGATGGAGAGTGGTAGAGAACATGGCTATGGAAAATCCAAAAATCCCAAATCCATAAATTTGTGGCGATATAAGGTACCATCTGATTAATTAGATATAAGAGCACTAGGACAACATTTTTGGTTTTCAAGATCGTTTCCCTAAAGTTGAAGAATTTGAATTAGAATAAATACTTACTTTATTTTGGTACAATCTCACTATTGTTCGTGCCTTGAACAATTTCCACTTCATCTCTTAAATAAATGAAGTTGAATCTGTTATTCGTGAAGTGTTAGCAGATCATGTGATAGAATGACGGGTCATTCCATCTGTCTCAAACAAAAAGGTTGGCAAAAGTTATTAAATATAAGTCATTCTATAGTGAGATTAATCATATATGGTTCCTAAAATGGACTTATACTTCATATATCATACTGCTTAATATAATAAAACTAGTTTCTACTAAACAGGGACTTCCTGTAGGCCAGTGGTAGGCAATAAAGGCCAGTCGCACTTCGGTTGTGGGTTCGATTACCACAGCCTTGTCCGACGCGATGGGCTGTCGCTCGTCCTGTAGGTTGTCCTTTTTCTAAAACTACATTACTATATCATCCCATCAATAATATAGAAAAAAAATTCTATCCTTAAACAATACTAACTTATGTCCAACATAATCCATTCCAATCTTTAGGCTTATCTATAATATTACAGTCCATTGTCATATTATAGTAAAAACAATTACCAGAGATTTCATATAAGAAGCATGTTAATACCATTGTTGATCCCCATATATCATAAGATATGTCTTGTTGGTCACATTACAAACGTTCGAAGGCCTTAATCATGTATTCTCTTGAAAAATGAATACCCATTGAACCTTAGTGAAAACATGAATGCAGTTAAAAGTTAACACTTTCCACATACCAAAATCCTCAGAATTCTATATACTCAAACCATGATATCACTTAGTCCTTATATCAATCATGAGCTCATGAATACTATCAAACATATTAGATTCTCTTTAACCTTTTATTATGTGCATATCATCTGCTTTCCAAAAATATTTCAATCACTTTTCATGGTTACCGATGTCATATTCTTATAGAAAACCACAAT
The DNA here is from genome assembly GCA_963277665.1 of Viscum album. Taxonomy (NCBI): domain Eukaryota; kingdom Viridiplantae; phylum Streptophyta; class Magnoliopsida; order Santalales; family Viscaceae; genus Viscum; species Viscum album. The sequence goes on from OY728127.1 coordinate 307,025,792, forward strand.
GGACCAATACATAGATATTCCAATATACCATAAAAGTACCTCAATAACATTATTCTTGAATACCAATACATAAACACTTTAAACCATCTTCTTCAATGATTGTCCTAGAATAAGTCCTTCCTTAATTTGAAGTAACTTTTTAGGTCAGGGCATTGAGTTGGGTAATGCCCATGTTCTCCACAAATAAGACATTGAACTCCATAACAGTCTGTCACTCTATGACCCTTTTCTCCACACAGATAACATTTTTCCCTCCATTTTAGGTATTCCTCAAGGTTCTTCTTCCCTTCTTTATAAATCTCAATCTTTATTTCTTTATGCTCCTTAACATGCGAACATGCATAAAAGTCTATCTTCCTCTTATTTGAGGAATTAGGCATACCACTAAATTTCACCTTGTTAATCATATATCGCGATGACTGATTTGGCATAATCACAATATCTTTCTCTCTAGGAATTAAGAAATTTTGTTGCTCATAGTCACCAATTTTTCCATTGGATTCAATACTAACCGAATTCTTTCTGGTTCCCTCCATTGACTAAAACACAAAAAGAATTCTATGAGAGGCAAAAATCATACAAGGAAAATAACATAATCAAGGGGGAGTATCCTCAATATCTAACATCTTAGGTTAAATTCTATGATCATTACCATAGTTCTAGGACTGTATCCTATACGTATACTTATCCTTAGGGACATCCCTAGACATACCTTATAAATATCTCTAGGTATCTTACTAACGTTTTCGCGTCCTAGTTTCCAAAGGTTGACTAAACCTTTCCTCTGATACCAACTGTAGCGGTCTGGAATTACTTCCATTGGACTATAATTGATACCTATCAGGGCACTCCATGGGCAGCTACACCCCCTGGGTGGGACACACCACTATCCCCAGTGTCAGCCATTTCCTCATGAAGCCCTTGGGCGGAGAGCCATGCTTCGTCCAACGCTCACATGTGAGAGTTCCCAAGGATCGGATACATTCTTACCTCCTTTTCCTCTGATACCAATTGTAGAGACCCGAAACATGACGTACATGGACATTACATTACTTTTGCGTAATATTTAGTATATAACAAAAACACACACACAAGGATCGTAATAGTTTAGTGTCTTTGGAAACTCGTAATATAATCTTCTAATCCTGGTGAAAGATCTTCAACATCTCCCATAAAGATCTTCCTTTTTTTATACCTAAAACATTTTTTTATATCCTGGGGAAAAGAAAACATGAAAGCGTGAGCTCAAATGCTCAGTAAGGGTAAAAAAAGAAATATCAGTCACATCATATACATAAGCACATAACTTTTGGAAATCTTAACCTGTAAAAGAGATCATAATTTTATAACCTGGAATAACTCATGGCAGTGAAATGTAATCACAATAATAATAACCTAAAACATTAAACTTTGTGGAATACACACATAATCATATAGAATCATTTCTTGTTAGTCAATACACATTGCCAAGACTATCTTAGTGGACAAAGTCCCTTTCTGAACCGAGTCACCCTCATTTCAGTCCTGTTTCATTGAACCGGTATAACCTACCATTCCAGCCATGTCTATCTCATGAGATATAAAATCTTTACCCAATTCATTGGAGGGAGATATAGGTCCCACCCATCTCATAATGATACCATTCTTATGTGTGCCACAAAATCATAAATCATACATCATTGCATAACCCATGTAATAAAAATGGGATTCTTAAACAACATGACATCATAAAACCATTCATATAAGATAAAGAAATTAATAAACATAATTCCATCACAACATAGTCAAATCAATGTAAAAATATGGATAGAAACATAACCCTTTATTATCCTAGATGTAAAATAATTTTGATAAAACACTTGAAATGAATTCTTGAGGAAAATATCCTTTCTTCTTCAAAATCAATTTCTTTTCACAAAACATCATGCAATTTTAAAAGAAAGAGATTTTATTGAAAATATTCATGAAATATTTTTGAGGAAGCTTCATGAAAATAAGGATTTATAAAACCGTAAAAATCCGTTCATTCCGTTTAAGTTAAAAAAAACATTCTTCTCGTACTTTTGTCAGAAAAGTCAAAAAGTAACTCGTATGAAAAACGACAAAAGATTCCTTTCATATCTTTTACTAAAAACTCACCGAAGGGTAAAATTGGATTTAAATAATTGTCTGTGGATGGAAATAATATTACATATTGAGAAAACATGGATTTGGATGATAAAATACACCCCAGTAAATTTCAAAGTACAAACAATCTCGGATAAAAATTGAGATTGCGAGATTTTCCCTTACCATATGTCCGATATGCTTTGTACGTATCCGAACCTCCTGTATAATGATTTAAATAATGTCATTAACATATTACAGAATCATATTCATTGTTATGATATCATATATGGTTCACTTATGACTTTATATTACCCGTTCTTTTGTAAATTCCATGTTAAAGAAGCGTTTTGGGTAAAATCGTTTCATTTATCGTAGGTGTTTGGACTTGTTGTTCTTGACATTATTATTACTTATATCATGATTTACTTACTTCCAGAATATAAAACATGATTTATATATCATATATATTCATTATATATATATATATATATATAATAGATAGATAAATGAAATGAAACACACCGTTCATGGAGACGGTAGTCCGTACGTACGCATGAACGCTGTTTTCCTTTCCTTATTATCTTGAATGGAAGTAAGTAGATGACATACATATATACATAAATCCAGTAGTTTTATAATGTCATTTATTTCATTATTATTTCTTATATATACTTTATAATCATTCTTAAATGGTTAACATGGAGAATGAATCTCATCGCGTCGTGGAGACGGTAGTCCGTACGTACGCACGAGCGATGATATCGTTCTCATGTTTGTGAACTTGTGTTGAAGTGTATGTATACTATTTAAGTATCAATATCACTTTATAATAATCATATATAGTAATTATTTACACCATTGTACCCATCCAAGTAAGGTGGTGGTGGAAAAACGATTTCACCACGGCGTGGAGACGGTATTCCGTACGTACGCACACGCGGTGATTTCGTTTTCCGTAGGATGGATAGATGGTGAAATACGATTGTTTCATACTTGTAATAAAATATCATTATATGAGTGATACTGATGTTATTACTTCATAATGAAACAACCTAAGAAGAAAAAGTGGAAGAAGAAATAAAGGTGAAAGAATCGGTAACGGAAATTACCTCTTCTTTGAAGCGCATCTTTGAGACCTCCTCGTAGGGCACTAAAATTGGTCTTTGAGGAAGACCAGAACCTCTAGGATGTTTATATGGAAGTGGATAAGAGAATTTGGAAGGGTTTGGCCGATCTTGAAAGCTCAAAGTTGTGTGAGGAAGAGAGGGAGGAGGTGCCCTTTTATAAGGGAGGAGAGGGTCACCTTTGGAATAACTAAAAATATTATTTTATTATAAAGTCAATTTCAGTTTTAAATAGATCCAAATTGATTTATTTCGAGGATAAGGTGGGGATGGGTCGAAATCCTCTCATCCAATAGGATTTAGAAAAGTTTAGGTTATTATTTTACCCTTATCAATTAGATTTAACTCTAAGTTAAATAATTTAACTTTTACCGTGTCATTTTGTTTTCTTACACTATATGGTTAATAAACATACTATATCAAGCCAAAAGAACCCCAAGTTGTTTATTATTAATATATATAATCTTATCTAAGTCATTTGGCCGAACGTTAGATTTTTAGGAATAAAATTACAATTAATAATATAATATTTGTTTTAAAAACTATTTTATGTCAATTTTGACACTATTTGGTATATGATTTTTATGAAATTCATAACAGAATGATAAGTTAGAAAAAAGTTACTTAAATCAACAATAACATGTCAAATTAACCTAGAAAATTAGTTTAAGTCATAAAAAGTCTCAAATTACACTTATTTGGGCATTTATAACATCAATTATGTCAATATTTCATTAATAAGACAATTACTGCATCATCTATGTGTCATAATAAATGATAATTATTTAATCCCTAAAAATTCTAAATAAATTCCGATGATGTCGATAATCGTATTAGCTTTCTGGAGACTATTCATGTTCGAAGTTTCATGAAGTTTATCACTAGATTAAAATTATTATACTTATAAGTTTTAAGAAAGTGACATGTTGTCACATTCTTTGGTTTTAATAATAATTAAATTATTTTCATTGACAAAATTTAATTAAATGAATCTAATCCGAATATTAGTTTATCTGGGTCGACTTTTAGTCATCCAATAGGATTTTGACATTTGTTAGGGTAATTTTAAAATATTATATTTACCCTTAATTACCCGATTTACCTTTAACTATGGTAAATAAAATTTACCGTAGTTACTATTCATAATTCCCAAAAAAAAAAGTAGCCTATTAACATAATTTGGACCCACTTATTCCAAATATGGAATCCATTTTTTAAAATTCAATACACATAAGTTGCAGAAATTAAATTAAAATTAATCCCGTTGTCGAATAAAAATGGGTTTTTGTTTAAAACATTGCAAAAGATTGAATTGATTTAACCTACGAATTCAAGGTAAAATCAATGCTAATGACATACATTATGTTAAATGGTAAAAATATATTCTATTTATATTTTAAAACCATTCAATATTATAATTTAACCACATTAGATATTACGATGAAAAAAGTTGTTTTAAATTAAAATATAGCGTGTTTTTACTATTCATCAAAATGTGAAAGTTACCAGAATAATATGAAAAATTTATCCAAAGTAAATTTTTATTTCTTGATTCCAAAGAAGAATTTTATTTTGTCAAATTGAACTTATAAACATGTCAAAAACTAGATTTAAAGTGGGTGCTCCATCAAAAGGCGGAAAAACTGCATTTTTTGAAAAATACTTATTTTACCCGAAAATTTTATTTTGTTCTTATACCATGTTCTAGAAATGTGTAAGATGAATAATAATGTTATAAAATTCAAAATTTAGTTAATACTATTCATAACGGCTAGTTCATGACAATATTATAATAATAGAACATTGTTTATTAAAACTCGGTATTGCGTACAACACACGCTATCGAGGAAGGTCACGATTGCGTGTAATGCAAGCCAAGTCAGGGTTGTGTGTTGTGAAAGAATCCTTCGTTGTTTCTTATAACAGAATCCAACCATATTTCATTTATACATTGAATATATATATATATATATACTCAATGTTGCGTAGAATAACTATTATCAAAATTGTGTGTAACACGATCCAAGAATAGTGTTGCGTATACTGCAAGCTAATACGGTGCTGCGTATAGCGCAAGGTAATCTTGGTGTAGAATTCAACACAAGACATTAATGAAATTAAAAGAATATTTTTCATAAAATCTAGGGGTGTTAAATTATATGCAACAATCAAAACACATAAGGATCCATCCAATACAGAGACATCGAGATAAGAGACACGTCTGGTTGTATTTTCATCCCGAACCCAATCTATCATCCAATGGTAATGCTACATCCTTCTCTAGAAATACATTAGGGTAATTTTCTACAATATCAGGGAAACACTAATATTTAACCTAAGAAGAAATCAGAATCAAATAATCCATCAAGGGGGACAAGGATTACACACGCCTCTAACAAATTTGAGGGTCTTGATCACAAAAAACCACTTTTGGAAATCTACCAGCATCAAAGAACACAACCATCCTCCTGATCAATGTTTGATATCCTACAAAAAATAAAACCAATCAATGATGATGATGATGTAATATGTTTATATACAAAAATAGATTAAATCTCACTAAGTGTAGTGCTACCCCAACACTAGCTCATAATCTCTACATTCATCAAACAAGTCAGCTTGACCTGAAACTGGCATAGTGAATGCAAAAGGAAATGGAAGCCTCTCTACCTCAATGGATTCTCTGACCATGATGAAGACCACATCCATGGCCAAGATCTACTCCATAAGAACATGGAGAATCATGGGTCTATCCTCTTCTTGAAACATTTTCTCTCTACTGATCCCAAACTGAATCAACCTAATACTGCAGTGTCTATTAAAACTGCCTCAGTGGAGGAGACAGAAGCCTAACAAGTAGTGCATACTTCCTCCTTAGAAAGATTTGGAACTCTCTCCCATGATTATCTCAGCCTCCATAAGAAAAACATGTGTTTTATCTCTTATCATAGGCCTGAGAGTCTCCCTATATAGAAACGAGACATTGAGGGCTGGGAACTACCCCCGGTTGATCAGCATCTCTTCTATCCTGACAACTGGGAAACCCGTACCACAACATGGATTCAAGAGGTGTCTTAATGAGCCCCTTATCAGGACAATACAGTTATGGATAAAATCCTCTGGACAAACTTTTCTCTCACCATCACATTGAGATATATCATCAGTATTAACATGGTGTCCGGGAACTCTATCTCTGGATGCAAAACCTCATCAAAATGTCTCACACTAGCCTGTGCATCAAGAATTATATCTGAAGCATACCACAGAAGGTTCCTAAAATGGATCCAAAATTCTCACACACTGGAACTCCCCTACCAGAGGGTATGTAGCTCCAAGATAATGGCCACCTTTTCAATCAAATAAAGAAAGTCAAATATGAATTGGCTTTAGAAATCCACCCACGAGACTTCCAACTCTATATGATTTTCAAGGAACAAAAACCACCACAACCTTGGTACCCCATGCAGCATCGTCACAGCCGGTGATACCCAATGCTCATTATGATCATGGATTAAGTCAAAGGCAATATCAACCTACTAAAACTAGTTTTCCATGCCCATATATGAAACAAATCATTCATACCTCTATAGAATCTGGTGATGAAACTCTTAGAGTGTCCTCCTCCAAGTGTCATTGTTGTAAACCTCCACTCTGTGTCAATCTACTCGCGCAACCTACTGAACATCTACTGCACAAACCTGAAGAGGAAGTTGACATTGACCCATTACTTCAAAATAATAAATAGTTAGATATGATAAACCATTAATATGGAAGAACATACCATTAATTATTTTTTTTCATTTATTCTTTTTAAGTTTACCAATGCCAAGGTCTACCCATTAAAACACAGGAACAAAGAAGAATAATGGATGATCCTTTCTAATGTGCCTACCATATTACTAGTATCACTTTATTTTGTATACACTGTAAGATTAATGGTCCATGAATCCGATCATAGGGGCCCACAAATATCCATGTATAATCCTCTCTCTTTTGTTTATAGTGCTTTACAAACATTGTGGACATTTTTTCCCTACAAGCCCATTCAACCTCACCTATGCCTAACTCCAAACTACATCCTATCCCTCAACCAGACCTCTAATTCCACTATGTCATGACCCCTACCCCACAAGTTGTACCCCTCATTGGAATAAAATGGGATAAGATAGAAAATGACACCCGAGTCCAACCTCAAGTAGGCCTTGTGTTGGCGACTAGCATTGACGGTACTGTAAACAAAAATATTGGAGGCATTACCCCTGTAGAGAACACTTGTGAAAGAGAGAGATAAGATATAGAATAACCTATATGATCTCCAACCTACTCCCACTAACATAAAATAAAATAATTACAGACATATAGGCTGAATATAATAGTATAATTAGTATGATCCTACCCAGATCCTCACATTCCAAAGATAAAGAAATCATGGTAAATCACAGTGAACAACAAGTGAAACTTACTCATCATCTAAGCAATAATAATAAGTTCCTAGAATCACCATGGATACTATCACCAAGTATCACATAATATAGAATATAATATAATAAACAATATCAAGGTTACCCTAGTACCACTTCCCCAATGGTTCTCCGCTCTTCCCCAGTGTCGCACATCTTGCGATTCTCTCTACAAAATGGCTAGCCTGTAGACACCTAGACGAACCACCATAATCTGAACCTCTAGCTACACACAACCATGTCCATGTAATCAAAGGTAACCAGGTATTTTTTGGGAGCCACCACATCTCATATAACATGAATCATACATCAGTTATTATACATCACGCCACCACATCCCATACACTAAGTAAGGATCCTATTTCCAAGCTAGCCTATACATGTTATAACTATAGTAGTCCATAATATACTATATCCTGAATAAATGTGTGTGAAGTAACCATAATCCATTAATGTACTCTAGACACAATTATAGGGGAAACTCCCCGCCACGCATACAATCATAGGTAAATACCATGAGAAGAGAGCATGGGCAAAGGGGGTATTCAATCATCCATCCTCCCTCTGGGATGTTGGGGAAAAATCACCCAGGATCCAAATCCCTAAGGTGTCAGTTTACCTAACAGACAGGGTGGAGTAGTGTATAAAATAGAAAATGTACAAAGTAAAATATTTCTCACAACCACACTATAGGAATAACCTAGTTTAAGGCTCAATTACAGCTAACGTCTCTCGGACTCCCAACTTCCTCCGCTAAGAACAAATATCCTATAAGAGAAAAACTATTTAAATAGATATATTAAAATATTTTATTCCTTTTCATCAGATGAACTTTATATTAATTAATTAGTTAACAATTAATTACCCATAAAAAGTTTCCACATTATATTACATTATTAGCACAACTAAGTTCCATTCCCTCCAGTCATAGGAAACCCGATTCCCAGACTTCTAAGAATTATAAACTCATTTATACATCCTAAAAATGTAAAACCCCTGGTAAATCAATTATTCATTTATTAATGTAATTACTTTCCTCAATACCATGTAATCTATAAAAACATCCAAAGCTAAAAAAATGGAAAGAAACCAAGAACATTTATTTTTCATAAGCAGTGGGTAAAGTAAAGCAGATAAACAAACAACCTTGAAATTAGGCTAACTACAAATTCCAACAAACATATGGATTTCATATCAATGGTAAGCCCAGCTTCAACCCATTCTATCATCTCTAGTTTTCTCCCTAACACCCACTTGCACATCCTGATGCATCCTACCATCATAAGCATTAATTGCAACCAGAAAAATTGGGAATCCCCACACCACATACCACAACATCCCTCTAGGATCAGCCATCCTAGGATCACATCACATCTGAGACTCCTCCCCCCACATCACAGGGTTCATATCTAGAGCACATAACTAGATTCAAGAAAAAAACATAGAAACCATGATCTTTTCCCCAAAATAGGGAATCCATCCTTTACACAGAATGATCCCATACAACTCTCAATAGTAAGGTACTAAACCTTTATAAGAAAGTGGGAAACTCAGGACCTACAAAGGAATTATATTTTATCCTACAACTGATCCATATTCTATCTTAAATTAACCAATTCATTATTTATAGGTTCCAAATATGGTAAATCGGAGCAACAAACTAGCACAAGATATCAAAAATTAATTAAAAATAATAATTTTAGTTCCCTTTAATTCTGTTATCATCAAGAATAAACATGATTCACATCTTTATTAAACTCAATCAATACAAGAAAGGTCTATTAATTTAAACATGCTTACAAAATTAACATTAAAACACACCAAATTCCTTAAACATGCCTCTTTAATTCTTTTAACCAATTAATAAACAATTAATTAGATATTTAAGTTTCTTACAAATTTAAAATTCTAATTCAAGAATAGAAATAACAACATAGATAATAGACTATCATGAAAATCAAGAGGCAACCCATTATCATGGTACAAACAACAACATCTCCATACGATCAATATCAATTTGTTAGTATAGTTTAAGTAATTATTAGGTTAATTTAATTGGAATCCAAGGGTCTAAATCATTCTCAATTAATGATAAAACATAAAAAAAGAGAAGAAAAAAATACCCTACCTCAAAAGGGTTTCATCGGTCTTCGCACAAGAACTGACCAACACTGAAAATCCCAATCACCTCTCTCGCAAGAACTGCATCCACTCGAGGATGCCTCACCACAAATTCCCCAAAAGAAACAAAAACAATCCATTAGAAACATAGATATCATGGACCATCATAGGGAAAATATGAAATAGAGGAAAAAGATCCATGAAATCACAAGAATGGAGGGAGAACGTACCTAGGATCAAATACAGATTAAACGATATAAGATAAAGATAAATCCTTAACAATGGAATTATAAAAATTTTGAATAGGGGCTATCGGGGTGCTTAGAATAAGAGGAAGGCACTATAAGACATAGAGTTATGGAGACCCTCAGGGATAAATCCTATAAATATTTACAACATTGGGGATTTACATGTCGCATAATCCCATTTCACATCATGTAATCCATGAGGATAGGTTTACACCAGAAAATATGTCACCCTTTTTATCCTTGATTTATTACACACAATGATATGATCAACACAATACATAAAACCGGCTTTCACGTCATCAAAAATGTTTACAAAGGGGTAAATATCCATGATTCAAGGTCTTAGTTGCTAAACTCCTCTAGAATTCCTTTGAGTCTCTTTGAGCACCTCATTCTTTTGAAATAAAAAAAGGGTCGATCCACATGGATCTGGGCCTTACAATTATCAATTATTTATTAACCATACATAGTAACCATGACCATATATTTATAGAGTTTGGGTTTGGGTTAAAATATTTTTTAATTTCATACCAGACCTTAAATAATATAATAAACCATTTTGACCTCATGCCATATAAAAATAATGTTGTTATTATTTTATGGCATGCTCTAACCGACGTAGTGATAAATATTATTTATCCATATTGTAAGTTAATATTTATCATTAGACGCAAAAATGGTCTATTTTTATCTACTTGGTATTTATCAAATATCCAAATGAATATTTAATTAAATATATACTCATAAATAAATATTCTATTCATATTCTAGTGAATATATATTTATTAAATATTATAAAAAATAAAATAAATATATTATTCACAGTATAGAGTATGAATTTTTATTAAATATTCATATAATTTAATAAAGTATTCATTAATGAATAAATAATTATTTATTACCTAGTAAATATTTTGGTCCAATAAATCTTGAGTAAAATTATACCTTAGTATTGAGTATAATATCTATACAAATAATTAAATACAAATAGAATTTTTTTGAGATCAATGGAAACACATATTGTGTGACCCACTTGGTTTTTTTCCTCATTGGAATGAGGGGGTGTGCGTAAAGTGTAAGATTACTATCCTGCAATAGGTCAAGAATCCCAAGTGAAAGAATTTAATTTCAAAATGTCAATAACCACACATAAAAACTTATAGTGTAATATAATCCATTTTTAATTATATTTCATCAAGAAGGTTGCAGACACATATCATTAAAGTATGAGATTGATACGTATTTCTTTGACTATCAGAAATAAATTCATCATTACATCATGGATATGGAATTAAATGTGAGGTTTAAATTTAAATCAAATAGATGATATGTAAACTTCCATAAATATGGAAGGGAAAAATCCTTTACTCAACTTATTATTAATATTTCATTTGTGACACAACCAACGTGTACTACTTCCTATAAACATATGGAATCATGGTTTTTTTGGTAGATATAATTGCATGAGTGATGAGATTTATTATTAATAATTTTAATGTCAATGGAACATTACACACATTCATAGATAGGAATATATGATGACATATAATCATGTAGAATTCTAGTACGTGGGTTGGTTCCCATAATCTCCCATGTTAGATATTTTCAAATATGAACTTTATAGGAAGACGTCTCATATTATTTCAAGTAATTTCACATGAATTTAATCATTATCTGTGTCCGATTATAGTATGTTATCTATCCATAGATCTATATTTAATAACATCATCATGAAATTTGAAGGTTCTCATCATAATAGGGGAACCATAATGACCTTATCAATGCGATAGATACTCTAGGGAATTATCACACTAAATTCCTTAAATAATTTAAAAATATGTAAAAATATGTTATATTAATATTATAATATTCTATTTTTAATTTGAAAAAGAAATAAAAATAGTTGTTTCTAGAACATCAACTCTAATTAAAATTATAAACTCCCCTTAAATGAAAAAAGATGATAAGATTTGTTTTAAATCTTATAAAAGAAAGTAAAATATGGTTTAGAATGACATTAAATAATCATTTGATAAATTAAAATTACTTTCTTTAAAACAATTTTAGTAACATGTACATTAAATAAAAGTTCATCAATCAAAGAGGACATAAGCCTGACTTTATTAAAAACCACTCCACAATCATTTTGTGTACCAATGAGTGTATAATGAAAAATATATAGAAAACTATTAAATAGATAAAGGGAAATAAAATATAATTTTTTTAAATGATAATTATCATATAATATCCCTAAATGGAAGTTTAACATAGATAATCTTGAAAAGAAATGAGATTGTAACAAAAAAACTTAAATCATGTCTAATCGTGATTTAAACATGTTTAAAACCACTGTATATTATAAATAGATTTATTATAAATATACTCTAGAAATATATTCATACATTACCTACCTTTTATAATTATATTATAATTTCCAACTATCATATAATTAATAATTATTCATTAAAATGAACATTCAGGTGAAAACTAGTCTATTTTTAGGAAAATGTAGATTTAATAGTTCTAATACCTCTACCTTGGCAATTGATTAATTTTTTATAGAATCTAAATCATCTCATAGGTACCATATTTATTGATTATATAAACTTTTATAACTATTCATATAATTTAGTGATAAAAAATGAATGACTTTGCTTTGTGGAGATGGTATACTATACACATGCATGAGTGATATTTTCACTTTTTAAAAGAAAAAATGAAAGAATGGTAAGTAATAATTCACCATTATATAATCATAATTATATCATCAATATAATATATTTTCATTAAATATGTATTTATGACCATCCTTGTAAATATTAAATGAAAACCGAATCACATCGCTTCATGGAGGTGGAAGTCACATGTACGCCTGACCAACATTATCATTTTCCTATAGAAAAAAAATCATAGTATAATAAATATACTAATTAAATCATATTTATATGGTTAAATAAATCTTTTATTTAGTTTAAGAAGAAATAAACATAATAAATATTGGCAAAAACATATACTTATTCACTTAGTATCCTTTTTTGAGAAGAAATTTAAGGATTCTTGAGTGGATATTTTGGGAAGAAAAAAAACAAGATACTGTGGATCTGAATATTAGTATATTATTAGGGAAGATCTTGATTGACTTAAAGGGCTCAATTTGATTGTATAATAGAGGATATGAGTTTCCCTTTTATAAGTGAGTGGAGGGGCACACATGTAATTATAAAAAATATTAAAATATAATAAAGTAACTCTTCATGGAAAGTGGATCCAAATTGGATCTTAGTTGAATATATAATGAAATAATATCCTAATAAATTCATAAAATAGAATTAATATTTGTATTTAGGTCATTTTAACCCTTATCTTTTAAGTTTATCCCCATATTAACTCATTTTAACCTTTACCGTAATAATGCATTTTTTTCTCGGTTAATATTCATAATAGAAAAAAATAAACTCAAATCATTAAAAAATATATAAATTATTATTTAAAATATGCTTTATTATCCAATTAAATTCCTATAATTTGTTGAAATTTATTTTAAAATAGGCATGTAAAATACAACTAAATTTTTTTCCAGAAAAATGAATTTGATGGATAAAACTGATTTTATTCTCATTACTTAATTAGTAATATAAATAAAAGGACTTTTAAAAAATATTTTTTAATATATTATCTAAAATTTTAATTAAAATTATTAATAAATGGAAAATAATTTAATTTATTAAGATAAAAACCCGTTGTATTCATAAAAATATTTTTTAGAAAGACAATATTTTCTTTACATTAAAATGCTTTTATATTCATTTCTAACTAATTGATAACAAACGAATTCATTTTAGAAATGTGTAAAAAACTATTTTTCATAATTTATATGTTCGTATTCATTCCCTGTAATCTAATGGATATGTAATACCTAACACATTTAATAATAATATTTTTATAGTGTATCATGGTTTATCTAAATTGGCATTGTGTGTAAAACTAGATACCAAAGACATCAAAAAAATTTAAAGAGAAATATATCATACAATCTAGGTTTTTTACATTATAATCATCATAAAAAAGTTATCCCTTGAAATTCCATCTCATTGATACAAATAACTGAGGATACTTCAACCACATCACATCGTAAGGTTGCCACATAAATTCCTCAGATTTATGGTTTTGCAACAAAAATTTGACTACAGGAGAAGTGTTGTTCCACATCACTTTCCCTTTTTTATGTACTATCTCCACTATATTTTTTCATAAGTGGGATTATTATTCAATTCTATTTCCTTTGAGTTAAGTTCATGTAAAGGATCAGGTATATATATTCTTAGGAGAGATATATAGAACACATCATGTACTTGAGAGATATTCAGAGGACGCTCCAAGTAATAATTAACCATCCAAATACAATATATAATTCCCAATGGTTAAATATATCCTAGGCCCAAATTTAACTTCTTTCTAAATCTCATAATCCTCTTACATGGAGATATTCATAGGAAGATATTTTCACCAACTTCCAAATTTATATCTCAAAAATAATTATCACAAAAAATTTTATATTGACTATGGGATACCCTAATGTGTTTCTAAATAGATCCAAAAATATCTATAATTTCATAAATAATTTTAATTCCAAATATCTTTCTTTACTGAATTTCTTCCAAGTGCATGGGTTTTCTACACTTCCTTCTATAGAGGGATTCATAAAGATCCATCTAAATGCTTGAGTGAAGTATATTCTTGTAAGAAAACTCTAATATAAAGAGGTATTGATCCCAATAACCATTGAAATATATAGAAAATTGTCTATGTTTAAGTTTTAGGGTTTTAATGTTTTTATTAGATTGAAAATCTATCTGATGATGATATCCAGTGCTAAAGTTCAACTTTGTAATCAATGATTGTAGAAGACTTCTCAAAAAAAATATAGGTAAACCTTGGATCCCAACTAGATACAATTTAATATGGTACTCCATGAAAAATTACGACTTCATTAATTTATACCATTATGAGATGATCATGATAGAAATCTTCTCTGCTTGTAATGAAATATGGTAACTTCATAAGGTTATTTACAACAACCCAAACAATGTTATGGAGTTTAGATGTTTTTGGGAGTCTAATAACCAAATCCATGGTGATTTTCCCATTTCTATTTTGGTATGGGTAATGGTTGTCGTATCCCCTTCTTATTTTATCTCTCATCCTTATCTTTTTGGCATAATTGTCATCAAGATAGATACTCTACAATATCCATTTTAATGTTTTCCCATTATAAATACTCTTTTAGATCTCTATACATCATCATACTTCAAGGAATAATAGATAATGAAGAACCAAGAGCTACATCGAAGAGCCCCTTTCATAGTTCTTATATTTACGGGGCACATACTCTATTACTAAACCTTTTCATTCCATCAAAAAGTTAGTTAAAGTCAAGAACATTCTCTACCTTCATCTAGAGTTCCACATATTCCTTTTTCATCTCTTTAATCCTCACACGAATAGATGGTTTAATATTCTTCTTATAAAGATAGGATATCCCCCCTTATAGTTTTAAGGTCAATATTATTAAAATCTATAATAATAGAATTTATTTCAATCCTTATCCTTGAAATACTTGTATATTCCATCCAAATTAGGGCATCAAACACCTAGTTCACATTTAATGGGTGGTAAAATATTGAGGATTCATAATCTTTAGTCATGTACAAACATCTCATTTTGTTCATATCTAACTCTTTTTGTCTGAATATGTACTTATATATTTTATTATTGGTATATATATAACATTTTTTACAAAATAGAAAATTCCTTCATATTTTTAATTCAACAATCATTAGTTTAATCCTTAAATCATGATTCTAGTATACTTTTCTTGAATTTTAAATTGGCATGATGCATTAGAAATCACTATATCATTCTGTATGAATATTCATCCCAATACCTATATCGATGCATCACAATAGCTAAACGACTCTTATCTATAATAGGTAGTGTGAGAACATATCCACTAACTTACCTTGAGGCAACCTTGTCATAACAAACATAAATATGACATCATTTTAGATGAATATTCATTATATATGCCAATTATACACGCTTGAGGAACATAAAATTTTAGTGTCCTTAGAGTCTCGATACATAATCAACTTATTTCATAACATATCCTCAATATATACCATAAAGATATTCATATTAGTACCCTTATAGACATATCATTCTTATAACCTTCCATCACAACATTGACAAGGAATCCATAAGAAAGGGTCAGCTTAGATGCTTAGTAATGGTAAACATGTGAGATATCAATCCTAAATGAGAATAAGATGATCATAAGGTTATAATAATAGGATCAAGTGCATTTTTTCAACATAAAATATTATTTCTCAAAAAATATTAGATCAAAAACTCCAAAATCAAGTCACATCTAGAAGCATGATTAATAATGGTGTCAAAAAATTCATCATTCAAGAGTTATAAAATTCTCATGTGAAATAATAAGCATAAGAAATCATAATCTTGTGAACATATCTATTATCAATTAGGTACACTCACAATCTTGTGAAAAAAGATAGAAGAAACCGTACACATTGATCAAAATGTCAATATAGTCATTTTAAATCATGTCTATGCATAACCTAGAGAGCATAGTTAAATAAAATCATTCACGTGCATCAAAATAAAAACATTGATATTCAAAAAAAATTCACATTTATCATCATAATTTCATGAGATATAGATATTTCGGAAAATAGTGTATTATAGGGCCATAATGGACTCAACCATCACGTAATAATTATTCATTCATATATATTCTACAAGATAATTAAAAAATTTATCATTTCATCATAGCATAACCCATGGAAAACAAAATGGGTTTCATCAAGATTTCATCAACATAACAAATAAATATTCATATAAAAATAACGATGGTTTCATTGGACCATATCCCCAATAAAGAAAAAAATAACATCAATGGATGTTGTTATAGATGAATATACCTTCAAAATAATAGTAAAACATTTCTTGGAAAAAATAACCCTTTCATTTTGAAATCAATATTTTAAAATCTAAAATATTTCAAAATATTAGAAATAAAATTTTATTTGATAACAACCACATATTCTTGTAATGTAATATTCAAATAAAAAATTATTCATGATGTTAAAAAAATGAGTATGAGTAATATATGTTAAAATAACGATTATGTACAAACCTTTGGTAAAAAACCTAATTCAAAGAATGAAATGAAGATTATTTTTAAAACCCTTTAGATAAATTTAAATATGGGTTACAATGACTATAATAAATTATTTTATAATATTAAAAACATTATTGAAAACAATTTTATCATAATAAGGAAATGTATGAAAAATATTCCTGACCATATAAAAAACAAAGTTAGTTTTTCTTAATATTATTCTTTGAGATTTTCGATTATTTAGAGAGAAAAATTAATCGTAAACTTGTAATATAAAGAAATAACCATATGATAAGAAAATAAATAATATTTTTTTGGGATAAATCATATAATTTCCTTCTCAAAATATATAAGCATATGAAATTATGGTAAAAAGTGAGAATGCAATATGAAACCCTTACTGTTTTATTAACTTCTGAGTCATAAGTCCCATGAATGAAATAAATTCATAAGAAAATTAAATACTAAGAACATAAGGATGTTCATGATAAATATATAAAAGGTGTAGTAGATATACCATTTAAAATAATATTTTGTATAATACAACATTTTTTAAAAAGTGCATTAATTTCACTAAATAAAATTTCAAAAAATGGTGTAAATTAATTATAATGTTCACTCACAAACTGAAAAAAAAATTGAAGAATTTTTTTCTGATGAAAAAATAATTTAATAATAAATTATTACCTATTTATTATGCATCAATAAATTCATTTACATTATACAAAAATATTATAAATATTTTCTATAATGTGTTTATTTCTATTCATACTCCAAATTTATTTACTAGGTAACAATATATCATAGTTTGTTTAAATCTTGATGTTTTGTGTCAAGAAAGATATAAAATAATTAAAATTTATTTAGATAGAAATCTATTATAAAATTTTGGGTTTTGAAAAACCATGTATTTATTTCCTTGAAATTTTTGTCATATTCTTCTATCTAAAGGAACTCGACACCCTCCCATGTCAACTTGGTTCTTGTATTTGACCGCCATAAGTAGTTTCCAAAAAACCCAAGATAACAATGTATACCAGTCACCGTGGTTGGTATAACACATTTCTAAAAAACTATATTCTTTTAATGATAAACCAATATCCCATCTCATGAGACTATATGACCCAAGAATGTGACCTTATATAGCTAAATTCTACACTTAAAAAAGTCAGTATTCAAGTTATCCTTCCATTGGGTCATAAAAAAGATCCAAAAATGACATTCATGGTCTCCATTTATCTTCAAATATATATTAATATGATCTATAAATACTACCACAACCAAATATAGGTAATCTCTAAAAACTCTCTTAATTAAATCCCTACATATATCTGAGGAATTGTTAATTCTAAATGAAATCACTACAAATCCATAATGACTGTACCTCATACGAAATGTTTTATTGGGTATATATTCCATCCCAACCATTAACTAATCATATCTAAAATGAAAGTAAATTTTTGGAAAGTATTTTTCTCTACCGAGTTGATCAGAAAAGTCATTAATATGGGGTAGGTGATACTTGTTCTTGATAGTGATTTTGTTAAGTACTCAGTAATCAACGTATTGATGAATTAACCCATATTTCTTCTAAAAAAATTAACTCATTCAATTTTTATAAATGTTATAGTGTGTAAAAATACATTATATATTTTATTATGGAGTTTATTATTCAATTTTTGAAAATAAATCAAGTTCATTATATATGGATTCTTTGAGATTTGTATAACACCGGGTATGAGTTCTATTAAAAAACTACTACATGATTCAAAGGAATTTAGGTAAATTATTTCAGAAATACATCTATAAATTCCAAAACAATAAGCATATCATCAATTTTGAATTTCTACCCAACCATTTGAGATAACTATCTTTGATGAATAGGTTGTAAGTTTCATACAATAGAATTACTTTCTATTAGAAGTTCATATTCATCCATGCACTAAAATATAATAATGGATTGATTTAGAATATCAAATATGGATTCCCTTAAATGGAAATTGATATGGGATATATATATATAAATAAATCCAATCCATTACTCAAATAACATAAAATTAAACTAGGGGAAAATAACAATATTTATAGGATACACATCCCTACCAACATCTAGTTGAGAGGAGATGTAGATTTGAGATGTGATTATCCTAGAATTAGATGTTTTCACTTATCATTCAACATATAATTGTGGATGTGGTGTTATGATACCATTATAAAATTATTTTTATATAATAGAGTAGGTATAACTAGAATAAAATAAGATAATTACAGTTCAAGAGTGAGTGATAAGTGAACTATTCACCACTTCACTCTCTTGACCCACTTCAGTGGCTGTGATTGTATAATATTTATATCTATCTCTTTTCATAAAAGGTTTTTAATACTGACTTTCATAATTAACACTTATATTTGGGAACTTGTAGGAATAATTACCATACTCCATGAAGTTGTAGCATTTGAGTGTTGGTGGGGGGTTTAATTGAGCTTGCTCCCCCTTCTTTTTCATTTACTTTCCTCTTTACACCAATTCAAAATTCAGTTGCTCAAAGTCCTTCCTTTACAAACTTGAAACATTTGACAACCACTTGGTGAAAATTCCTCCATGCTTCTTTCCACACTTATGGCATAAAGTAAGATTAGTATTCTTTTCTTGATGGGTATTATTATTAGAATTTTATTCAATCTTAATATATCTCTATTTATCAAAACCCTGAGAATGATGAGAAAATCCACCCTCTATTTCTACCTTGATATCACATCAAATGATTTATTCATAACTACTAATGTCACTTATGTATGGTTCCTTTTTTAGATTCGATTGTAGACTACTGAAGAACCAATCATGTTTTCCTTCATGGTCGATGATAAACCGTAAGTGTACCTTGAAATTGATGAAAATTTTACTCATATTTATTAATATATTAAAAATATTTATTATTATGATAAATCAATTCCCTATCCATTTTCATAAAAAGATTTTGGGGAAGTACTTTATGAAAATAGAAACATTGTTCGCCCATAGGAGACTGCTGGCCACGCTATCTAGAATTAATTGTTTTAATAATCACAGATCACGTCAATTCCTTATAATCATGTTAATTCCTATTAATCATGTCTAAACATTTCAATCATGTTTATATAAGTTTCAATATGTGTAATTATGATTATCTATGATCACATTTAAGTTTAAAATATTCTATTAAAATTTATGTTGTATGATAGTCCAAGAAAAAATATTTTCTAAGTATGATAGACTGGTACTGATAGATAAAATGAGAAAATGATAGTTAAAATGATTCATCAATAGATCGATTAACCTACTGATGTTTCATGCTCTTAACGCATGGAGCTACTGATTAAAGGAATCATTTATAGTGAAATCGAAACATTGAAAGACTGGATGTCTCACTGACAGTTCAAAGGACCTACCGACGCAAGGACCTACCGATACATGGTGCAACCGATGCAAGGGCTCCCTATTAGTTAAAATGAGTCACTATGAATAAAAATGCCCACAGAGTTACACAGTAATTGAATGAGTCACCAACAAAATGATATACCGACCGAAGAATCACTGATAGAATGTTTGAAATATCTTTTATTTAATAATACTTCTAACAGTCATATATTGAGTGATTTTACGTGATAGATTAATTTACTTCTTTTTTACAGACATTTTAAATGAGGATGTTAGAATTATGAGGTACTATATATACCTCAAACAAGAAAATTTTCAGGAAAAAATAATATATATACAAATAAAAGTACATGAATGATAGACACACATACACATGATGATATTAGCTAACAAAGTACCAAAACCATATGATCAACATACAAAAAGGAACAACACACAAGGAATTATTCATTACAACATGCTATAAACTAGATGATTGTTCTCCATTAATGTTCTATAATCACGGAAAAAATATATTAAACCTAAGGAGAAGAACATCGTAACCTCTTATAAGACAGAAAACAGTTCTCCATGAAAATCTGTTTTTAGTGTCTTCTTCTAGAAAAGGACTCGAGCTTCAACTCTTATATATCAAATAGTACAGAGTTGAATTTCAAAACAAAAAGAGACTTCTAAACTCTATATAATACTTATTAATCTATTTTGAACCTTTTTTATTACATTTTGGGTTGTGTGTGCATATGTCAGTAAAACACACATTGTGTCGTGCTCCAAACTGAAGTATACTAGATATCATCAAACCATTATATTTTTATACATGTTTATCCCACATAGAAATGTGGAAGAGGTCCTGTTTGACCTGGTTGTATTTTTTTCCACAATGAACTGTGGTATAGGTCTTGTGACCAGGACAATCTATGTAATGTTGTGTAAACCCAAATCCAGGGTGTGGGTCAAAACATTTATCTATTGATTTTTTGGGGGTATGTGATAACCAAGTGTAAAGGACCAAGTCTAAACTTGAGAATTAACCTCTTATTTTATATTTATTATGTTTTAAAATTTAGTTTTCTCTATTTTTACATGTATTTAATAAAAATAAATTTCACTTTGACAGTTAGTCTGGGCTAGTGTTTATAATTGTTTCTCCTTATTAGAATAGGTTTAAAAGTTGTATCAATATTGCATATTGTTACAACTAAGAAATAATGAATCTTCTTAGAAAATAGTTGAATAGATAGAATATTATAAATTTACTAGTTTGATTAACTGAATTGTTTTTTTATAAAGGGTGAATCTTCTAAATAAATTTTTAACAAATATTATTATAGGAACTTAATTCAGCCCCCTCTAAAGTATCCTAATCTGAACAATAATAATAATCCCATCTCATTCTACGAATTCAATTTCCTCCTATTTTCTCATATACTTTACATGATCACACTACTCACTATTCCTTCAAAATGGGAGACTACTAGGACACTATTTTCATGCTTTGTGCATTGGAGTATAGAAAATATATTTTTAGTGGAACTCTTCTATTTCTGAAAAACTAGTGGATTAGTGGACGTAATAAATTATGGTGGATGTTGTAACACTAGAGACACTATTATAGCAAGTAAATAAAAAATCACAAACTATTTCCCAAATATTCCCATTAAAAATCCTTTATTCAAGAAATTATTTAAAAATAATTTTTTTGAATTTGAAATTAACAAAAGTAATCTGATTTATTATTTTAGGATATCTAAATTAGATTATTCTGAATTTATGTTTTTTTTAATATTGATTTTTAGTTGAAAATTTCGGTTTTCATGAAACATATAATTTTATGATTAAACCCTCATATGACAAATACCTAGAAGTTTAGAACACATTTTTACATAATAAATTATGAATTTAAGGAATACAATCATACACATTAAAAAAAAAATTGGACTTATAAAACATATGGAATTTTTTTATAAATATTTAAAACGTTACATTAATATAAGAACTGTTATTAGTATTTCCTTTGACTCAAGTACTTTTAAGGGAGATTCAATTTCAGATTACATTAAATGTATCATATCATTTATTTGTTCTATAATAAATCAATTTATTTCATTGAAATCAATATCCATGATAATTTTATCATACATATAGATTTAAATATAAAATTTTATTTCATTAAAAACTATTTTCCATGATTAAGTGTATTAATTTTAAAATTAAATCTTCACACTTTTATAAAAAATATTTTATTTAATTATTTTAAAATTTAGAATTTTAAGTATCAAATTTGGTAAAATTATAAATGATAATATTTTTCAATAAAATTGATTATTATGTTTAGAAATTAATTACCAAGTTACAAGAATGTCTAGGTAACAATTAAAAAGTTAAATAAAATTGCCCTAAATTACTCAAATATGTCTAAAAACAAGTGGTTATAGTGAGTTCTGTCCAAAAATCCATTTTATCATATATTTTACCATTTTATATCCTTTTATACTTGAATTGTAACTTTAAATTTTTGAATATATATGGGTTTCTCCCAAAACTACCCCCTTTATTTGTAAAAGGGTAACGTCTTCACCACTTCAAGATGAACCTATCATTAAAATTTCTCCTTAAACCTATTCTATTTTTCTCTCCAAAATAGTAAATTTAATGATCTAATGATACTGAAATTTGGAAGAATAATGAATACAAAAACCTCTATTATGAAACAAGTATAAAAGATAAAAACTATAAACACCTGAGGTGTAAAATTTGAAGAATGCATATAGAGAATGAAAGTTTATGAATATTATAGATAAAAACGGGAATAATTAAGGTTTTAAATTAAGTTATTAAGATATATTTGTTTATTATATAAGAGTTTAATGAATGTTTTTTGATGTCAAGAGAAGTGGTAAGGGTTTTTGGTCTCAAATTCCTCTCCCTAATACATGTTTTTTAATATGTAACAAATTTTATATTTGTTGTATATACTGTCTATTTTAGATTTTATATCCTAAAATGATATTATTCATTTTTTTAAAGATCATTTTAAGGCCTATTTTTTCATTAGGTTATGATAAAATTGTTACCCAATCCATTAGTGGGGTTTTTTGTCTCAATTTTAATTTTTGGGGACTCATGTTCTAATCACCACCAATTTCAATTTTTGTGGTGCATATATTACCATGAAAGACTTTTTCCATGTTACTGATGAAATTTATAGGACTTAAAATTTTATATTGTTATCCCTCTCTGAGATTCCCTTGATTCAGGATTTACCTTTTCAAGGGTGGAAAAATTATCCTAAATTTTGATATAGTGAAAGTCTATATAATTTCTTTGAAAATTCATCCATGTCTAGATACTAGAAAGTTGATACTTCTATAGAAAAAATGCACCTAAGTATAATCAAACAGAAAAGGGTTGATTTATAATTAAAACAATCATCACCCTAATTCCTGAGGAGGGGACCTCATACTACACACCTATTGAGACACTATTGGTAAATATTCATATGAAAATTCACATGCTCTTGGTGAAACACGATGAAGAATTTTTCCCACCATTACCTTGGACTCCTACCAATGAAATATATTGTACCTAATTACTTTATTACATGTATAGACAAGGACATTTTAAGTAACCTCTCTACTATAATACTTCGGTAATGTTACATCATGTTAATTTGATGATACCCTACAACTTCCATGTTTTTTAAGGGATGTTCTCATTGACATACCCTTTACTGTATTGAATGGGGAAGTATTTGTTATCCTTTTTTCTCACTATATGTATAGCAGATATTTTTTTCTATAAGTAGATACTTAGTTAATTATATGTCCTCAATTAATATTTAGGTCTAACAAGCAAAAATAGGTTGGGTTTTGGTGTATGAATCTTCCCATAACATGATAATTCCTTCAATGCAGTCTCAATGATAAGTAATGTATCTTAGCCGAATCCATTTACAATATGTTTTTGAGGGCTAAAATTATTAATTAAATAAGTATGATATCAATTATTATTGTTAACCATATATTCATTTATTGTAATGGATAGAGTGTGCCCTCTATTCCTGTTGATTATAGATTCATGTTGTTCATTTATTATTTCGATATCACTTATTCCATTTCATGTTATGTAAGGTTCCATTTTATTATATTTCTTACTAATAATATGAACTCACCCTTATTTTTTTCCTTTCCCTTGGAATCCAAGATGGGGAATATGTGAAATTTTCTAGGATAAAATAGAAAGTATAATCCTATTTTAAAATATTTTCATGTTTTATCTTATGTTATTAAAGTGTAATATTTGTTTGTTTCTTGTCACCCAAGATTTCTAAGCTATTTAATCCTTTGGGGAATATTTTTAATTTGAACCAATTATATAATATAACTACCAGATCTAGGTTTCTAGAGTTCAAGATGTTATAATAGGTATCAAATAAAGTTTATTAGAAACATTAGGGTGTAGATTTAGGTGTACCAAGTAATATTTAGAATGTAATATGAAAATTCATCAAGTGTTTTAGGTAAAAATACAAAAAAGATAATAAGAAATGTATTTTACAAAAAAATATCATGATCCAATTATATGAATTCAATGGTTTTGGGGGAATGACTAACATGGGGAATGATAATTTTATTAACACCAATAGTTTGTAAATGTATGTTACCCCAAAGAATGTAAATGAAGATAAAGTTGTTTCTCATAAGTTCATAACTATATTTGGATAGTTTAACTTGGTTCTGGAAAATAATTTTACCCCTATAGGGTGAATTTCTGATCCATAATGCGGTGTTACTATATTGGAAAACTTGATATGACAGAAACCTATTGCATTCAACAGAACTACAAATCCATTGGTAGTTGAATAATTGATAAAGTACCTAGATAAGATCTTTCTTTAGTTGAGAAGTAGTAAAAAGTAAAAAGTTATCGTAGAGGTCTATTGTCTAATGGGAGATGCAGACAAAAAAACGTTCTCTAATTCAAAACACTAAAGAGTGAGTTGAGCTCAACTTAACGTAAGGAGGAACTTTTAAGGATATTTTCTATAAAATTTCATTCCTCATGAGAAAATAGTTGAAATATAAAGGTTGTTCCTCAACCATAGAAAAAAGGAGAAGGAAAATGTTGTTGAGTATGAGGATCAATTTAAAAGGTTATCTGGGAACACTATAGACTATTAATGTAGAACATAAAGTAATATTGACCATTTATTTAACAGGGTAAAGATAATCCTTCAAAGGGTGTTGGTCCCTTGTAAATTTTCTTGATTTGAGGATATAGTCTAAAGTGACATTATGAGTGATAAGATGTTCTACAGGATGTATGTATTCAAGGGAAATTAGGATAAGTAGAGGATGATTAAGTATCAAGGGAAGAACAATAAAACTAAGGGGAATAATGAAAGAATGTGATTTCTCACATGTGATAATTGTAATAAAACCCCCCATGGTTTTTTATAGAGAATGATATTTTGTTAAAAGTGCGGAGAAAAAGTCCATAAAGCTAAAAAATGAACTGTTAGGGTAGAATCTATTGATGTTTAATGATTTAACTATAGGGAGGAGCGAAATTACATGAATTAATTACCCAAACATTAAAAAAAATTATAGAAAAGGAAAAGGTATTGAGGCCAATATTATGCTATTACCATAATAAAAGTAAATTTTTCTAATGACATGGTGTTATGTAATTTTATCATTTCATCAATGATAGAAAATATTTTATTTTATTCTAGGTCTCTACACTCTTTTATATCTTATATGTTTTCCAAAAACATTCAATATTCACCTATAACACAAGAAATGGAGGTATCAATTAAGACACAATGTATGGGCCTTATGAAAACAAATATCTAATAACAAGTTAAAATTTTTATGCATCGAACTTACCTATTTGAAATCTTGGTTGTTATACCAATGGATGAATTTGAGGCGATCCTTATTATGGATTGGATTTTAAATAATAATACCAAAAAATATATCCAAGAGATGGATATTATAATTCATGAAGGTGAAGTGGAATATGTTTTATTTATAAGGGAAATTTAATCACAAAAATAATGTTTTAATATACTAAAAATAACTCTACTTAATGATATTTTATGTAAAGAGGAAGATCAAGTGTGATCTATGGATAGTGAAGGTATCATGATAATGTAGGATGTACCCATGGTATATAACTTAGCTGGTGTTTTCAAGAAAATTTACATGGTTATCCACAGGGGAGTGAAGTTGAGTTATCCATTGAAATAATCCCTAATGAATGAAATATATCTAAAACTATTTATAGGATGAATGAAATAGAGTTGGAGGAGATAAAGAAGTAGCTACACCCATTTCGAGAAAATGGATTTATATTCCCTGGTATTTTAATGTGGGGAGACCCTATTTAATTCAAGGAAAATAAGGATGGATCCACGAGATAGTGAATATATTATTGGAAGATTAATTCCATCACTATAAATAATGAGTATCCTTTTCCATGCATTGTTATCTTATTTTTTCAACTTCAAGGAGCTCAATACTTTTCAAATATAGTTGTTTACTCTGGCTATCATCAGTTAAAGGTGAAGAAATATAGTATACAAAAGGAAAAGTTTTGAAAAAGGTATGTACATTCTAAGTTTATAGTATTGTCTTATGGATTAAATATGGAACTTTCCATCCTTACAAATTGGATGAATATAATATTGAATCAGTATATTGATAACTTTTTAGAGGTATTCATTAATGATATCTTGATATAATCCAAGAGATATTAAAGTCATGAGATTCATATACAAATAATTATGGATATCCACATTAAAAATAATTATATGTAATGTATAATAAGTGTGAATTGTGGATCAATGAATTGTATTTTCTGGGCCATATTATCTCTAAAAAAAGGATATATTTTAACCCATTAAAGGTAAACATAGTTAAAAAATGTAATATAGTGAAAAATAGAACCATGATCCTATGTTTCCTGGTATTATTAGATTACTATTAGTGTTTTATTATTTTTTTAATAGTTGGATAACCTATTAACAATGTTAACATATGAAGGGGTTAAATATATAAGATTAAAGGAATATAAGGAATGTTTTGAATAGATGAAGAGGAGATTTATCAATGCATTGGTTTTGAGTCTACCGTTAGTTTAGGAAGGAATTGTAATTTATAGTGATGCCTAAAATAATGTTCATGGTTATATTCTTATGTATAATTATAAGGTGATTATATATGTGTCAGGTTAATTGGAAATAAATAAATATATATATCCAACTCATGACCTTTAGATTAAATATGTTTTATTTTCTTGGAAAATATATAGACACTAAATATATAGTAAAATACGTGAAATATATGTTTACCATAAGATTTTGAATTATATATTCTCCCAGAAAGAGTTCATCTTGAGGAAATGAAGATGGTTGGAACTACTCAAGGACCCTGACTACCTAATTCACTTCCACCATGGGAAGGAAAACAAGTTTGTTGATGCATTGAGTTGTATGAACCATGGAGTTCTGACCATGATAAGAATTAACCAAGATCTAATTTATAATGATATAGTAAATATGTATATGGTTATTTCTAGTGAAGGATATCAATAATTAATTTTCCTAGAAATTTCTAAAACATCCTTACTAGAAAAGATATCAAAGTCCCATCAAGATGATGATAAGTTACAAAGGAAGATTAATGTAGTTAATGATAGGAAATTTAAAATATCGTCTATAAAGATGGAGTGTTGAAATTTGGTAGGAGAATATTTACTCCATACATTCTAGAATAAAAATGTGAATTTATTTATGAAGCAAAAAACTCAAGTTTTTCTATACACATTAGTAGAATATATATGTTTTGGGATTTAATAGAACATTTCTTGTGGGATGGTATGAAGTGGTAAATTGCATATTATGTATCTAAATTCATAGTATTATAGTTGATAAAGGCTATAAGACAACATCCCAAGGGAGTCATGAAACCTCTATTTATATCGATATGGAAGTGAGAAAATGTTATAAAAAACTTTTTCACTATAATCCCATAGACTCCATGTAATAACGATGTTATATGGGTCATCATTGATCATCTTACATTGTATGTTCATTTCATAGTGATAAGAGAATATCTACCCCCTAAGAATCTTTCCCATCTCTACATCAATGAAATCAGAATCCTTAATGGGCCACTTATACAAATTTTATTTGAACATGTTGCTCGATTCATGTGGAAATAATATAATATTATTAAATGGAATATTCATACTAAGATATATTTTAGCACCACCTATCATCCCAGAAATGATGGGTATTTTAAAAATAATATCCATACTTTGGAATAAATTTTGAGATCATGTAACCTTGACTTCCAAGTAATATGGGATCAATATCTATCTATAGTAGAATTTTCATACAATAATAGTTTATCTTTGAGTATCTAGATAACAACTTATGCTGAATTTTATGGGAAGAGGTATCATACAATAAACTATTGGGAAAAATTTAGAGAAATAAAGTTAGTTCTACCAAAGCTTATGGAGGAGGAAAATCTTAAGGAATGGACTCAACAAGATCATATAAAATCTTCCCAAAGTATAAAAATTTTCTATGATTATAATTGAAGGAGAGAATTGAAATTTCAAGATGGGTATCATGTATTGTTAAAGCTTCCCAAAGCACCCAACTCATGTTTATCTATATTAATTTTTGATATTTTTCTGGAATGGTTAGTTTTAGGTGGAAAATTATAGTTTTCAAAAAACATATAATCTGTATGACTTTACCAACATATAAGATTGCACCTGAATTATATAAAATCATTTAAGTAATAAAATGTGAATTTTATGAATAGAAATATATATTTTACAATATTATTTGAACTCATAAAATCTATAACAAACATTGTTATTACTTATAAAATTTTATATTATTATAAATACTATTTTTTGCCTTTTCATCAAGTCAAGTATTTTGAAGGGATATTTGGATTTTTATTTCCTTGAAAACCTCATATAATTTTTATAACAGATTAATTTACTTAATTAAAATTAGCATTTGGATAATTTTATCTTGTATATATATTTAATTATTAAAAATGTCATTTTTCACAAAATAGTTTTTTATAGATTGAGTGTATTGCATTTAAAATTAAATTTCAAACTTTTAGTAAAAATATTTGATGAAAATATTTTACAATAAAAAAAATTATAAGTATTTAATCATGTAAAATGGTCAATATTAATATTTTTCATTAAAATTAATTTCTGTGGTTAGAAATCAATTACCAATGTTTAAGTATATTTGGGTGAAAGATAAATGGTTAAAACCCAAAACCCTAAAGAACTTACATATGATGCGTAAAATAGTGGTTGAGGAGATATTCAAACCTCAATCCTTTTAAAATCATATTTTTTCCATTTTAAGGCCTTAATCACTTGAATATTAACCTTATATTGTTGAAAATGCATGGGTTACTCCCAAAACTACCCCGTTCAATTATGAAAGGGAATCATCTTTAACATTTCAAGACTCAACTCTCATTAAAATTTATCCTCTAAAATATGACACTTTCTTTACCTTTATAACATTATCCAACTCAAAAAATCTCATTTTCACCATTAACTAGCGAAAAAACTTCATTTTTAAATAGATTTTCGAGGAAAATTCAAGTCCTCGTCGTGAGTATTATCAACTACTTAGTTTTTCCTTTTTAATAATCTCCATTAAAATTTTTCCTACCAACAATAATATAATTTAACTCTTACCATTTATTCATTTTAATGTTATTATATTTAATTTATTACCATTATCTATTCATATACACCATCTATTAAGAAAAAAATTGTTGTTCATGCATTGTACATACTACCTCCTCCACGACATAACAGGTTTGGTTTTTTTATCCAATTTATATTATTTTATATAAGGATGAAATTAAAGGCTAAATATTTTTATATGATATAATTGGGTTTTGGAATTAATTTTTTGTAACCGTAGTAATCATTTGATTAACAAATGATCATTGAAAATTTGATCATTTAAAATAAGCATATAGAGGATAGTGTTTTATTCATGTTGGGTAGTGTTTTCCAATACATTATTTATTATTATAAATTTATATAATTATGTTATATTACAAAAATAACCATTATATAACCTCATTATTCCTCTATTATAATTTCACCCCAACAAAACTACCTCTTTATCAATCATTAAACCTGGGTATGTTCTTGTTTGTGTCAGTTTAACCACCCACATGAATAATACATTGAAATTATAGAATGAATTACTATTGTAAAATAAATAATACTATAATATGAAAATAATGTGTAAATAATTTTTTTCTAGAGATAATATATCAATATCTAATATATCAATTAATGAAACTCCCTTAGTTATTTAAAAATTAACAAAACATGCTTATTATCGACATTATCTTCAAGGAAAATGTCTAAAAAATTCATGAATGGAATTTGAAAGATCATAAATGTTTGTAAATAATTCCTTATATTAATTTTAATAACTTTGAAATGATTAAATTTTGAATAATAATTAATAAAAACAATACTATTATGAAAGTAGAACAAACGATCCAAACAATAAACACTCGATGTGGAAAATCAAGGGAATTCTTATAGAGAATGACCATTTATGAAGTGTATAACTAAAAATGGATATGTGTAAGGTTATTAATTAGTATATTAAGATAGATATGTTTATAATATATGATGATAAAGTAAGTCCATGTAATTTGGGATTAGAGGTAAGTGTTTTCTATCTCAAATTCTTCTCCTTGAAGCATGTTTGGTAAATGCACCAAATATTCATCATATAGTGTATATACCACCTATTTTATATGGTCTAACCCGAAATTATTTTATTCATAGCATTTTATGATCATATTAAACCTCTATTATTTCAATATTTAATTATTGAATTGCTAACCATTCTATAAGTGAGTTTTCCATCTCAATTTCTATTCTACAGGAATCAGGTTGTAATCATCACCTATATATTATTTCTAGTGAAGATATTTCCATAGAATAATTTTTACATGTTATTCTTGAAATTCAAGGTATTTACAAGTCTATATTTTTACCAATCTATTATATTCCTTTGATTCAACTATTACCCTTTCCATAGTGAAAATATAATCCAAAATTTTCTAAATTAAAAGTGTGTGTAATTTCCTAAAAAATAAATCCTTATCTGGATAATAGAAAGTAGATTTAGATATAGAACAAAATCTCCTTAGGGTAATTAGTATGGAATGTTTTTTTTGATAATTTAATCAATAATCATCTTGATGCATGATGAGTGGTCCCAAGAATGTACACCAAGTGAGGAATTCTTGAGGGATATGGTTTAGAATATTAATATACTCTTCATGAAAAATTATGAATAGTTTTTCCCACAAGTACCTCAATCTCCTAAAAATCCTACCTATTATACCCAATTATTATCTTCGATGGATAACTTAGCCCAATTTATATACCATATCCACTACACTAGTATGATAAAGATATATAAAGTTACTTAGATGATACCCCATGGATTCCATGTTTATTAAGGGTTTTTTCATAGATATACACATTATTCTACTAAATAGGGAAGTATTTTATACCAGTGTTTCTCATTATAATAAAAACTGATTTGTGTTCACTAAAAATTCCCTCAAGGAACAATATGAAAGGTTGTGATGACTGTTTTTGAGGGAAAAATTGGATTTAAATATGTGACAGGTGGGGCCCAATATTATATAGCTCGTCAATGCATTTACTTGTATCATGAGACAAACAAGGTTGAGTTTTGGTATATACTTCTTCCCATAACATGATAATTAGTTTACTGTAGTCTCGAAAACAAGAAACATGTCTCAGAATAAGGCCTTGATTGCAAGTTGCTTATTTTCGACAATATTCTTTCCATTAGTATGAGATAAATGATTGTTAATATCTATATTTTCATTTATTTTCATGGATATAGTATTCCATTATTTTTAGCTGAATTTTTAATTAGTTTTTTCATTTATTATTTCTATATAACGTATTCCATGTTTATGTTAAACAAAATTCCATTATATTGTGCTCCATATTAAGAATATAATCCCACCCTTATTATTTTTCATTTCCTTAGGAGACCAAGAGGTGTACTATGTGTAATTTTTAAGGATATGATGGATTGATTAATCACGATCTTATAATATGTTTAGGTTGAATCTTTTATTTTTCATGTGTAATGTATATATGTTGCTTGTATTTTAATACTCATAAACCATTTGATCCATTAGGAACACTATTAAATTGTATTAATTATATAATATATCTATCAGGTATGGGGTTTAGAGTCAAATATATTACAAATACTTCCTCATTAAAGATTCAAGGGTGAATTTTACCCTTTATTCGCTATTTGGAAGATTATTATTATTTATGGATTGAGAGATCTTAAGAAGCAAAACAATAAGACTTTTTTTTCTGATACCATACCATTAGATTTATCAAGAGGAAAATCATTTCATTTTATGCTACGTTTGTTGTGAACATAATTCTTTTATGTTCCAACCATAGAATAAAAAAGTCATAGTGTAAGTATAAATTTCTAATAATTAGTGAGATTAATCATATAATCAAAAAAATCATTCCTAATATGTCTTAAATTATTACACCTTCTTGTCCACCAATGAAACTTTTAGGTTCACAAAATATTTCTTTCAATGTATCATACAAATTCTTAAATTCTATATTCATATTATTTGAAACCTAATCTAAAAAAATCAAAAAACATTCTTTAATTACAACTGAGGTGACCTGGGAATAAGATACATAAATACTTCTTAATTTTAGAAGAGTATTCAATACATTTCATAATAAGAAAAACCTAAGTACCAAAATGTTTTAATTTATTTAGATAGTAGATAAAGAAAATCAAAAAATATTTTTTTATTAGGTGAATGGAACAAAGTAAAAAATAATTAGGGGTTCTATAAAAGTGAAATCCAAAAGAAAAACCAATTGAAGCATCAACACCTGAGGGGGCAGATAACCAACACAATCAAATACATTGATTGTAACCCCAAAATATTCCTTGGAGGCTAGAATATTCATATACTAGATACACAATAATTTTTCCATAAAATATATAAAACATATTTTATAAATTTTCCATATCATAGTACACTTATTAGACATTTCTTACCTAAAATCCTTATTTATAACCTGAGTTGAATTATAATATAAGAAAAGGTGATCTCGGATTCTCAGTAAGGGAAAACATGAAAAATATCAATTGATCATCATATATAAGAATAATATATTCATAATGGTGTTAAATCATGATTAAAACATAAAAATTTCATACCCAATCCCTTATAGATCATAAATCTTGATTCACAACATCAATATTTCTCATTTCAGAAGAAACAAGTCATAATATTGGTGAATCGTTATTAATAAATCATGAGGCATGGGATAATATCATAAGAATAATAACATATCAGAAGAAATTTGACATAATCATGGAGAAATAAAATAATTTTAGTAGTTAATAGTCTCTAAGAAGACTATATAAGTGGAAAATGTCCCATAGTGTATTGAGTCTGTGTTGCATTCCATCATTTCCTTAGTTCGAGTTCTCTCCCAAGACCATAATATTAGTCAATGTCCTGTAATAAAAATGGTTCATTAACCTTTACAATCCATACATTATCATGATATAAAAAAAAATATCCAACGAATTATTTTTCTTTAATTAAACCTCCCCCCATATAATGATATTCATACATATGTGTGCCATTAGATCATAAAAACATTCCTCAATCATCATAACATATCGTATAGAAAAGAAATGGGGTTCATAAACATTTTATCATCACATAATCATAAATATTATATATAAATAACATGTAGGGTATTGTTATATCATACCCCTTGTGAATCATATGAAAATTTAATGGATAGTGTCATGTATGAAAAATTCATTGAAAATAGAATTCAAGCAGTTATTTTAAAATAGGGGAAAATGTCCTTTTCCTTCAGAATCTTTTAAAAATAAATATTTTCATAATATTGAGAAAAATATTTTATTGAAAATAAAAATTTAAACCTTTAAGGTATGAATCCAATAAAATTATGATGATGATGATGAGAAAATTCATTCGCATGGTAAATGTTAAACCTAATATTCCTTTCATACTTTTGTTAAAAAGTATAAAACTACATCTTTCATAAAATGATAAGAAATTTCCTTCTAAAAAGATTGAAAATAAAGTAAAATATGTTTTAAAATAAATTGAAATAATATTTTGAACATATAAAATAACATTCTTAATTTTTTTAAAAAAACATAGGAATGGAAGAAAAATTTTATCGGCTAAAGTTGAACTAAGGCTGAATTTTCATAAAAATATTTTCAAAATTCATTTTATATAAAAGCGATAGAATAAAGAAATGAAATCATGGAAACCATAAAAATAATCAGATGATAAGATAATTTATTTTTTCATTGTATAATGACTATATAATATTTGATAATGGATGTTAAATGTAGACAATCCTGAAAAGAAATGAGATTGTGACATAAACCCTTATCTCAAGTCCCCACATGCTTCATAAAAATTTCGAAATTATGTATAATAAATATATATTTATAGTATATTAATATATAAATTATTATTTATCATTCCTTTATAATTTTTAATTATCATTTTTATTAAAAATTATTTATTAAATTCAATATTTAGGTGAAAATTGGCTTATTTTATATGAATGTTTTGGCTCGATAATTTAGGTCCATGAACAAAAATAATGGTTTTATCTTATATATAATCTTAATCATGTAATAAGTATCATATTTATTCATTATATACAATTTTTAAAATTTTTATTTAAATTTATGATGAAAAATTAATTACATCACTTTATGGAGACAACATTACTTATATACACCTGAGTGATGTTTCCAATTTTTGATGGATGTAAAAAAGAAAAGTAAATAATTATTGAAATTTAATAAAACATAAATATATTAAAAATATCATATATATATAAATTAAATCTATCATTATTATCATCTATTAAAAAATGAAATGAAAAATAAACACTACGGGAAAAAAGGGCATTTGCGACGGGTTATTTGCGACGGGGTTATTTGCCCGTCGCAAATAAGTAGCCTTTTGCGACGGGACAGCTTTCCCCGTCGCAAAAGGACTGGCGCGGTTTGCGCGCCAAATCGCGGGAAACTTATTTGCGTCGGGGGAATATTCCCGTCGCAAATAACCGGCGGCGGTAAAAGGTATTTGCGACGGGAATATTCCCCCGTCGCAAATAGTAGGTTATTTGCGACGGGACCCGTCGCAAATAACTATTTACCAGTTGACCGTAATAAATGTTGGCTAAGGTATTTGCGACGGGTACCGTCGCAAATAGTATTATTTGCGACGGGTATCCCTTCGCAAATGGGCCCGTCGCAAATAATCTAACCTATAAATACCCCCATCCGTTTTTTCATTTCATTCTCATTCCTGATCTTCTCCTTCTCTCAAAATTATATTTCTTGAGTTCAGTTTTTCTCCAGTTTAATTTTTTTCTCTGGAGCTGATATTAATGTTTTGAAGAACGATCAGAGCAGATCAATTTTCAAGGTATTTATGTTCATTTTAATTTTTTATTTATTTTTAATTTTTTATTAGTTTCAATTATTCTTAATTAGTTGTAATTTAATTATGTTTACATTGTTTTATTACTTAATAAATTTAAATTATTAGTATTGTTTATAGTTAATGGTAATTAGGAATAATTAGTAATAATTTTTAATAATTAAGAATAAATATTAATAATTAGTAATAAATACCAATAATTAGGAATAATAACATTATTACATTATTAGTCTATTTTATTATTAATATTAAAATAATATAATTTTTTATATATATACAATTCTCTTTTCATCTGTGTGTTTGATGTCTTCACATGTATTATTTGTATGTGGAGATAGAAAACGCACAGATTAAAGGAGAATTGTATATAAATTAGAAAATTATATTATTTTAATATTAATAATAAAATATATTAATAATGTTATTATTTGTAATTATTGGTAATTATTTCTAATTATTGATAATTATTCATTTAATTACTAATAATTA
Source organism: Viscum album (assembly GCA_963277665.1). Lineage (NCBI taxonomy): Eukaryota > Viridiplantae > Streptophyta > Magnoliopsida > Santalales > Viscaceae > Viscum > Viscum album. Next base: position 307,062,606 of record OY728127.1, read on the forward strand.
GGAACAATTATCAATAATTATCAATAATTAAGAATAATTAGTAATAATTCGTAATAATTACCAATAATTAGTAATAATTAGTAATAATTATCAATAATTAGTAATAATTTCCAATAATTAGTAATAATTACCAATAATTAGTAATAATTACCAATAATTAGTAATAATTACCAATAAGTAGTAATAATTACCAATAATTAGTAACAATTACCAATAATTTGGAATAATTACCAATAATTAACAATAATTAGTAATAATTAGTAATAATTATCAATAATTACCAATAATTAGTAATAATTAGTAATAATTACCAATAATTACCAATAATTACTAATAATTACCAATAATTACCAATAATTAGGTATAATTAGGAATAATTACTAATAATTAGTAATAATTAGTAATAATTAGTAATAATTAGTAATAATTAGTAATAATTAGAAATAATTAGAAATAATTAGTAATAATTAGTAATAATTAGTAATAATTAGTAATAATTAGTAATAATTAGGAATAATTGGCAATAATTAGGAATAATTAGGAATAATTACCAATAATTACCAATAATTACCAATAATTAGGAATAATTACCAATAATTACCAATAATTACCAATAATTACCAATAATTACCACTAATTACCAATAATTACCAATAATTACCAATAATTACCAATAATTACCAATAATTACCAATAATTACCAATAATTACCAATAATTAGCAATAATTAGCAATAATTAGTAATAATTAGGAATAATTAGTAATAATTAGGAATAATTAGTAATAAATATCAAAAATTAGGAAAAATTAGGAAAAATTAGGAAAAATTAGGAAAAATTACCAATAATTAGTAATAATTACCAATAATTAATAATAATTACCAATAATTAGTATTAATTACCAATAATTAGTATTAATTACCAATAATTAGTATTAATTACCAATAATTAGTATTAATTACCAATAATTACCATTAATTACCAATAATTACCAATAATTAGTAATAATTAAAAATAATTAACAATAATTAGCAATAATTAACAATAATTAGCAATAATTAACAATAATTAGCAATAATTAGCAATAATTACCAATAATTGCCAATAATTACCAATAATTGCCAATAATTACCAATAATTGCCAATAATTGCCAATAATTGCCAATAATTACCAATAATTACCAATAATTGCCAATAATTACCAATAATTGCCAATAATTACCAATAATTAGCAATAATTAGTAATAATTAGCAATAATTAGCAATAATTAGCAATAATTAGCAATAATTAGCAATAATTAGCAATAATTAGCAATAATTATTAATAATTAGCAATAATTACTAATAATTATCAATAATTAGGAATAATTAGTAATAATGACCAATAATTAGTAATAATTACCAATAATTAGTAATAATTAGCAATAATTAGTAATAATTAGCAATAATTAGTAATAATTACCAATAATTAGTAATAATTAGCAATAATTAGTAATAATTACCAATAATTACTAATAATTAGCAATAATTAGTAATAATTAGCAATAATTAGGAATAATTAGCAATAATTACCAATAATTACCAATAATTACCAATAATTACCAATAATTACCAATAATTAACAATAATTACCAATAATTACCAATAATTACCAATAATTACCAATAATTACCAATAATTACCAATAATTAGTAATAATTACCAATAATTAGGAATAATTAGTAATAATTAGGAATAATTAGTAATAATTATTATTAATTAACAATAATTATTATTAATTAACAATAATTAGTATTAATTAACAATAATTAGTATTAATTACCAATAATTAGTATTAATTACCAATAATTAGTATTAATTACCAATAATTAGTAATAATTAGTAATAATTAACAATAATTAGTAATAATTAGTAATAATTAACAATAAATAGTAATAATTAACAATAATTACCAATATTTAGTAATAATTAACAATACTTACCAATAATTAACAATACTTGCCAATAATTACCAATAATTGCCAATAATTAGTAATAATTAGCAATAATTAGCAATAATTAGTAATAATTAGTAATAATTAGCAATAATTAGCAATAATTACGAAAACCAAAAGCAGCTTATACATTTTCTAAAGAAAACCGTTTATTATTTTTTCAGTGGATTGCAGATTTGAGACTTCCAGATGGCTGTGCTTCCAATTTGGGTAGAAGTGTAAAGAATGATCATATTACTGGATTAAAAAGTCATGATTGTCATGTTATAATGGAGAGACTTCTACCCATTGGATTAAGAGGTCTGTTGAATTGTGTGATTTGGGATTCCATAACTGACATGTCTCTTTTTTTCGGGAAATTTGTGCGGCTACGGCAGATTATGATGCTTTAGGTAAACTTGAAAAAGATGTTGTTGTAATTATATGTAAACTGGAAAAAATATTTCCGCCGTCTTTCTTTGACTCAATGGAACATTTGGTGTTACATTTTCCATATGAAGCCAAATGTGGAGGTCCGGTACAGTTTCGATGGATGTACCCATTTGAAAGATGCATGCAAAAATTGAAAAGAAAAGTACGTAACAAAGCATCTGTTGAAGGATCTATTGCAGAAGCTTATTTGCAAGAGGAAATATCTTTTTTCTGCTCCCATTATTTTGAATCTGAGTATCCTTCAAAACACAACCGAATGGGACGGAACGAGAGGAATATTGATGAAATCGACAATCAATTATCTGTTTTCAACCAGTCAGAGCTTGGTTTTCGTGGAGTTTATGAACGCTGGCTTTCAGATGATGAACATTAGAGAGCTCATACGTATGTTCTTCTCAACTGTGAAGAGATGACATCAGTTGTACTGTAAGTGTTTATATCACTTATTCTATCATTTATGTTATAGTAAATAACTTTGGTTTTTATAGGTTGTATGATAATCATATCAAGAAACAAATTCCACAAATTACAGCAGCTGCTCTCAAAGAACGTCGACTGAAAAATTTCTCTCAGTGGTTTCAAAAACTGGTAACATAAATTATTTATCTTTTAGCAACTCATTCAATGTATAGTTTACTATATTGATAATTATTTCACAAATTTTCAGGTGTCTCGACATGCTGATAAAATTGACAAACGACTATGTGTATTGAGTAACCCACCTTCCAAACTTGTTAAAACTTATAATGCATATGTGGTGAATGGATTTCGATTCCACACACATGCATATGGGGAATCGAAAAAAACAATGAACAGTGGAGTTAGCTTGAGATGATCTCATCATCGAGAAAATGAAGTTGACTTTTATGGCATACTTGATGAAATCATTGAACTCTGTTATCTTGGAAAACATTACATAACCATGTTCAAATGTCGGTGGTTGGATACAGAGAGAGGCGTGCGTGTTCATCCGACTCATGGAATCATCGATATTAAATGTAAAAGTGTTCTCGCAGTAAATGAACCATTCTTATTGGCTCAATAGGCATATCAAGTTTACTACGCGAAGTACTGTGCAACATCAAGAGAATTGACTGATTGGTGGAGTGTAATAAAAATCAAAATTAGAGACAATCAGTTTAGTCAAAGTGAATGTGCTTTCACTGATGTGCAAAGAATTGAAGTTTTTCAAGAGAGTGCTCAAAATCAATCTTTTTTACAAAGAGACATGAGTATCGATGACGACACCCCACATTTAAGAGTCGGTGATGACGATGATGTTAATGATGTCACATAGGAATTTGAAATGGTAAGAGATGAAGCAACTGTAACTCGAATGGATATCGATGATATTGATGAGGAATATGAAGATGACATTGACATATATGAAGATGATGATGAAGATGAACACTGATAGCATTCCATGGTATTTATATACAATCATAATATGTATATATGTATATATAATAGTAATTATCAATTATTTGCTAACATTAATATTTTCTGTTTCAGATGGAAGATGCCACATTTCGTGAGTTGGCGGATGCTGACCTGACTTTTGATGCGGATGAGTTGCTGACAGATGACCCTCAGCCTGCAGGCGCTCCAGGGAGTACGCGGAGGGGGCGCGTTCTTGCACGATTGATGATTCCTGACCCCGTCCACGAGCGACGTCCACGTCTTGGGTTTGATCCACGCACACGGAGGTGTGATAACCTGTGTGATAACCTGTGAATTTGACTAAGATTTCATTAATCTATTCACATAATAAATGTTTATTATTTTTTCAGTTTTCCGCATATATCAGTCGGACAGGGCAACGCTATTTTGCGCAACTATTTCTCTCAGCCGTGGACCACATGGGAGCAGATTCCCATTGATGTGCAGCAGGCCATGTTCGGCCATTGGTTGGTACATACGTAAATAAATAATTTTTATTTTGAAAATTATTTCATTTCTAACTTGATATTTTGATTTATTTGTAGGGTTTATGGTATCCGATCGAGGATACTATGCGTGACGCCATCCACGAGGCATGGGAGGTGGCCATGCGTGATCGCCTTCGTCAGTTTTTGCAGAATTTAAGAAAAGCTGCGATGAAGAAAGCAGGAGTGTTAGATTTTGACGAGTCATGTAGAGCACACCGACCAGAGTATATTTCATCCCATGTATGGGATGAATTATGTGCGCACTGGTTGAGTGGTTCCTTTCAGAGGAGATCATCGGTGGGGAGGCAGAATCGGGGGAGACAGGAGGTGACTCATCGAGCTGGGAGTCGTTCTTTTAGTACTCATAGACAACATCTGGTACGTACATTATTTATAAATATTTTATATAACTGTAAATATTAACAGTTTATTTTTTATTCTTATAGGCTGTCGAGCACCCCGATATTACAGAGTACGACGTATATCGGAGGATGTATAGTGATCCTGCTACTGGGGAGCTCATAGGTGATCGTCAGCATCACATCGTGGTCAGTATTATTTGTTTTTAAGTTTAAAAATTAACTGCATATAATATATTCACAATTTTAATTTTAATTTGCAACTATAGGAGTCATATGAGGCCGTAGCGTCACAGGCCCGACCTGAGAGTCAGGCCGAGTCATCAGATCAGACCACTGCCCGTCAGTTTGATGAAGCGGCATGGATGCAGGCCACCCAGTATGCCTTCGAGAAGGGCCGGGTAGTTGGTATCGGCTCTCGACTGACTCCCGGAGATTATTATGGCAGTGCTGTGATATCGGTGTCCAGCTCGAGAGGAGCTCGTGCATCTTCTTCTACTACACAGTACGAGGATCAGTTGCGATCTCAGACTGCACAGATAGAGAGTCTTTGACAGGAGCAGGAGCAGATGCGTCAGCAGCATGAGGAGGAGCGTCGACGCCAGCAGCAGCTGTACGAAGAGCAGGCGAGTCGGTGGCAGCAGCAGCATCAGGAGCAGATTGAGTACATGCGCCGACTCACTCATGCTTTAGGGATGGAGTTTCCTCCACCACCATCTGCAGATCCCCCACCTCCCCCCCTCCTTCAGATTAGAGATTGTATTTATGTTATAAAATTTGTGAAATCAAAATATTATTTTTTTTTTCTATTCGTAATTTCTGTCTCATTATAAAATATTAATAATATTATATTTTTAAATAACAATATTAATATGAATAATAATATTATTTATATTTTATAATATTAAATTTTATATATATATTAAAATTTTATAATATTATAATTTAATTATATTTTTTGTAATACTTGAATTATTTTAATATTTGAATGTAAAATAATTCTATTATTTTTATATTAATTAAAATAACTTATTAATATTTTTTTTATTTATGAATTATAATTCTAATATTATTATATTAATTAAATCATTTATTAATATTCTATTATTTTTTATTTTTGAATTATAATTCTATTATTATCATATTAATTAAAATAATTTATTAATAATTTATTATTTTTATTTGTGAATTATAATTCTATTATTATATTAATTAAAATAATTTATTAATAATTTATTTTTTTTATTTTTTTTATAGTATTTGCGACGGGATACTATGCCTGTCGCAAATACTAGTATTATTAATAGTTTTTTATTTTTTTTTTAAAAAAAATAGTATTTGCGACGGGATACTATGCCCGTCGCAAATACTAGTATTATTAATAGTTTTTTATTTTTTAAAAAAATAGTTTTTGCGACGGTACCGTCGCAAAAGGTATTTGCGACAGGTCCCGTCGCAAAAGGTCTTTTAAAAGTTTTTTACAAAAAATACGGAATACTATTTGCGACGAGGAGAATGACCGTCGCAAAAAAAGGCTTTAACGACGGGCCCATCGCAAAAAAGTGTAGTTGCGACGGCGTTTTCAACAACGGGCTATTTGCGACGGGCCCTCGTCGCAAAAAGCCATTTGCGACGGGATCCCGTCGCAAATGCCCCGTCGCAAATACCTGTTTTTCTAGTAGTGAAATCACATCACTATGTGGAGGTAGAAATCCACAGTACACATGAGCAATGTTATCATTTTCCAATGAATAATCAGGGAACATAAAACATATATAAAATACTAATAAAATATAAAAATAATAGTAAATATATTGATTTAATCTGGATAATATTTTGAATAATATTTTGATGATGTTTAAGAAGAAAGAAAGATGAAAATGAATAGTAAGAACATATACATCTTCTTTAGGTTTCCTCCTTTGAGAAGAACCTTAGAGCTTCTTGGGTGAGTATTTTGGAATTAAAGAAACCTAATGTCAATGTATAAGGACTTTTTGGAATTTTTTTGGGTATAACTTGGTTAATATAAGGGTCTAAAGTGGTTTGGAGAATAGAAGTGATAATATTTCCTTTTACAAGTGTGGGGAGTGAGACACTTGCAATTATTAAGAATATTAAAAATAATGAAGTGAAAATCAAGGTAAAGGGGATCCAAATTAGATATATTTTAATATAAGAAGATATATTATCATAATGAATTCATCCAATATGATTTATACAAGTTCTTATCTCAATTAAACCCGTACATCTTTAGTTTAACTCTTCTTTGACCCGTTTAATATTTACTAAAATAATGAATTTTTTCCTCAACATGTATTCTTAATGTCCAAAAAATAAATTAACATCATCATAAAATTTAGAAATGATGAATAAAATCATTTAATTAATTTAATAAAAATAAATTCCTAGAAGTTTTATTAATTCAATTTAAAATAATCATGAAAAACGCAATAAAAAATATTTTGAGAAAAATGATTTTTCAATCATAAAACTAAATTTATTCTCATTCATTACATCATAATAACCATTAAATGTATTTAATTTTTTTTTATTAAATATATTATCCAAATAATTCATTAAAATTAGTCATAATTAGTGATTAATTTATTTTGTTCAAATAAAAATACATTGTGCGTATAAAAATTGTTTTTCAGAAAAAATTACTTTTGTTTAATTTAAAATGATTTTGTTTTAATTTATAATTTATTGATAAAAAATGCTTTAATTTCATAATTTGTTTTAAAAATTACTTTTTTAGAATTTTGTTATTCCTATTCATACCCACCAATCCCACAACTAGAAGATACTTGTCACATTTAATAATAATATTGCAATAGAATATCACGATTCGTTTAAACTTGTTGTTGTTTGTATAAGAATCTATCTATGACTTAAAACTTATTATATGAGAAATATGTCATAAAATATGATCTTGTTACATTCTACCCCGTTTTAATAACTTATATCATGATATTACATCACACTAATATAAGCCACTAAGAAAACTTCTTCCCCATCACATTCTGATTTTCTTACGTATATTCCTAAAATTCATGGTTTCACCACAAAACATTGACAAGGTGAGTGGTATTTTTATATATAAATTTCTCTCCATGTTACTAATTCTATATAAATTATTCCTTATATGATATTTCATGTTAATGTTGTATGAAATCAAATTTAAGTATATGAAAGGGATATAATATGTACTTCCTTCATAGAGATACACAGAACACATCGAGTACTTGAGAGAGATTTAATGAATGTAACAAGAAATAAGAAACCATCCATATATAATATATAATTTTTATGTGACCAATATATCTTGGGATCCTATTTCCCTTCTTTAATAATATTATAACCCACATCTAAGTATATATCCATCGGAATCCCATTTTTACCAACATTAAACGCTAGATCTCACTGACGATTGTTAGTATAAATTTTCTATCGACTATGAGCTACCATAATGTACTTCTTAATAGCTATGAAATTATCTTCCATTGCATCTAAAATATTAGGTATAAATAAATTTAATCCTTCAACTTTATTTTAGAACATTGTAGTTATGAACTTTCTTCCATAGGGGGATTCATAAGGATCCATCTGAATGATTGTTTGAAAGATATTATTGTAGGAACACTCAACTTGAGAAATGTGTTGATCTCAACCACCACTAAAATATATAAAATATTTTCTAAACCTATATTTTATGGTTATAATGGTACTATCAAATTTACCAATTTTCTAAACATTATATATAGTGATAAATATTAACTGTGTATAAAAATATTGTGTAAGTCTTCTCCGAAACATCAACGAACACCCTTAGATTCTAATTAGATATAATAGAATGTGGTACTATAAGAAACATTACCGATTCCTTAATGTATATCTTAGAAATATGATCATGAAGTAAATTATAAATACCTTGACCCCAGTAGCCCAAATATGGTGGAAACTGTATTAAATTTGTATTAAATACTAGTGATTGTATCAAAAAGGACCAAATAGTTTAGTATTCTGGGTAAACTAGATACATAATTGGATCACGCATTACATTAGAAAGCATAAAATAAAAACATAGTGACTGTAAATATTCTATATCCAAAAACTAATTCAAATATTTACTCTTCATATCTTATGAAATGAAATGAAATAACAGTTAGATAAAATTCTTAGTAAGGGTTATTTACAATAGAATATATCATGATAAAATAAGGTATAATCAATATGTAAAGGAAAAAATATGGAAACACATTTCATTTATTCAGTATCTTGAGAATAATTAATAATATAGTAAGATTCAATGAAGAACCAATGATTCCATATAAATAATCACATGGGTTTAAAACATATCTGTGGATATTTTAAAAAATAATCACATGAAAATTAATTTTTAATTCCATAATGATAGAATGTATAATTCTTGACATCTGAAACTTACTATTGATCCCTTAGTCCAGAACAGTTTAAACTATAGGAGGCATACACAAAATAATCCATTCAATAAGGTTATCTAACTTGTTTTTCTCATTATACCTACTAACACATCGACGGGTTATGAAATTACAGGCCCCACCTTCCACTTAATAATTCTAATTTAGACACTATATGAATAAACTATACAATTTTATTAGTATGGAATAAAAATCAATAACTTTTAATATTGGATGAACTAGCATATGAAATTTTATTAATTCCCTCTGAAAAATTAACATAAACCATCTGAACCAATATAGCGGATTGTATCTTTGGATTATATACTCATTAAGTCATATAATTCAACAATGGATGTTGACATAGATACAAATATTTTAAAAATAATATTGTAAAATTTATTAAAAAAAATACACATTTTATAGATTGGAAAAAATTATTTAAAAATTAAAAATTCCTAAATATTAAAGAAAAAATATTTGATGAAAATAAACTTGTAAACATTTAATGTAATATTATAAAAACTAATTGGTCATGATGATAGGAAATTCCATTCATGTCGTACTAGTTAATACAAATTCCTTTCACACTTTTCTCTAAAACTCAAAAATATACCTCATTGGAAGAATGATCGAATGATTCCTTTTAAAACATTTTTTGAAAGAAAAACATAGCTAAAAGTATTTTTAGAAAATAATTGTAGAATATTAAAAATAATATTTAAAATATTTTAATGAATATTTGGATATGGAAGATAAAGATTCATGATCTAAAAGAAAAACAATGTTGGGTTTCCTTAAGCAAATGATTTTGGTATCTTGAGTACTTATAGTGTATAAAATTAATTGAAAAAAAATAATTTATAGAAATAACTAGATTGGAATAAAATATATATGTTTTATGAAAGAATTATCAAATATTTCACATAGTGGACACTTCAACATAAACAAACTCGAATAATGATGAGATTGTGAAATAAACTCTTACTGTTGTGGTAAATTTTAAAATCATAGCGCACATGAAAGAAATGAATTTAATTGAAAAATAAAATACCATTAATTTAAATAGATTCACGATATAACATATAAAAGGGTCATTATATATACCAGACAAAAGAAATAACTTGTGAATATGGAAAATGTCTACTTGAAATAAAAGTGGTAATAGAAATCCTTAACTCATGTCTGACTTTCATCATATTTGTTCAATCATTTTATATAATAAATATAGATTTATTATAAAAAAAATTAAGAAACATAATAATACATATCACACCATATATTATTTAATTATTACCATTTATTATTCATTTATTGACAATTTTTTATTATTAAAATCACTGTTATGGGTGATAATTGCTTCATTTTTTGTGTATGTTTTCATTTATTAGTTTTGGTCCCTATACATTGATCATGGATCCGTCAACTAAAAAAATTTAATAATGATATAAATATCAAATATATTCATTATATATATATATAATCATCCATAAATGGTAGATATAGAAAAAGTAATTGCACCATTCATGCAGATGGTAGGCCCTAAGTAAGCATGAGCATTGTTTTTACTTTTCAACGGATAGAAAAAAATAATTGTAAATTATTATTCAACATTAAAGTATAATGTTTCTACCATATATATCTGATATATTAATTAAATCTATCCTTATCACCCTCCATATAAAAAGTAAATGAAAAATGGATCACAAAGCTTTGGGAAGGTGGTAGTCCACACGAACACACGAGTGATGTTATCATTTTCCAATAGAATGAAGGTTAGAACGTATATATGATATTATAATTATGAAATCATATTTAAATCATAAATATCATATATATACAATATTTAAATCTTTTAAACCATCCAATTAAAGTGGTTATGATAACATAATTACACCGTTATTTGGAGATGGTTTGTTAAACCTACACACAAGCGATGTTTTCAATTATAATAGGTTGGAAAAGAGATGTAAAGTGGTTGTACTGTAATAATAATAACATATCTGTATATTTATGTTATTTAATTTTTTATTTTTGGAAGTTTACAATACATTAATATTATGTATAAGAAGAAATAAACTTCAAAGACTTGGAAAAGACAATTAAATATTCCTCAATGAACTTCCTTTATATCACCTCTTAAGGGAACTATGGTTGATATTTTGTAAGGGATATAACCCCTACAACATGGAAAAAAATTAGGATAATTTCTCATCTTTTTAATGATATAGGTTTATGAAAGTGGTGTAAATAAAAGTTATAAGGGGTTTCCTTTTATAAGTGAGGTGTGTGCATTCATATAATTTCTTAATGTATTAAATTAATATAAATTTTGTGTCATGTTAAAATGGATTAAAATTGATATATTTAATGTATTATTTGATTATTAGTTGAATTAATCTAATGAAATAAAATTTGGTAATTTTTTTGTTATGTTTTCACCCTTATATTTTATTTTTAACACATCATTAACCCTTTTGACATTTATCATGATATTAAAGTATTCAACCATTAAAAGGTCGTGAATGTCACCATAAGATTAATAATTACTCATAAATGGCCCATTATTGATAGTTTAAATGATATCCCTTTCATAATTCAAAATATAATATTTTTATAAATTTTAAATCTTTTATTGAAATATTATTTATTATAAAATCTCATTAATGTCATCTTCACACTATTCATTTAATTTGACATTAAATCCCTCAATATAAAGAGAGAATTAAATTATTTACTTTTAAATCATCTCTAATATGTCATATATGTTTTTAATTTTTTTGGTTCAAGGTATGTAACTAAAAAAATATTAATTTTATAGTTTTTAAATTAAATTAATTTTTTTATTAATTGGATAGACACTATATTGACATGACATGAGAATTTAATGAAATTATTTAATTACTAAAAATTAAAAATATATTACCATGAGAAATAATAATTTATCCCTCAGATAAAAATTGATTAATGAAAATAATTTTTTTATCCCTATCACAAAATATTATAGATATTAGAAATTAGTGAAACATCTCGGTGTGAGTGCCGCATACAGGTGCCCTGCACCGGTCAGTTACATGACCTCAAGCGCATCTCCCTATACACTAGAGTCTACCGTCTAGTAGTGATGGTTTTGTAAGTCAATCTTGGGGTGACTATACCCTCTTTTTTGTTCTTTTATCAGAGTAATAGAACAACAAAGATAAATAAATAATATAGGAAGAATATATATTACCATAGAAAAAACCAATGACACAATGTAACCAAAACTATAAATACAGAAGAAAAACTGAACAATGGATATTTCACATTATGTATGAGCTAAGTGTGAAATAAAAACACTAATGTAAAGTCCTTAAAAACTCTCATGCGAGTCCGATCAGAATTTGTTTCCCCCATCTATGCTTCATCTAAACTCATCCACTTAATATATAGAATTTTCACTTAACCCATCCATAAAACACAAGGTCTATTAGGTACCGATCAGGAAGCCCATATAGGGTGTGAGTACAACTTAGTAAGCCATAACCAATAGTGTCTAAAACAATTCCTGTCAATAATAGTGTATGTAATTTTAATAATAATATGTATAGTTCGCGAATAAATAGTTTATCACATTATTAAGTATTCTCTATTTAATCACATAAAACCCCAGGTTCCTGTAGACTCCTGAACATCAATACATGTTGTGGCCCATTCCAGAATTTGAACTATCCCTAAGGGATACAACATGTATGAATGTCCATGTTACATTTCATATTTTACATGTTAATGATCATGTTACCATTCCTTAAATCAAACAATTGGATGACCATGTTACCAACCTTTATGTCACATAAATGAATGACCATGTTACCATTAATTTAATCACACTATTAAATAACCACAATACCATTCATTATTTCACAAAAATAAATAAACATGTTACCATTCATAAAATCACACAATTTAATGATCATGTTACCATTCAACAATAGATTAATTCAAAAATTAATTATCTACACTAGTGACATTACTAATTGAACAATTAGTTAAACCCAAAAATCCAATTAGTTAACTCAATAATTAACTAATCACAACAATAACATTAATCAATTAAATAATTAATTAATCATGTAAATTTCTATAGTCAATTCAAAAATTAATTAATCAAATCAACTACTCTATTTAACTCAAAAATTAACAAATCACATCAATAACTCTTGTTAATCCATCAATTAACTAATCAAATTAATAACTATAGTTAACTCTACAATTAACTAATATCATTAATAATATTAATTAATTTGAAAATTAAATAATCACATCAATTACATTAAATAATTTATAAATAAATTAACCACTTAAATTCTATTGACCAATTAAACAATTAATTAAACACAACAACTACTCTAGTTAATTAAATAATTAACTATCCACATCATTAACTCTAGTTAATTCATCAATTAACTAATCGCAACAATAACTATAGTTAATTCAATAATTTACGAATCAAAACCATAACTCTAATTATTTCATCAATTAACTAAACACATAAATAACTCTAGATAATCAAACAATTAACTAATCTCGTCAATAATATTAATTTACTCGAAAATTAATTAATTACCACAAATATATTATTTAATTTAATAATTAATTAATCACTATAATAAATCCCATTATTTAATTCAACTAGTAAACAATACCAATACATCCCTTAATTAATTCATCAATTAATTAATCCCATGAAGCTCATTAATTAATTCTACAATTATTTTATTATAGAATTATGCTTAATTAATTCTCTGATTAATTAATCACGACAATTCCATTAATTAATTCATTAATTAATCTTTCAATATCCACATATCATTATCCATAATTAATTCAACAATTTATTATTCAAATAAAAAATATAAGTATATCATTATTAATTCTATAATTAATAATCTCAACTCATATACCATGATATGTAATAATTAATTTGTCAATGAATTATCTCAACTCATATATCAGATCATATAATAATTAATCTATCATTAATCATATCTACTCATATATTTAGATATCTCATAATTAATCTTCCAATAATTATAAAAAATCATGTATCTAGACATCACATAATTAATTCACCAATTTATTATCTTAAACCAACTATCATAATATCTAGTAATTAATCCCCCTAATTAATTATCTTAATCGAATATCTCTTATTCTTATAAATAATAATCCAATTAATTATCTAAATAGATATCACTTAAACCACAAAATTAACTCCATAATTACCTAACTAAATGGGAATCTCCTTAGTCCCATAATCAACCCCCCAATGAGTCGGGTTTTTCAACAATAATCCAATTAAATCAATTTTATATTATCTAAATCATAAATCCTTAAATATCATAGCTAATCCTCCCATTAATTATTTAATTTAGAAGCCCCCACTTCTCATTATTAATTTCACAATTAATTTTGTTAATGGAGAAAAACTTAATCCCATGATTAACTCTACAATTAATCACTAGATTCAATAACAATTCAATTAAATCAATTGGCCATTATCTAAATAACAAATCCCTAAATCAAAAAATTAATTAATTAATTAATTATCTATTTTGAAAAATATAAATGAAATAATTAATTCCCAAATTAATTATTAAAATGGGCTTCCCCTTAGTCTCATAATAAACCCCCCAATTAGTTATAAATTTCAACAATTAATCAAATTAATCCATTGGAAATTATCTGAATCTAAAATTACTACAACTCACAATTAATTTTTCAATTAATTATATAATTGAATTGACCCAAAATCTCATAATTTATTCCAAAATTAATTATCACAATTTAATGACCTGTAAATTTCAAGGAAATTGTTTTCTTAATTTCTTTGAGATTTTACGAGTACGCAGTTTCTGACGGCACCTGATTCTGAGGCCCGGTGTGTCCGGAATCAATTTTCGAAGTTTAGCTCGGGTACGTTCAGTGAAGGAACGAGTGGGTTTTTTCTAACTTTTGATCCAGTGCTCGGAATTGAAATCTGAGGGCACTGATGAAAACGCAATTCCAGTATTTTCTTAAGAAGACCCTTTCTGGAGTTGTGTTTGCTCGGGAGGTGTTGTTAAATAATTGGGTTAACTAAAAAGTGGAATAAAAATTTGCACTACAATTTTTATTTCTATTCTAATAGTTAACCTATGCATGGGAGTTAAGTGGGACCCACTAAAATCCTAACTCTGGTAGGATATTAGTGAGGTGGGTCCCACACGAGCCCCACCCCTTCAAATCCCCAAACCCCCTCTATAATGTTGGAAACCCCCTATAAATCTATGTCTTTCTCTCTTTTCTTTTTTTTAAATGCCAACACAACCTATTCAATTAATTGAACCCATTAATTAATTGAATTAGACATTTTTAATTTTAAATTTTTTTTGGCATTTGTGTGAATAAAATAAGACAAAGTCTTATTTTATTTTTTGGTTGATCCGTTGTGTGGAATAGAGGAGAGAACTCTTGTGGTCTTGAAGATCTTCTTCATTCCCATTGAAGAACGCTAAGAATGTCGGGGCACCAAGGAGTGACCGAGGTGTCGTTATTCTCCTCTCCGCAACTGGTGTGAGACGCCAACCACCTTGGATGTACCCCAATGTCATCAACCCCGACACCATCTTTGACATCGTTGTTGAGGTAGGGGATTGTTTTATGTTCGTGATTTTTTTTGCAGTTCTTCGTTAAATATTTATCCTCTTGCTATCGAATTAACAGGAGGAGGCCGGACCGCACAAACACGGCTGACCCTCCTCCCCATTGAAGTTATACTTCATTATGGTTTGGAACAAGGCGGCGCGGTGTAACGTCCCCCGCGCGAGAATGAGGAAAAACATGGCGAAGGGGCGCGGTGTCGTCGCGCCGCGCCGGTGAAGCCAAAGGAAGTCGCGGCCAAGGGCGGGCTGCGGTCGGGGCGGGCTGTGGAGGAGGGGCGCGGCGTCGTCGCTGTGCGCCGGTCGGACAAAGGCCACGGCCTAAGGCCGCAGCGGCTCACCGTCCGGCCATCACGACCGGCCGTAATAAGGAAGGCTGGAGGTTTGTAACCCCTAGCGGCAAACTAAGCGGGCCCCCTCCACGTGGGGGGGGGGGCTTCGTTTCAAAGAAAGGGGGAAGCGCCCCCCCCCCCACCTTTCCGCGTCCGCTTTAGCGGGCGCCCACATGGGACTGGACCAGCCGCACCGGGCCTGACCGCCCGCGCCGAGCCGGACCGCCCGCGCCGTGTCGGGCCGCCCGCACCGGGACGGGCCGCCTGCGCCAGGCCGAACCCCCGCGCTGGGCCGGGCCGTGCCAGCTGGTTCGGGCCGCGCCTGCGGGGTCGGACCGCGGCCCATTGGGCCGGACCCGGACCCAGGTTGGGTCGACCCGGGTCGGGCCGACCCAGGGGGTCTTGGGACGGATCGGTCCGGGCCCAAAACCCCCTAAAATCAGACAGCTTCGTTCAAAGGCCCATAACATGGGCTACGGACCTTCGATCGATGCACCGTGAGTTGAGATGCGATACTTGGATCGAGACGGTCGTTTCAGTATATTATACTCAAGGTTTCGGAGAACTTTGGGTATGTCCGGGTTGGTTCGAACACGAGACCAATCGGTCCCTCGGAGCAGAAACACTTATAACTTTAGCTCCAGACGTCCGATTGATGTACCGTCAGCTTTGTTGGTTTCCTCTTAGTGAGACGGACCTTTTGACTTACTCCGCTCGAGGTTTGGACGTAGTTGGAGTATAGTCGGGTTGATTTTGACTTAAAACCCAATCGGGCCCCTGGGTCGAAAAAGCCAATAACTCTCAGACCTGGTGTCCGATTGACGCGCCGCCAGTCGCGTTGAGTTCCTATTGACGTGAGGGAACTTTGCGATACATCAACTCTGGAATATGTGATAGTTGATGTATCGACCCCTTGGATCGTGGAACAAAACCTCCCAGAATGAGCGTGCTGTGTGCGGGAACCCTAGAGCTGGCTGCGACTGTGACAACGACGATGATTGTACTGGAATCCTCCATGGGTTCGACAGCGACGACTACAGTACCAAGTGATTATGTGTGGGTCAGCACTCATCAATATTGTGTGGGTCAGTGCATACAGATACTGTGTGGGTCAGATCCTGTGTGGGTCAGCGCTCAGCGATCCTGTGTGGGTCAGCGCATACTGATCCGGTGTGGGTCAGATCCTTTGTGGGTCATTGCAGGGGTTAGTACATATCGATCCTGTGCGGGTCCAACAAATTAGATGATCTAGTGGCTACATATGATCATCTAATCTCTCTCTACTATTGTGGTATACCTGTGTGAGATGAGTCTTGACTTTTAATATTTATCTTTGATAAGATTGACTTGATATCCTGTGTGGATTACGTTGTGCTTTCCTGTGTGGACTGGGTTGTACTTGAGCTTGTGAGTTGGAGAAGAACTGGAATTGATGACTTAGATATATGTATGGGCATATACCTAAGTAGAGTTGGTTGATACTTCATGATTGTATCTTTCCTTTGTGGTTATCCTTTGTGGATTCTGGGAGACCATCAGGGGTCTTAGGGTCCCTACTAAGTAGCGTATACTCACCCCTTCACGGGCTATGCCCGCACTTCGTTGTATTAGATGCAGACAACGGACATCGCTGATCAAGGTAGGAGCTCATGGAGCTGGACAGTACCTGGAGGTGGATCACTAGACAAAATGTGCTCGGAGCGGACGGCTGGAGCCGAGGAGAAGAGGAGACTATCTGTACCCAACCTTCAAGTGGGATTTCCAGAGGATGGCTTGGACTTGCTGCTTTACTTTTCTGCTGTTGTACTCTCTTTTCATTTGTACTTTACTTTCAGTTTGGGTTTATATTCTGGCCCATTTACTTTTCTGTACTTACTATTTTACTCAGTTTACTTAGTGTTTACTTATGCTTTCATACTATGTTGTGTTTGTTTTCTCACATAAAGGAAATGCCTTCCCTTATATTGGGATTTATGCCTTTGGTGGTAGTCGATATCCCCTGGCCTATGGAAGGCGGGTTTGGGGTAGTCACAGCACGGGTCCCGAGGACGGGTCGTGACAAATTGGTATCAGAGGAGTTCGGTTCTACCGCAGAACTCAGGACTCTGATCTTTCTTCTAAGTGAAGCAATAGTGTTAAGGGTATTGACTATGTTTATCAGTCCAGGGAGTCCAATGTAGGTGCAGCGGCCGACGTATCCATACACCAGGACCCTGACTTCTGATTTCCGACTCAGTGCATGGAAACATTGATTGCATGTGTGTTTCAAATGTTTTCATTGTGATTAATTTTTTCCAGCTCACTAGGTATACTTTATAGACCGTGGCGCACCTATTTCATTTCCGGATGGTCCAACGACGGTAGCCATCTAGGGTTCCAAGTGTTGTATGAGACGATAGACCGTCGAGCGACGAGACCTTGGTGCAGGGCCCTATTACAGCGGGGGCACCGGCGGTACCTCTACCCACCGAGCCACTAATGCCACCAGCCCCGGCCGATGATAGTGCATGTCGCCTTACTGCACTGCACGAGTTTCAGCGTTAGAGACCGCCCAGGTTCCGCGGGGAGATGGACCCTCAGGCAGCTAAGGATTGGCTGGAGGCTGTTTTATGAGTTTTCAGATTAGTGGGGACACCAGCTGACCTCATGGTGATCCTTGCAGCAAGTCTCCTGCACGCGGAAGTAGGTAGATGGTGGAGCCTGATGCTCCAGGTGCACGATGAGGCATATCTCCTTTGGTCGGACTTCGAGAGCCTCTTTTGCTCAGAGTTCATCCCAGCCACCCTCCATGTGTTGTGCATTCGGGAGCTACTACAGCTGCGGCAGGGCAGCATTACGGTATCCCAGTACTCAACGAGATTTACCGATCTCTCACGCTAATCCACAAACATGGTACGAGGCCCATTATTCTAGGCCCGGACCTTCGAGCAGGGATTGAGGCATGAGATCAGGGCTTCGATGATCTCCCTCAGAATTCTGACGCAGGCAGGAGTACTGGAGCGAGCCCTTCTTGTAGAGAGCTTCCTTGCTGAGCCTACACCAGCAATGAGACCTACCACAGGGCAGCACGTGGCAGAGTCTTCTACAGCTGGTAGTCGACGGATGTCATAGGGGTCCAAGAAGACCAGAACATCAGGCGGATGACCTCAGGATATTGGCTCTGAGGTGTGGGGTACATGCGGTAGATCCAGTCAGTCAAGTGGCAGACAGTGCTATGCATGCGGTGGGTAGGGCCACATGGCTCGTGACTGCCCGACCCACCGTGCAGAGGATCAACCGACAGTTGAGGGACCACCTAGGCAGAGGTAGAGGTTCGACCATGGAGGTCTGCAGGGAGAAGGAGGACGAGGCAGAGGAGCTGGCCAAGCAGCAGGTGCTGGGCGATGCATTGAGGCTTTACTGCCACCACCACCAGGAGGTCCAACCTGACAACAGGGAGCTGGCGGGTAGAGGCAGGCTCATCTTCAGGTAGTGGAGATCTATGACCACGGCACACCAGAGATGATTCTAGGTACTATCTGTGTCTACTCCACCCTTGCTGCAGTTTTTATAGACATAAAAGTGAGTCATTCTTTCATTGTCGCTGCCCTTGTACGGAGCTCGGAGATTCCGACGGAGCCGTTGGCTCGATCCTTACGGCTAGAGACTCCTATAGGAGCAGACTTGACGATTACGCACTTGTGCCAGCAGTTTGAGCTTACTCTAGGAGGTGATATTTTCAGCTGAGATCTTCTCGTATTTTCATCGAGGCCATACGACGTCATCTTCAGCATGGATTAGTTAACTAGATTTCGTGCTCAGATTGACTGTATTAGGCATAAGGTGCGGTATGTCCGCACCGATGGGAGCAGCTTCACCTTCACTAACGAGAAGGGAGCCTTTACAGCACAAGATGGAATCACGCAGAGGAGAGGACATCCGATCACTCATCAGTTGGCTAGCCTCATCCTAGGAGTTCTTGTTGTGCGGAGTCCGAGTTTTCATATAGTGGTGGATCAGTATGCGTGCGTTTTTCCGGACGACGTTCTAGGACTACCTCCTCACAGAAAGGTATACTTCTACATTGACATGTACCCCGGGATAGCCCCGATATCCACTCATGTGTATCGGATGGCTCCCACTGAGCTTCGAGAGGTCAGAAGTCCATTTGGGTGATTGTCGACCGACTCACCATGTCGGCCCACTTCTTACCCATCCGTGAGAAGGGATTAGTGGAGAGCTTGGGATGCCTCTACGTTCAGGATATTGTACGGATTCATGGTGTTCTATAATCTATCATCTCCGATCGAGATGCTCGCTTTACTTCCCGGCATTGGAGGGGGTTGTAGGAGGCATTCGGGACGCAGCTATGTATGAGCACCGCCTTTCACCCTAAGACGGAGAGGACCATTCAGAATCTCGAGGACATGCTCTGTGCATGTGTCCTCAACATTGGTCGCAGCTGGGAGGACCACCTAACATTGGTGGAGTTTGCATAAAACAATAGCTACCACTCCACCATCGAGATGGCACCATACGAGGCATTGTACGATCGACCTTGCAGATCACCTCTGTGCTGGACTGACCCTGGGGAGTCAACACTTGTGGGACCAGAGGTGGTCCAGGCCATGACAGAGAAGGTCCAGGTCATCCAGGAGTGGATGAGGATAGCTCAGATCCGGCAGAAGTCTTATGCTGACAGGAGGCGGAGTCCACTTGAGTTCGAGGATGGCGACCACATTTTCTTGCGGGTCTCACCTCGACGTGGTTTACAGAGGTTTGTTCGAGGCAACAAGTTATCTCTGTGATTCATCGGACCATTCCAGTTTCTCAGCAGGATAGGCGAGGTAGCTTATCGCCTGGCTCTACCTCCTCAGTTGTAGAGGGTGCACGATGTCTTTCACGTATCTCAGCTGAGGTGATAGGTGCATGA